>JAIUSX010000185.1:2652500-4101593 GCA_026573805.1 Hesperophylax magnus | reverse complement strand
CCTTTTATATATATTACACATCTGCCCTGATGATGGACACTGCAATGCTGTCCGAAACGTTGGCTAAAGAAGGATGTAGTGCAACACGACATAATACCCCAAAAACAAATCACTACACTACATTGACTTCAATTCGACTCCGTATCTCACTCCGGTGCAGAGATATTGCGTCACGTATTTCCCTTTATTTTTTTCTACCATTCAAACCACTCTCTAAACACTCCTGGCACTAATAAGAACAAAGTTTGAAATTTTCAGCAATATCGGACGACTACTTTTCGAGTTTTGCGAGCACAAACATTAACAGGCTGAATGTGCTCAATGCTAAAAAAAACATTGCAATAACTCGTATTTTGTCCAACACAGATAGCAGTAGAGTATTCTTGTACTCTACGGAAAAAACCGATACAGACTCATAAAAGTGGGTACAGTAGAACCCCGTTAATTCAAACCCCAATAATTCTAAAAAACGCATTATTCTAAATTTTTGCCAAAAAAATTTTTTTCTACTAAATGGTTTTTTTTTAATTTGAAATTTGTTGATTTGTAATTCGAAATTTATTTTTGTTTGCGCACGAAAATTGGTTCGTGTAATTCGAAAGAATTTGATTTTTGAAAAATAAATCATAAAATTTCGTAAAATCTGAAAGATGGCCGTGGCGGTAAAACGCCGAAAAATTTATTTTTACGTGGTTATACATCGTTCTAATTAGTATTATTATTTTGAAAATCTGATTCGGTTTTTACTGGAATGACATATTTTTTCAAATTTATTTCGAATATCTGAGGGGCCGAGAAAATTTGTTTTATGCGGAAATATGTCGTATTTTTACGAATTTACAACAAATATCTGAATTAAAGAGAAAACCATAGAGTCGGCCCAAAATGTCGATTTACGCGTAAATATATTGAATTTATTTTGAATATCTGAAATTTAAGGCCGGCGGCGAAGGAAATCGGCTGCGAAATTTCGAAATCTCGCGGAAATGCGTGACATTTTTTACGATTTTACTTTGAATAACTGAACATGAAGGGCGACCGCGGCGGTAATCGGCTGCGAAAATTCGATTTACACGGGGATAATTCGTATTATTACGAATTTACTTCAAAGATATGTATCTTCCGAAGTCCCGATTTTCAGCGTTTTTTTTTTATTTCGTTTTTTCAATGACCGCCATTGCTTTCACGTTGTGAAACGAAAAAAAAAATCATTTACAAGTAACCTTCATAATACGTTTCTGTAATTAAATATGTTTTTTGGTTTTGTATGAAGTGGTACTGTAACAGTTTACAAAAAAAACCAAATGTGAAAAATCAAAATTTTGATACTTTAAAATTTCATGTGTCCGTTTGTAATATTATAATCTGAAAGAATCTTTCATCTGCTTTCAAAAACAGTATTTTAGTTTGGGATACACTCAAAAACAGCTAAAAAATAATTGAAAATTAATGTTGAACGGGAATATTTCTAAATAAATCATGATTCTGACAACTTGACGACAATATCTCAAAAGACCCCAGGGGTTAATAAAGATATATAATGTCTTATTTATAAGACGAATATTTATTTTTGCCAGCATTTTAACAGTAAACATGTGAATCTCAAGAATACGCGAAAACGAGAGCACAATCGAACAACCAAATGATGAATAATGGAATTCTAACTAGGACTATCTGAACCTCGATTGGATCACTCACCCGTGCATGGTCTCCGTGTGTAGTCTCCTCTTCTGGGTGGCCATGAGCAGCTCCTTAGTGAGGCGCTGCGGGGGCAGGCCGGTGCAGGGGGGCCCCGGGGCGGGCATTTCCGAGGGGGGCAGGGGGGGGTGGTGCAGGGACAGCTCTTCCCCCTCGTGGAGGGTGGCCAGAGGGGGGAGGTTTGCGGCACACAACTGCAAATACAAATTATACGTATTAAAATCAAATTTCAGAATACATCATTATTAGAGGCTTTTATGCGAGTACCGCAAGAGTCCCAACTGCTCCCAACCGTCTGGAGCCAATGAGACTATGGCATCCCTAATTGGGGTACGTTGAAAGGCTGAAGATAGTGGGGAGACGAAGGAGGTGGGTAAGAGAAAGGTAGCTATTCAGATCTATTCACCAAACACGAAAAGTAATAAAGTAATTTCAAGCAACTTTTCTGTTCTGAATGATGGTCTTAACAGGACGATACTGAAAGTATCTACCACTCTAAAACGTGCCACAAACATACCATGTAATATTTTTTATGAATAAATTGTGAAATAACACAAATTAATCAAATAAAATTTACTTGCGCATGCCGGAATTTGAAGCCGTGCTCCGGATTCGTAGCCAAGGATCATAACCATTCGACCATAGAGGACGTCAAGTTGAAAAATATATACTTCAGAAACCAACTTTGAGGGATTAGACCGTGTTGCCTGAATGTTAACTATGGGCCACTTTTTAAAAAAAAGGACATTATTCTTAACTCTGTAACTGTAAAAAAGGGTTCGATGTCCACTTTTTTTATTATAGACAGTGGTGAAAGAATGGTCAATGTTTAAGGAAGTCAGAATAACATAAAAGTTCTGGTGCCCATACATGTTATTTTACTTTTTTCTCTCACAATCTCTGAACAATTCTAAACTTTCAACAAATACATAAATTTAGGTGATGAATGATTTATAGTTGAAACGAAAACAAAAGACCGTTCCCTAGTGTTATCTGATATGAGTGTGCGGGCGACAAGTGCGGCGTGGCAAGCCACCAATAAGCTCTAACCAACTACTTGTATTGATGCACTACTATAATAATATGAGCCATTCGCAGCGCAAACCTAGAGCATTCGAGACATGCAGTGCGGGATGCGTAGCACATCCTGGAAACTTCGATATTCGCAATGAAAGTGCGCCGATATAACTGCGGTTTCTAGCATTCTCCGGGCGGCCCGGTACTATTAATGCTCAATCAAATACTAGCACCTGACGACAGCTGCTTCGCCCATAGCACCCGCCGTCGGGTTCCACCCTACATCACCACAACCACACTCCAGCACCGTTTATCTCCACTATTCCCCACCATTTATCTCCACCACCATGGTGTCGAGCATCAGCCTGGAGGAGTTCGTCATCAATCATCTACACTAACCACGATATTGAGCATCTCACTGGAGGACCGGGAAGATCCGTGACCTACTCCACCAGCTGACCATCATCAGAAGTCTCCGCCCGCCATGCGTCGAGCACAGATCCCCATCCCGCCATAGTGTGACCTACACGGTATGCATCCCGTCGTGATGCGTACAAACTACAACACTGTCCACATAATAAAGACACAGTGATTCATCATAACATCTTTCATTGTCTCTACCCACTGTTACCCACACACTTATAAACCATGTACTTTCAGAGTATAGTGAGTATGAAAGGTAACTACCTCTTTAGCGCTGGATGAGCTGGAGAGGCTTCCGCTGGAGGAGGTGTGGGCGGCTTGGGATCCCTGGGCAGCGTGGAGGTAGGCATCCGACTTCAGGAACGACAGATACGTTGTCGCCTTTATCAATGCCTCCGTCTGAAATTAAAAACACACATTCATTTAGCTACAAGTACACAACTACCCTATACATATCATTAAAAAGGTTGAACGAAAAGTTTTTTCAAAAAATTTTTGTAGTTCAATAAAAGTTGATCAACTAAACGTCTGATCCTGTTATAAGAGCAATTGTTCAAGACAAACATGAACAATTCATAAAATTTCAAAATCAATATTCAAGTTCTGTGAAACACTGGCCCTTAGTAATCTTAGCAAATAACAAAGTAGGACTTATTGGAGATTGTTTTCAATTTAAAAACCAGTTTAGTTCAAAATAATATGCAATAGTTTTACACAGCAGCGAAGCAATGAGGAGAGAAGATGTCTGTCATATTATATACGTATACAGTTTCTCACCTCAGCTTGCATAGAATCGAAGATATCGGCATCCAGTTCCTCCTCATCCTTGAGCACCCTCTTGATCCGCCGCCGCACATCCTCCGGTATCGTTAGCTGTGATTTTCTGATGAAGCTGCAAATACAAACATCCTTAAGATTAGTCTCCGAAAGGCTGTAAAGCAGATTAAATAAGACAAGACTGCCCTATATGATGAAACAATACCTAGCTAGCGTAAGAAATCAACTCATTGTGCTATATCCCATGTTTCACATTAGTTCTTTGCAGCAGTCCAGTGCCTTTGATAAGGTTCACGAGGGTTGTCGCAATGTGTCCTGGTTCCACAATGCGACTCCCCAGGTAACTGAGCTTTCTTTTTATCAAGGCGGACAATGACAACATGGGTGAATCAGTGTTTGTTGTTCGTTTTAGTTATTTAAAGCGGAGACGGTTTACCATAGTTCCGGTGACTACTCTAGCCATGGGCCCATCGTGCTGTCTCCCGTTTCACCTCATTCCTGTAATAGAAACACGGTCCCTTTGATAAAGTATACCAGTGTTGTCATTGGATATTTGGCTGTCTACTGGTTCCACACTGTTTCTTCCCAGATAGCTGAGACTTGTTCCCACCAGGGCGGGATGTTGGAAGCATGGGTGAATTGGAGTCTATTGGTGCTCTCTACTCCCAACAGCTATGTGTTTTCTAAGATGGCAGTATCCATTTAATAGTCCTACCAGTTCTCTCAGTGAGTTTCTGTCCATATTGAGTAGTTGCCTGTGCCGTCTAGGGTCTGGTCCTTGGTATGTTTATGAATACTCTGGATTGTCTCATTCCTCCCGGTGCTGGGATTTGACCCACTTTTCAATATATAGTTTGGCGTGGCAAACTGCCTTTCCTACGGCGGGCTAATTCATTAATAGACATGAGTATTAGAATTCATTGCTTTACTCCATTGGTGTGTTAACAAGTGTCATTTGGCTGACCAAATGTAACCAGAACATTGTTCTGTATTTTTTTGACAAACAAGGACATTGAACTTACTTGTAGATGGCCGCCACCATAGACTTGAGGAGTAGGGGGTCCCTCTGCTGCTTGAGACCCTGACATGCAAAGTAGAAGTCCAGGCGGTCAGCGTGTGGAGCTCCGGCCTCGCGCACAAACCACTGGAATAGCCGGACTCCCTCGGCATCCTGGCGCAAAACAAACAACAAACATGTTAAATATAGTCACCAATGTTAATACTCTCTAAAAGTTCTGAAGAGATAATCAGAAGATCTAAATACAACTGCAAGCTACGAATGGGTGATAGCTGCCAACAAGAAGGAAAATTGGACTTATTTGAAGGAGGCCTACATCCAATGCAGGACGCCAGAAGGCTTATCAACGAGAAATGTTGATATGGCATTCCGTACATATGTCAATTCTATAGAGAGTGATATCAAGCACGATCCTAAGTCATTTTGGGACTTTGACAAATCACCACGAAAAGATGGTGGAATAACAGACATCATGATGCATGAGGAGAGAAGCTAGAGGAGGGGATGTAGCCAATGCGTTTGCGGCTCATTTCCAATCCATACTTGTACATGTAGTAATGAGCTTGTCAATGGTCATGCCGGTGGGGAGAACTATCTTGTTGTTAAATGGAATCACTTCGGATATTGATGAATTTAACATCAATGAAGCAAAGTTTAAACGGCAAGCTTTGTTGCTGCTCATAGAAAACCTGCTTATATAAGTTTTTTTTTTCTTTCCCTAAAACTAATTAAAATTGTAATTGTAATGTTTTTAAAAATTAATAAAATGATTGAATCAAATGAGGGTACTATAGCCAGACGAACTATGGATACCCATATCTAGGTGAGACCTTCTAGACACTGTGGGCCTTGAGCGATAGCTGCCTAAATTTAAGTAATGATTTTAATAAATCAATTATAAAACCTATAAAACAAAGAAATACAGGTCTATTCATTGGCTACTGACCGCAGTTAGCAGTTTATATGCTTCCATGTTAATATTCAGAGGCACAATTTTTTGAATGAGCACGGATGAATCCAAAACCGAATGCCCGGTAATCTCCTTCACTTGAGGCATTTTTTTCGTAAATACCCCATCGCTCGAGATATGTGATGTGAGGTGTGAAGTGAAATGTGATGTATGTAATGGGAGGTGTGATGTGAAGTGTGCTATTGTGCTTTATTTTTTTTTAAAGGGCAGAGACGGTTTGCACATAGTTCCCGTGAGCACTTAGGCCCATATGTGCTATCTCCCATTTTACCTCAATCCTTTAACAACAACCCAGTCCCTTTAATAAAGTTCACCAGGGTTGTTATTGGGTATGTGGCTATGCCTTCTGGTTCTACTGTATGTCTCCCCAGGTATGAGAGCCTAGTTCCCACCAGGGCGGAACATTGACACCATTGGAGTCTCTTCATCCTCTTCACATTTCCTGCATCTATTGGTTTTTTCCACTCCCAATATCTGCATGTTTCTCCTGAGATGGCAGTGTCCCGTTAGTAGTACTACCAGTTCCCTCAGCGAGTTTCTGTCCATATCGAGTAGTTTCTTGGTTCGTCTAGGGTCTGGTCCTTATATGAGTACTTTGGATTGTCACCTATCAATATGTAATTTTGTGTGGCAAGCTGCTACTTTTTTTGGCGCCGGCACCAGGATATTGTGAGATATTAGCGGTATTACCTGCAGCAGATCTCGCAGGCTGCGGGCCCAGCGCAGGTAGGCGGGGGGGGTGGAGGGCGTCTTGGCCCCCGAGCCGCCCGAGTAGCCCGGGGCTGACACGCGGCGGGGCACGGCCGGCGCCTTGCTTCCATGGTACCTGCAACACGACAAGAGGGAGTTTATTCCAAGCATTAGGGCCTAAACTGATCTCCTGAAATGCAAGTAATCTCTATCAGTAATCTGACAACTACTGAGGTGATTTTTCACAAAAACGGCGCTCTACAAATTATCCAATTATTATTATTATTATTACTATAATCTGTTTTTCTTTTATAAGTTAAAAGCACCAAATCAATCTCTATAATTCACTGGTATTCTTATGACTAATTCAGTGGGCCGCTGTGTTCCTATACTCAAGCTTTGTACACCGGCGAGTTGGATTATATAAACTCAGTTACTGTAAAACCATCTAGCTCGCTCTCGCTAACCATTTTACTAGTCACTGGGGTTAATTATTGTTGTTTTAGAAAATTTCGGTTTTCGATTAGTCCTCTGTATATTCTAGAAACTGTCACATTAGTTTCTGTTCATTTTGTTCTGCCAAGTTTTTGTTTAAATAAGCTTACAAAATGGAATCTTCTCGCAAGCGTAAATTTAACACCTAAACTTTTTATATCAAAAAATTTTATTAAAGATCGATAGTCGTGTTTCTTTGTTTTTAAGAAACTATTTTAATTTTTAGCATATTTGTAGGCATGTCCTTTAATTCGTTTACCTAACTAACTAGCCGTTTCCCCGCAGGGGTAGGCAAAGAGGACGGACCGCCAAACAACTCGGTCTTGGCACATACTCCTTGCCTCATTCACATTCATACATACTCTTCTATTATTCTGACTCTTGACATGGCCAAACTCAAGTATCTGATTCACTCGACCGTGCCATGTCTTCCTCGGGCATTCCCGACTTCTTCTACCATTCACATTTGCGACATATATTGGTCACTTTGACTAATTGAAAGGAAACTTGCCCGGTAGGATTAGTAATTAGCAGATTAGTTAGTGAGAGATTATTGTGTACTGTGTATGGATTGTGGTGATTGTGAGTGAACTGACCTGTTATGGTGGTGAGAGATGTGCTCGCTGTAGAGTGCGGGGGGTCGCCCCCTCTCCTCCCCGGGCACCGGTGGTAGAGACGACCTGTCAGCAAGTTTGCCTTCCCAACCTGACAACAACACACACAAATACTACATTATCATCTCTCTACATTTTTGCTTGTATTCAATCGGAACATTTTGTTTAACAGTCTGCTAACTCAAGCAATGCTACAAATGATTTAACTGTAAATTCTATACGGATAGTAAGGAAAATGTACAAGGTGACAAAATTACCAAAAATCCTCAAACTGCAATATTTTAACTTTAACTTGCAATAATATTAATTGACTAATTATACTAATTGTATGAATTATCTTTGTTAACAGTATTGATTATACTCTGTAAACTGATTGATTTAATAAAATATATATTATATTAAAAAAAAAAAAAAACTAGGTTAAATAGTTACTTTTTTAATCTATTTAACCTAGTTTTTGTTTAATCACTTTTCATAATTTTTAACACTTTTTATAGGTGTTGAATTGTCATTTTGATGAGTTATCCAGTCACCATACCAAAATGTCTCTAATTAGGTGAAGTTTGAAAACCAGTGAAGGCAATTTCGAACATTTTACCTAAAATTCCAGTACATATTTCACACAGAACTATAAAACTTTCTTGAAACCTTATACATTTTCTTATTTTATTTTATTTTTATTTGAGTACATAAAACAGGCATGGTGACCAAAAATTTATATACATGGATGTTTAAATACATAGTAATAACAAAAATAGTAACAAAAATTATAGTAATAACAAATTATAATTAATATTCTTATACACCTTATACACACTTCCGGCGGGAAGGGTAGTTCTACCTTTTGCACCAGTCCTACTTAAATGGCGGGAAGGCATTGCTGTCTGATTATTTTATATTATTCTCTTTGGAATGGTTCCAACTAAATGTGAACCAAATCTTCCAGATCTTCAACTTCTCTTCTTTTGGTGGAAGAATATTTTTCAAAAGGAAACTATAAAACCCTTATAATGGAAAATACATGCTTACACTTATAGAACTGGAGAACACTTATAGTGCGAAAATGAAAACAATTTTTTTTGTAATGTAATAAAATACGTACATTTTTAACGTATTTTATTACATTAAAACATCACTAATTGGCCAAACACTGATTTTAACTTCAATTTATGGAGTTTTATTACAAAAGTAGACTTTAATTTCAGACAATAATTTTAAAATTGAGGTGTGGTGCAAACTATGTAAAAATTTCATTAAAATGTATGTATTATTTTCAAAGATAATAGCTGTTTAACCCCTCCGACTTTTCGCGAACTTGAAGCTAAAATGTCTTTACCGAAATGTCAATTTCACGAAAACGTTGTGTTATTACCGCCTCACAATCAAAGCTCTATAAATGAAACATTACTGAACGGAGCCGAATAGTAAAAACTGTTTTAGAAAGGTTACAAAATAGGCTTTCAAATTGTTGTATCATAAATAAATATTAACATTTGTAAATATTTAAATTTAGAATGGAAACATGAAAAAATTGTAAAAATGACTCACCTGTAATGTTTTATGTAAAAACGATACTAAAATCACGGATAATGTAAAAAAAAAACACTTATTTCATCGTACAAATGTACAATAAACATTTCTGTCACTTCACTTTTTGACCATTTCATACAAAATATATTTTTAAAAAAATAATTAAAACTGGGAGGCGGGTCGGCACGTCAAACGGCTTTCTTGGCGTCGTTTTACGATTTGGCGGGTAAAATTTGCTTCCACTGAGTAGGTCTTTTTACGGGTTTCTATGGATAACTTTGAATAGAGATGTGAAGCTTCATTCAATACGAATATTCTACTTTTTGTTTTAGGGATGTCACTAGAAGAATAACGGAGTTATGACGATTTTTGTGGAAACACACGCGTTGACGTGTAAACACGCTTATTGTACTTGACTGCTATCGTTATTTTATCGTGTATATCTGCTTACGTTGCTGACCGGTTAAAACAAAAACCATTTTCTCAAACGGAATCCTTGGTTTCGCCAGCACGGAGTGTGTTAAGTACCTGTACATAATTTACAGATAAATTTAATAAGTTGTAGTATTTGTTGCTTGCAGACTACAAAGTGTGTATTTTTGGGTGCTGACCGTAGCAGGGTGCAACAGACTGTCATCACTATAAACTAGGTTAGGTTAGGATAGGTTTATTTTAGTTAAAGATAATCACCATGTTGGCTGTCTGCTTATTGATAATGTACAAAGTTGACTTTTGACATGTCGTCCGGGCTATGTAGACTAAATATTCCTGAATATAAAAACTTATTTTAGGAGAGGAAATAATTCATTTTAGAAAGATTAAATACTAACACAAAATTACTGAAAAATTAATGTAATAATGTAATGTTATGTTTATGTCGATTTTTTATCAATATTAAATTTGCTGAAAGAACACAACAAACGCATGCAACTTGAATTTGCTCTACATTGAACTTTTTGGTGGTACATACTAAAACTTATTTTGGTCAAAGAAACTATTTATATCTGGCACCACTTATGTTTAATATTCTTCCAAATCATATTAAGTCTACCAATTCCTTAGTTAAATTTAAAAAGTTAATCAAGATGTTTGTGTCACAGACGATTGTCTTAATATTTTTTCATCCTTGTCCTTTCTTAAATAATGACTTTATATAAGTCCCATTTGCTACAAACTGGATGTCACCCTAGCTGTCTTTATTATCTACTTGTTTCTTCTTGGGAACAATGATTAATAAGTAGTTATGGTTCAAATATTGTTACAATATACTGTGAAATTACCCAACTGGTAACTCATCAAATACCTTTTTTTTCTTCAATATTTTGTGTTGTATTACTTTACGTTTGTGATAACTCTATGTTTGCTTCACTCAAATGTAAATTGTTAACCTCGATACAGGCTTAGCCCTAGTGAGGTTGATTTTTATTAGAAAAACATGATTTATGTATAGTGAGATGCAATAAATAAATATACTTTTACTTTTAGGAGGGGAAAAAATCCATTTAATAAAAATTAATTATTTACACAATAATATATTTAGCGCAACAATATTGAAGGCAAATGTAACATAATGATGTCTAATAATATAAGTTGACCATACCTCCAACAAAGTTATATATAAAAAATCAATTACTTGTCAAATAATTATAAAAATTCAATAAAATTGTATTTATGTCACCCAAATTTTTAATAAACAAATAAACTTTGCACATGTAAATGAAATATCAAAATTGTCATTTTAGGTTTTTCAGTTTTGCCACTATTTGGAAGGTATGGCAAAAATTGGTTGAAATGATCTATGTAAACATCCAGACCGTATAATGCAATAATAGGGGAAGTCAGCTGAATAGTTACCTTGCGGGTGACCTCCGACAGGAGTGTGGCTCATGGCGCAAGGGCCCTCCTCCCACCCGCGGACAGCATGGCGAGACAGACACTGAAACAATTACAATTACAAACCATTACACAGTCGTCCAGACAACTAAACAAAGTCATACATTAGATTGTACCCTACATCTAGTGATGCTGTACACACAAAACAAGCGCGGTCAAATCCATTTTATATATACCTTTATAATATAAAGAAGAGTGTCCCGGTGTGGATTTATTATTTATACAAAATCTACAGTTTTATTGAGAGATTGATGACATTTTGTACACTTGACATTCAAAAAATAAGAGGAAAATTACTGTCTACATCTGATTTCGAAAAAATACGTAAAGCCCGGGCAATGCCGGGGATTTCAGCCGGCATAAAATATAGGTGCTCAATACAAAGTTTAACCTATATTATAATAAATGCCTTTTGCATAAAAAATATTATTCTGCATGTGTTTAATAACTTCGGCGTACAAACCATTATGTAATAATTCTACAAAAAAACAGCACTACACAAGTTATTCACCTTTTTTGTTATTGTTTATTCCCCTAAATATCATAAATTCCACCAACAAAACCCAAAAATATAGGTTTATTAAAAACACACATTAAAATCAGAACGGCAATTCACAGTAGGCCATTTTTTTTTCGTAACCATAAAAGAATGCAAGTCAACAACGGACGCCAATCGATCTTATTTATCCGTCCCCCATTTTTAGTAATATTCAGATAAAACATCCATCATCCCCCACTTCCCGCTGGAACGCTTGAATCTTATGAAATCCATGGCGACGGAAAAATCAATACAGTTCCCGTTTAAAAGGGTATAATCACATTACGGAGAGAAAAAAATAGGATTTTTATAATACCGTTTCATATTACAAATTATGATATTAATAAATAGGTTTGATAATCACAAGAATAAAGAAGTGCATAGTTATGATGAAATATTAATAAAAGAATTTGGGTTTAGGGAATTGCATTCATAACATTGAAGAACAGAATACAATGGATAGAAAAAGCCAGGTAGCCAGAATCAATGGAGCATAAACATACAATACTGCCACAACAAATTAAATCATATTTTCACAGATGATTGAACACAGCTACCATAAAAACATTAATAAACTAGCGTACCATCATTATAGTTTTTTACGTACCATCATTTGTCGTGTCGTTTTGTTGAGCAGATAAATAGTGAACAATAAAGTATGCTGCCAAAGATATTTGAATGTAGTTTTTTTAAGGCGGAGAAAAATATTATGACTGTCAAGATCAATGTCAGAATGGCAAGTGGAAGCAGCGTTGGAAGTTCAGGAGAAGAGAGGGGACGTATCACTTCACCCCTCCGAATATTGACTGGGAGGAACACAATGGCATCACAGAGCACGGGACTGTGCAACGCAACCCAAAACTCACAACAAAAATATTCATTATTGATCGTCATACAAATTATTTGATTTTTTTATGAATTGAGTCATAGTCAAAGGGTATACATGTACAATTATTAGGTATCGTCCCTTTAAATTGAGGTTGATATATATTTTTTTATGAATTTAATAACATCCGATAGACGTCTATTGAAATGATTTGTATACTTTGAGTGAGTGGTTTTTTGTTAGTAAATTGGGATGTAGAATTGCATTTTTTTAGTTTTTTTTTTTCAATATTGAAGATGGACGTTGCAGAAATCTACACATTTATTTGAGGGAGGGTAAATTCAAGTGCCTAATTAAGGGGTGTAGTTAGGCCATTGGACGAGTAGAATTTTTCATATTTATGAAATATTAAAAATAAAAGAAAAGTTATTTTTTAACATTCAAGATGCACAAGTAATTGAAAGTATGTGCAGAAGTTCCTGTTTTTTCTATCCAAAAAATATGTAGAATCATATGTGATAATACAGCCATAAAAATACAAAAGCAAACATCAGTAAAGGACAACAAGTATTTAGGAATTTAATATAATCATGTTAGAATTGAAAAGAATATCACATTATTGTCAGCAACATAATTTGCATCATCAAATAACTTTTAAAAACATGACAAGATTTGTTAGTGTCAATGAATTAAAATCATAATTTAAGTTGAGATTATCCGAGAATAAAATATTGTATTAGTTATTACGTATGCAAAAATGAACATCAAAAACTTAAAATAATAATACAATATGATATTGGGTTTGTTTGTGTTAACAATAAAAAATATATCTCCACCAAAAAACTATCCGTGAATGTAATATCATATTAGGGATAATCATCTGAATAATTTTAAGGGTGGGTTGTTTGGGTAGAGCTACACCCGTCGGCTGGCGGCTGAATGGTTGGTTGTCTAACGCAGGGGAGTGGGGAGTGGAGAGAAGAGAGATTGCGCGTGGCAGAACTAATCGATGTCCCCCGAGTGCCGTATCAACTCAACTAGCCCACTGACTCTTGTCATATTCTGTGAATGCAATACTTTGATTTGGGATAGGCAATAACTATACACGCCATGAAATATAATCCATTATTAATATCAGCCAACAAAGAAGAATGCTAGGGTTTTTTTCTTCTTGTAATAGATCATAATTTTGAAAGGTTCAATGGTTGTTCATTCATCTTTTTATTTTTTCAAAACAACTGCAATGTATTATAAACCAGAATACCTCACTAAAGCATAAATTCAATAATGAGGTATGCAAGTAATTTATTTTTTAATGCTTCGTTTCAACTGATTTCTTGTACATGGAGTCATGCTTGCAATAAGAAACTATAGTGATAAACACATGTTATCTTCTGGTTTGGGAGTATTTGTTATGCTTACAATAATATTTTATACAATTTATCAGCATTTAAACAGTTAAATGCATACTGTTAAGTCATGCTTGCAACCAGAAGAAACTTCCAGTCGAAATTACGAACATGTCCGCATGTTTTGTTTTTTGTTATGTAGTTAATTTCCCAATGGCCATTATTTCGTGAGTTACTTTAGTTAAAACCAGGAAGATGAAAAAACACGATCCCTGTTTATTCTTTCAAACTGGAGTCAAATAAAGATCGTCGTTGTTAAAAATGATAAATCTAAACATAAAAATGACAGGAACAGTGAGAATAAGGTAGGAGGCGGAATTTGAGAAGGTGGTTGTTAAAAGTTTGTGTTATCGGGAATGGAGGTGTTAGGTGTATAAAATTGGTGGAATACAAAAGGTAAAACTTAAAAACAAGTAAAAATAAAGGATATAATACCAAGCATACAAATGAATTCCATCTGAAAATAGAAATATGATATTTTCACGTTTGGACGCGCATCCTTCGGGTACACAAGAGAAGATGCTTTTTGACAGCTCGCCGCCGCCATCTGTCACGAGGTGCGCGAACTGCTCCGCTCGGAGGGTAAAACAGTCGAGCGGGAGGACAGTTCCAAAGCTCGACGATGAGCCGCGTATGCAAAAGAGGGCTCTGACGGCGTCCGAGCGCGGGAATATTCAATGCCGTTTCTGAGTTTTGGAACAACAGCTTGTCAAAAATTCAAATCAAGGCGAACATCAAATCTGCATTCTATATTTTGTATTCTTCGCGCTCACTATTTTCTTTAGAACAATTGATACGTTGGAAAGTACAATTTCAAATCGGCATTCTGTTATATTCCTCGCGCTAACAATTTTCTTTAGAATAGATAATTTTTATAAAGTAATCCCCGAACGTAGATAAAATTGAAGGCAAGGTTGGTTGGTTCGAGTGCTGGGTAAATAAATACGCGCATTGTCTAGCCCGGGATAAGTGCATAGTGGAAACAGTAAGATACGAGACGAACTAAATATTTGATGAATCCGTCAGAGTGCTTTTCCCTGTTCGGGTAGCACGCTATTTGTCTAGCTCTCGACATTGCTGCTTTTTATCCGTTGAATGCGACTTTTGTTGAAATAATCACGGCAAGACTATCGTCGTCAACAACGAACCTCGGATTATATCAACAACGAACCTCGGATTATATCAACCAACGAAAATAGGAGCTTAGACTTTTAACGAACAAAAAAAACAAATATAATTGCTTTTCATAAATCTGATTCAGAACTAACAACCTATTGCTCTGAAACGTGCAATTTCAATAAAGATTTTTTCACGGAAGAGGGTCTTCCGATTTATGTTGTTTTAACTTTAACCAGCGTATTATTGGCTAACTTATCTATAAAGGTAGCTACACATTTTGCTAACTTTTGCAACAAACTAAATTAGGAATAATAATAAATAAATAAATAAGTCATCAGGGTAATTCATAATCTATCTATCCATATATATATTTATAGAACGCCCGTAGGGCTTTTACAGATATAATTAATACAAGTCGATATTTTATATAATGCAGAAATATAACAATGAATACCCGTGATACTATATAAATATGGTACAATAAATACTTTTCATGTTACTTTTTAGTTACATTATAGTAGAATTTGCATAAAGGAAATACAACAAGTTTACAATTTTTTTAAATATTTTTACTCCGTTAAATTTAAGACTTTTACATATATATTTGTATATTATATACAATATATTCACAAACATTAAGAGAAAAAGAAACGATTTTTGTATTATTCAAGATCGAATTAACAATTTTAAACAAACACATTAAATCGCAAATAATGCTTTATTTTGATTATTTTAATAAATTCAATGAGTAAAGTAGGTAGCCGTAATCTCTATGTAGCATTCTCTGGGAATACCTACTCTAAAATTTACATATCTTAAGAATTTATTTTGGATTCTTTCAATGGTGTGTGAATGAACTTCATAATTTGGAGACCAAACTGTGGAATTTTACTAGATATGACTCCTTACTAGTGACATACAGTGGGTTGCCATATTAATAGGGACACCTATGGAAAATGTGTTTTTCACACTTTAGGTTCATAAAACACAGATGTTTATGATTTTAGGTGTGGTTATTATTATTTATTAACAAGGATATTGAATTTTGAAAAATAAAACACTGTATTTGTCCTTAATCTGCGATTATTTTATTTTTTTTATTATTTTTAAAGATTATCGAACAAAAAGTTAATATTTCGTAATTTCGCCTTTAGCCGCAATAACAGCTTGTACACGCCGTGGTATACTCTCAATTCACAATTTTTCAGTAATCTTTAGGTCAGGAGAATGATGCCACACCCGGATGAGGGTTTCGACGAGCTGCTGCTTTGTTGTGATCACCTCCTTGGCAATCTCCCTCTCGGTGAGCTCCTACAGGTTTTTAATAGGGATCATGTTAGGGAAAGTCCCCGGCCAAGGTAAAACCTGCACATTTTTTTCAGCCAGGAATGCAGTGACAGTCCTGGCTTTATGACAGGGTGCGGAGTTGTGCATAAAGACGTATTCCTGGCCACCAGGGAACCATTCTCCGACTTGAGGTAGTAATCGATTTTCCATTATTTGCCTGTACTGATCCTGCCTCATAGTCCCTTGCACGATGTGGAGGCGCCCCATCCCTTTGGAAGAGATGACTGACCACATCATGATACTGGTAGGGTGTTTGATAGTCTCTACAAGGCAGTCCGCATGAAATTTCTCTCCTGGGCGTCGTCGGACGAACGATGATTAATCCAACAAAATTTGGAATATGGTCTCTTCAGAGAAGCACACCTTAAAAACGGGCCATAATCAAACTAATGGAATTTTTTGAAAGCTTGAAAACCACAAAAATGTTAATTACTATATTCCAGTTCTTTATAGTCATGTTTTGGTGCGCGTTGGCCCATTCCAGTAGTTTTTTCCTCATATCTACTGTGAGGCGAGGTTTTTTAGCTGGCCGATGACCAATGAGGTTCTCCTCAGCCAATATCCTCTGGACTCTCCTTTGGGAGACTTCGATATCTTCTCCGTTGATCATCAAGGTCAGATGAGCCACACTCTTTTTGCGGTTTTGGAGACAGACGTCTTTGATTTTGCGGCCAGTAAGAGGTGTAGTGATTCGTTTTCTGCCACATTTCCCAATGTGATGCAATTCAATGGGCAGGTTTTGATTGATTTTCTAATTTATCCTGTTAACCACAGACTTTAAAATACCTGTAATGGCTGCTATTTCCCTTTGGAAATGTTGAGTGTTTAACAATAGTGTCTTCACTTCCGGAAATTTTCTTGGGGACGTGTCTGAGGACCTAGCCATACTGAAAAAACAGAACATTGGACTCAATATGGAAAAACTAATCACTGAAATAAGATATGAAAAAAAAATTACAGAAATTAATAGATAATTAATAATTACTTACATTTTTGTACAGCTAAACTGTTGAAATGCGTAAATATAATTAAAATGTATATTTACTTATCGGAACTTCAATCCCGCATTTTCCCAAAAATGCTGGCCACGTACAAAAAACCTTAAATTTTCGAGGGATGTGGCACTTTGCGAGTGTTGCCACTTCTTAAAAGTGTCAGTGGTGATACCAGCAACAAAAATAACGAAGGAATGGCCATCATATCCAAGTTATTTAGAAGTAGAGACAACGTAAACATAAAAATCAGGAAATATTGGAACTGTCCCTATTAATATGGCAACCCACTGTATATAATGTTGATATTATGAAAATCATTAGATACTCTTAAAATAAAGCCCAACACTGGTTAAACTTTGTTGGATATGATTTCTACAACTACATTACATGCTTGATGAAATTGAGTTTCCTATGAAACCATTCACATCAAGTCGCTCATTTCCGAAACAGAAACTACAGAAATATTGCTAGATCAAAATAAAATAAATATTGTATATTGTATAAATATTGTATATTGTATAAATATTGTATATTGTATACATATTGTATAAATGTTGTATAAATATTGTATAAATAATGGATAAATATTGTATAAAGATTGGATAAAACCACATAATTTGACATTTGTTTATGTTGAGTTATTATCTTGACACCATATAAAAAGTTATTGGCAATATAATATGGCAATTTTAACATTTCTTATTGAATTGAATAATTTTAGATCATCTGCAAATATTAGAACCTGAACATCATTGAAAATATGCATAACATCAATAACAAACAAGGTTGGTTCTAAATATGACCCTTGCGGAACGCTACTTTATATGAAGATACGCCAACATTTTAACAGCCAGTAACTCTGTTGATTAAATAACCTTTTAATCACTATGTATTGATCCACCTATACAGTTTATTCAGCATTAAATGTAGAAATCAGTATAGACAGAATCAACTTGATGTTGACATTGATTCGGGTAAATAATTTTCATAGTTAGTAAGAGTAGATTTTTCTGCAGTAAAACCATGTTGTTTAGGAGAAATGACTTGTTTTAATCAGAAAATAATTTTATATATATGTATTGTATAAGTTTTGAATCAGCGTGGTTTTGTTTTTTTTTTAATAAAAATCTACATTTTTATTCCGATATTGATGAAATTTTGCACACCTGACCTTCAAACTAAGAAGGTGTGATGAAATTTAGATAAAATACCCTTTTTTTTCCACCCCAAAGTAGAATTTTGATACTTTAACTTGACTTTCAAAATAAGAAGAAAATTATTACTAAAAATTATTGCTTTTTAAATATATTGTTAATAAAATAAATAAAAATATCTGATTTCGAAAAACTTCGCCTAAAGACAGGGCAACGCCGGGGACTTCAGCTAGTAACTGAAAATAATGTTATTATTTGGGTAGGTAATGAACGTTATCTAATAACCAACGCAAAACCTTTCCCTGTGTACCATCCATTTCCTGAAAATGTCTTCATAAAAGTTAATACTGGGAGATTCGACTGTCACACTTTTACTAATAACTACAGTTATTAGTAAAAAATATATTTTTATAGTAGATGTGATAGTACATTGTAGAAATATTGTTTAAAATTAAAATTTTGTTTTCATTCCAAAATGGTTAGATAATTTTTATTTATTATTTGCGCAGACTCGTTAAAACTCACGGGATATTATAATAATTATATGATTGACAATAATTATTGCATGTACGCTAAAAGTACAATTTGAAAAATCACGAAATCTGACTTTACTTGTAAAGATTCACCCGAAGAAATGAAAACATGTTTCAAATATAGAATGAAAACAATTTTCAGGTAAAACTGATTATTTTATAGGTAGATACTTTATCTCTTGTCCGAATTGTTGGCGCATCAATTTCAATTATGAAACTTAAATTCGAGTTCGTTGAACCAGAGTTACATTCACCCACAACCGAAATTAATATTTTTGATGATGACGATAGGAATCCCAAAAAAATCACTTTTAACCGTTCCGGTCCCCACCGAATTTTTTTAATTTATTATATTTGTAAAAGTGTTGGAATTTCCAAGAGTCACAATCACAGGGATGTACTGGTAGTTCTTGTGGGTACAATATAATAATTTTAAAAGAGATTCTTGCTCGTGTAATGGTGTACTGTATCGTGGGACTATTGCCGGGTAAGAAGGGACTAAGGGCTGGTGTTCCAAACTATTTTAAACATTTTGAACCACTATCAATGTGCACAACTACATTCAAACGCGCGTTTCTTAAAATGCTTTAAGGATTCTGCCCACATAACCGGAGCATACCATGACCGTGCTATGACCGAGCCACGAATTACGGGAAAGGAACAAAGCAACCGCAAGCGGCGTTTCGCGCCAAACATAACGTTCCATTTCGGTGGTAGACAGGTACTAGGTACTTACTCAAAATCTGATGAAAATTTAAAAAAATTCACCCTATAAAAGGCAAAAAACAGTTTGGACATCACATCACTGGTCGGCTACTCGTCTAGATGTTTATAGCAGTCGCATTTTGAGTTTGGAGTGGGGCATGTTTACCGTGACGCAATTCTCACTTTTCGCCCTTTGGGGCAAAGAAACCGCCGAAACTGTAGCCATCGACTCGCACCAACTTCAAAGCGGGGGCCGGAAAATCTTCAAACGACAACTTAAATCATCGCAGCACGCAGTACAGTAAAAAAGTCACTATTCGAGCACTGACCATCGAGCAAAAGGGGACAAACATAAACAAGCTGTGATTTATTCCACGCACAAAATCATGATACTTTTTTGGTGAGTTTTCACGTTTTGATAGTCGAAGTATTAATTAAACAATAAATTAATTTCCTTGTGCGTACGTACAAGTGATACATTTCAAATTGGAACTAGTGTAGGCAATGATGGCAATTACCAAATAAAATACGATGTAAAGAAAATTACTCATTTATTTATTAATCTTAAGTTGGCTCACATCGTCGTGTGTGCTAATAATTTTAGAAATATGTATACAGGGTGTTAAGGGACGTCCTAGACTTACTTTAATAGTTATTCCTGGATTCGGAGTAAAAAATTCAAACGAAATTTTAGTATCCTTACTTATTTTAGTATATTTTAGTGACTTTTTTGATGATAAGAAAAACACCAAAAATATCATCGAAGACCATAATTTCATTTACATATTTTACTCCAAATAATGTCAGGAATCACTGGTGAAAAGTAAGTCAATTACGTCCCTTATATTATTGTTACTTTGTGTGCCCAATACATTAAAATTTTTAATGTATTGGGTACACAAAATAAAAGGCCTATACCTTTTACAGACGATCGCACTTACTTGAGAACAATCCACTTATAAAAACTACACAAATCTACTCAGACATAGGATACATTAATATCAAACATCTAAATAAAGATTAAAATATAAAAATACAAAAAAAATAAATTATAAAATTATATGAAAGCTCACTCAAATGACAAATAGTACATAGTGATTAAAGAGACGCAAGAAATAACGTGTAATATAATCAGCGCAACATATTTTTTAGCAATAGCAGAACATTTTTTCGCAATCCGTATTAATTATCGACGAAAATGTCTACTTCAGCACACTCTATCTTCTTATATAGTCGACCCTTTTGGGTCAGAGGGCTACAATGGGCGATACTATTTATGAAGAAACGTGCTATGGCGTCTTCAAAACTATGGGAATTGGGAACATTTATTTAAATATTACTAAGACATAATGCAGTGTCAAGATGGCCGTGAATATAAAATATGATTTTTATTTTGTATTTGAAATGTGCAATATCTTTTTATTCCATAAAAACAAAATAAAACAAACGCAGGTAATGACTAGGTAGTTCAATAACCCTGCGCTTGTCGCAATGCAAAGAGAATATTGATTTGTCGCAATGTTTCTGATAAACACATTAACTTTGGTGGCTTGAAACTTACTAATAAAATAATAAGAGTGTGTTTATCTGAAGTGTACGTTATCTGTTTCTGTTACAATAAATTTATCTTTGGAAATCATAATTGACAACGCCCTAGAGGTGATTTTTCACAAAAACCGCGCTATACAAATTATTATTTCTTTTTAAAGAAAGACAAAGATTCCCCGGGTTACGATTAACCTGACAATATTTGAAAATCTACTACCACCGCACTAAGCGGAAAATGTTGCTTACGTTGTGATGGAAGACTTGGCCAGCGGAGGAATTGAACACACTACGCCTATGTGGGGCCCAAACGCGATGTCAACTCAGCCACCGACCGATCAATTTATTGTTATCGACTGGTTATTTATCAAGTTTAATTTGTAGAATTCCATTTTGATTTTATGCATCTTTCTTTTTGGGAGGCGGGTATAGGTGTAGCCGCCCGGGGAATTTATTGGATAAACAACACCTCGGCCATAGGTCGTCCCAAGTGGTTCGCTACGTTTGGTGACTTAGCAGGGGTGGCCGGGTTCATGAGGTGATGTTTGTCCAGGTCTTGACAGCGAATGCTTCTGCCCACCAACGCCTTGCATTGTAGTTAAAGGGACGGATTCATACGTTACTTCTGGAAATACTGACCCCCAGATTCCTACCCACCCCTCATACCTTTTTCCTATACAGAACTTCCTATCCTTCCTTTCCTTGAAAAGACCCACCACACAGCATCCCCAAAGATGACAAAGGCCATGAGGGAAATAATTTTCCTCGGGGCCTCCTGTGTTATTCAATTTATAAAAAAAAAAATATAAAACGACATATTTATATTAAATCCTTGTGTTCTTGTAATGTAAATAAAATTGATATCATTTTTATTACCTATGCCGTTATTGATTTCCGAGTAAATTGTCAGAAATTATTAATGGTTAAATTACCCCATTAAAGTTTCCCCGTTTCTTGTATTGTTATTTTTTTGTGACAAGCGAAGGGTTAAATAAAAATGTAATTATTATTGCTGCAATAGAATGTGGTGCTTATTGATTGGCTATTTTATAATTTGACGAAGGGGGTTTCAATTTGACAGATTTAGGGGTAGTATGTTCGTGCATGGGCGGATCCACCTAAGGGTGGTCGGTTTAGTTGTTTGGTTGTCCGGTTGGTCGGCATGGCAAAGTTCAAAGAGTCGAATGTATTAATGGCGAAAGAGATGAATGGACGAGCAGCTTCTAAAAGGCCCGCTGGCAACCCTTTGAAACAGAGATTTAAAATCGAGCTTAATTGAAAAGATTTCTTATGAAGGCTTCGCCTAGGTTGGAGGTAGCGCCAACCAGCTAACAAACATATACCCACTGAAGAGATCAATCGGTAGAAGTTTGTCTAGGACGTTACCCCGAAGTAAGATAAATTTTGCCTTTCTTTTGGCGAAAATTTTAAATCAATTTTACTACACTCTATGAGGCCTAGGAGTAAAAAGGTCTTATGTAAACTGGTGACATCAGTTTTATTTAAAATCTATATAGTGCAACTTACACCGCTTGGAGAGAGTTTAAAATCGCAGCAAAGGAGGTTTCTAAGATATTTATTTGATTTTAGTATACAATATATAATGTTCATGTGAGTTGAAACAATGATTTTTTTTACATTAAACCCCACACGGGATGCCCCGAGGAAAATAATTTCCCTCAGGGCCTATGTCATCTTTTGGGATGCTGGGCGGAGGATCTTTTTTAAGGAAAAGAAGGAGAGGAAGTTCTGGGAAGGTAAAAGGAATGATGGTTGGGTTGGAAACTATGGATCAGTGTGTCCAGGATGTCCAGGCGATGGGTCGAGAGACCAGTTGGAGAAGTCAAAGGGTCTCCTCAAACCAGCCTCTCCGGATCTGGCACGCCACGCAGCTGGTGGGCAGAGGCATCTTGAACACACCTCACCCAATGAACCCGGACACCCCTATTGAATCACCAAAAATAGCGAACCACTTGGGGTGACCTATGGCAGAGGTTGAAATTGAAGATATATCTGCTACAAAACATTATTGTCTAATCTTAAACTACCGCTACTTTCTTTCTGCCCGGAGAACTATTAATGATATTCCTACTTTTTTATATTATAGATAGATAGACAAATTAAATTGATAGTGAGTGCATTCTATCAACTTAATTTGTCTATCGATAGATAGGTAGTGCATTCTATCAACTTAATTTGTCTATCGATAGATAGAGAGTGCAATCTATCAACTTAATTTGTCTATCGATAGATAGAGAGTGCATTCTATCAACTTAATTTGTCTATTGATAGATAGAGAGTGCATTCTATCAACTTAATTTGTCTATCGATAGATAGAGAGTGCATTCTATCAACTTAATTTGTCTATTGATAGATAGAGAGTGCATTCTATCAACTTAATTTGTCTATCGATAGATAGAGAGTGCATTCTTTCAACTTCATTTGTTGGCAATCACGTACACACACGCGGACATATACGCATATCTCTGAAATCTGATGACATTACGGCAGTTAATAAACCTACGAAAAAAATGTCAGTCCTGCCCGAATTTGGGTTACCGAAGCAGTTCAGAGAGTCTGACGAGACATCAGAAGGCGCGGGTACAATTCCCGTCGGCGGCATTTATTTTTACTCGGGAGATATTTTCAATTTGTATTGATATTACAGGCGACTAATTATTGCTTATAATGATATTTTTTGAGATTGCGAAATTTTTTTTTTCTTTCCTGTCATTATTGAAGGGTTTTAAAAATACATAGTACCAAAAAGGACTAGCGTGTTGTTTTTTCTTGCCTCTTGTAGAGAAGATTTGTTTTTTAAAACAGATATATAAGAATGCATTATGTATGTAAATAGCATAGGTATAATTTTTTTATTTAAAAATTCTAGACGAAATTCAACTAAAGGGGCTGTCTAGAGGGGTCATACCAAGTCAATTATTTCTGTACCCCGACCTACTTAAGAAAGGGGAAGAAATTATAATGCCAAGAAAAAATGTAGGATGTTTTCCAGTTCGCAAAATAACACAGAATTTTTAGACACATTCTGAATGACACGAAATAAATGACTGGGTCAAGTGTCCCTGGCTGTACCGCTGTAGAGAGCGGGGGTGGTAGCAGCAGTTGGCACGCGTTAAGGGAGAGATAGGACACGTCCCGAATAAATTGCTACCGTTTTACTGACCAGAGGAAATATTATAACCGAACCTTATTGGAATTTCTACTATACTGGGCACCATGCCTGTTTTTTGTACAAAAATTTACTAGCTGAAGTCCCCGGCGTTGCCCGGGCTTTGCACGAAATGTTGACGGCGACTTTCCTCTTGTTTGGAAGTATCTTGTCTTTCTTTTAATAAAACTGATGCCGCCCGCTACAGATACTCTTTGTGGGATTATTAAAATGTTAACATGACTTGAGCGATGTTAGACTGAGACAGAAAGAGTTTATTGTGCATAAGTAGGTGCACTTGCACGACCGGTAATTTTTTTGTCGGTGTACCTTGTATTTTCTGTTTCATGTTTCGTCTAGATTTATTAATATTATCTTCTTCTTCAATGCATATACACGATATTGTCACATGGCAAAAGACATCATCAAACCGTCATCTTCCCCTCCTCCTCACTTTCTTCAACCTTACAACATACCAAAATTGGGAATGCCACTCACTCACTCACTCCGGCAGTTGGGACTCATGTGCGGTAATTTCATAAAAAAAGGAAGATCGACCTACGGAACTGCCAGATTTTGTGTCCATAAATTAAGATAATGAGGTCGCCTTCTAAAATGAAATTTCATGTTTTTTTACAAATGTATCATATTAATAATTAGAAGATGCTGAGGACACGACTTTTGAATTTTCGGAAAATACCGTATAGAACCAAAGATATAAGTCGTCAAAATGTTGGTATTTGCGGCCTGCTGAAGCATTGTGACGTCACGGTACGTACGTGGCGGTACTGCACACTGCCATTCAAATTTTGTATTGTACTGAATAGTATCTTGCGTGACGTATGTTTTACCAACGTTTACTTTGAAATCTCATAACTTCGTCATTTTTGGAGATATCGAAATACTAATTTTACTGTCGTTATTAACTCTTTATGTATAACAAATTTCCATAAAAATAAAATAAAATAAAATCAGGAGACGACCATTTTTTAAATCTTGCATCCATAAAAAAACACAGTGAAAAACATTCGGAATTAAAAAATATACATAATCAAAACTCAATTTATTCAGATCATTCGATAAAATCAGCCCAAATAAGATTTCCGCTTTTCTCGGAGGCTTCCAAAACAATAGACGTATACTCGATGACTGGTTTTTACGGCGAGAGTTTTGTTAAGACGTAAAGGGAGGGGGGGGGAACGGCAGCCTTTGGGAGCTGTGCGGGAGAGGGATGGGGGGGGATCTAATGGATCCGCTGAATGAGATGTTTTAATAATATTATCAGGACGGGATAATTTGTTTAGCAGACAAAATGCCTACCTTAAATGGCGGAGGCGGTGGGCCGGAGACCATTTATTATTACATCTAATTATGACTACACCGTCTTAGTGCCACTTTATTTAGGACTGGTTGTTTCACACAATTTTAACAATTCATCAAATTTCGTACTTCATTTGCATGTTCTGTTATTATAATATCGTAATTGGCCAGACGTTTCACGTACCTAACATAGTAACAGAACTTAAAAATTTACTTTGAAATTTGATGAATTGTTCAAATTCTGTGAAACAACCGGTCCTTAATTCTTGAAAGGTTCTTCAATAGTAATCTAGAGGAATTACACGTAAGAAAGCGCGTTTTTTTTTTATACAAGAGATTATTTTCATCACAGGAAGAGATTAAGTACCTACTGTGTTCTGTTAATTCTAAAGATGCCAAAAAAAACGTTTGTAAACAAGTGGGTCCTCCGACGACCCCATATCATTTGTCTGTCTTATGGGGTTATAAACTATAGAAATCCCAATTATTCAGTCAATTATTAATGGTAACTTATGTATTTTCGCACTACTTTCGTACTACCTACTCCCTCACATGGCTGCGGGATAGTTAAAGTGCGAGAGTGAGAGTACAAAATAATAGTGTACATCGACTTCAGAAAACAATTATTTTACAAGCAATAATTATTCGCCTGAAACACTCATCCACATTGAAAAATCTCCTGATAAAAGATACATGACGCCAACGGGACTCGAACCCGTGTCCCTTCGATTTCCGGTCGACAGCTCTGACCACTGAGCTATGGCGGCTTATCTCTTATCCGCGAAATAATTCAATATATACTAGTGTTTCATTCAACAATTACTGCTTGTTACATTTTTTCACCTGAAAACAACCAACTTAGTTTACCAAAAAAATAATAATTGACTTCAGAAAACATTAGCAGATTACCATACGATTTTCCTGTCTGACAGGAAAAGTTGTGCAAATCTCATGAAGCCCAGAGCTCACCGTTCTAAAGTATTGGCTGCTACAGACTAATAGATTTTTACTGAATTTTTGATACATATTTTTTATTTTCTGCGTGTATGACGTTAACCCTTTAAGGCTAAGGACTCACGGAGCGATTTTTACCCGCGCCCGCCGCGGTTGCGGGCCCGCAGCCTTTGTAGAATGCAGATATTTACGTAAAAAATTAAAGCACATTTCACGACGCGTTTTACGCCCGCGGCGTGTGCGATTGTTTGCGGGGCCCGCTGCACCCGCGGTTATCTTGTACCGGCGGTCGCGGTCCCGCAGCCGCGGCGGGTTGCTCCCGCGCGCTCTGCGATCGGTTGGCGGGCGAGTTAGTGGAACTCAACTGATCGTTTAACTGCCCGTCTTGCAACCGCCCGTCTTGCGATAATCAACCGCCAAGATTGCGGGCGATAACCGCAAACGCGGCGGCTGCGTCACCGCAAAAAAGAGCGGTCTCGTGAGTTTTGAAAATAAAACTCCATTCCGCAACCGCGGCGGGCGCGGGTAAAAATCGCTCCGTGAGTCCTCAGCCTAAGAGTGTTCTAGGCTATCCTTTTAAATTATGGAGAGAGAGAAGGGAAAATTTATACTAAGTTTATTTAAATGGGCAAATTTCATATCTGCACGATTAGAGACGAGTTCAGACATAGAAGAGATGAGATGTTGAACGGAGGATAGGCATTTCTAGATAAAGCTTGATAGAGGCCATTTGTTTAGAGTGGGACAATAAAAAAACATGTGATGAAGACCAAAAATGTGCTTAAAAATTGAGTTATTATTAAAAAAAACTAATGGAATTAAAAGATTCGCTGTTAACATAAATATATTTTTTTATTTCCAATTTTATGTCCGGGTTAAATCTTCCCCATGGGAAAAACTAAACCCTTCCACACACTTTTCCACAAATGATCATCTAGTCCAGCGATTCTTAACCTCGGGTCGCGACCCAAATTTGGGTCGCGAGAGGTTTTGGGTTGGGTCGCGGAAATCGCGTATTGATATCCCGATCGATGTCACTAAACTAGTATAGTCACAATTATTACTACTCTCAGAACAAGGACATCTATTGTTCACAATCGCGACATGTTAGTTCTGTTTTAATGGGCGGAAGGGCGCGGGGCGCAAAGCGAGGAGTGCGCGCCATCGCCACCGCTCGGCTCACGCAGTCGGCATCGCTCGGTTCGGCTCGGTCACCACCCGCGCCGCCCGCCGCACCGCGCTGGTCGGTCGGTCTCGTCTCATCTCGGTCAGTTTGCTAGCGAGTTTGTTTACGATTGCACGCTCGTTCTCATACTGTTTTACGTGAATAACGTTTATACTTGACTACAATACACTCTTTGTTGACAACTACAAAGTGCTACAAAATTGTGATAATCAATTGTGGAAGATTAAAAGTGCAACTCGCGATTGCTGTTATCGAAAGAAGGTAAAATATTTTTTTCCAATAAATGACATTGTTAGCCTACAATTCGCCGATGAACGAATAGAATAGTATATTTCTATAATTTGTCGTTTTGTTTCAGTAAGTCTTTCGAATTGTGGACAGTCATGGCGAAACGGATGTTAACATACAAGCAAGAATTTTTAGCCTTAGGATTTATTGAAATAAAAGATCGCTCTGGTGTGCCACGTCCACAATGCGTGGTTTGTACGCAACTTCTTTCAAATGAATCGCTAAAAATAAACAAATTGAAGAGACATCTCGAAAAAGTCCATCCAACGTACGCAAATAAACCGCTTGCTTTTTGGAAAGAAAAAGAAACACAAATAAAGCGCATGAGACTTGATGCACCATCAAGTTCAGCAACAGTTTCGTTAGAAAAAACTACCTACGCTTCTTTCGAAGTAGCTTTAAAAGTAGCTCAATGTAAAAAACCCCATAGTATTGCTGATCAGTTGATTAAACCAGCTGCAATAGCCATGGCAAGAACTGTCTGTGGAGATGAAATTGCGAAGAAGCTGGAAATGGTGCCAATTTCAAACGATACTGTGAAAAAGAGAATAGATTTAATGTCATCAGATATTTTAGAACAATTAATAACGGATCTCAAAAAAGCCATCAAATTTTCAATTCAAATCGACGAATCAGTTGATATTGAAGATTTCCCACAGCTGTTGGTGTACGTAAGATACAGAACTCCACAAAATTTCAATGAAGAGTTCCTGCTTTGTGAAAAGCTCTCTGAAACTACAACTGGGGCTGATATATTTCTTTTAATAGACAAGTTCTTTGTGGAACACCAATTACTGTGGGACAATTGTCTCGCAGTCTGTACAGATGGAGCACCGGCAATGATAGGGAGTCGCATCGGGTTTTGTGCCAAAGTCAAGGAACGAAATCCAGAGGTTGTTTTAATACACTGCTTTTTACATCGAGAAAACTTGGCTACACGTGATATGCAGCCAGATCTACATCAGGTGTTACAGGACGTAATACAAATTATAAATTTCATAAAGGCACGCGCTATGAACTCTCGGATATTTCGACTGATGTGCGAAGAAATGGGTTCAGAACACCAGAATTTATTATACCATTCGGATATTCGCTGGCTATCCCGCGGAAAGATTCTAGCTAGAGTTCTTTCTCTTAAAACAGAAATAGAAATATTTTTGACAGATAAAAGACACGAATGTGCTGATCGCTTCAGTGACAACAAATGGATGGCTAAATTGGCATATTTGGGTGATATTTTCCACCACTTGAATCAGTTGAACACAGAAATGCAAGGTCAAAATCGCACTGTAGTAGACATTTATGAAAAAATTACTGTTTTTAAAAACAAAACAAAACTTTGGCAAAATAAAATTGCTCAATGTCAATTGGCAGCGTTTCCAACATTAAACTTGTTTTTGGAAGATCTTAATCTTAATGGCAACCGTATTTTCGTGGAGACCATGCCTATTTTTTTAGAACATTTGAGAAGACTTGAAAATGAAATGGAAAGATATATTCCACAAAATGTCCATATCGTGAAATACAGTTGGGTAAGAAATCCATTTGAAGTAGATGCAATGGGCGTTGAAAACGATTCAGCTGGATTACAAGAAGAATTGCTCGAAATGCAAGGTGATGCACTTTTAAAAGAGAGATTTGCCAGAACGAGTCTCACAAAATTTTGGGCACAATTATCTGGGAAGCCTGTTCTGAGCAATGAAGCTGAAAAAGCCCTGCTACCTTTCCCAACTACTTATTTATGTGAAGCAGGATTTTCATGCCTTGCTGTTATGAAGAATAAGTACAGGAATAGGTTGGATCCTCAGCATGACATGCGGTGTGCACTTTCTATAAACATAACTCCACGTATACATGATCTTTGTTCAAAAATACAACACCAGGGTAGTCACTGATTATTTTGCTGTAAATTTTTTAACTGTTTTAATGCTGGTCTGATTTTAATACAAAACATTTAAATAAATTTGTTTATTTCTAATTTTACCAATACATCGTATAAATTTTATAGTATAAAATTACATAACCTGTCAATGGAAAAAAATAAAAAATTAGATTAGGGTCGCGTACTTCAAATATATTCGTACCTTGGGTCGCCAGCCAAAAAGGTTAAGAACCACTGATCTAGTCAATCAACATTATGCAAGTGCATTATATAAGCAAAATAAATACAAAACAATACAAGTACAACACGTCAACTCACCAGAGATCAAATGGAAAAATAATTCACCGACTCCAGATATTTTCATTTCAGAGGGTTCGGCTCGGTAGAACTCCTAACAGGGCCTATAAATCCTACTGATTCCTCAACACGAATAATTAAAAAAATCTTTCGTTATCCTACATGTATTTCAAATGACTGATTTTTCCATTTTTATGTATAATTTTTTTGATAGATCTAATACGCCTAAATTTTTAATGAGAGAGCTAGGTATAATGCCAGTAGCCGAAATAACAAATGATAATATTTTTATAGTCTGAGAATGCCAAATTATTTTTATCTCATTTCCTAAATCTGTGTATTTTCTTATTTTTTCATTAACAGATTTTTGAATATTACAGGAATTTGGAATAGCGACATCAATGATATAAGTTATTTTTTTAATTTTGTCATGTAAAACTATACCGGGTCTATTATGACTAATCGTTCGGTCTGTTAGTATAGTTTTATCATAATATATTTTATAAAATTCGTTTTCTAAAAATGAATTTGGTTCGTATTCATAATATGGTATTATATTACAGCAGTCAATCAAGTTATGTTTAATTACCAAACTTTGGTGAATTATTTTTAAAACTTGATTGCGCCTAAATGTGTACTCGGACGGTGCTAATACAGAACATCCCGATACAATATGTTCTATAGTTTCCGGAAAAGCCAAACATTTCAAACATAATATTATTATTTAGTTCTGCAAGTATTTTGGTTTTTATTATTGTTATAGCTGTTTCGTCTTTCAAGACCATTTTCAAATTGTCTGTAACAGCTGAAACACCTGTAACAATAATAAAAACCAAAATACTTGCATAAATTGATAATAATAATTGATGTATATTAAATTTTTAAAAATTAAATGGAGTTCTACGAATTAAAAACAAAAACAATTAATATAACGTAAAAAATGTTCTCATTTTTTTTCCTTTTATTGTTGACGGGCTGCACCACAAGAGAGAAAAAGACGAAGAGAGGAAAAATTTTGAAACAGGGTTGTTTTCAGCAGGCAGTGTTTTGAAAATAATAATACCCGCGCCTCACAACTATAAAGCCGCTCGCGAAGAAAAGCTGGTACCGTCTCGCCGCAATACATCAAGCGACCGTGATTAGAGTAACCGGTTCCCCCGCGTAGCAGTCAGTAGCTAACTGTTTAATGTCTCAGTGCGCCCCTGCCTCCCAACAGTTTACAGTGTAGCGTACAAAGCTGCCGGTATTAGCTGCTAGTTGCTACATGGTGGATGATACTCACCCTAAGAATACTGCCTACTCGCTCAAAGCTAAGCAGGATCGACCTGGTGGCTGTGGACTAATAATAATATGAATGGTAACCGGACCAAACAGAACAGTGATAAACAGAACACTTTTGAAAAGAAATACATCATAATTATTATAATCCTAGGCGCAGATCCTTAAGAAATCACAGGATAGTCTGAATGAGTTCGTCACCTCAATTTTTATTTATTTTAAAGTTATGAAAAGCGATGAAAAATACTAGATTAAATTAACTAGGTTAGATTATTTATTTTTATTCCGTCTTACTAAAATTAGATTCTTACGCACTCGTTCAACGTTGGTGTGGTAAAGCCAGCCTCAAGCCTGGTTTAAGACAGTTTTAACCAAACAAAAGCCATAAGTAATAAGTCAAGTTTTTGACCGTTCTGAACTTACGCGCCGCGTAATATTTACACCCCGTGTTTTAGTAATGTTTAATTCACAGAACTCCATTTGATACATTAACAGTATTACTTATAAAGATTCCCTAATACGCCGATATAGCGCTGGTATATACGGCGAGAAGGGCCGTATACTGCTCGGGTTAAAATATTTACTCATATTATTCATGAAAGATTTTTTTAGACATTCATTTTGCGTTAAGTTACTAACTTCACGTTTCTTCAGATGACATTTACCCGGTCTGCTTAAAATTGCTTCCAAATTTGGCCCAAGTTGATTATGCGTTCTGTATTTGCTTTGGTAAATCGATATTGAGATTTAAAATATTCCTCTGATAGTGCTGCCAATGGGTATTCCTGCTTTTTAACATTTTCATTGTGCGACCGATCGATGTTTGTCATATCAACAAGATTTTTAACGAAGTCCGCGATCTCTGTCCTAACCATAGCAATACGTCCCTAATGGGGGTCGGGCAGTTTAAAAATCTGTCAGCCACTAATACTGCGGTATTACGGCCGGTATGTGCAGTACGATTGTCCAACATTTGCTACTAACCTGTTTTTACCCCTCCGTATTATCTATTATGTACTCATAGACGGTAGTGTAGTGTATGTGAGTTTGGAGTTTTTTGGACTTTTGGTTTCTGCGTCTTTGTTTATTTTGTGTTTTCATTGAGAGTTGTCGATATAATTTTCTTAAATAGTATTAAATATTACAAGAGGTTTATAAGCTTCAATAAGTTAATCCTAATAAATTGAATTAAAAAAATATCAAATTTATCACCAGGTAGAAAAATTACACAAGTTATATTTTATTAATTATGTACGTAGTTTGTGAAACTTAAGCCGGTGATTTTCATAATTAAGCAGGGCATTCATTAATTGCCAATCCGCCCCTGCAACTACATCACAAACTAACAGCCAAAAGCCTCAATGGGAGCCCCAACTGTGGTGCTCGTTCGCTGCCGCTGAGATATATGTATAAACACAACTAGCTAACACATATGTGAGTACAGGGAGAGGTATCCTAAAGAGATTAAAGACTCAAAAGTAAAAAAGCTTATCTGTTGGTGAAAGACTTGTAAGAAAATATTGCAATATAAAGAACGAGTGTGCGAGGGCGGGGAGCTACTAGAACTTTAATTTGAGTTACACGTGTCGTGTATTTTCCAACAAAGCAAGTAACTTCTTCTCGCTTTGAAGTTGACAAGATATAATGAGAAAATGAATACAAATAGGATGTTAATAAGTCACAATGAAAATAGAAGTAAAAATGCAAAAGGGGAATTTGTTTCACGCTTTAAAAACTGCTCACTACAAACGAGACAAAAACTTAAATTCTTTGCAAGCAAAATTTATATCAGCTGTATTCAACCATAATTTTATAATTGAATCTATTTTTGCAACCACATATTATAACGAAGTTGACCATTTTGAACTGTTGAAATATGGAGTTAATTTTTAATAAAGCTTTTATGTAGGTCTCGTAAAATCGTTTCGTCTCCCCTATTGTGATGGTGAGAAATATGATCTAAATGGTGTTATGAAGAGAAAACACCACGCTTTTTATTCAAATGCAACTCAATGAAACCTGAGTTTCCAACCGCAATTGGAGAAAACGTAAAATAATGTAAGGTGAGCAATTTTTATTTTTTTTTTATTTTCGCGTTGAAAATTTTAATATTTAGAAAAAATATGTTTATTTTTAATAATAATATTAGAAAAAGTATTTTACCACCTTTCCAACACAATATTTAGTTTTCGAATACGTTCAGAAATATTCCATTTATTTGGATTTTATTGCAAAATGGAAATATTCTGACAGAATATGCCAGGGGCCTGATGGTTAAAAACTTACTTACCTTCCAATAAATAAAGTTAATATGTCACAAAACAGATAATAAAGTTATACCAATGAGAGCAAATTAAATTATTCCATACTTGTAGACAAAGCACTGTTGAGGAGTGCACAGAGGGAAAAAATAAATAAAAGCTGGGATTAAAAGTTGAGAGTAATAAACGAACTGCATAAACTGAATGTGTTTCTACTGTGCACCAGAGGTTCCCAAATTTATGGGTTTATGTTGCGAGTTGATTCCAAGAAGTTTGTGAAAAAATGTTTTTAATATTTTAATTTACTAGATTAAATAAAACATTTAACTATTAAACCCACAACAATCCAAATAAATTAGTTAATTTGCGATCATAAATTCATTTTCTCGGATCTAATATATATATATATATTGAAAAAATAAATAATGTTTCTTTCACCTATGCGTTCCTGTACCATTCATCCGATTGTGATGAAAATTTCAAAGTTTGTTCTTATTAGTGCCAGGAGTGTTTACGGAGTAGTTTGAATGGTAGAAGAAGTCGGTAAAGACTTAAACGCATCTTTTCTGCACGTGAATGAGATGTCGACATAATGTAATTTGTTAACAGTAACAGTAGAAAAAATCGAGGATGCCCGAAGAAGGCATGATTCAAATAATTATTTGTGGTAAAATGAGACGGAAGGGATGAACGAAGAAAGAGGTGTAAGGAAAAGGTATGTCATGAAAGTGAATGGTTGAAGAAGTCGAGGAAGATATGGCACAATACAATAATATTATGTCCACCTTAGTACTTTAGAATTCGCAAACTCGAAACTTTAACCGTAAACCATATATAAGTCCCCGAGGAACGCCGGGTACACGTCAGCTAGTATTTAATAACTGCAGCATAGAAACTGTCGTTGTCTGAATAACGTATAGTAGTTATAAGATAATTTAAGTATGGGATAAAGTGTTTTTACATCGCAAAGCGTCTGTCGCTCTTCAAAATAATGGCTCTATAAATTATCCAAGTAATGATAATTTTATCTCCGCCATCCCACATTAGAACACTTGAAAGTATGAAATATTGCCAGTAAAAGGACTGAATTCCTGAAATATTAACATTTTATAACACCCCGCCAAAAAGATCATCGTCAACAAAACTTAATGAAAAATATAGATTCCACGATTAAACACATCGACTTATTTGTAAAATTTATTGAAAGCAATTTTACGCAAAGTTTTTAGAAATCAGATTTGAAGAGTAATTTTCCTCTTATTTTAAGTGTGTGAAATTTCATCGAGAAGTATCAAAATTCTGCTTTAAGGGGTGGGAATAACAATTCAATCTGGGAATAAAACTTTAGATTTGTACAAAAAAACCCACAGACATTCTTCTTTATATATATAACACATAGATAGACAGTTGAATGCATTGTGGGTGCGTGTAAAGGATAAACCTTTATTTCTGAGAGCAATAATACCGTTTTTTTTTTCAGAATGCATAAAACATTACATGCATATTTTGCGAATTACCCTTAAAAACCTGACCGCCGTAGAACAAAGTTTGGGAAGCCCAGCTTTACATTGTATGGTGAGACAGCAGAATACATTACCTGTCACAGGTACAATGCAGTGTACAAATTGTGCAATCGCCAAAGTAATTACACGTGGAACTGTGGAAATACAAAAAAGTCCCGCACAGGTCTAAAATATAAAACCAAAACCCTCACAATACCCGACACTACTACTGCGAAATCTTTGGGCGGCAATCCGCAAGGGCGGTATTATGCAGTGATATCCGCCCTTCTGAAAGCGGGGTTGGGGATGACGTCACGTGGCGTGGTTAATTCAACCCTGTAAGGGTGAAAATGATTTAATTTGCTTTTCGTTCGTAGCGAGTAACCTCGAATGCTCGAATCATGTATAAAGGTAGTATAAAGTCAACTAGGTGAAGAAGGCGGCGGTTAGTGGCAGGAAAGCGGCTATTTAATAGCTCAACACTTCCATTGTATTTCTGCCTATAGTAAAAACAAAAGAATTAGACCGTTTACAGTAACAAGGGCGTTAAAAATAGGGCTACTTTGGAAAATTAACAGAAAAACGCGTTATTTATTTTTTTAAAATCTAAATATAAACAAATTTAACTTAAAATATATTATGTACGTCTGAAAAAGGACTATAAAACATGTATCTACCAACATAATGTTGTGAAATGAATGCAAGGTTATTTATGTATAGATAGGAAAGTTTTTTTATGTGAATGCCGCACAAGAGTCCCAACTGCTCCCAATCGTCTGGAGCCAGTGAGATTATGGCAACCCTGTTGTGATGACGCTGAAGGTAGTGGGGATGGGAAGGAAATGGGAAAGAGGAAGATTGGGATTTAATTAAATTTAAAAAAAAATTAAATGGAGTTTTACGAATTAAACACAAAAACAATAAATAAGTATCTGGCTATTCAGATCTGGTCACAAAACACGGCTAAAGCCATTTCAAGCAACTTTTCAATTCTGAATGGTGGTCTTACGCCAGGGCGATACTGAGAGTATCGTCCACTCTGGAGCATGCCGGAAGTATACTATATATATAATTTTAAATTAAGAAATTGTCAAATAGCACAAACTAATCAGATAAAATTTACTTGCGCACGCCGAGAAATGAACCCGTGACCTTCGGCTTGCTAGTCGAGAGTCTTACCCCTTGGGAAATGATATTCTGGTTCACAAAATGCACATTTTTTTATGATCACAGTTACATTTTTGAGTATGGTTGATCAAAACGTTAACAGCGAATATGGACATTTTAAATATTTATTGTTATTGTGCTTACTTCGTACAACTCTAGAATTATTTTTAAAATAAGCAAATCAATTACTGTAGGTATTTCAGTTTTTATAATTGTGACAGGTTTTGATGTTCAAGGCTATCTGTTTGACAACAAACATGATTAAATTTGATTTACTTCAAATTCAAAACACATAAAACAAATTACTTTTAAGCTTAACTACGATATCTTATGATATAAGTCTACGTATATGGTAAATCTTATATAAGTTTAAGTTGTATGTCACTAGCTATATCTTAGTTATAAGCCACTAGTAATAAATCGTAGTTATAATTCCGTGCGGTATGGAATTGGTTAAATTATAAATTAAGCCCTTGAGGTGCACGAGTACGTAATCCGTATAGTGATACTTTAGCAGTAAGCACGCCAGTAAGACCTATAAAATAAACCTAAGCCAAATAAAAAATAAACCAACATTGAAACAATATTTTAAAAAAAAATTGTTTCAAGTACTTTTTTAAAAGGGTGCTCACCGATAAAACCGTTTTTTTTCCTGTAAGGATATTTTTGCAGATCCAACAAAATACCAGAGGGTCCTCCAATAAACGAGTAGCGAACCCTCGAGCTTCAATTCGTTTCCCTTCGTCGAGTTAATGTTAATTTTACGCAAGATAATAGGTACACAGGTTAAATCATAACATCATATAGGTACCTTGCAAAAAATATTATTATTTTAGTAATTAAAAAGACGATTTTTTTAATAATTGTGGCCACGGTTTTTGTTCGCATTAAATATAGCTTGACACACTTAACTTTTCGGGTGGTCAAATAAAGAAGTAACGGAGTATTTTAAATCAATATATTTAAAACATCTGATGGTGACGACTCCGATTTCAAAGTTAAGTATGGTGATAAGCAAGGTGGATAAATTAGTTCCATAAATAATTAACAGCCATCAATAATTCGTAAAATTTGCTATTTTTATCAAGTACTTATTAAAATCGCATCACAAAAATGGCAAATTTCCTGATTTTGCTATTTCGTTCAATAAATATTTTTTTAAATTGATAACATGCACAAGTGCACAAACTTCAGGAGGTGATTCTACATGACGATAGAAGTAAAAAAAAAAAAAATTTTCGAAATTCCATCGTTTTTCTCATACAAAAAACCTTGAAACGTTGAAATTTCGAAAAAAGTTTTTTTTTTTTTTACTTCTGCTGTCACGTTAAATCACCCCCCGAAATTGGTGCACTTTATCCTCGGACACCTTGTATGTCCAAATAAATAACAATTCTATCGAATCAACTTTTTATGAGAAGTTGATATTACGAGGGGTCGTCAGTCGTCACACTTTACATACTAATTAATAGGTTCACAAGTAGGTAGTGAATGTGATTTGTAGACAGAAAGGTCTCGATGGGAATATTGCATGAGAAATGAAGGAATAACAAGCAAATCCTTATCAAAAAATTATAATGCAGGGAAACATTGTTCAAGAATCTAATTCGTTATTCGTGAAATTGGCTTAGTTAGGGGAAATCTGGAGCGCCTCTCAAACTGCATTGCATTTGTGAATTATTCCAGGAAACAAAACAAAACAATAACTGTTCATTGGAAAAGTAAATAGAGAACATGTATCTATTAAAAAAAATTACTGTTACAACCTCTACGGAGGCAACCGTAACGGTCTATAGTCATCTACTGAGGCAATCTCGGACCATTTGTCTAAAATAATAATAACAATACATACACAAAAAATGTACGATTAAGCGACCTGGCGAAAATATGTGTGGTTGGTTACATGACGAATTATTGGTAATCCGGTTAAAAACGGGATTGCAGGCCGTTTCCTGATTAACTTTTAGTAAATTTGCAATATATAGCAGGAACACGCCCTGATAATATACAATGACGAAATGGGGAAATACGAACACGTGTTCCGACTTCGTAATAATACATACTAAAAGTTTATTAGAAAAACTTTCAATTCATCTGCAATCCCGTCTTTAACAGGAGTATGAAAAATTTTATAAGAAGATTCTTAATAAATGAGCAATATTCAATATTAGTATTTTTCTCTGTGTAAATAAAATTTGTAAATATTAAAATAAATATATTAGAAAAATACACGAATTCGTAGCAAAAAAAAACTTAATTTTGGGCAATATTTTAAACCACATGTTGGGATTCTTCGTTATCTGCGGATATTCCAATTTGCAAAAATGTATAAAACTGATAAACCACTCGCGGGTACTTATTCCAAGTGACCCATTAGTGAGTGCGGAATATTAATGTTTTCCCACAGGCAACACTACAACACTCTGGAGGGGGGAGGGCAGGGAGAGGCAGGCGGTATCGAGGGACTCGAGGGGTGTTGAAGTGCCGTACAAAATAATTGCCGAACAAAAAAAAAAAGGAAAACATAATTTAAAAGCAGGTGGAAATAAAATAGGTACACGTATATTTATTGTTTGTACTATTTGATATTATTTGTCAAGGAATTTTAATTTGTTTTGCAATTAGAATATTATTAAAAATTATATTTGGAAGAGATATTAATAAATACGAGGAAGTTAATAATAATTTAGGATGTTGATTGTCCTTTATTTTAAATTTGATTTTGTGTTGTTATTTTTATTGTAAAGCGCTTCGCAGGTTTTCCTAGTGTGACAGGCACAGTATCGCCAGGTTTTCCTAATGTAAATAATTTATATAATAAAAAGTTTTTTTTTAATTTATTTTGTTAATAAAGTGATCACATAATATCAATTATTATAACAGTTTTATTGCCATTTTTACAGACAGTTACCACTTTTATTTGTGCAGTATTTATTAGTATTTATTTATGCAGTAAGGTCCCACTAAGTTGAAGAATCTTTTTTTATTATTTAAAACTAACTGTTCCCCTAAACTAACTAGTCCCCGGCGTTTCCCGGGCTTTACACAGAGTTTTACAAATTAGACGCAGACATTCATTTATCAACATTCTGCTCTAAGGGTGGGAAAAGGGGGAGTAGTTTTACGAAATCTAATGCTGACAGTGTCCTTCCTCCTGTTTTGATGATCAAGTGTGTAAAATTTCATCAATCTCGGAATAAAACTGTATATTTGTTTAAAAAAAACATACAGGGATACTCTTCTATATCAATAGAACCTATAACAATAGAATAAAGAATAACACAAGAAGTGCCTTGTGGGTGTTTCGTGATACAAATATTTGCCTAATCGAGGCTTAAATTTTCCACACAAAACTGTGTTTACGAAATTCAAATGGGATAGATGGATGGATATCTAACATACCGGGGTAGTGTAAATTAGACGGGACCATGAGCAGTTGGGCTAAATGGAACATTTGGGATTTGGGGATGCTGTGTGCAGGTACTCTTGAGAGAAATGAAGGAGAAGAATGTCATGGAAGGAAAAAGGTACGAGGGTTATGTAGGAATCTGAGTGAGAGAGTACAACTGGAGAGGTCAAAAGATCTCCCTCAACCAGTCTCACGCAGCAGGTAATAAACACATCTGTCGCCAAGACCTAGTCAAACCCCACCCCACGAACCCGGGCAACCCTGCTAAATCATCAAACATCGCAAACTACTCGGGATGACCATAGGCAGGGGTATTGGTTATCCAATAAATGGTTCCGGGGCAGCGGTACCCATACCCGCCTCCCAAATAAAAAAATATAGAATAGAAATGTCGTTTGCTCTCCTTTAAAATTCACAAAATATTTGTATACCTAATAACAACAGAAATTAAAATATTTGTAAAGGAAATGTATTCCCTTAAATGTAGAATTTTTTCGCGGTATGCGTAGTCGATAAAGCAGTGCTTCATAGTTAGAATATTAACGTCAAAACTGACAGATGATGTACGAAGTGGAAGATAAAAAAGAAAGCCAACCAAGCTGGCGGTATTGCGTCCGATTTTTACATGGCCGAAGTGACCAAAAGAATATAGATTGTTGGAATAAATCATACAAGGAAATTGGAAAGGAATTGACTTAGGATAGGTTGTTTCAAAGAATTTGATGAATTCGTCAAATTTCAAAGTTAATTTCCAAGTTCTGTGAAAGACCTATTGAAGTTCTGTTATTATATCAACATGGGCCAGTTGCTAAAATAAATATGTTAAAATAAATGCCGCCGACGGGAATTGAACCAGCACCTTCTGATGTCCGGTCAGGTGCTCTGGACCACTGAGCTACGTCGGCTTATTTCCAACACGCCAAATAATTCTATATTTACTAGTACTTCAATCAACAATTACTGGGAGATATTTTAAATTTGTATGGATATTTCAGGCGACTAATTATTGCTTATATTTTACAGCGATTACATTGATATTTAAACGTATTATTAGAAATTCTTCGAAAACTAAACAACAAAATAAACGTCAATTCCATCGAACTGTTGGAATCTCTCGGTTCAATTTTCCTGGTCATTGGGTTAACCCTTAACGGTTTTGTGGTATCCCTGTGAGCACACATAAAAAATAATTATTTCCTAGAGGAGCAGTGTGCTTTTTAAAAGAACACACATTTATTGAAGTAACTGATACTGCCATCTATTGGCCGCTGCCAAAAAATTCCTTCAAAATTTGAATATCATCGTGTTTATCGACATTTTTGTCATTCATCGAGAGATTTTTTGACAGTCGGATGTTAGAAGAGTTCAGTGCTACAAAAAACCTCCTTTCTGTGCAAATATTAAGGTAATAATGCAATTTTCTATTAAAATACAATGTTCTATTGTGATTATTTTAATAATTATATCGAAATACGTAAATTACCATTTGTGGGTTGAATTTTTCATGTGTTACTTCAAGTGTACCACAGCTCCACTAGGGAAATCTGCACTGACCGTAAATTAATTTTTTGTGTTACTGCATTTTGCTAATAAAAGTTATTTTGATGTTCTTCCAGATGGAAAGGCTGAGCGATTTTGAAATAAATGCATATGTCATAGATTTGCCGTCAGATCCCGAATCTGAAGTTGAGGATTTGAGGGAAGATGAATTAAATCCAGAAGAAATCTTTAATCCTACAGAAATCGAAGATTTGGATGACGATTTCTGTGAAGATGATAATGCACCTCTGTCGTCATTACTTACGGTTCAAACAAATACATTTGAAAATAAACCTGAGAATTATGAATGGGTGAGGAATATTGACAAAATTAAGAACATTGAACCATTTACGGAGGAAACAGGTGTACAAATTTCAAGGCTCGTTGGAAAATCCCCAGTAGAGATATTTTCAAGTCTCTTTACAAATGATTTGTTTGAACACATTGTGTATCAAACAAATTTATACGCAGCAGAACAATATGGCACCAACTATACCCCTATTACTACTGAAGAATTAAAGTTGTTCCTCGGTATCAACATTCTAATGGGTATAAAACGATCACCCAGTTATAAAGACTATTGGTCATCGAACGATGCTATGAGAGACAACTTTATAGCAAAGACCATGTCACTAAGGCGATTTAGCTGGTTTTTAGGAAATATTCATCTCAATGATAATACTCGAATGCCACAAAAAGGATGTGATAATTTTGATAAATTATACAAAGTTTGTCCGTTTCTAGAAACCTTATCACAATCATATGATGAATGTATGTTACCCACTCAACATCAAGCTATAGATGAGAGTATGATTAAATTTAAAGGAAAAATATCTTTCAAACAATATATGCCAAAAAAACCCATCAAACGTGGTTATAAAATCTGGGTGAGGGCAGACCAAACAGGATATATTTTTGAATTTGAGATATATACAGGAAAAATTGAAAACAAAGTGGAAAAAGATTTAGGAGGTCGAGTAATAAAGCAGTTGACAAAAAAGTTGATCGATAAAAATTACATTGTGTTCTTCGATAATTATTTTTCTTCTGTGCCGCTAATGACAGAGCTAAGCAAATATAATATCCACGCTTGTGGAACTATCAGAGGAGACCGCTTACATTTGCCCATAAAAAAGAAAAATATGCGAATTGAGAAAGAGGGTAATATATATCTGCAAGAAGATAAAAATATGAAAAGAGGTGACTGGGATTATGCAACGAGCGATAACATTTCTGTCACAAAATGGATGGACAAGCGAAGCTGTGTATTGATTTCAAACTTTTTAGATCCTTCAATAATTGGCACTGTGGTGAGAAAAAATAAAGATGGTTTGAATTCGACCATTACATATCCCGAGGTTGTCAAAAAATACAATACCCATATGGGCTATGTGGATAAAGCGGATCAACTCAAGTCTTATTATGAGATCTCTCGGAAGAGTAAGAAGTGGTGGCATCGCATATTCTTTCATTTCCTGGATGTAACTGTTGTTAATTCTTATATTATTCATGGGAAACTACATGACCAAGAAATGGTGCATAAGCAATTCCGATTGACGATTGCAGAAGGTTTGATGGGAACAGGCCAACTTCAACTTCGGAAAAGTCGGCAGTCTGTGGAGTTGATACCCCGGTACAAGCCTTTTGTGCCAAAAGAAAGGCGTTTGGCAAATGCACAACATTTACCAGTAAGAGGAAATGTTCGCAGGTGTGCCAATTGCAGTACCAGAGCAGTTCCACGCAGATCGAAATGGGAATGCTCTACCTGCAAAGTAGGTTTATGCCTATCGGAACTGCGAAACTGCTTCAACGATTTTCATAAAAAATAATGTTCATATATGAAACAGGTTTCTCATTCTTATTTACCATTAATTATTATTTTGAACAATTATTGTTATTTTCCTTAATTGAAAAAAAAGTGCCACTGGAGCAGTGGTACTCTGGAATGACCACACCAAGTTTTTTAATAAATCTTTCAAATAATAACTAATATTTTTTTTATTATTTTTCCTCATTTATTAACATCCAAATGAACCTATATATGCAAAAAAAAATTGGAATTGAAAGAAAAGGTCCAATGTTCCGGTAAGGGTTAAGAGGATTTCCAATTCTACCCTCTATTTATTGTCCGGGATATAAAATATTTGTGGATATCATCTGAAATTTCACATTTTCAGAATTCGCCAACAGGATAAAAAGAATTATTGCCTAAATGCATGCGATCCGCGGAATGCAAAATTTGCCGCTCTTTTGATTTTACCAAATTCAAATATCGAATTCCGGCCATTTTGAATCCCGCCATCCCACGGCGACCGTGAAATATTCCGACTTTTCAAATAATAAATATGCAACGGTCGAACGGTCAGTTCGGATTTCTATGCCTTATTCGCATTCATTCATCCGTTCATGTGAATAATGTGCAACCGAGGCATCGTGGCATGTCCCAAAATATAAGATTGCATATTATATTTAGAGAATGACACACTTAACTTAGTAGGCGCTTAAAAGTGGAACTAAAGAAAGAGGGGGCTAATATTATAAATTGTTTTTTTTTTGTACCAACAACATGTACAATAGCGACGTCACAGCTCGCAAAGTTAGCTGTTACAAAACTAACTGTTTTTTCAATCAGCAAAGGCGATCCAATGGTGAGTTCTGACGTCAAGAAATTTGAACAGCTTTTCTGTCTCGCATTTCTAGAACGACGAAATTATATCACTCCCATCCCATTCTACATTGTTTGTAGAATGGGATGGGAGTGATATAAGTTTGTTTGTTTCAATTTTTAAAGTTAATTAATGAGAAAAAATTATGAGATCTACGGCGAAACCGGTTAGTAAAGCTAGTGTTATTCAGTTGTCTTCGTTCTCTAAAAGATGTTTTGTTTTATAGTTGTAGATAGTGTCAACCACCTATTTATTAACTGCAACAAATTAATGGCAATAGTGGGATAAGTTATTTATATTTAATCTGGCTCAGATCCATATTTAATAATATTGCTCGTATTAATTTATTATATGATTGATAATACTGCTTGTATTAATTTATTATATGATTGATAATATTGTATGATTGATAATATTGTGTGATTGATAATATTGTATGATTGATAATATTTATTTATTTATTTATCAACGCCCTACTGGGCTTTTACATAAAGATCACAAAATAAATTTAAAACCACAGTAAAACACAAATAATAAAGCATAAAATACAGTAAACTTAAGTTAAGTTATTATCACAATTAACTTTAAAAGAAACTCTTTAAATTTATATACGTGTAATAAAAAATAAATAAAAAAATATAAAAAGATATTATGTTTTTTTAAATAAGCATATTATGGTTAAATTATGATTACCTACTCGATATTTACGAACTGATTTGGATTTGTACGGGTCTAGAATTATTATTCTATAATTATATTGTATGATTGATTATATTACTTGTTAGCTTAAAAGCGCAAATCACAAAATCTGACGCATTTCAAATATAGAATTAAAATAACTTTCAAGAAAAAAAAATTATATTACATATTTTTAAAATGACAATTAAATTCAAAACAAAAACCAGTTCATTCAACCAGAGTTACAATCACAGACACACAACCGAAATCAATATTTTCGTAATGATATTTCTGTTGTAACTATTTTGATAACATTTTTGAGAAAATTGAATTTTAATTGTCTAAGAAAAATAGTTAGAACGAAGCAATGCACCATTATTGGAGATTTAAGTAGTTCATTTACGAAATCGCATTTTTTAATGTTTAATTTAAAAATAAATGGAAATGTTCAGATGAATCGTGAAGGAGGAGGGGGGCGGCGTTTAAATTTATTTCTTATTCTGGAAATGTGGAAAAGCAGGTGGATATAAGGAGGAAAATAGAGGAAATCGCGCGCCGCTGGAAAATTGCATTATGTATTCGCGGGACGAGAAATTGGGAGAAAGTTTGTTCGGAACCTTCAACGGTGGGGTATTTTGGAAAAATAAATGTTTTGTCTAGGCAAAAATTTCAACAGGGAATATAATTAAAATAATTTATTTTAAATATTATATATGTATAAAAAAATGAATTTTTCTTCGTTCTTATTTTTTGTTCCGTACCCGTTTCTATACCATTCATCTCAGGATTTATTTCAGTGTAGAAATTCTGGTACTAAATACCATATGTATTCCTCTTTGCACAGAATACCAATGGAGGGAAACAATTATACCAAGTCAGTGGACATCTTGAATATATCTTTAAACAAATATAAAATGTTGTTAATGAAGCAATTCAGTTATTTTTGTTATTTGGTTTTGGGGTGTTATGCCGTGTTGCGCTAACTCCTTCTTTAGCCAACGTTTCTGACAGCATTGCAGTGTCCATCATCAGGGCAGATGTGTTATTTATCACATTATCTTATCCTTGTATTATCCAAATCTTATTTATTTATCTTATTTTTATAATCTTATTTATCCAAAATAACACATCTGCCTGATTATGGACACTGCAATGCTGTCCGAAACGTTGGCTAAAGAAGGAGTTAGCGCAACACGGCCGAACACCCCAAAAACAAATAACAAAAATACTTTTGGCCGTGAAAATCTTAAATCATAATCAATTCAGTTATGTACAATAAATAATGTATATTTCTTAATATTCGTATGTAAAAGGCCCGAAAAAGGGCGTTAATTAATAAATATATGATTTCGCTAACCAGTAACACAGGAACAGAGGCTATTAGAATCAGGAGTGTTTAGAGAGTGGTTTGAAGAAGTTGGTAGAAGAAGTCGGGGTCGCTCGAGAATGATTTAACGCATTATCTCTGCACTGGAGTGAGATTCGGAGTCGAATTAAAGTCGAAACAATGTAGTTTTTTAACAGTAACAATGTGGATTCACTTCATGATAATACATGAAGCGAATGGTAGAAAAAGTTGAGGATGCCCGAGGAATACATGAACCAAATAATTGTTTGTGGCACAATGAGACGTAAGTGATGAACGAAGACAGAAGTGTAAGGAGAATGTATGACTTGGAAGAGAATGGTTGAAGAGGTCGAGGAAGACATGGCAAGATCAAGTGAAAGAAATACCTACATATTACAATAATATTTCCAACTTAAAAATGCACACAGTTGTCAGGAACTCTAAAATTCAAAAAGTCAAAACTCTACCCCAAACCATTTATAAGTCCGTAAGTCCCCGAGCAACGCCGGGTTATAAAAGCTAGTTATAAATAAATAAAAAAAAAATATTTTGTTTCAGCTTTACATTTAAAAGGTCGACACCTGTCAACCTGTCCAGCCAAAAGATTTATAAATATAACGTAATGAAAAATGTGTATTTGTGATCAATTTAAAAAAATATATTTTCGAAACTTCACCACGTGAAAAATGATAGGCAGGAGGGTTTGATTGCGTTTCTATTCCTCTCAGACATTATAATTTAAATATGTTTTATTTAATTAAATATAAAATCACATTTAATCAAATACTTTATGAATAACCGACATTGTGTTGCTCTGTAAGGCTCCTTTGAGATTACTTCTCAAAAATGTCAATCAATTTCTATAAAACGTTTTTATTGAAAATTGACTGGACGCAGTTAGAACATGCCTTGTTGAAAAAGACGCTGAAACAGTTGTAGGGAAAAAGAATTATGCAAACTATCAGAACTCAATAATAAAATATCTTTCATTTAAAATTATGATAAATTGTGACCCCGGCAGGCGTTGTCCTGCCATAGACCGCCTTCTATGTAGGGAATATTTGTGGTTGTATGTATTTATGGATGAGAATCTGAAAAAAAAAATAGTTTGAAAATTTTTTTTAGATCTCGATAACAGAGCCACATATCGGGTCCAAAACTATCGTATATTTCAGGCTGGAACCAAACGTACATATTCACAAAATTTCATTGAAATCGGTTGTGGAGTTAAGGAGATTTGATTCGTGATTTTTACATATTATGTATGATTGGCGCAGACCCGTAAAAAATCACGGAATAGTCTGAATTCTTGATAATTGATTGATGATTACGATGATTTTGTTTTAAAATATTATATTATAGTATCGCTTGTCCGAATTTTCACACAATTTTCAATTTTGAATATTAAATTGAAAGCAAATCAAAGTTCATTGAACCAGAGTTATAAATAGAGAAAAACTACCGAAATTAGTATATATTATATGATAATGATGATGATGAGAAAAATGGAGTTCTAAAACTAAAAACATAGATAAAGTATAAATAGATTGAGAATATCGTGAAATCACACGGTTCCTCCTTTCCAGACTGGAATCAGATGGGGTGAAATTTTTCAATTCTAAATTCAATCTGCTCTCCGGCACGGATGGAAGGAGTTTAGCAGACGGTCGCCAAGTGCGGGGAGATGCGGGGGGAAAGGTGGAGGGAGAGGAGCAAGGGGAAGAGCACGACCAGGTGCAGAAACCGCAGTCATTCGGCAGAAGGAATGACACCGATTCCATTAAAGGTATACTTCGAACTCATAATCTGCTGTTTCATAGATGGCGTTATTTTCATTATTTTTGGAAAAACACTTTTTTGCAAGTTTTGTTTCAAAATATTAGGATGAATTATTTATTATATTATTTAATACGAAAATGAATAAATAGTTTTGTCCGAATAGAAACTCAATTCTTTCAAGAAAGGCATGTCTAACCTCCGATAAGGAGGCTCATGATCATTGAGTTGTTTTACCGCAAAAAGATTAATTTTCAGTTTCGATTTGATGAAAATATTCATACAAAAAACAGATATTAAAAAAGACCCATTCTGTTACAACAACAGCTAAAATGCTGATTTAAAAAAATATATAAATACTAGTTGTACCCCTCCACGCGGTGCTGTGGCTCAGTCTGTTTGTGTTAACAGAGAAACAATAACGCGTTTTGCTTTTACGTCCAACAGATGGTGCTGTTTTTAAAAAAACATATATTTACCTGTCACAGGTGACATCTATATGGTATAAGTATATAAAACACACACGCGTTTTTTAATGCAACGTTGTGTCAAAATTTCAAAGCAATCGGTGAAGAAGAAGATTTTGAACAAATTAACATTTTCACTTTTATTTATATAGAATTTATCATCATTGTGGAAAATCAATTCTTATAAGTAGAAGGGTGACCGGATAAATCATCACAATGATAATACATCACATCTTTAAAAAGTTATATAAAGTCATGGAAAGTGATGAAACAAAAACTTTATTAACTGGGTTAAGTAGGTTAGGTTAGGTTAAATTTTTTTTTTCATTGTTTCTAATGACTTTATATCACTTTTTAAAAGTGTGTTCAATTGTCACTGTGTTGAGTTATCATGGAACCACCTGGAAGATATCTGGGTATGTTCTGTTAGTCACGCTACGCTATTTGCCACATATAGATAAAAAGAAGATAGTGACGGAGTTGTGAGAGATTTAGGGGCGGACTGCATAGAAGCGCATTGCATTATGCTAATGGTCGCGGGCCGCCTGCGCCAACCCGATAAATTGCATTCATTCTCCGACAATCTTTATCCTAGAATCGAATCAGTCTGGAGGTGTTTCGAGAGAAAATTCAAATCCAACCTTATATAAAACCACTATAATCAACTTTAAAAAATACTAGTAAACGTTTTACATTATGCGGGAGAGAGGATGCTATTCAAAAATCTGCTAAGGTTCATTTGTGTTCAATGGTTTGAAGAAAATAATTTCCCAACTTCAAACTGATAGCTTCCAAAAAGGCTTTAAAATGTTTTTAATTTATTTATTAATTAAAGCCCTATTCAGATTTTACAATAAGATTATAAATTCTGTAGCGATAGCTCATAGTAGGTTCTACAAATTCAATACATCATATTGGAATCTACGAGTAAAACGGCGATTAACACATCTCCAAAACAACATTAAAAACGTAAATAAAAAAGATTTAAAAAATAAAGTATGAAATACAACGCTAAACTGTAGAAAACTTGAAATTAAAAAAGGACTCTGTAAAGCTGTCCGAAACGTTGGCTAAAGGAGGTAGTGCAACATGGCATAATACCCTAAAAATAAATCACTATAATACTTTTGGCCGTGAAAATCTCATTTCATAACAAATCTTTGATTAGTTATTTACATATTTTCATGTTCGCTTTACTATATATAGCCCTGTACCTAAGTGTGTAATAAGACAAGAAAGCTTACTTAACTTACGATACGATATATGAATTTGGATGAAGCTATGTGTGACCAGGATAGAATTCTGTGCCGTTTAATCCTTTCTACCTACCCAAACTTAGTTTGTTAACTGAAGTGTAATTAGGATAAAAGTTGCAATGTTTAAATGCCACGCTGAAATAAAACACAAAGTATGGAACGTGTAAAGAGGAGGCAACAGTTTTAATGTTTGCCTTCACCGTAGATAATTGAGGCTACGCCGGGCCACAGCGACCCACGTCCCGCAGGCCGCTACGACAAGCGCTACGACAGACCGCACGTCGCGCGCGAGTCGGCTGCCGGACGTGTGTGAGTGTGACGTTTGATGACACGCACAGTCGGGCAGAAGGGCACAAGGATTAGTCCGGCCAATTGATCAAACAGATCCACCGTCCGGGGAGAGTCGGGGAGGCTTTCATCTCATCAATGGGCGGCCGCAGGACCGATATCAGAACACACCGCCCAGATGCGATACTACATTATAAATGTCACGGAGCACGGATGGGTAGTCAACCAACCAACCAACCAACAAACTAACCAACCAGCCAACACCAACCTGCTAACCACCCCTAGGAGTCGCTCTACTCATTTATTAAATCATTTCCTATGCTGATTTGGCGGCTTTGAAGGTTAATGACATAACTTCACATCAAACAATTGATTTGTGTTAATAATTAATGCAAATTCAATGCGTTAAGCAAATTAGTTACCCAACCCATATTTCATGTCACGTTATTGATTGTGAATGATTACTTTTCTTTAATTATTTTTTTTAAATCATTCCGTACAAAACAAAGGTTTTTACTATAATACATGTTTAATAACAAAAACAAAAATAGTTTTCTTGAGGATTGAACCATCCTCCTCGGGGTCTGGAGTCAACCGCGCTAACAACTGAGCCAAATCCGAATTGGGTAGAGCCGACAATTATTTCATATATTTATTGCTATAATGTAATTTAAAAATGCTAGAATTGCCACCGAATGATAGAATGCATTGTCTTCGACAACGAATCTACCAGCCGAGTTTCAGCTCGATCGGATGACGGGAAGTGGGTTATTTCCATTTCCAAGATTCCATTTCATTCCATACATTCATTCGAAAAAACAAAATCGACATCCGAACAGACGTATTTAAAAATGAATAATTAGTAGACCATAGAGTTGTCGATATTATAATAACAACATAAAAGTACATTATTTAAGTTGATAAGAATTGTCGGTGATTTGATCAATATTTAAATAAATATATATATATTTTTTTATATTTATAAAATGTAAATAAAATACTACTTCACTAATAACCTTAGACTTCGGTGGAGAGAACCTACAATATATAATATCCGATAAAATGAAAATCACCCTTTTCGTTGTTCCCACTTTCTTTCGGCGTAAAATAAATACATAAATAGTGATTGGATTTTTCCAAAAAACCAAGACATGAATAAATAACCCAGAAACAGGATTGATTTCTTTTGCTTCTTGTAAGATCTAACGTAGATAGATTTATAACATTAATCACAAACGAAGCGATGAGCCATTTTACAACGGTCTCAACTAATTTCCTTTCAATATCAAAATCTCTACTCTTCAATAGAAAAGAAACCTTTGTTCACCTTTGAAAGAGTCCACCCCTGAATTGGAAACCTTTTAAACTATCGGCTAACAAGTGTGGGGACTATTCCGTACTGCCTCCCGCTCCCGTGTAGGTTCGTCAACACAATCATCCCTTTGCAGGACGCCCATTGATCTTTCTCGCGGAAACTGGACTGAGGAGAGGTCGAATTGTAGAATCAGAAACTCACTGTGTGCCAACATTGTTACGAAAAACGTTGGACATAATTACACTTCAAAGGCAACTAGACATACCTTTTATCATTAGAGTTGAGTTTTCTAAATTTAGTTTGCTAACTTTTTCATATATCTTTAACTCCTCGGGAAAATTTAACATGTGTAGAATAATATTTTCAAATTAAATTGAATATGTAACGAAATGTTTAACTCTTGGAATGCCAGGGGTGAAATACAGATCGCCCGCAGTAAGCCGGCTGGCACTGTTTTCGTAATATTTTTTCAAAATTATCTTTTTGTAAATTGTAACGTCTTACCAGATAGTGTGTTTATGCATTTATAAAAAAAATATGTAGTTTCCATAGGATAGCTACTTACATTCAGGGAAATGTTGGAAACTAATGTGAAAAAAAATTATATGTATAATGAAGGCGTACGACAATATTCTTTAATTTTATTGTATTTTCCAGCTAATTGAGGTCTTCATAATTTTAAATAATCGCTTTTTCACAGATAAAATGAATACATCTGCAAGTGACGAAACGATAAGATGGAATAATATTAAGATACACTATTTCCTTGCCAAGCGAATAAAATATATGTTAGTATGCTAGGAGCATTTTTAAGGTCAAAATACCTGAAAATCGAGGCAAGTGCGGAGACCTACTAGCAAATCCACGGTGGATTTCTTGGCACACTAGGGGTTAATTCGATCCAATTCGTAAATTTTAAACAAAATACAGCACTTCTTAGATTCGTGACGATAAAGGCTAAAATTTTCACTTAACGCCGGCCGCATGTTTCGATACATGCAATAAAAGACATAGCCAAAAGAATATTTAAATTTATTTTGTGAAGTTCTGACACAAATAATATTAAACATTTTCGAACCATACTACAAAGAACTTAATTTGCCACGTTGTACGAATCCAAAAATGTTCATAAGTAAGAGATTTTAACCCTTCAGTACTTTCATCACATTTGTTCAGTTTGCACAGTGTTTTCTGGGTATTTCAAATGCGCTATTCACATTTTCCGTAAAAAAATATTTTTTTGAAACTGGATAAAAATAATCTTTCCGGTGTATGCATTTAAAATAAATATTAATATTTCTAAATATTAAAATTTTAATGTCAAACGTGAAAAACCTAACCTAACCACATTTTCACTTCATTTTTTAATCCAATCATAGAAAAATTGAGAGAATTCAATATTTCGAAAACACTTTAATTTGTATGAGGAATTTTACACAAAACTGTACCTTCACTTTTATCTCGTTCATATAATAAAAAATATGAAATAATTTTTAAAGATAAACCGAATTTTTCATTGCGACTATTTTTAGGATTTTATTTATGGATTTCAGTATAAATTTTTGAGGTAAACTGGAAAGAATTATTAGTTCTCTTTCTAACGTCAAAAAAATGTATTTTCGAATGATAAAAAAAAAAAAATACTTTTATAAAATATGGACGCCCGGTCATATATGGCCCTCAAACGCTGGAGGGGTTAAACTTCAATGCATTTTTAGTCTTGATAATTTATTTAACTTGGGAAAATCCATAACTAAAAGCCCGATTTAACGTAAGGCTAAAATGTGTTATACTCGAAGTATTTAATAAATACATCTACAAATAATATTTCTGGGCGACCAAATTTTCATACAAACTTGTAAACCAAGTAAAGATTTTTTAAATCAAATGTGACAAATGATGAAACATCTCATTGTAATGTAATAAAAATAGAACGAAGAAGCCATTGGCTTTGAAACATGTAGATAGATTATTATTGATTAAAAGCGGGGTATACGAAGTTTTTCATTTTCATATAAATAAAATGATGCCACAAAAGAAATTTTGCAACTATTGAAGAGGTAATAAAAATAGCTTCATAACATAATCGAAATTATTATCAAAGTATCAAAGTATAGAATGCAATTTGGTTCAAATTTAACTGGATGCCTCTTTGACTAGCAGGAAGGCCTCGCTTACGGGCGTTTTACACGACGTTTTTTTTTTCGTCCAGTAGTTGTCTTTTCATATATTCTATTTTGGAACCGATTTTCGTACAGTTTAAGATGGCAAAGATTATTTGATATGTCGTCTCTCATTGTTTTGCGTATCTATATTATGTGGAAATGTTGCATGTTTATTTCGTTTTATATTTAAAATACTTATATAAATATATATTTTTTTTTTATGTGAATACCGAAAGAGGGTCTCAACTACTCCACGGCCTGGAGCCAGTGAGACTGTGAGGCTGAAGGTAGTGAGGAGGAGAAAGAGATGGGGAAGAGAAAGGTGACATTTCAATTCTGAATAGTGATCTTAAACCAGGGCGATACTATTTTAAATAGTTAAATTGGGAAATAACGCAAAAAAATCAAATAAAATTTACTTGCGCACGCTGGGATTTAAGCCCGCGACCTCTGAGTCGAGAGTCTTACGCCTCAACCATGGAGGCAGTCATACAGATAAAAAGATTTTATTATATATTTATTATTGATTGTGAAAGTGTATTCGATATTTGAATTTCGTTTGCATGTGTGATGATTTATTGACGGCAACGGCAAGGGCAAATGACAGATGCTTTAATGTGATCTGAGGTTATGTTCAAGGTGTTGTCATTTTTTGACGTATTATTTATTCTCTAGTGGCAACTGGCAACTATCTATTATGAAATCGTGAGTGTGAAAATAATGATCATGTAATATATAAGCAAATATTTTTTCATATGAGTCCCGGTATAGTTTCCACACGGGAATAAGTATGAAAAAAGCTTCGTGTAAAAGGCCCATTAGTGCAGTAGATGTCCTCGGCACAAAGTCTGTTGGGGAACGGAGACATAATAAGCGAACAAACAGTTATCAGAGCTTTAAGAGGAGATCACACGAAAATAGTGTTTGACGGCTTTTGCTTGTAAGGGTCGCTTTGGCAGAATGTCCAAGAGGATTCTGCCGCTACATCAAAGGCGTTCATCGGGAGACGGCGGGCCAAAGTGACCCTTCTGGACAATTGTCAGGAGTCAAACGGACTTTTTAAGCGGACACACAGTCACAACAAACTACCTTAGCCGGGTTACATCGCAAAAAGTACGCCTTCACCAGGCCGCAATCTCAGCAAGGGAACTTACAGCTTACGACACCTTGTAAAAAGATCTATTTTTAAATAAAATCAAACTAATAACTAGTCACTAATCAAATGCTGACCGGATTCGAAGTAGCCCTCTCTTCGTCAGGTTTATACATGGGTGATTTAAAAAAGCGTTTCCTGGGCACATTGGGTGTAAAAAATATAGCTGTTATTTTGCGGGACAATGGGTTTTTTTCTACTGACCCCTCAACAATCAATAATAAACAGGCACAGGAAGAATTTTAATTTTGGGTTTAGTGTGGAAAACAACATAAGGGGCGCGCGGGGGTAACCGAACAGTATTTTACAGGAAACAAATAAGGAATTTTTTTTTTTTTTTTTACAGTAATACCGCACAAGAGTCCCAACTGCTCCCGTCTGGAGCCAGTGAGACTATGGCATCCCCAATTGGGGTATGTTGTGAGGCTGAGGGTATATTGGGGAGGGGAGGGAGATGGGGAAGAGGAAGGTGGGGAAGTACCTGGCTATTCAGATCTGGTCACCAAACACGGCTAAAGCCATTTCAAGCAACGTTTCAATTCTGAATGGTGGTCTTACACCAGGGCGATACTGAGAGTATCTTCCACTCTGGAACGTGCCGCAAATATACTATATATTATTTTTAATTAATTAATTGTGAAATAACACAAATTAATCAAATTAAATTTATTTGCGCACGCCGGGTTCGAACCCGCGACCTTCGGATCTGTAGTCAAAAGCGTATACCACTAGACCACGCCGGCCGAGAATGGTACGAGAATCTCAACTACTCCTAACCATCTGGAGCCAGCGGGACAATGGTATCCCCAATTGGGTTTGTTGTGAGACTGAAGTTCGCGGGGAGAAGGAGATGGGAAAACCGGCCTAATCAGATCTAGTCACCAAACACGCCAAAAACATTACTCCTTTTCAACACAAGTCATGCTTAGTAAATGGGTCAGCAGGTAGTTACCAAAATCTATGGTTTATGAAAAATTAAAAAAAAAACTGTTTATTTTGCCTAAATCCAATCTCGACTTTCTTATAACACAGACTAGGGATCATGCAAGTCAAATATAGAGTAACTAACGGCCGTTGTTCCCAACTTTTCGGACGATCTCAGGCTCCGATGAGCCAAGTGATTCGTTCAGTAAAGTTCGTTTCGCCTAAAACTTTCAATGATAAATTAATATTAACAAAATAATCATTGTATTTATTGTTCAAAATAAAGTGTTAGCTTGACTTTAATGCCACCGTGTCTTGGCGTCACGAATATTTTTTCACTCTGCCGACACTTTTTATAACTAGTCATTTACTGAGGCAAGCTTAATCCAGTAGTTTGACTTATTTAAATGGGTTGATCGCTCAGTCTTGTGTAGTTGTGCGTTTGAGCAGTGTTGAGCCAAAATTTCGGCTCAGCGGCCGGCAATATTGCTCACAAATTTATTCTTAAGGTTATGTTTTAAAAAATCCGTTGTACATCAAACCTACTTTATGATGAATATAATTTTATGTGTATAAAACAGCTATATATCACACAAATATTTCGTAAATTTTTTTATCAACATCAAATTTCCATAAAGAACACAACAAATCCGTGCCACTAGAATTGGCTCTACATTGAACTTTGTGGCGGTACATACTAAAACAGGTCAAAGAAATTATGTATTTATATCAGACTCCATTTATGCTTTATATTCTTTCAGTTTATATTAAGCCTTCCAATTCCTTGGTTAAATTTAAAAAGATTTTCTTTCTTCTTGTAATATTTTGTTTAAGTATGTAATGATTCCTTTATGTTTGCTTCACTTAAATGTGTAAATTTTTAACCTCGATACAGGCTAGTAGACCTAGTAAGGTTGATTTTTATGAAAAATTATTATTTTTGTACAGGGAGAAACAATAAATAAAATGAGTTGCAGTGTAGGCTTTTTACAAAGGGTCTCCCAACGCCCCGCCGCTGGACATCTCTCCTGGGGGCGGGGGGATACCAAGGACCAAAGGAACTTAAAGGAAGCCGGCCCGTTTGTACCGAGTGTACCTGAAAGTGTGTTCACCTATCCACCTTGTCCAGCGTCCCGACAAAGCGTGGGCGATGGTCCAACTAAGTTCTGGGCCAATCGCGCTGACAGAAGAGGGAAAGAACTGATTGAAACTACATATATAAAGGATAAAGGAGTGTTTGCTTTGATAGGTCAACTCCTTTGATCACGAACCTCGTCTAAAAGAAATAATATTTGCTAGACGTTAGAAAATGTTTGTAGTAGTTAATCAAAGGTAACAATTTTATAGTGTCGAATTAGATATGAAACTATTCTGGAAATGGGTATGTATCAAGAATAGTCTAGAATTTAACTTAAGGTAATTCAAAGTTTCGAAGGTTGAAAACAAGTGTTTCAAATCAAAAGTGCAACTAATATCAAAATTAACAATCCCGTTAAGAAACGATCACTTCCCCCAAACGAGAGTTTTGTGCGATATCTAAGTTATTTTTTACATCAAATACTCCGTAAAATTTAGGTAATCGGTAACCAAATGCATTTAAAAAAAATTATCCCGTTACTATTTTTTGGAATATTGAATAATATCTACAAAATTCCAAAGAAAATACAATAAAGGGTTGATGTGAAAAGTGAAGCTGGTAAAGTCTTAGGACGGGGGACCGCCAAGAAAATAAATGCACTAAATTAAATAAAAGATAAAAAATAACATTTAAAAATCCTAATTAAAATATTGTATCAAACACGAATAGTAAAATTGAGAGCGTGAACTTGTTAAACGATTAAGGACACCAGGAGGGCGATTCTCGTTCTTTTAGCCTTAAGCTAAATGATAGCATTCGTCAACGACTGCTATCGTTTGCGAAAGATAGCTGTCCGTCGCTTGTAACATCTTTTCTTAACTATTAAGCGATTCTCGTTCTTCTGATAGCCTTACAAGATCGATTTTTGAGAGACCTAGTAAAAAATCCTAAAGAAGCGTGGTTAAGAGCATCTACGATATTGTTAAGAGATTATTGAAAACACAAATTGGTGAAATATAATTAAGTGACGCAAGGTTTCTAACTAAAACTTAAAAAAACAAATACTTTGTATTATAATGCATTTTAATAACTGCTTATTTTATTTATGAATGACATTAATAAGCCATTTATCGAAGATTTACGTTTTGTGAAAAGGTACTTACCTCGCTGGATAGTAATGACTTTTTTACAGATTCACCACTTCTAAAGTGACGTTTGCTGTCAAACTAACGCTGCCGAATGGCGCTAACTGTCACCCAAGTTGATTTAAGAATGAAAGGGATTCTTATTTCGTTGTGGTTAACTTCAAAACCCACAATTTCGAGCGCCAGCCAGAAACTTATTATTATTTATGTAGAAATCCTCAATGGTATGTGTAGTTTATTGTAAATTAAATCACTTATCTGGCTTTCGACATGTTACGTACTTTACAAACATCGCAATTACCTGATTCAATTCATTTAATAGCATTATTGTGCCAGAAACAAGTCACTAATCATGTTTACAGTCAATACTTACGATAATATTAAGTTTTCTCTTATTAAAACTACGCAAATATTGCTAATTGTCAAAACGTCACAATTAAATGAAGCAAATTCTCCGCGAACGCTAGCGTTCGGCCGCCGAATGACAGGTCTAGGGGTACCCTTCGCGTAAGGCTAAAAATTTTGGCGCGCAATCGAAAATCTAAGGATTCCATCTGTCAACGAGAGAACCGGAATCGCTTCATACGAATAAACCGAGAAAAATCGTTAATTTGAATGTAAGGACGATTTTAGTGTCGTTAAGTAGAACGAGAATCGCCCTCCTGCGTGTAAATTATCTTTTCGCACCCTATTAGTGAATTGTATCTTTTCGCATCCTGTTAGTGAATTGAAAATAAGTATCGATCCTTATAAAACTTATATAGTAATGATATAAGGTCAATAATTCACTCTCAACAGTGGCAACACCATCAAAACGCAGCAGACCATCGCCAGATCTGAATAGAAGAGGCAAAAAGGCTGAGACGTTTTCCTTCCGGTACCCTGTCCCAGTTCCGGATCCCACTCTCCGGGGAGGAAATTCGTTACTTGGCTGGAGAGATGAATAATGCAGGAGCAGCGGGCAACGTGCACTCGACTGGACAATCGGGGGTAACACGGTCAGTCTGCCTAAACGTCTAGCTGTCTAGTGACTAGTCTGCAATACTACTGTTCAATATGGTACGCGTCTCTCTTTTTGTGCGCTTAGTTCTTTTAAACTACGCAACGGGATTAGATATCATTTAGAGATTTCTTCTGGAAGGTTTATATATATAATACATACATATTATTTTCATAGAATGTAGAAAAATGTCGCGTTTAGACTAAATGGAAGTGTGTTTTTACATCCAATTTGTGTACCATTTATATATTAAATTAAACAAAGTCTGATTTTGTAATTAACTTGGACCAACATTGAAAAAAAAAACAAGTTTAACATTTCTGGTAAAGAATTCGTTAGTTCCATTCTTATTTTTTACCATATTTATTTTTTTAAATCCTTTTTAAGGATTTTAACGTGGAAATCGTTCATAAAATTATTTACAACTTGCTGTACCCCGCCGTGCGTTGCTGTGGCTCAGTATGGCTATGCAGACAGAGAAACAATAGCGCGTTTTGCTTTTACGTCCAACAGATGGACAATTTCAAAGCAATCGGTGAAGAACTTTCGGAGATTTAAGATTTTGAACAAACGAACATTTACATTTTTATTTATGTTTACAATTATATTAGTACTAAACGATTTTATTTTTTTATACATAACTGCAATGCTCCACCAACAATGATAAATTTCGTTTTATCCACAATTCTTATTTTATCGTATGGTGAAATTAATCTTTCCTTGGCCAGCAAATCCGGTCTCCGAACCATCTTGTTGCAACGCTGACTTAATCAAGCGATTTGACCCGACACTTTTCATTATGAGAACAATACAATGTACGCACATAAGTGGGAATACGTAAGCATCGTACAAGACAAAAACCTACCTACATATTATATTTAACTCTTACATGCAATATAAGCGTTTATGGATAGCCAATTTTCCATCAATCTTCGTTAATTTACAAAAGCACCCATACTTTGAAGAGAATATTGCTAAAGGGTCGCCGGCTACATTCATATTAGGACATTGATGCAATAATTTTGGTTCTTCCCCAGCAAGTGAAGTGTGTGGGTGGACGCTGCTCCTGACTCCCACACCACACACACGCCACCCACCGCCCACCACCCACAATAAGGCTCCCACAACCACTGAACAATGCAAGTCCATTAGTCAACTTGGACAAGTTTTCAGGCAAACACCGTACCGCTGATGTGTTCGGAAAAAGCCAAACCATAGCAATAATAATTGATTATGGCACGTCCTCTGATGTACCGAGGGATATTGCGTGATTTTATTTTTAAACGGAGAAACTTAATTTGTCACATTTAAAACAGAATAACTGCAGAAGTCGGGAAATTTCTTGTAGAATATAAAAGGTGCAAAGATATTTGCCGTTCAATTCTATCGCTTTAATTGACATAATCTTTAACTCCATCTTTGGTCGGAAATTAAGGAGCGTTTTCACAAAGAAAAGTCTCTACCCCAAGCAAAGCCTGACAACCATGCAATACAAAACTATGTGAGACTTGCGACCTAGTTATAGGTACACAGTCAAACCGCTAAGTGCTCAGATGCAACCTCTCCATCTATATCGAAATAAGTAACATTTAACAGAAAGAGAGGTTACAACGAAACTGGAGAGGCAGGACTATACATACCATTATATTTCAATTGATCAAAAACCGTTTGATAATATTTTAAATTTACAAGTTCATTAGATACGTATCTACGTAAGTGCGTGTCTCCAGAGCAGGGGCGTATCTGTGTGTTGGTTGTGTAGCCCTCTAGAGCAGTGGCGGTTAATCAGTTGCGGGAAACATGACCCACCATGCCCCTATTGCCCCGCAAATTGGATATTATCTATTGTAATTGGGGCAGAGTGGGATACTGGAACAAAAGGCACAGATCGACCGGTATTAGGGGAATAGTCCCAGGAATACGATGTAGGTACTAATAATGGACTACTAATACTAGGTAGTAATAATACTAATAAGTCTAGTGAGTATGAAGACTAGAGTAATGCGTCATCTGAGTCAGGTGTTACAATCAAAAAGTTCCTGTGAAGATCATCACCAAGGTCGAGTGTTTTTATCACTTGTCATCCAAAGCTGTTTGTGGAAGCAGTTAAAACTCTCGAAAGAGGAGCTCTCACACTTTTATCAGTTTTAACTCCTAGAATTCCATAATAACGAAATACTTTTCAAACAAAATTATATAAAAAAGGACATTCACAGACATAACAAAAGAAAGAACGTGTGATAAAATTGTCAAAAAAGGACTAAGTCATTACACAAAATAGTTTATATACAAAGGAATGCAATATTATAACGCGCTGCCGGAAACATTAAAGTCTGCACCAATTGATAGACTCAAGGTGGATTGTAGGAGCCATATTAATCAAAAGAAAATGTAATAACGCATGTATGAAATAATAACAAATTTGTAAAATGTGTAAATGGCTAAAATAAAATTAATTTATAGATAAATAAAATTCCTGGATCCAGGAATTCTAGTTTCGACATCATTTTAATCACGAAATACTGGCCATTGAAATATCAATTTATCTCTTAAAAATAAGGCAACAGTACATATTATATATTTTTTTATTATTTCACAATCCAATCTGGCGAAACTGGATGGTAAAGCTAGATTTTGATTGAGAGTTTACTTTGAAGAAATCTGAGAAAATTACATTTATATTCAATTATCATAATTTTTTTATTAAAGAAAGACAAACATTCCCGGGTTACTAATAACCTAACAATATTTGAAAATGGTAAGTTTTTAGATTCTCACGGCCAAAAGCATTTTTGTTGTTTGTTTTTGGGGTGTTATGCCGTGTTGCGCTAACTCCTTCTTTAGCCGACGTTTCGGACAGCGTTGCAGTGTCCATCATCAGGGCAGATCCGGTAGATCCGAAGATGTGTGAATTTTGGTTGTCGAGTTTGTGCTTATTTATTTGTGGCCTGGGCCCATCCAAGTGCGAAATGCCAACGGAAGTGGCGACATCTTGTGGCGAATTCTGAAAGCTCAGTATTTATGTTAGCCTGGGTCCCGTCCAAGTGCGAAATGCCAACGGAAGTGGCGCCATCTTGTGGCGAATTCTAGAATTAGAAAACCGATTGACAGCGATTAGAGTAGATGTACCCAGTATCAAGGTATAAATGCAATGGTTTTATATTGTGTTATTATATGGTATTGGAGTATACTTAGACATGTTATTTGCGTTTAGCTTTGGTGTAGCCGTCAATTACCGGATACCAAGAGCTGTTGAGCTTAGCTCCGTCGTCTCTATTGATATTAAATGGATTTTTGTAGATTTCAATTGCCTCCATAATCAGGCGTGATCTATAAGTTTTGGGTCTTCCCAGGACCTCGGGAGCAAATCCAAAGTAATGGCCGGTTTCAATTAAGTGTTCGGCGATTGCCGATTTATCAGGGTGGCCAAGTTTACAAGCACGAAAATGTTCTGCTATCCTTTTGGAAATCGTCCGCTCTGTCTGGCCTATATAAACCTTGTCACAACCAGAGCAGCTGAGTTTGTACACTCCATCTGCTTCCAGAGGAAACTTAGTCTTTGCAGACCTCAGTAGGTCTTGGATTTTGGTGGTGGTTCCGAAGAATTGACATCAAAACTGTCTTCGGAACCACCACCAAAATCCAAGACCTACTGAGGTCTGCAAAGACTAAGTTTCCTCTGGAAGCAGATGGAGTGTACAAACTCAGCTGCTCTGGTTGTGACAAGGTTTATATAGGCCAGACAGAGCGGACGATTTCCAAAAGGATAGCAGAACATTTTCGTGCTTGTAAACTTGGCCACCCTGATAAATCGGCAATCGCCGAACACTTAATTGAAACCGGCCATTACTTTGGATTTGCTCCCGAGGTCCTGGGAAGACCCAAAACTTATAGATCACGCCTGATTATGGAGGCAATTGAAATCTACAAAAATCCATTTAATATCAATAGAGACGACGGAGCTAAGCTCAACAGCTCTTGGTATCCGGTAATTGACGGCTACACCAAAGCTAAACGCAAATAACATGTCTAAGTATACTCCAATACCATATAATAACACAATATAAAACCATTGCATTTATACCTTGATACTGGGTACATCTACTCTAATCGCTGTCAATCGGTTTTCTAATTCTAGAATTCGCCACAAGATGGCGCCACTTCCGTTGGCATTTCGCACTTGGACGGGACCCAGGCTAACATAAATACTGAGCTTTCAGAATTCGCCACAAGATGTCGCCACTTCCGTTGGCATTTCGCACTTGGATGGGCCCAGGCCACAAATAAATAAGCACAAACTCGACAACCAAAATTCACACATCTTCGGATCTACCGGATCTGCCCTGATGATGGACACTGCAACGCTGTCCGAAACGTCGGCTAAAGAAGGAGTTAGCGCAACACGGCATAACACCCCAAAAACAAACAACAAAAATATTTGAAAATCTCCAACTACCACCACAGTAAGCGGAAAATATTGCGAAAATATTGTGTTGTGATGGGGGACTTGGCCAGCCGAGGAATTGAACACACTACGCCTGGGTGGGACCCAAACACGACGTTAACTCCGAAACATAACTGTCAATATTAAATGATTTAAGACTGTTTGTCTTTTAAAGTTATCAAGCTCTTTGAAGCTTGTAATCAAATAATTTAAACTGAGTTTCCCAGCAGGTGAACCTAATGGATTAACCTGAAGGTTAAATCTCACACATGGATTAGCATGCGAAAAAAAATGACTGTCGTGATTTCTCATTACCTCCATTCTTGAATAATGTGAAAATATATAGAATTACATCCCACGGGTCGCGAATGGCAGCGGAAAGAACAATGTAATTATTACAACGAATTTGAATGCTCACCGACAAAGTAAATGCAAACAATATAAACGCAAATCACCGCAATCACGATTGGCCACGCTGTTCCACACACGGCTCAAAACAACTTCAATAATAATTATTAGACACAGATCTTACAGGTACCACAATACGTAAATATCTACATTACAGAAGGCCAGGCGCTTTAGCTCGTAGGTACCAGTGCTTTTTTTGTAAAAAAAAGGTGCCGGAACATCTAGAATTTTCCTTTTTTTAATGTGAACAATGTACACACGGAGAAAAATAAGTATAGCTAATGTTTAAAAATCTCTTCAAATTATTGGTAAACTAGTTTAAAACGGAATTGAAAGTCTTCAACGAATAAATTAATGCAGGTTTCCTGATAATATATTCGCAAATTACTAAAACGTTTACCAGGAAACCAGCTAATTCATTCGTTAAAGACCTGTTAAAGATCCGATTACCAATAATTTGAAGCGATTCTTAGTAAAATAACGATACTCATTTTTCTCTGTGTAGGGATAAACCCTTTAGTACGACCATGTCGTAAGGCTGAAGGGAGTGGGGAAAGAGAAAGGATCAGAAGTACGCAACGGGATATTCAGATCTGGTCACTAAACACCGCTACAACCATTTTCAGAAAATTTTTGATTCTGAATGGCGGTCGTTGACCAGAGCGATACTAAAAGTATCTACAAGTTGTAAAACTTAAATAAAAACATGATTCGATCAGTATTTTAGATGGCATTTATCTGGACTAAAATATATCAAAATGTTAAAATCGTATAAACTCCCATCCTTGCAGTCTTCCCGAATATCTTCCTCTCAGTAAGTAATATTAGGTAAATAATGGCTCTCTTATATGAAATGTGAACATCTCATATAAGAGAATACTTTATCACCTCCTTCGACATTATTACGTTAACAATAAGCGATAGGATGATTACCTAAAATGGCACGATGTTGTGAATAATTTTATTGTGGATAATTGTCAAACACCGGAACGTTGTTCTAGTGCGTTCCACCACAAAAAAAAGCATTGGCTTCAAACAAACCGAGAAGAAAAAAGAATACCTATAACATTGAATAATATTTAATTCAACCTCCCGCCTCTGAATTATGGTGCCCTGGGATTTGACCGTTCAGTTTGCATGGCCAGGACCAGTTTTTGCCGTCCAAAGGACGAAAACCAGTCAGTGATGCTGCTAGTGTTTATCATCTGGATTGTGATCAAATCAACGTCTTTTCTTTGTAGCATTAACTGCTTGGGAACGTTATGGTGCACAAAAATCGAAATAATGAAATTCAGATTAGGAATTTTATGGGGTTTGGGTCCACTAAAACACCACTTTAGTTTGTCTAACGATTGCATTCAGAAAAAATCTGTGGAAAACTCCTGTAATAACGTGTAATTTGACATAGTTTTTAGGAATTGTATGGGGTTTGGGTCCACAAAAACACCATTTTAGTTTGTCTAACGATTGCATTCAGAAAAATCTGTGGAAAAGTCCTGTAATGACATGTAATTTGACATAGTTTTCTATCTAGTAAGTTCTCAAGGAAACAGGATAACAAATGTATCAGATAGCCGTATGGTCCGGGGGTGTGGATTGAGAGAGAATTTCGTAGAAAAACGGAACCCGAATGGTTCAAACTATTCTTTGCAAAAAGTGAGCAAAAAATGTTTTATTTAAATAAATTGTTAGGAAAACTTTGTTGGCTGAAAAAGATTACGTATGGGTTCCTTCAATGTAAGAGATTATATAAACGAGCGTGGGGAGGAGTTGAGGAAGGGGGATGGGAAGGAGACTGATATAATTTAAAAGTATTAAAGCCTGCATCCCGGGAGCGGCCCTCTCAAAGGTTAAACAATAATAATTACGCTCACATTACTGAGCATATCTTTCTGAAATTCAGGGGCAGCCAACTAAATAAAACATATTTTTTACGAAACGAGATTATAAAAACAAAGGCGACGCACTTCACGGTTTCGAAAACCACGTGATGATACGATTTCAGTTCCGCTGTATTTATTTTTATTGCTAAATATTATATATACAGTTTGCAATATTTCCAATGTATTTCAAATGTCTAATTTTTAATTTTCTGTAGAAAAAATACTGTTTTAGAAACTAGATAAAATTATCTTGCCGGGGTATGTATTTAAAATGATTAAATATAAATAATAAAATTTTAATATCAAACATGAAAAGTGTTGTTCACCAAATTTTTTCTCTAAACGTAGAAAAAAATTACAGGTCTCGTTATTTTGAAAACAGATTCCCTTTGTTTAGGGAATTTGTAAGAAAACTGTAATTTCACTTTTTATCTCGTTTAAATATTTTTTTAAGTTAAACCGAATGTTATGTTAGCGGTACTAAATATGAATTATTCACTTTGTCTATTTTTAATCACGGCGTCAACCAGTACATGAATCCAAACTGAGGAGAAATTATTATTTCTCTTTCTAACGTCGAAAAAAATACGTATTTCCGTATGACAGAAAAAAAAGATAAAAAATACTTAACCTAAAACGCTTGAACGGTTAAAACTAATTACAAAATTATTATTAAAATAACTATTTATACTACCCAACTCAATCGAGAAATCAATTCTCGTGTTTAAGTTGTGGAGTAGCGCCATTATAGTTTTAATTATTCCAGGCTACAGGGTGAAGATTATACACCAAGAAACAAAAAAAGAACAACGAGTTTGAAAACTCGCAATTGACAGCTTAACGAAGTCCAGTTTTTACGTTTCAAGATGGCCGCCATTTTAATAGATAAGTATGGATGCTTTTTTCAAATGTAACAGCGTTTTTATTTGGACTTAATTATTCGATTTTTTTTCAATATTAAGGGACCTGCATGAAGAAATTTGAAAAAATAATTGTCATTGAGAGAGTGACGTTTCTTTGAAAATTTGAGTTCATATTTTAAAAAAAGTTCCATAAAAGATGTAGTTCATCATTAAGTAGGTAGGTAAATAAGTACCTGTTCACAAATCTTTGATTTTTTTTCGATTTATTAAATAAAAGAAAATTAAAAACATACTTTGTTGGACGCGTAGATCAACAACAATCTAGTAAACGGATATAAAAAATAGCGTACAGTAAAATCAGTATCTTTCTGAGGATCCCGTAAGTAAATACGGTTGAGAACCCCTGCGTCGTATTGTTCCTTGAAATAATAAAATGTGAGGAACGCCGCAACAGCATTACGGGAGTGGTGGCGCGGGGAACCGGACCCGCCGTAATACCCGCACCATTTATAATGCCATTATTCACGGCTGAACGCATCAGCTGGATGCTGGGCATGGGCAGTATGGAACACTGGACATATGAAGCACTGAGAACCCCGCTGTAATCTCTCCGTCTGTTAGATGGAAAGTTCATGGGAAAGAGGGAGAGGTTGCAACGATCACAGTGGTTTCTGGCTTCCGCGGCCAGCAAACAACTGAAGTAACCGCTGATGCAGAGCTTTGCTTCAGCAACAAACAAAAAAATTACGTATAATATGTCCGTCGACAGTGTGTTGGTAAAACTCTTCAAGCCACAAAATGAAACTTTTACAGGAGATATAAACGAATTCGTAAGTTTTTATGAAAGTGGTTATTTTTTTTCAAAATTTTGATGTAAAATATTGCAATTCTATATAAAATTATGAGTGATTTAAGGGTTGAGCAATCTCATCTACCGTTTACTCGGGATAACCAAAAAAATAGCGCTTAAATTTAGTTTTTAGTATTAAAAATGCCTCAATCAGCAAAAATTACTTTACCATGTTGTACTTTGAAGACTGTTCTATGCGAAACCACTGAGAGGTAACATTCCCGAAATTTGTGGCTTGAAGGTTTTACCAAAATACAATCGAATATATTGCGCTTCTTTCTTAAGAGGGTTTGGATCGTTGCAAGATGCAAGCAAATGATTAATCACTAGTGACCGACCAAAGTTTCGGTTTAGGTTTCGGCCAATAAACGAGTTCCGGCCGCGGTTTCGGTTTCGGCCAAAAACATTCACAAGGACATAAACCTACGATAGTGATGTGTCGGATCAGGCTTTACTCGGGCGCGTGTCTGTACATGCCTCTAGAATAACTGAAATATTATTTTAAAAGAAGTAGTTGTATAAATAATATCGTTCAAATAATAATTAGTTATTGTATTGCAATTGTCTAACATATTATAGACTAGACTGAATTGTTTACTACAGTAAATAGTTGTAAGATATTTTGTATTTGTTAATTCCTTTAAAGTTAAACTACCTACAGCGTTCATTGAAGAACTAATATAACAACAAATCAAAAGCGCTAAAATTAAACCAAATTAACTCAAATTTATTGGTATATTTTATTCCATTGTACTTTATTCAACACTAACTTTAACAAACTCTCAAGTTTAATGGTAAAAAAGACTAATTATTTAGGGATATAGAGTGTTTTTTACTTATTAATATGTTCAGGTTTCGGACGAAACTATAATACAAGCCGAAATTCGGTTTCAATTTCCACTGAAAAGCCAATTTCGGTCGGTCACTATGAATCGGTTCACACTTTCAAACATGGGAAGATGTATGAGATGAATCTGTAAAGAGACAGAGATGTTAAAAACGTATTTAACTAGGCTGTTAGAGTTGACAATATTATATTTAACATCAAAACTGTTTATTTAATTACATATATAAACTAATATGATATCCATGAACATGTATTAATAAATGTTGTAGAGTTCGATGCAAGCCTGGTTCCTACGGGTTAGTAGATATAATTGCTAAACACCATTAAGGGTATAGAAAAGGTAGACGAAAAAAAATAAAAAATAAATAGTATTAACGTGTTAGCTCAACTAAATAGTTGACAAACATTTACAAAATTAGTTGATCAATCTAAAAACCGGTTTTTGTTATTTCTACCAGAAGAAATCATTACGTTAAAATATTATCCAAGTAACAACAACGCAAGCAGCCGACAAGGTATTCATATAACCACCGAAACGAGTCCAGAACAAAAGCACGCACCGGTATAATATGTACCTAATGCTGTTGGATTAAAAGTTCGTCAAGAGACAGGAGACTGGTCGCTGGCTGACTGGTACCGTAATTTGCCATTCGCCACGCTGCGAAGGGTACCGCACAGAGAGCTACAGCGGTGCCGCCCACTGTTTATTGTTGCCACACTGTTGTCTGTAATGTCTATGTCTATAGCCAACATAAAAATAAGATTAATATGTTTTTTTTTAAATTCGTTAAACATTACAAGCAAATAAGTTTACATACATTTTTATTTTGGTACAATATTTTACATTTCATAGTACAATCCAGTAATGTTGGCTTCACTGGTTGGCTTACCGTGCTGAGGCCACCATTTAATAAATACTTTTCATCTCCATGTACGAAATACTTTTTTAGATTAGCTCCACACAGGAGGCCCTGAGAAAAATAATTTCCCCCGAGACTTGTCATCTCTAGTGATGCTGTCTGAAGGGTCTTTTTAAGGAAAGGAAGAAGAGGAAATTCTGGGAAAGAAAAGGGTATGAGTGGGTAGGAATCTGGGGATCAGAGTGTCCAAGAATGACGAACGTATGAATGCATCCCTGCAAGGTCGAGATAGTCCTGCAAGAGAGGTCAAAAGACTCCCGCAACCAGTCTCTCCCGATTCCCGATTCAGTCACAAACCTCACCCCATGAATCCGGGCACCTCTGTCAAGTCACCAAACAAAGGGAACCACTTGGGTTGACCTAAGACATAGGTGTTGGTTATCCAATAAATGGTTCCAAATTCAAATGTAAAGGGAAAAAAATTAAAGACAGTGATGGAAATCAGGTCAATGAGGGATTCGTTAAAAAACCAATCGGATTCCCTTTTTGAATCTCTACTCACTGACGCTAAATTCGTCTATATCTGAAAAAAATTGTTCAGGAGCAATACAGCAGTTCTGTGAAGAGCAGACCTCACGTAATGTTTATTATTCCGATTCGACAGCTTGTAACGCTCTTGTGAACTCTAGTGAAGTAAAAAGGTACAATCCAACACGTACCATCTTGTTAGGATTGACCGTACACGTAACACACAAACAAATTTACAGACAGACGAAATGCAGAGCGATCGAGATAAAACAGGACTTCGCTATAAATACTCCTCTCCGCAGGGAGGACTATCGACAGATTGGACCTACAAGCGGCAGGAAGATAGAATTTATTATGACACTGTCAGATAGTCATGAAGAACATAGAGACCCACGTAATCCAATTGTTTACTTGATTTTTTTTAAATTGAAGTTGTCATAAATTAGGTACCTACCAATTTTTGATTTTATTTTAAATCTTTTCCCATTTTCCATGATTGTATTGCTAATGCATTGTACTGTAATTCTGCAGCCATCCGAGAAAAAAAATAAGTAGGTAAATGTAAAATTTATTAAGAATATGTCGAACTTTGGAAATCACACACGGAGAAAAATGAGTAATGCAAATTTATTAAGAATATCTTCAAATTATTGGTAAACCGGTTAAAAACAAGAATGTTGACTGTTTCCTGATAATTGTTTAGTAAATTCCTAATACATCTTAACACGTGTTCGTACACCTGCATTTGCCTTGATAATATATAATGACGAAATTCCAACATCGTATTTTACTAAAAGTTTTTCAGAAAACCTATTAATTCATTCTTTAAAGGCCTGCAATCCCGTTTTTAAACTTTAATTTAAAGAGATTCTTAATAAATTAGCGATACTCATTTTTCTCCGAGCAGAAAACGAATTATGGTAGTTTTATTGAGGGACTTTTATTTCCCATCAAATGGAAAGAAGACATACATAAATGAAAATGTACTTAAGGCGAAGCTTAATGCTAAATCACTATTTTGATAAATCTTTATAACGAATCGGTGTACATTGTGAATACCTACCAAAAATGTGCTTTAGATAAATTGAAGGTTTTCCTATCGTTTCGCTTGAGTAGAATACAAATAAAATAATTAATTACTCAATAAAAAATATAAATGAAAACTATAAAAATATTTTTTTTCAATAGAAATGTATGAACGCGTAAAGGAAACAACTTTTTAAAAATACAGTATTATAGCTAAGATTATCTGTGACTGTGTTTCACTTGATTAACTTTTTTGTTTTTTTTTTATAAAATTATTTACAAAATAAATAAAAAACAGTGCTTGAAATCGAACGTTTCTAGACTCTGTTTGTCAAGCGATTTTAATGCCTATTACCTAAAATATAAGGTATACAAAGAATATACACATTTTTGGCTTGTAGCTTCCTCTTAATAATTCTTGTTTTTCTTTTTATCCTGTCTGTATCCACACTGTGTGTGGCCGGGCGACTTTGTGAGAAGGTTAATACGCAGATATAATATATCCATCCGATTTTAAACGAATCGATACAAAATATCAAAGAAATAAAAGATTAAGGATCCGCCGACACGATCAAAGCGATCAGCATTTAAACAGCACCGGCGCGGCGGAGTGAACGATCGCTTGAATAAAGAAGTGCAATAAATAGAGAAGGAATGTAAATATTATTAAGAAATGTTGCAGAATATTTTTGCAGACAGTGTGCTACAATAACTCTCATTAGAACTGTTAAAAGTGTAAATGATGGCTTCTCAAAATCAAAGGAAATACTTTCTGCATCCGATGTTTGGATTCATAAATTCCACATCAATGAAAAGTCATTAAGATAATGAAATATAAATAGCAATATTTATTACTGAACAAAATAATAAAACGATAAATGTAGAGCAGGTTTCGCAATAGGACGACAGGTAAAATAACGCTTACTAAAAATGTGAGTATAAATTATAAAAGTTGATTTCTCAAAATCAAATGAAATATTTGCAGCACCCGATGTGTATTAGATACATTAATTAATGCACTTCGATAAAAGAGCATTTAACATAATTAAAAATAATAATTTAGGTGGTGTGTCTCAGATATGTTAGACCACTGAAGTGGAACTATTTTAGGTTTGCCAAATAAATAAAACAAAAACAATGAACTCTAGAATTGGAATTTGCTTTGATTTTCAAAATTGCAATTAATTGTGGGAACAATTTAGTCAAGCGATAAAGTAGGCATCAAAATAATTTTATTTTAATGAATTAATAATTCTATATTTGAAATGTGCATTTTTTATGTTTAAATTTTATACAGATGTCATAAATTTTCAACTTTACCAACGGTATTCATTTGAAAAGTAAAGTTATAATGTCCCAGGATTTTTCACGGGTCTACGCCAATGAAATATAAATAACAATATTTAATATTGAACTTGTTGACGTGTACCCGGCGTTGCTCGGGGTTGTAAACGGTTTGGAGTAAGATTTCGGGGTTGTGAATATTGTGACCGAAATATTTTTTAACGGCTTGATTACAAAACATCGCATTTTTTCTACTTTCAATTAATATAATATGCATGTATTATATATAAACCATCCCGAAGAAACCCTCTAATCAAAATCCGTTGCGTAGTTTAGAAGAACTAAGCGCACATATAGACGCGGATAACGACTTTATTTTATACTATTTAGAGATAATGAAGGCGAAGCTGTAATAATGTGCTATAGAAATAGGGGTAAAACTAGTCCCAGCGAGAGCTCGTACGGACATCGTCAACGTTCGTCCTCTTCCATCTCACGCATCTTGTTTTAAAAGCAAAAGACAAAAGATACTAGAACGATGACGTCACGTACGATCTCTCGCTGGGACTAGTATAGGTACTGACGTCAATTACTCTGTACAGGTAGAGGTATATAATATATAACACAACATAGTCGGATACGATTGGTCAGCAGTTTTCAGTTTTCGCTGTTAGTGGAGTCGGCAATATTACCGCGATTGTAGACAGTTTTATTAATTAAAAATAAAAATATCCCCAGGCAGCAGGGAACCAATAATTATTACTAGTTAGCAAGGAACAAATCGGTTACCGGTTATCACTTTTTGGTAGGCAGCGGGGCCATTACCGCGAATCCCTGTATAGTAAGTACATATGTCACAAAATATTAAAAAAGCCCTCATTATCTTTTATACTTGCATGTAGGTACCTCAAATTTGTAATATTCTCCGAAATATATTGGTGCATAACCGCTTTATCGAGAAAATGAATAAATTAATAATATAATTTGAGTTAGATCACATCATTTTGTAATACACAAATACAAGTTAAAATAATTTATGTTGGAAGCTGACTAAATTCCAATGAAGCCATAGAAACTAGATGTTATTTACCAACTCCCAGATTTTTACCCATTTCTAGTCACTATAATTCGACGGCCTCCGTGGTCGAGGGGCAAAGCTCTCGCAAATTCCCAACAAAAAAGGAACTATTTAAAAAAAAATCCGATTCTAAAACTTTTATAAATTTTGCAAAGCTGTATTTGCAAACTATTCAGTCTAAAGAGACGGTTCTATGATCGAAAATTACTCCTTCAGGGTTAAATCGCCAAAAACAAGAAAGGGAGAAAATTTCGTGTTTTTATTTTTGATATGATGTTGCGTTCGGCGCTCGAGGTCGGAAACCTGGATTAATCAATTCAACTTCATAAACAACTCACCAAAAATCATAACTACCAGATCTGACGCAAGGTCTGATGTACATGGTTACTTTACTGGACTATTATAACTTGTTAAGAGGAATAAAAGGTTTTATTGTTTAATGTGTAAAGTGGTTGAGTGTGGCGGGTACGTTTAGATGGTATGTTAAGGTTAGTTTGAGACAGGAGTTATGTAAGAACATTCATGCACAACTAATAAGCATCGACTTAAATTACGCTTATTAATAAAATAGTGAAGCCAACGTGATCCTTTTGCACTAATCGCACTTGTCAGTATGGTTGACATTTCCTGATATACATTTATATACAAATATTCAAAACAAAGGAATGGAAATAACCCGATAGCAGTAACGCATCAATGTCATTAAAACTCCGAGGAACTGCAGAAATTAATAAAACCAATGATTATTTTATTGCAATAAAAAGTAGGACTCACCTCATCGAGTATGCTTGGGATACCGGAACACCATCGTCACTGGCATTGAGCTAATATTACACACTTGTACTGCTACACTTGACGGTAACACTGAAACAAATAAAATATCTATTAAACAGTGGAAAAGTCAAATTAAATTTAGCCAACGTTTCGGACACTGCAATGCTGTCCGAAACGTTGGCTAAAGAAGGAGTTAGCGCAACACGGCATAACACCCCAAAAACAAATAACCAAAATACTTTTGGCCGTGAAAATCTTAAATTAAAGTGGCACATAAATATCCCTAACCTAAAACATTTCTAAAAATTTTTTATTTCGATATCGATTATTAATATTACGTACTATAGATGCAAGAATATTAGTGTACGACATATATCTTTTTAATGACGATGTACAAAATTTTCAGACACAAATGATTTTACAAAAAAATTGAAAATTGATCAAAGTCACTCCAATTTACGGTAGTCGTACAATATAGACAAGAGCTTTAAAACCATAATTAATTTAAAGCCGCATTGAAAGGTAAAAATAACAATACTTCAAGGGACAAGAATTAAATCTCTGTTAAAAAATGAAGAAGGAACTAAGATGGTTGCCGCAATCCGCAATACGTTTGTCTCGTCGGAGGAGGAAAGTCAAGATTACTGCGACAGATAAAAAATAAATAAGTGCTCCACAAAGGGTGGGGAGTGGAAGAGGAGTTGTTTGCCTTCAAACGGAGCAAAGGTCCCACAAAGGCTCCGATCAGGCATTAACAATGTGTACGCACAAAAGGGGATTTGTCGGTTTTCCGAGGAAATAATTGTCCTTTGATCGGGACTTTACATTGCCGGTTGTCGGGAGGAGAGCTGAGAACTGCGACCTGCGACGGCGCGGCGGAGACTCCGTCTGACGTATTAATCGAGATTTTGTTTTTACCTGCTTTTTTAAATATTTTTGGAAATCGTAGGTAACGCAATCTAGAAACAGAGTAATGATGACTTCTTAAATAGAGAGCTGAAACCGTGTTAATTTGTCATTACGGAAATGTCAAATTTATATTTTCAGGTTTTATACATGATGTTCTGAAACTAGTGGTACAAGCTAGAAATCAGTGAATCTAGAGAACCCAAAATCCACCACCTTCTTAGTTTCGATATGATCATTTCGATTTTTTTCCTGCAACTAAAGGGATTAGGATTAGATCGGCAACCGATAGAGATCATATTCAAACTTCTGATTACAAACCCCTCTTTATTTTCAATTATAAACTCCACACGGCCCCTTTAGACCCTTTATTAATTTATTTTAAGTTACAGTTACAGTTTAAATCACTCGTTGTCGACTTTGGGGATGATTTGTGGAGGGTGTTTTTAAGGAAAGGAAAAAGAGTAAATTCTGGAAAGGAAAATGTATAAATACATTCCTCCCGCTGCGGTGCAAGACGATGAGTCGAGAGACCAGCTGGAGAGGTCAAAAGCTCTCTCACGATCCGGCCCGCCTCGCAGCTGGTAATCGGCCGCCAAAATCTGAACATGCTTCAACCGATGATCCCGAGCACTCCTGCTAAGTCATTAACGAACCACATTGAGTGATCTATGGCAAAAGTGTTGGTTATCCTATAAATTGTTCACGGGGCGGCGGTACCCACACCTGCCTCTCTACTAACTAATACATACACCAAAACATCGTTGGTTAGGAACGAGTATACCCGTGTTCCGCAAATAGCTCATTCATCTTTTTGGCATCCAAACATGAGTGACATTGAAATACCTTCGCATTCCCAATAAAGCAGATAGCATCTTGAATTCCAAGAATTCCTAAGCGATTCCAAATAAAGAATCATGGAATACAACCGCCGATACGTGCATTATTTATTGTTCGCCGAATAAAAATACGGCAAAGACCGCGTCCGGGCACCGCAAAACAAACTCGGCAAAAAATAACAAATGCATATCTATAAACATGCCAAAGATTAAAATATACATGCATACCATACATATGTACATAAATGCATACCTGGAATTCCAGATACGAAATCGCTTAGCCGCGTTTCATGTTTCACAGTGGATTGTTCAGTGGATGATATAAATTAAAACGAATACGATTGATACGCAACGTGACAGTTGTTAAATAAATAGTCGTATTTGTTAAGCCCTTTACAGACAGATAACGGATGTGGGATACAGCGGTATCCGGGTTTAACATTTTTATAAACAGCGACGGTTAGTTCTCAAGTCGTGCCTCACTGATAACAAATTTTGCTAATTTATTAAGAACTTCTTCAAATTATTCATAAACCGGTTAAAAACGGAGTTGCAGGCCGTTAACGAAAGAATTGATAGGTTTCCCGATAAACTTTTAGTAAATACCAATGTATTGACACGATTTCGGAACACGTGTTCATAAAACATTTTCGTATTTCGTCATCTTATAAGACAAACGCAGGTGCATGAACAGGTATACCGATATCATTACGAATTTACTAAAAGTTTATCAGGAAGCGTCCGGAAGAGATTTTTAATAAATCAGCAATACTCATTTTTCTGTACCCTCTAACTAATAAACGAGTTTTAATTTATTATTTTATTTTATTTATTTATTACATTGCATTACATCTGTTATTACATTTGTTTACTGACAATAATACATGTGTATTTGAATTAAATGTGTACAAGTATGATTATGTCTTGTCAGGAGATTTTGAAGAATTGTCACACAACTGATAAACATGATTATTAATTGTGTATAATTTAAAACACGTTTATTAGTGAGGCCCACAGTACAGTATAAAATATAGTACTTAGTTGTTGGACAGGTAATATGTAGGGGTCAATTGTTTTCGCAGTTATAGCCTATAGACAACTTTTCAGGGCATTGCAGCAAAAATAATTTATTTTAAACTGTACGTGCCGGAGCATTGGAGCAAAGCGGCAAAAAGTTATCACCCAAAAATAATTATTGCCATCATTGTCCTAAAGTTATTTATGTAGATACGCCAATCCCGTCATTCAAACCATTGATAAATGAAATTTTCAAAGGGTCATAGTAATAAGACAAAATAAACAGTTTAAATTATTTTAATAAATATTAAATATTCCTGACGAAGAAACCATTGGTTTTGTCGATCCTTTTTTGATTAAATTGTGGTGTATCCAAAGTTATCTATTTCAATTGAATTAAAAATACGCCACAGAGTGAATTTGCAATTATTGAAGAAATGAAACAGGTTCAAAAAACAGATTGATGAGATTTCATGAATGTTAAAATAATGTGTTTTTTCTAAATATTTCGTTTTCAGTTTTCGGTAAAAAATGCAAAATAAAGAGAAGTGGGGTAGTCATCAATTTTTCAAGCTAAACACTGAATCCAATAAAACGTAAAACAAAAACGGGGAAACCTTCGCAAATGGAGTAGGTACAATTCGTCCGATTTTTGTGTCAAAGAGTCATTCCGAAATTCGCTATATCATTCTATTAATCTGCGCGCGCCCCCCGCTGACCGCGTCAAAGGCCCGCGCCGTCACATCAAAGCGAAGGGAGCCGCGCGGGCGGGGGCGGGGCGCGGGGCCGCCCATGGCCCGCCGCCCGCCGCCCGCCGCCCGCGCCAGGTGGGACTGTGACACGCTCCCGTCACTCTCCGCCGTCATCTTATCTGTCCTATCTGCCGCTTATCGGCTGCTATCTCCAATACGCTATACACTGACTCTGTTGACTGTACGCTGCACGCTGTACGATAACCACTATCCCACTATATTAGTGAAATTAGTGTACGGTGTGCGGTGCGCTATCTCGCGGTTGTGGTTTGATTTCAGCATTCAGTGTGCTTTTCAGAGACCTTCAGGAAGCACGTATTCATGATGTAATAATTATGTTCAACCAATAGTCTTATAAAATTCCTTTCGGTCATTTTAGACGCGTTTTTTTAAAATATATTGTACTAAATATTATTTGAGTGGAAGCCTGGAAAAGTATATTATGTATTTTTAAATTATATACGTTTTTTTTTTAAACTACAATATATTTTATTTTCTTAAGCTTGTATATAACTGTGACATGCAATTATATTTATGATACAAATATATACTAAAACACTCGCTATTATACCGAGGTTAATTCATACTTTAAATAAACGAAAATTATTAGTGTTTGATAATTTATAAATTTTCAATTTGAGAAGCGGGTATGGGTACCGCCGCCCCGGGAAAAATTGATTGGATAACCAACACCACCGTCATAAGAAAACATACATTTCTGACATAAGTCACTACAAGTATTCGAAACGTTTGGCGACTTAGCAGGGGTGCCCGGGTTCATGGGGTGAGGTTTGTCTAGGTCTTGGCGATAGATGCGTTTGCTCACCTAGTGCGTGGCGGATCGATAGGGAGAGACTGGTTGAAGGTGACCATTTCACCCTTCATACCTTTCTCTTTCCCAGAACTTCCTCTCATTCTTTTCCATAAAAATACCCTCCACACAGCATCCCCAGAAGATGACATAGGCCCTGAAGCTTTTTTTTTCCTCAGGGCCTACAGTAAAATTAGTAGTTTTATCAAATCTGCATATTGAACTCGGCCTCCAACAAGGAAATACCAAGAACACCCCAGACAGTAGATTGCACATTTGACAACATAACACTGTACACAATGAACTGGGTATCGAACAAGGAAGTAACCGCAGAAAGCAGACTGCACATTTGACAACACAACACTGTACACAATGAACTGGGTATCGAACAAAGAAGTACACCGCAGAAAGCAGACTGCACATTTGATAACACAACCCACAACACTCGACATAATGAACTGGGCATCCAACAAGGAAGTACCAAGGACACCGCAGCCAGCAGACTGCACATTTGACAACACAACACACATCACTCGACATAATGAACTGGGCATCCAACAATGAAGTGCCAAGGACACCGCAGCCAGCAGACTGCATATTTGACAACACAACACACATCACTCGACATAATGAACTGGGCATCCAACAATGAAGTGCCAAGGACACCGCAGCCAACAGACTGCACATTTGACAACACAACACACATCACTCGACATAATGAACTGTACATCCAACAAGGAAGTACCAAGGACACCGCAGTCAGCAGACTGCATATTTGATAACACAACCCATAACACTTGACATAATGAACTGGGCATCCAACAAAGAAGTACCAAGGACACCGCAGCCAACAGACTGCACATTTGACAACACAACACACATGACTCGACATAATGAACTGGGCATCCAACAAGAAAGTGTCAAAGCAGACATTTGACAACACACACAACACTCGACATAATTGGAAATTAGATATTCAAAGGAATGTGTAGTGATCTACATCCAGTTTGTTAAATTATTGGACGACAGATTAATCATCCATTTACTACAACATTTCTTATTTTAACATTCTCAAAATTTTCGGAAGTTTGTAATAGTACAAAAAAGTTTTAAGGATTTAAAAAAAACTGTTTTTTTTTTTAAACACTTTTTATAAGTTAGATAATAATAAAAAAAGTAACCGAAAATGGAAAATAACACATTTTAATAGCTATTCTTCACGACATGTATTGTCATAATAATATTTAGAGTAGTTTTGAAAATTTTATGTTATAAACTAAACCCAAACTAAGAACCTATTTTAGGTTTATATTTTGGAATAAAAACTTAATAATAACCTACCAAGAGCCGTAAAGGAAATCACAAGTCTGGACACTTTTCATGGGATATGGGCTGTACATATCGTCGCTGTGAAATCAAACCGGCATATCTGCAAAATGCTCATAGACATATGAATATTAGTAGACCTGCCCTAAGTGATTAAAAGCGTATTATCCCCACTCCCCATACCGGTTCCATTGAGCCGGCTGGGCTCGCGTATGGCCTCAAATGAAATTTGAAAACGTGACGTCATCATTCTTGTGCGAACTATGGTCGAGGCATCATCGGTTCATTTTACTAAATAACACGGCAAAATTTTGACTTGTACTATGAAAACTGGTAAAAATAGATGTGAAAAAAGAGAATAAACCCAATTGTCGTATTACATTCTATATATAAGCATTATTTTACTTTATTTTAAGCATATTCACATCGTATAATATGAATCAGTTGTTACTATCACATCGAGAAACGTCTGGACGCGAAACACAAAGCTGGTTGGTTGCTGGGAAGTAAATTATGAACATTTATAAAAGTGTCTTAACTAAATACTTAAACGAAATATTCGACTCTGTAAATAAAACCGAATTTTTTTGCCGAATTTGGACTTCGCAAATTTGTTCATAACGTGGCGAGTAATTTGCGCTCCCATGTAAAAATGTCTATTCATTCAAAAGCAGATTTTACTTTTAAGAAGTAAATGGTGATATTATAATGCGAGATGCCTATTTACTGACAGATTGATTTATTGACGAATCACAGTCAGCTTCACTCCCTTCGTTCTTCAACAGTTGATTTTACCCCTCGCCCATATCTTCTCGTCTATTAATTCCTATGTCTGTGAAAATGCTTGTTTTTCACCAGAGCGCTTTAAAGATTTCGCATATGATATTTTCCTTTTAACGTCCGTTTGGTTCATCTCAATGCCACCTTATGAATGAATAAAATTTAGACGAATACTGCTTATTGAAGTAGTAGTTGCAAATAAATCGAAAATTGCTTAAATTAAGAGTAAAATGCAGATATGCCAGTATGGCTTTAAAATCAGTGTAATATTTGCATTTGTGTCACAGTGGCTTCTTCTTTTGGAACCTGTTTAAGGTATAAAAAAAGACAATGTTGTCAATGAAAAAATAATTTATTGCTTCACAATTTTTTTTACAAACAATTAACATAATACTGCTTTTTCCTTTGCGGGTAACTTCAAAGTTTCCCAATCGTTTATGGAAATCTGAATAAATTGACGGTATTATCCCGGCGGTAACTAACTTTAGTATACCATTTTTCTTCTTCTCATCAATGGTCTCTTGGAATAAGCTTGCATCAGAACAGGATTCTCGCTCCCATTGCCCCGTTTGTTCCTTTTCTTCTCCTCCTCCCAGGCATGTGATCCGTAGGAGGTTTTGAAGTAAAAGTTGCCGTCGTAAATGAGACAAACATCACACTGATCTTTCTTCGGTGTGAAAGTTTGTATGACTTTAAAAAACCTCTGTACTGGTAGTAGCTGATTCCTGCAAGGTTTGACTCCTTTCTTTCTTTTAGATAATCTCTGTGATCGGCGATAGATTTTCCACCATCGATATACTCCCGAGAACTTTGAGTTCTGTAGTAATGACTAGGAACACTTGAGTTTACAGTTGTGGCAAGGAGGCTTCATGCTTCGTTGGTTCACTCTTCCACGGGTTTTAGACTCGTATTCCTCACCGCAGTTTCGCATCTTTCAGTTTGCTAAAGTTTTTTTTATTGAATTTGCCTATTTTAATTTATTTTTTTAACCGGGAGAAATTTTAGCCGGGTTAGACATTTTGGCATATATGCCGGTTTGTTTTAGTTGAGGCTGCTATAAACGCTTTTGTTAAGTGCAAACCGGATTATCTGCCAATAAGTCATACAATAAGTCATATCTGGGTAGTAATAAAAATGTACTATTGTGAGATAATCCAGTTTTACTTACATGATGGACGCATTTCCCCCTTGAAAGTTTTGAAGCAACTGGCGTATTGCGGAATAGGTCTGTCTTCTGCTAAAAAAAATGGCGATTCACGCGTAAATGCATACCGGCCCAACGCCATCTGACAGATTTTTATTCAACTATACGACATGCCGGTTCGACATAAAAATAGAAGGGAAAAAAAGAAATTTTTTGACACCAATAACTCAAAAGCTCCATTTTTGCATATATGCCGGTTTGATTTAACAGCGACGATATGTAAAAAAAAGATTTGTATACGAAGGTGCTACAAGGTACCAATATTATTTTAGTTAATTTAAACCAATTTTTTAACCAATGTAATTGTATTTTTTAAACTGTTTTTTTATATTTTTATTTTGTAAATTTGTCTAATGATAAAATGCATATTATATAAAAATAAATTGACCAATCGGTGGCTGGGTTGACATCGGTTTGGGTCCCACCCAGGCGTAGCGTGTTCAATTCCTCGGCTGGCTAAGTTCTCCATCACAACACAAGCAAAATTTTCCGCTTACTGTAGTGGTAGTAGGAGATTTTAAAATACTGTCAGTTTGTTCGTAACCTGGGAGTTATCTATTTCTTTAAAAAATATATATACAAACAAAATAAGGGAATAAAATAACTAACATTCAAACATTCGCATCAATAAATATGGCAGCCTTGTCAAAAATCGATTCTAATTTGAATTAAATAACTACATTTAAAATCAATACATTTCTGTGCTAGAACATATGTTCTGTTGTGTGGTATCCTGAACATGTCTTGGGTACGATTACTCATAGTACAGTGTACAAATGTAATGAATTTGAAGGCGAACGTTATTCTTTCAAGAATACACCACTTGAGCTTTGAAAAAATGATACTCTCTTTGAAGGGAGACATCAAAGAAAAAGTTTCCTAATATATGAACGGGGGAGTTTATTTCCGAAGTATTTTATTTAAAAATAGTCATTATTTGTATGCCACCAAATAATAATGTTGGGTAACATCCTCTTCTGAGACAAACAAGACAGGGAAAAATAAAATGATACTCGAAGTGTACGAGTTATAAGCGGAAAGCCGTTATATCTCAGCTTTAGGTACGAGATTCCTGTAATCAAATCAAAGGCGAGCAACAAAATACTTAATCACCACGCGGTATTAAGCTCACATTCCGGTGAGGGAATGATGACGAGTTAAGCCGTTCTGGTTTTCAGTGACGACAATGGAGATCAAAGGCAACACGATGTATGCAGAATGATCTTAGTCTTGTAGCGGCGGTACGTATGAATTAATATAACCTCTCATTTACAATTCGACTCACGAACGTTTTGGATCAAAGCTCGACAATTTAATTATTATACCATAAATAAAAGCACTCTGGTAAATGAATTTCGCAGCGCACAGCAGCCAATAGCCAGAGAGAGACAGGGCAAGGGAGAGGGAGAGAGAGCGGTGGTCAAATACATGAACTGCCATTTACTAAGCCAATGGACCGTTTCACCGGTTGCCTAATTTGCCATCGTTTTGTTTACAATATTTTAGTACACGCAACTGACATAATGCGTTACGCTATCGAACGAACATCACGATTTTGTAGCATCATTGTCATAACCGAATGCTATTACAAAAATTATTGATAGTATTTTTAGATGGCACCTAGAATGTTAAACAATAATGAAACCTTTTTATCATTATGGAGTGTTGTATGGTGAACTCCATAAGTTTTTTTTTATTTATTTAACTTTAAATTGATCTAATTCATTTGGGTACCGCCGCCCAGGGAACGATTCATTGGAAAACCAACACCGCTGCCACAGGTCACCCAATATGGTTTGTTACATTTGGAGAATTAGCAGGAGTGCCCGAGTTCATGGGGGTGAGGGTCGTCTAGGTCAAAAATTACCAACTGTGTGGCGGGCTGGATTTTAGGGGGACTGGTTGAGGGAGAACTTTTTACATCTCCAGCAAGCAGGACTCTCTCGACCCATTGCCTCTTTCTCTGACCCATCCTACAGCACCGCAGTGGAAGCGTCACAACTGGTCACGCGTTTGAACCCCAGATGCCTACCCACCCCTCATACCTTTTCTCCTTCCCAAATATTAATCTCCTCCCTTTCCTTAGAGAAAACTCTCCACACAGTATGCCCAATGATGACATAGGCCCATAGGGAAATAATATTCCTCGAGGCCTTCTGTGTGTAGCTAATGTGAAAAAGACTGCTCATGTCTAATATCACAATAAATTTAATAGTAATTGTAATATTTAATCATTGAAGATAATATTATATACTGTTATTGTGTTAAATTTGAACTATATGTATTTTTTATTTATTTACTAAACCTTAAACATTTTATGTGGAAACTTCACGGATTAATGCAACATGTAAAATGTAATTATTTATATAAAATTGTAAAACTGTTTGTTCCCCAAAACACTAAAATTAAAATAAAGATCCACAGTTGGTCTGCTCCACTCATTCCTAAAATGGTATATAAAAATGTATATTTAATAGTAGGGGTCGATAAAGACCTGCAGGGGGTCCATGTAAATGTACAAAAAAAATGTGGGTGCATGAGATGTAAATGTAACACTGAATCAAATCAGCCACCTAACTAGTATGGTGCTTGTACTCCAAATACAATATATATATATATATATATATATATATATATATATATATTTTTTAATTAAGTAAAACATTTAAAAATGTTTTAATAAATAAGAATAAATTGAAACGAAATTTATTGTAAAATTCTATACAAAAAAGCAGGAGGCTGCTTTGAGTGAGTGTCCCGGCCTTGTGATCTAGGAGGTTTTGGTTCACGAGAGTGAATTCCGTATAGGTCAATTTTAGGCCACATTTTTTGGTAATGTCACTTTTTTGTGGTTTCATATGGAAAAGTTTTCAAAGTAAAACAGTGATGTGATTTCTAAAATTTTGTAGATACAAATTAAAAAGTTATAGAATTTATTTATTTAACTATAACCAATTTCTTAAGCCTTTTCTGTAATGATTTTTACGGATTACACTTCAAAATTTGTTTAATTGTTCCATTCTTAATTTTTCAAAGTTTATAAGCTACCTATATTACAAAGGTAGAGAATCCCGCTTATGTGTTCGTGATTGCCAACAAAAGTTGATATAATGCATTGGCATCGACAACGAGTCTGTCTGTTCAGTTTCAACTAGATAGGATGTCGGGAAGTGGGTTAGTTTCCACTTCCAAGATTTGCATTAATTCATTCATTCACGAAACCAAAAGTGAAATTCAAATATATGTATTTAAAATAAAATAAAGAAAACAGACGGATAGAAGATTATAGTTATTAACTTTGTAATGCTACGTAGATCACTCTGGACACGTGGAAAAAGCTTTTAAGTAAATTGAATGCTAAAACAAATTGTTTTTAAACCTTTGATCATTTTTTCTCTACTTTAAGATTATGTTAGATTAAAAAAATATAAATGTGAGAAATTTTATATGAAAATATCCAACGTTTTGAAGAAATAATATTTTTAACGAAAATATTTAATCTAAATTAAAATAACGTGTAACTACTTTACTGGGTAAAATATACGTATTACAATCATATAATCATATAATATATGATAAAATTATATAAATCTAGAAGTCTAGAGTGTCACTCTGACTTTATTGTGTATTGACTGATGGCGCCACTTATTTAGAAAGATAAAATGATAATATCTTAAAATATTTTACAAAGATTATCTCCCGCGCTGTTAGGAGGCATCAATTCCTTCTACCAGTGGCGCAACGTTACTAGGCTCAGCTAGTGTTTCCATAATCGCACAACTGTAAATGTACTGCAAGGCAAAACATGACTAACTGAGATTATGGACTTAGTTTATCTCAAATATGTAAATGCATATATAGATAGCTTGAGTGAAGATTTCTACATTACAATTTGAAAGCGTGAATAATATACTTCTTTAAATACACAATAGGTGTAAATAACAGTGCACTAAGTAGAACAAAGAAGAAAAACTAGAAGTGCCTTCAACACAAATTTAAATGGAAATGTGCCACAGACTTATAGTACCTTTTTTAGCACATGGTCCGTCTCTCTTAGGCGCAATTCCACTGAGGCAACACTGAACGACAATAGGCATGCTAAATGTTTCCCACTGTTCCCCATTTCTGGGTGAGCGATTATGCAGACTGCACAGTTGTACGTAATCAAATTTTGAATAAATTTCAGTAAAACAAACTACACAGCTTTTGTCATACGCACCTTTTTACCTTCCAGAACTGCGCATTTATCGTTACAGACTGCACAGTTTTATAGAATCAAATTTTATATAAATTTTAGTCAAAAACTGCACAGTTTTTGTAATACACTTGATCTGATTTAACTGTACCTAGATGCTTTAGAGACCTGGCATTTTTTAACGTTCTTTAAAATTGATGTATTGCTCAAAACATCGATTTTGTCTTATAGCATAATTCATAGACCTTGTGACAGGAATACGAATTTTTATGACGATTCATTATTTTTGTGGGATCAGACTATCTATCGATGGTGAATTTGTCACATAGGAACAGTTTCCGTAAACAACATCGCGAAAATACCGAAAACGGTGTAACGGCGACACTCAAAGAGGAGAACGCTATGACTAATCAAAGGCCGGTGCATATGTACAGTTGGCGGGGTAAACAAACAATAGTGGTGACAATACTCCCCGCTATTGCTAATTAGGCCGTAATGGTGAATTGATCGGCCGGCGTGTCCGCCCAATACCGCGACGGTGACAGGGCGTGCTACGCCACTGCCCTGCCATCATGCAAAACAAATAAAACACCGGGGTCACGTGCAAAACCAAAAGGGTACGTATTCGAACTCGTTAAAAAGGGGTATCTGCTTATACCAACATTGGTATATCTTTCTTTTCAGGTGTTCATTCACTTCTGATCATTTCAAATACATAGAGCTTACTTACTTACTTGTTGACAAAAGGGGGCGAAATTATTGGAAGGCTCAAAAAATATCCTGTGTCGCAGTGATTTTCAAAGTGGGCGCGATATCGTTGGTAGGGCCTAGGAGGGTGGTGGTTTCAATGACAACCCAAAAGTGTAACGAAGAACAACAATTGGTTGCGAAAATAGTTATACAAGTTGTCCGGAGATAAAGTTCGCTAACTTCAGGAGGTGATTCTACGTCAGAAGTAAAAAAGATGAATAACTTTATTTTACAAGCAATAATTGTTCGCCTGAAACACTCATCCACATTGAAAAATCTCCTGATAAAAGATACATGACGCCAACGGGACTCGAACCCGTGTCCCTTCGATTTCCGGTCGACAGCTCTGACCACTGAGCTATGGCGGCTTATCTCTTACCCGCGAAATTATTCAATATATACTAGTGTTTCATTCAACAATTACTGCTTGTTACATTTTTCACCTGAATAACTTTATTCGAAATTTGAACATTTTAAGGTAGTTTTCAGGAAAAAAAGATGATTTTTTGCATAGAACAATAAATGTTCTATGGAAAAAAAAATTGTGGTTAAAAAATTTAATTTCGAAAAAAGTTATATATCTTTTTTACTTCTACCATTATGTAGAATCACATCCCAAAGTAACCGCACTTTATATATTTTACTTGTACCGTTATGTAGAAACACCTCCCGAAGTTAGCGCACTTTATATATCCTAGGACACTCTGTATATAAAACTCAATTCTCGGACATCATCTAAACCTGTTAAGTTTTTAGATTCTCACGGCCAAAAGCATTTTTGTTGTTTGTTTTTGGGGTGTTATGCCGTGTTGCGCTAACTCCTTCTTTAGCCGACGTTTCGGACAGCGTTGCAGTGTCCATCATCAGGGCAGATCCGGTAGACACATCTTCGGATCTACCGGATCTGCCCTGATGATGGACACTGCAACGCTGTCCGAAACGTCGGCTAAAGGAATTAGCGCAACACGGCATAAAACCCCAAAAACAAACAACAAAAATCATCTAAACGTTGTTCAGACTTTGTGTACCTTTACTTTTACCTAGGTTTCATTTTATTTAAATTTTAAGATATTAATTTTGACATTTTAAGAATAAGCGTATGAAAAATAAATATAAAAGAAATGTACAATATTTTCTTAATCCTTCTCACTAGAAGATCCTGTGGGGAGGGAGGGGAACTAGGTTTTGGATAGAGGCTTTTCAGCGACTTGTATGGTTCAACTGCATGGTTTGGGAGGGGTTTTTACAGTAACTTCAGATAATTCCTTCAGCCAAGATTCGATGGACTTTTATCTTATTATTATTATTATTTTTCTCTTCCTTTCTGTCATTGCTATTCAAGAATATGTTCTCTCATTTCGCAGTCATCTCCGTTAATGGACAATTTGTTCGTACAATAAAAAAAAATCTGCAAAAGCAGTGTTCAAAATTATTAATATTATCAACAATTTTCCGATGAAAGGTTCCTAATAATAATTGGGTTCCAATATTGCATCTCCTAAACCTACCGTCCCAAATGACATATTGTAAATCTTCGAGACAATGTTTTTATCACCAAATATTATGTACATTTATGTTAAACGAAGATCAATGCAAACATATTGTTTTTTTTACATCATATACAGATACTATAATAACATGGAATTAAAAACTTATATTATATCACAACATCTAATTTTCGAAGGATTGCATTTAAGGAGATACAATATTTTAAACTTTTGAATATAGCAATAACTTTGTGGTTTCTGGGTTTCCATTGCCTCGCAAAACCTGGTCCGCTATCAATAGGTTAAGATGCTGCCATAGCCGCTGTGCCCACATGATGCACAGATGGGGCCTTAAAGAGTCGGCGATGTGTGAATGTGGTGCGGTGCAGACCACCGAAGATGTAGTCAACGAATGCCCGCTCCATTCATTCCCCGAAGGAATTGATGAGGTTCACATGGCGACGCCTGAGGCCCTAGAATGGCTTGCAGACCTAGATGTCCCCCTCTGTCCCCCTCTGACCACCCCATCATACGAAAAAAGAAGAAGACTTTGTGGTTATGTAGTATTTAACAATATTTTTATGCTAAACCATCGAAACGAACTTTCGAGTTATAATAATATTTGGATGACTTGTATAGCGCTGTTTTCGTGAAAAATCAACATATGATCGACAGCTCATCTGAGTTCAGACCAAAACTAAAGACTCACCTTTTCAACTTGTCGTATCCAGAATGATAACTTTTTTTTTTTTTTTTTTCATCAGTAGTATTTAATTGCTCATTCCAGGGGATTTTTCTACTTGTCTTTTTTTTCACCGTTATTAACCGTTTATTACGCGTAAACAATTTTTCTTTTAAATATTTTATAACTGACGCCACGGGCAGAAATCATAACAATCGGTATTTGTAAATATAAATTAAATATGTATGTTAGTCGTAAATCTCTAGTTTAAGCCGTAGTTGTAAGTCGTATTATAGCGGTATTGTGTAAATGCCCACTTGGTCATAAAATATGTATAGCTTAAGTCATTAGTTAAAAGTCTTAGTTGTAAATCAATCGACATTAGTCTTAGTTATAAGTCTTTCTCTATTTATGAAACTTAGTTATAAACCAAAAGTAATTAAGTCTAAGTGATCAATGCATAAATTAAGTTGTTAAGCGCCCTTGAGGTGATTTTCTCACGAAAACGGCGCTATATAAATAATCCAATCATTATTATTATTATTAATACAAAGCGCCCCTGGGGTGATATATCACAAAAGCAGCGCTATATAGACTAACTATTATCAACTGATGGCTAACAGATTGCATCCACCGGTTCGTCGATCACTAATACAAAACTATATGTACAATGCATTTGACCAATGAACGTGAAGCTGCATCAGAATGTACATTAGGGTGTATCGATTTTTAACTTTTTTTTTGTTTTCAAATTCCAAGTTGAGAAAAAGTTGCTACTAGGTACCACAACTTACCACAAAAAGTTTTGGATTTTTAAAAAAATGTTAAGGTCTCCCGCACAAGGCCTAAAGTTTTATTTTTTTTCAAAAAATATCCAATTTTTTTGTAATTTAAAAAAATAAAATCGTAACTTTTGTGTTTATTCCAAGTTAAAAAACAGTAATATTAGGGCATGAAAATAAGTAAGAAACGATTTTTTTTTATAAAAATGGATTTTAGGTCTCCCGCACAAGCCCTAAAGTTTGTTAATTTTCATGAAATTTTGTAATTTTGTGTACATATATGAACCATGTTTTTTTTTAAGTTTAAACCACCGGAATTAATTTTAATTTTCTTACAGAAGGCATAAAATGAGTTCAGAACACAAAAGTTACGATTTTATTTTTTTTAATTTAAATTTTTTTTTATATTTTTTGAAAAAAATTAAAACTTTAAGCCTTGTGCGGGAGACCTAAACATTTTTTTAAAAATCCAAAACTTTTTGTGGTAAGTTGTGGTACCTAGTAGCAACTTTTTCGCAACTTGGAATTTGAAAACAAAAAAAAAGTTAAAAATCGATACACCCTAATGTACATACATATATTATTATACATCTATATTCTGTACAGGCAGATAATATACAGGACTACGTTTACCTGGGAGATTCACACTGTTTATTGTTTATTAGAGAAATTTAAATACAGTTCGCACGCAATAGACATAATTGGAACACATTAAATTGAAAATGCTATTATTAATTCCGGTATTTATTTTAATAATACGCGGAATCTTTGATACATTAAATCATTAGAATATAATTATAGAAAACTTAGGAGGTACGCCAGTTGCCCAAATAATCCGAAGCTCTGCATTTATCACAAAGCTGTGCATTAAGCTAGCACAATACATTCCTAATACAGCAGGTAGGCCAAACAGTTCATACTAAAAGTAAAGGAATAATAATAACGCGTGACGGTGTCGCCGTGGCTGGTCGGGCGGTGTTAACAGCGCCGCGTCGCGTGTACAGAAAATACCAGTAAAAAGCAACCGATGGTTTGCCGTGTTTGGTTTATCAAAAATGCAATCAAAGAGACGCGGTTACCTGCACAGTGCACATTGGCGGCGAGCGCGACCGACCAGTCGGCCAACCTTCCAGCGACGAGGGGTGTCCAAACTATGTAGGTACCCTACGTTTTATAGCCAATTTTCAGATTTAATGTAGTGATGTGCACCCGGTAATATTCTCAAGCCTAACATAAATTTAATGTAGTGATGTGCACCCGTCAATATTCTCAGGACTAACATAAATTTAATGTAGTGATGTGCACCCGGGAATATTCTCAGGCCTAACATAAATTTAATCTAGTGATGTGCACCCGGGAATATTCCCAGGCCTAACATAAATCTAACGTAGTGATGTGCACCCAGGAAGTTTCCCCAAAGTCGGGAATTTATTGTTTTTATTAAGAAATTTATAATGACAATTTATTTTATTTTAGGGAAATCAACAGTTGAAATATGGTGGGTTTATACATATGTAATCGACTTAACTGAGAAACCAATTATAGATTTCCTCATTATACTTATACATTATTTGATAAACAATCTAAAAGAAAATTAACAGATATTACGAATAAAATTTATAATTATAACAAGAGATACTCCATAATCTACGCCATTACATAACATATCGTTACATTTTATGTAGTTTGGTTTAGTTGGTGTACTGAATACATTTTTTATATAAGATGTTATTGCAATTGCAGATATCTACATCAGAGAGAATTTTATAATATGTCGAATTTTATACAGTCTCTTTATAACTGAGGATGTCTCCTAATTATTTTCAGTGTGATGAAAACGTATTATATTTATAGAGTTAATGACCACATTAATACTATCATTATGATATCTACAAAAATTACGAAGTTATGAATTTTTAAAGTAAAATTCGGTAAAATGTCTAAAACCGTGCCTCAAGACGTCACTTAGACACAAATCAGTACAATTGTCATGATTCAAATGGCAGTAATTGTAGGTATGTAGGACCGGGAAATCACACGCTTCCGTCAAACATTTTGAAGGTAATTACGGCTTAGGTGTCGAAGATTACCATTGAATATTTTCCAAAAATCCTCATATACCCTGTCCTCAGAATAATATTTATAATAATAATTTATTATATATTTATCATATATTATTGATGTCGCTATTCCAAATTCCTGTAATATTCAAAAATCTGTTTCTGAAAAAATAAGAAAATACACAAATTTAGGAAATGAAATTAAAAGAATTTGGCATTCTCAGACTATAAAAATATTACCATTTGTTATTTCGGCTACTGGCATTATACCTAGCTCTCTCATTAAAAATTTAGGCGTATTAGATCTGTCAAAGAATTTATACATAAAAATGCAAAAATCAGTCATTTTAAATATTTGTAGGATTACGAAAGATTTTTTAAATATTTATATTGAGGGATCAGTAGGATTTATAGGTCCAATTAGAAGTTCTACCGAGCCGAACCCTCTGATATGCAAATATATGGAGTCGGTGAATTATTTTCCCTTTTGATCTCTGGTGATTTGAAGTGTTGTTCTTGTATTATGTTTAATTTATTATGCTTATATAATGCACTTGCATAATGTGGATTGATTAGACGATCATATGTGGAAAAGTGTGTGAAAGGGTTTAGTTTTTTTTCCTGTGGGGAAGATTTAACCCGGACATAAAGTCGGAAAATTCAAAAAAAATGTTTGGCTAATTTATATAGCGCCTTTTCGTGAAAAATCACATCAAAGAATGCTAATTAATATTTTAAATTTGTAAATAATATAAAAATTTCATTTTATGAGAAAACATCATTGGTTAGTCTGGTTATTTCACCATTTAAACAAAATTTCCCGCAATATTTCCCGTTTCGGTAATATTCCACAAAAAAATCCCAGGGAATTTAACCATCACTACGACAACCCCGATTACTGATTTACTTTGATATGATAAGGAATCAACGGAAAATAAGAAAATTTTAAGGAACTTTGCCAAATTTCATTTTACTTATAAATAACAAATAATAAAATTGGGATCAAACGTTTATACGTATAGTATAAAATTGAAATCTTAAAAATATTTAACGTACAATATAAATTAATGTTAACGAAAGAAAAAGCATGGTGCCCAATGGGATTGATTGCACCTTATTATTTGCATATAACATTAACCTGTATCGATGGTTGAAACGACGCGACGGACATTCGTAAAAATAGAAAATTTGTTTATCATAACCAAAAACCATTGAATTCTACGAACCAAATACAAAAATAAGTATTTTTCAAGCAATATTCCTTTTCTGAAAGGATTTTTTTTTCTTCATATTATCGTCACTCTGAAACGGAGTGCAAATACACTTATTTTAGATAATGCATTTAAATTATTATATTAGTGTACAAACATATTAGTGTACAAACTAATTAATTTAAAATATATGTTTATATTTGCACTTCGGGGGATGGGATTGATGTCTTGTTTTGAACCCGCGACCTCCGGTTCCAGAGTTAAAGATCTTGTGTTGTGTGACCTTCGTTTCTTATGTTGACTTGTTTAAATTAACAGATATCGAAATACCTGATGAAATTAGTATCTGCCTATCACTACATATATTATATATATGTTCTCATAAAGTATTATGTGGGTTGATGTAGGTTGTACGTAGGTGCATACACTATTTAAAAGCCCCATGAGACTTAAATCCATATCTGTTTATATAGAAGAATGTCTGTGGCGGACGACGTAAATTTGATTGTTATACAAATCTACAAATATTCCGGAAATTGATGAAATTTTGATCTTTAAAACAGGAGAAAGGCCATTGTCTATGTCTGATTAAAAAAAACTCTGTGTAATGTCCGAGCAACGTCGAAGACTTTATCTTCTATTTATATAAAGAAGAGAGTCTGTGGTGGGTGGACACGCGTGCGTACGGAGTGGATTTGATTTTTAAGCAAATCTAGTTTTATTTCCAAATTGATGAAATGTTACACACATTACAATAAGAGGAATGTCACTGTCTGTACGTTATATCTAAAAACTCTGCGCAAAGCCCGGGCAACTGTGTATCGAGACAAAACTTTTTCACGAATTATTTTATCTTATAAAAGTCATACCTATCAAAGCACAGCCCTCAAAGCCGGCAAACTAGCGTCCTACAGTCTCTACCTATCTACTACAGATTTATGGAATCCCTTTTATGGGCGGCGTTTCGGTTATTTGTTTTGATGGCATTGGGAGGTGCAGGGAGTCAGATAGGTACTTAGTACTACTACTGGATATTCAGCTGGGGTGGAATCAATGTGTTTTGATTACCCGATTCCCGATATCATATTATTATTGATACATTTTTGGCACACCGGTGGAATAAAACGAACTCATGCGCAGAAAACTTAATTAGCTTTTTCATAAACTACGAAGTTTATAAAAAAAATGAATGAATGTGGATAAAATGTCGGGAACTGATAACTCCTTAACACGCCAAATTAACCAACTATTTTTAAGTGATATATTAAGAATCTCTTTAAATTATTCGTAATCCGGTTAAAACTTTTAGTAAAATACCAATCTAATGTCACGAGGTAAAAAAGTGGAAAAAATTAAATAACTAGGTGTCATTATAGACTTAAAGCTGAACGTCTAAAAAATGCAGATTACACAGTTGAACAAATTGCAAAAAAAATGTTTTCTCTACAGAATCTGAAACATGTCAGATAATATACAGGGTGTCCGGGGGTAAAGTGAGCTAACTTCGTGAGGATTCTACATGATGGTAGAAGTAAAAAAGATAGACAACTTTTTTAGAAATTTGAGTGTTGATTTTCTCATACAAAAATATTTATTTTACCATACAAACAATTTAACTTTTTTAATCTCGAAAAAAAAGGTTTTTTTTACTTCTAAAATCACGTAGAATCACCACCCAAAGTAAGCGCACTTAACCCCCTACACCTGTATAATACAATAATTTAACCACACTTCAAATTACTGTTCAAGTATTCTTTTTCTCTGCAAAGTAGAAAAAAAAATAATAATAATGCAAATACTGCAATATAAAGCAACGAGAATAATACTGGAATGCAATATATATACACACGGATTTACAAATAATTCCATCACCACAGCACGTTTATCTGGAATCATTTTGAAAACCTAACCTAAGCTTTTCAAAATATAATTAGCGAAATAATAACCAATTAATTCATATGCAAGCACATACACATGGTGGAAATTGAAAAAAATAATCTACCTGAACAAATCCGCGTTTTATTATCGCGTTATTTGAACGTTTCATTTCCCAGATTAAATTGAAGATTTAAAAAAGTAATAATTATTATATCGCTCCACACGTGACAAATAATTGCCAGACTATTCACAGCAGAAGAGATTGATAACGATACGAGTACGAAGGATCGATTTAATTGTTCACACGATTGGCAGATTTTCCCAGAAATGATTCGCACCTACATCGATGTATTTACATTGATACACTCATATTGCGACATTTGTTTGATACCACCGCCGATATGCGCCAGTCGGAATAATTCTATTGTGATACTCAGAAAAGGGTAATTGATTGATTAATGGCATATTATTAGATATTCAAAAAACGTTATATTATTATTGCATTTATTGTTTTCAACTTTAATTTGTAGGATTCCATTTTAATTTTTGGTACACAGCACAGCAGAACTTGTTCATAAGTAAACTGTTTTATGTAAACATAATAATAATATTATTGAATTTATAAAATAAAAACCAAAAATTATTATGGCACTCAGGCGGCGTGAGTTCAATTGCCCGGCTGTCCTCCTCCACGAACCAAACTGCATTTCCGCTTACTGTGGTAGTAGTAGAAGATTTTAAAATATAAAAAAATCTCGGATGTGACAAACGATGAATCGACATAGCTGAAACTCGGCAGATAAACTCGTTGTCGAAGATTGGTGGCAATAACACGCGGACATATACGGATTTCAGAAGTTAATATACGAAATAAATTTCGGTCCTACCCAATCGGGATAAGGCTCAGTTATGAGCGGGGTTGACTATATATATATATTATATAGTAGTTCATACGTGTACAGTAAATATGTAGTGCACTTTTAGTAATCAACCGGTTTGATGTCAACGTACGTGATAGATAGTTAGTTGGTTTCCCGAAAACATTAGTTTGATAAGTGCATGTATTTTATTGAACCGCCGAGGTGTGTGGCTTTGGTGAATAGCGTCGGTGCTATCTATAAGCTAGGAGATATAGAGATTGAGGTAGGAGGGGAGCGCATGGGGCAGTGTTCGGTGGCACAATGGACACCGCAACCGCAAAAACCAAGGCACGCACAAAACCGATGCAGCACGAATATGAGCGCCGTTCTATTCCGTTTGAATTTACATAATATAAATAGCCTGTATCTGATAAGTGTTATTTTTATTTACAAATAATGTTTAATGCAAACGCTGATAGGAATTGTGCGGTGCAAACATCGACAGACAGACAGACAGACAACGAGCGCCAAAAATGAGCATTTTGACATTTGAATGTAGGTTTTTTCTATAAATCGAAATGTATTATGCCACAATGTCGCATCGCTCTAAAAATAATAGATATTTTAAAATGGACATTAATTTTCTGTGGAATAATTGTTTTGGCCGTTATGTCGGCACGCCAAAGAAGTTCATCAGCCATTATTCTATGGGGAGAGTGCGACTGCTGATTTATTAAAATTCCTGTTCCAGCAGGCCGTTTCTTGATAAAATTTTGGTAAATTCGTAATAATATCGGAACACGTGTTCATGCAGCTGTGTTTGTCTTAGTAATATATGATGTTGAAATGCGTAAATGTTAGGATTTTTATGCACAAGTGTTCCGACATCGTGACAAAACATTAGTATCTATCAAATCATTCGTTAATGGCCTGCAATCCCGTTTTTAACCATCTTACGAATATTTTGAAGAGATTCTTAATAAATTAGCATATTCAATATTAATATTTTTCTCCATGTAGCTAGCACTAGATAGAGGTGATAAATGATGGACCGTGTAATCTCTCAAGAGAATCACAACCCTCGACTCGTTTAGTGTTCTGACAGTCCTCTGTAACTAACAAATATTCACAGTAGGTAGCCGACGTAGACATAGAGTGCAGCAGGCCTGTGAGACCGTGACGTGACCGACGACCGTACACTGTATGTGACTAAGTAGGACTCCTTGAACTTCGTGACTTGGGACTCAGGGTCTCCACGGGACAACCGTGGGCTGGGAGGGTCGCGGTCAAACAATACAAGAGATGGTTGAGGCAGACAGATACTTTATAAAACAGAGATAAATACCACATATCGCGAACATCCACGAATGAAGCAGAGATCTTGATACCTGCGTTAGATAGGCTATGAGGAATGACAAGACATTTTCACTATCAGTATGTATACAAGAGATTAGTTTAGACAGCATGTCAGGCGACACTTCGATACGTTCGGTGTACTAAAAAAAGCTTACAAGGGACGTTCGGAAGCTCGTTTAATGATAAGATAATAATGTTTTATGTTGGTACGATGATAGACGTCGAAGGCAGTGAGTGTGTGCTTCTGTTGGTAAATACAGAGAGGAAAGTTATTTGTTTATTTGCATTAAAGTAAATAAAACCACTTATAACTTACAACTCCATCACATACACGGAGAAAACTGACAGATATAAAATATTGATAATTATTCGTAATACTGTTCAAAAGGGGACTGCAGACCTTTAATTGATAGGTTTAATGTTAAAATTTTAGTAAAAAAAAATTATGTATTAACGCGACGTCGGAACATGTGTTAATAAAAATCGTCTTAGTTTCGCATTTCGTCATTATGTATAAACAGGTCAAACGCAGGTACATGAACACGTGTTTCGATATATTGGGAAAGTACTAACATTTTATTAGGAAATGGCCTGCAGTCCCGTTTTTAACAGCATTTTAATAAATCAGAAATACTCAATTTTATCAGCGTATAACCGTAAAATTTAGATAACTTTCGAATAATATTGGCAAATTCATTTTGCAGTTTAACGAAGCCGTGTTCTGCAAACATTTTTTAACGTAAGTTTTTCCGACTTTTATAAAAATGTTATGAAATGTTTACAGGATATTCCGACAAAATGGCTACCAATCACCCCCATGGATTATACAGGATCATTATTAGATGACATATGTAATTTTCAACCGAAAGCGCAGTTAGCACTTGATATTACTCATATGAGGAAATTGAACAAACTTTAAACCTATCTTCATTAGAAAAACGTAGAAAAGACTCCGATCTAATTTGCATATTTAAAATAATCAACAGTATAACCGACTCACCTGAACTGCTACAACTAATTCAATTCAACACCCCATCCCGTAGACTCCGAAATAATGAATTGTTGTTCCTCAATCACCATTCAACTAACTATGGGTACCATTCTTCTTTGTCCAGAATGTCGAGACTTGTAAACTCAAGTCAGAGCATTGAATTTTTTGGTGTAAGTCTAAATGACTTTCAAAAAGCGATACGTAATGTGTAATTTTTCACAACTTAATCATTATTGATTCTCTGACTTGTAGTTATTTTCTATATGTACATTTTCTATTTTGCCCTTCACATTCGTGTACTCTCCATTCACTGTCATCTATGTTTTCTTATTCGTGTCAATATTATGGTTTTAATGGACATATTGTCCGCAAATTAATAAAAAAATAAATAAATATGAATGTACCTCGTAAATCTCTTTTAAAAAAACGTTCTCATAAAAGTAATCGATGATTTACGTTCGAAACTGGCCCGATTCATTGAAGGATTTGAAATAAAAAATAAACAACTAGATCGAAAAAAACACCGTCCCTTTGCCAACTGTCAGTCTGCCCATGAAGTCATCAGGCATTAGACGCTTTAGTCCCAACTGTCAGCCGCAGACCTGATGACGGACAAAGCGCATTGCGATGTTAAAGTCTGCAGTACAATAAAGGCGGCGTGCATACAAAAAATGACAGGTTCATTATGTTGCCGATAAAAGAACTCGATCATAAACGCAGACAGCCTACCGCCCCCCAGAGCAGCTGGTCACTTATGATTATCATGAAACATAATAGAGACTACAAAGCATAACAGAACAGACCCACTAATATATATGTGACTCTTCTTAAGGCGATGCCATACGTAGTAATTCAAAATCATGTGTTTTTGGTTTGAAAATTTGGTCGCCTAGAAATGTTTCAGATGCTTTAATTAAATACTGCGAGTAGAATACATCTTGGCCTTTGAAATAATCGAGTATTTTTTAGATAAGTCTTTTTATAAGCCCAGAAAAAAATAATGTAAAGGCCTACTTACGAACCCATTTTCGGTTATGATTTTATTGTATAATGTGAAAAATTAAGTTATTTATAAAATGATCGAAAAAAATTAAATATTTATGACTGAACATCCACAAAATAAAATAAAAGGCACTTTTTGGCCATGTTTTTTTCGTGCATAAATCAAAACAGGCGGATGGTGTTAAGCGGGAATTTAAACCTTATCGCCATCTACGTAAGGGTTGTTATTGATAGCGGCTCAATTTAAAATATTACACGACGTAGTGCATCGCCTTAATGAAATTTTATGCAGGCACTTACCCCCTTACTAATAAACGTGTTTTAAATTTTACACAACTGATATACAACTATTATTTCTAAATAGTATAAAATATAGTCGCTCTCTGCGTCTGTCCGTTTGTGCGCTTAGTTCTTAACTACGCAACGGATTTAGATAGGGTTTACACCATAATTTTGAGAATTTCTTCTGGAAGGTATATACATATATTATACATGCATATTGTATTTATAGACAGTAGATAAAAGTCGATGTTTTGTAATCAACTTGTAAATTAATATGTTTGGGCCCATACATTGCTAACGCTGGCTAAACCTTGTGCGATACATCAAAATAATTTACTACGGAATTGTATATCTTTAAAAGGTCTACAGAAAAGTCCGCGATGGTTTATGTCTATCTCCTAAGAATAACACCTTCCAACTACACGTCTGCTAGTTGTGTGATAAATGGGTTTTAGGGTTTAGTACAAAAAAAACAATCAAATAGATATTTATTTGTGACGTGATTATCGCACAAGAGTTGTAAGCTCTGGAGCCACTGGAGAAAGGAGAAGTGGGTGATGAAGGTTAGGAAGTACCTGGCTAATAAGTCACTGAACGCGGCTTATAATACTTGGCTAATAGCCGCCAAACACGGCTTGTATCTGGCTAAATAAGTCACTAAATACGGCTAGTAGATTGCTAATAAATAACGTCGAAAATGAAAATTACTACAAGCAATGTTTCGATTCTGAATGAAGTCACGATTCTATCCGAAACCGAACATAAAATGAAGCTTGAAAACAGCAAATTGCGTAAAATTTTCTACCATACAAATAATATCAATTTTGCCTGCTAACTGTAAGTATCAGTAAAGGTGTTAAGATTTAAGTAGGTCATTGTAATATATGTGATAAAGATGAAGATACTCCTTAATATTACAATCTTAGTTTAATTTAAAAAATGCTAGGTACCGATATCTTATTAAAAAAAGACATTTTGTCATCAGCAGTTCCAACGCTATACAAAATGACTGCAATTGCAAAATGCAATTTGAATCAAATCTTTTGCGAGGCACCTATCGCACTTTACCATCAGAAAGCAATCAAGATCCAACCAAGTAAAAATCTGCGATTGGTTTCGAACTCGCGCAGCATCAGGTGTCTGCCGCTAACATCTTCGGCACAATATCGCGAAGAGATAGAGGAAAGGCCCGTCCCAATCCCGAGCAGGGCCCGAACAGCAGGAATGGCAGCAATGGCAGGATCAAAGGGAGTGTGTGGAGTATGTAGTTAATAAGAAGCGAGCGCAGAATAAACATAAACACACCCGAGCTAAAATATCAAAGTTTCCTCGGCTCGGATTGAAGTTGGCGCGGAAAGGAAACTAGCGAGGTTAGTTCTATCAATGATACTTCATAAAGATTCCACGTAGATACGACATATTTGACTTGTACGAATGTTTGGAGGCAGTACGAGCAGGGGTGAAACCAGGGTTTGGGCAAGCTTTAACAATATCTTATAAATGTTTTTATCGTCCATTTTCCATACAGGTCGTTTTTTCATAAGGATTTGGGATGAAAAAAAGGATTTGTTCCATTTCTTTAAAAGCACGATTTACGATTTTCGTACAGTTTAAGATGGTGGACATCATTTGGTATCTATCGCCTTTTATTGTTTTATGAAACTAAATTATGTGGAAATGATGTATGTTTATTTCACTGTATATTTAAAACATTGATAAAAAAAACTAAAACATCAGCCTTATTAACTCTAGAAAGGCCAAGATGCTAAACAAAACGTCTGTAACGAAGTGGGTCTTCCGACGACCCCGTGCATTTTTCTGTCTTATGGGCTTTTAAACTATAGAAATCCCAATTGTTCAGTCAATTATTAATGATATGTCAAGTATTTAAGCTAATATAAGGAGGATAGTAATTTAGGTACTACCTACTCCCCCACTTGGCTGCGGGATAGTAATGATAGTAATAAAAAAAAAAACACTTCCTAACCGTTAAACGGTGTTCTATTTACACAATGAATAAATACTGTATAAGCTTAGTTTCGAATTATTAGTAATAAAATGTCAATCCAGTTAAACTGGCTGCGAAAAAGGCCAATGTCGCATTTTGAAAGACTGACTCATGACATTCCCATCTTGAAAAAGTTATTTCTGACGTATTATTTTTGTAACTGGCTGTTACCGCGTGACTTTAACAAGAATTCCATGAAAGTGGTGTTTTTAATAACATAAATGCCTTTTGCATGTGTAGGTAAATATAAATCCAAGAAATCAACGTTTATATTGCGCAAACAATGAATCCAAAATATATTTTTTTGTTTTTTTTTTATTCTCCGGGAATTATTATTATATTTTTTAATGTTGTTTTGGTGAAGTGATAGCTTTCTTGCAGATTTCCTAAATAAAAGGTTTTTTATGTGAAATCGCACAAGATTCCAACAACTCCCAACCATTTGGAGCCAGTGAGACTGTGTCATCCCCAATTGGAGTACGTCGTGAGGCTGCAGGTAATGGAAAAGGGAAGGAGATGAGAAAGAGGAAGGTGGGGAAGTACCTGGCTATTCAGATATGGTCACCAAAGACGGCCAAAGCCATTTTAAGCAACGTTTCATTTCTGAATGTGTTATATATATAACAGGATTTACATTAGGTTTTACATACAAGATAGCTTTGTAAATATAAAATAAACATAAGTGGCACCCCTAGTGGGTGCCTGTGCCGTCCCGTGATACTTGTGACTGTGACATACAAACTCCTGTCAACTCTCACCCGAAGATGAAAGATGTGAAAATTCACGGAGCTCTGCGCGGAACTCTCTTTACCACCGAATTATTGCCAACTCGTACTGACATTAAAGAAATTATAAACCTCTCAAACGTATATTTTAATTTTATTAAAGTACACAAGAAACGGTTAACATTTTTTTTACAAATTATATACACAAACAGTACTTTAACGTTGTATAACAATATATAAATATAAAACAGTAAGTATGTATTTAAAATAAGTGCAGATTTAAAAAAAAAAAACATATATACGGTCGAACTTGGTTATAACGATCACGGCTATAATGACTAATTACAAAACGATATTTTAGTTGAGCCTTATCTTCATATAACTTGTTGACTGTTATAACGAGGTCGATTAACTGATATACCGAGCAAATAATTTTGTCAACACAATTTCTAATAAATGAATGGGAAGTTGGGTCTGAAAAAATAGTTAGGAATTATTCAAGAATTTCCTATCCCTTTAGGGACGGATGCATAGTTTTATGGCTATCGCTAAATGTACGGAATCTTGCAAATACTTGACAACCTTATTTATTTATAAAAATACATTATAACATTTATTTATATATGACACATTAAATCACCATACTAGGCGACTGCCTGTTTCATGGTGACCAATGGAATATAGTTATGTGAGGTCTAGTGTGAACATATCAACTAAATATATAAACGTGTTAAAAATAGGAAGGATTACAGTAGAAAATTTATAACGGAAATAGAAAATATAAAATAAAATAGAAAACAGAAAACAGAAAAAAATAAATAACGAATAAGACATGCTATTTGCAGGATTGGATCATATACATAACTCTTTTTTCTAGTTGTGTAAGTGTGCATGCATGCATAAGCGCGTAAATACACGTATACACATATACATCCGACACACACACCTATTCATATACATAGACGCATACATATTCATATGCATATATACACATACATATATATTCTTACATATATGTACACACTTATTTATTCACACATATATTTTACCGGCACTTACAACATTATCGTAGTATGAGAAACGGGCATATTATTTAAGTAAAAAGAAACGGTACATTGTATACTAGTAAAATGAAATTATCTATGTTAAGCTATGTATATTATAATGATGCACCTTACTGTGACGTGTAATTTGTGTAACTTTTTAAAATCTATTATATTGTGTATTTTTTTATAATTTATAGCTACATATAACAAGGGATTAAAGAAACTATGTGAATTTCTGGGGGATATCGCTAAATATGCCCGGAATCTTGCCAATGCAAGGAGAATAAGAAAGCGCTCCGAGTATATTTTGAAAATCTTGGGAAGTTCTCAATTTTTGAACCCTTCAGTGGCTGCAAAAGCAACCTTATACAATCCAGTCCGTGATCCGAATGTGAAATTTAGATACAGGGGGTGTCGCGGTGCATAAAAAACAAAATATTTATGCAGGAAGGAACAATACGTAAAAAAAATATTGAGAGAAAGTAAATCTCCTGTAAAATCCTGTATCTAAATTTCGCTAATAAACAATTAGTTAATGTTAATTAAGTGTTAATCTCAAGTGACCTACCAGGTAAGTATTGTACTGTATATTATCTCCATATATAGTTAGTAATAACATAGATCATAGTAGTGAGGTGATTTTGCACAAAAACGGCGCTATAAAAATCACCCAAATATTATTATTATTAAGGAATTTTATATGGATAGTAGACACCCTCGCACAAGAGGTTGGAAAAAGGCTCTTCGGAAAGGAATATGGACAGTTTCGGGGTTTCTTAGTAGACGTTAGATATGATTTGAGATTTTGAGATTTGCCATTCATCGTGATTAATGTTTGGGCTATCATGCCGTGTTGCACTTCCTCTTTCTTTAGCCAACGTTTCGGAAAGCGTTACAGTGTACATCTGCCCTGGTGATGGACATTCTCAAACGTTGCATTAGTGTTAGTGGAAACGAGGAAATGTAGATTTTTTTTAACCTTTCAGGCTTAAAAAGCTTTTTGCTATTGAGAACAACTGATATGGTCACATAGAAATTGTTGTATCTTCCTTTGTAATGGTGAGAAATATAATCTTAACGGTGTAAGAAAGAGAAAACACCACGCTATATATTCAAATCTAGAAGTTTACTACAGAAGTACTAACGTTAACACTTCCAAGCCTGAATTAAACTGGCAGTGGTAGAACATATTTGATGCTTAAGTTTTTAAATGTTTTTTTCAGTAGTTTAGAAGTTATCGCTACTTTTATTTCAAAGAACATTAGGTCTCGAGTGTATGTTTCAGATTAAATGATTCAGGTAAACTGCAAACATGCATTTTAAAAGATGCGTAAAAAATAAACATTAAAACAACACCATCAAAACGAACATTACAAAAAATTCGGTCGAGATTAAACGCCAAAATCACAATCAAAATATAAAAATTGCTACCGCCTGAACTAGTAACTAAAATCCAATAGATAAAAAAAATGCGCGCTAAGCCAGTTACACCAGCAATTGGAAAACTTTTTATTCGCTCTAGATAGTGAACTTTGAAATTTTTAATCGCTCTAGATAGCGAGGGAAAACTCTGAAATCTATGTATTTTCAAATAAACGCACAGTCTGAAAGGGTTAAAAACATACTTGCAATAATAATGCTAACGGATCATTTCATACACTCAATGCAATACAAGTATTGGTTTTTACTCATCAAACTGCGCCGAAATGGCTTCCTGCCAGAAAAATCACATTTTCAAAATGATGCCGGGCTTATTTCTGAATGAGACTATTTATACATTTTATTAATGCTTTCAGAAATAAATTTGACACAATGGTAAAGTCTATTATGACACGAAGGACACGCGCACGCTACGTTATAAAATGGACTTGAATAAACAAACTATAAACGAAAGCGAAATTTCCTGCGTGTATATTTTATATAAATCGTGCTTAAAGAGATTCGAGATGATTGACATTTTTATATCCTCCAACGTGCCAGGTGAAAATCACGTTACAAACAAGACGCTGTTATGAAAATCATTTCGAGACAAAAATAATGTTAGTAGCGTTTCCACGTAAAAGTAGGATTTACTTTTTTCGAAAACGACACTCGAAATAAATGCTCGAATCCTACATAACCAAAAAAACGAAATCCCATTTTGTTTGATTGCCGAGACCGTCGCAGGGCTCCAGGGCACGAGCTAATAGCTTCTATCGTCACTCATTTTGCTAATGTAATATCAAACGTAGTTGCCTTGAGCGGGGTATAGGTGGCGGGGGGTTGGGGATGGGGCGGGGAGACGTGCCATCTCCCTTCCCCGGCGGCGACTTCAAAGGGAAGATATCAAAAGCGGTGTAGTTTGTCGTTCCGCCGTACTTGTGCAAAGACCGCTTCAAGGTGCCCGCGCCCCGCCATGGAAAGGGAGACAGCTATCACTCAAAAAAACAGGACTTGTTGGGAGTTGAGCGGCGCCTCTCTACCAAGTGTCCGGCGAGTCCTTGAGAGGTGCGGACCGGGCCAAACTCTCAGTCGCTAATACAGTTAATTGTTTCGTCTTTGACTGACTTCACTCAAAATAATTATCAATCTAGATTGACTCGAGACGGCGCGCGTCAAAGGGACGCGTATTAAAGTTTTTCACTATATTAGCAAAGTTTTCAAATTAATAAGGTAGGCAATGTTGGGTAAAAGCTTCGGAACGTTAAAAAGCTAATATTGTTACACAAGGCAGAATTCATTATTACCTCGACAGCAAGCAGAGGCAAACACATCTCAAAGAAGATATGATCAATAAGATTTTTTTAATACAATATTTTGACGACCGCTGTCGCTATGTTTTACTGCATAACAGATGAGTTTTCATAAAAGATAAGATTTGTGAAACTGTAAATCATACCAAAACCCACCAAACTTGGGGGTGAAGCATAATAATTATTCCTTGGCAAGGAATGAGGAAGAAGACTGGGTCATTCAACACTGGACCGAGTGATGCTGCTCAAAAGTTATGTTCCAGTGCAGGGTGGGAAATTTTTTTTGAGGGGACACCATTGATGTATTATACTAGTCTGTGGGGGACAACTATCAAACTAATTTTGTAGCAAAGATAACATATTTATATTTTCTCCTAAACTTGAAAATTAAGTAAAAATTCATGATTATTGTAGAATACAAAACAATAAACTAACCTTTGACAATTTGTTAGTGGCCGTCCATACTAAATTTAGTCCATTTATCGTAATTTGCCCACGACTCCTGTTTCGATGAAATTTAAGATTTTGATCAAAACTCTAAAAAATATATTTTTTTAAAGTTGAATTAGGAAACTTACAATTTTTGAGATACACCAAAAACACATATACACGTAAAAAATGAGTTATTAAGAATCTCTTGAAATAATTGGTAATCAGGTAAGAGAAGGGAATGCTGACACTTAACGAATGAATGAATAGGTTTCCGGATAGACTTTTAGTAAAAGTTTGTTATCATATAAAAGATGTATAAAAAAAATATTTTTTACGTATGCAAGAATCAAAAGATAAGAAATTAAGCATACATTATTGTTTACATTATCGTTAGTTTTATAATTGATAGTCATTTATGTTTGGCATAGTTGACAAATAATTCTTCCAAGTCATTATTAACAATAATAAAATATATAATTTTTTTTTTTCTTACCTTTTGTACTTGTTTTTTATAATTTATTATTTATAATTAACTTAACTTTATATTTAACCTTACACTTTACACCATAAATTATACTTTATATTTAACCTTTACACTTTATACCATATATTATACTTAAAACTTGATGCTGTATACTTTATACCTTGTAATTTTTAACTATATTTTTATGTTAATGGAACATGTCGTGCCGTTTGTATTTAAAGAAATAAATAAATAAAATAGGAAAGTGTTAAAAAAATCCTAATATTTGAGCATTTCTTAATTATATATTTTCAAGACTATTTTCAAGACAAGCCTGGAGACTAGGCGTAATGCCGGACTCATGGTATTTGAATTAAAGTTACTAAAAAACCTTATCGATTGCCTATGTCTCCTGTCATGCTGTGGCTTATTCGTTCCTGATAAATACTGTCGAAATCGTAGCCACGACCTATTCTGTATACCGCAGGGTCGGACAGATGTCATTGCCCAACATAGCATGACAAGAGGTATGACCTTGCTAAATGCCCTACCAGCGGATATAGATATGTACATGTATTGTTAGTTTTAATAAAATTGTAGCAAAATTGGACTTACCTGTCTGTCGTACAATAATAAAAAATAAAAATAAAAGACAAATGCAGATGCATGAACACGTATTCCGATATATTAGCAATTTAGTTAAAATTTATCAGGAAACGGCCTGCAATCCCGTGTCTAACCGGATTACTAAGAATTTGAAGAGATTTTGCAAGGAGAAAAATGACTATGGCTGATTTAGTAAAATCTTTTTAACCCTTCCGGCGTTTGAGGGGCATATATGAACGGGAGTCCAAATTTTATAAAAGTATTTTTATCTATTTTTCTATCATGCGAAAATATATTTTTTTTATATTAGAAAGAGAAATAATAATTCTCTCCAGTTTGTCTCAATACTGGATTCCATTAATAAAATCCTAAAAATAGCCAAAATAAATCATTTATATTTCGCGCCGCTATCGTAACAATCGGTTTAGCTTTAAATTATATTTTATTATGAGAACGAGATAAAAGTAAAGGTACAGTTTTCTTACAATTTCCCCAAAAAACGAACGTGTTTTCGAAATATCGAGTTCTCTCAATTTTTCTAAGATTGGAGTAAAAAATTAAGTAAAAATGTGGATAGCGTTTTTGACAACATTTTTTCCCGTTTGATACTAAAATTTTATTATTTAGAAATAGTTATGTTTATTTTGAATGTATACAACGAAAAGATAAGTTTATCTAGTTTCTAAAACAGTATTTGTTTTTACGGAACATCAAAAAAAAGATGTATATAGCGCATTTGAAATACACAGAAAACATAAGGGTTAATAAATTAGCAATATTAATTTTTGTCTGTGTAGTTACCAACATATTAATATAAAGTTGTATGGCGCGAATACGAGTACCTGCCTGGATACATATCGCTAACTGCTACCGATACATGTTTCATCATTACGGTAGTTCTCGCAAAGTTCCGCCGGCACAAAGTTAAGCATCGCAGATTGGTGAAATTGAAACTAATAACATCCTAGGGTAACTGCCGCTCGGCGGGAATATGCCCCTACTAAATTTTACTTAAGGTAAACCAGAAGTCGGAGAAAACAAACGGTACCGGGAACCAAGGCACTTTGTCAGGACTTCAAAACAAAAACATCCCACACAATCACTTTGATCAGAATAACAAATAATAATGAAGGAGTATTCTGTTTATCTCATTCATAACATATTGATATGGGATGTTTATGTTTAATTGCGGAATGCGCCAATGCAATCAATGTACGGACATTATCCTCAGAAAGTAAATTTAAAAATCTAAAAAGTGTGTTTACAATCAACTTTAAAGAGGGGCTTTGTTTTGAAAAGCGCCGAGTCGGTCAGCAAAAGCACTTGTGGGTGAATGCTAAAAGATATTCACAAGAATAGTATGAATTTAATATAAATGTTCGCTATAGGCAATGTATCTTGAAAGACCCCGACTGAAATACCTAAAGCCGAGCTTACTCCTCCTTCTCGAGTCAACGTTTCACACATTTATGCAGTGTCCATCTTCAGGGTAGACGTGATAATATGAAATACAGTCCGAATCGTTTACCCAAGAATGAGAAGGAAGCGCAACACGGCTCATTACACCAAAAATCAATCAATATTACATAGTTAATCATAAATCACATTCGTGTATTTATTGTTTTGATCTTTGATACTAATCCATCGATGTCAGAATTATATTCCTATAAAGATTACTATGTAGGTATATAATATGAGTGACATTCGATACAAAGTGAAGTCGAGCCGCAAGCACAAGCACAAGCCGCAATCGCAAGTTCCAGTTCAAATATCTCGCCACATCAAACGGAGAAAAAGCGTAATATTTATTCCGACATTTATCCCGCCGCGACACCTGCTCCGATAAAAGGAATCAGCTCGGAAGTAAGTGCCCCCCGCTCCGCCGCAAACACCGCAGACCTTTGACATCATCTTGCTCCCAAATGAAACAGTTTCAGTTCCAGTTCCCGTCACAGTTCCAGCTCCTCTCAGACTCTTACCCCGGACCCGCTGTTCCCCGCCGCTCCTTTGACGCGCTTCCCTTTGTGATTGTGATTCTCTTATTAGTTCCGTGTGATTTTTCCTTTGCCTTTGAGTCGCTGCAGATTTCCGTATCGACATGATCCATCTGGCCGGCGCTGTTTACACTGGGCCCGGACAGACTGCAGACCACCGCACCAGCAACCATCACCCGGGTTCCCGACAACCCGACAACCCGACAACACCTACACACTGTACAGGACTGGCCCCATTTAACTAATATGATGTCTTAGGTCAAATTATGATAAGTGCAAAAACAACATTTCTCGGGAGAAACGTTTGAAACTTTTCATTAATTATATTGTACACGAAGTTTCATCGGTTTGTTTAGTTTGACCATTTTGTGTTTAAGGTGGAATTTTCATTTTTATATCAAACTACAAAATATCCCCGACCGTCTGTATATTTGAACATACATAGATTTAAGAATTTTTTCCTCCCCATCTAGAGCTAATTGATAGTATAACAGGATATGCACCCTATTTTTATTGGTTTAGGCGGTAGCCATTTTAATATTTTTAAGTGATTTTTGTGTTCAATTTCTACCGATTTTATTCCCATTTATTTTTTAAATGTAAGTTTATTTATTCAATGTTTAATTTAATAATAATAATAATTAAATTTAATTTAATGATTTTGTTTAAATTGAATAAAATGTTATATTTTTGTACACAGTGTACGATTTGTCATTTAATGAGAAAAACATCCTCTGAAACCTATTGTTAAATGTTGTGACTATATTTCCCTATTAAACGTGGGGAAACCGAAGAACATACCACCCCACTAATTTCGGTTGAGGGTCTGTCTATGAGTGAGTGTAACTCTGATTTGAACTCGGATTTGTTTTGAATTTAAGTGTCAACAATTCAGACTAGCGATAAAGTCTATGTATAATATTTTAACAGAAAATTATTTTAATACTATGCTTGAAAAGTGTATTTCTTTTGTTTCAATTTCTTAGGATTAATCTTGATGAAGACAGATGTCGTGATTTTTTCAAGGGTTTGCGCAGTTTAACGCATAATAATAATTAATTCTATAATTTAACATAATATACCGGAATTTTCACGGCCGGTCCGCGTTAATATTAACATAAAAGTCAGCCCTGGCAATCGCCAGTACCAACAAACAGTAGTACATCCGTAACATTACCACCTCCATTACTATTTATATCTACCACGTCTATTCCCGTCGGAGGCATTTATTTTTACTCGGGAGATATTTTCAATTTGTAAGGATATTTCAAGCGACTAATTATTGCTTATAATAATTTGACCTCCATAATCCAAAAACCCTCAAAATAATTGGAAATTCAGCTGTGAAACACATCATATAGCAACGAAGATTGAAGAAAATCCATATATATAAATGCAATAAAATCATTGAATGCCATCCCTGTCAACCCCACCCAAAATATTGTGTATTTAAAAAGTAGTTTAAGGAATAATTTTAGCAGTCTATAATAAGGTTGCTATAATTAGCTGAAACCGGAAAAAGTAAAAGAAGATTTAAATTGTTTCAATATATCGTTATAATGGAATTCAACCAAGAATTGTCAGTATCAAAATTATTCCTTTAATCCATTGCCATTTTTTTATTCGATTATTTATAAATTAATTTGAAATTACCTACAAGTCACGTACACTCGTACAATATTTTAATGAAAAACAATGTAAAACTAATTTAAAGAAAATCGCGTGCCTTCAGAGACTGTGTTCAACATATTATAAAATTCTCTCTGATATATCAATTACAATAAAAATTAATATAAAAATGTAATCATACATTGTGTAATGACATATATTATGGAGTATATCTTGTTATAATAATATATGAAATATCTGCTCATTTTATAAAAATACTGTGGAAGTTCTTCTCCATCCTTTCCTTGAAAATACCCTCCACACATCAACCCCAAATATGACATTAGGCCCTGTGAGAAATTATGTGGGGTTAATGAAAAAAAAAATAATTAAATTAATTTAGTGGCTAAATCAAATAAATTGTTTTAATATGTTCGGGGATTACAAATAATTGTGTTTAACATATTATTTTCATAACGTAATCAAAATGAATTGACAAGGAAAGTTAGACCGCCATGGGGTAAAAATATCCCAAAGGCCAATCTTGCGAGCCCATCTTACATAAACGTGAGATTGGACATCAAAGCAGCCGGAATTAAGGTGTTACCGTAATTGCCAACACTCAATTATGTGTGACACAGAATATGTCGGGACGAAAATTATTAAGGAGGAGAACAATGGAAGCAATTCAGTAGTAGAATGGCCACACGGGTTTGAAGTTTTTTTTATCGAAACAATAACAACAATACGTGTTGTTTTTCAAAAGGAAAGACCGTTTTGTGTTTTTACAAAGGCAGTGTTGCAAAGATAGGCACGTAATGTAAATTATTATTTTGCGCTACTCGTGTTCGTTGAAGTATTTAGCGACTGTTGCATTCGATTGTTGCAAAAAACAATGACACATTAAGTGGCCAGATCGAGGAATTGAGAACAAAGGGAAAATTTCTTTAAGTTGGGATCGATGTGATATTTAATGAGGAAAATGTTACAGACTGACGCGACACAAATAGTATAGTGTACTGATTACTTATATAATTTATAATACCTATAGTATTACCGCCGGAAATGAGGCTTGTGCAATGGAAGAGGACTAAACTGGTAGAGGATCGAACCGGCGTCGCTCGGGTTAAAAAAAAACTACCCCACTACAAACCGGTTGGTCGTGATATTACAATACGTGTGGTGATCCTCCCCTTGAAAACATGTAAATTCACTTTTTTTCGAAAATGTTTCGCCTGCGGTGCTTTTTCCGTCCATAATTTTAATACTAAATTAACATCACGCAATTTCTTGCAGGTTGGGTAGAGGGGGTGGAACGCATCGCAAAGCAAAAATCCCTCGCTTAATTCAATTTTTTTACCATAATTTCATTAAAGATTAGAATATAAAGAACTGGGGTGTTAATACACTCGGCGTCACAAAAATCGCACCGATTGCAAAATATTACGAGACAGTAAAAGCGATCGTCTCTTTCGAATGTGCAGCGTCGTAGGCCTGATCAACTCCTCCGGAGGAAGCCACCAGTCTCTTGAAACCGTTGGAAAATCTGTCGAACGTCATTAATTTTTAATTTTACAATTGTCCACAACAATCATCGGAAGATGATAGTAAATGGGCATTTTCAAATATTCTATAGACAATTATTTATACCCGAACTTGCAAAACTACACACAGCCTACATAGAGCAATGCACGTCATTGTAGATATACATACTGTTTAGGAAGACTGTTATTCACTTGACCCAAATAATAGATCTAAGCGAAGACATGCTGTGTTGTTCTGGGGGCAAATTCGCACGCATCAAGCCCATTCTTGACAGAACGTTTAGACATGCACCCGTCCAGCAAACGCCGTCACAATGGGCGATTATCACCTGGCTGGAGAGCGTATAGCGGAGAGCGGGCGCTCTGCGGCGCGCCTAATGGCCAGTATCGCTTGGCAGCCGGCCCGCTAGTCGCGGAGATTGGATTCACGAATCTGCCCTTTGATGGCGACGGAAGATAATGGGGATCGGTCTGTATTCTGTATGGCCTATGTCTGCATGCGGCCAAGGAAGGCCGATGGATTTGACACAGTTATTTAAGCAACTACCGACCTACATGACACGCAGAAGCTACATTATTTTGTGCTTTACTATGTACAAAATGATTTGTTGTGGATATCTAACAAAGATGCATTGTTGGGTAGAAAAACGTTCGAACGGTAGCTTTTCACAATAAAGCTGGGCGATCATCAAGGGTAAACATTACGTACGTTAAAATCTACGCATCATAGAGAGCGTTAATTCAATTCTAAAATAAATAATTCAAGAGTCTAAATTTATTCTAAAGGTACTTGAGATGCTAGGTGAATATAATTATTTAAACTGTTTAATAAATTTAATTATTGATAAACGTCGCTACGCACCCAGTATCTTTGGGCATTTGCGGGATAAGAGGGAACTGCGGGCTGGAGTTACAAAATAGTTTTTTGAAACATTCGATTAAATCAATGTGCACAAATACATTCAAACGTGTCATCTTTAAAACGAATTGCCTGTTCCTAGTCTTTATTAGTATTTTATCGCATTCACAACGGAAGGTGAATTCATATTATATTTTGGCTCCAGAGTATAAAAAAATCCATTAAGGCGATGCACTACGTCGTGTAATATTTTAAACTGAGCTGCTATCAATAACAACCCTTACTTAGATGGCGATAAGGTTTAAATTCCCGCTTAACACCATCCGCCTGTTTTGATTTATGCAAGAAAAAAACATGGCCAAAAAGTGCCTTTTATTTTATTTTGTGGATGTTCAGGCATAAATATTAAATTTTTTTTCGATCATTTTATAAATAACTTAATTTGCCACATTATACAATAAAATCATAACCGAAAATGGGTTCGTAAGTAGGAGATTTTGAACATTAAAGCAGTTTTCATAAGCCTTATACATTATTTTTTTCTGGGCTTATAAAAAGACTTATCTAAAAAATACTCGATTATTTCAAAGGCCAAGATGTATTCTACTCGCAGTATTTAATTAAAGCATCTGAAACATTTCTAGGCGACCAAATTGTCAAACCAAAAACACATGATTTTGCATTACTACGTGTGGCATCGACTTAATTAATTTGAAAAAAAAAAGATTCAAATAAAGCTTGGAAAATATAATGCTTTTAATTAGAGTAGGAGAAATAACGGACTCAAACGAGGCTTAAATGAAGTGTCTTAAAATCACGATGAAATGACAAAAATTGTCTGCTTATTTAATCCCTTAGGCTAATTTGGGAACAACTATAGGTTTCATAGAAAACGTTGTCTCCCTTACTATCATGGTGAGAAATATGATCTAAACGGTGTTAGAAAGAGAAAACACCACGCTTTATATACAAATCTAAAAGTTAACCACAGAAAAGTGTAAATTTACAACTCCATGAAACCAAAGTGTCCGACCGCAATGTGAGAAAAATTTATGAAACTTTGTGAATATTTTACTAATTATTTTATATGAAACGATAGTAAAGCGAGGTGGCTATAATGTTTGTAATACATTTGTCTAATAAAATATGTGTTTTTTTGGTATCAGTAATTTTAGTTCAGTGTTTAGACGAAAAAACGCAAGGTAATTTTCATGTTTGATTTAAAATTTTAATACTTCTAATAATACATTTTGTAAGTGTTTTTCACCACCTTTCAAAGGCAGTTTTTTTTAATTTTCAAATACTTTCAGAAATATCACATTTACTTGATTTATTGAGAAGGGGATATCCCACAGAATTTCTCGAAGAAACATAAAGGTCAATTTGCCGGAGGTTTTAGGGGTTAATTCCGATGTATTAGTATTAGCATATGTATATAAAATAGGAACCTCATTTATATACAAAACAAACAATTATTATTATGTATCAAATATAATATAAGTTAGGTTCTGTGGATACCATTAAACCGATTCTGCCCGTTGCAATATGATCCGTGCAGTAATAATTAATTAGCTGACAACCAATAACATGTGATTGTCTTCAATCGGCAGCGGTCCAATTTGTATCCCGAGCCTCTGTTACTGTTGCATTAACATTTAACATCTCTATACTGAACTGATGTACGATCAGTAGGATGATCCGCTTCTTGCATAGATGTTGTCGGCTGCCTCCAAGTGATAGAATTTGTTACATCGATTGTTAGAAAGATCTCCTACCTCGCTGAACCCTCAATTTGTCAAAACATTGGATTTAGTATTTTTTTAATTTAGTTTTGGTATTTTGAACCTTTAAAAAATGCTCCCAGCACACAAAAAATTTATTCGCCTAGCAATGAAATATTATTCTAGCTTGTCGTTTCGTCTCTTGCAAATATGTTTATTTTATCTGTGAAAAAGTGCATCATAAAATTCCATGTCAAATCAAATATCATTCATATATTCATTTTCAAAGTAATAGTCATAGACATCCAAATTGATAGAATTGCCTAAACATGAAATCTACGACGTCAACATACGTTGACCGCCGAAGAGCGCACATTGAAATAACGCAGTCCAATGTGGAACTTTTATGCGCAGGATCTGAATGTTCAGTTTTAACTAGCGTAGCGAGCCTAAAAATGAGTGAGGTGGGTAAAATGTAACACATATTTATAAAATTGTCTAAACAACATTAAAATTTTGGAAAAAGGCCCGAATTTTTGTTTACTTTATTGTAAACATGACTAGTAATTCGCAAGCAGATTTTGTTTTTGAGGACTAAATATAAATAGTCCTGGGTTCCGTTCCTAAATGCGACCGAATCTTTTGTGTTATTTCTGTTTCACAATTTTCGTTTAAGAGTTGTTAATATTATCTTCAATGGTTGTGTATTTTTTTTTAAATACTACTTGCCCGCATATTATTGGCATTGTTCTTAGAAACATGCGTTTATCATATCTAAACAAGAAAAACCATATAACGAATGGTAAGCAGACATGTAAACCAGTTGAGGACTACCAAGAGGAATACAATAATGGTTATTTGTTGCAGACGTGCAGACGTGCAGACGGCGAGCGAGATTAAAGAGGAGGCGACCACAGTCAAGAACAAGTCACTTCCTCAATTCCTAGGAAACAACTCTTCGGTCTTCTGAAATTGAATGTGTTACGCTAACCCGGGGACTAAAGCGAATCTGGTTGACTTGGTCAGGACGGGTGGTTTTCACGGGGTGAGTGAGATTAAAGAGGGGGTCCAGGAGAGTCCCAGATGTCCACAAAGGGGAGATTACTGCAGGCAGATTGCCAAATCTTATCGTCTTAGCAAGTGTATATGAGCTTTTATGCTTACAAGATAACCGAGCCATCATCACTACAGATAACAAAGTTTATATTCAGGTGAGGAGGATTGATTATTAATTTTTGAAAACTAGAAGAAAAATCAAAATAAAGTTTCAATTAACGGAGGAGTCTGAATTTTTGACAAATCACAAATCACACAATCTCCAATTTAGAAAATGACACCAAAATAATTTACTGTTAAAAATATTAGACATTAAATAATTTTCAGTTTTATAGGAATAACTTTTGAAGGTTATACCAATCAATGTAATGTTAATCATTAAAGAAGAAGAAGAAAATACTAACAAATCTAAACGAAACATGAAACACACAAGACACAGAAAATAAAAAAGGCGTTTATGATTTAAGATTTTCACGGCCAAAAGTATTTTTGTTATTTGTTTTTGGGGTATTATGCCGTGTTGCGCTAACTCCTTCTTTAGCCAACGTTTCGGACAGCATTGCAGTGTCCATCATCAGGGCAGATGTGTTATTTGAGGTTGTGTTAAAATGTGAGCTTATGTATGAGGTTGTGATACCGTGTTGACAGCTCCAACCCTCTGAGCTTTTTTTTTTTTTTTTTACAGTAATACCGCACAAGAGTCCCAACTGCTCCCGTCTGGAGCCAGTGAGACTATGGCATCCCCAATTGGGGTATGTTGTGAGGCTGAGGGTATTGGGGAGGGGAGGGAGATGGGGAAGAGGAAGGTGGGGAAGTACCTGGCTATTCAGATCTGGTCACCAAACACGGCTAAAGCCATTTCAAGCAACGTTTCAATTCTGAATGGTGGTCTTACACCAGGGCGATACTGAGAGTATCTTCCACTCTGGAACGTGCCGCAAATATACTATATATTATTTTAAATTAATTAATTGTGAAATAACACAAATTAATCAAATAAAATTTATTTGCGCACGCCGGGTTCGAACCCGCGACCTTCGGATCTGTAGTCAAAAGCGTATACCACTAGACCACGCCGGCCGTCAAACATTAACGTCAGCGCTATTGGTGCTCCTACATACAAACTTTCCCAATACCTCTCGAGATTACTGCAGATGCAAACTGGAAAAACCGAATCGTGGATTAAGGATTCAACAGATCTGATTAGTAAGCTCAAGAAAGTTAAGACTGAGGAAGGAGATATTCTGGTCAGCTTTGACGTCGTGTCACTTTTCACAAATGTGCCTCTAGAAGACTCCATAACAATGCTCAGGGAGATATATGAGGAAGACATTTGTAAACTTTTTGAACACTGCCTCAAAACGGGATACTTTGCGTTTCAGGGTGAACTATTTGAGCAATTGGAGGGAGTTGCGATGGGCAGTCCGTTGTCGCCAGTATTAGCCAACTTTTTTATGGAGAAGTTTGAAGAAGTGGCACTCGACACAGCTTCGGCTGTCCCTAAAGTATGGTGGCGCTACGTAGACGATGTCTTCGCCATTTGGCCTCATGGAACGGAGAAACTAAACGAATTCCTGGACCATCTTAATTCTCTCCACAGCAAAATTAAATTTACAATGGAACTGGAAAACGAAGATAAAATCCTGCCCTTTCTAGATGTGGAGGTGATGCGGAAACACGATGGTAGCCTAGGGCATACTGTATATAGGAAACCAACCCATACGAATCGGTACTTACACGCTGATTCGCACCACCACCCAGCGCAGAAGAGAGGGCTTATCCATACATTGGTGACCCGAGCGACCAGAATATGTGAAGAACATAAAATCGGAGCGGAACTTACGAAGCTGACCGATGCACTGGAGCGTAACGGCTACCCAGCAAGTCAGACAAGGCAAATCATAAGAGCCAAATCTGCACCAAACGAAGACAGAATTGAACAAGAGTCGAAAGGCTGCGCCTTCCTGCCTCATGTGCACAATGTGACAGACAAAATTGCCAGGCTATTGAGAAAGGAAAATATCAAGACTGTCTTCGGAACAACAACAAAGATACAAGACTTACTGAGGTCTGCAAAGACTAAGTTTCCTCTGGAAACAGATGGAGTGTATAAACTCAGCTGTTCCGGATGTGACAAGGTCTATGTAGGCCAGACAGAGCGGACTATCTCCAAAAGGATTTCAGAACACTTCAGAGCTTGTAAACTCGGCCACCCTGACAAATCGGCAATTGCCGAGCATTTGATTGACACCGGGCATTACTTTGGATTTGTTTATTTATTTTATTTAAACGCCCATAGGGCTTTTACATACAATGCTATTATGTTTTTTAAATACAATAACAATAAAGAGTTTACATAATATATAAGAATTTACAGATTACATAAAATATAAGATTGAACAATGCATAGGTTAACAAAATATAGGTAACATGAAACAAGAGTTTACGAAACGTAGGTAACATGAAATTTAAGTAAATGAAATAAAAATATATGATCTGCCAATATCCTCCAAAACAATTGAATAAAAAAGGATGAAATTGTTGTTCACATTAGCCTATAAACTATGTAACTCTAATTAACAATCTCTATTACGCAAGATTAGGATAAGAAACGACAAAAAGTCTAATAGAAAAACATTTAGTTAAGTTTAGTTAGTTACTAAACCAAGTATCACAATATTAAGTCAAGTACCACAATATTAAACCAAGTATTATAATATTAAATTAAGTATTACAATATTCAGTCAAGTATTATAATATTAAACAAAGTACCGTAATATTAAGTTATATTAAACTAAGTATTATAATATTTATTTATTTAAACGTAATTTGTAGAGTAGTGGAAATAGTTCGCACATACTCCGTTTAATGTTTGCCAAGTTCATATTTGACATACAGATTTAATAATAATGTGTTTATAGGCTGATAGACATTCAGTACCGTTAGTGTTCACGCAATATTTATTCCCTGCACTGTGTAGTCGGTTCATTACTGAATTTATTTCTGCTATGGTACCTGCAATGTTACAATGGTAAGGTACCTTCTGACGAACCGTTCTACTAGAAATTAAAAATTAAAAATTAAAAATTCCTGAAATCCTGGGGAGAACGAAAACTTATAGAGCACGGCTGATTACGGAAGCCATTGAAATTCATAAAAATCCCGTAAACATTAATAGAGACGATGGAGCTAAGCTCAATAGTTCTTGGTATCCGGTAATTGACGGATACACCAGAGCTAAACGAAGAAAACCACTTTAAATAAAAAAAATGATACGTTAATGTTAGCTCAGAGGGTTGGAGCTGGCAACACGGTATCACAACCTCATACATAAGCTCACATTTTAACACAACCTCAAATAACACATCTGCTCTGATGATGGACACTGTAATGCTGTCCGAAACGTTGGCTAAAGAAGTAGTTAGCGCAACACGGCATAATACCCCAAAAACAAATGACAAAAAAAGGCGTTGTCCCGATAAGACAGAGATCCTGGGTTCTCCCAATTGCAATCGTTATTTTTTTTTTATTTTCCATGTCTTGTTCTGTTTCATGTTACGTTTAGCTCTGTAATTTTTTCCATACATATTACAGAACCAGATGTGTTTTTATTTTTTTTTTTAACGAGGGAACCATGTTTAATTACTTTTTCAACTCAAAATGTTTATTTTTAAAAACGACATACGTTTTAAGAGCTACAAAACTTTGCTTTAAACATTTGAACATCGAATCACTTCGGTCCATCGAACTCGTCGGTCTTTCAAGAAGATTTTGTTATGAAAGTCCAAATAAGTCCAACACCGCAAAAGGAAGTCGCATAAAACAAAGGGGTGATGTCACCGCGTAACGCTCGAGAGCTTAACCAGCAGTCAGTCAGTACAGTCAGATTGCAGGGGAGAAAGAGAGTATGGGAAGCTGGGATACGGGTGTGAGGGGGACGGAGCGAGTCTCGGGGAGCAGACTGGCCGGCATCTGACTAGCCCAAGGTGACAAAACGGTTTTAGGGCTAAATCTAACAAACCGATTTTAATTTATGTGCTCCTGGTAGAAAAAAATTGATTTTATTGCCAAAAATCAGCGTCAGGGAACAATAAAAACTATCTTTTTAATGATTTAAAAAAATATATATTATTTCGAGGGAATTTCATATAATTACCGTTTCGGTTCTACAAATGTATATATTTTCTTAAAAAATAACGTATTCTTTTACGATCTTAAAAACTTCTCGTTATCACGATAAATAAATAAACACAAGATTGTCAAAAAAAGTGTTCAAGCGAAACATGACATAAGTCGGTAAAAATTCGGAATGCGAGGCTTAAAAAATGCAGTAGAATTAGTAATAACGATAAATAATAAATCATTATTACCATTTTTTTAATTTGATTTGACCATCGTAAGCTTTGACGAAAAACCACAAATAGCTGTGTCATTAGTCACATTAGCTGCTAATCCTATTATTATATTTCTATGTGCCTATAATATTAAAATAATATGCTTCCAAGAAGTTGGTCATATTGACCGAATCCATGACACATCAAACGGGAGCCGAAAGCCCGCATTGTTTACAAGGGAATTGATTCTACCTAACTAAGCAATACGAGATAATGCCGGATAATGGGTGAGGAAATTCCGAGAAACGTTTCGAAATGGTTTAAATCTTACATATTTTCTGAGTACCTACGTACAGGTTTAAATGGGCTACGAAATACCTACATTACGAATATTTTAATTACTCTGCAGTTTGAACACGAGTTACAAAATAAACCACTAGTTACAAAGTCTCATATAAATCGTATCTCCTTCACTGTCACGGTGAGAAATATGATCTAAATGGTGTTAGAACGAGAAAATCTCACGCTTTATATTCAAATCTAGAAGTTAACGACAGAATAATTAAAATGTACACCTCTATGAAACCAAATTTTCGACCGAAATTTGAAAAAAAAAATCATGTAACTCAGCGAATTTTTAATGAATTAATAAAAATAATTAGATGACTTGTATAGCGCCGTTTTCGTGCAAAATCACCTCAAGGGCGCTGTACAAATTTATAATACATTTCTACAGTGATCTATGTTATTACTTTTAAATGAAATTACAAAAAAGTAACAATAACTTTTATGATAAATTTGTGTAATAAATTGCGTAAATTTGTTTTAATTTATTCGTAATCAGTAATTTTAATTACTAAGGTGGGTCATTATTTTTTTTATGTTTGCATTTAAATTTTTTGTTTCTATGTTTATTTCTACACGGAGAAAACTTTCTGATATAAAATAATGTAAATTTATTAAAAATCTGGTCAAATTATTCGTTTTCCTGTTAAAAATGGGACTGAGGCTTTAAACGAATGAATTCACTGTTATATACCGATATAGTATCGGTAAAATCAAATGTTTTATGAGGACGACGCAACACGTGTTCCCACAAATACTGTTATTGGTAGTCACATACTAATATTGTCGCATTCCATATGATATTTATTAGGAACAGAACACGTGTTCGCGATATATTCTGAAGGACCAATATTTTATCGGGAAATTGACATTCTATTACTTTTTTTTAACAGGATCATTTTTCTCCGTGTAATAATACAATTTGAAAGCGCCTTGCATCACCTTTAAAGAAACTACAAGTTTTCGGATACGTTCAGACATAATCCATCTATTTGGAGGTCCGAGTGGTTAATACCAGTATGGAATATCTAAGATATAAATCGCGAACAATTCGAAAATGCAGCACTTCTTGCAATATTCTATCCATCACGTTTCTCCGCAGGGGTAGGCAGAGATGATCGACCGCCATACAACTGTTTTGGCACACGCTCCTCGCTTCATTCACATTAATAAATCGTCTAATCTATACCTACCCTACTGTTATTCTGTTGATCGAGCCATGTCTTCTTCCTTCTGTCATCCAATTTCGCGTCCAATATTCTCGTAGTGCTCATTTCTAATTTATATTTGTTACATACCTCATAGTGGACATCTTGTTCAGTCGGTTAACGTAAGTAGCCAGGAAATTTAATGTTCTTATGTTAATTATACAAACTAGCGCAGTCCCGTGAATCTGAATTCTTCATAGAATCACTTGAAAATGACACTTAATTCCAAAGCATATTTGAGTTAATTGTATCAGATTTCACTAAGGACTAACGCACAGACTTTATCCGAAGAGAATTTTTTTTTATGCGAAACCGCACAAGAGTCCTAACTGCTCCCTACCGGCAGGAGCCAGTGAGACTATGGCACCACCAATTGGGGTATGTTGTGAGGCTGCAGGTAGTGAGGAGGGGAAGGAGATGGGGAAGAGGAAGGTGAGGAAGTACCTGGCTATTCAGATCTGGTCACCAAACACGTCTAAAGCCATTTCAAGTAACATTTCGACTCTGAATAGTGGTATTACATCAGGGCGATACTGAGAGTATCTTCGAGTCTGGAACGTGCCACAAGTATAATACGTATTATTTTTAATTAATAAATTGTGAAACAACACAAATTTAGAATATAAAATTTACTTGTACACGCTGGGATGTGAACCCGCGACCTTCGGATTGCTAGTCGAGAGCACAAAGGCCGTCAAAATATGTTTGATAATATACAGTACTTACTTGCAAATATATTGCAATTTTATAATGTATTGCGACAGTAGCTATACGTTAAAGTCCCGGTATCTAATGTAAGTATTAAAAATAATTCGAACAAATAATTAAGTTATTCTATTTATTTACACACAGAAATTTGTAGCAGCTGCCGCCCCTGACTTAATGGTATTCCTATCACGGGAGCTTTCGGTAGCTACCAAACTTCAAACGGCGATTGTGACCGCCTGCCACATTGTAATGGCTGTCACACTCGACACCATCAAAATAATAATAATATGAAAATGATTATGAATGGGACTATTTTAGAATCCGACTGCCCGCTCACAGCTTACAGCATCTCCGTTGGGCGGATCTAAATTCTGTTCGAGCCTAAGCCCTCCACACTTAACATATATCCACGGGATCATTGTCGCCGTAAATTAGAATTATCATTTCTGAATGAGAAGGAATGCCAGTTCGTAGGCGGCTGGCTAATTAACGCCATCTTTCCTCTTTTCAGATTTATAAAAATGGAATCGTGGAGATTGAAAATTACAACACAAATTTGGTCTGATGCGCGTGTGATTTTAATGTTACTACAAATTAATTTATAGAATCACTTTACATTCATTATTATCGTGATTCACACAATACATATTAGGTTTGCATCTAGGATTCAAAATTAACGAAACAAAAAATTTAAAAAAGTGTAAATTACAGTAAAATTATAAAAAAAATGTTAACGGCCGATAGTGGTTCCCACTTCAGAAAACATATTTTATCAGCTTTTATTTAAGATTGTGGGTGTTTTAATTGTATTTTCGTCAGCCGACAAAAGCGTTTATTTAGCGATCATAATTTTAAATATATGAAGAATAATTCGGTAAAATTTCAGAATCGATGGAAACGCTTCAGGGATACATCAAAAAAGAAAAAATAATGGCCGAAATTGTCAAAATAGATGAAAATCAATGCATCTTTTACCATCTCCCATACGTAAATAGTTGTCTTTTATATTAATATAGTTGAAACGAAGTGTTATTTCAAAAAAATATTCGTATTAGGCGTGTCTAACTTCTCTGAAAGATTACTAATAATTCTAATGTAGAACAGGAATACATTATTAAAGAAAAGAAAAATAAAATAACTTACATGTTATTATTCTACAGCAACGATGATGCTGGAATCAAGTAGGAATGTGCCTATTCCTCAGTTTACTAGCCAGATGACATTCCTTGCTTTGGATGAGATACTTAACGCCTGCCGCTTATTACACTAACTTATCACTTCACAATATATTTTGTAATATTTAGAACTGTTTGAATGTTCCAACGCGTGGGACTTCAAATTATGGTCGTCACTACTTATCCAACTTCAAAAGACTTCAAGACTGAAATTCAAAAGAGAATTGAAGTAATCACAGATTAAAACACGATAAGGAACCCGGGAGACCGACAGCTCGGTATTTAATACAAATTAAACAACAAGACAAATGGCAGAGCTTTTAATTCAACGCTATCAAAGTTACATTTATTCGAGTTTCAAAGCAACAGATAAAAGGACGGCTCCCACAATAAACAATACGTTTTTAGACAACGCCAACACTGCGGACTGCGGGAACAATATAAACAAGAATTTGGCTTCTAAGCTTCACGTGAGCAATATTTACACTTCCTTATAATAAACTATTAATCACCGACAATTCGCCGGAGCGTAAAACTTTCAAACGAACATTCATGTCGATCTCGCGCGGGCTATTACAGCTGAAGGCGGGCCTGACTTCAAAGCGCCGGATGACGAACTGCCAACTTCTGAACTTTTTCAATGTCGTCCGATTCGCACAAAACAACACAAAACTAAAAACAAAAAATTGCGCGGCGCTCTTTGATCAGCGGACGAAAACAAAACAACGCCGCGGACTTCTTCAAAATCTGCTACATAAATAATCCGCGACGGTTTTCCCGCGTCTGCACTAAACACAAGTCGACAAAACAACAACACAGACGACGGATCCGACACTGCCGATTTGTCAAACAAATCAAAAACAATTTAATAAGAGTGTTTTACTCGTCGGTGAAACTTTTGAAATTCACACAGAAAACCGACCGAAACAAACTTTATAAGTCGCTTAATGTTGGCGAAACTCACTATGGCAACAAAATTACACGGAGATCGACGCAGGAAGAGTTCGTTATCCACTTATTTAGAGTTTGAGAACTTCGCGACAGTCGGGGGAAGGTGGGTTCTATCGGTCCGGAGAGGAACGTGCTTCTCGGAGCGAGCGCGGGCTGTCACTGAGGTAATAATCCACACTCTGTCGCTGGCACCGAGTACCGGCTCGGGCGGCGCACGTGGCCAGCCCTCCTCCCCTTCCACCCGCCCATCCCCACCCACTCACGGGTCGAGGAAGCAAACGTGATGCAGGAATATCCCATGCTCCTATCTCATCTGCCATCTCGATACTAAGGTAGAAAGGATGGTATTAAATGTCAGATCAAACTTAACAATAGTCGGAAAATAAAACAGATAAACAAACCGCGTTTTTTTCATCAGGCAGGCAGGCTGTTTGTTATTAGGGTGCACCATTCGAACGATCTAATGTTCTCTTACATGAAGCGCAAGTCGGAAGGAAGAAGTGGGGGACGCTCCTAACAGACATAGGATGAACATTATAATAAATTACTTGAGTGAGTAAATAAAAGAGTGAGAAATACAAGACTAAGAAATACAAAAAGTTGTGATAATGGAGTTGATGGTTGGAAGTTCGTGATAATGGGGTTGATGGTTGGAATTCGTGATAATGGGGTTGATGGTTGGAATTCGTGATAATGAGGTTGATGGTTGGAAGTTCGTGATAGTGGAGTTGATGGTTGGAAGTTCGTGATAATGGGGTTGATGGTTGGAATTCGTGATAATGGGGTTGATGGTTTGAATTCGTGATAATGAGGTTGATGGTTGGAAGTTCGTGATAGTGGAGTTGATGGTTGGAATTCGTGATAATGGGGTTGATGGTTGGAATTCGTGATAATGGAGTTGATGGTTGGAAGTTCGTGAAAATGGAGTTGATGGTTGGAAGTTCGGGAAAAAAAGTCAATACAGAATTGTTACAATAAATAATAAGAACACTCTGTACCTTTACCATCTGGAAATTCGAATACTGTATAGCTAATGAAATCGAGTTCTGAGTTTCTTTGATATTTAATAAAATTATTTTTATCACCGAGTTTTGTGATTTATTTAGAGTGGCGATTTGGTACATTCAAAAGAAAAAATATTTTTTTAAACACTTACGTTGAGGATTATTCCGTTGTGTGGTGTGTCTTGTTTTCGTGTGCAGAACTTATTCCTGGAACAAACAACAATATCCGTTAATACTTATATACATAACAACAAACGAAAACTAAAATAATAACGTGTAAAAGTCATCATTTTGGAATTTATATGAAGAAGAATAGTTTATCAACAGTGAAGTGACGGCAGGACATAGAAAAGGTGTAACTTGACTTTTAATAGTTCAATATCAAAGTCAAAGAGGAACACCGACGAAGATCGGGAGTCAGGAGGAATGAGCAGAGACTTGTCAAATTAACGACTACAATAAATTGCCAAAACGGCTACGAATACAAGCCGTTAAGGTGGTTTAACCAGCGGACGAGAATTCAAATTTCGTTAAAAGACGGTTTCGCGATCGGACGTTTTTTTAGACCGAGACAGAAATACCGAATTCATTCCGCTGCAAGCCGTCCACTCGCGCGGCTGTGAAAACTACAGCATGGTTCCGATGAAATAACAATTATTGTTGTTAAATTCTTGGTTGTAGCTTTCTTCCTAATAAGTAGTTACATATTTGTAAATTATACGTCGGAGTGCGTAAACATAAATAAATACAAATGCAGTTTGTTGACATGGTAGATATAAAATATGTAGGTATATGAATATACATTTAAAAAAACTTTCAAATATTTGTTTAATTTGTTTTTTTTTTAATATTTTACACGAGTTTTCCAAAGGTGAGTAAAAATCTTTTGTTTTACTTATTTATTCGTTTGTCCGAAAGGTATTACCGGTAAGTTTTATTTCTAATACTTATCTTTAAAGTATTACTTGATTTGATATGTATGACATTGAAAAGAGGGTTTATTCCTTACAACTGAAGTAATACATATATTAAAACTAGGTTTTATTTAGTTATATGTAGTTATGTGATTGCATAAAATTGTATCGCTTTCATGTATTTGTTTTCATGATTAACGGAGCGACCTGACTCGTCTAATTTTCGAAATGTAATTAAATTCACGAGTAAATTTCGATTGAAACATTATAGGTTAGTATGTCAAAAATAACCTTTTTTTTCCTAAAACAAGAAGGTCAATTCACAATATGACATTATGAAACTGACAAAAAGTAACACAAAAAATATTAAATATGTTGAATTATACCAATGTAATAGTGAATTGGACAATAAAAGAGAAATTATGAACAAAAAAATGATTTGAATCGCACATCACGAATCGAAATTCATTTGGTTCGTGTCACTTTTTGACTACCAATCACAAACAGTTTCACGTACTTTGGCATAAGTTTTAACATTTATACATGAAAAAACGATGGCACACATAAACTCCTGTCCATAGTTGATTCTTTTCCCTGGAAATTAAACAACACAAAATTATCGCCAAATGTTATAAAAAATATGTGCTTATTCTGACTGATTCTTTCGAACGACTCTGTACCATTTAAGTACGTACAATGTACACGGATAATTAAATATCACTAACCTTTATTTTTTCTGAAAATATATCTCCCACGTACGTTTTTGATGTCGTAATTTGTGCTATCTAATAAAACTTTTTTTCGAGGGTATTTTCCTCCTCATTTTTAAGCGAGGAATTTCTTTAAAATGTTATCAAGTAGACTGGCGTGGAATAGACGTCCGCTCGCTGCCCTGTCGCAGCGGGGAATGATAAAATTTCGGCTTGCGCCGGGGTAATAACAAACAACAAACGCGAATCGAAATTAATTACTATTATATATATTAAGAATATATTTTTTGGTCATAAATTATTTCTAATGTTTCAATAATGTCTTGGTAAATTATTTTTCTAAAAAAATCTGAACTATACCAATTTGTAAGACCATAAATAAATAGTCCAATTGAGGGATTTTCGCCACAAAACGCGTGCTCGGATTTATTTATTAGTAATTTTATTTGAAATAAAAACAAAATTCTTATACATACATATGATAGATAATTTATTGATTGTTTATACTGTATTATTATATGATTTGAAATATTTGTTGTATAATACAACTTCACATTTGAAAATGCAACAAATCTGCGCATCGTCCAACGGTAACACTTTATTATGATATGAAAATAATATTATTTTTCAAAATTTTACATCTTACTTTACAAGATAAAATAACGATCTTTCGAAATCAATTTGTGTTTTTTTCAAGAAAAGTGTCCATACGTCTAAAAGTGGCCTCAAAAATGCCAAATTTCAGGTCAAGTCTACCTATTTCGCCTTAAGTCGCCATTCGTTTGAGTTAATGAGCCACTTGCAAGTGTTTTTATTTGCTTCAAAAAAATTATGTGAATAGAATCATCAAAGAATATGGAAATAAGTTTTTTTTTAACTTGTGATTTTTAATTTTATATAAATTAAACAAATCTGTGTGTGTTTTAGTCGGCCTTGATATTTAAATATTTTTTCTTCTCGGTGTCACGTGATCAAGACAGTGCCATCGAGCAACGACAGTTGGCAAATGGCGTTTAAAAACTGACAATTTGCGAGTTGTTTCGAAATTTTAAACCAATCTTCGAATTTTCTATTAATCATTATTTTATTTTTTATTACTAAGCATTTTGTTTTATTAGCGTTTTTTTTATTAAATTTGAAAGTGAATAATAGAGTGCTCTAATTATAAAACATGGACAAGAAATGTTCAGCAATATAATAATATTATCGTAAACAAACTTGTAGCAGTGCGTACTTCTGGACGGGCAGTTCCTACCCGATTAAGATAATCATTGGTCAACATTCTTCAATTGGCACGACTGTTTCGAGCTATGAGTGCGGAGCGTCACTTCATCGACTTCAGTTGCTTGCTGGACTCGTGGGATTACGGTGTGTTCGGACAACGCTGGAACAATGAGGGTCTACTGTGCAAACTACGGAAGGTCTTTTTCACTTATATCTTTTAACAATGTACTTATAATTTAAATAGGGATTACTCATTTTAACTTCTTGCGTAGTTATTTTATAACTCGCTGGCGCCCGCTCAGACATTCTTTACAAGATTAAGTGTTTTTAAATTCATTAATGTCACATGTTCTTTAGTCAAAATTTTATCAAGATGGCGTTATTTACACGTACATTCTTGTCACGCTCTGAGTTAAATTATTTGATAGAGTCTCATGTTTATTTATCTGATTAAACATTTTAATTATTGTTTTAATAAATTAGCGTCTGTTGATATTTAAAGTAATCTATTTTTTATCATCCTTATCAGTTCTCATTACTACCTACCTACTTTGAATTATTGCGTGTGCGTGGATGACTAGATAATTGTATTCGGTAATCTTACCAATTAATGTCACAATCGAAAGACCCATCATTAATTAATACAATTATCCTTTCTTCACCCATCCACGATAATATGTTACAAAATGGCAGCCCTTGTGGGTGAACCTAAGTTTGACTAAATAATGAATGCAGTATTTTTTTCTTTCATTGTTTTAATCTTGTATTGGATGTCTGATTTTTTTTTTTAATTTTCTTGTATAATCCCTTGAAAAAGACCTTTCGTTTTGCATGGTAGATGTTCGGGTGTTGCTCAAAATACATCGTGTCACTGAGATTTTATTAATTTTTCATTTTACGCAGCTTTTTATCCGGCACAACTCATGACGTTTTTCGTCTTATTATCGTGATTGTTAGTACGCTGACGTCACACTTATTTTATATTTTTTGTTTTGCGGTGATTGTGGTTGTTGTATTGTTGCTTGCATGTTCTAATGATTTTTTCTACCTACCCTGTTAGTTAGGTATGACGGATTCGACCATTGTAACAAGAAGTCGTGCGTTAATCATGTCTAAACCAGAGGATGGCACTTCTTCGGCAAATTCGGCGGTCGCGTCTAACACAGTTCCGGTTCACAAATGGAACTTAACCTTCGACGGTACTGGGAACGTGCATAATTTCATTGAACGGGTCAACGATTTGTCTATATCTCGGAACGTAAGTACAGCTTCTCTTTTTTCATCTGCGGTGGAACTTTTTTCAGGTCATGCTTTAGACTGGTTTAGAGTCAACCGTTCTTCTTTCAAGTCATGGACGGATATTGTAATTGCTCTAAAGGAAGAATTTGAGCTTCTGGACCATGAAAGACGATTAGTTGCTCAGATCAGAGCCACGTACCAGCAACAAAAAGAGAACCTGGGTTCATTCATAACGCGGGTCTTGACTTTAAACAATCAATTGTCGTCAAAATTACCAGATGACGAAATTCTGGAAATATTGCAGTGTAATATGTTACCGAGATACATACAAAAATTATCGCTCTCTGTCATCTCGGACATTAATTGTCTAAAAAAATTGGGAAAAATGATTGAACTTGCAGACGTTCGGTCTGATTCCAGACCTTCCCCGCCAAATGCAAATACTGGTAATTTTAATAATGTTTCTCATTCCTCCTCAAATAATGCATTCAGCAGAGGGAATAACAGAATGTCTCAGAATAATCCCAATTTCAGCAATCATCGTCAATATTTTGAATTCAGTAAACGTAGCCCGTCAAATATGAGTTCTAGGGAGGTGAAATGTTTCCGCTGTGGCCGTCCTGGTGTGAAGGCGCCTTCATGCAACTGCCGGCAGGCAAAAAAACTAGATGTCCTGGGGGTCCTGTCTGCGGGCGGCAAGTCGACACCGTTCGCTGACATCACCGCCAGGCATCGGCTTGCTGTGCTGTCGGAAACCAGAACTTTCTTCAAGAACCTTTGGACTTCGAAGGTGGTGGGTGCGGCTAAAAGGGATGGCCGTCCACACATCATTTTCCAGGTTCTGGGTTCCAACTTTTCTGGCCTTCTTGACTCTGGTTCGCATATCTCAATTATTGGTAATAATTTTCATCGTCAATTTTTAAATCTAGGGTTAAATCTTTCTGTTCTTAAGAAAAAATTTTCACTCACTTCTGCTACGGGTCATACTGTGGAGTGCGTTCACAAAATTGCGGTTCCAGTAGTTCTTGGTAACGTTAAGAAAATTTTTAATTTTGTGGTTATGCCAGATATAAAATCTAACATCATCCTCGGTTGCGACTTTTGGAAAGTTTTTAACATTTGTCCCAAGTTAACTAAATTAATGACTAATGACTCTGACAATAGTTGCGTGTCTGAGGTAAGAGGACTAGATAGCTTTGAGAACTTAAACTCATCTCAACAATCAATCTTAAATAACGTTATACTGGAATTTAAAGCCTTTTCTGGTAATCGTTTGGGTAGAACGTCTCTTGAAAAACATGTTATTGACACGGGTGATTGTCAACCTATTAAGCAACGTGTTTATCCGATATCTCCTCATTTATTGCCGGAAGCTCACAGAGAACTTGACAGACTATTAAATCTGGGAGTAGTAGAACCCAGCAATAGCTCGTGGAATAATCCTATTGTTTTAGTGCCTAAGAAAAATGGTTCTTTTAGACTTTGCTTGGATAGTAGAAAGCTCAACGCGGTCTCGCGGCGGGACGCTTATAGTCTACCGTTGATATCTGATATCTTAAATAGTCTCGGAGGAGCACGTTATCTATCAACTTTAGATCTTAATGATGCCTTTTTTCAAATCCCGTTAGAGGAAGATTCTAAAGAGAAAACCGCATTTACTATCCCTAAACGAGGCCTATTCCACTTTGTAACAATGCCTTTTGGTCTTCATGGTGCGAGTTCTCGGATGATGAGGCTAATGGACAAGGTTTTGGGTCCGGAGTTCGATGGGAAAGTTTTTTGTTACCTAGATGACATAATTATCATTAGTTCCACCTTTGAAGAACACATTGATCTTTTAAGACGGGTTAAACAAAAGTTACAAGCCGCGGGTTTGACTATTAACGTAGAGAAGTCAGTCTTTTGTCGTGACTCTCTTAAATACCTAGGTTTCGTGATTGATAAGGATGGGTTGAGAACTGACCCGGGAAAAGTGAAAGCAATCGTTGACTTCCCCATTCCAACGTCGCAAAAGAGCTTGCGTAGGTTTATCGGTATACTTTCTTGGTACAAAAGGTTCATTTTAAATTTTTCTTTAATTGCAGCACCTTTGCATAATTTAACCAAAAAGGAGTTTGCTGGAAAAAAATTTGTATGGAATGAACAGGCTGATGCTGCCTTTACTAAATTAAAGAATATTCTGGTCAAGGCTCCTGTTCTTGCTTGTCCCGACTTTAGTAAACCCTTTACAATTAGTTGCGATGCATCGAACACCGGTTTGGGGGCGGTCCTTTCTCAATCTGACGTTAATGGTATAGAACACCCTATTTCCTTTATTTCCAGATCACTATCTGCACAGGAGAAAAATCACTCCACAACCGAGAAGGAGTTAAATGCTATGATCTTTGCACTAGAGAAATTTAGGGGTTATATTGAAGGTTCGCCTATTCCTGTCAAGGTGATCACTGATCACTATAGTCTAAAATGGCTTACAAACTTAAAGTCTCCGTCGGGAAGATTAGCGCGGTGGGCGGTTAGACTACAGCAGTTCAATTTTGAAATAATTCATAGGAGCGGTAAAGACAACATTGTTCCGGACGCACTGTCTCGTGACCCTTTACATGTTGACTTGTTAGATCAGTCCTTTTCCACTTCCGACCGTTGGTACTTAAGTTTGAAAGAAAAAATTTTGGCTAATCCGGAAAAATTTCCAGCGTTTAAAGTTTGCAATGGTGTCATCTTCAAACACATTCAGAGCATGGAGGCTCTTCACAGGTCTTATGACTGGAAGGAAGTTCTCCCAAAAGAGTGTAGGAAAAACGTCATCGTTCAAAATCACGTTCCGCCTTCGTGTGCACATTTTGGCATCTTAAAAACGTTAAATAGGATTAAACTTAAATACTACTGGCCAAAAATGGCAGCTGATGTGAAGTCTTTTGTAAGTAAATGTCATACTTGTTTAGGTTATAAAAGTTCTAACTTACTGCCTCCTGGTTTGATGGGTGACCCGAAACTGGTGCAAAGGCCGTGGCAAATGATTGCGACAGATCTATTAGGTCCTTACCCTAATTCTTATAAAAAGGGTTATACTTACCTTTTAGTGGTTTCTGATTTCTTTACCAAGTATACTAGACTTTTTCCACTTAGGAAAGCAACGGGTAGTGTTATTGCGGAAATTTTGGAAAATGATATCTTTTATAAATTCGGTGTTCCAGATACGATTGTTTTGGATAATGGCCCACAATATATATCGCGTGACATGAAAGCGCTGGCCAATAAATTTCATATCCGTCACTTGTTTTATAATTGCAGATATCACCCGCAGAATAACCCTGTTGAGCGTGTAAACAAGGTGTTGGTAGCAGCCCTGGGTTCTTTTGTGGGATCTGATCACAGATCCTGGGCGTGCCATCTACCTGAAATTGAACTGGCTATAAACACGGCTGTTCATGAAGTCACAGGCTATACTCCGTTCTTCCTTAATTTTGGTAGAGAAATTGTAATTTCGGGAAATGACTACAAAGGTGTAGACTTTAACGCGGAAGACATTAGATTCTCTAAACGCGATTCATGGGCATCTGATTTACATGAATTAAATGACATTTTCTCCCAAGTTCGCACGTCCTTAAGACAATCATACGAACGTAATAAGGTTCAATATAATCTGCGTCGTAGGGACGTTCAATATGAGGTTGGGGACATTGTCTGGAGAAGGTCCTTTGCTTTGTCAGACGCTGGTAGATACTTTTCAGCAAAATTAGCCCCCAAATTTATACGTAGTAAAATTATTTGCAAGATATCGCCGGTTGCTTATCAATTAGCGGATATGACAGGGAAACCCGTGGGAACTTTTCATGTTAAGGATATAATCAAGTTAGAAGAAGCTAACTGACCTTGGTGTGGGTTAATTGATGAACTATTTTTTCTTATGTTGTAATCGTTATACTTTTATTTGAGAATTAATCCCTTTTCTCTTGTTATATATTAGGTTATTGCTTGCCTTGCCCTCAGGTTTGCAATTTTTCTTGTGTTCTCTCATTGTGAGGACATGACTAGTATTTTTGTGTCTTCACATTGAGTGGATTTTTTTGTATAAGTTTTGTTTTGTCCTTGTGTACATGTGTAGTATGTGTTTTGGGAGTAATGTGTCCATTCCGATTCAACGCGGGGGATTGACGTTTTTTTAATCTCACGCATTGAATCCACACATTTTTTTTTTGGATTTAAGTGCAATTATATTGTATTGAACATTTTGTGATCTCACGATTTGAATCCATTGTATCATTTTATACGTTATCCTAGGGCAGTGAAGTTCACAATCTCAGTTGGCCACTGTTTTGTGCTATTTTTCTGTTCGAGGGATCTTTTAATAGCTGATTTTACTTTGTGAGATGATACTAATTGTTCTTTAATGAACTAAGTCCGCGATGGCGACTTGTTTTGAGGTACGGTTTGTCCTTTCTAGAGGGACATACTGTATTTCAATTATGGCATATACGAAGCTGTATTTCGGTTTAACAGTTCTGTACCAAGCTTGGTCCTCGTGTCATTTTAATTGTGCGCATGGTTGTTCTTTATATGTTGTTCCTTAGTACCTTAGTTTGCCTTGGTGTTGGTTGACTATTTTAATTCATTAATTTAGAAAATACTTCATGCAGTTTTCCGCGATAGCCTCAGATGCTCATAACAATCTATTTTTCTCTGGTTTTAGGAAACCATTGGCATGGTGTTTTCTTTGATTTAGTCACTGTTGATTACACTTTTCAAATATTTTTTTAAAAAAATTTTATGCCATAATAATTAATTTAATAATTTATTTATTTATTTAATATTTATTTTGAAATTTAGTGGGTTTTCACTCGCTCAGGTTATTTGAGATTTACAGAATCATAGTTTTTTTTAACATTTAAAAATTGCATCCTTTCATGAAGTTTTTTTTACTTTTATTGCTCTTATTGTCCTTGGCTTGATTTATTATTAAATTGATATTTGTTCATATTATTAAGAATGTCATTGAGTAATTTTTTTTTTACATTTTCTTTTAACAAATACTATGCGTTTTCACATGCAATTGCTGTGGCTTCTCTCTGGGCTCAAGATAAGTCGCATCAGTTTCATTTGGACTTAGCTGTATTTTGTCAATATTGGGTCATCAATATATGGTTCTGTTTGAGCCCTCACTTCTATCTTATTATGAATTTGGGTTTGTTTCTGGGATAACTTTATAATTTTTCATCTCTGCTCACAGAGGGCAGTAACTTCAATGTGGATATAGACGTTATTATTTTCATTTTATAGTGTTTTCTTTTAGCTTCAAATTTAACTTTTGTTGGGCGCTCAGCTTGCACTTTTAGCTAGACTCGTTTTATAAAAAAAAAAATTTTTTTTTTTTTTAATAAATTTTGTTAGTCTTTACTACAGTTTATCTTTTTATTTGTTATTCTATTCAAGTTTTTGTTTACACTTTAAGAGTTGTTAAATTCCTTGCTCAGTAATCCATTTTGTCAAGCATAGCATACCTTTCTTTTCACTTGCCTCAAGGAAGTCAGTCGCCTTCATCACTCTTCGGTTCTTCACGTCAAAATAACTCAAGATAATACAAAATTTCAAGATTTACAAACTTTTATCTATTCTTCGAGGAAGCAATTTTGTTCAAGATCGAGTCTTCAGGGAAGCAACATTCTTCTACGGGATGAGTTTAATAGGATACTACCTGGCCGTTCACTGCTATCAGAAAGAGGGTGCAGCTTCTCAAGATTGCATTGTTGTCAACATTGGAGAATGGTGATACAATTATCGGGGCTCTTTATCTTCGCCAAGCAAGTTCAATCTTCTTCACTGATGTCAGAAGAGGGTCATTCAGATATTCCATCAGCGAGAATTCTTCCTTCTACTTCCTGGGTGTTGGCGCTTCAATCCTTGCTCAGCGAGCACTTCACGGACTTCTACAGAACGTGCTGGACTCTTCTTCTAAGGCATTATCGGCATTTGTGACTCTTTACCACTCATTGGACTTGGATTTGGAGGCATATGGAATATATCAAAAAAAAAAATTATCGTGCCGAAAATTTTTTTTCCTTTGGAAGGGGGGTAATGTAGCAGTGCGTACTTCTGGACGGGCAGTTCCTACCCGATTAAGATAATCATTGGTCAACATTCTTCAATTGGCACGACTGTTTCGAGCTATGAGTGCGGAGCGTCACTTCATCGACTTCAGTTGCTTGCTGGACTCGTGGGATTACGGTGTGTTCGGACAACGCTGGAACAATGAGGGTCTACTGTGCAAACTACGGAAGGTCTTTTTCACTTATATCTTTTAACAATGTACTTATAATTTAAATAGGGATTACTCATTTTAACTTCTTGCGTAGTTATTTTATAACTCGCTGGCGCCCGCTCAGACATTCTTTACAAGATTAAGTGTTTTTAAATTCATTAATGTCACATGTTCTTTAGTCAAAATTTTATCAAGATGGCGTTATTTACACGTACATTCTTGTCACGCTCTGAGTTAAATTATTTGATAGAGTCTCATGTTTATTTATCTGATTAAACATTTTAATTATTGTTTTAATAAATTAGCGTCTGTTGATATTTAAAGTAATCTATTTTTTATCATCCTTATCAGTTCTCATTACTACCTACCTACTTTGAATTATTGCGTGTGCGTGGATGACTAGATAATTGTATTCGGTAATCTTACCAATTAATGTCACAATCGAAAGACCCATCATTAATTAATACAATTATCCTTTCTTCACCCATCCACGATAATATGTTACAAACTTATTTCTACGATCCGATTGTTAAGCCAAGGTTTAAAAAATATATAAGATATTATTTACGTCTTTTGACAGATCACATCTGATAGAGTTTTTATAATTGGACTAAAACCCTGTATACATACATATAAAAATACAACGCTTTTATAAAAATGCTTCATTTTGCGTGTACGCAAAATTTTTTTTTTTCTAAAATTAAAAATATATATATATGTAAGTGGCTCATTCTGGACGCCGATGAAGCTTGCCTTGGCTCAAGTATAAGGCGACATGGTGGGTGGGAGGATGGAGGGTGGTGGGTGGTAGGCGGTAGAGAGAGCCCCGTGTTAACAAACATTGGACCTAAAAGTTCTAAATCACGTTCGAAATTTTTTTGCTAAACCGGAGGGTGTTCAATTTTAGACTTTCACCCCTTCTGCTTCCAGGTCGATAAATCGGCAAATTATTGAAAGATTTTATACTTACAATAATTAGATAATAAAACTACAGAATATATGTAAAAGCAGAGAAATATATTATAAAGCGAAAGGTGTACAATTTTAGAACACTCAGTTTTAAGCTTTTTCAGTTTCAATGAAGTTAAAATAGCTTTACTTGAAAAGATATAATACTATCAGAATTAATATCGAAATCGCGCAGACGGCGTAAATAGCCAAAGATTATATAGATTGTTAATTTAAATAGAAAACCAATATAAACGCGCAACTAACTTTCTTTATTTATGGTTACGAAAATCTTTTATTATTTTTTCTTTATCATAATGTAGTGTGATAAATAATTTGTAAAAATACTAATAAAATATTTTACGCGAAATGGTTTGAAAATTTTGTAAAACGGTTTCAATTATAACATTGGCGGTAAGCACCAGCTTTTATTTTTGTAGGCGATGAATTACTAACTTACCACGGTGTTCAGTCTAAAACATCTGAGATTTTAGTAATATAAAAGTAATATAGTAAATAACAGAATTCTTAGACAAACGTCAATACTTCCTACTCCTAAATGTAAAAAAACAATAGGACAGTTCAACCATGAATATCTCGGAGTTAAATTTTTTAACTCATTACCAGAAAAAATTAGAAACATGAATGCAAATATAAACGAATTAAAAAGCCACCTTAAAAAGTATTCCGAACAGTTGAACTGAATCGTACCAAATATAAACCAATATAACAACACCCCCATACACACAAGCCCTGCTTATTTATGGGGGTACATCAAATACTTATATTATGTAATTAATAACCGTACTATATTGTGTAATTATATTATGTAATTGTTATATTATGTAATTCGTGTATCTTTTTTTTACTATTAAAAAAAAAAAAAAAAAAAAAAAAAAAAAAAAAAAAAAAAAAAAAAAAAAAAAAAAAAAGTTCATCAGAGTTAATTAAAATATACCCTTAGAAAAAATCAATTTCACAGGCCTGCTAGAGCAAATTTGACCGTAGGTCCGTTCAACACACCCGGGCCGCGCGCCGTATATTTTTTTACACGTCTCCTTCACTTACTTCGAAGATTCCGACTAGAGTATTGTGTCGTCTTGAGTACATAGGTGTAATTTCGCCCATCTGTCGTTCCATTCGTGTGTAATTCTAGCAGTGTAATATCGGTAAGTCAAATTCAAAAATAATATTTTTAATTTATTTGGTATTCGTACATACGCGAAAAAAAAAAAACGTTTGCTTTTGTCCTTTTTGGACCCGCTCCAAGGTTGACTCTTAAAGAGACTACAAGAGAATTAGATTGTTTCCAAATCTATGGATACTGACAGCACTGACAGAAACCCCATTGAGAGGTAGTTTTAGTTGGTTAGCTCTATTTCCGTACCCCGCGGCAGAGTTCGCCTAGGCGCGAGGGTGCGGGCTAATTAATCAGCGGCCCCTCAAGAAGCATTTTATTTTGGTCACAATCCCCACGGTTAGTTCGGCGGCAGTGTTGGCACGCGCAAGTGATGGGGAAATGAGATAGTTGGTAGTGGTAGGCAGATCTAAATATTGTATTCATCGTTCGGAGGTCAGAGGGCAGTATCATGTCTTAACACATCGACAAAAACTACATTAAATTATTTTTTTAAATTATAAGTAGATAACCATGTAGAATCTTCCCTCTTGGCAACAATCAAATTTAATATCAGTAACCGTCCACCAAGAAACCCAGAAACTTTCCATATTCCTTTCTAAAGAACTAACTTAAAACCTTCTCCCAGCCCCTTGCACAAATGTATCGGCTATAATAATTATAATATCTACTGTAGTGGCAAGATTCAGGACATGTTTAGGGATAGCCACCAAAACTTTCTTTGAATCTTTCATAAATTTCTTAAATCTCTTGTTTTAGTTTTACATTTTTTTTTCTAATAAACGTGATGTAAATTTTACACATTTGATAAAAAAAAACATTTGCGATACATTAATGGTTGTATACCAGTAATTTAAATCACGTTTATTAGTAAGACCAATTTCTTATAAAGCGGAAGGGGGTAGTTTATTTGATGTGTAAACTTCTCATCGAATTTCGGAATATTTCCAAGGTATTTTAAATGTGCCTTATATTTCATCTTTTTGAAGAAATACTATTATAGAAACTAGATAAATTTATCTTTTAAGTTTTGCATTCGAAACATACATTAATATTGATAAATTGGAATATTTTAATTTCAAACATGAAAAACAAAGAAGAAATAAAAAAAAACACACATATACTCCAAACGTCGAAAAAAAATACAGAATACCAAATGTACAAAACACATTTCTTTTATTTTAGGAATATATATTTAACTATCATATTACTTTTTATCTCATTCAAACAATAAAAAATAGTAATAAATTTACTTAGAATTTTCAGAAAATAACTAAAAAAAAATGACATTTTGATTCATTTTTTGCAAAATATAAACGTTGATTTTTTGGGTTCATATTTACTTGAACATTTATAAGGCATTTCTGTTATTAAAAACATCACGTTTATAATTTTATTCTTAAATTCACACGGTAACAGTCAATTAAAAAATAATGTCAGAAATAACCTCACTTTTTTAAGACCGGAATCTCTCATGCGTCTGCCAAAATGCAACGTCGGATGTTCTTTTACAGCTCAGCTAAAGAATTTTTTTATTAGTGAGAATTCTGGTCTTTATTCAATGTGTAACCAAAACACCGTTTAACGGTTGGTAAGTGTTTCTTTCATTAGTACGAGACTGTTATTGTTTAAATTTTACATAGTAATGTACATCGATATTGGACGGTTGGTATTTATTATTTATAATAAACTAATTTGACGGCCGGCATAGTCCAGTGGTAACGCATTGGACTGCCATTCCGAAGGTCGCGGGTTCGAACCCGGCGTGCGCAAATAAATTTTATTTGATTAATTTGTGTTATTTCACAATTAATTAATTAAAATAATATACAGTATATTTGCGGCACGTTCCAGAGTGGAAGATACTACCAGTATCGCCCTGGTGTAAGACCACCATTCAGAATTGAAATGTTGCTCCAAATGGCTTTAGCCGTGTTTAGTGACTAGATCTGAATAGCCAGGTACTTCCCCACCTTCCTCTTTCCCTTCCCCACTTACCTTCAGCCTCACAACATCCCCCAATTGAGGATGCCATAGTCTCACTGGCTCCAGACGGGAGCAGTTGGGACTCTTGTGAGGTATTCACTATAAAAAAAAAAAAAAAAAAAAAAGTTGATTTTTAAAATTACAAATAAAATATTCAGTTTTTTATTAAATTTTATTTATTAATAATATAATTATTAATTTCTAAGTATTTTTTAGCTTTTGTTATTGTTACAGCTGTTTCGGCTTTCAAGGCCATTTTCCAGAACTTAATAATTATTTTATAAAATTTTAATTAAATTTAAAAAAAAATTAAATGGAGTTCTAGGAATTAAACACAAAAACAATAAATTTAAAATATTAGTTGAAGTCGGTCTCTTGTAATTCATCAAGGAATGCCGCTGCCTGTAGTCTGTACAGTCGTAGTCGTAACGTTGTGATCATACGATGTTACAGTAGACAAGTAAGTATCACAAGAACAGCGAACGAAGGGGTTACCTCAAGGGCCATTGACCAAGCCGGCACTGTTTGTGTTTTGTTCGTGTCACGTTAAATGCTCTGATTACAATGAAAATGCAATTTACAATTCATATTTAGTAAATTTGATTGTCAGAGGAATAAAAACATAAAAAATAATACGTCGAATTATATTGTTTTTTGTTTTTAGAGTGCCTGTGTGAGTAACTACACATAAGTAACAAGAATGTACATTCATTGAATATCACGATGTTGTTGGTTTTGTTACCAAAATAACAACACATCACTTACATTCATTAGTACCCACTTTAATCAAACTCCGTAAAAAATGTTGGCAAACTAATTATGCAACCAACTATTTCAAAACACTTTTGCAACCCCTGCAGATTTATTTATGTGAATAACCGTCTGTAGCCAGGAGACTAATGGGTATCCCCAATTAGGGTAAGTTTGTGAGGCTGAAGGTAGTGGGGTAGGGGAAGATGGGAAATACGAAGGTGAGGGAGTACCTGTCTATTCAGATCTGATCACTAAACACGGCTTAATCCATTTCAAGCAACGTTTCAATTCGTGTCCTCTGACATCAGGGCGATACTGAGAGTATCTTCCAATCTAGAACGTGCCACAAGTATTCTATTTAATTTTTTAAATGAATAAATTGCGAAACAAAAAAATCATTAAAAAAAATTTACTCGCGCAAGCCGCGATGTGAACCTGCGACCTTCGGATTCCTAGTCGAAAGCCTTGCTCCTCGACCACGGAGGACGTCGAAATATATACGTGTGTAAGAATTTACCAATAAAATAAAGTTTTGATACAAAATAAATAAAAACATTGACATTTTCTGACAAAATTTTCGGCAAGATAACTGGCATGCTAGGCATTTTCTGTCCACTCTAATATTGTGATATAAAAGCAAACAAGTACCATCATTCATTGTTTTAAGTTCTAAAAAGAAGATCAAAGGGCTAAATTTGTTCGATTGATAACTAATGGGGGATTTAGTGTATTCCAATGGGAGAGCATTGGCTAGATGTATGTATCAGGTATGTAGGATGTATGGTAAGGTAAGGTAACATTGACGTGGCAACTCCACTTTGTTAAAGTCAGAGGGATGAATAGGAGTATTACTGCCAGAACCGCTGCGTAGAGTGGAATGGGAGAGATCAAAGAGCAGAGAGATAAAAGAAGCACTCGTAGCTTATATTCGGTTACCTTTAAGAGTATTCTCGGCGGGGAGACTGTTCGCTCGACCCGTGATTTAATTACGGGGAAACTTGTACGTCAAACCAAACTACAATACAATGGCAAAGGACGGAGCCGCGGAGCAAACTGAATTTTAAGTTTTCCCGGTAATAATAATAAATAAATAAATATACGTCCGGGAGAGCAGAAACAGGAACGGGGATAGAGGAGTATCGCGAGCGACGACTGTTCCCAGCATAATGTAATAACAGAGCAACACAACGGCGGGGGCACAATAAAATCCTTCGGCATTTTCCTTGCGTGACGTTATAACAAAGAAATCAATTTTCTATCGGTGAAAGGAACCCTCGATGGATTACTTATTACTCGCAGCTCGCTTTGGCAAACTACCTCTACAGAACCTTCAAACCTGGGCACCGTAGATGGCGTAGATCAGGGGACGGTAACTGAACTTCTGCTCCGTTACCATAATATATCAATAAACCATTCGTGACATCATCGACCGATTTTGAAAACCCATCCAATTAGTTTTGTTAGCCGCAATCTTTTATTATGTGTGATTATAACACAATTTAAATTTACAAAGTATAGTGGTATCAAAACTTAAGATTGTTTTAAACTCGAAAAAATTAAAAAGCCCGATCCGAGGTAATTACAGTTGGTTCCACGCAATTGCTTGACCCCCGAGCCACCTGTTGGCCATTGCTGGAGCGGTTTACGATAATAAATCCTAGATGGGCTTTCTCTTATCCGAAGCTTACGGGCTTCCCTAGGAAAGCTCCTGCGCGCAAGAGGCGAGCGGACAATGCCGGAGACTTGCCCCGCTTTTATCTCGAAGCACAAAAGGTAAAATAAAGTGGAGGCTTAAGTGTAATGAGAATATGATACTATAAAGAGGAATTGATTGTGAATTATAGATGAAAGACACATGTTGCAAGGAACTAGTTCTAAGGACGAAAGCTTTCAAGGAGTTCACTGCTTGCTAAGTCTTAAAAAAATATACACGAAAGTTTGTAGTATCGCTTAGTGAATAAGACCCGCTCTTGTATTATCCCCTTGAATCTTGTCTGTCCCTACGTCTCCCACGCAGCCTCAGACGGACAAAACGGCGCAACAAAGTGGTCTTCTGTGAAATGTGTAATCATATTTTTAATAATAAAACCGCTCTTCTCTTCTGCAAAGAAAATAATACGCTAAGATTTTTTTAAACGTCTTATCTTTTTACTTCTTATCAAAGGCGGCGGTGGACAAAGGGCGTAGGCAAGGCATTCTGCAAATTAGCTGACACGAGGCGGAATTGCAAAAGTAATATTTATTTATTACAATGACAGTCGTTTATAATTATTGAAAAGAGTTTGCCGGAGGACTATCATATCTCCGGAGATTGAATAATAATTTAACATCGGTCACAAAACCAGTTGAAAACATAAACTCCAATCATAATCTTCCCCTATCTACATATATACGAGTATATCTTAATATTTAAAAATTACGTGTTACTGAGTTTGTACATGCTAATCTCCGAAACCGCCCAAATCGATTTCAATGAAATTTTGTGAATGTGTATGCTTGGTTCCAGCTTGAAATTTAACATAGTTTTGAACCCAATAAGTGGCTCTGTTGTCGAGATCTAAAAAAACAGATTTCTCATCCAAAAATACATACAACCACAAGTTTTAACACCCACACCCCCTCCCCCTCAATATTTTTAATGCGATTTTAAGGATTTTTATAGACAAAAGGTTCATAATTCATTTTTCAGTTGTGTAAGCTTTCAATAGATGGCGATGTGAACAAATCTATTGACATCTGTATTACTTACTCATATAACGAAAATGCCACACTCTAGTCAAAAATCGTTTCATTTTCAGTACTGATTTAATCGTTTCCCTGATATATATATGAACAGTCAATATACAAGTGTTCAATACATATCACGATGCATGTCGAGGGGTGCAATTGCTGGAAGAGGACAATCATTGGGATCTGACACTTGCTGATGTAGCATTTGCATCCACCCCGAATATCTATAAATATAATATAACATCTATATATAAATGTTAAAACAAACGATGTCAAAGCAATATCCACGATGCATGTGACTTGAGCATGTATTCTATGTATGTCAAATGTATAAAATATCCGACAACAGCGCCACAAGACGGTCTACATAAAATGAGGTCTATATAAAATGTGGTTTATATAGAAGGCGGTCTGTGGCAGGACAACGTCAGCCCGGGCCCACTAGTGTATTATATAAAAAAAATAATGTTTCTTTGTTCGTGTCAGGGGTGTTTAGAGAGTAGTTTGAATGGTAGAAGAAGTCGAGGACGCCCGAGGAAGACTACTATTATCTCAGCACGGGAATGAGATACGGAGTCGAATAAATATCGAAATAATGTAGTTTTTTTAATAGTAAAAATGTGGTATAAAGTAGTGAATGGTGGAAGTCGGGGACGCCTGAGGAAGACGCCAGAGGAAGACAGGGCACGATCAATTGAAAAAACTTATAAAAAGTAAACTTTTTCAATTCCTTAGAATAATATTGTTCCACCTTAAAAAAACTAGAATAAAATACTAGAATTCACAACCTCAAAACTTTACTCCAAACCTTTCATAACCCCGAGCAAGCTAGTGATATACAAGTCATGAACTCATCTCTTCGACAAGGGGTTTCCAGGTGTCCTTGTCCTGTGCTACCTAAGTACTGGTCCAGCTCTCCTCGCACAGTCTCTACAATTGCTTTCTCCGACTGTTTAAATAAATAGTATATTTTAATCAGCTTATTAAATTTCACGTACGACAAGAACGCAATCAAAATGTAAAACAACAAGCCATAAAATCAACAATTCGACTAGGCCTGCATTTGTCGGAATGGAAAATGAATAGAATTTATAACAATACCCGGGAAGCAGCGCGCCCCAGCGGCCCAGACGGGGCGCGCAAACAATTGGATATACAAATTTCAAGTCGCAAACAATCTAATATAGGAAAACGCGGTGGGAAGAAAGAGTGGAAATGCAGCTGATTTTAGATTCCATTCCCAAACCGCGAGATTTTGTAGGGAAAAATAGAAGACTCCCAACGCAATTTATGAAATTTGGGAAATTCGAAATGTGTGTCTGGATTTCGGGAAATAGTATTAGCTAGCGGATAGTTGAATTGAAAGAAAATAAGCATGCATAACCATAAAATGATTTTAATAGACAGGCAGACAGTACAAAATAAAATAATGTGTTACTATTGGGTACATAAATATAAACTTCAATATATTGAAGTTCATCAACTTCATGTTTAAACATTTTTTTTTTAAATTTTGTTTTTATTTCATCAAAAAATTACAGATCAAATATATCATTAGTAAGTAAAATACCTATATGTAAGTTAGTAACAATGACATTGTTGAAAAACTAATATTACAATAATATAACAGTTTCTAATAGAAGAAAACGTAAATATGTAAGAGTGTTATAAAGATGTGGCATAATATATTATATTTTAAGTTGCATAACCTGCCTCGCTAGGCGAACCTGTGTTGAGGCAGATATTTTAGATAATTATTTCTCACATTTTGTCTATGGTTTACTTACAAATGTTGAATATAGGTTCCTATACAGCAATACAGTATTTTAGGTTACATTTTTATTAGCATATACACAATACAAATACAGCAAGTTTTATCACCATACATACTACAATAACTGTCAGTGACAAGGCGTTTGGGTGAGGGCACCAGTATATGCTCGATCATTTGAATAAATCCACATTTTAATATATTTTTTAACTCTTTCTGTGTTTGACTCAGTTTAATATTTTCTGGGAGCATGTTAAATATTTTTGTGGCAAAGTATCTAAAGCTACGTTGACCGAGAAGGTGGAAGAAAGTGCTGGAGCTTGCAATATGTCTTTGTTCGAATTACGCGCAAATCTTAAGTTAATTTTTTTTCGTAAAGTACGTGTTTGTTTTTAAAGAGTTGCATGAGGATATTTTTTACATAGATCTGTCGAACATCAAATACTCTCATTATGTGGAAAATTAAGTTACTGCTTGCAGTTTGAGGAAGTTTGAGAATAATTTTCATAATTGTTTTTGAAAACTCCCCCTCCCCATGCAATGATACCATACTCAATGAAGGATTGGGTGGTTGCAAAATAAATCGTTTTTAGAATTTGTAAGTTAAGGAAGTTCCTTATGGATCTGAAGAAATGTATTGTTTTCCTAATTTTATTTGCAATGATCTGAGTATGTAGATTCCATTTAAGGTATGGGTCAATGGTGAGGCCGAAGTACTTCATCTGTGGAGTGCGCTCTATACTGGGGCACTCATTACATTCATTGGAATTCGTACAGTTATGTATTTTTATGGAGTAATCATCATTAGGTTGGCCTGTAGTATTGGTTATTATTATTTAAGAAGATAATATCAACAATAACTCTGAATTTAAATGAGAAAAAGATATAGAAATAAAAAAGTAACGGTCGCAACTGGGAGTCACATCTTCAATTCTTAACAAAAAAATAAGAAGGTAAGATTAGAGTTAGAGGATTTGTGTTCGAGGCCCGAAGTTGAGTTGTTGATATTATCTTCCTCAAAGATTAAATTTATGTTGAGGAATCTTTATGTGGTTTACGGAAACTGTTGTAACAAGAACGCAGTGTAAAGTCAGGGGAACTATGTCGCCACCCCGTTGGACAGCGTTGTAAGGCGGGCTAAGGTAGGGGCTGTAGGAAGGGATTTATTAATGCGGGTCTTGAAGGAGGCCAGATTACATGAAGGAGGAAATACAGATCCCGGTAGCTTGTTCAACATACGAGCCTACATGCACAAAAACGAGTCGAAGAAAGTTAGAACGTCAAGAGTGAAGCCAAAATGAACTGTGAACGGGTGTTCTGCTCGTGTCCGTCGAGTTTCACGCATGTGCACCGATGCTCCTTGGAGCAGGCTCCTTTAAAATACCTATAGAACAGATTCAGCATGCCCACATTGCGTCTGGTCTGTGCATTAGAGATGACAATCGGTCTGTAAACAATAGACCTCCCTCCTTTGCACAGATTCAAGTAGTCCATCTAGTATTGTGGGGCACCTGCCCAGAGGTGGCTCCCAAATTCAAATGTTGAGCGTGCTTGACATTTGTATAGGATTAGCAGCTGGTCACTATTGAAGAAACGTCTGAAAACGGCACGACCCTACCGACACAATAAGACCCTTCCCAGGTTCCTACCCCCACTACACGGGATATAACGACTCTTCAAAACTGCACTGAATTTTGCTACACCCTGTACAATCGCCTAGTTTCATGGAACATTAAAGCTGCTGCCACACGCAAAGCTCACATCAACAGATAATATAAAGCACAATAGCGCTCGCCATACAATCCCATACAGACCCGACACACGTAAAAAGATAACGCGCTATAAGTGTGGTTCTGAACTTCGCTAAACGAATTTATTTTACGTAACCGCTCCCGACGCGATATTTGAAAAGTTATGCGTCCCCCTCTCCGCCGTAAAAAGGAGAGGGGGTCATTTTAAATTACGGAGCTACCAACTAAGTTCCGTGTTCCCTTTGACAGCCATGACATAAGCAGCCTAATAATGCATTTCTTATTTATTATGTTAGCTCATATCGTCATGGGTGCTAGTAAATTTAGAAACATAAAAAAAAACTTTATTTGGCAAACATACTTAACATATATTTAAAATATAAATATAATCAATATTTGAATTTGAAGTAAACAAATTTTCGCCCTTTCAAAATTATTCATATTTTTAATCTCAGTATGTTTATATGCTAATATCATTCGGTTTTTTGATAAAGTTGGACGGCTTGGACGAAAGTTGAGCTTATTTTACAATAATTTATTATATGTCGCTTTCGTCGATCGGCCGCGGCGTGCGAACTGCGAATTTCCTGATTCGACGGAGAGGTTATGTCAGGTTATGTGAAAATGCGCTATTTACGCGCAGATTGTTTAAAATCTAAAAAGTTTATAAATAGCATTTATAATTAAATAGTTGGCGGCATCATCATCTGAGGATGAGCTGTCCAACAGATCCAGCAATATGCGACAAGTATCATCCATTTCGAAAACGTGCTCAAGCTGTCAGTAAGTAAAGTTGTCACTTTGACAGATGAAATTATGTTCCTCGGCCGCTCTCGAATTCAACTGACCCCCTCTCCTACCATAGGAAGAAATATTTGATAGCGTCGTGTGTCGGTAGAAAAGATGATGCGCTGTACATTAACTTTTGATGTGAGCTTTGCGTGTGGCAGCAGCTTAATGCATACCATGCGCTCTTTATGTTATCGTTTTTACTTTTTATATATTATTTCATATACGCACCCAACATATTAATAAGTCCTATAGTTCACCTTAGAACAGGTCTCTGGTGATCTAGTCAGGTGACTTTTCTGATATATTGGCTCACAAGTACCGAGTCAGTTTAGGCCCTCTGCTCTTTCAAAACTATTAAAGGTTAGTGATTTTAGAATATATTTTTTTCGCTATGGGAAAATAGGAATATGTGTTCGATTGGGAATAGGAAACGGCATGCTGTCCCGTTTTTAATTAACATGATTTTACTAAATCAGCCACAGTCATTTTTCTCCGTGTACATTTTCCATAATAGCCTACGATGAAATAGGAAATGTCCGCAATGATCTTTTGTTAGTCATACTTCTCAAAGATAACTGCAACAGACTCAAAAAAGAACGTCGACATTATGCAAGGAAATGGGAACATTACTTTTAATGGAATATTTGAATACGCTACAAAAAAGTCGCGCAAAAGTTGTAAAAGTTGCCAACAACGAATAAACTTATTCGAGAGTTCATAATATCCTGTAGAAGTTGGCCCCCAGTGCAAGCCGGAATCGTAATACCAAAATCCACGTGGGACTGGAGGGGAGAGGGAGACACCTGCGAGTGAAGGTAATCCAATCCATCCAACCAACCAGCTGAAAAACTGTAGGAAACTTTATCTGCTCTATCTGGGGCCGGACACCCGCAGGGAGGATATAACGTATACCCAAAAGAAAAAAGAGCAATTTTATTTTGTTTATCTGAAAAATAAGCAAAGTCGTCAACATATTGATGAATGACTTATTTTCTTCATTGGCTACGTCGGTTCGTACCGCGTGTTTTGCGCACCACGCAGTATTGTACACTAAAACTACTTTTCAACGACTATGAGTGAAAAATTGAAGACTTTAGAGTAATTATTACCGAAATAACCAACAACAACCAACCAACTAACAATAACCAACAGTTAGAAGAGAATAAATAACTAGCGCAAATCCTGGAAAAGTCACGGATTGTCTGATTTCTCAACATCAGTTTCAATTTTGACAATGGCAATTTAAATCATTTTCTATTCAAAATATTTAATTATATGTAGGTAGTTTACTTAAACGCTTGTCTGAAATCTCCAAACAAATGCTTCCATTTTGAAAACGACGACCCTTAGATTCAAAGCAAATCGAAGAGTTCTTTGAACTGGTCACAACCGAAATTAGTATTTATAATTCTTTCCAAAAACGAAACATTACATTATATGTAAAACTAAGTGTTATTTTAAATACTTACCTATCTAATATAATGGATTTATAATCATTTTTTACTGTTAAGAAATAACTAAATAAATACGAAAATTTAAAATATAAAAAAAGTGCATACATTTTTCGATGTTTGTAAATTCATCTCCCTGTGTATGCGAGTGCATGCCCCGTGAAAGCCAGATCTCCCGGATAAGTTATAAGTTAATCAGTCGGATGCCAAACGCACCCGCCATTCAGCGAGTCAGTGCCAGTCCTACCAGTTCCACGGATTGGAAAATGTACTTTTCATAATCTTTCCTCATTCGAATGGTTTGACTTTCCCGAGTTCCGGGCGGCGAAACTCTCCCGTCGTGTCGTATTGGGTTACTCAAAACTTTGTCATATTTAATACCGTTGATGCATTTATACCCCTCTCTCCCCCCAAGGGGGGTTGCTGGGATGCCGAATACTGGGACAGTTTGTTTTTAATAAAATTGTAACGGGTGATAATATTTCTCTTTAGAATAAAAATATTTTTATTACCTTAATAGTAGTTAATTAATTGAACGTAGTTGATTGAAATAAAGACGGCTTGGACCCACACATTTAAACAATACTAGCTGACGTGTACCCGGCGTTGCTGGGGTTAGTAGATAAAAATATGCAATCCTGGACTTTTCAGTAGACCTTTTTAAGATATACAATTCCGAAGTACATTCTTTGATGTATTTCATAAGGTTTAGCCAGCGTTAGCAATGAATGAATGAAAAAATATTTTTTACGACTTGATTACCAAATATCGACTTTCCTCTACTTTCCACAAATATAAGATGCATGAATTATATACATAAACCTTCCAGAAGAAATTCTCTAAGTGATAGTGAAAACCCTATCCTAATCCGTTGAGTAGTTTAGAAGAACTAAGCGCACAAACAGAGAGACGCGGATAGCGACTTTACTTTATACTATCTAGAGATTGAGCTCTGTAGTTATTAAAACTGTTGAACTTGATATCACTTAGTCAAAAAAATATCTATCACAATATTAATAAAACAAATAATAACCAACTTTAGCTATTTATTAATTGTATTTGTGTTTAATTCATATAACTCAAATAATTTGTAAGTAATCTATTAGTACCTGTATACGTCTGTCTCGACACAGGTGTACCCTAGTGAGACAGATGTCGATAAATACAAGTAAAAAACTTTATATTAATAAATAAATAAAATAAAAAAAAAATTAAAATTTAATAATGTTATTAAGTATTATAGTTTTTTAATATTGTGACAGCTGTTCCGGCGTTCAAGCCCATTTTTAAACTGTGGTTACGCCACGTTGAGACGATTTATTTATTTAGTTCTATTTAACCCCGCCCAATTAAAAAAAACAGACAACATAAAAATTGAAACACTCGATCGGAAGAGTCGAAACGATTGTTCCACCCCAGCCATGAGTACTCCTGTCCCGGTACGACCGGTACACCGGGGCACTATTTTGTTAGAAATTGGAACACGTGCTCTGAGGATCGGAATAAGATTGATGTTTAATCATATACATGGCAACCTAATAATAATATTAATGATTTATTGTCTTCTTTTCATAGTAACATATAGAGATAATGATATCCTCACTGGGATCTCCCGTGCTGAGGATTTCATTTACACATTATAATTTAATTATAAGAAATTAATATTTTAACAAAGTAACATATGAATTTAATTATAAACAAATATATCATGTATTTTTTTATATAATTTAAAATAATTAAGATAGTGTTTTTTTGTATAGTTCAGTTTAGTAGATACGGTTTTAGCCTGTGTTTGATATCAGTATATTTTCTATTTCAGATCTCCCTATATTAAGTATCCAGCTTATCAATCAAGTCAATATTGGAATTTAGAATGGGCAGGAATAAAGGAATTGATTGAGCATTGTGTTTTCTTCTTTATGCCTTCCTCTTGTTGGCTTTTCCTGGTTCAACTTGTCTTTTCTTGTTTCTTATAGTCCCTCAGGTGAATTTGCTCGGTTTTGCGAACAAATAACTATTTATTTACCCTATAGTCAATGTGTTCGCTTTTCGGAACAGCTCATAAGGTTTCATAGAAATCGTTGTGTCTTACTTAGGACGGGTTGTTTCGGAGAATTTGAACACTTCATCAAATTTCAACGTTCATTTTCGGGTTCTGTGAAAGTCCTATTCAAGTTCTGTTATTATATCATTATAGGCTAGTTGCTTGACAGAACTGAAATAAAAACAGAACTTAAAAAAATCTTTCACAGAACTTGAAAATGAACGATGAAATTTGATGAATTGTTCAAATTCTCCGAAACAACCCGTCTTTACTGTCATGATTAGAAATATGACCTAAACAGTGTAAGAAAGAGAAAACTTCATGATTTATATTCAAATCTAGAAGCATTAAACCACAGAAGAAATTAAATGTACACCTCTTTGAAACCAAAGGTTCTGACTACAATTTGAGAAAAATTTATAAAACTTTGTGATTGTTTTACTCTATTCTATGAAACGACAAAAAGTTGGGCAACAGAAATTTTTACAATACCTACACTTTTTTTTAATAAAATGTGTATTTTTTGTCAGTAACTTTAGTTCAGTATTTAAACGAAAAAAGTAAGGTGAGCCATTTTTTAAACTTTTTATGTTTCAAAATGTTAATATTTAAAATATGATATATTTATTTCTATTAATAAAATTTCAAAACTTATTTCATCATCTTTCAAATACAGCACTTGTAGTTTTCGGATGCATATCATTTATTTTAATTTTATTGCAAAGCGTAAATACACACAAATTCTGTCTTTCTGACAGCATCTTTAAAAAATATAACGGTAATTATGCCAGAGGCCTGAGGAGTTAATAGAACTTGAGTAGCAACATCAAAAGACCAAGTCTTCTTCCAAGAGCACTACAAATAATAATATATTGTCGACTATCAAAACTACAATAAAAGAAGGATTAGTAATATTAGATACATGAAAGAAAGCCGCACAATAAAGTAGAGATGTTCCGATTGAAGCTCACATTAAGTGTTGTATCGCTTCAGTCCCGACTCCCGACCTACAAAGGAGACAATATCAAACCATCAAAGGATCGCGGCACTTGGCTGGTAGCGGTGCGGGGTGGCCCAGTGTGTGCCCCCCGATGTACGGTGGCGGTGGTTTGCGGGTGGTGGCGGTGGTTGGCGGGTGGCGCCGGTGGTGGTGGTGTTGGGTGAGTCCACCCGCTACTCCGCAAGCGAGGGTAATGTGGGACAACCTGTTTCCCCCCGAGCAGATTGAACCAACAATAATAATTTTCACAGCTCCTTTTTTATGTGCAAAGAACACAAAATGCCAGGAGCCAGTGGGGCTGCGGCACCTTGTTGGCGAGGGGATGAAAAAATAATGGTGGTTTGTAGAACCTGGCCATACAGATTTAATCACCGCCAGAGCTAAAAACTTTTCAGGCACGTACCAATTCAATATAGTTTTATAAGGGTCTTCCACTCTCGACCATATCGAGAGTGTTTTAGTAAAAATAAAAAACCTTCCTAGTATAATAAGCCACATTTTAATATATTAGTTACGTTTTAGTGGTTTCATATAGAAATAGTCTTCAAAGTACGACATGGTAAAGTATTTTTTCATGATTAAGGCATTTTTAAAACTAAAAACGAAATTTTATATTTCGATATTTCGAGAAAACCGTAAAGGAAATTACTCAATCCACAAATCTCTCTGTTATAAATAGAATTGAAAGATTTAAAACAAAATATTTTAAACACAAATAATTACTTTTATATAGACTCCAAGATATTTAATTAATTCGTCATTGTCGTCTCCTGTAAAGATTTCAAACTAAAGGGTTTTACCAAAACACAATCGAAATGTATTAAAAAAATATATCAATTTTAATGATGCACATAATCAAAATATAGCCCTAGTGAAAGACCGCCATTCCTAATGGCTTTAGCCGTGTTTGGTGACAAAATATGAATATCCAGGTACTTTCCCACCTTCCCATTTTCCATCTCTTTCCCCTTCCCACTACCTTCAGCCCCACAACACGCCCCAACTGGGCATACCATAGTATCACTGGCTGCAGACGGTTGTGAGCAGTTGGGACTCTTATGCGATATTCACATTAATAAAGAGTGAAATTTAGAGATCTATATTGTACCTACTGATACCATATTTTTAAATACATTTATTTGAATTTCGTTTTGTTTTCTTGATTGAATGAATAAATTAATTAAATGGAATCTTAGGAGTAGAAATGAATCCAATTTCAGACATTCGATTGAGCTTAAACTCTGCAGAAAGACTCGTTGTCGATGACAATGCATTCTATCGACAGAAGATTGAAATCAATAAAAATTCTAAAAATTCCAAAGCTAGTTTGATAAATAAAGAAAACATATAATTCGCTCGCCACTTCTAGACATGTCTAAGTGTACGAAACAATATTCCGTCCGTACAATACTGTAAATGCGTAGGTAGCTGGGTACACTTTTATTAGTGTTTCAGTCTTGGTGGATAGAATTTAATGTCAAGATCAGAGAGGGATTGATTCCCAAGTCTGAGTCGACGAAAGGAATTTAATACTGGAAAAACTGAATTTAATACTGAATTAAAAACACTTGAAAATATTTTCTTGAGATTTGTAGACTGTGGAGATGGTTTCTTCAGGAGAGAAGTTTCTCTTCAGGGGTAGTTTTTTGAACTGACTTTGTATGGAATTCGGTTCTCTATTTATAGAACGTTTTCAAATCGAACCCTCTCGGGGGAGTTTTCATCCCTTTCGTGAGGGGTGAGTTGGTTAGGTATTTTTCCTCTTTACAATTAATTTGTTTAGAGGAAAGTTATATTTTAATATTATACCTTTTACCAGGTCAGTTCAATTTTCCCAAACCACCTCCTTCAGTCCCGTTTATTTATTTTATAATAAATTATACAAAGTTTCATATTGGGGTTGAAGCAAAATATCCTTGGTTTGAACATTTCCCAAAGAGTAAAAAACATATTTAGGTACAATTCTTTAAGTTATTATGTTAGTATATAATCATTTCTTGATGTTGATATTTATTCTGTGGTCGTATCTTCTGATATTTTCCTGTAAATTGAGTCTGATGTCATCATAGGTGGTCGCATCAATTTTCGTTATCAGTGTTTGATAAGAGCTTCAATGGAGTATGCGGAGCTGTGATTGGTTGAAAACTCGGCGGCCATCATGGAATTCCTTCCGGGTAGTATGGAGGGGGGGTCACGTAAATACTGGGTCGCCCCCTTAGAGTGGTTCATTCCGTGGGTTGGTGGCTCCGAGTGAGGTGCTGGATGGTTATTTTCAGATGTATTTCAGGTTCTGCTGTTATATTTCTATGTAATTGTCTTGATTAATCACATACAGCACATAATTTGATTAAGTAATTATGATTTGAAGATTTCCAATTGTGTCGGCGACACGGTATCGAGCGGTTTCGGGGTTTGAGTGTTTTTGTAATTTTTACGTAAATATGAATTCCTCTGAAAGATTCTGGAGGTCTGGATACGTATGATACACTAAGCCTAGTTCAATTATTATATGACACAAAAATACGTTACTAAAATAATAATGCTAAAAATATATATTTTTTAAATAAACCTTGGAGTCATCCAAATTTCTCATCTAGAAAGACCTTATTTTAACGACCTTTAGTCAAATTCAAACAATAGAATAATTGGGAAAATCATAACCATTGATAATTTCCGATAATTTTATACAGAAGTCAATAAAGGCTTAGGTAATAAAAATACAATCAACGTGATTTTCATTGTAATCACTAAATAGTGTAAAACAAAGTCACTATCCGCGTCTGTCGGTTTGTGCGCTTAGTTCTTTTAAACTATGCAACGGAGTGTGATAGGGTTTTTACTACGAGTATCATTCAAAGAATTTCTTCCGGAAGGTTCGTTATACAGGGTGTATCGGCAAGTACCCGACAAACTTTAACCAGCTATTCCTCAGCACATTTGGAGTAAAAAATGTTATGGGCGCTTTGCTGTCCGGTAACATTTTTTTTCCATTAAAAACAAAAAATAAATAAAAAAATCCACACTCCGTCACTGTCATTTGCATTGTATCTCGTGTTCAGCAGCTGTTATTAGCAAGTGTGTCAAAAAGTGTCCTCGCTCTTTCGTACACACTAAATAATAATAGTTAAAAATGAGACGAATGGTGCCGTGCCATTTCGTTGTGATTGTAAAAGCGCGCCAACGTAGGTACGTACGTACATTATTCAACGAAACTCGAACAAAATATTGCCAGATGGGTTTTCAAACTTTGACAAAGGATAAAACATTGGTGACATGTGGTGAAAATATGAATAATAAATTTTTTATTACAAAAAAATTTTACCGGACAGCAAAGTGCCCATAACATTTTTTACTCCAAATGTGCTAAGGAATAGCTGGTTAAAGTTTATCGGGTACGTGCCGATACACCCTGTATATATACAATAAATGGATATAATATTTATTATTTTTTTTTTTGGTAAACTAATGTTTAAGACAAGATTTTTTATGCATAGCACAAAGGGTAACAATTATTTTACAAGCAATAATTATTCGCCTGAAACACTAATCCACATTGAAAAATCTCCTGATAAAAGATACATGACGCCAACAGGAAAAACATTAGTTTACCAAAAAAAAAAATATTTAATATTTGACAAGTTCAAGTATTTCACCTAAAAATGTAGACAATTTGTCTCGACGCCATCTAGTGAGAGAGTTAGCACTTACAATGCCTTTCTCATATAAAATAAAGTTGGTTGTTTCAGGTGAAAAAATGTAACAAGCAGTAATTGTTGAATGAAACACTAGTATATATTGAATTATTTCGCGGATAAGAGATAAGCCGCCATAGCTCAGTGGTCAGAGCTGTCGACCGGAAATCGAAGGGACACGGGTTCGAGTCCCGTTGGCGTCATGTATCTTTTATCAGGAGATTTTTCAATGTGGATGAGTGTTTCAGGCGAATAATTATTGCTTGTAAAATAATTGATATAATATTTATTGAAAGTGGAGAAAAGTCGACCAACGCCGGGTACACGTCAGCTATAAGGAAGTTATATAAAAAAATTATCCGTTCCATGATATCTTAATACAATGACAATTCAACACACATTTAAAAAGTATTTTACAAACCTAACCTCCTTAACCTATTACCCCAGTTTTTGTTTCATTGCTTTTCATGACTTTATATCACTTTTTGGTGTGTTGAATTGTCATTTTGATGAGTAAAGTTATCCGTTCACCAAAAATATCGTCAGGAAGTGGCTTCACCACAGTTTGATAACGTCTTCAGAGGGCGAAACAGCTGTCACACGTAATAATAATTGCAGCAGAACTTATTTATAAATAATAAACTGTTTTAGTGTGTGTAAAAATGTATAAAAGAAATAGTTCAAATTATCATAGACATGAATAATTTGGATGTCTATGTGTATTGTATAAAGACATGGCACGACCAAGTGAATCAGATACTTGAGTCGGGCCATGTCAAGAGTCAGAACAATAGAAGAGTATGTATGAGACGATGTATGAATGTGAATGAGGCAAGGAGTGTGTGCCAAGACCGAGTTGTTTGGCGGTCCGTCCTCTCTGCTCACCCCTGCGGGTAAACGGCGTGATGGTTAGTTAGTTAGTTAGTATAAAAAAACGTGTGTTTTTACGTGTTTATTTTTGATCATAACACACCCCCGCTCATCTCTTCATTAAAGCGAGTAGAATAACTCTTCTCTCAAACATTTTTTTTAAATCTTGTAACAGATGAATAACACCTATTCTTAAATAATATAATAATCTATAAAAAAAACTCACAATTATGCAACATTCAAACAAACGACAATAATAATTAAGGCACGACATTGAATCCTTACAGCACCGAGAGCTAATTTTGTATAATTTAAACGTGTTGACGAATTAAAAGGTTGTCATAATAAAACCCGTATCGTTTGCACTGGCGTACATAAAGGCACACCTCAGCTTGCGGGTCTGTAATTAATTCCGATTGAAACACTCTTCTTCTTGGCGCGGGCGGGGGCGGGGGTGGGGGCGGGGGCGGGTCCCACCTCCACGGCATGGGCACCGCCGGGATTTGGGTTACAATGGAAGAGAAACGTGCAAATAAAAAGGGCAACTCACCAAAAGGACCCGATTTTTTGTACATTCTGGATAATTAGACTAGAGGAAAGGGAAAGGAAAGGGTATTTTATGTGTCTGAGGGGTGGTTTTTTCCAAAGGAGATCAAAGGTGCATGAAAGGGCAGAAATCTCGGGGAATTGATACCACGTCAAAGGAATTTAGACACTGGGTCCTTAAGAGTGCTGAGTAAAGGGTCATTTCTATTATGGAATGCTTCGGATACAACTGTTAAAGTGAAAAAAAACTGTCTGTTTAGGGAATGATAAGTTGTAAAATGTACCTACCTATGTATGCTTTTATTCCCCAGGGACTGGAGCCAACCGCTCTAACAACTGAACCAAATCCCGATTGGGTAGGACCGACATATATTTCGTATATTAACTGCTGTAATGTCATACAATTTCAGAAAAATTCGCATATTTCCGCGTGTGTTGCGCGATTGCCAGCAACAGTCATTGTCATGGACAAGGAGTCTATCGCCCGTGTTTCAGCTGTGAAGTGAAATGTCGAGAAGTGGGTTAATTTCCAATTCCAAGATTTGCATTTTGCACGAAAACAAAAGTGAAATTCAAATAGATGTATTTAAAACTAGGGAGAATTTTGGAAGACATGTCTATCTTTTCGTTGGTCTGAATTGACACCATAAACTGTTTTACTTGACGATTCCACATTTTCCAGAGCATAAATTACTTAACTAAATACTAAACTGAAATATTTGCCTCTTAGAAAAAAAGGTTCCTGTTTTCATTGCATCTCTAAATTGTATTCCTACCTACGAGGAAAATAAATATGACCAAGAAATTTGTGAAGTTTCTTTTCTAAAAAACTTCGAACAACGAACAATAAATTATTGTTATTACTTTGCTGGCAGACTTATTAATTTGTAAATCAAATGGGACTATCTCCAACTAAGAATTCTCTAATGCTACGCATACACGCGCCGAACTGCCGATCTGAACCTCAACTTGTGGTAAAGGAACGAGGCAACCGCAAATGGGGCGAAACGCCGCTTGCAATTGCTTCGTTCCTTTCCAGGTAGTAGTGGCTCGGTTCGCCATTGTGTACGTACCTAAACATTACCCGGATAGTTCTGGGATTCCTTCAGTATGTCACAAAAGTAAATAATTTCAGCAATTCCAAACAGCCGGAAAATTTATACTATATCGCTGTTTTTATGTAAAATTATCAAGGTATCTCTTTACAAAAACTTTTATAATAATAATAATAACATGGCATTTATATAGCGCAGTTTAGTGTCATTTCACTTCAAGTGCGCTTAACTACTCGTATAACAAACTTTAAAAAAATGGTAATTGAGTATTAATGGTTCTTAAAATTATTCCTACAGTGTGCCTTACCCAATACAGATCTAATATTATAACACTAAATACACTGTTTATACAAAATGATGACAAAACTTAGAATAACAATAAAAGCAGGACAGGACAAAACACGAATATTAAAACTAAAACATAACATAAAACAGGAGGCAGTTTGTGCTCAGAAATGAGAATTTTCTGAGCAGACACTTTAAAAAGGTACAATAAGGAGACAACCGAAACCAAACAATTACCGGAAGTTTTAGAATATGGCATAATGTAAAATATTGAAAAGAAGTTAAAATTTATAAATGGTAAGATTTTTTAAATAATTTTGTTTTTAAAGCCCGTTTAAATTCAGCCAAATTCTGGAGATTAGTAAGAGCTGAGGGAAGTCTATTCCAGATGAGAGGGCCTGTTACACTAAAAGAACGATCATAGTAAACAGCTCGATTTGACCTAGAAAGTTCAATTAAACGATTACTAACATCTAGATCTGCTGACCTTACAGTAAGCTGTCTATTGCTTAAGTTTTGTCGGATACATAGTTCCGATATATAGGCTGGCGCCATTCCTTGCAATGCTTTGAAGGTCATTAGCAGATCTTAAACTCTATTCTTTCAGGGCATCGAAGCCCTAACTAACCATCTTGCCGTTTCTCCGCAGGGGTGGGCAGAGTAAGGACCGCGTAACAACTCGGTCTTGGCACACACTCCTTGCTTCATTTACATTTATACATCGTCTCATTTATTTGTTTCACTTGATCGTGCCACGTCTTACTTGGGCGTTTCCGACCTCTTCTGAAGATTCACATTCGCGTCAAATATTCTACTTACACTACTATATATTCGTTCATGAATATAAAATCTTTTTTACACGTTAATAATAGGGACTATAGCACTTCAATTATGATTTATTATGAGACTAAAGGGAGCGGGAGGGATGATGGACTTTAACCAGGGCAATGTTGAGAGCATCTACCACTACTGCAGCTATATATTTGTTAATTCAATTAATGTTCATTCACTGTATTATTTAGCATTTAATAATTAGACGCAGGGTAGGCATAACATTATGTTTTCCTTATTCGAGAGCCACCCTCGGGGGATGGTCGTGAGAGGGGTTGGGGGTGGGGGAAGGTACGGTGGTTGTCTCAAGGTGCGCGAAGCTTGTGAGGGAAATTTTAATAATTGTCAAAGCGGCGGCGGCGATCAAAGCCTCGCCAGGCCTCCCGCCTCCCCCCTCCCCCCTCCCCCTCCCCGCACTAGCCGCAGTCACCGTTACGTGGGACGGCAGGAGGTCGCCGGGTCTCACAGGACAAGGTGTTGCATTTAGTTCATCACTCGTATTAGCGGCTCATTGAGGGGAAGACAGGAAGGATTGAACTTTGACAAGTGAAATAGTACATTTTAAAGATATTGTAATTTATTGAGGTTTAAACACTTATATATAGCATATTTGCGGAATGTTTCAAACTGGAAGATACATTCATTATCGCTTACGACTACCATTCAGAATTAAAACGTTGGTCGAAATGGCATTAGCCGTGTTTGGTGACCAGATCTGAATAGCCTGGTACTACCCCACCTTCCTCTTCCAATCTCCTTCACCTCCCTGGCGATGAATTAATGCACCACTGTAAACCTAGGGCCTAGGCGTCGTCTACTGAGTTTGACAGGGGGCGCTAAAATTTGAGATTTCAGTTCTAACTAACATGGTCTTGGCACACACTCCTTGTCTCATTCACATTCATACATCGTCTCATAGATACTCTTCTATTATTCTGACTCTTGACAAGGCCCGACTCAAGTATCTGATTCAATTGATCGCGCCATATCTTCCCCGGCGCGGGCGTCCCCGACTTCTCATCATAATTCTTTACATTTACGTCACGTATTTTTTCTTACATTCCTTTCGTCATTCATTCGCTCTACATGCTCAATTGCATTAATTGCGGATCATGGTTTTACACACCCGCCTCAGAGATCTCCTTTCTACGGCATTCAGCCCACTTTCATCTTTCTTCTCCATGTTCCAGTTCCATGCCTCACTGCCATACACCAGGGAAGGTACCAGCACACCATTGTGGACCTTTAGCTTCGCTTCTATGTACATTTTTTTTCCTAGCGCCAATCGCGTTCAGTCCTTCATTAATGGAGCTAATTGCATTTACCAGACTGAGGTAGACGCCGACGACCACCCATCCCACCGTTATACATAGTTTGCTCCTCTCACCTTTCAGTTCACCTCTGTATGGTAACATTACTCTGTGAATTTAAATGTCCATCACACTAATTTGGATAGTATCACGCGTTCAATGGATGAACGCACTGCTAGCACTATTAGCAAAATTGATCGACTCCCCATCAACAGGAAATAATTACTTGACAGTAGGCATCTAATCACTAAAGCATCAGGAAGCTAAACGGAAAACGAACACTCAAAGTAAAATGTGGTCTAAATCGGAGGTAATTTACCGTGTCGCCAATGGGAATAATGCAGTATAGAATAGATTACCTTTGGCTACCACCGACATTGTACTTACAGTACAGCATTTTAATACATTGTAGAGATAGTATGCAGGAACCACCGATACGTGAATTCACTTTGATAATTATAAATCAACCTGAAATAACCCACGATGGAACTCCTCATTATCATGAGTCATTTTCAGAGGGGCGGGGGAGCCCTGAAACTTTCAGTGAAGGTACGTAAAATAGAATTTCATTCAACATTTACATAATTATATCATCATAAACAACATCCTCTTCAAGGAAAATCCTAGTTTATTGCGTGTTAACGTTTAAATCATCAGTGTCAATCATGTGTACATCGTGCAAAATCTTATTTTTTTTTAGTAAAAAGTGTATTGTACTGAAGTCACCTGCTATGAATACGTTTTTCTGTATCTGTTTGTAAATAATAAAAATAGATAAAGCCTAGGAACTTAATAAATCGTACATCGTTTGTGATTTTTCACAAAACCGGCGCTATACAAATTATCCAATTATTATTTGTAATTATATATTATTGTTTCTTTTTATATCATTTTCATATTTTTTGACCGTGAATATAGAACTAAGTCATCACCACCCGCAGACACCGGGACAATGGCATCCGTAATTAGGGGATGTGATTTTACTAAAGGGAATGGGAAGAGAAAGGAAATGGGTAGAGGAAGGTTGGGAAGTTCCTGGCTATTAAGATCAGGTCACCAAACACGGCTGAAGTAATCTTCCCCATTTGTTGAAGGTTTTGCATATCTTGCATTTTTTCCATTCTGCAAAAAATCAGAACGAATAATTTTTTATGTAAATACCGCACGAGAGTCCCAAATGCTCCCCACCGCCTGGAGCCAGTGAGACTACGGCATCCCTAATTGGGCTGTTGTGAGGTTGAAGGTAGTGGGGAAGGGAAAGAGATGGGAGAGGAGGGTGGCGAAGTATCTGGCTATTAAGATTTTAAGCAATGCCAACGTTTCGATTCTGAACGGAGGTGTTTTCGAAACTGAGAGTATCTACCGCTCTAGAAAGTGTCTATTTAAATTTTGATCAAGTACTTCAAAGCAATCTATTCAGATTACGTGTAAATAAACCTGTTTTGATTGGCGAATCTATTTTTACATCAAATCCGTTACCCTTTTACCCCACTTGAGTGAATTGAGTTTACATAGATAATAGTTAACCATAATATTTGAATAATACCGTTCCTTTAAATATTAATATGGAAACATGAAACTGCTTACTGCGATTTAAAGCCAAAGAATCATTTATTCCATAAATTTAGGTTCTATAAATTTGGCAAACTTAGGCGAGCAATCGCTTAAAACGTTTTTTCAAATTTGGCATAAAACGCCAAAAATCGCACGAGTTGTTATGGACACTTGCGACAAACCGCAAAAGGGTTTGATTCTTTCCCAGCATATCTTCCCGTTCCACATCATAATACGATGAAAGTCAACCCCTCAACTAATAAACATACAAAGGCCCGCCACGAGCCATCCGTCTGCTCCGGGTCGAATATGTGCGCTCAAAGACATTGGCTGGATTGTGGGAGGGGGTGAGAGGGTGGAGGTGGGGTCACCGTCACAAAGGGAGCGCTCAATTTGTCATAGAGAAAGCCGCCCCCACCCCCTGAAAGTTTGCCAATAGAAAAGTGGTTTGTTTTAGAATTTCAGACCTCGCTGTGATGCCAGGAGTAGACACAGAGGGAATGAATACATCGCAGTTCGCCCACAGTAGTACCGGTCCAACGGGAGGGGTGCGTTATTAGGCATTATTAGTTCATCGCGCGAGTACGCCGCCCCCCACTCTGTCGATTCATTACATTTAATGCGGAGAGATGTGCGAAGCAGTGGTCCAGCATCACCGACAATGCAGTCAATTTGACTGAATGGTAACTTCTTACCCTCTCTCCACTTGGCGGCTTTTGTGAAGCCGGAAGGAATATGATTCTAATCTCACGGAAAATTTATTTAATCATATGATTTATAATTTATATGTGAATTTATACAAATATTTCATTGCTGGAAGACGAGGCAGAAAAAACGCTGCACTTCAATGCTTATGTAATAATTGTAATATAATATAAACGGAAAAAAACTTACATATATTGCTAATTTATTAAAAATCTCTTCAAATTATTCGTATTCCTATTTTTTAAAGATAAACAATCTAATATTTACAAGACAAGGTTTTTATGCAAAGCACAAATGATAACAAATTATTATAACAAAAATGTACTGATGATAATGATCTCCCTCCAAGTATGTTCTTTAATGAAAAACATGCTACCAACGGTCTCGACATTGCTAACCTTTTCGCTGAACACTTCTCCTTCGTCTACTCTGATACCTCGTGCACTATCCCTCCACTCAACTATACTAATAATATTGATTTAAATAATTGCCAAATCACACTCATAGATGTCTTTAACTCCTTAAAAAATCTCCCTAGCAAAACAAGCACTGGTCCTGATGATATTCCAGAAATATTACTGAAGGAATGTAAATTTACTATATCTAAGCCAATTTGTTTGTTATATAACTTGTCAAAATCATCTGCCACTTTTCCGGACTCCTGGAAAGTTTCTTATATCAGACCTATTTTCAAATCAGGCAATAAGTCGAACGTAGAAAACTATAGACCCATATCGATATTATCCCATATTCCTAAAATATTTGAGTCAATAATCACGAAGAAAATCACACCTATCTTTAAAAACGTACTGATCAAGGAACAGGATGGATTTAGATCTGCTAAATCTACTACTACTAACTTACTATCCTTTACCAATTCCATCGTCAATGGCCTAGAAGATAAAGACTTCTCTAAAGCTTTCGACAAAGTAAACCACTCAATCCTTATGGCCAAACTATATGCTATCGGTATTAGAAACCCCTTGCTATCCTTCTTTAATTCTTACTTAAGCAATAGAAAACAAAGAGTTAAATTAAACAACTTTATGTCTACTATTATTGAAGTAACGTCCGGCGTACCTCAAGGAGCACATCTAGCGCCGCTTATATTTAACTTATTTATAAACGACATTATTAGTATTTTGTCTTATAAATGGTTTTGGCTTTTTGCGGACGACAACAAGATTCTAAAAATAATAAAAAATCACGATGACTGCCTTCTTTTCCAATCGGATATCGACTCTTTCTATGATTGGTGTAAAATTAATTCTTTAAAACTAAATGTCGATAAATGCAAAATTATGCCCTTCTATAGATCAAAAAAACAGATTGTCTTTTAATACAAACTTAATAATATTTGCCAACTGTTACATCTATTAAAGACCTTGGTGTCTCTCTTGATAGCAAGCTTTCTTTTCGGGATCACATAACTGCAATCGTTAATAAATCCCTCAAACTACTTGGTTTCATCACTAGAATCACTTCGGACTTCAAAAACGTAAATACCCTTAGAATTCTTTACTGCTCCTTGGTTCGCCCCCATCTTGAATATGCTTGTGTTATCTGGTCTCCTTTTTATGATGTCCACATTCGACGCATTGAATCTGTTCAACATCGGTTCTTAAGAGGGATTGCTAGGAGGCTAGGATTAGAAAAAAGGCAAATACTCATATGATGAAATTGAACTAACTCTAAACTTCTCTCCTTTGGAAGTCCGTCGGGAAAGAAATGACCTCATTTGCTTCTTCAAAATTATAAATGGTATTATTGATTCACCTACTCTACTACAACTCATTCCCTTCAATATCCCCTCGCACAGACTCAGAAATAATGAACTGCTCTTCCTCAACCATCATTCGATAAATTTTGGATATTATTCACCATTGTCCAGAATGTGTAGACTGGTCAACTCAAGTCAAAACCTTAACTTTTTTGAGATAAGTCTGAATGATTTTTGCCGGTCGCTAAACAAGTGACGGAATATTATAAGTGTCCCGTTGTCCTGACCCACGGCGTAGTCTTGACTTGATTCGACTTGTCACTTTATTTTCTTATATTATATCTGCCTTATGTCTTTGCTTTCATGTACCTTTGTCTACTCCTGTATTTTTCATTTTACTGTATTCGTGTTATTATTTTGTAATTTGGACGATGTCCGTTAATAAATAAATAACCAATAATTATTAGCCTGAAAAATCTTCAGAGAAAAAAATTAATGCCGCCGACGGGAATCGAATCCGCACTCTTCTGATTGCCGGTCAGGTTCACTAGTTACTATGCTAAAAATATATCTAATAAGCAAATATTTAAATAAATAAATTGTTGAATAAAATACTTTGTATTTATTAGTATTATTATATTTAGTAGTATAGTATTTATTGAATTATTTGGCGGTTTAAAAATAAGCCGACAAAGCATAGTGGCTAGTGCACCTAACCGGCAATCAGAAGACTACGGGTTCGATTTCCGTCGGCGGCATTTATTTTTTCAATTTATATGGGTGTTGCAGAGTTTCAGGCTAATAATTATTGCCACTAATTATTGCCAGAACACGTGTTCATAAAAAAATCTAATATTGTAGCATTTCGTCATTGTACTATCAGGACAAACGCAGGTGCATGAACACGTGTTCCAATAATATAATAAAAATACTGGAAGTTTATTAGTAAATGGCATGATTTCCAGTTATTAACAGGATTTTTTTTCTTCGTATATCAAAATACCTTAAGATGATAATAATGACGTTGTGTTTGTTCGCAGAAGTGGTGAGAGCGGTGAGCAGTGCAAGCACCCCTGAACCTTTGTGCGGCAGCGGACTCGGCTTTGTGGGACATTTCGTCGACGAGGAGGGGCCACACACTAATGGCACAAAGCACGGCAAAAAACACCGGCAGCATTCTTCATGCAGCATGCGGCGTGGGGGGCCCCTTTAGTAATTAACCACCGGCTAAACGCATCACTCTGCTTCTCCTCGCACTTCCACTCGCTCGCTAATATCACAACACAATCTAATTATTCATCCACTCGTCTTTCATTCAGCACTGAACAATGATCACTAGATGTGTGATCTACGCCGATTTTAATGAAAACTGATGGGTATCTTTATAACTAGTAGCTCTCTGAACTTTTTTTTTAATTGCTATCAAGTTTAATTTTTGTAGAACTCCATTTTAATTTCAAGTTATTCATTTCAATTTGCAAAATATCAGTTTATTTAATGGCCTCCGTGGTCTAGGGGTAAGACTCTCGACCAGCAAAATGGACGTCGCGGGTTCAAACCCTGGCGTGCGCGAGTAAATTTTATTTAATTATTGAAGACAATATTAGCGATTAATAAAAATGTAAAAGAAAAACCAGAAAAAGATACGGTCACATCTAGGACCCGGCAAGGCAAGGGTCCTGGGTTCGTGTCCTAGATGTGTCTTCAATAATTAAATATTACAATTTGATGTTTTACCCATTAAGTTATTCCAAAAAATAAATAAATTTTATTTGATTAATTCATTTTATTTCAACATTTACTCATTTAAAATATAATATATATATATAATATTTTCGGCACATTCCAGATAAAAATCTGAATTGAAACAGCTTGAAAAGGCTTTGGCCGTGTTTGGTGACCAGATCTGAATAGCCAGATACTTCGCCACCTTCCTCCTCCGCATCTCATTCCCCTTCCCACTTTCTTCAGCCTCACAAAATACCCCAATTAGGGATGTCATAGTCTCACTGGCTCCAGTTGGTTGGTCCAGACTCTTGTGCGATTTCACATAAAAAACATAATTTCGATATTGTAAACGTTTGATCAATTTTACCTGATGTAAGGAAAAATTGAACTTACTTTCGGTCACGTCAACACACTTCTATCGATGTATCTATCTCTTCAGTGTTTTTCGGTCAACGTTTTATGTTCCTTTCGCTGTGAAAACAAAAACATTGATCAAATTAATTATGCACATATTTCGGGAGCTACAAACTCTGGCGCTGAGTGGATTCAATTAAGAACTTTCAAACCTTAGGACGGTGGACCAAAAAGATGGCGTAATTTTCAAGTCAATTAAAGTGAAGCTATAAACAAAGCAGACGAGCTTTTATGGCAGAGGTAGGTAGGTAAAGGTATCATGGGTAGGTTGGTAGGTTGGTAGGTAGTAGGTACCCACTGAGCAAAAATCTATGATATGCCTTTATTTTAATTATTTTTACTCATATACAGTTATATCAAGAGTTTTAAATTAAAATCAGACTGTATTGAGGGTTAGAAGTATGTAAAGTGGTTCCATGATAACTCCTCAAAACGACAATTCAACACACCTTTAAAATGTGATATAGTCATTAAAAGTGATGAAACAAAAAGTTGAAATAGTTACATACGTAGCCTATTTAACCTAGTTATTGTTTCAACACTTTTTATAGGTGTGTTGAATTGTCATTTTGATGAGTTATATGGTCACCGCGTAAAGTATACGTGTTCACGAAAATTAACAATCCAACTTACGTTTATTCTAACTTGACGGTTGTATGCCTTTGCATACATGGACAAAAATGAGTATTGCTAATTTATTAAGAATCTCTTCAAATTATTGGTAATCCGGTTAAAAACAGGATAGCAGGCCTTTTTATGAATTCGTCGTGATATATTTTCAAGGCAAATAATGCACGTGCACTTTCCTTGATAAAATATATCATGACGAAATGCGAAAATATTCAGATGTTCTGTAATCGTGATAATACGAGTATATTCGTAATTTACTAAAAGTTTATCACGAAACCGTTAAATCAATTGTTAGACCTGCAATCCTGTTTTTAACTGGATTACCAATAATTTGAAGAAATTCATAATACATTAGCAATACTCTTTTTTCTCCTTGTATAACATGCATAAAGCACATATGAGCCTCTTTTGGTCATTGTTAATATAAAATAAACATGCACACAAACAATTATATGCATTAAACAATCTATATTAATTATGTTTATATTTTAATCTTAATGTTTAATATTTTTAATTTTTATTTGTATCTTTTTAAAAATACATATACTTTTTCTTTATTTTTCAGTTTACTATTAATTTTAATATATTTGTTTTTAGTTTTATTTATCATTAAATTTGTTTTTGTCTTTACTACTTTCTTATGTTTCTATAAAATACTATTTTTTAGTTCTTCTAAGTTATTTTTATCATTATTTCATGTATGATTCAATGATTCATACTTGCATACTTATGTTTCTATAAAATAGTATATTTTAGTTCTTTTATGTTATATTTATTATTATTTCATGTATAACTACCACAACACGGGCATTAGCCTAGTATGGTAGTTAAAAAATGTCAAAAATGTAACATGTAAACATTTATTAAATAATAAAAATAAATAAAAAATAAAATAATAAAAAAAATTAAATTAAATTTAAAAAAAACATCACAAAGCACTTTCTTTAATTGCCTAATAGAAACAAATATATAAATACATCGGTAAATTCATAATTTTTCTTAATACGCTTAATTTCTCGTTTTCAGTTGACGCCATGTTGAAAATTATTCCAAAACTTAATAGGCAACATTAATAGGTTTTCAGCTAACGCCATGTTGAAAATTATCCTAAAACTTCGCAACATTAATACGAGCACTGATAGCTTATGCGCATATAAACCAATATACTGATATACCTAAACGGTTATATTTTATAGGTAGTGTTGTTAATTGGTTGTAGTTTCTATACCGCCCACCAGATTTCTGTAGAGTGTGATGAGAGATACTACTATCCAGTTTATGTATTTTTAAGGATTTTCCATAAATGGCGTACTTGCACCATCTGACAGAGATAGCATGTCGGTTGTACCCGAATGGTTCCGAGTGCAGCCGATGCTAGCCGATTCCTAGGAACGGAGCTCACTTTCAGTTTTTTTTTTTTTTTTTTTTTTTTATTTTTTTTTTATTAATATCAATAGCAAAATTTGTACATTATGTAGGTTTAAAGTATAATATAAGTATATTTTTTGTATTTTTTTCACAGTCCTCCTCACTAGGGTTTCCTGTTCTGAGGTGGCCTGTAGTTTTTCTTAAATTTTTGTATTTAGTTTTGAATTGTCTTTACATTGTCTTCATAATGTTTGTAAGTTGATTATTACTTTGATCTCTAAGCCATGTTTTGACTTTTGTTTTAAATATACTCATTTCGTTTATTTTTTTGGTTTCATTTGGTAGAGCATTGAACAATTTTATAGCATGGAATTTATTATTTCTCTGTCCAAAGGATGTGTTCAAACTGGGAGTAATCAGGATATTTTCGCTTTTTGCCCTGGTTGTGTATTTATGTTGGGCAGTGGAGTATTCGGATATGTTTTTTTTCAGTTTAAATAAAATATTTTTTGAATATAGTTTCTGTACATTGTAAACATTGAAGTTTTTGAATATTTCTTCTGTCGGAGTTCTAAGCGGAACTTTCAGTATAGTCTTTAATACTCCTTTTTGTGCTATATTGAGCCGCTCTGTGTGAGTGCTCAAGGCAGACCCCCATCCAGTTATTCCGTACTCTATTTGTGATTGACACAAAGCATAGTATACTTTTTTAATATCGTTTATATTGAGGATATTGCGAATGTTTCTAAAGAAGTATATGTACCTGGTTAGTTTTTTTGTAATTACATCTATATGTGAGTTCCAACGGAGATTATCATCAATTTCAATTCCAAGATATTTGATGCTTTTGGAGTGTGCTATAGTGGGACAGAGGCATGATAAGCCTTGATTTTTTTGATAAATTCCTTGGCATGAATGTAATTTGAGATTAAGGTCCTCTGACGGCTGCCCTCTTACAGTCCTCTGACAGTTGCGTCCTACGTTATAATAATTCATAGCCTCCGCTAGAGATTCATTGTAATTACCTTAAGATAATAAAGTACCTACTCGTAATCTTTGACGGACCAAAGCATTTATTGAATACCCCCGATCTCAAGTGTTTTTCATACTACGAAGATGTATAATTTACAGTACATCAGTACATTATATTATATAAGTGAAGTTATCCCTTCGCAAGCAGAGTGCAGCGGAAGGAAAAATCGATCGCAGATAGCGCGTGCGAGACAACATGAGAAGTGCATTGTTCTCTGCGATCGCTAGGTGTTGGGACCTCATTGCGTATTCCACACTATCGAGTGCACATCGCGATTACATAAATGCATGCTTGATACTGTCTAATAAATGCTTTGCTTCGGGCAGCGAGGCACAACCTTTAAAAGAATACGGAAAATTTATCCACTTTTCAATGAGGTTGACTCCTGTATTTTATTATGATTGTTTCTTATGAAAATGTATTGAAGAGATATTAACGACAGTAAAATTAGTTTTACGATATATCCAAAAATGACGAAGTTATGAGCTTTCAAAGTGAACGACAGTGTGTTTTTTTAAATTCTAATGAGATGGAGATCTACGATGTCAGACGATTGTAAGTAAGACGGGACGCTGAGCGGTTGGGATAAATAGAACATTTGTTTCCATTCAAATTTGCATGGAAGTCACTTCTAGATATTCTTTATTTTACGGTGGAGGCATTGATCTCCAAAAAAATCTACCAAGAAGGGATTTCTAGAGTGTATTATTAATTCAATGCTCAAAGGTACAACATAGAGGATTAGTAAGTACAACGAATGGGTTTTTATAGATAAGGTCAGCACATTTAATGGACGATTATAATATATAAGTAGGCAATTCCTAGCCCGTGTCACATAGTAAGCGGTCAATAAAACAATTGATATGTAAACTTGCGAATAAATTGATACTCTTGGGTGGGCTATCGAACGGGTGCCGATTCGGAAAACAAGTCACGGAAAATGGAGACGGCCAGTACGGAGATCACTGCCAGAAATGCAATAATGAGATGAAATTTGTTTTTGAAATGAACAATAAGTTTATAGTGATTTATTTTTGGGGTATTATGCCGTGTTGCGCTACCTCCTACTTTAGCCAACGTTTCGGACAGCATTACAGTGTGCATCATCAGGATAGATGTACATATGTATTTACACGGCATAATACCCCAAAATAAAACACTAAAATACTTTTGGCCGTGAAAATCTCAAATTATATCTGTACAAAAATTGTTATTATTATTGTTTTTTTTTTAATAAAGAAAGACAAATATTCCCGGGTTACGAGTAAACTGACAATTTTTGAAAATCTCCTAACACCACATTAAACGTAAAATATTGCTTGTGTTGTTATGGGAGACTTAGGACGGGTTGTTTCGGAGAATTTGAACAATTCATCAAATTTCAACGTTCATTTTCGGGTTCTGTGAAAGACTTATTCAAGTTCTGTTTTTATATCATTGTAGGCTAGTTGCTTGACAAAACTGAAATAAAAACAGAACTTGAAAAATCTTTCACAGAACTTGAAAATGAACGTTGAAATTTGATGAATTGTTTAGATTCTCCGAAACAACCCGTCCTTAGACAGCCGAGGGACTGAACACACTATACCTGGGTGGGATCCAAACGCAATGTCAACTCAGCCACCGACCGGTCATTTAGTTATTTAATCGTAAAAAATTAAGCTTCTACTAATTTCTATAATTAGCTATAATATTTGATCCACTGCCGAACAAGTTTTCGTTTGGCCTCTTTGTATTGGAGGATTTAGACGTAATACAACATGATGCCCTTGGTTGTCGTGTGTCTCCAAAATAGAGCAATGAGAACAATACTTAGGCGAAATAGATTTTCATAATTAGCTAAAATGTTAAAGTAACTAAATTGGCTAACAGTGAAATAAATGCTGACCTTGAACACGATGATATTTATACATAAAATAATAAAACCAAATATTATCAAAATACTTTTCAAATAAATTATATACAACAAGGACATTGACAAACATTATTGAGTCATTTCTGGTATTCATATTATTTTTATGTTTATGAATTTCTATTGCTTCCAGATAAATTCTGTATAATTCATTGTATATGCTAGCTATTGTTGCGGTATTATTAAAGTCTATTTTATGACCTTCATTAACCACTGGAACGATTTCGGTCGAAAAATCGACCACTTTTATTTTTCTGCGATTGATATCGGTCCAAAAATGGACCGATTTTTCTACCATTCGTAAAATATTTATTGTAATTATTTAAAACGCTTCCTTGGCCAGCTACTTGTTTTATCGAATAGCTGATAATATATTCTCTTTGTCTATGAACTTATCCGTTGTCTTTGAAGTGTTATTTAACGAGTTTTCGCGGTTTTATAAGGCGTCCTGTCAAAAAACAAAATCATAAGTTTTCAACATTCACGAAATTTTGGACTCTTCCTAAAATGCCGTAAGTAATTAATTTATTTGGTTTTTAACGCATAATTATATATCTGTGTAATCATGATTGACTTATCTATCTTTGAAATGCGTTTTTAATTAGTTTGTTTCTAATATATTGTTTTGGTTGAAGTTTTTGTGTAAGAATACGTCAACTGAAGACGTCATCTGTTTTTGATTTACAATAATGTCTTATATACTGCACTCGCGCATTTGAAATATAGATATTCCATCACAGTGATTCAAAACAAAGAGATACATATAAGTTTTATTTGAATTGGTTCATTATTAATACAGATATTTGATAACCAATTATTTTAGTCATATGTCAAAAAGTTGACTCTTTTTTACATGTAAAATGGTGTAAAGCCTTCGTCACACAATAAAAATTTAGTAATTTAGTTGTATAATTAATTAATTTGTTTACTTTTACCAAATTTGTGCAGAAACAGTTGTCGTCCAGGGAAAGGGAGCACTCCACGACCCAATAATTATTTTCAAATTTTATATTAGTGCAATATTTAACAAAATTTAAACATTTAAGTACTTACATTAAGTGTTTTCAATTTAAAATATATAGAGTGGTGCTGACTGCAAGAGGAGGCAGAGGAAGAGGGAGAGATGGGGTACGAGCTGGTGCCGGACTACCTGCACGTGGACGTCAACGCAGAGCTGCAATTGCAGCCTCGTCTGGAGTGTTAGTATTTTTTAATGTTTTTTTTATGAAAGTACTTTGCTGTGGCCGTTGAACTCATCATATATTTGTATTTATTTAAACAGCGACCCTGCTTTGCTACTGGTGCGAGAGGATCGCGTCAAGGCCCTAAAGGCTGTTAGGGCCCTGCCTCCTTCCTTCCGGCTAGAGCTGGAAAGCCGAAAATTCAAGAAGCAGGCGGCGCGCATTTTGCTCCCTACCGCACCTCCAAGAAAAACTAAACAAAAGTAAGCAATCGTATTTAGATGCTTGATACAATATTATTGTTTTTTCCTGACAGCGTTCCACTCTTACAGTGATAGTTGGTAAGATCAGCGCTCTGTGCATTTGGCACATTCAGTGCATATTTTACAGAGTTCTAATTTTATTGTTTATTTACATACTGTACTTACTGTTTCACACGTGAATGAGAACAATTTATATGATTTATGTAAATGTTTTCAGAATTACATCTCCGGAGAGAACAACGTGTCCCTTTTCACAAGGGACGCCTTCACCGTTGCCACGACCCGTACCACCACCGTGGATGTCCACTCCCGCACAGACCCAATCAACGGCTCCCAATGCACCAATTATGCCTATCCGTGCAGCATCTCCCGAGCCGTTACCTGGGACATCACGGAGTGTTGAACTCTTCTCTCCGGAGGCCGGCTATCACAGCGAGCTGTGGGTGGACGTGCCATTCTACGAAGAATTGTCGGCGTTTGGGAACGGTGAGTTTATTTTTTGAAATGTCATACCAGGGGCTCAATATAAAATCAATTATCTATATTTTATATTGATATCCCTAGCACAGTTTCACTGTTGGTATATTGGCAGGAAATAAGCATAGTACTTAAAAATTCCACATAACAAACATACAAAATGTATTGTTGTTATGACGTGGATGCATCATTACACATCTTTTTTTTTCTGTAACGGGTATTGCAGAGTGAGAAATAAGACATGCCGAACTTCTTTGCGAGGATTACATTTGATTCACCGGCTTCTAAACGGTGTAATACAGCATTTTTTTCTTAAATTGAAAAAACACTTTCGCTTCACGGGACTCATTGTGTCGAGCTTCCTAGTCAAAAGCGAGGCTGTATTGGTAGGTGGGTTTTGTAACCGGACAAATTATCATTAAAATAGGTCGCTTTACGTAGTTGGTCACTTTAAACGGATACGTTTTCCTACTAAAAGCTATTAAACCTTACTAGAGTTTACATTATCGTCACTTAAAACAGTAGACCGTTAAATGCAAAGTCATTATATCCAAATTCTACTGTAAATTTGTGTTTTCTTTTATTTCAGAGTCAGACATGGGCAGTAACGTGGACGAGGCAGCTGTACTAGAAGAGTCTGTACTTGGAAACCGTGAGTTATAAAACTAACTAACTTACCTTCACGCCATTTCGGTAGGCAGAGAGGATGAACCACCATGCAACTCGATCTTGGCACACACACTCTTTTCTTCATTCCATACCTACCTGACTGTGCTATTCTGACTCCTGACATTGCCCGCCTCAAGTATTTGATTAACTTTTTATTTATTTTTTTATATGAATACCTCACAAGAGCCTCAGCTAGAGCCAGTGAGACTATGGCATCCTCAATCGGGGTATGTTGTGAGGCTGAAGGTAGCGGGGAGGGGAAGGAGGTGTGGAAGAGGGAGGTGGAAAAGTACCTGGCTATTCAGAACTGGTCACCAAACACGGCTAAAGCCATTTCAAGCAACGTTTCAATTCTGAATGGGGTCTTACACCAGGGCGATACTATGGGTATCTTCCACTCTGGAACGTGCCGCAAATATAATATATATTATTTTAAATGAATTTTGTGTGAAAATAACACCAATTATTCAAATATAATTTATTTGATTTGATCCCGCGACCATCGTACTGCGAGTCATAAGCCGTACCAGAGGCAGTGGGTTATCGTAATATAGACACATTAAATTAATTTGGGTTTTCTGTTGTTTCAGAAATGGACAGATCGAGCGACGAGGATGACGAAGCGAGTGACGTCGACCACGAAGAGAGCGATGAGGATACCTTCTGCATGCCACCAATACCTTATCATAATATTATCAACGTTTCACCTAACTCCGCTATGGCCATAGACTTTAGTAGACAAGACCAGGTAGATAGTGAGGCAATGCGTTCGATTCTGCTGCCTGAAGGTTACTCTTTCGATTGGTCTAAAGATATCTTACGTTTTACTGGGATAAGGGAGACTTTCACAGGCACGCCGGGACCAACTTTCAATACCGACGAAATGGGCAAACCTGTGGATGCCTTTCTTAAAATCTTTGATGCAGATTTCGTTGAACTGATCGCGAGAGAGACCAACAGGTATGCAGATCAATGGATTGCGAAAAAACAATTTAAGCGTCATGCGCGTACCAATAAATGGGCTCCCACGAATAAAGAGGAAATGTATGTATTCTTGGCAATTTTAATGTATCAAGGTATTAGTCCCCTTCCTGTTGAAAAAGACTACTTCTATTCAAAAAAACTCACCGCCATGCCTTATTTCAGCCGAGCCATGGATTATAATCGTTTTCTTCTAATTAAAAAGTTCCTTCACTTCACCAACAATGAAAGTCTTTCTTCTGATGCACCATTATCTGTGCGAAGGTTACAAAAGATTCAGCCCGTCTTGGACCACCTCTCAAATAAGTTTGAGACTTTATACCTGCCCGAGCAAGACATCTCTCTGGATGAATCCTTACTCTGCTATAAAGGCCGTTTGGGATTCGTCCAGATGATCAAAACCAAAGCGGCCAGTGCGGGTATAAAGTCTTACGAGCTTTGTGAGTCCAAGTCTGGCTATCTTTGGAAATTCCAAATTTATACGGGGAAGACCATTTCCAGACAGGCTGAATCGACAAATCCAGACCAGGAAGATATGACGGAAGACATAACGGAAGATATGACGGATGATATGACACAGGCCAACTTTTTGGGTGCTCACAATATCTGCCCAGTTGGGGCCACTGCAAAGATAGTATACGACCTGGCCAGCCCTCTGTTTAACAAGGGGTATACATTAATAATGGACAATTTTTATAATAGTCCATTATTGGCACGATGCCTCAAAAGAAATGGGATGGACTGCATGGGCACATTGCGGTTAAACCGAGAATTTGTGCCCTCTGCATTTAAGTCCCATCTCCGGACCAAACTGAGGGAAGGTGAGCTTGTATACTCGAACTGCGGGGACCTCAATGTAATGGTTTGGTTGGACAAAAACCTGGTAAGTATGTTGTCCACCTACCATAAGGCAGAAATCGGGGCAGTTGAAAAGTTTGGTACCTGGACTTACAAACCTCAACTCGTACTAGACTATAACAAGGTAATGGGGGGGGGGTTGACCGAAAAGATCAGCTTTTGTCAGGCTTCCCCATTGAACGACAGCGAAACCTGGTCTGGTACAAGAAGCTTTTCAGGAGACTACTAAGCGTTTCGGTGCAGAATGCGTATATATTGTACGGCTCAAAGCTCCGCAAGGAAAATAAACGCATTTTGTACCGAAACTTCAGGAGTGAGGTTGCGGATGAACTCCTTCTGCTGTCCTGTCGTAGTCAAATTGACACGACTGTGCGGACCATTGGCCTAATAGCTGAAGGAAAGACTCTGCGACCTATCCTGAAAGGCAACCACTTCGTGGTCCGTAGCGGGAAAAAGGTGAAATGTGCGTGGTGCAACATAAATAACATTTTCAAAAGGACCCTTACAAAGTGTGATGTGGCATTATGCTATGATTGCATGAAGCCATATCACACTACAATATAGATTTGCTGAGGGTTTTTTTTATTTAATTTTTTTCTTTTTTGGTTTTTTAGTTATGAAATTCTAATTTATAAATTTAATTAAATTTGTTTGAACATCAATTATGATGGCCTGGATGGCTGGACTTATAATCATTTCTTTCCGCATACTCACGTCTCATGTTATGTTGTCCTCAAAGGTTCTATATGATAAGGTTCGGTGGACATTTAATATGTATATTTCAATTCTGATCATTGAAATATGCATGTTAACAAATGCACAGGTATTCTCATTTTTCCCTGTTTATTGTACACATTAAATAACTCGTTTTATTTTTATGTCTTAATTATATTTTGTCAATTTTTCTGTAAAGATGCTTTTCCAGATCTAGTCACTGAACATAACTAAGCCAATTCAAGCAATGTTCAATTCTGAATGGTGGTCCCTCACCAGAGCGATACTCAGAATCTCACTCTATAGCGAGGCACAATGATATTATTATGTATTGATTTTCTTAAATTATGAATTAACCAATAAACTGAATACATTTTTATTATGACAAAGTGTGTAAACAATGTTTAAATCAATATACTGCTCTTTCATTGTAACCATACAACTGTAATATTGATTTAAAAGGATATTAGGGCTTAATAAATAAATCAATTATTGGTTCCATCAATTATTTTCCATCCCCCATTTTTTTCGATACCTTTGCGTTTAGATATAAAATTATCACTATGATTTTATTTGCCATTCTACGATCATACAAAGGTTTGATATATATATACAAATTTATCATCATTTTACATATTCCGATTTAACCTATGTAGATTGACCTTAAGGTAGCTGTCAGAAGTGATTTTTCGTCAAATATTGGTGATTTTCATCAACTTTCAAAGTATCCCCCTGAAATATTGGCAATGTTTATATCTATGATATATATCTCACTTTAAGCCTTATTTCCTCGTTTTGCACGTAATATAAAAACATGGTTACAAATCTCCAGTTCTAATTTACAATTATTTAAAAAGTAGCACCATGATTTTGACATCGTGAAATAGGCTCTCTGTATAATTCATCAAATGAATAAAATAAAGCCAACACGGCGACTATGCTTATTAATAATTGTAGACAGTTAATGTATCTTCCTAACGTTATACCAGTTTTTGTGGTAAATTTATTATATAGTATAATACAGTGATTTCAATTTTGACGCGTCACGCACTCAAATTTTACAAAATTATTTTCTGACCAAACTTTTGAAGAGATCTTAACATGCAAAAAAATATTTTTCTATTACATTCTTGCATCTGTGATTATCAAACAGGCCATAGAGAACATAAAAATGTAGAAAATATTCTATAAAGATTTTTAAAACTGCCACTGGCGGCAATTTCAAATCACAAAAACGCAAATTTCGCGCATTTATAAAGTTTAAGATTTTTTAATAATTTATCTATCAATTCTAAAAATATAGAATAATTATTAAAATATAGGTGAATTCATTGGCTATATAGCACTACAATCAGTTTTATGTCTCCGTATTAAAATTCGGAGGTTTGATTTTTTTAATGTTGGCGGAAAATATTCAAAATCGTCGCCAAAAAACCGCGAGCAATCGGAGAAAAAAGTTTTTTGACGCGCGATCGTTCGAGTGGTTAAGGACGTGTTGAACTATGGATGAAGTTAAGCGTTTATTAGTTTATTAGTGACAGCCCTGAGGTGATATCTCACAAAAGCGGCGCTATACAAATCATCCAATAAACAAATAAATAAAATCTACTTTATGTTCTGCAATTCTACATGATATTTTTCTATTGCACCGTTCAATCACACGCCCCACAAGGTATTTTATAAATACCATGTGATTCAAGTGGAATGTGGTCTTTCTGACTTTTTAATAGAGACGAGATTTTATTTTGCGATTTATAAATGGTTTTGATTTTATTACTTTTGAGGATTCGACTAAATGTATCTGTCGAGTCTTTGATGTATGGGAGAATTGCTGTAGAAAGGGGGGGGGGTTCTTCTTCCGTTTCAGGATTAGTTGCGTTAATTTATGGATTTGTCTATCCGAGAAAATTATTCTACACCTTACACCCGTGAAAACCTTAACCATAACACATAATATAAAAAAAAAAATCAGACATTAATTGAATACTGAATTTGTGGTATTTATTATTTTCTCGGGGCATGCACAATTGAACAGCTTTGGGATATCTATGGACTGCAGCACGCCCTACCTGATGTCCTAAGGCTATGTCCAAAACACAATTTCTAGTATTAATTTTCAAATACGTATTTTTAAACAGAAAGTTTGCTATTTTTTTCAACGACTTCACCGTGAGTCGAGTCCAAAGTTGGTTGTCCCAGCAGGTAATGAATTAGGTAATCTGTCCAATATGAAATAACAATAATAACAATCTCCCACGGCTGTCCGTCTGCCTCGGCGGATATGCAGAGCGGGCCGCGGGATCCGGTCACGTTCAGGCTGCACAAGACACCGACACTGGACAAGGTGGACACTGGCTGGGGGCACCCGCACTCGACACCAGCCACTCGGCAAGCAGGAAGGACGATATCATCTCTGCCTTTTTCCCTCTGCACGATGAAGACGGTACTAAACTTGCCGCTGTCATGCTCGTATCGCCACCTCGCGATCCGTGAATGCAGAGTAGTGCTTCTACGCAAACCATCCGAAAAACCAATGGGACTCGATTATGTTCGCAACCGCAAGTTTTATTGCACAGAACAGATAAAAATTGGAAGATTCTACCCAACCTACCTAGGTGCTATTTATAAAATATTATATAGCAAAATTATACGTTCTCCAGCGCAGATTAGTTTGAACAAAATTTGGGCAAAGCAGATCAATTTTTGAAAATGACAGTTCTAATATTTGTTTCTAAGTTAAAAAATCACGTTATGGGCAGGGTACATTATCGCTTGTCTGAATTCTGCACACTGTCAGTTTGAATTTTGAAAATGACGCTTAAATTCTAAGAAAATTACAGTTCATTGAACCAGAGTTACACGGAGAGACACACAATTGAAATTAGATTTTTTGATGATGTTTCATTGCTGAATGCTGGAAAACAACAAGGGCTACAACAAACAGTGCTCCAATGCAATCAAATTGCAATTTCTAACATATTTTATTTCAACAAACCTCGCTAACCCAAACGAGTTTCTCGATAAGGAAGTCGACACCCTTTTTTCAGTTAAATCATAAAAGATTCGCTTTTAAGCGAATGTTGTCCATACAAATACCAATACCCTCGCATTTCGTTATGACATTTATTATGAAAAGAACACGCTTTTCGATATATTCTGCATGACTAATATTTTATCAGGAAATTGGCACTTGTTTTAACAGGATCATTTTTCTCCGCGTGGGAATGACACGTCTTATAGGTATACAAAAAAGGCACTTTTACAAGTGTTGAGTCCAAAGTTTTATTGACAAGTTCAAAATAAATAGTTTTCACTATAGCTGACCACAAAAACAGAACATAATGTTCATTCAAATTTTATTTCTTATTTTTCGTTTATTTGTCCGCCACATTGATGTATTATGTCCGCCATCTTGCTAATTTTCTTATTACAAACTTTATTTATATATATTTATTTATCAGAGCAATTCGGTTCAGTGGTTGCCTTGATTCTAAGGGCCAGCTGTTTCCCCGAATTTGAACAATTTTAAAATTAACATTCAATTTCTGTTATTATTATATTATGTGCCAGTTATTTCACAGAGCAGATTGGAATAATAACAGAACTTGGATATTAACATTGAAATTTGATAACTGTTAAATTTTCACTAAAATCTGAAATGAATAACATTATTGACAGTGGGTGGCTGGTTGGGAGGGACGACGTATGAGCAGTGTTCTGTTCGCAGTATTTTCTAGTAAAACGGACAAAGGACCGTCCAAGTTGGAAAACTAATAAAGTGTCTGTATTATATCACCACCGCAGACCTGTTTGTCTCCCCTCCGACTCCGCCGATATTCTCTACAAAGGGAAGATCGGATGTCGGTTTCATTAAACTATTTAAATAATGTTCGAGACATAATGTTAACATTAATACTAGTAGGTAAGTAATTGCTTCATTTAACCTAGAAAGAAAATAATCTACTAAGAAATGTTATACCTACACGGTGTCCGGAAACTCGTATCAATACAATCTATAGTCAAGTTAGCATTTCAGAAGATGGGCGTACTGTAATTTGGCAGTCACCTCTGTTCTGGAGCCCCAAAATACCCAAAAGCAAAACCTTGACTGCAGAAACGGCTTGAGCTTTCTTCCTTTTAAAGCTAGTATAATTTCATCAATATTTGGACATTCGACTAAGTAGGCACTTTTAAATCGGTTACCAAATCACTTCACGTTATTTTTAAGATACGCCTAATTATCTATATTTCAAATTTTATTGTTAATTCTAAATATGAAATACGATAAAAAAGACGTAAAAAATTAGGTATTAATATGGCCGAGAGATTAGAGGTGTTTTCCCGGAAAGACAGAGATCCTGAATTAGATTCCCAGTTAAGATCTTAAACTTTTTTTTATCTGTGTCTTGTTTTGTTTCATCTTTCGTAGATTTATTAATATTATCTTCTTCTTCAATGATATAAGTTAATAATTTTAAAAGTTTGTCACTCACCGGGGCAATACTTGAGAGTATCCCCCGGTTTTGAAATTCAGCAGAACTGATAATAATCGAGGCTCGCCAATAATTCCGTATCATGTTTGGCACCGCAAAGGCTAATCCATGGCATTATACTCGTAAATCAGCAGCGGAAGCCTAAGCAAGTGACATTCGATGCAAATTACGGCCGTATCGGCACAGCGCTCCATCCTAATTAGCTTCTGGGAAAGGTGCTGCAATCGATTTAATTAATAAATACTTTATACTAATACATTTGAACTTTGATTGGTGCGAAAACACACTTTGAAGGTACACCCACCCTGTCCCACCCCGGTATAGGTGACTTATGGTCACCCCTTCGGAGCTCTCGCATGAATCTAATTTTTTGAATAAACGGCTCTACAATTTATATAAATGAAGCTAGGCCTTCAAAGTCCCCGCATACGGTGTTATGAAGCGGTATGCAAGCGCTTACAAGTACTAAACTAAGGACAACACAGAAAAATAACAACAAAACAATCAAGTTCAAGTGTCAGGCAGATAGTTGGTGGAGGGGACCCACACTCCAGTACCTGTAAACACATAAAAGTAAAGTAAACAATAGAGTGACGGGGGAGTTTCGCCGAACCACGACTGGCAGTCCTGTTGAGAAATTGGTGGTGGTTGGGGCGACTGGTGCAGGTCAGGACTTCCACACCCCTTAGCCGACCACCCGGTGGTGCCCTGAAGATAAGTATTGGAAAAAGAGGGATAAAACCCTAAAGAACCTAGGGGAAAGAAGCGTCAGGAGGTCGGAGGCAGGGTGGAGGTTACCCCAGCCTGCACAGTCACCCCTCTGACCACCAACGCTCATCAGGGGTGGCGCAGGTAATTGGCGGAGTCCTCCGGTAAGAAAGAATAATAAGAAGCTCCAGTCGTGCATGCGGGGACGAGGCCCGTTATCCAACCCCTAATGGGGAAAATAAACAAAACAAAACAGACAACGGAGTTCAGTTCTCGCCTGTAAACTCGTTGCTGTTACTAAAAAAAAAAAACGAAAACACACTGACTATTTTTATTTTGTAATTATGTATTTTATTATTTTTCAACCCCGTACAAATCGCAAGTGAACGCCACTATTGAATTCGGCAGCCACTTCTGTTTTTTTTTAATGTGAGCGCAAGAGTTCCAACTGCTCCCAACAACCGTCTGGAGCCAGTGAGGCTATCAGCAATCGGGGTATGTTGTGAAACTGAAAGTAGTGGGGAGGGGAAGAAAATTGGGAAGGTGGGGGAGTACCGGGCTATTCAGATCTGGTCACCAAACCCGGCTAAAGCCATTTCAATCAACGGTTCAATTTTGAATGGTAGTCTTACACCAGGGCGATACTGAGATTATCTTCCACTCTGGAACGTGCCACTAGTATACTAAATAATATTTTTTAATGCATGAATTGTGAAATAACGCAAAATCGTCAAATATAATTTACTTGGGCACGCCGGGATTTGAACCCGCGACCTTCAAATTGCTAGTAGAGAGCCTTACCCCTCGACCACAATTCAAGACCCATTCGAGTCCATCGAGAGCGTTAAAATTTATGAATATGATTTACTAATTTTATGACGCTGTCAAGAAAGAGTATTGCGGTGTTAATATTTTAGTTTGAGGAAATTTCATAAATAATGAAATAGTTTCGTATTGACTTTTAGCGGCAAACCATCGATACAATCTATCGCACAATCGCTACGCCATTTTAAAGCATGGCTGTACCCGTACAAGGTCCGCAGGAATTATTGAAGCAACAGTAACAACGAAATAACATACCAGGAGTCCACGGCTGAGGGGAGTTCGCCATAATGAGAGACTTATTCTGGAAGATTGCAGGCTGTGGAGAAGAGTTTAGAGGGCGATGGGCTCCGGTAGATGGAGATGAATGGTCAAGTCTTTAAACAGCGCCCTATTCAAATTAAATCCACCCGTCCGTAGCGAGTCCAAAATGAATCCCATACGTGCGTTATGAATTCAGCGACTATGGAACTTTATGTTCTATTAAATAATTCACACACAACGTACTCGTGGAGCATCAGCGGTAAACCGTGCGGGCGTGCAAAATTTTATTAACACCATCTGTAATATGATTTGTTAACACCAAATTTGAACGGAATATTATTTTGCAAGAATCAATAGATATTTCTGTGATTGTCTTGTTTCATTTAACATTTTGTGCATTTTCGTGAATATTTTTTCATGAACATTCTGCAGGTAAAACAAACACACCCGTTCACAGTTGATGTTGGCTTCATGAGAAACAGTGGCGGCTTGTTCTCACAAAAATGGGTAGTGCGCTAAAAAATATTGCCAATCTATCCTTACCTACTGGAATGATCGGCATGCGAACTGTAAACTAAAGTGGCGCCATCTCACCGAAGAGTTTACGAGGCATTGGCGAGAGCCGTTTATGTTTTCGGAGAATTTTCAATACTGTGGTCGACGGTTCCATGCTAACTCAACACAGTGACTATTCAACACACTTTTAAAAAGTGATATAAAGTCATTAAAAACGATGAAAAAAAAGTTTAACCTAACCTAATCTAACCTAACCTACTTAACCCTGTTAATAAAGTTTTTGTTCATCACTTTCCATGACTTTATATAACTTTTTAAAGGTGTGATGAATTATCATTTTGATGATTTATCCGGTCACCGTGGTCGACATCCACGCTCTGCGCGTACAGATAATTGATGTTCCAGGGTGACGTTTCTCAATGAGCGATATGGAATTCGCTCATACTACGTGACTTATGACACGTGATCCAAAGAACAAAAATTCGAGTCGGTTGAATTTAACATACTTTTATTACTCTTATTTCCTTTGATTTTCGATAATATTATTATCGGTTGATAATTATTAGCTTTAGATTGACTGAAATTTTGGGGGTGCGTTGCTCCAATGCATCTTAGAGCTAGCCGCCACTGATGAGAACGGGCCGTTTTGGTGTAAGTCGCCTCGTGTGTGGAACGAGCTACCGGCATCTGTTTTCCTCCTTCATATAATACGGGTCTCTTCAAGACTAATAAATCCCTCCCTACAGCTCCTCAGTCAGGGGCGCTCTTGTAAGAAGTCACATAAAATAATTATAACAAATAAATTGACTTTTTTCTGGTGAATTCTATGCATAAACTTCCAGCTTCACAAATCCTATAATTACAATATGGCGGATTTTTCACGTGTGTGCGAATTAAAAATTTCATAAGAATTTTTATAATTTCTTTGCAGTAAGGTCCACGTTAAACCACTTCCAGTAAAGTGCAAGTTAAACCACTTCGCGTCTTAATAACCGTAGCAAAATATTGACTAACCTTAATTAGACTTAGATTACCAAGTACATTGGATCGATTTGATAGATAAAACTTGTTATTATTCAAGTCTGTAATAATGTATTTCGATTGATAGCAGATTGATTTATATCCTGTTCGACAATGATTATTCGATGTTTAATCAGAGCGATATCGGAGAAAAATGTTATTTCGTTCCTTTGGTGGACGCCGATATCTGCTGGCTATCTGATTTCGTAGTCCATTGAGCAACTAAAATACACGCTACATAAAGACCCTGCAGACGTGTGTATATACTCTGTACGGACAGTCGTAATCGTGAAGTCAACTTGTCACATTACGCGTAGTGACAAAATGATGCAGTGACACTAGCGACATTGACAAACTACAGTCTGGCCAAACCATAGACTTATATAAACTAGAATAGGCAACCTACACTTGAAACCGTCTTTGTGTACATTTGTAGTGCGGAAAAGTGACTTTCGCGTTCGACAGCCGAACGATACTCACATATCGACTTTAGGCGAGCATAAAGTTTTCAACAAAAAAAAACTTATTTTCACTTAGCTCTTATTTTTAATGTAACAGACCCGTAAAAATTACGGGATTTTGAAATGATTGTAGAATTGTAAAATCATGAAAATTTGACATTACTAACCCTGAGAAATTTAAACAACAGAAATACACATTTCGAAAATAATATTTTTATTGTTAACAAAATATTAAGCGCCCCTGAGGTGATATCTCACAAAAGCGGCGCTATACAAATTGTCCAATATTATTATTATTATACTATAGTACTTTGTCGCTTATCTGAATTATCGACACATGTGTTCCATTTGTGAAGATGGCAATTACATTCAAAACAAACCGAGTTCATTTACCCCAAGTTACAATCACAGACCCACAACCGAAATTACTATTTACAACTAGCGTAAAATCACGGGATAGTCCGTATTCTTGACAGATCCAATTTTGAAAAATTCCAAATTTGAAAAAAAATATTTTCTGTTAAAAATATGATATCATTTATTTATTAATTAACGCCCGTTTTAGGGGCGTTTACATAGGTGGGTACTTATCTAGGATATATAGGTAGGTACTTTATCGCTTTCCGAATTCTTCTCACAATCAGTTCCAATTTAAAAAATGAGACTTAAATCAAAAGAAAATTTGAGTTCACGAAGCAGATTTCACGCAGCAGTAACGTGGATAGTAGACAACTGAAATAAATATGTTTGATATCATAATCTATTATAAAAACGCGGTTTTTTTGGTGAAAGATAGTACATTGGATTTACCAAACTTTTTGGCGTTATTTTTGCAGTAACGCAACAGACAACTCAATGACATGGCGGATGTACAATCCGACATCAAAGTGTTAAACTCGGTGAGCATTGATACCAGGAAATCGAAAACTGATGATCTTTATACCATAAGTGTTCAAAATGGGTGATATACGGGGTGTATCGGCACGTACCCGACAAACTTTAACCAGCTATTCCTTAGCATATTTGGAGTAAAAATCTTATGTGCACTTTGCTGTCCGGTAACGTTTTTTTTAATAAAAAAAATATTATTCATATTTTCACCACATGTCACCACTGTTTTATCCTTTGTCAAAGTTTGAAAACCCATCTGGCAATATTTTATTCGAATTCCGTTGAATAATGTACGTGTGTACCTATATTGGCGCGCTTTTACAATCACAACGAAATGGCACGGCACCATTCGTCTCATTTTTAACTATTATTATTTAGTGTGTGCGAAAGAGCGAAGACGCTTTTCGACATACTTGCTTATAACAGCTGTTGAACACGAAAAGCAATGCCAATGACAGTGATGTAGTGTGGAAATTTTTATTTTTTTTTGTTTTTAATTGAAAAAAAATGCTACCGGACAGCAAAGTGCCCATAACATTTTATACTCCAAATGTGCTAAGAAATAGCTGGTTAAAGTTTGTCGGGTTAGTGCCGATACACCCTGTATAAAGGGAATTAACTATTTTAAAGAATGCCTCACATAATTAAAATAAGATAATTTGCCTTATTATAATTTTTTTTACTACTTAATGCAAAGTCTTTCCATTCTTTTAACAAGTTTTATTTATTTTGATTTAGGGAAAATTACAGTTATAATAAGGTTGGTGCTGTTTGCTGGCTCGTGCAGTTTACTTGACTGAGAGACCAATTATAAATCTCCTCATTATACCAAAACATTGTATTTAACAAAACCTATTATTTGACAACTATCTGTATCCCGCCACGCGTTACTGTGGCTCATTCGGTCTGTGAGGATAGAGAAAAAGTAGCGCGTGTTGCTTTTACGTCCAACAAATGGCGCTGTTTTTCACAAAAGCATGTTTTATCTGTCACAGGTAACATATATACGAGACCTTTCATGTTTATCAACGTACCAGCTGTGCTGATGTTGCTGTGGCTCAGTCTGTCTGTGCAGATAGAGAAACAATAGCATGTGTTGCTTTTACGTCCAACAAATTGCGCTGTTTTAAAAAAAAAATGTTTTTACCTGTCACAGGTGATATCTATATAAAAAACGCGTATTAGAATGCAACATTGTGTCAAAATTTCAAAGCAATCGGTACAGAACTTCCGGAGATTTATGATTTTGAACAAACGTACAATTTTATTTTTATTTATATAGGTTAACAGGTATTCATTACGTATGATTAAATACACAAATAGTGTGGCAGGCGAAAAGCATGTTTAAAAAAAACTACGTATAATAACTTACATTATGAATAAAGAAAAAGAAAAAACAAAAGGTGGAGCCACGTATCAGGCTAAGTGTCTCATAGATTTATAATACATATATGGGCCAAACACTGAATCGCTAGACGAAACACTGAATCGCTAGACGAAACACTCAATCGCTAGACGAAACACTGAATTGCTAGACGAAACACTGAATCGCGAAACGAAATACTGAATAACTAGACGTTTGCAAGCGTTTACATACATCGGGAGCGTAATTAATACAAGTCGTAAGCTAATCTGAAATTAATTAGAATCATGAATCGGGCGTGTTCTTAGTAACCTGGGCGTGATCATTCTCTTATTAAAAATATCATTATGTTTCCTGAACAAAAGAAAACTCATCAAATGGCGAATTCGAGGAATGAAAAACCAACGTACGAGAAACTTCACAGGCAAATAATATATAGGGCTTAATCGACAAAGGGAGCCGCAGACGCAGACACCTTTGTTCATCATCAGAAACTCTTGAGATTCACACATCAAAGATCCTTCTTACAGAAGAGAACGGGCCAAAAATCATAGCGGAGCAATGACAAAGTCGGATATTACCAACCTACTTCTGAATACTGATCTACGTGAGGTGCAACTCAAAAGGGAAAAAACATCACCTAGGTATGAGACTCATCGCTCTGGGGAGGTTTGGATGCTTTAAGTGTGGTCCCCGGCAATTGGCGGTCTCTACTGACAGTGCAAAGTACCTGCCGCCTTTGAGGAATAAGCGTTTGATGTCACGTGACACCTCCCGCCCCCGCCCCCTCCCTCAGAGCAGGGCGACTTACAGACCGCAGCCTCCTCGTCTGAACTCCCTCCCACTCCCGCTACCCGGGGGCCGATCCGCAAACGTGTACGCGAAGAAAGACATGATAAATGTTGCGAGCATTGAGCAGGGGAGTTATATTACGTATTATATTATTGCTACCGCGACTTCAAAGGCAACTTTACAAAACTTCAAAGAATAAAATTATTCATAACAAACAAATAAGCAACAACAAGAGATGTCACACGTTTTAATATAGATACATTTTGAGATAACATAATAAATATTTTATATTGGACTAGCGAAGACCCGTGAAAACTCGTCATAATTATAATTGTACGATTTGTGAAGCTGAAAATATATCATTGAAAATATATCACTTTCCATGACTTTATATAACTTTTTAAAGATGTGATGAATTATCATTCTGATGATTTATCCGGTCACCATATTTTCATGTCCTACAACGCACTTATCTTTGTATAAACGGTACAATTATAACGACCTTATAACCTAATCTGCAATGTTATAAAAAAAAAATGTACAAATTAAATTACTTTGCAAGTAAGAATTAATAATATATATGGCAAACGGAGCGTTTATTAAAATGACTATCATTAGACGGAGAATTTTGCGAACGACGCTTGGATATGGATAAAATTTAATAATAGGGATATTAAGAGGAAGCTACAAGCCGAAAATGTGCATATTCTTGGTATACCTTATATTGTAGGTAATAGGCATTAAAATCGCTTGGCAAAGGGAGTCTAGAAACGATCGATTTCAAGCACAAAACTGGTAGATATTTATTTTGTAAAAAAAAATTATAAGTAAGCAAAAAAGTTAATCAAGTGAAACTGTCACAGATAATCTTAGCTTTAAAACTGTATTTTCAAAAAGTTGTTTCCTTTACGCGTTCATACATTGGTAAAAAAATAATTTTTTAGTGGTTTATATTTATATTTTTTACTGAGTAATTTATTATTTTATTTGTATTCTACTCAAGCGAAACGATAGGAAAACCTTCAATTTATCATTTTTGGTAGGTATTCACAATGTACACCGATTCGTTATAAATATTAATCAAAATAGTGATTTAGCATTAAGCTTCGCCTTAAGTACATTTTCATTTATGTATGTCTTCTTTCCATTTGATGGGAAATAAAAGTCCCTCAATAAAACTACCATAAATAGTTTTCTGCACGGAGAAAAATGAGTATCGCTAATTTATTAAGAATCTCTTTAATTTAAAGGTTAAAAACGGGATTGCAGGCCTTTAAATAATGAATTAATAGGTTTTCTGAAAAACTTTTAGTGACTTGGCATTAAGCTTCGCCTTAAGTAGGTAAGTAAGTACAGCATGGATAAAATAAAATCTATAAAATTTTAACTATACAGCAGAAAATCTCATATGTGAGATCATTATGAAACTCACACAACTATATCTGTAAATTTTTAATTATAGAGTGGTAAACGCTCTCAATATCGCCCCGATGAAGGACTACTTTGCAAAACCGTAACGAAGATTGAAATGGCTTTAGCCGTGGTTAGTAACCAGGTCTGAAAATCCAGGTACTTCCGTACAGCAGTAAATCTCGAATGCGAAATCTGGCGTTATGAAACTTACACAACGTTCTGTATCTGGAAATTATTGATTATATAGTGGTAGACACTCTCAGTATCGCCCCAATAAAAGACTACCATGAAAAACAGTTACGATGATTGAAATGGCTTTAGCCGTGATTATTGACTAGATCTGAAAAGATAGGTACTTTTCAACCCTTATTTCGCCATATCCTTCCTCCCTTCAGCATAAGAACATACCACAGTAATTAAAATCCCTCCTCTCCGGGACGTTGGCCGATACCCCAAAAAAAAACATATTTTCATTTCGCAACCAATTTAAATATTTTCTATGGTTTCTCTTAATACAACAGGTGAATGCTGAGGAATTTCTAAAAATAGGCCATAGCCGACTCCTTCCTATTCCGAACACAACGCAATTTGACACGTATGTAATATATGGCCGTGGTTGGTGCTGATGATGATGCAAAAACATGCAATTTTTCCCTACCGAGAAAATACAAGGCCTCGTCCAAGTCCAAAATAGCCAGGTAACATTATAAAACACCAATATGAGGTAAAAAATTGTGAGGCGCATATGACGCCGATCTATCTGTATAAAGAACATTAACTTTATATTCAGTAAATTAAATGATTCACCACTTCGTGGAAAATAAGAATCAAATATTTTTTTTAAATCGGTTTTATAGAAAAAATAAAGACTGCGATAGCTTTTGCATGGCTGTATCGACATGATCAAGTTGGCGTAGCGCAATATTGTGCATGCCCGTTTGAACCTAACCCAACCCGACATCAGTTCTATACGAAAATTAAATGAGGGCCTCAGCACGGGTAAACCACCCAGTGAGGCCAACATTACTAAATTGTAATAAGAAATGTAAAATATTGTACCAAAAAAATAAATAAAAATAAAACTTTTCCGTGGCCTCAATAGAGATCCCCCCACATACGCTCAATCTGCTGCAAGTCGTTAAATCGTTAAAAAAAATCACAGCATAGAAAGAACTGTCCAAATTTATTAATCATATTATTGTGCAAACCCTCGGGAGATAAAAACTAAAGTATTCTATTATTTTAATTGATAAAATAAATCATTATTAACCCTTCAGGCTAATTTGTCCGCTCAGCATCTCATAGAAATCGTTGTGTCTTCCTTACAGTGTCAGAAAGAGAAAACACCACGCTTTATATTCAAACCTAGACGGTGACCACTGAAGAATTAAAATGTGCACTTCCATGAAACCTTAATTTCCGACCGCAATTTGAGAGAAAAATAGGAAAAAAAATTTTGCGATGTTTTTATTAATTATATATTTATATGAAAAAAGTGAGGTGACAAAAAGGTTTAGATATAATACATTTCCCTAATAAAATGTGTATGTTTTTTTTTTTTTTTTTTTTTCGTTGTTAGTAATTTTATTTAGAAAAAAAGTAAGGTGAGCCATTTTAAAAACTTTTTTATGTTTGCATTTAAAATTTTAAGTTTTAAACAAAATTCTAGCTGTCCCCCTCAGTCTGTCTGTGCAGATAGTGAAACCATTTTACGTCCAACAGATGGCGATATTTATAAAAAAGCATGTTTATCCAACTGATGGCTCTGTTTCTGTCACAGGTGACATCTGTATAATATATGTATATAAAAACACGGGCGTATTCGAATGATACGTTAAAATTTAAAAACAATCGGCTAAGAAGGTATGATTTGAGATGTTCACATTTTGTCAAAAGTATTATAGTGATTTGTTTTGGGGGTATTATGCCGTGTTGCGCTACCTCCTTCTTTAGCCAACGTTTCGGACAGAATTGCAGCGTCCATCATCAGGGCAGAAGGAGGTAGCGCGACACGGCATAATACCCCAATAACAAATCACTATAATCGGCTAAGAACTTTCGGTGATTTAAAAATTTGAACAAACGAACATTCACATTTTTATTTATACAGGGTGTATCGGCAAGTACCCGACAAACTTTAACCAGCTATTCCTCAGCACATTTGGAGTAAAAAATGTTATGGGCGCTTTGCTGTCCGGTAACATTTTTTTTCCAGTAAAAATAAAAAATCCACACTCCGTCACTGTCATTTGCATTGAATCTCGTGTTCAACAGCTGTTATTAGCAAGTGTGTCAAAAAGTGTCCTCGCTCTCTCGTACACACTAAATAATAATAGTTAAAAATGAGACGAATGGTGCCGTGCCATTTCGTTGTGATTGTAAAAGCGCGCCAACGTAGGTACGTACGTACATTATTCAACGAAACTCGAACAAAATATTGGCAGATAGGTTTTCAAACTTTGACAAAGGATAAAACATTGGTGACATGTGGTGAAAATATGAATAATAAATTTTTTATTAAAAAAAAATGTTAGCGGACAGCAAAGTGCCCATAACATTTTTTACTCCAAATGTGCTAAGGAATAGCTGGTTAAAGTTTGTCGGGTACGTGCCGATACACCCTGTATAGAAAATAATAAAAGTTGAAAGCGTTTTTTATCCCCTTTCAATAACAGAATTGAGTTTTAGGATACATTGAGAAATATACCATTTATTTGGATTTTATTGCAAACCGGAAATACTCTTACATGATATGCCAGAGGCCTGAAGGGTTAATATGCTACTATTGACTGCTGACCAATTTGTCAGATCCCCACGTTAGCTCTGCTGTGAAAGACGTGAAAAAAAAATAACATAAAAATAAATAAATGTCAGAATTAAACAAATAAAATTACTAAGTCAACCCTTTGACGTAAGAATAAAATGAATCGCCTTTCCATAGTCATGGTACGTGTCTTGCAGTGGGCGGAGTAGTTTCAGTGAGAAGCGATTGTGATCCGACAGCACTTAGAGGGTTAAGGGGCTGGGTATAGGCGCCCCCCTCCCCCCATCCTTCCCGGGCCTTTGTGACTCATGAGCAAATTGTGAGGACTTTTACACTGGCAAAACAAATACATACCTTCAAAGGACTACTGCCTATTATTATAGTGCCAACTACTTACCATGTTACTTACTTACACTTGTTTGGAATTTATACAAACATGAATCATGAAGCATATTTTTTTCATTGTGTAAACAAAACATTCATCTTAAATTGTTTCATGATTGTCTCATAGTCTTTGATAGTCACTGAAGATAAAAACCGATAGAATTAAAATGAATTTTAACGATTAAAACAATTTGAAACTTTTAACCAAGTTTAAAAAAATAGTTTTAGTAGATTGTTTGATTAGCGATTGTTTGTTTGATTGGCTATTGATTGTTTGTTTGATCAGTGATCGTTTGTTTAACGATTAATTGTTTATTTTTATTAGCTATTGATTGTTTGTTTGATCAGTGATCGTTTGTTTAGCGATTGATTGTTTGATTAGCGATTGTTTGTTTGATTATCTATTGATTGTTTGTTTGATCAGTGATCGTTTGTTTAACGATTGATTGTTTGATTAGCGATTGTTTTTTTTATTAGCTATTGATTGTTTGTTTGATCAGTGATCGTTTGTTTAGAGATTGATTGTTTGATTAGCGATTGTCTGTTTGATTCGTGATTGTTTACTAAGCGAATGTTTGTTTGATTAGCTATTGATTCTCTGTTTGATCAGTGATCGTTTGTTGAACGATTGATGTTTGTTTGTTTAGTTAGTGATAGTTTGTTTAGCGATTGATTGTTTGATTAGCGTTTGTTCATATATCGATTGTCTGTTAGGTTAGTGATTGAGTATTTGCTTAGCGATTGTTTATATGTTTAGCAATTGTTTGTTTGTTAAGCGATTGTTTTTTTATGGTATATATTATATCAGGGTGGTAAACAATGGTATTATTTAAATTATATTAATCAATATAACTGTTATATACAGATTTTAACAGACAAACTGCTTTGGCAGTTTAGCGGGTATAAAAATAAAAAAAAATAAAAAAAATAAAAATAAAAAAAGAAGATATTTTGGATTTATTAATATTATATACCTATCTGGTTTCAAAATTAACAGCGATCGTAACCAAGTAGTTAGGTCGATTTTACTATGAAATTTGACAGAAAAAAGTCTAACTGCATACTCGATTTACTCGAAAACACAAATTAAAAAAAAAAGTTACTACACCGTAAAATCGACTCCATTTATATACAGATTTAGATATACCATTTTCCCGCATGTAGCATTAGTTTATGTTTCCTTTTAGATATATATATATACACGCTCGTGTAAAAAAATAAACTAAAGGTTCTTACTCTAGCCGCTCTAGCGCGTTGAAATCGACCTATCAATATTTAGGAAACATTTAGCACGACACAATGGTCCCATAGTTCCGGCCTAAGTGATGCAAAGTGCGAGAGTTTAATAGCTGCAGGGCCCGCTATCGGTCTTACATCGGAGGGGAGGGAAATGGGAACGGGGCCCAGTAATAAGGAACTCTTTGAAAATATCGCTGTTGAAAGGCGTCGGCGGTTCCTTAACCAACCCTCGTAAGCCTTTCTCAAAGCCACTCCACTCACCTTCACCCATCGAACTGCAAAAATCCGGCTCCAATGACCAAGAAAATATCCGCAAACCTTCAAAACAGCTCAAAAGGTCCCCTGCATCTGTAGGGTGGCATTTCACAAGACTTTGTACTACTATACTCTTTCTGTATTTCTGTCGGTGGGGTAGCTGAGATCGTGTTAAGTATTTGTCTCCAAGAAGCAAGAAAACATCTGAAAATTCTCAACACTTCTCAAAACGTTCCTGCCATCTGCGAGTCGACAAATGACATCAGTTTAAAATGCTTTTCCCCTTTTTGTATTTCTATATTCTGAGTAGACGATATCTTGTTAAGTATTTAGCCTTTCCGGGGTAAGAGCTGGTGCCGTCAAAGGGAGCCGCTGTTTGAGAGAACTGGCCACCACTCTGTGAACTGTGGACTATTCCACGCACCATTTGTTAGAAGTGAAAGTAGACTACTTCAGACGCGTCGATATTAACACCAACTCTGTAAGGGGCTGATCCGTTATCGGTGTAGAGGAAAGGGTATTATTTTAACGTGACTAAAGCTCAAACAAATAATAATACAAATTTAAAAAACACTCCATAATTAGAATTCGAAAGAATTGCAGCAATACCTACAACTCTTAAATTTAGGTATTGACGCTTTTATCACTTTCATACCTAAGTTGACGGAAGGATTGTTTTGGGAAAGTGTCACGAAATAGTGAAGACGTCTGTCTTAACTCAAAGTCAAACACACGATGTGAAAAGGGTATCAGTAAGTTATGTACACGAAATGACCAATTCCATTCAAATGAAAAATGTTAAGACTTATGTGGAAACATTGTCATTGTCTGGTAGATATGGCTATAGTGTAAGACCAGCATTAAGACATTCAGATCAGACGAGATCTAAATAGCCAGGTACTTTCAAAACTTCTTATTCCTCTCGGCAAATGATTCAGCCTCACAAAACATTCAAAATTGGGATATCATATTCCTACTGCGTTTTTAAAAAAGGTGTACAGTACATGGCTACAACCACGCTGCAATCATAGAACAGTTAGAGGCGCTATTTTTTCGCTTCATGTCCCATCAAAACAAAGCGCTTCAATGGCTAAAACTGGTGCCATTTACTTAGTACATCTTAATGTTCTGTGCAGGGCTTAAAAGTATACGAATTTGACCTTAAAGTCAGGAGGTTGCATGTTCGATTATCGTCCCTACACAAAAACAGATTCACATGGATCTTGCTTTTTAAACTCGTATATTATTTGGGACGCCGAAAGTTTGTGTTTCGCAATTTTTATTGTTACAATTGATAGACCATCACAGTAGCTGACAATGGCCGAAATAATAACAAAATGTGTGGAATAAAACGTTCGCAAAAAGACTGAACCTCGCCCATCCCTTCTTGGAAGCGCCTCATTCTAGTTAGACAACGAAAAACTCCAGCGGTGGCCGAACAAAGAACAAGCGAAATAATAATTGTACGACACACAGAAGGTAATCCGCGCGCACTCCTCATCAGTCACCAGTCACCAGACACCCACAAAGGTATTAAAACTGTTTGGCACACCTGGCCGACAGACGACAGACGACAGACAACAGACAACAGACAACACACAACACGGGACACCTTAGCTACTTGGCTTTCTTAAATATATTATTATTTTTTTAAAGAAAGATCGGGTTACGAATAACCTGACAATGGTAAGTTTTTAGATTCTCACGGCCAAAAGCATTTTTGTTGTTTGTTTTTGGGGTGTTATGCCGTGTTGCGCTAACTCCTTCTTTAGCCGACGTTTCGGACAGCGTTGCAGTGTCCATCATCATCAATTCGCACTTGGACGGGCCCAGGCCACAAATAAATAAGCACAAACTCGACAACCAAAAAAAAATTTACACATCTTCGGATCTACCGGATCTGCCCTGATGATGGACACTGCAACGCTGTCCGAAACGTCGGCTAAAGAAGGAGTTAGCGCAACACGGCATAACACCCCAAAAACAAACAACAAAAAAAACCTGACAATGTTTGAAAATCTCCTACTACCACCACAGTAAGCGGAAAATGTTGCTCGTACTGTGATGGAGGACTTAGCCAGCCGAGGAATTGAATGCACTACGCTTGCTACCCAAACGCGATGCCAACTCAGCCACTGACTGGTCGCTAATTTGCGACAGCTGTCTTACCAGACTGTTGCGTTTTCCATATTGACATAATGACGTTGTAACCAGTTGGAACTGTTTCGGAATGTGCGGTTATAGATCGTTTGACATCAATAATCATAAAATGAAAATATTAAAAATTACACATTTTTAAAACGATAATTTAATATTTTTAGAACGATAATTTAACACTTTTAGAACGATAATTTAACATTTTTAGAACGATAATTTAACATCCTTTGAACGATAATTTAACATTTTAGAACGATAATTTGACATTTTTTACAGTTTTTGAAAATACCCCATTATGGACAAGACGTGAGACTAATGTTGCATTCGAAGATTGAAAATTTGTAATTTTGAAAAGACAAAAGCCATTTATTACTTACTGTAAGAACATAAAAAAATAGTATGGTTTGTTAATTACATAGTGAAGCTAATCGATTTAACGTAATCTTTTCCTGAAATGAGCAGTTTATTATTATTATTATTTTTTTTTTTACAGTAATACCGCACAAGAGTCCCAACTGCTCCCGTCTGGAGCCAGTGAGACTATGGCATCCCCAATTGGGGTATGTTGTGAGGCTGAGGGTATTGGGGAGGGGAGGGAGATGGGGAAGAGGAAGGTGGGGAAGTACCTGGCTATTCAGATCTGGTCACCAAACACGGCTAAAGCCATTTCAAGCAACGTTTCAATTCTGAATGGTGGTCTTACACCAGGGCGATACTGAGAATATCTTCCACTCTGGAACGTGCCGCAAATATACTCTATATTATTTAAATTAATTAATTGTGAAATAACACAAATTAATCAAATAAAATTTATTTGCGCACGCCGGGTTCGAACCCGCGACCTTCGGATCTGTAGTCAAAAGCGTATACCACTAGACCACGCCGGCCGTCATATTATGTTATTAACAAAATGATAACGCTCTCACCAAGAGTATTTTAAAAAGCAAAAAAAACCTGAAATATCAGACGGTCAGGAATATAAGGTAAACGGTATTGAGCGGCCCTGTTTGGCACTTTTCTCCCCTAGTTTATTGTGTTGGGAAAGTACCTTAGACTTAGGATGGGTTGTTTCGGAGAATTTGAACAATTCATTAAATTTCAACGTTCATTTTCGGGTCCTGTGAAAGTCCTATTCAAGTTCTGTTTTTATATCATTATAGGCTAGTTGCTTGACAGAACTTAAATGAAAACAGAACTTAAAAAAATCTTTCACAGAACTTGAAAATCAACGTTGAAATTTGATGAATTGTTCAAATTCTCCGAAACAACCCGTCCTTACATTTTACATTGTAAATAAATAAGAAAACAATTGTCATGTCAAATTGTCAAGCAAATATAACGTTAGTTTGTATTTCAAATTTTTCGCAACTTAAACAAGTCACAAAATGAAAGTGAAGATCGATATAACTAATGAACGAAGCAGTAAATATCTACAAGGATTTACTAAACCCATACTTGACAAAAATTTACAATGCAACAATAACGGTTGACCTTATTTCGATCAATCTATCTATATATATGTGTGTGTGTATAGACTCAAAAACTACTCAACAGATTTCGATAAAAGTTTATTCTTATTAGTGCCAGGAGTGTTTAGAGAGTGGTTTGAATGGTAGAAGTCGGGGACGCCACGAGATTTCGAAAAACTCGGCGTAAAGTTTGAGCAACGCCTTCACCTTCCCGGGTTACAAATAACCTGAAAATATTAGAAAATCTCCTACTACCACCACAGTAAGCGAAAAATATCTGCTTGTGAAGCCGAGGAATTAAAATCACGATGCCTGGGTGGGACCCAAAAGCGATGCCAACTCAGCCACTAATCATCGGTCGGTGAAAATAGAGTGTATATTTGGGTATTACAACAGTTTATTACCTTCAAAGTTTTCAAATTACTGATTTGCAAACTTTGGATTCACTCCGTAGTCCCATTTTATTATAAGGTGTCAATTTTAAGATTTAATTAACTGTTTATAGTCGGATAATTTGTATAGCGCCGCTTTTGTGAAAAATCTCATAGGCAGTTACTAATACCTCCCTTACGCCATCTTCCACCCCTGTAAACATCCACCCACCAGATTCAGATGAGTTCTAGCGTCTCGAGAGTCGTGCATGGCGTATATGTGGCGGATAGCAGTGGCACATCGCACTCCTCGCGGTGGTGATGGGCGGGCGGCATCCGCCCAAAGCGAGGGCGCGCCGCCCGGAGAGAGTGGGCGGGATGCCCCTCCAGAGGCCACTGAATGGTGGCATTACCAGACCAAAGGGATGAAGTGCTGGCGCTAACGATTTCCAAAATAAAGAAACTGGGGCGGTGAGGTTGTGACGTAACACAGTCACGGCGCGATCGTGGAGGAATGTAACATAACGTTTCTATATTTACTTATTGTTATTGTGTTTCATTCGTAGAACTCACTTTAATAATATTTAAAAAAATAAAGTCTTAACCAAATTTATTAATGTTATTTAAAGTATATCAATTTTAATAGTAATTATTTAAAAGTTCTTTGCAAGTATTTTAGCTTTTATTAGTTGAAGTCCCCGCGTTGCCTGGGCTTTAGACAGAGTTTTTCGAAATATGTAGACAGTAGTTTTCTTTTTTGTTTTGTACGTCAAGTGTGCAAAATTTCATCAGGAAGGATCAAAATTCTGCTTTAGGGGATAGGAAAAAGGGATGGAGGTGGTTTTTCAAAATCACATTTAGAGAGTGTTTTACATTTTGTTTTGATGGTCAAGTGTGCAAAATTTCATCAATCTCGGAATCAAGATGTAGATTTGTATAAAAATTAAAAATCCATGCCGCCCGCCGGCCACAAACACTCTTCTGAGGTTTCTTACTTTTAGTTTTTTCGAATTTATTATTTCATTTCTATTTTTGCGAATTTTTTGAGGTGGTTGATTCTTTTATGGAAAAAAAATTGTATAGAAAAACGGAGTTTTGAAAAAAGGTTTTTTTTACTTCTACCATCATGTAGAATCACCTCCCGGAGTTTGTACACTTGACTCCCGGACACCATACATACAGAACTCAAAATCAAAACGGTTAAAATTTATTTACATTGCAACATTGCAATTTATAATTATGAGGTTGATATTTTTATGTTAAACTAGAATTACTGCCTGGCTCGAAATTTGAATTCCTGCATGCATTGATTTTAACAAATTTTGAAAATTTGATGCTTGGAAGAATAAGCACGAATCACACTCTTCTTTCGAAATCATTTTACATAATGAACGATTGAAAAATGTGGAACAAACAATATGGATTGTATTTATGAATAAAGTTGCGTTAGCCTCAAATATCAAGACAGAAAAAACTTCATACGTCAGAACGTCAAAGTTCGAAGGTTTTTGATGCTTCAAACACACAGATTTAAGATAGTAGTGAAGTGTTATGAAAACGCACTATTTTAAGATAGTAGTCATTCTCGAATCGAATATTATGAAATTAAAGGATGGGGATCTGCCCATATCTAGGGGTGTACTAGAGTGGTAATATTACAAAAAATTGCATTATTGATGTTGTTGTAGCTGAAAACGTATTTTTATTATTTTTTTAAATTCGATTTTTTGTATGAAGATTTTTAGGAAATTTCAGTTTAGCCGTGCGCCGCACGGATTTCCTGAAAATCTTCATACAAAACATCAATAATGCCATTTTTTGTAATATTAGCACTCCAGTACACACATAGTACAAATCATGAGCCGCCACTGTCTAAATACAAACATAACCTGAATACAAATCAAAAAGGAATCATAAAGACCATACTGAAAGTACCCATGAGAACGCCTTTGGTTAAAATTTTCAATAGTTTTGATGTACTAAATTAAATGCACACCAAATATATGCCAAAAGCATACTATCGAAACAATTCAAAAATACTACTAGACCGCGTATTAATCGCGCTAGATCAAATCTAAATAACATAAAAAAACATTACAAGTCATAAAACCACAATCGGGCAAAGAAACTACATTTATTTTGCAACAAAACTTCCTTCAACATCCTTCCCCCAGATATAAAACGAATAGAAAAGTTTAGCGAGTATAAATCAAGAATAAAAATCTGGCTGAAAAAGGTCAATGAAAAAACGACATAGAAGACAAATAAAATAGTACTAAATAACTTTCGTTCGCCTCAGCACAGGACACCCTAACGAGGAGGATCTACTATTCTGAAAATCACTATAATATTTTGTTTATCCAAAGATTTATTGGTCGCAAAAAAAAAAAAAGATTTATATAATTTCCTATGATGATCATGCTGTACGGTTCTCGAATATCTCTACCACAAGCAATAATTATTGTGATCTAATACCGAATTGATTACATGGAATTTTTCTTAACTTTTACCTACATTTAAAAGCATAATGTAGTATAATTATAGAGCTTATAGGAATCACCAACCGTTGACCGGTCAACTCAGAAGGCCAAGAGACGGGAGGCTGGAGTTGTGGGGTTTGAAGTGCCCAAGGCGGGGGCGGGGGCGGGGACTGGGGCGGGACTAATGATGCACGCGAGGAGGTGCTCCAGCAGCGGTGGCAGGACAAGGCCGCGCATTCATTAACTACGCGTACCCACATATTATACTCATAACCCAGACAGTGTAAGTGACAGGAGCACAGAAGATCAAAGGGGTATATGGAATACAGAAGAGACTATATAAAATAAGAGAATAATATAAAATAAAGTCACTATACGCGTCTGTCTGTTTATGCGTTTAGTTCTTCTAAACTACGCAATGGATTCTTATAAGGTTATCACTACCATTTAGAAAATTTCTTACGGCAGATTAACATATATACTAAATGCATATTGTTTTTATAGAAAGTAGAGAAAAGTCGATGTTTTATAATCAAGTCGTAAAAATATTTTTTCGAGCAGTGCATTGCTAAATCTGGCTAAACCTTATGATATACATCAAAATAATGTACTACGGAATTGTATATCTTTAAAAGGCCTACAGAAAAATCGACGATGGTGAATGTCTAACACCTAAGGATATTGAGTGCAAGCATACAAATGCTGTGGTCTTACACGATAGTACACGATAGTCTTGATTATAAGTACACGATTTTCAGTACCTATCTTATTTAGAGTGTAATTCCGTGATTTCGTCACCTCAAAATTTACATTAAAAGAATTCAGCGAAAGTTCTTACGATTCAATAACTTTGAGTTAAATATCTCCTCAGAACAAATTAACTACACCTTTTTTTATTAAATACATACACTTGAGGATAGGCGGCCTAAATTTATTTTTCAAATTTATAAATTCAGAGCTCGACTGTTGCGAATTTCTGAGTCTAGTCAATTTAAGAGTACCTACTCGACACACTAGGCAAAAGGACCTATTTCAATGTCACCATTCACAAAACAAATTATGTAGCTAATTCCTCGCTACACAAATGAATACACCATAATTGTATTCAAGGTGTATTCATAACAAATTCGATTTTTAAACATACTTACATATATGTATTGATGTTAAGATATTATTTCTGATAATTTCGAAAAAAAGAGTGCCTTGAGTTTTTATCCAATTGTAAACCACTGTAATGTAAGAAATTATGTTTTGCAATCATTGTTTATAACCCTTATGTACAAAACTGTAAACATTTCAATGTACAAAATGTAAAAGCCTCATGGGTGTATAAAAAATAATAAGAAAAATTAATAAAAAAAAAAACAATAATATACGGCAACCCTTGTAAGGCCAATCTCTTGGCATCAACCTGGAAAGTGCTCATCTCTATTCACGGTGTGAACCATTCAAATAATATCGTTAATTATATTATAAATGTTAAAGGAACTAAACTGGCTAACAGTGAAACAGATGCTGACCTTGAACGCGATGATATTTATGCATAAAATAATAAACAACGTAATACCGAAAACTTTTTAAACGAAATTATATACAGCAAGGACATTCGCAAACATAACAGAAAAAATGTGCAACGAAATTGGGCTACCAAAAAAGGACAAAGCCAATACACAAAACAGTTTATTCTACAAATGAATGCAATATTATAATGCGCTTCCGGAAACAATCTCTGCACCAATTAATTAATTTAAACTAGATTGTAGGAGCCATGCTAATCAAAAGAAAATGTAATAATGTATGTGTGTATTTAATAATAAATTAGACACATGTAAACTTCCATGTACAAATGGCTAAAATAAAACTAAGGCAGAAAAATAAATCGAATAAAAATTTGTGGGTGGCTACTAGTTCAGCTGGTAGCCATTTTTATATTTTGAAATGTGTTTTTTTTTTGTTTAATCCCGAGCAAATTTGTTTTCTTTCTATGCACTTTTAAATTGTTTTATATTTTTGGCACACAGCGTACGATTTGTCATTTTATGTGAAAAGCGCCCTCTGAGACTTTTACTTACAAACTACTGAGAAAAAAAATGATATAACTCTACCAGCGGAAATAAAAAAAAGTAAAATTGCTATTAAGCATCAAATATATTCCATCACTGCCACACGGAGAAAAATTATCCTGTTAAAAAGTGATAGCATGCCAATTTCCCGATACATTATTAGTCATTCAGAATATACCGAGAACACGTGTTTTTTCCTAATAAATGACGGAATGCGACAATGTCAGTATATTAATATTTGTATGAACACGTGTTTAGCCGTCCTCGTAAAACTTTTGTTTTTAACTGATACTTAACAGGACCTTTTAATTCAGACCTGAAAGGGTTAACCAGCTAACAAGCGGATTCTACGCATAAGGGAGAAAAACGAATGAAACTATGAACTTCATTTGGGTCGTTCACCTAATTCATGTTATTTTATCAAGAATAGGTATCAATACATTTCATTGTCCGGCCTTGGAATTTTTCAAGTTTAAAATTATTCCCGAGATACGCGTTTCCCAAGTGTTATTCTCTTTCACACAATGGAGCGATAATTCTTAATTATTGTATAGTATGTTTAAAAAAGCACGACATACGTGACGACCTTTCGTCTGTGTTGTACGCTAAGAAATATTATGTTTACTGTTCAAATGAGACGGCCTCTACACGGGAATGTATTAAAACTCAAAGAGGACGGAAACTTGGAAGTTCTCTCAGAACAAACCTGGGAATGTCAAATAGGTTGTCGCAAGTCGAGTGTTCAACGGAGATAAATATTATATCATTTCAAACAAGTTATACGAAATATATTTTTTTAAATGTATCTGGCTTTCACCCTTCAAGGGCGTCGTATCATAGGCCATCATTTCAAATTATGGAAAGAGGGAAGGTGAATTTATGTATATTAATTTTGTTTAAATTGCCAATTTTAAAAATTATGTGGAAGATCGGAGTCGAATTCAGATTTAGAAGAGGTAAGGTGTTGAATGGAGGGGAGGCAATTTTAGATAAAGCTTGATAGGAGAGAGGATTTTTGTTTAGAGAGGGACAACCAAAAAATGTGTGATCTAAAGTTCCCACTTCTAGACCACAGAATGTACAATCTGGGGAGTTAAGGCCGAGTGTAGTTGTTTATTAATTTAAAATAATGATAATATTATTAAGCAAATCGATAATGATAGTGTTTTCAACAAGTAAACATTTTTTTATACATTTTTTAAATTAACATAGGCTTAGTAATTATCAAAATCAAATCGAAAATATGACCTTTTTCAGACCGTAATACGTGCGTTTTAAAAAATACTATTAAAGGCTTAATATCGTCAAAAAATACCTGAAGGGGTTTTCTTTAAACGTACGAAAAAAAAAACTAAAAAATAAATAAAATAGGTTCGTAGTTTAATTTTTTCATAAACACTAATTGTTCTTGTTTTTAAAATGCAGATTATTAAACTTTGGATACGTTTATTTAACAAAACTAAACGATAAATTATTGTTATTATATTTTTCCATTTTTTAAAGTTAATTTAATATTTTTTATACTATAATTTAAGAAAGAAAACTTAGATTTTTAAATTACTTTTAAAGTAGGCCGTCTAGTGGCGCCTATTTGAAAATTTTAATACGGTAGAACATCGAACTAAAAGCTTCTTTTAAATATCCCAACAGATGGCGCTATCATGGTCGGAGTCTTGGTTATTGTTTATTTTTCAAACCGATTATATTATTAAGTTATTAAATAATTGTTAAAATATATATTTTAACAATTATCTATTAAATTATATGATAATTGTTAAAATATATATTTTAACAATTATATAAATATATATTATAATTAAAATATATTAAAATATTATTATTATTAAATTATATGATATTATACCATATTTTTAAAAATTAAATATTAATAATATGATAATATTTTGTAATCCTACATGTATTTAAAATGACTGACTTTTACATTTATATATATAAATTTTTTGATAGATCTAATACGCCTAAATTTTTTATAAGAGAGCTAGGTATAATGCCAGTAGCCGAAATTACAAATGGTAATATTTTTATAGTCTGAGAATGTCAAATTCTTTTGAACTCATTTCCTAAATCTGTGTATTTTATTATTTTTTCAAAAACAGATTTTTCGATATTACAGGAATTTGTTTTTTTTTATATCAAAGTACTAAATAAGTACAAAAAGAAAAAGAGAAAAAAAATCTAACCTATTAGGTGTGTGAGTTTGTGTTACTACTAACTAACTAACCATCACGCCGTTTCCCCGCAGGGGTAGGCAGAGAGGACGGACCGCCAAACAACTCGGTCTTGGCACACACTCCTTGCCTCATTCACATTCATACATCGTCTCATACATACTCTTCTATTATTCTGACTCTTGACATGGCCCGACTTGAGTATCGAGTTTGTGTTAGCATGAGTTATGCTATTCTGTACATTATACTGTAAAACTCTCGACTCGAAGTTTGCGGGATCGAATCCCGAAGTGGGCAAGTAAATTTTATTTGGTTAATTTGTGTTATTCACAATTAATGAATTAATATACGTATGGTATATTCGCGGTACGTTCCATAGTGAAAGATACTCTCAGTATCGCCTGGTGTAAGACCACCATTCAGAATTGAAACGTTGCTTGAAATGGCTTTAGCCGTGTTTGGTGACCAAATCTGAATAGCCAGGTAGATTCACTTATTCAATAAATAATACCCGTTCTGCGGTCTAAATTTAAATAATGATTTTTGGTCTTTCATCAGGGCGATACTGACAGTATCTAATGCTCTGAAAAATGCCGCAAATATAATACTTATGTGCATGTTCGTTTCAAGAGACAGAAGGTCAGCGGTCCTATATCGATTTATTATTGTTTTTGTAAATTATTCTCAAAAAACATGAATGAAAAGACCAAACACAAATAACCTGACTGCCATATGTTGTGGTTAGAGTATTTTGAAGCGAGCAAGCGTAATTACTAGTGCCACGTAATTATGGTGCACGTGTGAGTCAACGCTCATAAAGGCAACTCAAACAAACCTCATCTGGGTATATGGGTATTGGTTTTCAAGTTACTAGTTTTTTCAAGTTTTTTCGGGAAAAAATTGAATCCATTCGTGCTTCCGCATCTCACGCCCCTCCGCCAATATTCACATTAAATTCTAAAGGAATTTTGTCTTCCTTCAAACCCACAACGCTGGAAGAAGTAATAAAAATTATTTCAAGCTCGCCTAATAAACAGTGCAGTCTTGATCCCATACCGACATGGTTATTAAAACAATGTTCTACTGTTTTAGCTCCATTCCTAGTTCATGTTTTTAACAAATCACTTAGCACGGGTGACTTTCCTGAACCACTCAAGTCAGCTGTAGTTACACCAATCCTGAAAAATTCACATCTAGACGCCGATAACTTAGGTAATTATCGGCCCGTTTCAAACTTACCATTTATTTCAAAAATCCTGGAGAAAATTGCTGCCGCACAAATAACCAGTCACTTGAATTCAAATAAATTATTCGCAAAACGTCAATCTGCGTACAGAAAGTTCCACTCAACTGAAACCGGACTACTTCGTATGCTATCAGACATAACTCTGGCCGTAGAGTCAGGTAAGTTATCACTTATCTCACTCCTAGACATGAGTGCAGCGTTTGACACGATTGATCATGAATTCCTCATTAGGAGATTAGAGGAAACATTTGGTTTGAACTCCGACGTAAAAAATTGGCTGGTATCCTATTTATCCAATCGCTTACAAGCCGTGAGGGTTGGAAATAAATTGTCCAACTTCGCAACACTTTCTTCAGGGGTACCCCAGGGATCCGTTTTGGGTCCACTTCTCTTCATCCTTTTTACAAATGATGTCGCCAAAATAATCGAGTCATTTGATCTCTTGTCTCACTGCTACGCTGACGATCAGCAAGTTTATTTTTACTGCGCTCCAAATGAAATCAATAGTCTCAAGATCCGTATAACTGAATGTCTAGAAGCAATAACTCGTTGGATGTCTTCAAACAAGCTGAAGCTCAATCCATCTAAGACTGAGTTCCTCTGGGTAGCTACAAACAAACGTCAACATTTCATAGACAATTCACCTATTACTATTTCCGGCAGCGATATCATCCCAAAAACAACAGTCAAACTTCTCGGTGTCAATTTAGATTCAGACTTTTCGTTTAAAAGTCAAATAAATAGGACTGTAAGCACCGGTTTTTTTCACCTAAGACAACTCAAGTCTGTCCGAAGAAACCTTCCTTCAGAAGCAACAAAACTACTTATCAACTCTTACGTAGTCTCACGTCTCGATTACTGCAACGGCATTTATGCCAGCCTTCCAAAATATCAAATTGACAAACTTCAATCAGTGTTTAATGCAGCAGCACGGCTCATAACCGGGGTTTCAAAATATTCGCACATTTCAGAACACCTTCGTAACCTTCACTGGCTCAAGTGCCCTGAAAGAATCCAGTACAAACTGTGCTGGATGGTGTTTAAATCCATCAATGAAATGGCCCCACCCTACATCTCTGAACTATGCTTCCCGGAAAACACTGGTCTGAGGCAGTCAACGCTTAGATCAGCAACATCAGCAGCTGTAGGCAGACTGATAGAACCTATGCGCAAGCCAAATACTAAGTTTGGTGATCGCGCTTTCGGAGTATCTGGGCCGAAGGCTTGGAATAAACTCCCTCCGGAACTAAGATCCATAACAAGTCCAACAGAATTCAGGTCTAAACTAAAAACTTACCTTTTTAAGTTGTCGTACCCTTAAATTAAATATACCAATCCTAAGAGAAAGTCCAGTTATATTCAATTTTTCAATTAATTCCTAAACCCTGTATCTAAATTTCGCCAATAAACAATTAGATAATATTAATTAAGTGTTAATCTCAAGTGACCTACCAGGTAAGTATTATACTGTATATTTTCTCCATAAATAGTTAAGTAATAACACTGTAGAAATGTATTACAAGTTTGTACAGCGCCCTTGAGGTGTTTTTGCACAAAAACGGCGCTATAAAAGTCATCCAGGTATTATTATTATTATTATTATTACAACATAAATATGTTTTGTAAAAAAAATAATGCTCAGTGACGGATTACATTGAGGTGAGACAACAGGGGTTGTTGCTTTTCATCTTCATAATATTACGTTGTGACTAGACTTGTGCTTTGCTTATTTGGTACACATTAGTTTTTTTAAATATTTTATTATAAAAGTGATTCAGTGCAGTGCAGTGCAGCGCCTTTACTTTCTTTATATATAATGACGAAACGGAAAATTACGGGAAAAAAATCAAAGAGGAGTAAATCTTTGCAAGCAGCAAGGTATGTTTTTATGTCTTAGTCCAGTCCTGTTAATTTGAGAGGCGGATATGTGGACCGCTGCCCCGGGAACCATTCATTGGATAACCGACACCTCTGTCATAGGTAAGCCTAAGAGGTTACCTATGACAGCTACTTTTGATGACTTAGCAGAGGTGCCCGGGTTCAATTGTCTGGAACTTGGCGGCGGATGCGTCTTTTCACCCACTGTATGTCGGGGTCGGATTTGGAGACACTGGTTGAGGGAGATCTTTTTACCTCTCCTGCGGGACTCTCTCGACCCATCGCCTTGCACCGTAGTGGGAAGGGTGAATAAACATCTGTCACACCAGAACACATGACAGTTGATCACCCGACAGTTGGCCCCCCGAAACTTTTGTACTTATGCGTTGGTAATAGAATTTTCGTACATATTCACAATAAATATTTTTTTCAGGAATAATGCGTATTCGAAGAAACGACGAATTGAAGAACTGAATATTACTGAAGATGTGAATTTGGATATCCCTGTGTTCGATGTGAATTTTGACGTAGATTCACCTAAGTCGTACGAAATCGAACCTCAGTGGAAAGTTGGTTTGTCAAAAACGTATGCGAAAACTTCAAAACTGGCAGGCCATCAATCATCAATAAGCGTGGCAAGCACCCCTGTGGTAAATAATTACTCATTTTCATGACGCTTCATAAACATGCATTATTTCAGAATGTTTTCACACTGACAAATTATTTAGCTGGTTACTCCACAAAAGAATATTATTAATATTTAACATGTTTTACAGCAGATTGGTGACAACATTACTCCTGATGGCAACTTTGCTCCTGAAAACCTACCACCACTACTCATTGAGAAGAGCACTGAAGAAGTTTGCGGTCACATTCCTTGCGGTAGACGGGTTGTGGACATCAATTTCTTTTGTCGTCAAATGGAGGAAATATGTTTGCACCCGATGACATGTACAGGAGGAAAGTTCGTTCTGGTGAGAGAAACGCGGGATGGACTTTTATCGAAATTGAGATACGAATGTATGTTTTGTGAAAAGGTATCCATTGTGTATTCAGAACCTCCGAAAACGACAATCAACACCTCTCTTGTTTGGGGGGCTTTAAACATTGGTGTCGGACATGAGCAAGCAGAGGAGCTTTTGTGTACAATGGATATTCCGTTCATGTGCCCTGCAACATTTAGAAGACACGAGAGGTTGGTTGCTATGTCATGGAAGACCCATTTAGCTGAACAAATGTCAAGCAACATACGACAAGAGGCGCAGCTAGCTCGTGACAATGGAGACTTCGATGAAGGACATCCATTTATAACAGCAATTGTTGACGGAGGTTGGTCCAAGAGAAGTTACGGACATAGTTTCTCTGCAAAGTCAGGAGTGGCCTGTATTATCGGGAGACGGACGGGGAAGCTTCTATATCTCGGTATTAAAAATAAGTACTGCCACAAATGTGCGATAGCACGTGAAAATACGCGCCCACATGAGTGCAGTATTAACTATTCCGGTCCATCAACAGGAATGGAACAAACTATAATAGTTGAGGGCCTTAAATTTATTTTTCAGAAATTCAATGTTTGGACCAAATTTTTAATTGGGGATGGTGACTCCAGTGTTTATGCAAGGGTGCGAGAAATGGCCCCATTTGGATACAAGATACAAAAACTCGAATGTGCAAATCACGTTGTCAAGTGCTATACGAGCAAATTGTATAAAATGACAATGGACACGAAGTATGATGCCAGCAGTCGTACGATATTAAGAAGGGAAATTAAAAGACTGAAAAGTGCTGCACGTGGTGCTATAATGCAGGCTAATGGCAATTTGGATCAGTTGCGAAATGACCTCAAAAATGGTCCTGACCATGTTTTTGGAAGTCACACAAAATGTCGTGCTCAATACTGCAAACACATTGGTGGTGATGCAATCAATTATGTACCCTTTTTAGAGAAATCGCATTTGCTGTCAGATTTACGCATCCAACTGGATGCTGTTGTCCGTAAAGCGGATAGACTTACGAAAAATGTCACTACGAACTTAGCTGAGAATTTTATGTCACTTGTCAGTAAGTTTGTAGGTGGCAAAAGAATAGATTTTTCTAAAGGTACAAGTTACGAGGGTCGATGTTACGGTGCAGGCTTGAGTCACACCTTGGGATCAGCTCACATCACTGACTTGCACAAGACGATCACGGGGAAGTCACCTGGTCAAACGACCAAGCGTGTGGTAGCGAGGCGACTCAAACGTCGTTGTTTGGCTAGACGCTTGGTATTCACTAACCCGTATAAAACTAGAAAATCACTCGTCAGTAGAGGACCGGACTGTGAATATGGACCCGAAGCGGCAGAACCTGACCTTTCCTCTGAGGAGTTAAATGAAAAGATGACTTGCATCATGGATATGCTGAGTCATCAAATTTCCTCTGAAGCAGATACCACCAAACTGCAAATATTGACAATCGGTCAAGCAGACAATCCTCTCTGGATGGAGGCGAGGCATAAACGGCTCACAGCTTCGAAGTTTGGCGTTATATATAAATTAAGAAATTCTACACCCCGACACAATACTGTCAAGAATTTGCTTCTGAGGAGAGACCTCATGACCAAAGCCATAATCTATGGCAGAATCAAAGAAAAGACTGCGATTGACTTGTACGAGGAAAGATACAAGGTAAAAGTGTCGCCATGTGGTATTTTTGTGAGAAAGGAATGGCCATACTTGGGGGCAAGTCCAGATGGATTGGTTGGAGAAAATGGTATAGTGGAAGTAAAATGTCTGCCCTCAATCGGAAACAAAACTATTTTTGACGCAGCTCTGGAAGATAATATCTTCGTTGCCGTGCAGAATGGAATACTTGTGTTGAAGAAGTCACATAATTATTCATTTCAAGTTCAAGGACAATTATTCATTACAAGAAAGGACTTCTGTGACATTATAATTTATTCTGAAAGTGGAGTAGAAGTAATAAGAATATATCCTGACAATGAATTTGAGCTAAAAGTGTTACCACGCCTGACAAAGTTTTTCAACGAATCACTTTTGCCAGAGTTAGCGGATAGCCGAATTCAACGCGGTATGAAAATTAGAGAACCGGACCATGTTGTCAATGCTCTACAAGCCAAAGTTTTAAAAGCTAAAAATGTAGTTTAGTAGTGTTTTACAGTATAATTGGCGTATAAATCTGTGTTGCGTCGGTTGTGTATTGATGTTTGATCTATTTGTTTGTGTTAGTGTGTTTGTATTTTGTATTTTTACGGTTCGCTAAAACTTCTCCTATACTTGCGAACAAGTTATTCACATGATTTGCTACAGTTTCTGTACTTGTATTGGTATCTAATTTATTAATTTAATATTTAGATGTTCAATAGTATTTTTCTGTTTGTATTTTTGTGTGTATGTAACTTCTTTTAATATTTTCCATATTTACTTTGGGTTATTTTTTTTCAAGTTTTTCTTTATAGTACAATTCTTTAGCTATTCTAATAGTGAAGATGTTTCTATATCTTTTATAGTAATTAAGTTGTTCCATGCAGGGCCGGATTAAGCATGTCGGAGCCTCTAGGCAATGCACGTCTCGGGGCCCCTTCATCCTTTTTTAACTTCCAAAAAAAATTTTTTCTTCCACAACGTAATTATATTCATATTTAATTTGTTTTTTATACAACATTACGAAGGTATGCCTATAATTGTAAGATAAAGTACTTGAACTATACATCTATGGATATTATTATGGATACGGCACTGGTTCCATGTCGTACGGTGTATTTTTAATTTGTTTATGAATTTTGTCTCGTTTCCCTATGTTATCCATAACATTGTATTAAATTTATCCCAGGATTTTTCGACATTCTTATTTGTGCTATAATAGCACCGTTACTTTCTACTAATATTGTTCTATGCTATAACAGCACTATTATTGTTAATTTTTGTTATCTTTTCATTACCTTGTATACTCGTATACTGCATATTCTTTATTAAACATTATTTTATCAATATTTTGTAAGGAGCACTGTAGGATTATTTTTAATTTTGTCATAGTTTTAAGCGCACTTGAAATGAAATAACACAAAACTGCGATATACAAATATTACCTTATTATTAAATTGTTAAAGCAAACCATTTCTCATTAGTCATTACACACGACGGCATTTTAGCACTTTTTATGCATTTTACTTAGTTGTAGCAGTATAGTTGAATACATAAAATATTGTTGAACTAATCTCTCGCTGACATCGGATTAGCGGGTACAAATTCTCATTTTATGAAAATATTATAAAATAAAAATAAATAATAGTGGTTCAAGATTTGAAGACAAGATAAAGTATTATATATTATAATATGTAATGTAACATTATATATTTTAACATATAATTTAATGTTTAAATGTTCTAAAAAAACAAAAATAAAATATAAATATATATATATATATATATATATACATCATCATACACCCGTCATCTCCTTCGAGGTCCACAATACCTTCAGTCTCACAACAACCCCAATTGGGGATGCCATAGTCTCACTGGCTCCAGACGGGAGCAGTTGGGACTCTGGTGTGGTATTCAAATTTTTTTTTTAAAATGAAAACAATATTGTAAATATTATAATCAGATGCCAATTATATTTCCTACAAATATACATCTAATTTCGAGAAGTTGAATAAAGTGTTTTTAGCACGGCAAAATGGCAAAATTGCAATATTATTGTAACAATAGCAATATTATTATAGTAGACTAATAAAGCGGCCGCTACACTACTCGCTTCGACGAAGTCCTCGACGAAGTTAGCCGAAGTTCGAAGTGCGTGCCCACACACTCGTGCAACTTCGCGAGTAACTCAGTCCAACCAGTCAGTGATTGGTTTATTTATGCCGTGACGCTTCGAGTCCTTTGACTCGGGCGCATTTACCGACAACAATCGGAAGTCGGGCGAAGCGAAGCGAAGTTGCCCGAAGCGAAGCGAAGTTCGTGCCCACACTATCGTATTCGGTCAACTTCGATCAACTTCGCGAGTAGTGTAGCTGTAGTAGTGTAATTTATAAACACATTGAAACGAAAGGAACGAAGCAACCGCAAGCAGCGTTATGCGTTGTTTGCGGTTCCTTCATTCCTTTCTCAAAGACAAATACATAGCACTATCTTTTTTTATGTCAATACAAATATGGGATGCTAGGAAGAGGAATATGGGAAAATACCTGGCTATACAGATTCGGTCACCTAATACGGCTAAAGCCGTTTCAGGCCACATTCCGATTCTTTTTTTTAAATATATTACTTTGAAAAAGTATATTTGTATTTTTTTTGTTCCATTTCCATAGTCCTCAATAAGTTTTATACCTGTTCTGAGGTCTACATACTACAAACTGAAACATTCGGTCGGAGCCGCAATGTTTTTTTTATTTCTGTGGGCCTTAGAAAACAATAATGTTATTTATAACGGTTTTGTTGACCGAGGTAGAACGAACACAGGTTCTCTGTTTTTTGACCAGATGTAGGTATATTTTTTACAATGCCGGCCGGCGTAGTCCGGGTGGTAAGGCTTTGGACTCCCATTCCGAAGGTCGCGGGTTCGAACCCTGTGTACGCAAATAAATTTTATTTGATTGATTTGTGTTATTTCACAATTGATTAATTAAAATAATAAATACTATATATGCGGCACGTTCCAGAGTAGAAGATACTCCCAGTATCGCCTTGGTGTAAGACCACCATTCAGAATTGAAACGTTTCTCCAAATGGCTTTAGCCGTGTTTAGTGACTAGATCTAAATGGCCAGGTACTTCCCCACCTTCCTCTTCCCCATCTCCTTCCCTTACCCACTTACCTTCAGCCAAACAACATACCCCAATTGGGGATGCCATAGTCTCACTGGCTCCAGACCGGAGCAGTTGGGACTCTTGTGAGGTATTCACTATAAAAATACTATGTAAAACCAAATGCCAAAATGTTTTTAATAGAGATATACATAATTAAGAAATTGGCACATACATCATCATACATGTCATAATATGGAAAATCAGGACTAAAGATATATGAAGAAATAATAATAATATAAAATGAAATGTCAGGCTTTCTGTAAAAATATTAAAATACATACAATTAAATTAAATGTTACCTTGTACCTATATATTCGTTTATATTCTAACGTAGTATAAACTAATTAAATAAATAATACAAAAAAAATAGTGCCATCTGGTAACTGAAATTCATAACTTTTATAACGAAGATTTACATTACCGCCATCTTACTGTTTTCAGGCAAACGTTTTTAAAATAAATTCTAGTTAGAAAAAATATTGTTTTGGAAATGAACAACAGAGTTCGTGTGTGTCGAAAATAGTTGATTTTGTCATGTCTACAATCGGTCTTAAGCACGTGAATTTTAAAAATGTCATAAGGAATGGAACAATGTCCAATCCCCATTGGAATAAGTGAGGAAATTTATTTTTTGGAGAAATGGGGGAATTGTTAAAACCACGGTTTTGATGGGATAGTCCTTTGTACTGAGGCATAGCAGGTTCCCTTGGATTGATTAGCAATGTGCCAATTCTAAGACTAAACCTTGCAGGATCTTTCTTTGAGGATGGAAAAAATGTCAGATAGGAAAATGTGGTTTACTAGGGTAAACATGGGATTAGGTGCTTCTTGTTTTGACAAGGAATTGGAAATATCATTGCCGCGATGATAACTTGTCCAGTAATCCGAATCAGAGTTACGGTTTTACCAGAGCTTTGAATGGAGGTTATCAGCACTCGAAATATTAAACAGGAATAATATACACTTGAACAATAATATACACATCGTAGGTATTTTGCCAGAGCATGTTAGTCATACATCATGCATCATATAAATCATAACGATAATATACGTACATAAATACGCTGTCTCAAAGTGCCATAGCGACAGTTTGATAATGGCATTTAACGTCGAAACAGCTGTCACAACAATAAAAACATGGATTTCAGTAGCAGTTCTATGTTGTCGTATTTTGTGGCCAGATCTGAATGGTCGGGTACCTACTTATCAACCTACCTCTTCTCATCTATTTCCCTTTCTCATTCCCTGCATAACCCAATTAAGTATGCATTAGTTCCCAGTACAGAGTTCGGCGCAGTTGGAACTCTTGTGCGGTATTTACATAAAAAAGACAAACAAACGTAAAAAATAATAAATTTAATAAAATATTTAAGTTGGTAGTACTTTGCCGCAATTCACTTGGCCATTCATCAACGATTTAAACCACTCATAAAATCAAATCTTTATTAGAAGGAAGTTTAAAAATATACATTATTACTTCTTCTCTAGTAAACCACTCGTCAAGCAGACATCAAAGAAGCAAGCGACAGTACTCTCGATTGGCAAAAAATGATAAATAATATCGTTAACTAAACAAACACCCGTCCAGAATTTCGATCCACTTTCGCGATCAAAGTCACCACCCCGACAAATTCCAAGATTTTTCTGTTGTCAAGCGTGTTTACACAATCCCGCGAATGTTTAAATTTTAAAGATCGGCGGGCGGAATAACAGAATTATAACATAACACGAGGGAGGTATGAGAAGAGTAGTATTGAAAGGCGTGAGGTAAACACGCCGCGCGGACGGACAAGGCGATGGACGGTTTGTTTGGCCGGCGATGTGCGGCCCCGTTTGTTGGCCGGAGGTACTTGGACCCACACACATCACTGTGTAAACTAAACTTGCTCCACATACAAATCAAGTGGAAATATTATTGGCAAAGACAGAACTAATATTCTTCTTCTTCGCATGGTGGAGGAAAGTTGGCGGAGGTCAATGTGGTACACTGAGATTATGCGCGAATCATTTATTGGATAACCAAATCCTCGCCATAGGTCATCGTAAGTGGTTTGCTACGTTTGGTGACTTAACCGAGGTGCCCGGGTTTGTATGTGAGGTGTGTCCAGGTGTGTCCTTGACGGCGGCGGGTGCGCTGCTGCCTGGCGTACCGGATCGGGAAAGGCCGGTTGAGGGAGACCCTTTGACCTGTCTCCCTGTCGACCCATTGCCTTGCATCGCAACGAGTGAGGTGGATTCACACACTATTGAATAGACTATTCGTCAACCTTTGACACACTGACTACCAGATTACTACTCACCCCTATATCTTCCCAGAATTTCCTTTCCTCAATTTCTTTATAAAGACCCTCCTTTAAGCAGTCCCTAAAGATGACATAGTAAAACAATCGTTGGTATGGGGAATCACTTGGTTCAGCACAAACGTGCCTCCGGGAAACTGTTTAAGGGGTTATTCTTTTATAATAAGATTTTTTTTTATAAAATATGATTTGGTAATGTGAGCCTCACTGGGTGCTGAGGCCCCCATTTTACAATTTTATGTGACGAATTATGTATGTAAATAAAAATGCACTATATTGAAATAGCGTTAATTAAATTAATTTAAAAGAAATATTAAGAAAAAAATATAATGAAAGAAATTAAATAAAATTTTACTTAATTTATAAAAAAAAGTAAGGCAACAAAAAAACTAAGCTATATGTATATAATTGTTGATCAGGTTGTGTATAATATGCGTACTATGTAGGTACTTTTTTCTATTAAGATAGATTTATTTTGTAACATAGTCATTTTTGTTTCCCTAATTTTTTGAGTCGAGTGTAATTTGAATAGTTGAATGACTTTATTGCCTAGTATTTGTGGTGTCTTTGTCCAAAGCTTGTGTTTATCGATGCAGTTTGTATGTCCGCTCGTCTAACTGGTCTATTAATGTTAGTTTGCGTTTGATAAAATTTTGCATTTTGGTCAAAAATTTACTTTAGTAGGGTTTTTATGTACATTTATCGTATGTCTGTACGTAAGTCAAACACGTTGAATATTTGGTCACTGTCAGTCATTCTATGTTATTTTTAAAGAATTATTATTCCACGATGTTTTCAGTTATATAAATATTTCACCAACAAATATAGATATAATATGTCTCGACGCCATCTAGTGGGAAATTTAGCACTCACAAAGCCTTTCCCACAAAATAAAGTTAGTTGTTTACAGGAGAAAAAATACAATAAGCAGTAACTGTTGATAGAAATACTAGTAAATATTGACTTATTTGGCGGGTTGGGAATAAGCCGACGTAGTTCAGTGGTCCAGAGCACCTGACCGGACATCAGAATATATATTCATCAGGATATTGCAGGCGACTAATTATTGCTTATAATAATTTGTTATGTTTTCAGTTGTTTGAATTTGTCAACATTCACGTATACCGCGTTACCTCTTGTCCAACCCGCGACAGTTTCACGTATACCGCGTTACCTTTTGTCCAACCCGCGACAGTTTCACGTACCGCGTTACCTCTTGTCCAACCCGCGACAGTTTCTCTTTGACATTTTACAATAGAGGCAAATTGTTGAGCTTAAAGCTTTTAAAAAGTAAAGTTCTTTCACAATTCATAATAATATGCAATATTTGAACAAAGAGAAGCTAAACTTGACCCGATGTTATTACACAAAGCCACAACTAGTTAGTTTAGGTACCTATTTCTTCAGAGAAAAGACGCCAAAAGAACGCTTATTTGTTTCCATTCCTTTTAAGATGCAAGAACTTACTGGTACAGAAGCAGGGGCGTAACTATGTCAGACTTATCATAGGTCATTTAAAAACATATATTAACGTAGACCCGTAAAATTGTAAGATTTGTGAAGCTGAAAATATTTGCCTCAGGATCCATGCCTTTCAAAAACAAATATTGATAATTTGCTTTATAATATAAGTATATATTTTTTCTTGTTGACAAATTAGAGAGACAACCAGTAATTTAACCCAGTTGGACAAACTATATTTTAGTTAAAAAATATATAAATAAAAAAACATTTAACATTTAACATTTCAAGCATGGGGGGAATTAGAAGTTGCGCCTCTGTAACAAGTCTCGAGTATTGTTTAGCAATATCCGTCAAAGAGAAACAGCAGACTAAGCGTTAGTCTCATCATCTGCCGCGAGGTGGCAAGACTGAAGAGACCCAATGGCAAACAAAAATGAGCAAATATTCTTCTATGATTTGCACCACGCATATGAATATGGAGAAACCAACCAACTCTTGTCTTGCCATTGAGATCTTGTTCGTAATTACCCTTTCTGTTACACAGTTCGTTTATGAGGAAGAGTAAGAAATAACACCCGGCTACAAATGGTATGTGAAGATGGAGCGACTAATGCTACGTATACATCCGCGAGCCGAACTACCGAACTGAAGCTCAACTTATGGGAAAGAAACGAAGCAATCGCAAATGGCGCGAAACGCCGCTTGGATTTGAATTGCTTCTTTCCCGTAATTCGTGGTACGGTTCGCAAATGTATACGCACCCTAAGAAACCAACTATAGATCTGCCACCGAGAGCTCCGTGGTAACTTCCCTTTCAGTTACGTACTTCGGTTGTGAGGAGAGGGACAGATTACAACGGAGCTATTTGGAGTTAAAAATGCAGATCTTTTATATTACATGAGCGATATAATACGAAAATGACACATGGAAAATGTCAAATTTCAGGAGAAACATTAAATCAGGTATTGTTCCTACGAAATAAAAGTTTTTGTAGTTTGTTCGATTTCGCATTTTTTATGCGGTACATTATAAGTCATACAATTGTATGGAGTAGCGTAAGGCGTAACCAATTTGAGGAATTCTGTGAAGCTGAATAAAGACAGAAGATGGGGAAGACGAAGGATGGGAAGATTGTAAAGTACACACTTGGATTTTTTATGTTATATATGTCCTTTGATTGTTGAGGTATTCCACTCTGTAAATGTATTTTATAATTTATTTTTATGTGAATACCGAACAAGAGTTCCAACTGCTAGCTCCCTGCTATCTATAACCAGTGAGACTTTGGCATCCACAATAATCGGGGACTGAAGAGAAAGACTAGGAGAGGAAGGAGATGGGACGGAGGAAGGTGGGGAAATACTTGGCTATTCAAATCTGGTTACCCAACACGGCTAAAGCCATTTCAAGCAACGTTTTGATTCTGAATGGCGGTCTTGTAATGAGAGTATCTACTAATCTGGAACGTGAGAAAGAATACTATACATATAAGACGATGATTGCCAATTGTTGCATAAAACACTCCTCGAAAAAAACAGCACCAGAGAATAAACAAACAAAAAAAGTATGAGGATAAGAGCAGAAGTAACAATCTAATCAATTCAATCAATAAATTATTGGAATGTCAGTAATTAGCACATTGAACTCTAAAATGATTGAATAACGTGCATATAAGGATCATAGTCGGATTCCATCTACTTTCCCGGAAATTTACACAAGAAAGTGCCGTTATCAAATCATTCGATGACTATCTAACTATTTATAATTGTTTTAATCTCGGCGAATATCTAAATACGTGTTTTTTCAATAGTTAACATAATGTGTAATATCCACAGTCATTAAGTGATTGCAGATTAGCGAACATTGCAAGGTTGTAAAATTATATCATCATTTGTCGTGTTGTTTATTATTTTTTTTTTTTTAAAGGTTTTCCACTTTCAAACACGAATAAAGTATAATATATGGAACTTTATAGAATTACTAGCTGACGTGTACCCGGCGTTGCTGGGAGTTATTCTTAGGAGATAGACATATATCATCGCAGACTTTTCGTGTCATGCAATTGCATGACACGAAATGACATGCATGTGGTGATAAGCAATTCTGCAGTACATTATTTTGATATATTTCATGAGGTTTTCGAAAATATATTTTTACGTCTTGATTTTAAAACATCGACTTTTCTCTACTTTCTAGAAATATAATACGAAAATATCATATACGTAAACCTTCAGGAAGAAATGCTATAAATGATAATGAAAACCTTACCAAAATCCGTTGCGTAGTTTAGAAGAATTAAGCGCACAAACAGACAGAAGCGGATAACGACTCTATGTTATACTATTTAGATATTATTAAGACAAGATTTGAAAAGGCATTAAAGCTATCCGTGGCGATATTACATAAATAATCATCAAAACATAATATAATATGAAACAAAACATTCTACACAGACTCAAACAAAATCTTCAAAACACTAGACGTCATGTCAATAAGACAACTTTACGCCAAAACTGCTCTCCTACACACCCCATCCATAAAAATCTTCATATTACAAATCAAGCAAAAGCCATCATAAAAACCAGGTCCTCAACAAATAAAACACTGAACATTCCGATAACACACACCACACACGGACAAAGACACTTTCAATACTACGCAACCAAACTTTTTAACAGTATGGGAGGAGAAGGAGATGGGGAGAAAGAAGGTGGGCTATTCAGATCTGGTCACCAAACACAGCCAAAGCCATTTCAAGCAACGTTCAATTCTGAACGGTGGTCTTACGCAAGGGTGTACAAACTTTCACAAAAAACATATCGTAGCCTGGATAAAAAGATTATAATTCCAAACCAAACATAACCAAAATATAATAAGTAAAATTAAATATTATACACGTTTTTCAAGAATTATCCAAAAATACATACACTCACATATAAATGTGTGTTTTCATGTTTCAATGTCTGTGAAAAAAAAAAACTTTCTACTACAACACATAAATACCTGTCACACTTAACCACAAACAAGTTAACACCTCAGCACAGGTTCTCCTAGTGAGGTGTTCACGTAACATACAATATCACCCACACACAGTTTTACCTATATCAACCTATGTTCTTTATTTTTTATACAACTTTGAACCATCTTCATGCTTTGACTTATTATTATCTCCCATTCTTACTTTTATATTATTATTGTCATTATTATTGTCTTCGCTCCTCATTTATATATGCTCTCCTTTCACTGTCATCTCTGTTTATAAAACTTATTCGTGTAATTAATATGTTGTTAATGGACTATTTGTCCGTAAATAAATAAATAAATAAATAAATACCTTTTTTCTGTACTTTTTTTTTCTGTACTACAATATAAACCACTGTAATCATTTGTAAAATGTGTATTCAAGAATAGACATAAATAAATATGTAATAAAAAGACAAGCAAGGATGCCTCTAGCGAAGAGCATTACTATATTATTATTTTTTCGCTTTAACTTCAAAATAATATTTGTAAAGATTAATTTAAATTTCTATCATTGATACTGACAATTCGTGGTGCAATTCCATAATAATAACATATTGAAACAATTTTAAACTTTTTTCCACTTTAATCATGGAAATTGTGAACTTTTTCTCATTGAACACAATTTTAGAAAAAATCTCTTTAAATTAATGTAAAAAAATATAATTTGTTATAAATAGTTAGGATGCAGGCGAAATTTTCAGTTAATATTTTATATTTTCTTGCTAATTAGGCACTGCTTGCTATGATTCCTCCTTCAATAAAACAAGCTAGGTACTTAACCCTTCATTACTTTCATCATTTTTGTACAGTTTGCAAGGTTTTCTGTGCATTAAAAATCCGCCACATGCATCTTATTTTTTTTTAATTTTCCGTAAAAACAAATACTGTTTTAGAAACTAGATAAAATTATCTTTCCGGTGGATGCATTTAAAATAAACATTGCTATTTCTAAATAATAAAATTTTAATATAAAACGTGAAAAATGTTGTCAAAAACGCAAAATTTTTACTCCAATCATAGAAAAATTGAAAGAACTCGATATTTCGAAAACATACTACACTTACACTTACATACACTGGAGTGGTGTGGTTTAATCAACTAATGACAGAGATGAGGTTAGAACCGGACTATAATAAATTTAAAAATAAAATAAACTTTACTACCTTAAATAACTTAGCTAATTAGAATCATGATGACATCTCATTATATTATTATTTACAAAACAAAAATCTCTTCACTTTTTTCTTCTATACATAGGTATGTAAAAAAATTATTTTTATTTTTTTCCCTTTACACACGAGTAAAGAAAATTAAAGACTCTTCTAAAGGTAAACATGGTTAGCTATAATTTGAAATATATTCTTAATGTAAATTTAAATAATTATATTGTAGTTTATATATTATTACATTTTTAAAAATTAAAAAAAACGTTCGTTTTGTTTGGGGAATTCGTAAAGCAGGGTACTCACCTAACCGTGTAACATGTAACGTATCTGATACTGTATCAAGTCATGCTACACTCTTGGTGAGTACCCTGCTTAGTGCTCGCTTGGTGCTCGCAGTGAAACCGCCGTCGGCGGGTCACTGCGAGCACGCTGCGCTCCACCCGCGAGCGGCTCGCAGTAGGCTCGTGCCTACGTACTCACTTGATACAGTATCAGATACGTTACATGTTACACGGTTAGGTGAGTACCCTGCTTAAGAAAGCTGTACCTTCACTTTTATCGCCTTCATATATTAAAAAATAATTTTAAAATTTAAAACGATTGTTACGATACGCGAAATATGAATTATTCTTTTTGGCTATTTTTAGGATTTTATAAATGGATTCCAGTATAAATATTTAAGGCAAACTGGAAATAATTAGTTTTTCATTACGTATTTCCACATGATAGAATAAAAGATAAAAATACTTTTATAAAAAATGGTCGCCCGGTCATATATGACCCTCAAACGCTGGAGGGGTTAATATACTTATTTTTGAGGAATTGTCACCAAAATACTATAAATCCATATTTAATAAGTAAAAGCAGGAAGTAGGTTGGTCGGTTGGTTGGATGTTTAATATATTTCGCATTCGGCAGAAAGACATTCGCAGTGTTCCAGTCTCTGCTCCCTACACCTCGCGGTGCCAAGATAAAGGCGGAGAAAAATCAAAGAAGCCACAAAGGAGAAACAGCCAGACAAGGACGCGGTTATCTTTTATCAATCTCATATCAAAGGTATCTCCCTTTACCCTGCCCGTCCCCGCCCTTTGTGGGGCGACGGAGAACACCAAATTGTTTCATCTCTCCCACCACCTCCCCCTATCCTAGCCACTAACTCACCTCTACACCGGTGGGGGCTGGTGGGGCTGGTGGGACTGTCACGCATACACACAATACCACACACACCCTCACAGCTGAGTCTCCCGACAGGTGGAAGTTAAACTCGTGGCTAGACGACCTGTTTTCTTTACGTTCTTCGTGATACAAAAGATTGAGGATTCTCCGCTTAAATTTCATATGCAGTGTCATCACTGTGTTTCAATTTCATCACTGTGTTTCAATTTCATCACTGCGTTTCACCATCATTATGAAATTCAAAAGAATAGCGTTATACGATGTCAGGCAAGTGTGAGACAACGCGTGCTAAAAAAATCTCAGGAGTGCACCGATTATGCACGGAGAAAACTTACTGATAAAAAATATAGCAAATTTATTAAGAATCTCTTCAAATTATTCGTTATCTGGTTAAAAACGGGATTGGAGGCCCTTAACGAATGAAATGATTTCCTGAAAAACTTTTACTAAAATACCAATGTATTGTCACGATGTCGGAACACGTATTCATAAACATTCGCATTTATCATTATAAATTATTAACACAAACGCAGGTGCATGAACACGTGTTCCGATATTATTATGAATTTACTACAAGTTTATCAGGAAGTGGCCTGCAGTCCCGTTTTTAACCAGATTACAATTAAATTGAATATTTTTTTATAAAACAGCGACACTCATTTTTGTCCGTGTGGTATGAAACCACCGGCATTGAATCTGGTCGACGGGACAGCGTCAAATGAATGACATTTCAATCTCTCCAGACCCAGAACCGAGGTGGACACGATAGGAATCAGTATCACAGTCAGTGTGGGAGTCAGCTACCTTTCATTAGGGAATCTACCTGGCTGATCTACCCAGCCCTAAAGACATTGGCGGCGGGATTCCTGCTTTACCTGGCGAGGTAATCACCCTGTGTAGATAAATAGCAGTGGCGTCGCATGCAGCCGTAATATATTACGACTTGAAAGGAAGAACTAACGATATGGTGATGTTTGTCCATTTTAACAGATTTTGACTGTAGCCTTACGCCTATAATCCAAAGTATCATCAGTCTGACAAATGTAGTTTTTGAGCTAAAAACAGCACGTAATTGTTAATTTAAATTTAACCAATTGCCTGTTTATCCTAGATTAGAAACAAAATATTATGTATTCCAAATTTAAAAGTACAATATTTTTATCAATAATATTTCTCCTGTTAATTATTTATTGATTTGTTATGAATTAATTTCTGAAAACTTTATCAACCGCCTTTTTGTATATTTTGATTATTATTAATTACCTTAATTTCTCCACTTTTTTGCACGACCTATGCTCTTTAAAAAAAATTGTTTGTTTTTAAAATTAGTAAAAAAAAAATATATATATTTAGATACTTAATTATTAACGTCTTTAATTTGTAGATAACGGCCGATTTTCAATTTGAACTTGTTGGTTGTACAATACAACAGATCTAATTATGCTTATAGGTAGGCCAAGTTCCAGTCTAAAAAAATACGACGTATTATTAAATTTGATGATTTGAATTATTTAGAGTGATTTTATAGTTTTTAAGCAAATTATCATACGATGTCTTCATGATCTAACAGAGTTACATATTTGTGATACGCCAAAACGGCAAGATAAACACGGGTCACCCTCTCCGGAGATGGGGCGAGGCGGGATGCACCAGGAGCGCAGAGACCGAGTGGATTAATACTGCGTGCGTTGTACCTACTGTTACCTACTAAAACACTGCTGTAGCCCCAGTCTATAAAACCGTGGAGTAAACAGTCAACGCAGGAAGTAAGGCGCAGGCGGGGACTGGACATCGGGCAACCACTCTTGCTGGATGTTAAATTAGCTCATTAGACGACTATTCTGAACACGGGATATGTGGGCGATTGAACGTTAAAGCTATCCAGATTGAATGGGGAGATGAATCGACAGAATCAATCAACGCTTTGAAGCTAGAGAAGCGCGCGACTGGGTGCGCCCGGTCCGCTCCTGTCGCCGCCGGTGATGAAGGTCCTAAAAATACCGCGCGGAGTAGAGTAGTGTTGTGTTGCTTGTGATTTTTGTAAATATCGATAGTCGCGGTGGGCGGCAGCCGGACACCCACGAGCCCAACTCGGCGCTCAGTGCTCAGGGCCGCCCGTTACACGCACACGCTTCACAATATACACCTCTCCGCGCTTTCATACAACACAAGGAAACACTCAATTAAAACAATTAAACGGTGACCTTTGACCAGCAGTTAGAGGCGATCGCGGACGTACACAGAATCATGAATCGAGGAAGACGGAGTTCGACGGGATGTGAGGAGCTAGCTACAAAAGCCACACACTCTACTAGATACTTCATAAATATAATAATAACAGCGAACGGAACGCGGTTTGGCCAAATTAACATCTGGTGGGCGTGACGCGAGACGCTGTCAAACAAACATCTACAAATTAAACGCAAAAGGGTGTCGTGCAAATGCTTAACTAATTACAACGTCACTCATTAGAGACAAGACCATTGAGACGATAATATACAGTCCTCGCATGTGAAATTCATTTGATTCGACAATCAATCCAACCACAAACTAACTGTAATGAGCGCATGTCCAAATGTATTAAATGGCATGATTATACCGAAGTATAAATGGGTATATCTGCTTTCATAGTACGTTTTTTTACCAGTAAGCTTCCTTCAAGTAACTTGTACAATTATTGCGATAATAAACAGTGTAAATCGGTCCATGGCTGAGTTGGCATCGCATTTGGGTCCCACCCAAACGTAGTGTGTTCAATTCCTCGGCTGGCTAAGTCCTCCATCACAAACCAAGCAACATTTTCCGCCTACTGTGGTGGTAATAGGAAATTTTCAAATATTGTCAGGTTATTCGTAACCCGGGAATGTCTTTCTTTAAAAAAATAAATAAAATAGTGTATCCACACTCTGTTGTTATTTAAGTACCCATCCTGAATATTACTCTAAGATAACTCATTAAATCTCTACCATAAGTACCACACTAAAGTATTTCAAACTGGTAATACTTTATATATATATTCCACCACAAATTGGCGCAGCCGGGATGTAGTGCACGAACATCTCTTTCATACATTTAGAAATACGTTCATTACACGAAATATCTTCATAAACGAATATGTTTTCTAGTGGCGTGTTAATACAAATAGTAAGAGAAAGAAAACGGTTCTGTTAACACGTTTTCACATAATTAGTGAAGCCGTAATAAGATTTCATTGACGTTTGCTATGATAACGACACGACGTCATGGCAACGGCTATTTCGGGAGATGCAAGCGCAAGCGAATGAATGACACTGATAAACGCGAATAGATACTAATATTTCAATGAGTGCCGCCGAGCTGTACGACCATTAAAAGCAATGATGATAATTCCCACTTATCAGAAATCGTTGTTGTTCCTCGTGAGACTACTCTACTGGAGAAAACAGCTGGTGTACCTCTTTGTCCTGATTTAAGCGCAAAGGAGAATGTATTGTCTCTGCCAGATATAAAAATGTGTTAATACTTAAGAGTTTTGTATAATTTGTACCAACTGGACCGGGTTAACAAGCGGGACAATAATATACAATAATAACAATAACAAAGTTTGCTTAAGTGCCTAATGCTACGTATACATCCGCGAGCCGAACTGCCGAACTGAACCTCAACATATGGGAAAGAAACGAAGCAACCGCAAATGGCGCGAAACGCCGCTTGCAGTTGATTCGTTCCTTTCCCGTAATTCGTGGTGTACGGTTCGCGTTTCGGTTCACAAATGTACACGTACCCTTATACGTTTCTCGTATGATGTTGTCGGAAGGAAGTAGGCACATCTGACTAACCAAAATATTATGTCATATGCATTTTTATTGTCAGGAAATGGCTCATTTGCTCCACACGAAGGAAAACTACTGCTAACAAAAATATTGCTAATTTATTAAAAATCTCTTCAAATTATTCGAAATCCGTTTAAAAATGGGATGGCAGGCCCTCAACGAATGAATTGATTATTAAACTTTTAGTACAATATCAATGTTTTATCACGATGTCGGAACACGTGTTCATAACAATCATAACATTTCGTCATTATATATTATCGAGACAAACGCAGGTGCATGAACACGTGTTCCGATATTATTACGAATTTGATAAAAGTTTATCAGGAAACACTTAAATTATTAAAATTAACCAGATTACCAATAATTTGAACAGATTCTTAATAAATTAACAATACTCATTTTTCTCCGTGCACCTTTTAGAATCGAAAAGTTTAGTTGAAATGGCATCAACGTTATTTGGCGATCAGATCTGAAAAGTCAGGTACTTGCCTACACCCCCTTTATCATCTTCTTCACCTACAGCCTCACAACATACCCCAATTTGGGATGCCTTAGTTCCACTGGCTGCGAACAGTTGCGACTATATTGAAGGATGTTCACATTAAAAAAATCCAGAGCAACAGTGGTTATAATTTGTGGACCCTATTAAAGCGAGGGAAATATATTCAAAATAAAGATACATAGTAAATGCCAAAAATTGCTTTTTCATCCGATTGTTTCAGAGTATTCGGGACTGCCACTGGGTAATAAATATAAAGTTCGCGAAACCCAACAGCTCCGAGGTGTGGCAAATAGAATAAGTAAACAACAGTTAATTAATTGAATAGCTTTAGCGCCCGCCGCCACTGGCCGCAGGTGAAGACAGTCGCGCCGCTCCGAGAATAAAAATACTTGGAAAAGAAGGAAAAACGAAAGCTAAGAGGTTTGCCGCCGCTACTGGTTTTGCACCATCGAGGGCATCGAGAGGTCCTTTACATCTTCTGTCGCCACCATCCTAAATTATGGCGTTTTTCTGTACAGGGTTACCAGTAGCTGGGTTATATGATAATAATACTATGATTTCATAGAAGAAGCAGGACGGCTGAGGAAGACACGACACGATCAAAAGTGAATGAGATACTTGAGTCGGACCACGTCAGGAATCAGAATAATATAAGAGTATGTATGGAAGTAAATAAGGCAGGGAGTGTGTGCCAAAGCCGAGTTGTTTGGCGGTTCGTCCTCTCTGCCTACCTCTGCAGTAAATACTTAGTATATTCACAAGCCCTAAACAATATCACGCATTTAAATAGCAGTCACGTAATTATCAAACAATTAAGAAAACAGCACCATTTAATGTGGGAAAAACAGAATTCAAACAGAGAATCTATTGCTACAATTACTTTCCCGGTAAATCGGTTTAACCGGTGATAAATCATTTTAGACAACATAAAAATCGAAATTGGGCGGGGGTAAATAGAATCATATAAATAAGTAGCCTCAGCGTGGCCTGACCACAGTTTGAAAACGTTAGCTAGTTTATAAATAAAAATGCTTACATACATAAATTAAACATTGTTACCGACTAGCTAACTAAGCTTTAAAATATATTAGGCAGTTCGACGGCGACCTTCACAACGTGCTAATTGGCGGCTTTCAAACTATGAGAACGTGCGAATTACTTGGGTTCATGTGTTTTGTTTACAAATGTTATGCAAGTTGAAGGTCACCGTGAATTAAGAAGAAGAAGACGTGTTTTGTGATCCAAAACTCTTACCATTCTTTGCTTAAATTTCAATTTTTACAAATTCTAAATCAAATAGAATGGGGAATACGATGTCAGGCAGTGTAAGAGAGAAAGAGTACGGAATTTTAATTGGCTCGGTCTAATAGTCAAAAGGTACTAAGTCAGTGGCGACATTGGCTTCCAATCAAATCTACATGAAGGCATTTATATTAATTTGTGTGTGTAAATGTATCTACATGAAAAAAAGAGAGAGAGGATATAACAGAGCCACAGCGGTAAAAAATAGTATTAATTTGACTAATAACTTTTAGAGGTTATACCCAGCAATGTGATATATCATCGAAGAAGATAATACTAACAAATCGAAACTGAACATGATACAGAACAAGACACAGAAAAATAAGAAGGTAACGGTCTCAACTGGGAATCGACCCCAGGATCTATGTATCTCTGGGACAACGCCTTTAACCATTCGGTCATTGGCACCCGTTACCTTTTTATTTTGTTTTGTTTCATGCTTCGTTTAAATTTGTTAGAATTATCTTCTTCTTCAATGATATAATATTTAATATTAATATTCGGGATAAGCCCCGACCGCTTTGAACAAACAAAATTTAAAAAGCTTTAAACAAATCCTTCCGACGGATCAATTCCCTCTAAGCATTCCTGCAATTCAGTGGGTAATATTTTATTATTAAAACTAGTTAACTTTTTAACACAAGTTAAAACGTTTCTAAAATCAAAAAAGGGCAGATTATTCTCAAATTTATCAAAAAATCAAGATCATTTCACTTCAGCCCCCGCATAACCAATTTCTTTCGATTTATAACAAGTTTATTTTTAACTCTAAGTTTAAAAAAAAGAAGTTATTTTTTAAGATGATATCTACAGGTACAAATGTTATATCGAAACGTTAATTATGTGAAATTCCCTAGATAGAAAAAAATCGCAAAGCTCTGAAAATTATTAAAAACATATTTTTTTCTGTTATTTAATATGTTATAGGCATGAAAAAATTCACAGTGTATCTTTAAATGCAACTAAAGTATTTGTGGAGAGATTTTTTCTCTATTTCAAACGAGTCGTGTTTTGCGCTCCCTCTAACATTCGTATTTACATATATCCCTTTCAAATCGTCATCGAAGGCTTACTACGGGGCCTTACAGATCCACAGTTTCGTCTATTTCTGATTAAAATGCGTGAGAAAAAGAGACATAAATTTAAATTTTAAATACGTCAACTGATCTCTGAATGTCACAAAGTTATACAGTAAGTGTATTTACTTGGCCAGTACAAACTGCCAAAACTATTGACCAGTATACCTGTCACGAATATATCAACATACCGCGACAAATAACCCTGGGTACCCATTCTTGGAATGACCTGCCATTTAGTCTGAAGTCACACGGAGAAAAATTAGTATTGTTAATTTATAAAGAATCTCTTCAAATTATTGGTATTCCGGTTAAAAACTGGATTGCATGCCTTAAAGAACCTGTTAATTAATTCGTTAAGGCCTGCAATTCCGTTTTTAACCGGATTACCAATAATTTGAAGAGATTCATAAATCAGCAATATTCATTTTTCTCCGTGCAGAAATCAATTTTGAAAACTAAAAGGAGAGCTTGTGATTTAAGAACACACACCTTTTTAGAAAAAAAATACCTTCAATAATAAAATAATATAAAGCGCCCTTGATGTGATTGAATTACCAAATGGCGCTATAAAAAATTAACAAATTATTATTGTATTGTTTTGTTCAACCCTGAAATTTTTCAGTAATAACAGTCACACAATTTGTATTCCCTTTTCTCCCCAGGAGACACTCTTCATAAGACGCTTAGAGGTACGAAAATTGAATTCAGGTAACATTCCGTTTGATGTTTGATCGATACATCGCCTCACCTCAGGATTGTGCAGGTAGGCAATAGGCGGGGGCATTGACACGTAGAGAAAATTAAATTAAATACAATATTATAGCAAAATATACCTTCAAATAGAAATGTTTTCCGTGTAGATTTGGGTGGAAACCGACCTAGCACCTTTTGGTTCTAGCCTCCTAGATTCTTGGTGAAAATATGTAAGCCCTGTCTTTTTCACACCGTCTGACATGGCATATTCCATTCCATTTGATTTTGAGTTTGTACTGACAGAGTGAACATCAGAATTATAGAATGGCACGTCTAATGGGACTACCGTAGGAAAGCACATAAAAAAATATCTTTCATATAGTCATCAGATATCACGTAAGACGTATAATATATAACGGTGTACATTCCATGTGCCGACTAGGAACACAAGACAAAATGTAACATTCTTCTGCAATACATACACAACCAAGACACACTTACTAACCAATAGGATGCATGATCTGGGCATCAAGTTTGGGGGTACTATTGATATATTTACCGACTCCATTTATGGAATTGTGTAATCTATCTATACCAGCACTTCGTTGAATCCTACAAATTATAGTGGCGTTGGTAATGTGGTTTTAGTGATTTGTCTTGTATGTAGTATTGCTCTAATTTCTATATTATTTTATGTTACTGTAACATGTTTTACTAATATTGTTTCATATTCTGTTTATAAGTTTAACGTTACTTCATGCATTAAAAACGTTGTGTATAATATTCGATAGCTCACTAGGTATATTATGTTCTTAAAATCCATGTAAAAGCACGACTGGGCGTAAAACAAATAAAATAAAAAATGGAAACTAAGGTATTATGACGTTTAAAAAAATATACGAGTAAACAAAACAAATTCTTCTGGTGAATAAAGTAAGCACCTCTCCAATCTGGTATTTAATTCTTCGCAGTTAATGTCTTTTCAATTTCTTACCACTTCTTGGCAAAAGGAGTGGGGGGAGGTCTCTAGGATATTCCGTGCACTGCACCGGAAACAGTGGTTCAATAATTCACCTAGACCTAGACGACGGTCTCACAGGTCAACAATAAAATACATTTCAGAGTGAAAGATTCTCTCAGTACCCCCCTTTATAATGTGAATACCGCACAAGAGTCCCAACTGCTCTCAACCGTCTTGAGCCAGGGAGACTATGAATCTCCAATTGGGGTATGTTATGAGGCTTAAGGCAGTGGGGAGGGGAATGAGATGGGGATGAGGACGGTGGAGAAGTACCTGGCTATTCATATCTGGTCACCAAACGCGGCCAAAGTCATTTCAAGCAACGTTTCAATTCTGAATGGTGGTCTTACACCAGGGCGATAATGAGATCTTCCATTCTGGAGCGCGCCGCGTATTGTGAAACAACACAAATTAATCAAATAAAATTTACTTTACGCCGGAATTTGAAACCGCGACCTCCGGGATGCCAGTCGAAAGCCTTACCCCTCGACCAGAGGCCGCATAACTGATCCCGGACATCGTGCGTTATCCCTAGTAGTAGCGATCTGCTCAGTTGTAACTTCTCCTTTTTTCTCATAAACAACACATGTAACAGAAAGAGTGGTTGCAACGGAGCTCTCGGCGGCAGGACAGAAGCTACCAAACGGTTGGCAAACATAACTTTGCATTAACATACCAATCGTTTTTGCCAATATGATGTTTCCTTCACAAGTCTAATGCTATAATGTCGTAAATGCATTATTTTCATTTGCACCTTACGACCTGCCCAGGCGATTAGCGGCGAGCTGCAGCCGGGAACAGAACCCTTCGCGAGGTCTTACATATTTAATTGCTGTCTCGCTAAGTAGGTGGAATGTTGAGCTGGTATTGATTTTCCAACACACACATCCCATATTGCTCTGCAGACGGCATTTTTGGTTTTCACGGTTCACAGACTACAGAGGTCTATTATAAAAGGGCGACTTGACACTTTACCCCTCAACTAACTGCCTCAGCTGTTATTGCGTAGTATAAAACTGATAAAATCTATGAGATTAACCGTTTTTATTTATATTTTTGTAGAAACTATTTACAAAAATCATGTTTTAAAATTGCATTTCATAAATTATGACACAATACTTACTCGGATTCCAGCCTCCCCCTTAACAAAACCATTAAAAAATGCAGGTATCTACGTACCCAAGGAATATATTACATTGTTATAAAATTCCCAGTATTTGGCGGTGCCATCGGCGTTATAAAATCGTACTCAACAAAATAAAACTTGGACAAGCTAAGCGGTCTGACAAAAGCTAAAACCGCCATAAATAGTAGTTCCAGCTAAAGACATCAGGTATGCGACCATTGGGCACGGGAAGGTTCATTTACCGTTAGGTAGGTACCGACTCCCCCACATTGCTCGAGGATTATCCTCCGGTACCTACCAAGAACCAACAACGGCCATATGATTTATTTATTTGGTTATAAAAAAATAGGTATTTATTTTAAAGCCACTGAATTTATTATTTTTATTTGTTGGATTAAAATATTCTGTCAGTGACATTATTTCGAATAAAAAATTATACAATAAGAACCTACACAATTATATTATTATAAGTATGAGTTTTGTTATGATACAAAATAAAGGTAATAACTTGGAAGGTTTTCACTGAAAATAATAAGTTCGATGTTTCAGAACTTCCCTAACTAGTTTGCTTCGAGACATTTTCTAAAAATAATTCTTGGATGACAAACGTCAAACTGCTGATGAAACGAAAGTTTCTAGGGCCAAACTTTTCAGTTTCTAAGTGCCCTTATGGAAAGTTATCCCGATTTTCGATCTTGCCGAAGAACACGAGAATTTGTAGAATGAAGACAAACATTCCATAACAAAAAGTGCACGCTTTGAAGTTTGTGATTGTAAACACATCAAAGTTTTTGACATGTTTTTTCGTATTTTTTACCACAAAACTGTGAATACATAAGAAAGTTGTGCGATATTTAAGTAAGTTAGAAGATTTCAAAATACGTTTGATTAAAAAAGAAGCAACTCATCAAAGTAATAAACTCTGAACGTACCAACATAAAAAATAGCCACAAGGTAAACCTAACCTTACAAGCTGAGCAACGGATATAAAAATACCACTCAAAAGTTGCAGAACTACGACCGGTCTACATTTTAATCGAAGTAGACAACCGACAGATTTAAATATGCTCACTTTTGAAAGAGTTTTCAAGTAAATAAAAAGTGGTTAATTATAGAAGTTTGTCGGAATCTTCAAAGAAGCTTCGGACTTTCTTACCTCAGCGGCACCTGATATCCCAAAGTAATCCAATGATGATGAGTTCAAAACACAAAAAAACACTAACAAACACTAGTAAATTCGTAAAAAGAAAGCACCATTGAGTAACAGACAACTTATAACAATTAAACTAATTAACTCACTATTTAAAAACATCAAGAAAACAATATTGTCAACACAAAACAAAAAGAATTCACGCACTTGACGTCGAGCTCGCCATGGTGTTGATGTACGCCGGCGCTACCTGGTGTTTGTTTTCAGAACTAGCGGTTTGAAATGTGTTCCAACACTCACAAACACAATAATTTAAAATGTGGCGGTTATTTTCGGCTGATAAAAAAAATTCAATGGAAGCAAACTCCATTGAAAAGAATTTAAATAATATTGTTTAAGTAGTAGTTTTATTACCTTTCCAAGATGAAAACCTTTTCTACAGCATCAAAAAAATTACATACTTTTTCAAATTTTTACATAATTATAAAAATAATTGCTTTGCAAAATATTATTACAGTTAGGTAGGTACTTTATCAGATCCGGATCTGGATTGAAAGGATTATTTTACAATTTTGATTAGCTGAGATTCCGGCGTTGCACGAGCTTTAAGCAGAGTTTTTAGAAAGTTCAGAATAAAACTGTAGATTTGTACAAAACAAAGCCATGCAGCCCACCACAGATTCTTTTTTACATACAATTATATTATTATTTAACTAGCGCATACCAGCTCAAATCAGTTCCCAATTTTGAAAATGACTCTTAAAATAATATTTTGCTAAAATTTTATATTTTAGGTAGGTACTTTACTGCTTGTCTGAATACTTCAAATAAACACCTTAATTTAGAAAAACAACTTAAATTCAAACAAATCTGAATTCCATAGTTACAGACAGACACATAACCGAAATTAGTATTTTTGATTATAACAGTTTATAGCCAATAAGAATGTTTTTACCTTGGGCCTTTTGTTAAAATATTACTTTTATTTGATTATTTATTATAGATTAACACTTTGATAAAATAGGTGAATAGACTGAGTGGAAGAGCTTTGGAATGGTGCGGGAAGGACGGAGGATTCTGGAAGCGAGAGGCGAGGGACCGCAGTCAGTGAAGGAGGCCAAACCCAGGAGAGTATAACTCCGATCGAAAATTTGAACCTAAATATTGTGACATCATAAATACAGGCCGGAAAACCACTCTCAGGGCCGGCTGCCGAAGACAGGAAGAAGTATCGAACTATTTTCAAAGTAGCTTTGAAAAAATGCCAACAGCGAATGGATGGTATTGCCACCTCACTAATAAATAAAGATTTCTTTAAATTTTGACAAAAAACCTCTTCAGAATTGAAAACCAATATGAAAACTCCTCTCTGTCAGAGGAGTAAGAGGAAAGGAAAATATCGCCAATGAATTTCGTAACTTCCTCTCCGTGACAGGTGAAGAAGTAGCGGAAAAATCTCTGAATGTAAATTGTAGTTTGAAAACCGAAGGTAATATTACCACTAACAGCATTACTCCACATACGGTAGAAAGAGCTGTAAGAGAAATGGCTACAGGAAAAGCCACAGGACATGACTCAATAGCTCTTGAGCACATTAAGTATGCTGGGCCAGCGATTCATATAATCCTAGCAAAACTATTTTCAAATATTATGCGTTATAGGTACATCCCGAACGAAATGACGAAAACTGTAACTATTCCCATAATTAAATCAACAAAACTTGATCCATTAGTTATCAATAACTACCGACCGATTTCACTATTGACCGCCCTGGCAAGAATATTTGAAAAAATTTTATGGACGGTCGTAACAGACCATCTTAAGGCGATACCATACGTAGTAATGCAAAATCATGTGTTTTTGGTTTGAAAATTTGGTCGCCTAGAAATGTTTCATATGCTTTAATTAAATACTGCGAGTGCAATACATCTTGGCCTTTCAAATAGTTGAGTATTTTTTAGATAAGTCTTTTTATAAACCCAGAAAAAAATAATGTAAAAGGCCTATGAAAACTGCTTTAAAGTTCAAAATCTCCTACTTACGAACCCATTTTCGGTTTTGATTTTATTGTATAATTTGGCAAATTAAGTTATTTATAAAATGATCGAAAAAAAATTAAATATTTATGCCTGAACATCCACAAAATAAAATAAAAGGCACTTTTTGGGCATGTTTTTTTGTTGCATTAATCAAAACAGGCGAATGGTGTTAAGTGGGGATTTAAACCTTATCGCCATCTACGTAAGGGTTGTTATTGATGGCAGCTCAATTTAAAATACTACATGACGTAGTGCATCGCCTTAAGACAGAGGATAACCAGTTGGGATTTAAATCTGCACTTTCAACATCTATGGCAATATATTCCTTAAAAGAAACCATCAGCTAATATAAACAGGAAAACGCCAATCTATACCTGCTTTCTAGATCTAAGCAAAGCGTTTGACCGTATTTGTCACAATAAACTCTGGGAAAAACTCAGGAAAAGAGCAGTTTCGGAAAATATAGTAGCGAATCTTTCAATTTGGCACACGCAGCAAGAAAATGTGGTGAAATGGTCTGACGAGTTTTCCAACCAATTTTATTTGAAAAGTGGCGTAAGGCAAGAAGGAAGCATGTCTCCAGCACTCTTTAATATATACACTGATGAACTAATTCAAAGACTTAATAACACTAAAATAGGTTGCCATGTTCAAGGAGTTGTGTAAACAATATTAATTACGCAGATGATATGGTTCTTCTAGCACCGTCACTTAGCGCACTAATGAAACTACTCCAAATATGTGAAGATTTTGCAAAAAATCATAACCTCGTATATAATACGTCCAAATCAATAGTTATTGTTTTCAAATGCAAAAGCGAAAACATGCTAACACCTTCAGTATGGCTAGATGGAAGGAAAATGGATGTTAGTTGTAGCGTCAAATACCTGGGACATATTATCACAGACGACCTGAAAGACATCGAGGATATAAAAAGGCAAATAAGAGCGATATCCATTAGAGAAGGTATGCTGTCAAGGCGTTTTCCCCTATGCAGTACAAACGTGAAAAAGATACTTTTCAACGCATTTTGCACTTAGTTGTACACATCAGAACTGTGGTTGGATTACACTGCATCCCAATGGCATAAGCTAAAAGTCGCTTACAATAATGCTTATCGCCAACTATTCCGCCTACCGAGATACTGCAGTGCCACAGAAATGTTCCTGGAGGGACGAGTACACTCTTTCAGAGCACTTCTCCGCCATCACATGGGAAGCTTATGGCGCAGACTACGCCAATCAAGTAACAAAATCATTACTGCCATGGTTGCCTGGATGGAGTCCCCTCTAATGGCCCTCTGGAGACGGGAGATGTCCAAATATCCCCCATAAACGGCTGTTTACACTCATTTTTGTGTTTATATTTTATCTTTTTCCACTTAAATTCCGCTTTTTTGTGCCTGTCGGAATCACCTATGTTATTACCTACCTTATTATTATTTTTATTACTTATTATGTATATTATTTCAAATATGGAATGTATTGCATTGCACTACCCCCGCATACATTCTGGAATTTTTTTTTTTTTTTTTTTACAGTAATACCGCACAAGAGTCCCAACTGCTCCCGTCTGGAGCCAGTGAGACTATGGCATCCCCAATTGGGGTGTGTTGTGAGGCTGAGGGTATTGGGGAGGGGAGGGAGATGGGGAAGAGGAAGGTGGGGAAGTACCTGGCTATTCAGATCTGGTCACCAAACACGGCTACAGCCATTTCAAGCAACGTTTCAATTCTGAATGGTGGTCTTACACCAGGGCGATACTGAGAGTATCTTCCACTCTGGAACGTGCCGCAAATATACTATATATTATTTTAAATTAATTAATTGTGAAATAACACAAATTAATCAAATAAAATTTATTTGCGCATGCCGGGTTCGAACCCGCGACCTTCGGATCTGTAGTCAAAAGCGTATACCACTAGACCACGCCGGCCGTCAATGGAATAAATTCTTATTATTATATGATTGCTATATCCACCAATGGAAAACCATGAAAATCTAAGGAATAAACTATCAGAGTGTTTCATTGGTGTATAGTATAATAAGTAGGCTCCGAATGAGAATTTTACTGTCTATATATTGCCATATCTATGGTTTTTTAGGACTAATTTGTTTCATACAAAAAGTCCGAAGTTATCGATCTAGTGAGTGGTTTATTTATGGCCAAACATTCCCTGGTATGTAGTACCGTGAGGAGATTAATTGATTAATTAATAATCAGATTAATTTATAAAATCAATTTAGTTTTTTCCAATTTTTGCTGCATCAGGTAGACCAGAAAATAAATTAGACACAGTTACAAAGCACACCTTTATTTAAAATTCAACAAGAATGGCACACTAAATCTGAACATAGTTCTGAGTATTTTCATTATGAACACACAATACTGTACACTAGCGACAGACATAATCGACAAGTCCAGTTATGAAACTTACATTAATAAAACACGTAATCAATTAAAAATCATTTATTGATTCAGAATCTCAATAATCAAATGATTTCAGGATATTAGTGTAGACACAGTAACCTAAAAAAAAGACTGACAGTGTTTTTTAAAACATTAGCATCTTATTAAAATGTATTGGAATCCATAGACATCCGATTGATATGATTTGCTCCAACATAAAATCTGGGTATCATTTTGACGAGCTGGGGCAAACCAGGTGAGCATATTTTTGGCACCAGGAGGGTTCGAGAATACTACTACGACATCAGTCGTACGTTGACCGCCGAAGAGTGCACAATGTAGTAACCAAACACTGCGCAGAAAAGTACAGTTCGCTGAAGTAAGGCAACGGTTGGCAGTGCCATCCATTGTGGGGCTTTTCTGGGCAGGGTCTGAATGTTCATTTTTAACCGAACCGTGTACCGTGTTTGGGATTTGTAGTTAAGTTTTTACGCAGCCACAAATTTCCGCACCTTTGTAAAAAAGACTAATAATTCGTATGCAGATTTTTTAGGAATTGCCTGTATACTATCATATTCATTTATTGACAAAGCACAGAAAGCGAGACGGTCAAGCCCCCTCCCTGCTTCGTTCACTTGGTTTGTTCCCCTTTCCCTGATGGGCTGGTCTATCAATTGGGATGTCTATGCTTGGAATCGGATATTTCAATTATGTCTCCATCACTATAAACTTGAGAAAACTTCATACTTTGGACACTGATGTTGTAATAAAGTTCAGCAAGTGGTCCAAAATACTATGCATAATAAATAAACATATCATACTAATCGTTAATGAAGAAACTGCTGCATCAAATAGAGAGATAAATAACAAAAACTAAATAGTGGGACATAAAAATAAGAAATAAAAAGCGATGTTTATTTGAACCAGAATTAGAAAATGTGTTGACAAAAACAATTATGAAACTTCGGTCAGGAAGACCAACAGAAGAAGAAACTTGTTTATAAATAAATTAGGTACAAAAGTGTTTAATTTATGTAATAATAAAAGTTTCTGAAAATATACGAAAAAGAAACATTAATAAATGCAAATACCATATGCATATTACACAAGGCCATGAAAATTCAAATAAAAACTAGGGATTACGAATGAACTAAGAAAAAAAACATCTGATTTAAGTTGAAAAATTGTCTCTATCTTTGGTAACTGATTTATTTTGTAATATTCATTTGAGCACTGTTGTCTGTTAATAACACTCTGCCTCTTAATATAAAAAGTCCAAATATTATAATCAAAAGGTATGCACATTCATGATTCATATTCTAATGCACTCAAAGCCAGGGATAAACAAAGCTGTAAACATTGGAAACATACAGGAGAACGATCATGCTTTTTAGAGTGCAGTAAACATTGGTGGTTAAGCCCGTTTGGTACCTACGTTTGATAAGTATTTGAGTTGCCTAAAAATCATTCCTATTTCCAAATCCAATTCACGAAACCCCGACCAACCACAGACAAAACCTCAGTGTTTTTGAGTTCTTGTTGTTGAAGGCAACGCAAGTATTCGAATGTTCGTCGAATAAAACTGAAGTTCGGCCGGTGAATTCCGCTTTTGAAAAACACGCAAAACGATTGTGCATATCGTACACCCCGCCCCAATCAACGTGTGTATCATTATATTATATGTGTTTGAAAGACAATTATATTTATCTGCATTCTGTAACCACCCGAAGAGGCATTGAGAAGCAAGCAGCAGACAAAGGTAAGTCTGTGGCATTTCCCACCCCTTTCCTTCCAAATCCCTGCATTACTAGGCAACTCAATATCATTGTTTTCATTGCACCCGTAATGAACGGAAAGTATTGAATCAGCGCGACTACATCGTATAACAATAAAAGTGCGATATACATATTTTGCAAACAAAGCTAATGTTATAAAAACTTTCAGCACAATTTGAAATATCTGAACAAATTTATGGGGTGCAACCAGTGGCAGCTCAAGGACATCTCACATGGTTGGGACCGACATTTATTACTTGTACTGTACTAAAATCTCACTACCTGGAGAGTAGTCCTGAACTTAATCAGATATATAAATACCAAATAAATTAAAATCTTTGCTGGTACATTTAAACCAATTTATAAAAAAATAATGCACTATCTTGCAAGATGATCATCAAATTTAATTTGAAAGCGTACGCTAAACTACGTTTCTTTCTAGAACTTAAGTATTGGACACGAGGGTATTTAATGGTCTGACTGTCCCCGAACTACATGAAAATCACACACAAGTGCGCACTTGCAGTTTTGTAGATTGCCTAGAATAGAGAAAGAAATGGAAAGAAAATTACACACAAGTGCGCACATGCGGTTTTGTAGATTGCCTAGGATAGAGAAAAAAATGGAAGTAATGTAGGAATGTACCTAAATACTTTTAAGGACACCTCAGAATATCCCCACTTGCATGCTAGGTTCTGCACACTGAGAAATGCATCAAAGGACTCTGGCTGTCGATTGGCATCACTACTCTAGTCGCTAGTAAGCTTTAAGACATGCTGCAGAGCGGACGCTCGTCGCCTGGGTATCTTGCCAAAATTGGAGCTTGAAAATGATCCCAAATAATTTTTTTTAATTTATGTATCTGCAATTGTTAATTCAGTTTATGTTTAAAGAATTCATTAATTTTGGTGAAAACCAAATTCCCACTATCCCCCGTGAAGAACCGCCACTGGGAACAACAAACTCCAGCTCGCCACCGAATCAGGAGCAATGGCCCAGACTACTGATGCTACGAAGTTGGAAACTTTTCCTAAACGGCGCGGCTAAAGCAAAAACAAACTTCACACTAATATTTAAAGCTGTTCACTTTAATTTAACCCATTGGCCTCCGAATTGTTTTGTACCGAAGTTTTAAATCTGCAGTGGTGTACTAAATCTTACGTAACTTTTAAACTAAACATGCAAACGAAACAATTTTTTTAAATTTACTCGTTCATTGAATTAAGGTATGCAAAAAATATATGCAGTTTTTTAAAAAATAATAATAATATGATTAAACGAGGATATAAAAATATATTTTTTTAAAAACCATTTTTTTTAATAATTGGATTAAGAAAAGTTTTACATTAATCATACTTATGACCATAATATATTTTATTTCAATTTGGGCTGATGTTAGTCGCCCACCACGCATTTTACGAACAAGCTTGTCAATTCCCGAACCACACGCTATTTTAAAAAAAATTCAATGACGCTGAAATATAACAAAATTTCAATCGTAAATATCAGGAAAAAACTGTACAAACGGAGTCCTGCCAATTATTACGAAATGAATGCTTAATTATCTACAGAGCGATTGGCATTTAAAATTTTAAACACAGATGTCAATAATGTATCCCTTTTTCGTTTTTAAGCCGACAACACCAGACCCGCCGGGACGGCGTCGTTTGAGGCCAATGGGTTAACAGTGTAACCGCAAAAAATATGCAAACATTTCAGTGGTAAATCTTTCACTTAAATATAAACAGATACAAACAAATTATTTATAAATAAAAAATCTTTATCTAGCGAACACATTAATAGCCTCTGCGAAGAACAAATTTAATCCTTTATTTATTATACAACAGTTGCATATCTATTAGAAAGTGAAAACCTAAAACATTGAATAAATAGATAACAACTACGGGTTATTGAAGAGTTTAAATCTGTTTGTAATACATAGTTTGGTTGATTGTATAATAACTATTGAGAATATACTTAAAGAGAACACGTAATTGACTGGAGTGGTAAAAGGACATTTTATTGTCATGGAATTCACAACAAATTTAACTCCTAAAGTAGTCCCAGAGAGAGCTCCTACGCATGTCATCAACGGTCGCCCTCTTCCTTCTCAGGTTTTGTATGAAAACGAAAAAGACAGAATTTATAGATAAAAATTTCTCCGGCTTGCTAGTAGAGAACCTCAATGATGATGTTACTTACAACCTCTCGCTGGGACTAGTATACGTAACAGTTTCAAATAACAAAACATTATCTAGGTATCTTGTTAGCTAAAATCACCTTAGTAATAATAAAAACCATTCTTTGAAATAATAAAGCTGCTTTATACAATGATAAATGAATTATTCGTGAATAAGTTAGTGTTGGATTTGAATCCATTTTGCTTTCTATTTATGTTATATAAAATTTGTACAGTGAGATTAAATAAATAACCAAAATACATATGTATTTTCTTATTATTTTTAATATTTTTAAACCAATATACAAAAACAGCATCATTTAAAAGTTGCAACATAGAAATGTGTAGCCTACATGGTAATTTATACAGTTTAATTATACTATGTGTAATTTCGCGTACTATTCAGAAGCAATATGTTTTTGTCTAATTAATTACATATCAGGCGTTTTATAAAATATGAAAAACTGTATCATTATTATGGTCTGAAAATAAGCTCCAATATTGCTTGATGCCTATATTTCATCAATATTCTGTATTTCAACTATCTATACGGAATTCTAAAATATTTAAAGCATAATCAATCAATGTGAATAGAACTACCTAAATTGTTTTCTAAGCAAACACACATTTAGTCAGTACGACTAGGGTCATTAGGTCAAGGAGATTAATGTACTTCTGTACTAATGGTTAACCGTTAACCGTTTGCAAAAACATTAACATCCAAACATCAAACACAAATAGGAAATATTGCCCTGTTTTGATAATATTATCAGTTATTAAGGCAACTGCGATTTATTTCAAAAGCCCATGTTTTAAAATGACATAAATATTTACAAGTGAGTAACCCAAACCCGATTAGAAAACGGGGATAATGATGGTGATGAAAAGTAAGAGAAAATCGTAGCTTTTTGTTGACTTTGTTTAAATAATTATAGTACATTATTTTTAATGATTTATGACTTATGACGGACATCTTCAGAAAAATAATATATGTAGTTTGTTCTATTGTGTCAATCTAGAGTAACTAGTTACAAGTGTAATAAATTATTTCTCTTTCGAGTTCTAAAAAATATATGTTTTAAAGCTAAAATAAACATAATAAAATAAAAGGGGATGAATACCTAATTTCGTAAACATTCTGGTAGGTAGGTAAAATATTTTTTAAATCTAGAAAGAAATTACTTTGTGTTCCAATATAGCTTGCTAATAAATATATAAATGCAATGTGCAATGCAATGTATTTCTAGTAGTCAACGACATTTTTCCTAGTACAGTTTCTTCAAGTCTTTACAAAGTATGTAGGATTGATAAAAAATGTCAGCTAAAGCTAATCTCATAAATCATATTCACTTGGCGGTCATACACATTACTTTATGTCTGTTTTTAATCAAATATTCTTGAGACATAAATAAAGGAAGCACTGGAGCAATTGAAGTTCAATTTGCTACAAGACATGTTCAACAGGGAGTGTATTCAAATGTTGATGGTATATTTGTTAACCGGTTCCCGATAGGGTTTAAATTGTTTACATTCTCAAAATTTTAGGGCAACGAACCAATTAACAAACAACTGGTTGAAATAATGAAAAATGAGTTTGTACAGTTTAATTTTGTTTGTAATGTTGTAAAAGTTGATAGGTTATAAAACCCACATTCTCGATTTAATCTGAGTCATCTCCCGTCAGATCGATAGAAAGATAAGAGTCACATTCCTTTGCTCCACGAGGTATGTGTTCAGCAAGAGTTTCTTCCAATGCTGCCGTGGACGGGTGGCTGAAGATCAATTCTTCCCGAGGTTCTTGACAAAGTTGGCCATATCATACTCCGTCTCGTACTGCTGGTCATCCCACAAGTCGGGGAGGTTCTCCAGGATGGTCTTCATGGTAGCGGGGCCGTCAGGATCTGATGAGGAGGCCGATGGCCGAATGCCCTTGTTGTTGTCGAGGTGGAAGAGATCCAGGAGTTGGTCGGTGCCCATAGTCTCTAAAGAGGCGTTCTCGCTGCTTATGATAGTGCTCGCTGTCAGGAGTTTGAACTTTTGCAAACTGGAAAAAATATTAAAAAATAAGTTAAGGGACGGTGACAAGATATGACAGGCAAATTGTACTGTAAATTTATTGTACTTATTCTCAGTTCATTCACAGAGTCATTTATCAGTAACCACTATATAAAATGTACACAACATTTTTGAGAAAAAACACCTCAAGGGCTCTTGATATAGAATGGCAGGATGATACAGACTGAATAAGGAAGTATTTTTTGAAGCCAGGAGCATTTTTAAACATTCATTCCCATATGAAATATATATTCATTGGTTCCATGATAATTCAACACAGTGACTATTCAAGACACATTTAAAAAGTAAATAGAGTCATTAAAGACGAAAAACAAAAAAAAAATTAACCAAACCTAACCTACTTAATTAACCCACTTAAAAAAGTTTTTGTTTCATCACTTTCCATGACTTTATATAACTTTTTAAAGATGTGATGAATTATCATTTTGATGATTTATCCGGTCACCATTTTCATTGTTAGCTGTATGTTCGAATATTATGCCACAGACTTGTGATATAGTTATTAAAAACGAAAAAAAAAAATTAACCTAACCTAACCTACTTAACCCAGTTAAAAAAGTTTTTGTTTCATCACTTTCCATGACTTTATATAACTTTTTAATGATGTGATGAATTATGGGGAAACCTATGGCAGCGGTGTTGGCTATCTAATAAATGGTTCTCGGGGAGGTGGTACCCATACCCGCTTCCCGATTGTGCTGATTGTATATATTTGATTATAGAAATTTAGAGTTTTATTTATCACCAACAGTATGCAGTATATATATAATCACTCGAGTGATGGTATACATAAATATATAAATATATTTTAAAAAAAAATGCCATGATCAATGGAGGTTTCATGGCAAAAAAATCATACCTCCGAATATTCATACGAAAATATATTAACTTCTTACGGTGGTTTAAAGCCAATGAAACCACATAATAGGTCACATAAATATATGTTGATTGCACAAGAACTGGTTACCTATTGCTAAAGCTTTTTAAGGTGATGCACTACGTCGTGTAATATTTTAAATTGAGACGCTATCAATAACAACCCTTACGTAGATGGCGATAAGGTTTAAATTCCCGCTTAACACCATCCGCCTGTTTTGATTTATGCAAGAAAAAAACATGGCCAAAAAGTGCCTTTTATTTTATTTTGTGGATGATCAGGCATGAATATTTAATTTTTTTTCGATCATTTCATAAATAACTTAATTTGCTACATTATACAATAAAATCATAACCGAAAATGGGTTCGTAAGTAGGAGATTTTGAACATTAAAGCAGTTTTCTTATTTCAATTTCAATTCAGTCTTATACATTATTTTTTTCTGGGCTTATAAAAAGACTTATCTAAAAAATACTCGACTATTTCAAAGGCCAAAATGTATTCTACACAGTATTTTATTAAAGCATCTGAAACATTTCTAAGCGACCAAATTTTCAAACCAAAAACACGTGATTTTGCATTACTACGTATGGCATCGCCTTAAGCTTGCTTATTGAATTAACCGCACATGCAATGCAACTCTAAACAAACGCACAAATGTGGGTGAATAATATTTATGTAATACGTATACCAAAAATGGGAATTAGGGAAAATAGGATCAGATTTAAGAATGTAGCATTAGTACAGCAAATGGACATACCCCATGATCTTCTCCTCCAGCGTGGCCCTGGTGATGAGTCGATACACATTGACAACCTTCTTCTGTCCAATACGGTGAGCTCGGTCCATGGCCTGCAGGTCCTTCATGGGGTTCCAGTCGTGCTCCACGAATATCACCGTGTCAGCTCCTGTCAGGTTCAAGCCTAAACCTCCCACCTACAAATAGAGATAGATTCATGAGACCTTAGTAGGCGAAGTAGCCATGATTTCCCACATCTAGCAACCGCTTCAGAAAAACAGGTTATTTTACGGTATTTGATGTTTGTAAACAAACCAAACGTGCTTGACCTTCGCAAAATAAATGCTAATGAAGCATGAAACTATAGCATCCCTACTACTATTTGGGACTCCCAGGTGACATTAGCGGGAGATTTAAACTAAGAATTACACACGAAATTGGTAAGAAACGTCGATTTGGCTACAAAATGGTAATGTTTATCTCACTTTATAGGTTTTAAATAAAGCCTGTGCTACATAATGTGTAATTTTTATATTTTCATTCATAATCATTGGTTTAAGAAGCTGCACATTCTGAAACAGTTCCAACCAGCTACAATATTATTATGACATAGAAGCCGCCACTGGCTGGTAAGACGGCTGTCACTAGCTTCGCTCGGCGTGACATCAACGCCGCCGTATCCATGAATAAAAACGAACATGTAGTTTTGGCGGCTAATCGAAAATGGCACATTTTAAATTGCTTTCAAAAATTTATTCATAAAAAAACAAATAATAAAAATTCCTTTATTATCGTAATTTTTTTTGAGAATAACAAAAAAAACCAATGAAAATACCCTATTTACAAATAAACTATTTTTGAATATGCATATAGTAATACACAGTTTCTTTGTTTTTTTTTCGGGGGGCATTTAGGCGAAAAGCGACCGCTCTCCCCCTTAATTCGATACGACTCGAGGTTCGTTTTGGCGTGCGAGAAAAAAGTTGCCTTTCATTTGTTTCAGCGTAGGCGAAAAGCGACCGAGACGCCTCTCTGTCGGTATAGAACCCGAGGTTCAAATCGGCCGGGCAAAATTTCGACTAAATTAAGGTAAAATCCGGTACAAAGGCGAGTCAGCCCGATTTTATATGGAAATAATTACCCGAAAACTCGACCGGATTCGTTCGGGGCTCAATGTCGTCAAAATTGTCCGGGAACTCTGGCGGCGGAAACTGGAAGCGCTCAAGGCCATACGTTAGTGCCGCAGTTCACTTTTCGGCCGCCGGGATGGCCCCACTGGCAAAAAGTTGATTTTATCGCCGTTTAATTGGCACAGCTTCCCGGCGACAAATAAACGTTTCCCCGCGAGTGTTGCCACACGCACGGTTTCGAAACGGCTAAATTTCGATGCATTTTCGCAATTTTTCGTTTTCATCGATCACCATCGATCTGTAAAACTTTTTCTCCTTCACCGTTTATATTTTTATTCAATTTCGAATGCACCCCGAACGCGAAATGATTAATTAAGCCACAAAGTGTTTGCTTCCTTCGATAATTGATTAATTTTTTTTTTCATGCGCCTCTTTTGCTCGAAAATGTTTCGTTTTTCGCATTACTCAAACGTAAATTAAAAACACGATTGATTTTGATCGAGCGTCGGGTCTGATTTAATCAGGTATCGTTGATTTTTTTTTTCAATTTCACAAAAAGTTTTACGAAATTTCCCCATTTATCGGGAAAGAGGTTTAATTTAAGTGGAAATGTTTTTCTTTGCATAATGGTATCATTGGAAAAAAATTAGTCACGTGGTCACTTAAAACCACGTGGTACGCTTTTTTTATCAAATCTACATGGTCAACCTGATGATTGAATTCCGTCGAAAAGGCGCAGTCTACGGTTGAAATTATCGAAAAAAATCATCGTCCGAAGATTTAGGAACGTTAATCGGCCGTCTTACATATGGCGCTCGGTTCAAAATGTCTCACAATAACCGGCTAAAGTTTGACATTAGCTATTTTAACAAAAAAAATGCCATTTTAAAACAGTCGGGCTTTTGGCCAATCAGAAATCAGCCAATCATAGACTAGCACCGAAGTGATGTTTTATTACATAGTGATTTTAATTCAAAGAAACGATAAAATCTGTGTAGGTACTTACTTTGGCAGTTTATCTTTTTAAAATCGATAATGCTTTTGAACGAAATAAAATTAAGCTTGGTAAAAATAATTTGGCACGGGTACCGTCGCCCTGTAGTGAAAAACTACATCAATAGCGTCACGCAAATTTATAATTTATACCAGGAGCGCAGAAGTTAATAGGGTGAAGCGATGTTAATTGTTTTGTAAAATAAACATTTTTTTAATCAAAAGTTTTTCCAGTTTGAGTGTTTGTAATATAATCATTAAATTTGGGAGGCGGGCATGGGTACCGTCGCCCCGGGAGCCATTCATTTTTAAAGTTTTTATCTCTTTATTTTTTAACGAGTAGGTACCTAATTGCGTTATGAAAATATTTTTTCGGTAATTTTTTTTTAAAATTAAATTAAGTTTGAAATTTCAACTTTTTTCCTCCATAATGATAATTCTTATAAAGCCATTTCTGCCAAAAATTACCTCGTGGACGCTGTAATATACCAGGAGCACAGAAGTTTGGGAAAGTAATTTACTATTAAAAACGGTTTATTTTATTTTTTTTTTTAAATATAAATTTTTCAATTAAAAGTTTTTACATTTTGCGTGTTTATAAAGCAATGTTTTTTTCCAAAATGAAACTCCCTTGGACTTTTCAAGAGTGTTGGTGACAAAAACCGTACATTACATTAAACATTAGAACATGGGAAAAGGTATTAGAATTAAATCACAAACCAGTCTATACAAACCTAGCGTAGCCCACAAACTACTTGAAAACTGGGATATAACTCTAAAGGGGACGCGAGGAGGCGTTATTAAAGGGGCAATTTTTTGTTACAGAAAATAACATGGAAAATAGTTATTAGAATTAAATCACAAACCAGTCTATACAAACCTAGCGTGGCCCACAAACTACTTGAAAAGTGAAAAGTAAGTGACTTAATAAACGAAATTAAAATTAAAAGTGCATATTTTTCCGTCTCCCCCGACATAATAAATCATGTTTTAAATTAATAAAGCTAAATCCATTTATTTGAAAGAGAAATATTGCGTTTTACCGTGAAGCGGAATTCGTAACCTTTACCACATTTTTTAATTTAAAAGTTTTTAAATTTTGCGTGTTAATTGAGCAATGCTTTTTCCAAAATAAAACTCACTGGGACTTTTCAAGAGTGTCGGTGACAAAAACCGTACATACGATATGGGTATCAAATTACGCGTGTCGACCTACACAACCCGAACGGCTCGGTGAAAAAATGATGAGTAAGCTCCTTGGCACCATTTTTTCTCCAAATATACATTTATTTTTTTAAACTTTGTAGTACCACACTCCTGGCTTTATTCACATTCAAACATTACACCACGCACCAAATATTTACCCATTAGTTTCGGGCAAAAAGCAAAAGTGTCGAAACACACTCTTTGCTTCATCCACATTCAACACCAAAATACATATAATTTTTTATTTTTTACATCCACTTACTCGAATAATTTTTACCCATTAGTTGCCTGCAACGGGAAAAAAGCTAGTATAAAAGTAAAATGGAGTTCCTTTTTTTTTTCCATTTGGGGACCCTGAGGAATATAATTTCCCTCATGGCCTATGTCATCTTAGGGGATGCTATATGGAGGGTCTTTTTAAAGAATTTGCAAAATGTCTTGAGTGATCGCACGCCATAATATGCTATTTTTGACTCCCATAATTTGCACATTCACAATTTTTTAATAATTTTTTTTATTAATCCCAAAATATAGGATAAGCGGTAAAATATAGATGAATTCATTGGCTGTATAGCACTGTAATCAGTTTATATGTCTCAGTATTCAAATTTAGAGATATGATTTTATTTAAATGAGGGCGAGAAATCTCCAACGAACGCCAATCACTCAACTCATATTTCAGTTATTGACTAGTGTGTCTAGGAGTGACGGATATATGAATCCATCCCACCAACTGTGGTTCAAGACGACGGGTCGAGAGAGTTTGGCTGGAGAGGTTAAAAAGCCGCTTTAGATCCGGCCCGCCATGAAGTTGGTGGGCAGAAGCATCCGGCGCTAAGATCTAGACAAACCTCACCCCATAAACCCCGGGCACCTCTGCTAATTCACCAAACTTAGCAAACCACTCAAGTTGATCCATGGCAGAGGTGTTGATTTTCCAATAAATGGTTCCCGGGCCGGCGGTACTCATACACGCCTCCCATATAAAACCTCGTCTATTGCGATTTTGTATTTACTATGCAAACTGATGTGAGGTTATGACTCCCAATTTCACAGTTTAACATTTTCTTTGGAAAGTACCACTAGTTTCTGAAAACTGTGTATTTCTATTTATTTAATTATTTTATTTAAAATATTATACAAGAATTTATAAAAAGCTTCTATTATCTCGGTGTTGCCATTTGCAGCAATTTAAACAATTGGAGTGTCCTCCTTTCATTTGTACTATTATTAGTCAGATGTAGTAGTCATTCTGTATACCTGTGTGGTAAGCAGCAGCACATCGATGCTAGGATCATTATTGAATCTCTGCACTAGGCTGTGTCTCTGGCCGGGCGGAACGGACCCGTCCAATCGGAGATAGGACACGTGGGGGAGCAGCGGTCGCAGCAGGTCACGCTCTACCACATCCAGCATACCCTTCAGCTGGCAGAACACCAGCGCGCGGTGCTGGGAGAGCACGGTGGACGTGTCCGAGGGCGGGCATCCGATACCACAATCCAGGAGGAGTTGCCTGGAATTAAATATTCATTAAACAAGGCCATAAAATAAATTATCAACGGTTCATTAATTTTTTTAGCTTAAAGTCTCAACTGGGGGTGGGTCTGTATCTTTTGCACTAGTTAACGTAGGTTAAATCGGCATTAAATGAGTTGCATCTAATGTACATTCCAGATTCGCCCCCTGATCTGGCTTTGCAGACACACACAGAAGCTAACACTTCATTTTGACAGCCAGTTAGTTTTGAAGTTCAATCGTTTAATTTTTGGTGACTGACTACACTTTGTGGTGGTTTTAAAATTATTCAATATTAAAAACCTTTATGCTTCATCTCACATTATAGATTACTAATAACAAAGCTATTGGACTAGTTTTATAATAACATTTTCATACCGAAATAATGCGGTTTTTGAGCAAATCCATTCAAATTAAGCGCCATATATCCATCTACATTCACAGCAAAAATCATTTTAAATCTCAACCACAGATGGCAGTACAAGGCCTATGGTGACTGCCGGTAGTGTTTTAGCGTACAACGATGAAGACAAAATAAGTCAGTCATTTGAGATTTTAACGGCCAAAAGTATTATTATTATAGTAATCGGTCACTGTATTGCTGTCCGAAACGTTGGCTAAAGAAGGAGGTAGCACAACATGGTATAATACCCCAAAAATAAAACATTATAAGAAAAAATAATGATTCATGGAAAAATGGCATTATTTTTGTTATTGTTTTATGGTTATTGTAGATTCTCAAAACTGATTGATTATTCATGAATAAATTGATTAAAATAAATAAAATGTGTTGTCTATTAATTGAAATACCTTAGTACATATAAACTCAAAAGTCTATCAATGCGTATACACTCACTACAGTCAAGTGAAATGTTTAACAGCATTTGTTTTTCCGCATAAGGGCTCAATTGTCATCTGCCATGTTTCACCTTACTACTTTGAGAGAAGCCCATTGTAATGAAGTTTAACAAAGGTCATTGTGACCTTTGATCACAGGGACCTTTTTCCAATTAAGACGTGACATTGGCACTTAGGTAAATGGATGTTTCTTCGCCCTCTTCACATTTCCCACTACTATTGGCGCTTTCCACTCCCAAAAGCTGCGTGTGTCCCCCGAGGTGGCAGTATGTGATGTTTTGGACACTCACATAAAATAAACGAAACGAACGTGCTCAAAAAAAATTTTTGTTTAGACAACGACGGGAGATTTATGGACAGACAGGCCTGGAGTAAACGCATTCACACGGGACAGGGCGCAGGGACGGGCAGTCAGGTTTGGAACTTGAGTACGTTGACATCTCCATGAAATCGATACAAATGAGAAGTGTTGTGTGAAATTGCAGTGAATTAGTGGATTCAGACGGTGTTAATAGTATTGTGGAATTTTGAACTAAAGTGAAATATTAGTGATCCGGTGTTTGTGTGAAGTGAAAGTGGTTCGACTCAGTGGGAAAACAATTAATAATAATGACAATAATAATAATTGGATAATTTGTAGAGCGCCGTTTTGTAAAAACCCACCTCAGAGGCGCCAGGTGTTGTGCAATCGCGATTGTGTTATAAAGTTGTGTTGATTTAAACGTGATTTCGTATACAGTTCGAACTAGATTGCTTGTCTTAAAAACATGAAAATAATAAAAATAATGATTGCGTTTTTAAAATAGAGTGAATGTACTTAAAGGCAGGAAGTGTTTAATCGGGCTAAGTTATTGATTTGGCGAGATGGCATTCTATCCACGGAGACCGAAAACCAGAGAATCAAATAGATTATTAACTGTGGGTTCGAATCCTAACAGATTAGGGAGGTACAATTTTATTTACAGGAATATTTAATTACCCTTTTATAAGCGTAGGGAGGAGGTCGAAAATTAAAGTGATTTAGCTATATAGTGTAACCAGGTAAGCTTCACGCTGAGAATGAGAGGTGACTAACTGGGTGAGTTTTTTTATATTATTTATTAAATTTCAGAGGACCCTTTTAAAGACGGATACAACTAAGTTTACTACACCTGCCGCCCAAATAATGTTATCATTAAAAGGAATACCCTAGACGGATTGTCAATCAGCTGTGAGCGAGAGACGAGTCAACGACCTTTTCATATATAGGACAAGGCGCGGTGTACAGTCAGTCAAAGGGGAAGTTTTGCTAGCGTATGCCGTCCCAAATTGAAAGCGTTCGGATGCAACCAGACGGAACAAAATGAAAACTTTTCTTCTGTTATTTGACTTTTCTAATTTAATACTTTTCATCTATTGTTTGACTTTCTAAGTTACGAATTGGGATGCACAAAAACAAATCTAAAGTCGAAAGAGGGAGATGGTAATCTCCGAAATAAAACTACCAACCGAACAACTTTTCTCAACAGGTATCTTTCGAGAGGTAGGCAGCCTCTTTAAATTAAATGCAAAAAATCAAACCAATTATCCGTTTATACCTTACCTGAGAGGATAGGTATTCAGTAGAAGTTACCCATACCTAATACACGAGGATGCTAGTAACCTCATAAAATAAATACTGGAACCAAATATTAAAATACAGACAGTCCTCATCCCAAATTTGGCATATCGAGTAGACCTTACATATATCTCACATGATAATTGGCTGAATGGGTAGGCACACAACCTATCGTTAATAAGCGGGCAAAATGTCGACAAGATCGTCGTGTGTTATATATGTATTGACCTAGAAAGGGATGTAAATCCCCGACGGCGTGGGAGTTACAACGTTTTCTGGAGGTGGCACGTAACTTAGGACCTTGCGTGTCACATTTTCGCGACTAGATTCGTAACAAGGGATGTCATGGTTTTCCCCTTCTACACTCAGTAAAGTAGATTTTCCTGGAGGTGTTTGAGATTGGGGCAATTCTGAAATTGGTGATGAGACCTGGTTTTCTTTATTCTGGCGTGAAGGTTGCCGATTTGGAACAAGGGGAGACCCGGCCGGTTGTGATATCCAGACACGCAGATATCGATCGCCTTGTTCGAATTATCATCCATCAGTTTTGTTTGGTAAGCGGAGGAGCCAGTCTTAGCTTGGAAAAAGTTCATTTCCTTTCCTCTCCTTCCCCTCCCAAAATATATACATGGATGGCGCCGACAACTAACACCATAAACTTATCGTATGTATATCACATATATAAAATCTAACACTTTATTATATTCACATTACCCTACGATAGGTAGAATCGAGTAGCTAGTGGGGGGGGAGCAGGCGACTTAGAAGATAAGGTTTATAAAATGGTTTTAAAACACAGCGGTAATGGATTCAACTCACTCTATCTCAAAAGAACCAAGGGATACCATACATACATAAATAACTAGGTTTCTAAACCGAGAAACAAAAACCCAACACAACGTTCGGTGAAGCCTTTTTATACTGGACCGTCACGTGAAATGAGTACGTTCAAGGTCGTACGTCACGTAGACAAACTAGGATGTACACTCTTGAAGGGGTGTGTAATAAAGAAAAGACGGCAGGGAGGACCTTCCCTCCCCGGATATATATATATAACCAAAGCCTTATGGAAAAGTTACCTACGGGACTTAAGGAAAATTATCGTAGAAAGAAGAGAAGGAAAAATTTGAAGTAGAAAGGGTAGATCATGACATTTGGTGCCGTGACCAGGAGAGATAGATATAAAAGCTGGCTCGAGTTCATTACTGTTGTTGAGAAAAAAAATGGATTTCATAAACCTTATTAATTCACATTAACAGCAAAAGAAATGGTACCTATCGTCAAAAATGATAACAGAGACATCGTACTTCAAAGGCAAAATAGAATAAACAGACAGACCCGGAAAACATTGAATTCATTGTGACGACAAAAAACATCTAAAATGTTCATAAACAACGAAGCCAAAGGATAAACAAACATCGAAATCGGATTAATTATAACACAAGAATAAGATAGCTGGGACAAATCTAAAATAAACATTGCATCGGATATCGTGAAGTATATGGCATATTTTATACCATTGATATTAGAATAACTGTAAACAATTATTGTTTATTCCAGATCTAAAAGGCAGAGAATGTTTAAGTCATAAATAACACAGACGGACAAAAAACCATCGGATCACAGCCGAGGACACAAAATAAAAACAAATCAACATGGAAATAAATAACACTCGAATATAATACAAATAACGCATTGAGATGAAAAAACACAAAGTTAAGTCAAGTACTATTATGTAATAAACAAAACTCGGAGTTTAAAATTCGAAAATAAACAAGTGTGACATGACATATTGAATTTCTACCCATAGAGACACAAAAACACTTGAAAAAGCTGAGGGCGGGAAAAAACTCACCAGCAGAACAAGCCGATAATCACGGGAACCAAAAAATAAACAGATGCTAGGTTAGAAACGAAGAACAGGGGCGCTCAACATTTTGGAAGAATTAAAATAAAATTTAAAATAAAAATAAAAAAATAAATACAGAGGTATTCGAGAAACGTAAATTACCTATAGTTATTTCTAATCCCATCGACTAACACGAGGAAGCGAGATTACCCGCTGGGCTTAGAACTAAAGGGAGGCTGTGATGTTTTGGACACTCACATAAAATAAACGAAACGAACGTGCTCAAAAAAAATTTTTGTTTAGACAACGACGGGAGATTTATGGACAGACAGGCCTGGAGTAAACGCATTCACACGGGACAGGGCGCAGGGACGGGCAGTCAGGTTTGGAACTTGAGTACGTTGACATCTCCATGAAATCGATACAAATGAGAAGTGTTGTGTGAAATTGCAGTGAATTAGTGGATTCAGACGGTGTTAATAGTATTGTGGAATTTTGAACTAAAGTGAAATATTAGTGATCCGGTGTTTGTGTGAAGTGAAAGTGGTTCGACTCAGTGGGAAAACAATTAATAATAATGACAATAATAATAATTGGATAATTTGTAGAGCGCCGTTTTGTAAAAACCCACCTCAGAGGCGCCAGGTGTTGTGCAATCGCGATTGTGTTATAAAGTTGTGTTGATTTAAACGTGATTTCGTATACAGTTCGAACTAGATTGCTTGTCTTAAAAACATGAAAATAATAAAAATAATGATTGCGTTTTTAAAATAGAGTGAATGTACTTAAAGGCAGGAAGTGTTTAATCGGGCTAAGTTATTGATTTGGCGAGATGGCATTCTATCCACGGAGACCGAAAACCAGAGAATCAAATAGATTATTAACTGTGGGTTCGAATCCTAACAGATTAGGGAGGTACAATTTTATTTACAGGAATATTTAATTACCCTTTTATAAGCGTAGGGAGGAGGTCGAAAATTAAAGTGATTTAGCTATATAGTGTAACCAGGTAAGCTTCACGCTGAGAATGAGAGGTGACTAACTGGGTGAGTTTTTTTATATTATTTATTAAATTTCAGAGGACCCTTTTAAAGACGGATACAACTAAGTTTACTACACCTGCCGCCCAAATAATGTTATCATTAAAAGGAATACCCTAGACGGATTGTCAATCAGCTGTGAGCGAGAGACGAGTCAACGACCTTTTCATATATAGGACAAGGCGCGGTGTACAGTCAGTCAAAGGGGAAGTTTTGCTAGCGTATGCCGTCCCAAATTGAAAGCGTTCGGATGCAACCAGACGGAACAAAATGAAAACTTTTCTTCTGTTATTTGACTTTTCTAATTTAATACTTTTCATCTATTGTTTGACTTTCTAAGTTACGAATTGGGATGCACAAAAACAAATCTAAAGTCGAAAGAGGGAGATGGTAATCTCCGAAATAAAACTACCAACCGAACAACTTTTCTCAACAGGTATCTTTCGAGAGGTAGGCAGCCTCTTTAAATTAAATGCAAAAAATCAAACCAATTATCCGTTTATACCTTACCTGAGAGGATAGGTATTCAGTAGAAGTTACCCATACCTAATACACGAGGATGCTAGTAACCTCATAAAATAAATACTGGAACCAAATATTAAAATACAGACAGTCCTCATCCCAAATTTGGCATATCGAGTAGACCTTACATATATCTCACATGATAATTGGCTGAATGGGTAGGCACACAACCTATCGTTAATAAGCGGGCAAAATGTCGACAAGATCGTCGTGTGTTATATATGTATTGACCTAGAAAGGGATGTAAATCCCCGACGGCGTGGGAGTTACAACGTTTTCTGGAGGTGGCACGTAACTTAGGACCTTGCGTGTCACATTTTCGCGACTAGATTCGTAACAAGGGATGTCATGGTTTTCCCCTTCTACACTCAGTAAAGTAGATTTTCCTGGAGGTGTTTGAGATTGGGGCAATTCTGAAATTGGTGATGAGACCTGGTTTTCTTTATTCTGGCGTGAAGGTTGCCGATTTGGAACAAGGGGAGACCCGGCCGGTTGTGATATCCAGACACGCAGATATCGATCGCCTTGTTCGAATTATCATCCATCAGTTTTGTTTGGTAAGCGGAGGAGCCAGTCTTAGCTTGGAAAAAGTTCATTTCCTTTCCTCTCCTTCCCCTCCCAAAATATATACATGGATGGCGCCGACAACTAACACCATAAACTTATCGTATGTATATCACATATATAAAATCTAACACTTTATTATATTCACATTACCCTACGATAGGTAGAATCGAGTAGCTAGTGGGGGGGGAGCAGGCGACTTAGAAGATAAGGTTTATAAAATGGTTTTAAAACACAGCGGTAATGGATTCAACTCACTCTATCTCAAAAGAACCAAGGGATACCATACATACATAAATAACTAGGTTTCTAAACCGAGAAACAAAAACCCAACACAACGTTCGGTGAAGCCTTTTTATACTGGACCGTCACGTGAAATGAGTACGTTCAAGGTCGTACGTCACGTAGACAAACTAGGATGTACACTCTTGAAGGGGTGTGTAATAAAGAAAAGACGGCAGGGAGGACCTTCCCTCCCCGGATATATATATATAACCAAAGCCTTATGGAAAAGTTACCTACGGGACTTAAGGAAAATTATCGTAGAAAGAAGAGAAGGAAAAATTTGAAGTAGAAAGGGTAGATCATGACAAGTATCATGTTACTAGGGTCGATAATTACTTTCCAAACTTAAATAATACTGAATAAAACCAAACTTACTTGAGAGCGGGCAACTTAGCAGAGTGTTGTATATCATCCAGACTGGAGTGCTGCTGCGCCAGCTCTTGAATGACAGTGGCGTACTCCGGATGCTGTGGAGTGAGCACCAGCTTGGGATGGTTGCAGACGTTCTGCAGATAGCGCAGAGCTTGGAAAACGTGCTGGTGGCCCTGCGGAAGGCCGTGGGGCATGTGCACGCGAGAGAAGTCCTCGTACAGGCGGCGTTGCAGAGGTGACAGCTCGCAGTAGTAGTCCTGCGTTATCTTGGGAGGTAGCTCGGTGAGCACATCTTCTTTCATGCGGCGTAGGAGGAAAGGAAGAACCTGAAAAGATAATCATCAACGATAAGGTTAATTGCTAGGTTAAAATTAAAACTGTAGGGTAAATTATAGGGAGTTTACATCTCCCGAAAATAATAACAACGTTTACTTTTCCCTACATTTATGTGAGACTGGTATCATTGTAAACTCGCACGGCAAATATTTCATTCTCTCTCCAGTGGTCTCAGCCTTCAAATCTTCTATTATACTTTTGTTCATAAAATTATTGTAACGTGAGTTTGTTAAAATAAAATAAAATTTAAAATATTCGAATTCTGATTTTACACACCGAGAGTAACCACGAAACCTTGGGTTTTGCGGATTGGAGAACCATAAAATCATCCAGCCAACAATCCATTTAAATTAGCGATAATTTGCAATCCTCCAAAAAAACTATCAGCTTAACTGCTAAACTGATGTTCATGATGATTGACTTTTCATTATGATAATAATATGAGGGATAAAGAAATATTCACAACAAACTTTTTGTAGCATTGATTAAAACGTTAGGTTAAGGTGTTCTACCTGTCGATGCAGTGCCTCCATGGCCAGTGCCCCCGCCTCCTGGTGCTGCGGAGTGGCCTTGGGGTCCCGGGCGGCCAGTATGGGGCGGGAGTAGCGCGCCGTGAACTGTCGCTCCGTCCCCAGGAGTCCGGGCATCAGGAAGTCGAACAGCGACCACAGTTCTAGCACATTGTTCTGGAAGATAAAAAAACAACAAACATAAACAGTTGGTCGATCAATAGACTGCAGAACTAATTTTATGGATATGTTACATTTCATAAGTGTCTACATAAAACTAACAATGTAATAGTGAGTAATGACTTTTAACACTTTGAGATCTAATGTTATTTCAAAAGAACATTGTTTAACTTCAAAAGCAAATTTATTTTGAGAGACGGGTATGAGTACCGCTGCCCCAGAAACCATTAATTTGATAACCAACACCTCTGACATAGGTCATCCCAAGTGCTTCGCTACATTTAGTGACGTAGCAGGGGTGCCTGGGTTCATAGGGTGAGGTTTGTCTAGGTCTTGGTAGTGGATACGTCTGTCCACCAATTGCGTGGCGGGTCGGATAGGGAAACGCCGGTTGAGGGAGACCTTTTGACCTCTCCAGCCGGACTCCCTCGACCCGTCACCTTGCACCAAAGTGACGGGTCGAGAGAGGGATGGATTCATACGTCTGTCACTTTTGGACACACTGACCCTCCAATTCTTACCCACCCCTTATACCTTTTTCCTTCCCAGAACCTCCTCTCCTTCAAAAAAACTCCACACGTTATCCCCAAAGATTAATAGGCTCCGGGGAAAATTATTTTCTTAAGGGCCTATTGTGTGGAGGTAACGTAAATAAATAAACAAAATAAGAAGGTAATTTTCCTTACTTGTATGGGTGTTCCCGACAGGATCAGCCTGTGATTGGCAACCAGCATCTTGATGGCCTTAGAAGCCTTAGTCTTGCCGTTCTTGATGAAGTGTCCCTCGTCCAGAATGCAGTAGTTCCACTTGATGCTGGTGAAGAAGTCTATGTCCTTCCTGACAATGTCATAGGATGCCACAATGAGGTTGTGATGCCTGAACTTAGTGCGCAGTCTCTCACGCTCGACGGGAGGCCCGGTGTAGTGCAGAGGGTTGAGGTATTTGCTAGCAAGGAATTTCCTCACTTCGTACACCCAGTGACCTATGAAAAATATTGGAAAGGAATCAGTATAACAAGCTGAAATCAACTCTCAAGATCGTGAACAAAGAATTATCGGTGTACTGACTTTTGTTTAAATATAAGTGAAGAAGCTGTGATGCATTGAATATTGCTGATACAACACAATTTACTTCACAAAAATAAAAAAATAAAAACTGTTCTCCTTCCTCATAAAAACCTTGTGGATTCAGGATTGGACAAAGACCTACCCCAAATTAATCTCCCAGTTTTTCTGATCCTTGGTGGCATCAAAAACAACTATACAACAACATACAACAACAACATAATATAGGTAAATGGTTGTTATCAGTTGTGTAAAAGATAAAAAATGTTTATTAGTAAGAGGGTTAATTGCATGGTGTTAAGAGACCTACTTGCTTTAATTTAACCAGTGATTCCTGATATTATTTGGAGTAAAAAACGACAAGTGGAAGAATAAAAAAAAAAATTAAAAATTAAATTAAATAATGTCATGAATGACTTTGTTAAAGTCGAGTACATCCTTAAACACTCTGCATGTATTGATGTTTTATCATCTGTTAGAATTTATGGGTGAGTTAGTATGAAGCCTGTAAGTCAGATAGGATAATAGTATAGTAAGGTTAGGTTCCTACCAGTAAGGGTGGGGGGGCAGATGACCAGCGAGGGAAGCGGGGGCCCGGCCTGGTCCGGGGGGCGCAGCTGGCGCTGGTGGTGATCCCCCGCCACCATGCAGATGGACTGCAGGGTCTTGCCGAGACCCATGTCGTCGCACAGCACGCCATGCAGCTTGTACTTGTTGAGGAAGGCGAGCCAGTTTACTCCTGCCTGAAATATTCAATACTTGTATCAGAATATCTTTAATATTAATCTTTATATTCTTTATAAGTGATATCAACTCGACTTACTCTGTAAAATAATACATTTATAATTTGATTCTCCGAACCAGATACAAGAAGTATAGTTTTTATTTCATGAAGAACTATTTCATACCAATTTTGCCGCTAACTCCTTCATACAGCCGTTCATAGCCTCGGTAATAAATATTGCTCTGTGAATATTTTAAAACCAAAATTACTGAAATACAAATACAAATTTTAAAAAAAAAATATTTAATGTGAAATCGCACAAGAGTTCTAATTGCTCCCAACCGTCTGGAAAAAAGGAAATCATTGATGTAAAAAAAAAAAAAAAAACAGTGCAAAGTATTTTTGGATAGTTGAAAGTTTAGTTTCATTGGCTCTTTGTAATAAGAAAGCCTGATTTTTATTACAAAGTCAATATTTCCCACTTTTCTGTTTGTCTATTCTATTATTTTTTTTAAATGAAGAAAGATAGACATTCATGGATTACGAGGGTGGTCTGAAAAGTTTCCGACCTCAACGCAAAGATGGCGGTACTCGTCAATAAAAGCTAGTGAATGTAGTTGTGCATCTTTTGACAGTTACTCACCAAAGTTTCGGCCATTTTGGACGCGTAGTTTTTAGTTGACAGTCGTTTGAGTGAGTCAATGTGTTATTAAATTTTTGTTTTTGAAAGGCAATACGCCTACGCAAATCAAAGATGAGTTAGACTCTGTGTATGGGGACTCTGCACCATCATTTACCACAGTGAAATTTTGGGCAGCTGAATTTGACGTGGCCGTAAGAGCTTGGGAGACGATGAACGTTCGGGATGTCCAAAAACTGCAACTACTGATGATAACTTTGCTAAACTTCACCAAATATTGTTAGACGACCGCCGAATTAAAGTGAGAGAGATAGCAGAGGTTATGAAAATGTCCAAAGAACGTGTCTGTCACATATTAAATCAAGATTTAGACATGAGAAAGCTGTCCGCGCGTTGGGTGCCGCGTTAGACTAAAAACGTGTTCGAATGAACATTTCCAACGCTCTGTTAGAGCAGTTTAGGCGCAATAAATCCGAGTTTTGGCGCCGATTAATTACTGTAGATGAAACTTTGATACATTATACGCCCGAAACAAAAATTCAGTCAAAACAATGGACTGCAAAGGGGCAACCGGATCCTTAAAAAACAAAAACTGTTTTCTCGGCTGGGAAAGTGATGGCGACTGTTTTTTGGGATAGTCATGGAGTTATCTTAGTTGATTATCTTCAAAAAAGAAAACCTATTACAGGAGCATACTAAGCATCATTACTTGACAAGCTGAAGGCAGAAATTGCAGAAAAACGGCCACATTTGCAGAAAAAGAAAATCCTGTTTCACCAAGACAACACGCCGTCTCACACCTCAGCGGTTGCCATGGCAAAAATCCACAAATTACGGTTTGAACTGCTTGACCATCCGCCTTACTCACCAGATCTGCGATCAAACTGCGCTCGGAGGACAGAGATTTTCGTCAAATGAGGAGGCAATCACCTTTGTAAACAATTATTTTGCAGAGAAAAACGCCGAGTACTATTTGGACGGGTTAGAGAGATGGGAGCATTGCTGGGAGAAGTGTGTAGAGTTACAAGGAGACTATGTAGAAAATTAAATAAAAAACTTAAGAAAAAAAATCTTGTTTCATTGTTAGGTCGGAAACTTTTCAGACCACCCTCGTACAAATAAACTGACAATATTTTCTCCTACTGCCATCACTATAGTGATAAAATGACGCTTGTGCAATGATGGAGGAATTAACCCAGCAGAGGATAGAACCCGTCACACCTGTGTGGGAACCCGACACTTTGGACCACTCAGCTACTAATTGGTCCTTTAAAACAAATTTATACATATGGCGAGAATGCTGGAGACACTAACAACTTGCCTTCATATTATGTAAAGAGCTGAAAGTTGGTTAATGATCTTTACCTGCTGATAAGAGCGCAGTTCAGCCTGCACCTCCACCGGCACCTTATAGTCTCCGATGGCCTTGGGGTTGAAAAGCTGCTCCAAGAACCCTCTGTCGCGCGCCCTCTGCAGCAGCAGCTCCCGGGGCAGACCATCTGGCTCCCGCACCGCCCCGTCCAGTGGCATCAGCTGAATCAGTGTGGCAAAGCAATGCGTGGACATCAGGCGGACGGGCTCGTCGTGGTCACTCATGCGACCTGGGGACATAGGACATTAGAATTCAATGGTATAATGCATTGAAATAGATAGCATAGAACTGAGAAGGCTGTTGGCCGTGAAGATAACTGACTTAGGCTCTTCTTCCACAAGGATCCAAAAGTATCCGATACTCGTCGATTAAAGTATCTTGGGGACTACCAAGATACATCTGAGAGCAGGTTCGTATACAGGCACACGTTGTCGATATTTTATAAACTCGTCGGCGACCAGGTTGTTCCGACTCGCGTCGTCGAGACTTAATACATGGCATCAATGCTTGTGCTTTAGATCAATGCTAGGAACAAAACAGTCAACATAAAATGACAGGATATAAAAAAGACAGCTACAGCAAATGTTTGGTTGTAAGTGAGATTATGAAAGCATTCTAGTTTTAATATTTCGAGAATTCTACAATGATTGGTGACGGACGGTGCGGGGCAAGTTGTTTGCGACGTGAGTACACAACACGAGTATTGGACACTTGAGTATCACCGTGGAAGAACGGCCCTAGTGGAATCGGCACAGAGAATATTTTGACAAATGTTTTATAAAGTATTCACCTAGTAGTGGCACAACCAGCAGTACAATATAAGGAACTATGTTGATCTGCAGCTTGTCTACAATGCAGGCCAGAGCCTCTGCAGCCCCCTGTCTTCTTCTGTCATGTTCTATGGATCCAAGCATCGGTAGTATCTGAGGGAGATAACAAATTAATAAACTACATTTTTATAATATACTACTATGTAGTTTAAGAAAAGGTCTTTTAAAAGATAGCAAATGAATATTTCCAAAATATATAGCTAGTAGAATAAGCCACAATTTAGATCCAGGTTGAGTACCGTTTTACCTACACATTCTGCGAAATTGAGATTTGAATCCTGGTGCCGCACAATGACATACGTGTGCGTCAGCCGCACCGCGGGCTTGACTTTCCAAATAACATACATGTACATCAGCCGCGGGTAAAAAGTTAAGAAAGAGTTAATATGAAATAGGAGAGGAATTCAAATTAGAAGAAAGCATTAATTAATCGATACGGTTCATACCTTCTCCACCACCACCATCATGACCTTGGGCGAGGCGATGTGCGCCAGGGTGGCCAGGCAGCGAGCGGCCATATGCCTGGTGGCCTTGTACTGGTGGTCCAGCAGGGTGGTCAGCCCCTCCAGGCGCTGCAGTAGCTGGGGCAGCAGGGACCTGGCCACGTAGGGGGCCACCACCTCCAGGACTTGCAGGGCGGTGATCAGCTCCTCGGCTGGAAGAGGAAATAAGAGGTTTTGAATGTATTTTAATGAATGAAGCATGTCTATTATTTCAAATAAGTACAATTTTCAGTATTATATTTGTCTTCGAAATATTTACCAAAATTTACCTGTCATATGGGTTAAAGTTTAGTACCTTTATGACACTTCTTTTTTTGTGCAATAGATGGTTAGAGGGGATTTCTGGGTCTACAAGCTAGTCTTGGGCTTCAGGCGTCATCAATCACGACGTGCAATGGAGCGGGCATTTGTTGACCACATGTTCGGTAGTCAGCACCGCACCGTATTCATACATTTATGATACTAGTCACTTACTACTTTTGGTATTAACTTTTAGTTAGGCTCTTAAGTTGAGTTTTTTTTTTTTTTTTATGAGACACCTCACAAGAGTGTCCCTGCCTGTGCAGTGTACAGACAGGGGAACTATGTCACCACCCGGTTGGGCGGCGTTGTGAAGCGGAATAAGGTAGGGGCTGTAGGAAGGGATTTGTTAATGCGGGCCTTGAAGAGGCTCGGATTATAGGAGGGAGGAAAAACAGATGCCGGTAGCTCGTTCCACATACGAGCCGACTTACACAAAAACGAGTCGTAAAAACGGCCCGTTCTCATGAAGCCAACGTCAACCGTGAACGGGTGTTCAGTTCGTGTCCGTCGAGTTTCGCGCACGTGCACCGGTGCATCAGGAATCAATGCTGCTAGCTCCTTGGAGCAGGCTCCATTGAAATACCTGTAGAACAGACACAGCATGCCACACATTGCGTCTATGCATTAGAGAAGGCAATCGGTCTGTTAACAACGGATTGTCAATCAGACGGATCGCTCTCCTTTGCACAGATTCAAGCAGGTTTATTAAGTATTTTGGGGCACCAGACCAAAGGTGGCTCTCAAATTCAATAGTTGGGCGGACTTGAGACTTGTACAGGGTCAGCAGCTGGTCACTGTTGAAGAATCTCCTAGCCCTGTACAAGACGCCCAACTTTTTGGAGGCCTGATTTACTCGGGCTTCTATGGATCCCCTATACTTGAGCCGGTCTGATATAGTAACTCCAAGCATTTCAATGGAGTCTTTATTGGAGAGAGTGCTCCCATCAAATTGCACCAGACAGTCATTGATCTGCCTCTTAGCCGAAATCAGACACGTTTGACAAGTTGTTAAGCTTAACGGTTATAAAAATTTAAACTAACGCTGACATAATATTTCACCACAAAGTGTAAATGTAAGGAGATACAAAATAGAAGTAGGTACCATTCTGGTGAGGACCCGGAGAAAATGACAGCATGATGATCTCCCATAGTCTAGGCAGCTTCTCCGGTAACTCCTCACCAAAGTCAGTGGTCAGGCTGATCAGAGCAAAGGTGGCTCCACGTCTTTGGATTCTGCATTGCTTCTGAGTCTGGAAAAAGAACAATATTTTTGCATATTGTGATTTTTCATTAATATGAAACATTCATTGAAACCAAAAATTCCACTTTATGTAATATGCGCAACATTACACCTAATTCAAAATTTTAAATGAAAGAAATTGTCATTTTGAATATCATTTCCTCTGAATGAAAACTGAAAGTTAGAGACGGAAAATTTTATAAAATATTTTTGTTTTTATTTAAGACCAGCTGTACCCCGCCACGCGTAAACAATAAAGCGTTTTGCTTTTATGTCCAGCAGATGGTGCTGTTTTTTAAAAAAGCATGTTTTTCTCTGTCACAGGTGACATCTATATAATATATAGGTACATAAAAACACACGCACATTCAAATGCAACGTTGTGTCAAAATTTCAAAGCAATCGGTGATGAACTTTCGGAGATTTAAGATTTTTAACAAATGAACATTTACTTTTTTTTTATATTGAAGATAGATGAATAAATATCTAACTAACTAACTAACCAGCACGCCGTTTCTCCGCAGGGGTAGGCAGAGAGGACGGACCGCCAAACAACTCGGTCTTGGCACACACTCCTTGCCTCATTCACATTCATACATCGTCTCATACATACTCTTCTATTGTTCTGACTCTTGACATGGCCCGACTCAAGTATCTGATTCACTTGGTCGTGCCATGTCTTTCTCGGGCGTCCCCGACTTCTGCTACCATTCACATTTGCATTGTATATTCTCCTTACACTCCTTTCTTCGCTCATTCGCTCTACATGCCCAAACCATCTAAGCGTCCCTTTCTTGATCTTACTCATTACGCTTACATTTTGACGGCCGGCATAGTCCAGTGGTAACGCATTGGACTGCCATTCCGAAGGTCGCGGGTTCGAACCCGGCGTGCGCAAATAAATTTTATTTGATTAATTTGTGTTATTTCACAATTAATTAATTAAAAATAATATATAGTATATTTGCGGCACGTTCCAGAGTGGAAGATACTACCAGTATCGCCCTGGTGTAAGACCACCATTCAGAATTGAAACGTTGCTCCAAATGGCTTTAGCCGTGTTTAGTGACTAGATCTGAATAGCCAGGTACTTCCCCACCTTCCTCTTTCCGTTCCCCACTTACCTTCAGCCTCACAACATCCCCCAATTGGGGATGCCATAGTCTCACTGGCTCCAGACGGGAGCAGTTGGGTCTCTTGTGAGGTATTCACTATAAAAAAAAAAATTAAAAAAAAATCAGCCTTGCACTCTTTGCGGATATCCACATTCCTCACACGATCATACATGGTTTTACCACACATACGCCTCAGGGATCTCATTTCAACAGCATTCAGTCTACTTTCATCCTTTCTTTGCCAGTTCCATGCCTCACTTCCATACATCAGGGTAGGTACCAGCACTCCATTGTGGACTGCTAACTTCGCTTCTTTGGACAATTTTTTGTTAGCGCCAACTGCGTTCAGTCCTCCATTAACATTTTCGCCGCTACGCGCATCAATTCATGCGAAAATAATTCGTGCCCCCACCGCTACGCGCATCATATGATGCGTTTTACTTTGGCGGCTGTATACTACGTAAATATGCGACGAATTTAGCAGATAACTGAACCAAAAAATAGTTCAATCCTTTATCTTACTGACATCTGACGTTTGCTGGTTAAAATATAATAAATTGTTTACATAAAACATTGTGAAGGCGATGATTCGTTAAATCTTCATTCAGTCATTTGAATGTCGCGCCGCTGAACCGTTGTGTCATCCATAGTATTTCTAAGGTGATCCAGTCTGCTTTGATGGACTTATGCGTCGATGTAAAATATTGACCGATTTCTATTTTGCGAATCTTTTTAAGTAATTAATTTTTCTGTGGTACATTAGTTTGTTTGTGAACTTAAGTGACGTGACGTGTTTTAAAAATAGTTATTTTACTCAAGACTTTTTGACTGACTTTCTTTTGTGATTTTATTTCTAAATTTTGTGGACAACCTAAATTGTAATATATCTGTCTATATTTATGGGCTTACCTTTTATATATCAAAATTGAACTCCCTTAAAAATGGCAAACCGCAATCTTACGGAAGACGAAATTTATGAAACATTTTTAGACATTGACTCTGATTTAGAAATAAGTGAAGATGATCAAGATATACCAATTAATGAAGAAGTTAGTGACAGTGAAATAAACGCCCCCGGGACAAGCCAAGATCATGACTCTCGTACACCTAACTTAGACTATACCGTAAATGCAGACTGCTTTTCTTCTTGGACCTCTGGTCCATTTATTCCAATAGTTCATGAATTTGATGATTTTGTGTCAGGTTTTGATCCATCCACTTTATTTTCTGGTAATTCATCGGAAATTGACTTTTTTGAATACTTCTTGAACAAAGAGAATCAACCAATCCTAAGAGAAAGTCCAGTTATATTCAATTTTTCAATTAAGTCCTAAATCCTGTATCTAAATTTCGCCAATAAACAATTAGATAATGTTAATTAAGTGTTAATCTCAAGTGACCTATCAGGTAAGTATTGAACTGTATATTTTCTCCATAAATAGTTAAGTAATAACATAGACCACTGTACAAATGTATTATAAGTTTGTACAGCGCCCTTGAGGTGTTTTTGCACAAAAACGGCGCTATACAAGTCATCCAAGTATTATTATTATTATTATTAAAGACATAGTGACAAAAATAGTGATCGAAACTAATCGATATTATATAGCCACCATATCAAAAGAAGAACTTTCCCAAAAATCCAGACTTCGTAAATGGGTTGACACATCTGTCGAAGAAATGTACATTTTTTTGCACTGTTAATGTTAATGACTAGAAACCGACATCTTACTATCGAAGAACACTGGTCCACTGACCCATTGCTCGCTAGTACAATTTTCGGAAAAACCATGTCTAGGGATCGTTACGAAATTATATTGCGAATGTTACACTTCTCAAACCCCGACACACAAATTCCTGGTGACCGACTTTACAAAATTAAAATCCTAATTGACCATACCCGAAAATTGTTCAAAAAAACTTTGATACCTTATGAAAATTTATGCATCGATGAGAGCATAATTGTTTTCAAAGGGCGTTTAATTTTCAAACAATATAAACCATCCAGACGTCACCGGTTTGGAATTAAAATGTTTGTATTGTGTGACGTGAAGACGGGTTTTATATTAGACTTCATTATTTATTGTGGCGAAGGGACTGACATAACTGACTCTGAATGTCTCGGGGTTTCGGGGGCTGTAGTAACGACACTACTTCAAGATTATTTAAATAAAGGACATAATCTTTTTATTGATAATTGGTACAGTAGCCCTCAACTATATGATTTTCTCCATGCGAACAAAACCAATGCATGTGGTACGGTGCGGAAGACACGAAAAGGCATGGCAAAATTTAATAAACTTAAAAAGGGTGAAATGAAAGCACAACATCGTGGACCTCTGTTGGCTTTAAAGTGGTGCGATAAAAGAGACGTTCACATGCTTACAACCTTACATGACGACTCCATGGACATGACGGGAAAAGTTGATTGGAAAACTCGTCAACCAATTATGAAACCCAAGTGCGTTCTAGACTATAATAAGTGTATGGGTTCTGTTGACAAAGTGGACTTGATGTTAAGTAGTATTAATTGCCTGCGAAAAACAATTAAGTGGTATAAAAAAGTGGCCTTCCATATTATTGATCTATATTTATTGAACTCTCATATAGCTTTTAAATCAATTACAAATAAAAATATTAGTTTAGCAGATTTCCAATTAGCCGTAATACGACAATTGTTGCAAAAATATCATGAAACTTCCCGATCTGAGCCTCATTCTCGCTCTTCACACGATCTACCTCTGAGACTGACTGCTAAGGCATTAGCAAAACATATGCCCCACCCAATAAAGGGAAATAATTCTCAAAAACTACACCGAGCCTGCCGAGTATGTGCCATTTCTAAAAAAAGGAAAATGTCCCAGTATAAATGCCCAGAGTGTGATGTGACATTGTGTGTATGGCCATGTTTTAGAAACTACCATGAAAAACAAAATTTGTAAATATTTCTCCTCGTGTTAACTTTTTATTAAAACTTTATTTGTTAGTAGATAAAATAATAAAAATAATTGTGTTTTGATGATATCGGCGCAGTGGTCCAAATCCCTGGTCCAAATCCCATCAGACCGGGTAAGTAATTACTATAAACAATATAGCAGTGTGCATGCGATGGCGACAGTTCTTGTTGATTTCTTGTAATGCAACACTGTTTATAATATTATATCTGTATCCTGTGGTTTATTGTTTATTTATGTGTTTGAACAAACTTCAAGAGTATTAATAAAGCTTTTAAGATAAGCAAATCATAAATCTGTCAAGAAATAAGAGATTTATAGCTGTTTAAAGTGGTAGGTTTTGATTTTCAAAGTGGGTACCGCATACGAGTGTAATTTTCGGTACATTTGATCGCGGTGAAAAGGTTAATGGAGTTACCTGTATTTACTCTTCTTTCAATATCTCTGTCAGCCTTCCCATCTCTCGTAAACATGCTTCCTAAATACACAAATTCATCCACTTGCTCCAAGTATTCCTCATTCACAGCTATATTGCACACTGTTTTCGTACTTTCTCTTTCAAACACCATTACTTTAGACTTACTTACATTCATCATTAACTCATTCTTCACGCATACTTCATTCATCCTAGACACGAGAGACTGCAGATCATCCATACTATTAGCAATCAGCACCGCATCATCAGCATACAACAGGCAACATACTTTCAGATTACTCAAATTCGTGCCCAATCCCACCTCTTTCAATTCTTGCATACAATTATCCATGTATAGATTGAATAACCACGGTGACATTACGCAGCCTTGTTCCAAAACCACCGTTCACCCTAACACATGCAACGCTTCCCTCATATAGAGACGCAATTGCCTGAGTCAGATTCGCATTCACTCCATACTTGGACAACACCTTCCATAGCTTTTTCCTGTCGACTCGGTCGTATGCTTTTTGTAGATCTACAAAGGCACAGAAAAGTTTCTGGTTTTTTGCCAGAAACTTCTCGGTGAGCATACGCAATGAGAAGATCTGGTCCATGCACCCCCTTCCACTCATAAAAGCACCTTGCACATCCCATATTTTATCCTTTGTTTCCTTTCTTACCCTTTCAATCAAAATTCTACCATACAGCATGCCAACTGAACTTAGCAGGCTAATAGCCCTATGATTCCCACATTCCATACGTGACCCCTTACCTTTGTATAATGGCATGATCACTGCCCTTCTCCAATCTAAAGGCGTGTAACCTTCCTTTAAACATTGGTTAAAAAGATTGCACAACCATGTGAGAATTATACGGCTACCTCCTTTAAAATATTCAGCAGCAATATTGTCGAAACCGACAGCCTTACCATTCTTCATACACTTAATTGATCTTTCTATCTCATCCATGCTAATTTCGGTAACATTCAGTCCATCATCATTCATATCTGATTCGCCGCTAGAATCACTGTCACTCACTTCGCTTTCAAAGACTTCCTCGAAATACTTCGTCCATCTCTCTTTTATTTTTTCCTCATTCGTCAACATTTTTCCATCTTTCGATTTTATTACTTTCATGCTTCCGGTTTCAGGGCCACACCGGGACCTTTTGACTTCCTTCCAAAACAACTTAATATTTTCTTGGAAATGGTTTGTCATTTTCATTCCTTCTTCCTCTTCCAGGCGTTTCTTTCGTTAAAAAACCGTTTGCCATCAATCATCAAAAATACTAATTTCAGTTGTCTGTGCGTCCTGTGTAACTCTGGTTCAATGAACTCAAAATTTCTTTCAAAAGAATTCCGACTGTTCTGTGATTTCAGTTAGATTCTAATATATTGGTTAAAAGGTCTTTAACCAGACATTTAGAGTAAAAGATATAGATGTCATTTTGGTATCTGGGGACATTTTATTCAGTTCAAAAGGGATAGTAGCCTACCTCATCCTCAGTGGGGAACAACTCCTCCAGGGGAATATCGGTGGCGGGGGGTCTGCCGGGGCCCCGCTGTACACTGGGCCCTGGTGTGGAGCAGGAGTTGGGGGCCCCCGAAGTGCTCACCACACTAGCCGACCTCTTGAACGCAGCTCTCTCTGCCTGCCGTTGCTGAGAGAACAGGGTCAGGATGCCGTAGCGACTGGGATCTTCTGAAATTGTAAGGTTTACATGATTGTATGACGTATGCCCATTCTATATTATACATTGGGAACGTGGTACAGCGAAACTTTTACCCATCGTTTTTGAAGGGTCCTATTGAAACAAATTCCGAATGCGGGAAAACAATGGTTGCGGGCTACATTAATATTTAATATTCTAAAAAAAACATATATATCCTCTATTCAATACCACGAATGAGCCAATAACTTTTTTAATATTTTTTTCAGTTGAAAAGCACAAGCCGCTTTGATTGGTTCTTTCAAAATGTGAAATTGACCAATAGACTGCTTGTATTTGGTTAAAGTCAGTACTGCAAATGAACCATCCCCAGTACAAAAGCAAGCAAGATCGCGTATATCCCTAGATAGTTTTTTGTGCCTCCTGAACATTTTAAATGGATATTCCCCGGTATTGGACTTATGTCACGGAAATTATTCCTACTGTGAAAAATAATTATTTTCCTGACTTCGACTGGCAACATTTTTTGGTGAATTTGGGTTGGCACCGTTTCCGGTGGGAGGAAACGGGCACTTCTTGAATGGACGCCGAAGAAAGAAACGACGGGATTCGATTATGTCGGAAAATCAAGGAGATTGTTCTGTGATTCGCTGTTGACGGGAGTTCGGCTGGTTGTTTATCATTATTCTGTATCGCTGTAAGTACGGTGTGCGTTTCCACGATGGTTTATGTGAATACTTCAAGAAACAAGTAATATTGTAATCATGTCGGATCAATCTTACAACCCTGACTCCATTATGAACTGGCCCATGGCTTCATTACTGCCGAGGGATTGCTACACGCCATTCCGAGCGATGTCTTGAGCTTCTCCGCACCACAACTTCTTGGCGAACGTGACCGCTGACATTTCAATGGACATCCATCAACTCGCTCGACACGTGGTCAAGAACGAAGAAAAGCAGGTTGTTAGTTTAGCTCAAATTTCACAGGTCCCCCAGGTATGTTGTTTGGTTTAATTTAGTCTTGCAATTGCTAAGCTAAGTCATGGTTTGTTTTTGATTAAATAAACATTGTATGATTGTTCTTGGCCAATTTTTCATTTCATAACTAAAAAATGGAACCTTTCTTTTGTACAATGACAGCGCCAGCCTTGACCCACTATAACCTGGGAAGATCTCATATGCTCCGGCAATACCTTTTTACTTAAGATTTGAAGCCCCGTGCTTCATATGTTATAATTATTTTCAGACATAAAAGAATGTTGTATAAAAATGCCACGCTTCCTAAATGCTTGACTACATCAATGTGTTTTTCAGTGGGTTTTTTTCCACTTTTTTGACAATTTTTTACCTGAAGAGTATGAACTTTTTTTTTCATTTTAAAAATTAAATTTTTTTTTAAACTAGAGAGTAAAAGGATAATCGCATGCGTGCACCGCTGTGAATGTCTAACGACAACTAATGTCAAAAGCGGCCGCTGGCAGCGATTGATTGAGTAAAATAGTAAAAAAAACTGAGTGCTTTAAATGATTAGTGCAGAAAAACGAAGCATAGAGGACGCCATCTATTTTTGCGAGTATGAAATTAATGCACGAATAGAGGAAATAAATGATATTTGTGGGAAAAAGATTATTCGAGGAATGATCGATCAAGATTTCACCGTAAAGAGGTTGACAAAGTGAAATCAATATAACAAAATGGTAGACACAATATAAAATAAATTAGTCAAAGAACTGAAGATTTATAGAAGACGTAATAAAGGAAGACAAATGTACCTAGTAGAAATGTCCCCAGCGAAAATATTCACAGTAATAATGTTCCTAACCTAACCTAAATTTAATAAAATTATTTATTGTTATTGTGTTATATATTTGAGTACTTTCCACTGTGCGACAATTAACTAGGAATAATAGAATTAAAATTAAAAAACTTTTTCACTTTGTTCCACTTATTTATTATTACCAGGACCGGTTTCATCCTACTACGGACATTTTCAGACGAACTATATATATTATATATTTTCATATGAACTATAAATATCTACTTGCTTTGTAACATCATTCATAATTTGTAAAAATAAACTTTATAATTACCTAATGTACCCTAAATTAACAAAATAACTCATAATACCTACCTCAAATTAACAAAATAGAATCATTCATTATATATAAACAATGTTGTGTACCCCTGCCTAAGGTTGTATAAAATCAGTAGCATAAGAGTTTCAACTACCAGTCTGAAAATGTCCGTAGTAGGATGAAACCGGTCCTGGTAATAATAAATAAGTGGAACAAAGTGAAAAAGTTTTTTAATTTTAATTCTATTACAATGGAATTCCACCACGAATTAACAGTGCAAAAACTAGACTCATTAACTAGGAATATTTTGGCAGGGAACGTTTTGATAGGAAACATTTTTAAACTGGGAACTAGAGACATTTTTGACAGCCACGAGCATTGAAACCTAAATGGCTGAAATGAGTATGTTTAGTTTGTTCAAACTGCAGCCCAATGTTAAAGAATTAACCAAAAAACAACTCACTCAAATAACTACCGCATTCGCTGTCCTCCAAATCTCCGTTGGTCTTATCGTCGATTTTGGGCGAGAACTCTGCGTCACTCCGTAGGAACGTGCACAGATTGCTGAGCACCTTCACGTTGGGGCAAGGCAGCCGGCAAACGCATTGCTTCAGCAGCTCCGCCAGGTTGTCCGCTGAGATCCTCTGCAGCTGCTCGTTCTCTTCTTTCTTGATGGATTCCATCAGAGGCTTGATCACGGGGTTCAGTTTCTCGGGGAGCGCGTGGAGATTGGCGCACGCTCCGGCTAGTGCTGCTAAGGTGCTGAAAATAGAAGTAAAGTATATTGCTACATATTAAAAAAAATGTCATTCTTTTATCATGTGTAAAAAAAATTGTTATTTTTTGTGACATTTTCGTTGTTTTTATCATTTTTATACTTTCCATTTCGTCACTTTTACGTTTTATTTATAAGGTTCCACCAATACTAGATTACTAGGAGTTTTTATTGCTTGAAATTCTGGGACTAAATACCATAATATTTACTCCTCACTGTCCGGAATTTTAAAGGATGGTAATAATGTGGATTCTTCAGTGGACATCTTTAATTAATCACTTAATAAAGATTGTTGCTGAGGTACTTCAGTCGTGTAAAAAGTTAGCAATATAGATGTATATAATTCGTGTGGTTTAAATCAAATAAATTGCTTGTCCGCAAAGCAACTGGGGATAAAATCATCCAAATAAAACACGAAAATGACCTAAAAAAAATGGGGTAACAAACTTAGACCACTAATCCACCTAAATCCAAGTAAATTAAATGTATTGCTAATTATTTAATATGGCAGAATTACTAAATACTATCCACTCAACTAGCACTCACTCACATTATTCAACCAATAATACAAAACTATGCGATTCTTTATTTAGCACCCCAGGCACCCTTACTATATTAAATCAAAACATAAGATCCCTAAACAAAAACTACGACGAACTAGACATACTATTGTCCTCCTTTAAAATAGACTTCAATATTATTATATTAACAGAATGCTGGATCCCAACCTCTTTTACTGTAAAACACAAAAAAAACTACTCCTCATATTTCACAACAAAATACCAAAACCAAAATGATGGAGTTGTTGTTTACATAAAAGATAATCTTAACGCCTCTGTCTCAGAATTCACCCTAGAAAACTCAAACTGTTTACAAATAATCGCTGACCCAGATACGTGCATACTCGCTATTTACAGATCACCTTCATCACACAACATTACACCCTTTCTAACAGCTCTCGACTCTCACATAAAAAAAATTACCCACTTCAAAAACATCATCGTAACTGGTGACCTAAACATAAATATACTCCCACAAGGCCATCCCCAGAATATCGAATACCAACTGATGCTCCTGGAACATGGCATAATAAGCGCCATCAACACTCCAACCAGAGTTACCAGAGACTCGGAATCATGTTTAGATCACTTAATGATCAAATCCAAAAACAAATTCTGTAGCGTAGTTTTCGAATCCACAATCACAGATCACTACACAACAATGATAGGACTGACCACACAGGCATTGAACCCAACAATTCAAAACAACATCACAAAATTTGAAACTGACTACGTGAACCTAAAACATTGCCTAGAAAACCAAACGTGGGAACACCTTAAAAAAATTAACAACACTGAAGAAGCCTGGAATTACTTTATAACATACCTACAAACGCTCATCACTCAAAACACCACAAAAACATTCAAATCCTTCACGCACCGCAAAATAAGACTCAAAAAATGGATTACTCAAAGCATAATAAATAGCATTAAAAAACGGGACAAACTGCACAAACAAGTCAAACACAACCCAAATGATACTTTTCTGAACTCTTTCTATAAAAGGTACAGAAATACTTGCTCTCTAATTATACGAAAAGCCAAAGAATTATATTACAGAAACAAACTGGTAACTGCTAACTTTGACCCGAAAAGCGTTTGGTCTATTCTGAGGGAAAGTACAAATACACAAAAAAACAAAGATGATGAAATAAAAAAAATACTTATCAACGACGAAGAAGTCGACTTCCACAAAAATCCTACACTTATCCTTAACTACATAAACAGACATTACACAAATATCGGAGCTAGCCTAGCCGAAAATATAAAACAAAAGTCGTCTAGTAACGATAATCAAGAAACTCAAAAAATTCCGATTCAGTGCACACACAAAAATAGTGACAGTCTATTCAAATTACATAGAGTAACTCTGGAAGACACCAACAAATTAATACATTCCCTAAAGAATAATACAACATCAGGTCCCGACGGAATAGACTCTAAAACAATAATTACACTAAGCCAACAACTACTTACTCCACTAACATACGTTATTAATCTTAGCCTGAAAGAAGGAATCTTTCCGAGCATCCTAAAAAAAGGTTTGGTTATTCCTATTCATAAATCAGGACCTAAAAATAATGTAAACAACTTTCGACCCATTACACTATTAAACACGTTGTCAAAAATTCTTGAAAAAGCAATAAAAGAACAGCTGCAACAATATCTGGAAAACATGCAAATACTCTCAGTTAACCAACATGGCTTTAGAAAAAATAGGAACACAGAAAACGCAATTGCCACTGTAACCGAGTTTATTACACATAATTTAGATGCAAAAAAAAAAGTTATTTCAATCTATTTAGACTTATATAAAGCCTTCGATACAATTTCGCACAAAAAACTTTTCAAGAAGCTAAAAAACATTGGCATAAATGGAGTAGAATTTGAATTAATGAAAAGTTTCATGTCTGACAGAACACAACAAGTTAAAATTGATAACAAGACAAGTGAACCACTCTTAATCACATACGGAGTCCCACAGGGGAGTGTCCTTGGCCCATTAATATTCCTCATTTACATAAACGAATTATGTGACATTGAAATTGATGGTAAACTCGTGACCTTCGCTGATGATACAGTTCTTCTGTGTCAAGCAGCCACATGGAAAGATTTATTCATAACAGCTGAAAAAAGTTTGTCTATTGTCATAAAATGGCTAAACAGAAATACTCTTACCGTTAACACAGTCAAAACAAAATATATCACACATAGTATTACACAAAGAGGTCAACCTCCTTCTAACTTGGACTTGTTTTTGCATGAATGTAAACAAACATCATCCAATTGCCAATGCGAACACATTGAAAGGGTTAAACAAATAAAGTACCTAGGAGTTATTATTGATGCATACTTACAATGGACTGAACACATTACTTTTATTACCAATAAACTAAAACGAGTCTTGCACCTAATAAAATCCATTAAAAACATTTTCCCACTAACAATACTCAGATCAATATATTTTGCACTGTGTCAATCCATTGCCACTTATGGAATATTAGCTTGGGGAAGCGCTACAAACACAACAATTGACCCAATTCAAAAAGTTCAAAAGGCAATAATAAAACTCATACTGCAAGTACCATTCTACACAGATTCAACCAAAATCTTCAAAACACTAGACGTCATGTCAATAAGACAACTTTACGCCAAAACTGCTCTCCTACACCTCATCCATAATAATCTTCATATTACAAATCAAGCAAAAGCCATAATAAAAACCAGGTCCTCAACAAATAAAACACTGAACATTCCGATAACACACACCACACACGGTCAAAGACACTTTCAATACTACGCAACCAAACTTTTTAACAGTATGCCCATTACTTTGAAACAATTATTGACTACAAACACATCTACAAACTTTCTCAAAAAACATATCATAGCCTGGATAAAAAATCAAGATATTCACTTTATTCAAAAGATTATAATTCCAAACCAAATATAACCAAAATATAATAAGTAAAATTAAATATTTATTTATTTATTTATTTATTGTTTCTTTGTAAATATTACATAATACAATTAATGAACTTAAAATGTCCAACTAGGTGATTGCCCGTTTTAGGACATTCCAATATGATAAAGTTTTTACATGTAATAAATGGTACATTATAGTGTTGACTATTCTGTTGTTAAAAAAAAATACATATGTATATTCATATTCTAGAATACTTCCAGTTATATCACGACATATTTTACTATTATTTAGATGACATAATAACTGAATTAACATAACATAAGCTGAATTAATAGATAAAAACAAGAAAATGAATTTGAAAATGAAACTGAATTGAAGAAATTCTGTTGGTAAGGTAATACAAATGTATATTCATTTTTTTTTTTTTTACTATTGTTTAGCTGATATATTAAACTAAAGAAATATTAATATATAAAACAAGGAAATGAAAAATAACAAAAAATAAAAAATGAAAGTAAAGAAGGAACTTTTCCTTTAAGGAAAAATATCACGAAGAATTGAACAATTTTCGAACTTTCTTTATGTAAAAATACAGTTCCTGTAATGCTAATATAATACCAATATAAGTTAAAATGTAAAGAAGAATGTAAAGAAAAACAAAATTTACAATTTAATTACTGTTTTTTAGCATATTCTCGCATTCAACTCTCCCCAAGACCAGAAGCCAATTGTTTACCTGCATACGCAGAATATTAGTACTCTTTGCCTTCCATGCATCAGGTATGAGATTGAGCAGTTTAGGGCCTAAGTATGAGAATTGTCTCTGTGCTAAAGATGAGGAAGTGGTGGGCGGAACTGTTGGGTTTTTTTTTGCATGTCTTGTATTATGAAAGTGGTTTACTGAAGCTAAGTAGTGCCTCTGTTTTTGAGTATGTAAAATGATTTTCCTCATGTATAATTGTCTTACATCAAGAACACGAAACTCTGCGAACAATGAATCGCTGGGGTACCTGAAAGGTTTTTTCAGTATGACTCTTATAAGCGATTTCTGGGATTTAGCTAAGGGATCGAGTATGGTTTTGGCACAACCTCCCCAACCTAATGAAGCATAGTCTAGTATGGAATTGCACATTGCAAAGTAAATTCGTTTCAAATCATTTAGACATAGAATATTTCTTATTGCTATAAACAGATGTGTAAGTTTCCTGACCTTTGTGGAAGTAAAGGCTATGTGTTTGTCCCATCTCAGAAATTTATCAATGATAATTCCTAGGTATCTTATATTGTCCACACATTCTAAGGTATTGCATTTACATGTAATAGTGTCGTAACAATGGTGTATTCTAATGTTAATAATTTCTTGTGGTTGACCCGCTTGAGTTGAACTGAAGCAGATGAATTTCGTTTTATCCGAGTTTAGAGTGAGGAGATTACTATCTAGCCACTGTTTAACTTTGTTTATGCCAAATTCAGCTTTAATGCAAGACTCATTCCAGGTTTTGCCTTCGAATAAAAGTACTGTATCGTCAGCAAATGTAATAATGTGGTCTGCAAATGAAGTATTACATAAGTCATTTATATAAACATTAAACAATATGGGACCTAGTGTACTTCCTTGCGGTACGCCATATTTAATATTGGCTGGATCACTTAGAGTACCGTTAATATCCACTCTTTGGCTCCTGTTTTCTAGGTAACTAACAAACCACTTGAAAATTAGACCCTGTATCCCAATTCGCTGTAGTTTATTCAGCAGAATTTTGTGCGAGATAGTGTCGAACGCTTTAGCTAGATCTAAAAAAAGTGCAATGCATTTACTACCTTTATCTAGATTATTAGAGATGATTTTTGTCAAATTAGCGATGGCGTTTTCAGTGCTTAAACCTTTGCGAAAGCCGAATTGTCTACTAGAAAGGATGTTGTTATTTTCGAGATAAAGGATGAGACGGTTCTTTACAATTTTCTCCATAATTTTAGAGACAGAGTTGAGCAAGGAAACAGGCCGGTAATTATGTATCAGTGATTTGTCCCCACTTTTATGCAGTAAAATGACGATTGACTGTTTTAAATGGTTAGGGAATTTCCCTGAATTAAAGCTTAGATTCGCAATGAACGCAATCGGTATGGCTATGTATACTTTAATGATTTTTAGAAGATTTGATGAAATCTTATCGGGACCACATGCTTTTGATGATTTAAGGTCGTCAATTATCTTCATGACTTCGTTAGTTGAAGTTGTGATTGAGTCTATTTTGTGACCGATCCTAGGGATAGTTAAATTGGCGAGAGCGGTTTCTGATTTCTTACACTTATCGAGAATTTTTTCGCAAGTGTGTCACCCACAGATGAAAAGTAACTGTTTGCAAAGTTTGCCATATCTTTGGGGACTTCAGAGTTTGATGTGTTAATGTATAGCGATTTTATTTCAGAAGATTTATTGATTTTGGATTTGGTTATGTTGCGAAAGGTATCCCAAAAACGTTTTGGATTGCAGTTGTTTTCGTAAATGAGTTTTTTATAATAATTTTCTTTCGCCGATGTAATTAATTTCTTACACAAATTCCTATATTTTTTATAATAACATTGTAATACCAAATTCTCAGGATATATTTTTGCCTTTTCATGAAGATGATTTCTTCTGTGAATCGATTTAACTAGCCCCAGGGTGATCCATGGTGTGAATTTAATTTGTTTATTAGATACGGTTATATTACTTGTGTGTTTTGATATATACTCGTGTAGTTTGATAATAAATTCTTTCATTGCTAAGTCAGTATCTGATTTATCTAGAACATTTAGCCAGTTTTCTGCGCTCAAGTCCTCAATTAACTTGTTGAAATTAGTTTTAGCAACGTATTTAATTTTCGAAGAAGTGGAAGGCTTGTTTTTAAGACAAAGAGATGTTGTATAGTGGTCTGAAATAGTTGAGTGTATAACAAAAGTGTCAATAAAGTTAATATTTTTTACATTGATGTGATCAAGACAGGATTTACTCGAGCCCTGTTCACGAGTAAAGCTGTTAATAGTCTGTGTGAAACCATTTTCCGCGAGTAGACATAGATAATCGATTGATTGACGGTGGTAGTCAGGGATAGTGTTAATGTTTAAATCTCCCATTATAATTTGCTGTTCAAATTTTTTCGCATTGTTTAAAATTTCTTGCAATGAAGAAAGGAAGGGGTCAATATTGATGAAGGAAGGAGATCTGTAAATGGCAAATATGCATATGTTATTATTCAATACTATTTTCATACAGTTTGATTGTGCTAAAGTAATTTCCTCTACATGAGCTTTAATTCCGTCCTTGATGTAGATAACAATTCCACTGGATTTGTTGAGGTTGGTTGTGGTGTGATGTTCAGAGTAATTGTGGATTGATTTTACGGTGTAGTATTTATTTAACCAGCATTCGGTTAATATTATAACATCGAAAGATGAATTAAATTGATCAAGAAAAATTGTAAAGTCATCTAGATTTGATATGCTTCTAATATTCTGGTGTATGATTTTTAGACTATATGAGTCCCAGTTATAGTTGTTTAAATTCTCCAGATCTCGAATTATATTCATATTAATGCTAATTACAGAATCATTGTAATTATCCGAAGGTAACTGAAACATAATTATGATTAAATTTACTATGATGTGTGGTGGTGAACCCGTAGTTCTTTTGCGAAAAGTCTGCAAACAAAAAGTTAAAAACGAAAGTGTAAATTACTGTGTTGTTAATCGGTGTTTTATTAATATATTGTATAGTAGAATGTGAGTTCTGATTATTCGAGTATGATGCGTATTTTACTTCGAGATGAAAGTTGAATCCACTAATTATATTAGATGTAAAAGATGTTATAAAAGATGATGGTGTTGGTATGTTTCGTATAGAGCAATCTAAGCAGTTGATGATTATGTAGATATCTGTCATGAAGGCTGCAAATACAAAAAATATGAAAACAATAAAATCAATAAAATGGCCAAATGCAAAGTATGTGCTGATTCTGTAGAGGAGTTGATGCGAAAAAAAATGCCAAAAAACAATAATTAAATACCATAACATGCGAAAAATGCAAAGAAGAACCAATACTAGGACATATTTATGTAAATTAAGATTTTTTCCAGATTTACATAGATTTGTTGGGAACATAATCTTACAAAGACTCTCGCTGCTTGTGATACGTACATATGAGTTTGATTGAAGCACAGAGAGAGGGAATAGAGAGAGTGCATTATTATGAGATAATGAGAGAACATTATATAACATGAATGATAATGTTGATACATAGTATTCCCACTTAAAATATATTTTAACTGTAAAGAGCATACTATAGTGTATAATGCTTCTGATTGTAATTGTTGGGTGTGATAAAGGACAATAATTAAATTTAGTAACATGTGAAAAATGCAAAAGTATGATTAAAAATGTGCGAATAAAATATGTAAATAAAACAGTAGTAAAGGTTTTTGAGAAATACAAAAACATTATTTTGACAGAGCTCGAGCATTTGTAGTTAATGTAAATTCTGTAAATACAAGTGAAAATAATAAAAGTTAGCCAAAATAAAAAGATTATTGAAGAAAATAAGAGCATCATATAGTGAGTAAATAAGATATTACTACTCTGATTCCTACGAGAACATGAAGGAAGAATAATATTTACCCAGTAAACAGATATTTTAAAGAATACTAAAACAGAGTGGTTTTTGTTGTTTAGAGGAAGAGTATGGTTAGAATTTTTAATTGTAAGATTCGCAATTTTTATAATAATTTTGATGTTACTAGGGAAAGCTACTATTGAAAGTAAGAATGAATTATTTTGATAAAAATTAGGTATTATGCTTAGGGTGTGTGAAAAGTATATAGCGGTAATATTCAAATAAAAACTTGTAGTGAAAGTATTATTTATGGAGATATATAATTTTTTTTTAGAGAGAGCTAACGAAACGTGAGATACAGTCAAAGGAGGTAAAGTATAATAAAAATAGTGAATACTGATATAAACAATTTTCACACTGATAATGTTGCTACATGAAAGAACTCCTAAAAAGAGTAGGAATGCATTATTTTCAATTAAAACATTATTATTTATAAAGACAAAGAAATAACTCATGAGTAAACTTGCGATGAATATGATATTATCCGGATTATTTTTGTTTAGCAGTGCAGTAAATGTTAAGGTACTTTTTATCATCTGTCATAGTTGTTGGCGTTTTTCTCGATCAAGATCAGTGATGTTTTTAATCGTAATTATTTTGGATGTATCCGTATGTCTTAGCAGAATGCGCCCCAAAGATGACCAAGAGTATTTATAGTTATTTTCTCTGGCGAATTTTTTAGTTTGGGAGAGTAAGAATTTTCCTTTTTGAGTTAGATGATCTGACACGTAAATCCGTTTTGCTTCTTGAGATAGCCCTAGATCTGCTGTATTGAGTTTGCTTGAACTGGAGGTAGAGGATTTTTTATAGTCTTTGATTTTGAGTAGGAAGTCATCTCGAGATTTAATACTATTGAACGACACTATTACAGATCTGGGATTTTTTTCGGACAGTTTTGGTCCTAGTCTGTACATTTTATTGATTTCAGATTGTAAAGGTATCGAGGTATCTCCGTAATTTATGACTTTTGATATCTTTTTAAGAGTTTCCATAATATTTTCATTGTTTGCTTCAGGGATGCCTCTGATGTCGATATTGCACATCTGTGTAATGTACTCCAGCCGGTCAATTTTGTCGTCCTGATGAGAAGTAGTATTTTCTAATACAGCGTTTTGTTTTTTTAATTCTAGCATATCAGTAATGAACCTTTCTTGCGAGGATTCAATGACAGTTAAACGTTTTTTTAGAAGGTCTTGCTGATCCGCTAAAAATTTAAATGAATCTAGGATTTCTTTGTTTTGTGCGATAATCGAATCATATTTTTGTTCCACAAAATCCATTATTGTTTTTTTGAAATTGTTTAATTCTAAAATAAACTTTTCTGACGTAAGAATGCCGCTTGCGCCATCTATGGTTGATGAAGGAAATTTCTCTGCGTCTGTTGACTGTTGAGTTAGATGTTTGATAGGTTTGCCGGTAGATGGTTCTTGATCGATTTTTTCATCATAATAATTCATATTTCTGGTCTTTTTTTTAGAAAAAGCTTTAGAGCATTTTTTGCATTTCCACTGAGAATTACGAGCACCACGTATGTTTTCTCCAATCTCTGCACAAACAAGATGATAGCCATTATCACAGACAACACACGATATGAATTCGGCTGGACTGTCAATATTTTTGTCGCAAACGATGCACAGTGTATTCATGTTGAAATAAATTGATTTCGCCGTGAATAAAATTGATTGAATGATGTTTAATATTGATAGTTTCAACACAGTTTAGGCACTTTTGAATTTTTTAACAGCTAGCTCGTTTTAGTACAGAATGACAGATTTATTTTTATTATTTGTTTTTTTTTTTGACAGTTAACATGCAGTTTCTTTGTGAAGACAAAAAAACATGAAAAAATAGCACTTCACAAGATATAAATGCACTGATTTGAAGCGCGGTCTTTGATTTCTAATAGTTTAGATCTTTGAGTTTAGTACACTTCAATTTTATGTTGATTTTTATTGAATTATAGCAGACGTAAGAATATGTCAACACTAGACTCAGTAGGTAGGTGATTGATTGATATTATACACGTTCATCAAGAATTATCCACAAATACATACACTCACATATAAAAGTGTGTTTTCATGTTTCAATATATGTCTGTGAAAAATAAAAAATAATAATAATAACTTTCTACCACAACACATAAATACCTGTCACCCTTAACCACAAACACGTTAACACCTCAGCACAGGTTTTCCTAGTGAGGTGCTCACGTTACATATAATATCACACACACACAGTTTTACCTAAATCAACCTATGTTTTTCATTTTTTATACCTTTTTTCTGTACTTTTTTTCTCTGTACCGCAATATAAACCACTGTAATAATTTGTAATTTTGTAAAACGTGTATTCAAGAATAGACATAAATAAATAAATAATTTTATAAACTATTCATATGTAAAAGCTCTTTGGCTGTCAAAACATTACAATTGGGTTTCTTCAAAATTTTGGTTTTTTTTTATGCGATATTTGAACGGGAAGAACTAATTCACTCTTCAATAAAACTCTGGGAACAAACAATACAATGTGGTAGTTATAATTGAACTTAGACAGCCATTAGGCTAGTGTCCTTATTTAGCAGGCGGTAGTAATAATGTTGAGCCTCTGACCATGGTAGCAATGGTATTTGTCGATCTCTGTATAATCGACAGCTCTACCTTACTGTTACAAGTGCCATCTGTAAATAATACCTCAAACTAATATCTAGGATACCACACTTACGAAACGTTCAAGGTGTTCTGCTCCTTGGAACATTGCAGCGCAGATGCCAGAATGGATTTTCTTCTGTCTTCAAGGGACTGGGATATTTTGTTCTTTTTCATCTTGGACTTGGTTATCAAATCTTCCACTCCGCAAATTTGTACAACCTGAAATGAATACATTTACATATCATTTAATATAATACATGTTAAAGTCAACTCAATTATATGAAGGTATAGCAATTTGTGAGGAAATAATTACCTGATCAAGACTATTGATATTCTGGTTTTCCTCATTTTCCGGAGTTATGTTGTAGTGCCGCAGCATGGCGAGGAAATCTCTTGTCTCTTGAAGGATCCTGAGAAGAAAAACCATTTAGAACACCTTTTAGTGATACTGTGATTTTAATGGATCTGCCTGTGATCTGTGGAGCTACAGACTAGAGAAACTGGTTATTTAGATCTGTTCACGAATGTCAGTAGTTTTAGTATTTATGATTTAATAAATATATTTGTACAGCGCCTTGAGGTGATTTTTCACTTCAGGCATATCGGATACACCCACAACACACTTATGTCCTTCTAGCACATAGATATGCATACATGATAAAAGACTGACCTCCTGAACATAAGGTAAAGTAAGGTGAGTAAGGTAAAGCTAACCTAGTGCAGGTGACGGCTATCTCATCAAAGTATATGGGCGTGGTGAGGCAGTGATGCAGCTTGGACACCAGGTCAGGGGGCGCGGGACGCACGCTAGGGTCCAGGCGCGCCCAGCCAGACACCACCAGCCCCACCACCAGGCGCTGTAGGGCGCTCTTGGAGGACAGGTATACCAGCAACACCTGAAATACAAAAACTGAATCAATTTTTGGACTAGGTAGAATCCAGATTATGGCCCTGATAAAGCTTGTGAATAATTGAAATCTAGTTGATATCTAAAATATTAATAAATGATGGTGTTAAAATTGAAAAATCACTGCATTTCAATTTGATGTAAATTCGATTCCATTCAAATAGATGTTTGGTAAAAATTCGAATGTTTGATTTTCTAAGGACGGGTTGTTGCGGAGAATATGAATAATTCTTCTAATTTCAAAGTTAGTTTTCAAGTTCTGTGAAATATTTTTTCAAGTTCTTTTATTATTTCAGTTCTGTGAAGCAACTAGCCTATAATGATATAATAACAGAACTTCAATAGGACTTTCAATTGATAGAATAGAAAATGAACGTTGAAATTTGATGAATTGTTCAAATTCTGTGAAACAACCCATCCTTAAGCTGTAAACTTCACCCGCCATAACACAGCGGCATCTCTAGTAGCATGGCGGTTGAGATAACATTCAAAATGTATCTTCCAATGTAAATTTTCTTTGAAATAAAATAAAATAAAAACAATACCGGAGCAATAATTTTGTGTCAGATTTACCTTTATGTAGCAGTTTACAGGACTATCGATCTCAGGAGTGTAGACAATGTTGGGGGCAGGCTTGATGATGTAACAGGACAAAAGACCTAGAAAAAACCATCAAAGTTACAAAAGATATCTATTAAAAGGTAGGACTTGGAGAATAGAAGGTAGATTCTTCATTGTAATTGAAACACTTTTGAGAAGTTGAATTCCATCGATTTATTGTTATGTTTTTCAAAATTTACATTGCTACTGACACTCTGATGAAATTACTCAACCAACGGACAGCGAATATAATAATTAATTTGTGTTTATTAAGCTAGAAATATCGAGGAGAAGTGAAGTTCTCTAATTAAATTCAGACCTTAAATAACCTAGTTTCACTGCCCGTAGAGAAGGGATTAAACAACAATTCATTATTTGCTAACTACTCAACTAGCGCCATCTATGTTTTAAATCAGTTAATCTGTATTAATATTATAATTGGTTTGAAACTCAGAGCAAATTCTAACAATATCTATGCACATGTACGTGCTTCCCAAGCTGGATTCTAATATTCATAAATGTACTTGACATATTAAATAGACGGGAGTCCACTTATTCAAAATATATTCCTCAAAGTCATTGTTTTGATGCAGTCTAGGGGTCAGCAGACCGTGGCTCTTTGCAATGCATTGGCAGCTCTTCTGACATCAACTCCAATTCCACCTCCGCTCAACCAGCCGCCATGAGATGGAGATAGCTAAACGAACTTTGACTCCTTCCTCTTTTCTTTTTTTCGAACCATTTTAGAATTAGATGGCTCTCAGATACATTTGTAATCCGGTTTCCTCGACAATCAATTTCACTTCATTCAATAATTATTGGTTATTATATATACATATATAAATATTTTTTAAATAAAATAAGCAATAATTGTTGATTGAAATACTAGTACATATTAAATTATTTGGCGGGTTGAGAGCGTTGGTTAAGCTGACGTAGCTTAGTGGTTCAGAGCACCTGACCGGACATCAGAAGGTGCGGGTTCAATTCCCGTCGGCGGCATTTATTTTTACCCTGCAGATATTTTCAATTTGTATGGATATTTCAGGCGAGTAATTATTGCTTATAATAATTTGTTATCCTTTGCGCCATGCATAAAAAAAACTTGTCTTATAAACATTAGTTTATCATTAAAAAATAACATTATTTGTCGACCACAACAAAAATAAAATTGGCAATATAAATTAAAACACAATGTTACAAATTTGTTGAAAAAATTGTATTTACCCAACATCCTGGCAGAAATGCATCTGGTCCTTGTGACGTTCCCTTCCCTCACCGCCAGCGAGGTGGTCTCGCTGCCCCCCACGTACCACCGCTGCGCCAGGGACACCCCGTTGGCAGTCAGGGCCGCCTCGTCAGACAGGCCCTGGCCCACTGCCAGCGCCTCGTGGATGGCCTTATCCTGCACAAACATACATTATAAACACAAATGTTGATTACGCAAACCTGATAATATTTTAAAAACTCCTACTACATACATATATACTTTTATTATAAATGGTAGACAACACCAAAATAACAATTTTTTTTAAGTTCACAACATATCTACAAGAAAACAACAAATATACGCAATCGCTCTAAATATGCTACATAAAAATATCATTCAGATATCTCTTGAACACAGGCAAACTTATATTAAATATGTCGATAGAGGTGAATTTGTTTCCAAGTGTGTGAAAGCGAGAAATAGGTGCATATATGTGATAGTCGGTACTAAAGTTATTGTTGCAGAATAATACATTTTGCCTAGTCGGTACTCTTGCTCGAGTAGGTACTCTGAAATCTATGAATTGCAGGAGTTCACAACAGTCTAGTTTGGAGTGAATAATCTTAAATAAAAAAGTTAGGTCATTTATTTTTCTTCTGTTTTCTAGTGAATGTATTTTAAGTGTATTTAGTAAGAATGTATTGTTTATGTGTTGAAAAGGTATGTGTAATTTGAAGTTAATAAATCGTAAAAATTTGTGCTGCACACGTTCAATATTTTTTTATATGAATCTGGTAGTATGGGGATCACACTATTGAATTGTATTGGGTATCTGTCGCTAGCTGCGTACTAGCGACAGATACCCAATTTTTATAACCTCCAACGAGTCGAAGTCTTTGATGGTTCTGATTATAAATCCCAGTGTCTTCATACCTTTGTTAGTTATTTGTTGTATGTGATTTACAAAATTTTATTGGGTGTCAAACATAACTTCAAGGTCTCGAATTCCGTTGACTTTTTCTAAGATTTCGCTTGCTATTGTGTATGTGAATAATAGTGGGGTCTTTGTTTGACAAAATGATAATGTCTTACATTTATCAATATTGAGGAACAAGTTGTTAGCTATACACCAATTATGTAATTTGCCGATGTTTGACTGTAAGATTAGGCAATCGCTTATATTAGATATTTTTTTGTATAATTTGATGTCATCGGCAAAAAGCAGAACTTCTACATCGTCAAAACAATTTATAATATCATTTATAAATATAAGAAAGAGAATGGGGCCGAGGTGACTCCCTTGCGGTAGGCCACTAGTTGCATGAAATAACTTACATTTGGAATATTTAATTTTGACAAATAAAATTCTGTTAGACAAGTAACTCGAGAACCAATCCAACAACTTGCCTCTCATTCCCAATGCGCAGACGCGGCCCGTGACTGTAATTACCAGCAGTGCATTTCACTTTTAAAATGTACCTAGTCTGTAATTTAGGTGGAGCAAATTAATGAATGGGAACACCTGCTGCAATTCATTCTATCTTCTAAGTTATATTTGTAAAATAACTGATTAAATAATACAAAAATACAAAATTATCTCGAAAATAAAGGACACGCAATTCATCGTTGAAAATATAGCGAAACCGTTTAAAATCACCCCGCTCGAGTTCCAATGTGTGAATGTCGTAGCATTAACATTGAACATTAGTTTTTCTAAGCGAATCCATTCCAGACGCATTGGATTACACATGATCAAAGTGATGCAAAGTTCACTCGCCGTCAAAGCGTTTCGATAATGCACGGAATGGTTTATGTATCTGCACTGCTCTAACACGTAATTTGACGTTAAGAGTGTAATTTGTCTCGCTCATGTCACCGTTTCGGCTACTTCGGGCTGTCTCAATACCGCCCGATGCTGTTTTAGTAGTATGGTAAAAGTTGGTTCTGTGCATATCGGGGTATGCACGACCGCTTGCTCTTGCGCGGGATTTTTTTACTAGAAGATAGCTCAAATAATGACCTGACGGGAATTACGAATTTCTTACATCGATCACTGGGGCACAGATGTCGTTGTAATTTGTTATGTGGAGACTGTAGACAAGCAGTGCAATGCACAAATGCACGTACCAAGGAACCACCTCTGCCAATGCGTACAGTTTACTAAGCAATAATTTATGGGATACTTTGTCGAAAGCTTTTAAAAAGTCTGTATAGATACTCTCCACTTGTTTTTTGTTGGAAAAAGATTCCGTAATATAGTTGTGATAGAGTAGCAGTTGACCTTCCAGTAACGAATCCATGTTGGTTTTTATCAATTAAGTATTGATGGATCAATTATATCGAGAAAAAGGGATTCAAAAATTTTTGGAAGTGTTTTGGATTGTATATATATAGGATGGCAGTTTATTATGTCTGTGTCGTCTCTTTTTTTGAAAATAGGGGTAATAAAACTAGATTTCCAACGGGTTGGAAAATGTCCAGAAGAAAGTAAGTGGTTAAATAGTGCGGCGAGTGGACCTGATATTGCATGTGCGCATTGTTTGAAAAATATTGGCAGTATGTTATCTGGGCCTGCAGATTTGTTAGAGTCGAGGGAAAGGATTTTGTTTAGACATGATTCCCGTGTAACGCGGTAGTTTTGTAACTGTATTGTATTTTGATATACATACGATGGTACGTTGTTATCTGATATTTCGTCTTCGTATACGCTTTGGAAATGATCAACAAACAGATTTACAATATCAATGGTGCTATTTGCTATTATGTAGCATAGGCTTTATTTAAAACCTATAAAGTGAGATAAACATTACCATTTTGCAGCCAAATCGACGTTTCTTACCAATTTCGTGTGTAATTCTTAGTTTAAATCTCCCGCCAATGTCACCTGCTAGTTCCAAATGCATCCTTGAGGCGGCGCCAGTAGTGGGACGCCACTAGTGACGCTATAATTTCAAGCTTCATTAGCATTTATTTTGCGAAGGTCAAACACGTTTGGTTTGTTTACAAACATCAAATACCGTAAAATAACCTGTTTTTCAGTATTTGCGCAAAATTTACATATTTTTTTCGAGGTTATTAACAGTGTGACTGTTCGAACTCCGTAAAATTGCGATTTATAGAGTTTCGTGTGTTTTTGTTTAGTGTTTTTTGTATTTTCGTGATTATGTCGGATTCCGAACGTTCCGAGAGCGGGGAAGCCGAATTTTCGAGGGCGGAAGTCATGAAGGTGATTCACACGGACACGCGGGGGAAGCGTCCGAGGGTCTACGGCGAAGGCAAAGCCAAGAGGCAGAGGGTTTGTGAATTAGCTCCCGCCGACCCGCGAATTGACGTATTAACGCAGCAGATGTCCCAGATGCAGGAAATGTTGCGTCTGCTGCTGGAAAAGCGTTCGGAGGCTCCCGTCCGTGGCGCCTCGGATGACGATGACGAGGACAGCATCTCCCTGGACACCCCTGCGTCGCTTCGGGAGGAATTGGCAGGAGATTTGGGAATGGGACTCGTCCATCCGAATAAGCCGTCTCGTGACTTGGATCTCGGGGAGTGGACAACTGACCTAAAGCAGCCGAAGATACCATCGGCCGACCCAGGGAGGGTGAAAAAAAGTGGAGCTCCTTCAGCATCTGGGGACGGCCAACTGGAACAATGTCCGCTACCTCGAGATCCAGAAGTCGTATGCCGCAACCCCTCTCTTCTCAATGTTGGCATTGAACCCTGAATTGAAGCGCCTAGCTCAGGAGGAATCGGCCAGTACGTCAACGGACTCCTTCTGCGGCTCCCTGACCAATGCTCTTTCCCTGCAGGCTGATCTCCTGAAGGCCTCCTTGCAGGAGCTGGTCAACTGGAGTGCGGAACCGGGCACGAAGCTGAGCACTTCCACTCTCTTCGAGAAGGTGCAGTCTCTCTTCGCGGCGGGGTCTGAGTCCCAGAAGGTGTCCAAAGACATCATGCAGATGGTCTGCGGAAAACGGGCTAGCCACATTGAGTATCGACGAGAGGGGGCATTGCGAGGCATCAGTGACGGATACGTCCGAGATGCCTTACGGAAGATTCCGCCCACATCGGAATATCTCTTTGACCCGAACCTCCTGTCGGCCCAGCTGGATAAGTTGGGGGGAGTGAAGAAGTGCCTCGCTCCTCAGCCTAGCACGTCGCGACCAGCTCCACCCGTTAAACCTGTGACTGTGCAGAGCTCGCAGCCCTTTCGTCCTAGAGTACAGCAGGGAAGAACCATCGCGAGAAGGGAGCACCCTGAGAGTCGAGGTCCGGAACCAGCCCGTAGAGCCGCTAAAGCTTTCCCTCCCCGAGGTAGGTTCCGGCCCAAGGAAAGAGCAGGGAAGCCAGACCGTAAGAGGTTTTAACAGTGGGCCCTCTTTTCAAGGGGGTCAGTTGCGCTCATTCGCAGGTAAGTGGAGGAACCTTGGCGCCCCTACTATCATCCTTAAGATGTTAGATGGCTACCGAATTCCATTTTCATCAAAACCTCCACTAAATAATAATATTGATTTATTTAACTCCCCTTTCACCACTAAGACTTCTGTGGCAATGACAGAACAAATAGAAAAACTCAAAGCCCTTAAGGTTTTAGAGTCGGCACCTGCCACTCCCTCATTTATTTCTAACATGTTTCTGGTCCCCAAATCAGATGGCTCAAAGAGGCCGGTCTTTAACTTAAAGTATTTAAACAATTTTCTGACTGTCAGTAAATTTCGTCTGGTAAACGTTTATCGAGTTCCTACTTTTCTACAACCGAATGACTGGATGGTTAAAGTGGACCTCACACATGCTTACTTTCATGTACCTGTGAGTGAGCAGCATAGATGTTTCCTTAGACTTATCTATAGGAATGAACTCTTGCAGATGACATCCCTCCCCTTTGGCTTGGCCACCGCACCTAAGGCATTCGCAACCTTCACTAACTGGGTAGCGCAGGAACTGCGGAAGAGAGGGATGAGAATTCTAGTGTATCTGGATGATTTTTTATTAGTAAACCAATGCCTGCCTACTTTAAAACAGCAGGCTATTGAAATGGTGGAGTTTTTGCAAGGCTTGGGATGGCATATACAATTTGATAAGTCAATATTAGAACCATCACAACAAGTTCAATTTCTTGGTATCAGCTGGAATACTCTAACTAATGAAAAGTCTCTCCCTCAGAACAAGGTTTCAGCCCTATCTTATTTGTTAAAGGGTTTTATTCAGACAGGTAGGTGGTCACTAGATAAGGGGCGCAGCCTCTTGGGCTCTTTAAACTTTGCTAGTTTTGCAGTTCCAAGAGGCAGGCTCAACAGCCGGCACATACAGAAAGGGTGCTTAGGACTCAGACACTACCACCCTTGGGAGTCATCACCAATTCCGGCAGCTACCGCTCGGGAATTGAGATGGTGGGTTCGATCGCTCACCCTGACGTCACCTATACATCTGCCGCTGTTTGAGCATTACCTAACAACCGATGCCTCTGATCAGGGTTGGGGTGCCCAGCTGGACGAAAAGCTTCTCAGCGGTGTGTGGGCTGATGACCAGCTGAATCTTCACTCCAATGTAAAGGAGATGCTCGCCGTGTTGGCTGCCTTGTCTCCTCACGTGCTTGAGCTATCTGGCTCGGGTCTTCTGATCCAGTCGGATAACAGGTCTGTCGTATCTTATCTCCGCAAGGAGGGTGGTACCAGATCAACTCAACTCCTGAGCTGTACTCGACTAGTGCTAGATGTTTTGGATAAACACTGTGTCTCCATGACAGCACAATACTTACCCGGTCGTTTCAATGAAGTAGCGGACTGTCTATCTCGTCATCGTGCTATACCCGAATGGCACTTGCTACCCTCGTTCACAGAGGTAGCATTCAGGAAATGGGGACGACCCGAAATAGACCTATTTGGCTCTAGGACAGCGCATGTGGTTCAAAGGTATGTTTCTCTTGATTTTCAGGACGACGAGGCAGACTACCACAATGCTTGGAGCAGGGACTGGGACCATCAGCTGGCTTGGATCTTCCCTCCCCCGTGCCTCATGCCGAGGGTTCTTTGCCACCTGAACAGAGCAAGGGGATTATACTTGGTAGTGGCTCCTCGTTGGGAAAGGGCATTTTGGAGAGCGGATCTGAAGTGTCGGGCCTTGGGTCCACCTCTTACGATTCACAATCTAGGAGAAGCACTGATAGACACCAGGACCAACAAACCCCCTCCTCAAGTAGAGTCCTTCACTCTGGAGATTTGGCTTTGTGGGGGTGGGACAAAAACCTAACAAGATGGTCAAGTCAGCAGAAGGAACTTCTTAGATCCGGGTGGAGAAGTTCTACCCTTCGCACTTATGCTCCGGCATGGCGGAGGTGGCAGCGCTGGGCGTCAGAGAATCAGCTTGATGCCACGCGTCCCAAAGCTGAAGACTTAGCCAGGTTCCTAGCCGATCTACACATCAGAGAAAAGCTATCGCTGAGTACCATTTTAGTTCACAAGTCAGTGGTGTGTACCTTAGGCTCTCCCGAAGACAATAGAGAGCTGAGCTCCAATCCGATAGTGAAGAAGATATTAAAAGGGATATCTTTAGCTAGACTAAGGCCTTCAAAACCCCCCATTTGGGACCCGAGGGTTGTATCATCATGGCTGGAGAAGAATTTGCCTCAACATATTACTCTCTTTGAAGCATCAAGGAGAGCAGCCACCATCCTGCTTTTGGCATCAGGGCGCCGAGTCCACGATCTCACATTGCTCCATTGCACAGCTGAAAGATTGTCAGTGGACAGTGAAGGCATCTCCATTTGGCCAGTGTTTGGTGGCAAGACAGATTCGGCAGACTGGCAACAATCAGGGTGGAGACTGGCTCGCTCGGAGTCTAGGAACATAGACCCTGTCTATTGGACGGAGAAGGTCATAGAACTGTCTAAGGAACGGAGAGCGCAGGCGATACTACCTAGCCTATTTATTACAACTTGTGGGACAGTGAAAGCGGCCTCCAGGGCAGTAATTGCAGGTTGGATTAGGGCAGTCCTCAGGGATGCTGGTGTAGAGGATCCACCTGGCAGCATCCGTTCAGCAGTGGCATCTCTGAACTGGCTGCAGAAATATAAGCTGGACGATATACTGTCGCGTGGTAACTGGAGAAGTCCCAATACCTTTGCCAAGTTCTATAGAAGGGAAATTGCAGAATCGGCTGGCCGAGTCAACACCGACCCATCTGTTGCTGACCTTTTTCAACCTCTGTAACTGGTTAGCTGATTTCTGGAAATCTTGCCCCTATTTTCTTTTTAGCAAATAAATTTAAATATTATATTTGATTCACATTAGCATAATGTCACCAGGCGATAACAAACAATATCTCACTTTATAGGTTTTAAATAAAGCCTATGCTACATAATGAAAAAGTTTTACCTTACAATAAAACTTATATTATGTACTTAGCTTTATTTAAAACCTAGGCAAGGGCTGCCTGATGAGATCTAATGAAGCTTGAAATTATAGCGTCACTAGTGGCGTCCCACTACTGGCGCCGCCTCAAGGATGCATTTGGAACTAGCAGGTGACATTGGCGGGAGATTTAAACTAAGAATTACACACGAAATTGGTAAGAAACGTCGATTTGGCTGCAAAATGGTAATGTTTATCTCACTTTATAGGTTTTAAATAAAGCTAAGTACATAATATAAGTTTTATTGTAAGGTAAAACTTTTTCATTTTGCCATCGTAATGCATTGTGGGAGGGTAGTCAGTACCTTCATTGTTTAATTTTTAACAAAGTTCCACAGGTTTTTTGATCCTAGGGCTTTTTTCTCAATGGAGGTGATGTGTGCTTTATAACACAGTTTGGATAGTGATTTGCATTTTTATCTCGTTTCTGAAAAGTTTAAGTAGTCATCGGTTTGGTGAGTAAGTTTAAAAATTTTATGTAAGTAACTGTTTTTTTTTGTTTGAGTAATAGTATAAGATCTTTGGAGAACCAAATTGGATATGTTCTGTGTTTTGGTATATACGAGGGGACATGAGATTATATATTTTCGGAAAATGTATGGTAAAGTTTTTCTAGGGTTTGTTCAATGTCGTCATCAGTCAAAAAGGTCCAATCTGTATTAGTGAGTTAATAGAATCGTAATCGGTGTTTTTGAAGTTGAGCGTTGTTTGTTTCAATGGGCGTTTGTTTGTGTACATATTTACTACAATGTGTAAGGGAGGATGATGATTATCTACCGGTACGAGCTGATCGTTTGACATTTCAACACATAGTTTAGAGCAGTTTGAAAGGGCTAGATCTAGAAGGCGAACACATTGATTGTATACAAAATCATATTGTTGTTGATTTAAATAGTTGATCATATCTATCACTTCACGTGCTGGGTCATTAGAACATTCATTAGTAATATAGCCACTGTCACTGGAGTTCCATTTCAAATTGGGAAGATTATAATCGGCGGCGATAATTATTTTCGACGTAGGATATTTTGACATAAGGAATTCAATGTCGTCGCAATGTTTCTTGTAAGTTTGAATGTCGGAGTTTGGCAGTATGTATATAGTTGCAATGATGATTTTTTCCTAGGGGGTAACAATTTGTACAAATAATTGTTCTAATGAAGTATTTTGCGTGTTTAGCTTTTTCGCTGATAAATTTTCCTTTAATGCTATCAGAACTCCACCTCCTCTGGATTTAGAACTAGATTTTGAATTTCTGTCACGCCGAAATATCTTGTGGTTTGTAAAACCAAGTTCTGGAGATTTTATTTCTGGGACGAGCCATGTTTCGGTAAGGATAAATATCTCGTGTTCATGTAAAGGTACTGTTGTTTTTAGTTCGTGTAGTTTTGTACGAAGTCCTCGCGTATTCTGGTAGTAGATTTTAGACACATCTGGGCATTTGGTCCGGCATTTTCGGCTACTTAGGTCTAGTTTTTTGGGACAATTTTTACTATCGATGGGTTGATAAATTTTATGGTGAGTCCGACTTCTCCTTCCTGGATACGGTTTGCCAGAGTTTGTCTGAGATCATTAAGAAATTGCCTTTGTAGAGGAGTTTGGTCGGAGTAAATTTTATATTCAGTGTTTGTCAAGGTTATATTTTTTTTACCCAATATATTTAAAACCTTTAAGTGATCATTAAGAATGACTTTCATTGGCAGGATTTTGTTAGATTTTACTACACCAATGCGGAAAACGTCAACAGAGTTTTCATCAATCGTGTTATCGATTCTGTTGAGAATTTTTATTATTTCCGTCTTGTCCTGTTTAATTTGGTCAATGTGGTTCATCTTGACACTTTCGGGCACATTTGTGATGATTAAGTTTTTGCTCTCACCTTCCGTTCTTCCAACTCGTCGGCTGCTTCGCACATCTGGGCTATTTGTGCCCCACTAGGCAGGGACTGGGGCGGAGGCTGGAGTGGCTGGTTCTCCGAAATGTGTTGATGCGTCTAAAGTTCTTCTTCTATAAAGCCCATTTTGGCAGCAACTAGACTTATATTTCCCAAAAGTTCCAAGAGTTTAGGGGACAGTTTTCCCATATGTTCTTTGGTGAATTTGTAGCTTGGATCAGTTATAGACATTTGTAACGAATTTATGATATTGTTTGCTGCAGTAATAAAATAATAGGCATCGCAGTTGTCCATGTAATTTCAGAGAGAAAAAAAGGTTTTGCGGCCCTGCTTTGTGCTAGTGGTGGTAAATGATTGAAATGTTCGTAAACAAGGCACACACACACACACAACACACACTGACAGAGTTCGGACGATTGGTGATTTTAAATATTGTTTTGACAGCAACTCAGGTTTTCAAATTTATATTGAAGTTAACACAGAGATTTTGGAATAACTTGAAACACTTCTATTGAACTGTTATTGTAATTCCGTGTGTATGGTGTAATTATGGTGCTATGTTTAATTTTTTCACGGAACGAATATTGTTATGTAGCCGTTTTGAATCATAAGAATAATAATAATGCTAACACATGCCACCGGTGTCTTGTAGCTGCAGCTGTTGACCGGCCCCCCTTTGTGATTTAGCACTCAAGGCAACCACACATACCCCGAGCATGCCTCGTGCGGTCCGAGGAAGTTAAAACCAAATTCAAAAGAGTGTCAAGACTAAAGATCTGGATGCTCGCCCTAAAATTACTATCTTCGAACAAGGATTGAAGTATAAACTGCTGACTGGATTTCTCAGCGAATCTAGTTATGCTGATTCATGTTCCAACGAGCTCGCGATGCGTGGCACAAAATGGCTGCCTCACTACGCATCACTTAAGTGCCGTTTTCGTAATATATATTTCGTATATAGTTCGTAATTAGGTATATAAAGCATTTACCCGTGATGTTTACCATGTACCCATATAAGTTTGTAATGCTCTGTGTTGATCTCCTTTCTGTTGATGTATGAAGCCCTGCCATAATATATCCTTGTAAAATATCACTCTCTTGTCATTATCAAACCCCTGTCCCGCCCTGAGTGAGTCGATATCGTGCCTTGATGTGAGCTAGACGTGGATTGATGTAAGTTGACTGGTACTCAAACCCGCATCTCGCATATTTTGCACTGCCACCTTTCGTGTACTGCACGAACACGTGCCCATTATGTTGCACAGACGCCCTTACACTGGCCTTAGCACTGGCCTCCAACGTAAAGGAGCAGCCTGCCCATTTATATAGCAATATGTTAAAGCTTCGTAGTTTTATGTATGATGGAAAGGACATTGCAAGCTGTACATAGTTCAAAGAGAACAAGAAATTCCAAATAGAAAAAACTGTGTATTTTCCTGATGCCAGAGTCACGGGAATTTTTGCTGCTTAATTTAATCAGATATCTGATTTTTATAGTTAAGATATGATATTATGTATTTAAGGAATAGAACTTACGGCCAGAAGAGGTTTAGAGTGAATAAGCTGTGCGGGATCGAAAGCTATCTTAGCCGGCTGCATCGTCAGGCAGAGCCAAGTAGATACATATGGACATGCTGCGTGCAAAAGAAGCTCCAAGCACGAAGACTTCACTAAGTTGTTCCAAACCTGCAAAAAGGTTATGATGAAAAAATTATACATATCTATCGTGATTTATTTTTAGGTTAATATGCAATGTTGCGCTTCCTCCTTTTTTAGCCAACGTTTCGGACAGTGTTACAATGTCCATAATCAGGGCAGATCTGTATAATGATGGACACCAGGGTAGATGTGTTTAATGATAGACACTGTAATGCTGTCCGAAACGGGCAGGAAATAAGGCGAAACTGTCCATCAGGGTAGATATGTACAATGATGGACACTGTAACGCTGTCCGAAAAGGGCAGGAAACAAGGCGAAACTGTCCATCAGGGTAGATGTGTACAATTATGGACACTGTAACGCTGTCCGAAAAGGGCAGGAAACAAGGCGAAACTGTCCATCAGGGTAGATGTGTACAATGATGGACACTGTAACGCTGTCCGAAAAGGGCAGGAAACAAGGCGAAACTGTCCATCACGGTAGATGTGTACAATGATGGACACTGTAATGCTGTCCGAAAAGGGCAGGAAACAAGGCGAAACTGTCCATCAGGGTAGATGTGTACAATGATGGACACTGTAACGCTGTCCGAAAAGGGCAGGAAACAAGGCGAAACTGTCCATCACGGTAGATGTGTACAATGATGGACACTGTAATGCTGTCCGAAAAGGGCAGGAAACAAGGCGAAACTGTCCATCAGGGTAGATGTGTACAATGATGGACACTGTAACGCTGTCCGAAAAGGGCAGGAAACAAGGCGAAACTGTCCATCAGGGTAGATGTGTACAATGATGGACACTGTAATGCTGTCCGAAAAGGGCAGGAAACAAGGCGAAACTGTCCATCAGGGTAGATGTGTACAATGATGGACACTGTAATGCTGTCCGAAAAGGGCAGGAAACAAGGCGAAACTGTCCATCAGGGTAGATGTGTACAATGATGGACACTGTAATGCTGTCCGAAAAGGGCAGGAAACAAGGCGAAACTGTCCATCAGGGTAGATGTGTACAATGATGGACACTGTAACACTGTCCGAAAAGGGCAGGAAACAAGGCGAAACTGTCCATCAGGGTAGATGTGTACAATGATGGACACTGTAATGCTGTCCGAAAAGGGCAGGAAACAAGGCGAAACTGTCCATCAGGGTAGATGTGTACAATGATGGACACTGTAATGCTGTCCGAAAAGGGCAGGAAACAAGGCGAAACTGTCCATCAGGGTAGATGTGTACAATGATGGACACTGTAATGCTGTCCGAAAAGGGCAGGAAACAAGGCGAAACTGTCCATCAGGGTAGATGTGTACAATGATGGACACTGTAATGCTGTCCGAAAAGGGCAGGAAACAAGGCGAAACTGTCCATCAGGGTAGATGTGTACAATGATGGACACTGTAATGCTGTCCGAAAAGGGCAGGAAACAAGGCGAAACTGTCCATCAGGGTAGATGTGTACAATGATGGACACTGTAATGCTGTCCGAAAAGGGCAGGAAACAAGGCGAAACTGTCCATCAGGGTAGATGTGTACAATGATGGACACTGTAATGCTGTCCGAAAAGGGCAGGAAACAAGGCGAAACTGTCCATCAGGGTAGATGTGTACAATGATGGACACTGTAATGCTGTCCGAAAAGGGCAGGAAACAAGGCGAAACTGTCCATCAGGGTAGATGTGTACAATGATGGACACTGTAACACTGTCCGAAAAGGGCAGGAAACAAGGCGAAACTGTCCATCAGGGTAGATGTGTACAATGATGGACACTGTAATGCTGTCCGAAAAGGGCAGGAAACAAGGCGAAACTGTCCATCAGGGTAGATGTGTACAATGATGGACACTGTAATGCTGTCCGAAAAGGGCAGGAAACAAGGCGAAACTGTCCATCAGGGTAGATGTGTACAATGATGGACACTGTAATGCTGTCCGAAAAGGGCAGGAAACAAGGCGAAACTGTCCATCAGGGTAGATGTGTACAGTTGGTTAAAGAAGGAGGGAGCGCAACATGGCATAATAACTCAAAAATAAAGCACAATAACACTTTTGAAATTAATAAAAAAGTGTTGATCGTGTCATAAAAAAACAGTTTACAAGTAAACCTACTTGAAATTAATCGTATTGTCTTTTATCCAAAGTGGTCATGAACGCCAGACAGTTCAATATCAATAACAAACTCAATGAGATACACATGTACAAGTGCGCATGCGCGGTAGGGCGGAATTCGTAAAGAACCAATCCAAATGCACTAAATACGAGCGAAAAAGCTTGGTGATGTTTCCTGACTGCAATGCGCATGGCCAATGCTCAGTGGCTTGTGGAACTTGAGATCAAGTAGTGTGTGGTGTATTATTGTGAATGTATGCTTTAGTAAACTTCAAGGAAGGTCACAGAGCGGATGTCAGTTTTTTAGTAGGAACTATTCTAATTTCGAGCTTGAAATAATCCGAAATAATTTTATGTACTATATTTCTGTTACGTTCAAAAAATTCATTTCAGTTTCGGAAATATCTGGTGGGGACAGAACCCATCGCACCCTGTGAAGAACCGCTACTGATTGATAGATTCAGATACATGGGGAGAGTTGAGGAACTGGGAGACATCACCAAGTGTTTACAGGAGCTATGCAGATTAATACAATAAAAAAGGTTTACCTCTTCTGCTACAGCCTGAATCTCCTGTACATGCTCCACCAGCACCCTTTGAAAGATATGCCTGAGGGCATCCTGAAGCAGCTGAGGACTCCATCCACTTTCGTCGCCATCCTCAACCACCTCATGCACTAAGTCTTGCAGCCAACTGACACAAATCATCGCGCCATTGGAGTCGTACAACTTCACATCACCTAACATTTTACACTCGTCTTTGATTCTATCACAGGAAACTGCCACAACTTTCTTTAATTCCGTATTATTCTTATCTATTTCCGAATTGTCTTTTTCTACTTCTGAATTGTTTCTTCCTAATTCTGGTTTGATTTCACCGTTTTTTGGTTTGGCTTCATTATTGTCATGTTCTGCTTTGATAACTAATTCTTCCTTAGTGTCTAGATCAGTCTTGGTTTCTTCGGGGGGCTGGTGGTGGCTTGTGGTGGCAATGGAGACGGGGCAGCGGGTGAGGGTGCGCAGGGTCTGCAGGGCGGCGCGGCGCACTGAGCTGGTGGGGTGGGACAAGTAGGGCCATATCCGAGGCACTACACTAGCCAAATATTTGGGGCTGGAAAAATAACACAGACTTATAAAACAGAAATGATATAGGTGATTCTTAGTAACTTAAGTTTGGTGAAAAAATATTGTTACCTTCATTGGTATTTTTGATAAGGTTTTGATTAACCCCGGACTGAAGTAGGGATATTTAATAATTAAATGACAAGTTTTAACATTTTGCAATTTGGGATGACTCAATCCCACTATCGTTTCAAAGCAGGGGTACTCTTGTCTCTTATATATCACCAGCACCAGGGGGGGTGAGTATGTATATTTTACGTTAGCTAATGTGGCATGAAATTAGTCGGGTGTAATGTACATACATATGTATATATTTATTTATTGTTTTTGTGTTTAATTCGTAGAACTCCATTTAATTTTTTTTATAAATTTAATTTAGATTAAATTTGACAATATTATTATTAAGTTCTGCAAGTGTTTTAGTTTTTTATTATTGTGACAGCTGTTTCGGCTTACAAGGCCATTTTCAAACTGTGGTTAGTCCACATTGAGACGACGTATTTATACTATTTCAAATGTAAATTTTGAAGGTGTATACATTGATTTATTACTGGTTAAACCGATGACATGATCTATTGTTGGTTAAACCAGTCTATGTTTTCCCCTCAGTAAATGGTAATGAGTTCTTAATTATTTACTAAATAATTAAATAATTCATAGCAATAAACTCATTAAGACGTGTTAAAGGAGCTGAATATTTTGACGGTGAAGCAAACTGTGTATTTGAATGTACTTATTTTTATACATAAAATTAACTTAGGGATGATGTCTAAGGAACTGAAAAGAAAAATAAATTACAATAACGAGATACACGGACACGGGCAAATTAGATTGCCAACAAGAAAAAAAACAAGCACCCAAAAATCTCTGATGTACCAGGCCGTTCAACTCTATAACAAAATCCCGAAGGAAATTGCTGTGATAGAAAATATTAATAAGTTCAAAAATGAATTAAGAAAATATGTCTATCTCAATTATTAATGTTTCTTTTTTTGTGACTTTATTGAAATATTTAAAGAAAGATTATGTTTGCCAAACAATGTACATGTTTATATGTTTATAAAACTATTAGCACACACGAAGATGTGAGCTAACTTAAGATTAATAAATAAATAAACCCTCAGACAATACTATATGCAAATCTCAAAGAAGTGGGGTGTAATGTACATACATATGAGCTCCTGTAGGGTAAGACTGGTTTGTATGTTATTTGTAACTCATTTAACGCTGATTTGACCTGCGTTAGCTAATGCAAAATAAACAGACTCAACCCTCAGACAATACTATATGCAGATCTCAAAGATTGCAATAGGTTGGACATGTCAAAAGAATGCCAAATGACAGAACAACAAAATATGACCAAGCGCAGAGCCAGACTGAGAAAGATGTGGATAGACTGCGAGCAAGAGGAATGGAGCAGGACAGGAAGGACTGGGGGCGAATGAAGAGCATTAGTGGAGGCCAAAACACACCCTGGGATGTAGCGCCATGATGATCAGACAATATAATATAGCAAACATATAGTTACCCCAGCAAGGCATTGATCTCCGGTTCAGCCAGCAGGGCAGCCAGCAGCGCCATATAGCAGCCACAGGCTGCTGCCAGTTCATCCTGCCCGGCCAGCAGACGGCGCAGGCGACCCACCACGGCGGGCAGGGCGGCCGGCGCGGCCAGAACCAGAGAGCGGGCACCCGGCACTAGGGCTGCCGCGGCCCCTGCTGCCACGTCGTCCACGGGGTCCCAGAGGGCGCGCACCACAGAGGGGAAGGCTGCCGTCTCTTGGCCAAGCTCCTGGAAACATCATTTTCAGTTAATATTAATCTGCTAAAACATGTCAGGGTTTGTGCTGAGATGCCAGGAGCGCTATCGTTAATATGATGAAACTCTTCTGTAATTATGACCTAAAAGTAAATTTAAGAATCAGAATGATTTTTTGGTAAGGTATGGAAATTAAAACACGAATACACAAGGAAAAATAATTTTTTTGAAACATTTAGAAGAGGAGTGATAGTTAAGCAGTGTCCAATATTTGGTAATGCTAACTTTGCATCTAGAAGTTGCAGGTTTGAGACTTGACACACGTGAACCAGGGCTGGCCGTGAGACGGGGGGCCAGACCAACAGGCCTGGCGTTGTATTAGGTGATAGGTATTATCATCACCTTGGCCTTGGCAAGTCGGCGCACGGACCGAACAAATTATTAGACGGAAACAAATAATACACATGGTGAATCTACAACACTTTTAGTAGTCTCACATCTCAATTACTAACACAATATACCAAAATATCAAATTGACAAACTGCAATCAGTGTTTAATGCAGCAGCACGGCTCATAACCAGGGTCTCTAAATATTTGCACATTTCAGAACACCTTTGTAACCTTCACTGGCTCAAGTGCCCTGAAAGAATCCAGTACAAATTGTGCTGGATGGTGTTTAAATCCATCAATGAAATGGCCCCACCCTACATCTCTGAACTATGTGTCCCGGAAAACACTGGTCTGAGGCAGTCAACTCTTAGATCAGCAACATCAGCCATAGACAGACTGATAGAACCTAAGCGCAAGCCAAATACTAAGTTTGGTGAGCATCTGGGCCGAAGGCTTGGAATAAACTCCCTCCGGAACTAAGATCCATAACAAGTCCAACAGAATTCAGGTCTAAACTAAAAACATACCCTTAAATTAAATATACCATTCCTGAGAGAAAGTAAATCTCCTAAATCCTGTATCTAAATTTCGCTAATAAACAATTAGTTAATGTTAATTATGTTTTAATCTCAAGTGACCTACAAGGTAAGTATGGTACTGTATATTATCTCTACATATGTATAGTTAGTAGTTCATTATAGAAGTGTATTATATGACGGCCGGCATAGTTCAGTGGTAACGCATTGGACTGCCATTCCGAAGGTCGCGGGTTCGAACCCGGCGTGCGCAAATAAATTTTATTTGATTAATTTGTGTTATTTCACAATTAATTAATTAAAATAATATATAGTATATTTGCGGCACGTTCCAGAGTGGAAGATACTACCAGTATCGCCCTGGTGTAAGACCACCATTCAGAATTGAAACGTTGCTCCAAATGGCTTTAGCCGTGTTTAGTGACTAGATCTGAATAGCCAGGTACTTCCCCACCTTCCTCTTTCCCTTCCCCACTTACCTTCAGCCTCACAACATCCCCCAATTGGGGATGCCATAGTCTCACTGGCTCCAGACGGGAGCAGTTGGGACTCTTGTGAGGTATTCACTATAAAAAATAAAATAAAAAATATTTGTACAGCACCCTTGAGGTGATTTTGCACAAAAACAGCGCTATATAAATCATCCAAATATTATTATTATTTTGGAGTCGATTTTGTGGTATAATTTTTTTTGATTTGAGCTTTCTTTATTGAGTAATCGAGCCTGAAGTTGGAATTTTTTTAACAAATTTGAAAAAAAAACCCGTCGCTAGGCGTTAATGTCCTTTAAAATGTGTATAAGCGAAGTAGTACTTTTTCTTTAGTTTTCGAAATAAAGAAAAAGCTTTTAAAAAAATCTAAAGAACAAATTGAAAAACCAAAGGAGTTTTTTTGGGTTGTGTAGATTCACCGGATTCCTGTTTTAAATACCAGTTTCCAGACAATGTGTATGTGGTGTATTTTTTTCTGTATTAAAATAGAAATCCGGGAGTTTGGTCTGATCAGAATGAATCATACAATGTTTTTTTTAACACAAACTCCACACAGGAGGCCCTGAGAAAAGTAATTTCCTTCAAATGAAATCAGGGCCCTATGTCATCTTTGGGGATGCTGTGCGGTGGGTATTTCTAAGGGAAGGAAGGGGAGGAAGCTCTGGAAAGGAAAAAGTATGAGAGGTGTGTAGGAATCTGGGAATCAGTGAGATATGAATCCATCCCTCTCGCTGCGATGCAAGACATTGGGGTAGTGAGAGTCCGGCTGGAGAGGTCAAAGGGTGTCCCTCATCCAGCTTCTCCTGACTCTGCCCACCACGCAGCTAGTTGGGAGATGCATCCGCCACAAAGATATACACCAACCTCACCCTATAAACCCGGGCACCCCTATTAAGTCACCAAAAGTAGCAAACCACTCGGAGTGACCTATGGCAGAGGTGTTTTGCCTTGGTAAGTAAAAACGCAGTGTCTTCCTTCAGACTTTCAAGGAAGACGCTGTGTTTTTATTTGTCACAGTAGTGATGGTTATCCAATTAATGGTTCCTAAACTATCTCTTAATTTGTAAAAAAACTTATTTATTTATTTATTCATTATCGAGAAAATCGACAGTTTACATTTATTTCAGTTTGTACATAAGTATTATACACGGTGTCCAGAAACTCGTAGTACAAGCGGGAAGCTGGTGAATCTACATCACATTTGGAGTCGATTTTGTAGTATAATTTTTTTTGATTTGAGCTTTCGTTTTCGAGTAAATCGAGTCTCGAAGTTGATTTTTTTTTTGATCAAATTCTTATAAATTATTACTGAAGATCAAAATACCCAATAATTTAAAAGTAAAACAAATAAAGAAACCCGGATTTAAAGCATTATTTTGAAATCACCCTTCATTTAATCCGGTGTAATCATAAAATATTTCTGCTCTGCAGGGTTAAAATATCTGTTCTTCTAATATTCATACCTATCTCTGACATATTCGCAAAATATAGCTTTCTCTATTATGTTGGGTTCTATTAACATATGAAGGAAAGAGACACACAATAGTTTTCAAAAATACGATTAGTCAAGGAACTGAAGATATCTAGATACAGTAGTGCTCGAACCAACGTGAACAAGGTTAATATTATTGTTTTAATAATTTATTTATTTGTATAAAGTACATTAACTAATATGAAATATGTCCAACATTGGCTTTAATAACTTCTTGAACTTATTTGAAAATGGAATCAACGAGTTTTTTCAATTGTTGCCTTACAAATTGCCTAGACAATTTCAGGAATTTAAAGGACAAGAATTGAAAAAATAAAGATCCGTCTTTGATTTGTGGTAAGGTGCGTTACCTTGTTGGAAACTGCCAAACCTACTACTTACGACTACTTCGTAACCCACTACAACTACTTCGTAAGTTCAACAGCTAATCTACATTTTACCTTCCAAAAGATTTTTATATCGTGACACGTGTCACCACAATCTACATATCTGCCCTGATGATGAACACTACAATGCTGTCCGAAACGTTGGCTAAAAAAAAAAGCGCGTAAAGAGAAAGCGCAACACAGAATACTGTCCCAAAAAACTTTTGGACCTGAGAATCTAAAATTTACATCAATTTATTTCATGATAATAATTCTAGTCACTTACGCAATGACGGATCAGCTTTCAAAGTTCCCAACCAATATCGGCGTCACGTTTATTTTTCAAGCAGTGAAATAGATTTTCTGAAAATTGGTAGGTATTCCTCATTTTGATTGGTGTCCGCAGTAACTAACTTATTAACTCTGCAACAATCGCACCTACACGAAAACACACGAAAAATGTTTTACACCTTCCGCAGCAGAAATTATTATGTTTACGCACCAAAATTTAGTTTTTTGTGTAAATTTTGTTGTTTTGCGACAAAAAGTTTGCAGGAGGCTAATATATAGTAGCGAATACACGCTGTTAGCGGTAAGCCATCTTGTATGAATCTAGTTAGTAGACTTTTTATACGATCTGACAGATAGTCGGTCAATGTTAACGGCAACACGTTGACATGAAGCCATCTTGGAGAGAGTAAAATTTCAGGTGTTTTGGTCTCATTCGACGAGGTAAAAATTAACTCCGACATGATTCAAATAGTGCGATAATCAATCATCAGACGGACCCAACTGTGCTTGGAAGTTAACGGTGAACATTTAAAAAAAATTTTGTGACGTGTTTGTGTTTTGAATTGGAGATCGTATATACAGATACAGAGATCATGAATACATATTGTGAGTACCTACCTATGCTAATAATAATCCCTATCCGTTGCGTCGGCGTCTCAGATCGAATGACGAAAAAAATTTAACCCTGAAATAGCCGAAAAATATTTTTTTTTGGTGAAAATGCTCAAATTAAAAAAAGTAGATTATCAAGTTTCCCGCTTGTACTACGAGTATCCGGACACTGTGTATAGCCAAAATAAAACAAAATATGGATTTCCTCCTTGTAACTTTACCTTTTAATTTTGTATTAGATTTCTGTTAATTAAATGTAAAAATATCACAATTACAATATTTTACTGCCAGTAATATTATATTAAAACAACAATATGTATTTTTTTTAAATAGTCATTTACGTTGGAAGTGTGATGAAAACGGATGTCACAAGTTACTACAAGTATTATTTATGTATGAAAATATGTAATGATAGAAGAATAATTATTGCAGGGTATATTAATATGTTAATTAAAATACGACTCCAGGTACTTTCCTAATGACATTCAGGTGTCGCCAATAAAATTAAAAAATGTATATTTTATGTTATCTATGACGGGCTATTATAGAATCATACTTTTTTTTTTTTGCCAAAATCATTCAAATACCAAATATCAAAAAAAAGATATTCGAAAAAGAAAATACTTAAATTATGCCAATGGATTCTAATAATAATAATGTAAGATGGTAGATGAAAAATCAATAAATGAAGGATTGGCTATTGCAGTGGTCACAAATATTAATACTAATTAATGCAAAAATATTTCATAAATCAAAAAAAAAAAATCTATCCAAAATAAAAATTGCAGTGGGTAGGTACTAAATAAGTCAAAACATGTCTCTGAGAACGGTACTGTTCTCGTCTGCTAGGATGCGCTGTCGGCGGTTACTCAGGTATGCCTTATTACCGCCGAACTTACCCACCTATCCTTATCTATGGGTAGGCGTTTGGAATTTGACATTTCTTTACTGTCAAGACATTTTAAGTAGTGCGTAGTTGGCGTTCCTCGGTTAACGATTTTATTGCGAATCGTTTTTTTGGAGAAAATTAATTGCACGTCAGACATTTTTATATTCGCGAGTGTGTGCGCAGTGTGCAGTCGTTGTTTATGCTTTATTTTTACAAATTGTCATTATTTTTTTAAATTATCGATATAGGTATTCATATTGTAATTAAATAACATAAGTTAGTTAAAAAATATATTTTATTGAAAATTTACCATAAAATCTATATCAATAAAATCTCCGAATGTTCTTCACCGATTCCATTGAAATTTTGATACAACGTTGCATTCGAATATGCGTGTGTTTTTATGTACCTAGATTATATAGATTTCACCTGTTACAGGTAAAAACATGCTTTTTTAAACAGCGCCATCTGTTGGACGTAAAAGCAACAGGCGCTATTGTTTCTCTTATCTGCATGCACAGACTGAGCCACAGCAACACGTGGAGAGGTACAGTAAAGTTAAAAATAAATAAAAAAGATTCATTCATGTTTATTCTAAGTCACAAAAAATAAAACATTTTTCTCCAATCTGGGCTTTCCCTCCATTTATATGCCACAATCTGTCATTGCAGCTGATTTGTTTATTTTAATGTCAGAGAAATTGTGTGTATGTCACCTTATTAATAACATCCACATAATTAGGATATTTCAGAAGGTATCAAAAAATTAAAAAATGTTTTTGAAAGGTGATGAAATATCCTTTCTAATTTTATTATTAAAAATAAATATATAATGTTTTAAATATTAAAATTAGCAAAACAAACACAAAAAAGTTTTTAAAACGGCTCGCCTTCTATTTTTTCCTCTAAACACTGAACTAAAATTACTAATAACGATCAAAATACACGTCTTATTAGAAAAATGTATTATAAATATTACTGATACAATGCTTTTTTGTCGTTTCATACAAAAATAATTATTAAAAAATTCACAAAGTTTCATAAATTTTTCTCAAATTGCTGTCGGAACATTTGGTTTCATAGAAGTGTACATTTGAATTATTCTGTGGTTAACTTCTGTATTTGAATATATAAAGCTTGGTGTTTTCTCTTTCTAGCACCGTTTAGTTCATATTTATAACTATGACGGTAAGGGAGACACAACAATTTTTTTATGAGACCATATGAGCTGTTCCGCAAAGCGAACATATAAAAAAAAAACCAACATAAAATATTTACAAAAAAAATAATTGACTACTCAAACTTAAAAGAAAAACTCCAAAAAATAGACTGGAATACAATATACCAAATAGATAATGTCGAGGAAGCCTGGAATACATTTACAAATACGTTAACGCAAGAAATAAATAATTACACGACAGTAAAACATGTAAAACTTACACACAAAGCAAAAAAAATTAAACTATGGATAACACAAGGAATATTAAACTGTATTCGTAAACGAGACAAAATTCACAAACAAATTAAACAAACACCGTATGACATGGAACAACTTAATTACTATAAAAGATATAGAAACATATGCACGAAAATTATTAGAGTAGCTAAGGAGTTGTACCACAGAGAAAAACTTAAAAAAGAAAACAATTACCCAAAGGAAATATGGAGAATATTAAAGGAAGTTACATACACACAAAAATACAAACAAAAAAATACTATCGAACATCTAAATATTAACTCGAAAAAAATAGATGTCAAAATAAATATAGAAATTATGGCAAACCACGTCAATAACTTTTTTGCAACTATAGGGAAAGTTTTAGCGAATCGTAAAAAACACAGCACAAACACACTAACACAAACAAACAGATCAAACATCGACACTCAACCAACACAACACAGATTTATATTAAAAACAACTTCGGAAATGGAAATCAACAAAATAATAAATACATTAAAAAACCGGATTGCTCCTGGATTAGATGAGATAACAACGGATTGCATTAAAATAATAAAAAATGAAATATTAAAACCTATAACACACCTAATCAACCTTAGCATAACACATGCCTGCTATCCTAATACTCTTAAAAAAGGACTGGTAATCCCTATTTATAAATCCGGAGATAAAATGGAAATAACTAACTATAGACCAATCACTTTGTTAAACTCACTATCAAAGATTTTCGAAAGACTATTAAAAAAAATAATAATAAAATACCTGGAAGAAAACAAATTAATCTCGGACAAACAATATGGATTTAGAGAAAAAAGAAGCACAAAAGAAGCTTTGGCAAGTACAGTAGATTATATACATAGCAACTTAGATCAAGGGTTTAAATGCATAGCAATATATCTAGATTTGGCTAAAGCCTTTGATTCAATCTGCCACAAAACACTTTTTAAAAAATTAGAAAATATGGGTATCAAAGACAAAGAACTCCAACTATTGAAAAGTTACATGAGCGACAGAACACAGCAAGTCAAAATTAATAACTATACTAGCAAACCACTGCGATTACACACGGAGTTCCACAAGGAAGCATACTAGGGCCCGTTCTTTTCACAATTTACATAAATGAACTTTGCAACATGGAAATAGATGGAGAAATAATTAGTTACGCAGACGACACAGTTTTACTATTTAAATCTAAGGATTGGAATAAGGTATATAACATAGCGAATCTAGGAATCACGCAAGTGAAAAAATGGTTGGACTCAAATACACTTACACTAAACATATCGAAAACAAAATTCACAACGTACAGCATAACTAACACAGGACAGCCAAAAAACAATACAAACACCATAAAAATACACGAATGCATAAACACCAACATCTGCGATTACCCCCCTCTAGAAAAAACAGAACAAATAAAGTATCTAGGAATCGTAATTGACCATAATCTTAGATGGACACATCACATCAAACAAATCACAAATAGGCTCCTCAGAACAATACACATTTTCCTAAATATAAGAAACATATATAAAATAAAACAATTAAAAAAATATATTTTGCACTATGCCAATCAATAATAGAATGTGGAATAATTGCTTGGGGAGGAGCAACAAACGCAGCTATCACTCAAATAGAAATCGCACAGAAAACAATATTAAAGGTAATACTCAAAAAACATAAACTAACCGACACAGACCAAATATTTAAAAGCTGTGACGTACTTGATATACGCCAATTATATGTTAAAACACTACTAAACTACATTTTCGACCAAAAAAACAAACCCCAACAAACACAAAATATCACTAATAGACCGGTCAGACAAGCGTACAAAGAAAACATAAAAACTCCGACGGTAAACACTACCTTTGGACAAAGACACCATAAATACCACGCTATTAAAGCATTCAACAGTCTTCCACTTGAAACAAAAATTGAGGAAAATAAAAATAAATTCAAACACAAAATAAAAAAATGGATTAAAGAACAAAAAGACAATATTACCAAAATTCTATAACATAAAAGAATAAAACATATACACGCAACACAAAAAAAAAATATAAAACACGCAACACGCACAAACACATAAATCATTATAAATGCCGATTTACATTCTCTTTTAATATTTTTCTTTTAGTGTGATAATTATATTTTAATTTTTAATCTTTATTTTTAGTTTAAATTTATCTTTATTTTAATGTTGTTTTTCTTTTTTTTTTAAATGTATAAATTCTTATATTATAAAATGGGGGCCTCAGCACGGGTAAACAACCCAGTGAGGCCAACATTACTGAATTAAAATATGAAATATTGTAAAATAATGTATCAACAATAAAAAAAAAAAAAACTGCAGTGAAAAATATTATGGCTTAAATAAAATATTTTTATATAGATCGACAAACGCTGATTCCGGATAATAATAATAATAATAATAATAATAATTGGATAATTTGTATAGCGCCGTTTTTGTGAAAAATCACCTCAAGGGCGCTGTACAATTTATTTCCTAGGATCTACATTTGTTATTTAGACCAACTGTGCCAGCACGAGGTTCGTCATCCGTTCAGGCATGTGTCTGCCGCCAATATAGCGCTGAAATGTGTCTGCTGCCAATAAATAGCGCTGACACAACATCCTCACATAGACAACAAACCTTGGCAGCACCGCTGTGACGCTCGACGAAGACAGAAGATGGAGACTCTGCTGCAAGAGTCCTAGGTAGCGAAGGAACTGTACCAGCTGCTGCAGGGAGAGAGACTACCCCGTCCACCAACTGTACCAGCACGAGGCTCGTCATCCGTTCAGGCATGTGTCCGCCGCTAATATAGCGCTGACATGTGTCTGCTGCCAATAAAGAGCGCCGACACAACATCCTCACATAGATAACAGACCTTGGCAGCACTGCTGTGCAAAATCACCTCATCCTAGTTTACCTTAGTCTCTCCAGTCACCTCCCAGCCTTTCATGCCACCTAGTGCATCCTCTCGACCCTTTCAGACTCCTTCCTGGCTCCAATACATTCTTTCTATTGTCGTGATCCGACGATTTCACACCTCTGTCTCAGACCCTTAGGGCTCGCTTATCGCAGGCTATCATAAGCAAAATCTTGAACCAAAGTCAAAGTGAAGTTTATGTGTGTCATCTGTAACAAAATACATAAACAAAAACAGAAAATAAAAACAAAAACAAAAACTTTAAACAAAATATGGCTTATCTGTCCTCCAGGCAGACATCCTCGGTTGAAAAGGTCCCGTAAATCCCGACACCACTTGACACTTGAGTCAGGTATAAAATCTTCGACTGCATTGAGAAATCTTTGTTCTAGCTTCACTTTAAAAATTTAATCGGTTTAAAATGCTATAATAATTGCAAATTCCGGCTAAACGGTAGAAGTTACGCGCATTTCGTGAAATAAGAAGGTAAGCACTATATAAAACACGGATGCTGAACAATTTTCAGCGATCTCTTAACAAGGGAAACCTTCTGAAAGGATTAAACAAACCGGAGCGGTTAAAACACGTCCGCAACTAAGCGCAACTCAGTTGTGAAAAATATAAGTTTATTATACGTAGAATTTAAAAACAGATAAAACATCATGTCTCAAAGCACACTGTTGGTTGGTACGACTAATCTGCTGATTAATTAGAACCAATCTGCGTCAGTAATATATATATGGTTTAAAACATCTACAACAAGGTTGCCACTTCGTGGCGCATACATTTATTTTAGTAATTTCCAAGATTTCAAGAATTTAATTTTTTTCAAGGAAAATGCGGGGATTTGGGCATTTCTTGATTATCCAACCATATTGAAAATAATGTTTACAATAATTGTGAGAACGCACTATATTTCTTTTCATTCGTGGTAAATTTTCAAAAAAGTGTATTTTTAAAGCCCGAACGAAAGAGAAAATCCGAGAATGACTAGATAATGAAAAAAACAATGCTAAATTCAATAGAATTTTGTTTCATTTTGGAGGTAAAGGAGAACCTGTGGGGAATTTGAAAATCTCTTAATTTATTGTGGATATTTTAGAACATATGCATTGGCTACTCTGGTCCACATTCACATCTGAACCATTGAAAATATTTTAATGCATGTTTTTAAACACAGTTAAATTGTTTATCAGGTGCAGTCATGATGCTTTTTTGCACTTTGATTCAATACAATAACATTAGTGACGAGACGTGACATTTTGAGTGGTGTTCTTCGATGTTAAAAGCGGGTAATATTAAGAATAAAAAACGTTTCGACTCCCTAAAGTAAATAAAAAATACAGCGCCGGTTGAAAAAGAGAATGTAGGCTTTTTGAGACGAGTAACTGGTGTCATCACAGGTCACTTCCACAGATTTGATGCGTTTTTGGGAGACCCGAAAAATTAACTAACTAACTAACTATCATGCCGTTTCTCCGCAGGCATAGACAGACAGGACGGACCGCCAAACAACTCGGTCTTGGCACACACTCCTTGCCTCATTCACATTCATACATACTCTTCTATTATTCTGACTCTTGACATGGGGCGACTCAAGTATCTGATTCACTTGGTCATGCCATGACTTCCTCGGGCATCCCCGACTTCTGCTACCATTCACATTTGCATCATATATCCTCTTTACACTCCTTTCTTCACTCATTCGCTCTACATGCCCAAACCATCTAAGTGTCCCTTTCTTGATCTTGCTCATTACGCGTACATCAGCTTTGCACTCTCTGCGGATCTCCACATTTCTCACACGATCATACATGGTTTTATCACACATATGCCTCAGGGATCTCATTTCTACAACATTCAGTCTACTTTCATCCTTACTCTGCCAGTTCCAAGCATCACTTCCATACATCAGGGTAGGTACCATCACTCCATTGTGGACTGCTAACTTCGCTTCTTTGGACAATTTTTCGTTAGCGCCAACTGCGTTCAGTCCTCCATTAATGGAGCTACCTGCATTTACCTTTCTTTCAATATCTCTGTCGGACTTCCTATCTCTCATAAACATATTTCCTAAATACACAAACTCATCCACTTGCTCCAAGTATTCCTCATTCACAACTATATGGTACACTGTAAAATTAAATCGTTGAAAATTATTTTCACTATTAAAACTAACTATAACAATAAAAAATATGCAGGGATTTAAGTTAGAAGGTCATTATAGAATTAAAAAAAAATAAATGGACTGCAGTTCCTCGTCAACTCTACGGGTAATAGGAGTTTGTCTCCAAAACCAAACAAATTTGCCTGAGGAGTCAAATAAAAGAAAATTAATATAAAAAAAAGATTCTAGGAAGGAACTGATTTCCTTCCTAGAATCTGAGAGTCTAAATCACAGAATCTCTCCGTTTTCCGGAGAGGCAAGCAGAGAGGGGATGAATAGCCACACAAATCTGTCTTGGCACACATTCTTTGCTTCATTCATATTCATGTATGGTCTCATATATATTTGACATGTGGCATGATCCCACTCAAGTATTTGAATAAAAAATACAAAAATACCAAATAAAACAAATTTTTCAGTAGAGAAAATGGTGGTGTAAAAATTACAAAATATGTATTCTAATAAATGTAAAATAATATTAAAATCATTTTAAAAATATTATACAGATGATTTTTTTCAAATATGACCTCAAAAATTTAATTCTCAAATTACTCGAAAACGAAAGTTCAAATCAAACAAAGTTATACAACATAGACTCCAAATGTGATGTAGATTCGCCAGTTTCATACTACGAGTTGCAGGACATCTTGTATACTATTTATAATATTAATTTATGGTGTAATCCACATTCAGCATCGTCCAGTTTAAATAGTTTCTATCTATTCCAGGGAAAGTACAGAGTGCAGACAATGACAGTATCTTCTGAAGATCTCCCTGACGAAGTTAATGGGCGTCACTGGATGATGCAGTTCCTGATGCAGCTGGAGGAGAAGATCCTCGGAGAGCTGAAGATCTATGCCAGGATTGACAGGAAGAAAGGCAAAAATGGCTGAATGGCAAAAATGGCTGTATTATAGAAGTTCATACAAGGGAAATCTCCATCGATCTTTCCTATAATAATCATTTTCCCGCATATGTCAATTATGTTTTCCAGTTCCTTAATTCATTCCATACAAAACAAGTAAATACAGATCATTCCTCTATGCTTTGTTTTACCACATTAATCATAAAGCATGCAGTTTTTGAACTATTTTACTCGATTGATCGTTGCCGGCGTCGTTTCTGACATTAGTTATCGTTAAGACATTCAAACACAGCGGTGAAAAAAGTACGCTCTCCTGAAGAAAAATAAATAAACAGACACGCTTATTATGCTATTTATTAATTTATTCACAATTTGATCAAGAGATGAAAAGGGTCAAGAATCAGGATTTAACAGGAATCTTTCAACTGTCCAAAATTAAAAATGGCGCTGATCATCAATCAAATGTGACAAAACAATATTCTATTCATGCCTAGTATAGTTGGAAAAAGTAATACATACATTGTCATCATAATATTGTGGTGGGAAAAAGTTAAAACAGGATTTAATTTATAATAGATAATTAACCTCAACACAGGCTTGTCCTAGTGAGGTTAAAAATTCTAACGTAAAAAAAAAAAAAAAAACAATGTAAAGAAACGATAAATAAATAAATAGTAAAGTGTAATTTGTGAAAAAACATTAATAAAAAAAAAAATTAGGTAGGAACTTCAGAAAGTTCTTTCCTTGAAAATGGAGGAAAATAATTCTGAAATATAAATATCAAATTGTTACATTTGAATTTAAATGAGTGAAAATGTAAAACAATAATTTAACAATTGTAAGAAAAGTTTACCTGTTGTATAGCTATCAGGTACTTGAGCCCCAACAGGGCTCCGTGGCGCGCCTCCCAGTGCGGCTGGCGAGCCAGCAGGGACAGGGCAGAGGACACCTTGGCTAACCCCGGGGGACCCATGAGCGAGGCCGCTACACCCAGGCACTGGGCGCAGGTCTCACGCACCGGGGCTACCACCTACAATCAAATGGTGTTAGAACAAAGTAAATGAAAATGAAGTAAAGAATAGGGATAACACCATGTCATATTTGGTCCTAAGAGAAGAACTTACAAACATAAAGGCATTCACCTTGAGAAGTTCGTTGTCGCACACAGTCCATACACGTCGCTGCTGAAATCACAAGACCGCTGTTGCAACCAATCACAGTTGTATTCTCGAAACATCAAAACCAGAATGTTTTCATAATTTCATTCACAACCAAACAGTTGCTGTAGCTCTCATTCTTTGTTGACTGTTTTGATTTAGCATTGAGACAAATGAAAGAGGTTGTAGTATCGCAGTGATGTTATTAAAGTATCCAGTGTAGTTGCATCGGTGTGCATCACGATCGGATGCGTGTAGGTCACATCACGGTGGGATGTGAATCCAAGCACGGTGGGCTCGCAGCAAGTGCAGACGTAGCTGTGAGCACCCGCAGTACACTAAATTCTAAGACTGAGCTGTAGCGCCGTGCTTATACAGAGCCGCATGCGGCTTGTAAAGCCGGCAATGTTCCAGCAGTCGTAAGTAGACCGGTGCGCCTTCGACACTAGTCTAGCAGGTTCTTTGCGTAATGAGCGCTGCTCATAATGAAATTCTCTAACGTTCTAGGTAGCTCATCGCTACAGATCTAAAGCACATACATTGCAATAAAATGTGTGACACAAGTGACGCCATGTTTAAAGTCTCGATGACGTGTATGAACCTCCGCGCAGATGAATGGTGGTAGACTTGTATCAAGTATCGAATACTTGCTTATCCCTGTGGAAGAAAGACCTTAAATATTAGACAGATCATGTATGGTACTCCCAGCATGTACCGACTTACTCCCTTTTCAATAAGAGTTATGCTGGGTGAAAAGGTCTGCGCTGTAAATCGTAGGGTTCACAGTATTTAAAAAATCTAAATTACCTGGTCAGATACAAAATCTCCAAATCTATCCAGAGCTAGGACGCACAAGAGCCTCAGTGATATGTCTTCTAACCAGCTTTGGTGCATTTCTTCCATCTAGAAATAATTATTTAATATCAGTATCATTTACAGAGTGGAAAATACTACCAGTATCGCCCTGGTGTAAGACCACCATTCAGAATTGAAACGTTGCTCCAAATGGCTTTAGCCGTGTTTAGTGACTAGATCTGAATAGCCAGGTACTTCCCCACCTTCCTCTTTCCCTTCCCCACTTACCTTCAGCCTCACAACATCCCCCAATTGGGGATGCCATAGTCTCACTGGCTCCAGACGGGAGCAGTTGGGACTCTTGTGAGGTATTCACTATAAAAAAAAAAAAAAAAAAAAAAAAAATTTAAAACATTAGTATGAACCAGGAAATCTTCGCCAAAATATTTATTTGTAAAAATAAACTTATATAGAGTTTCATTATGCCTTAAAACTAATTAGTATGTAAAGGAGAGGAAGAGGAATATAGGATAAGGATAGGAGATGCTTCCGATATATTTCATAATCATGTATGATCGTTTACTTCTGTTCAATATTTCTGAAGGTTATTGCTAAGAATATCTACTTTATGAAATTTTGTGTTATACTGCACACATAAACATTAGAATTTTTTCTAATGTTGAGCATATGACAAAAATCGGTTAGTCGGGTTGATCTTGACGGTCCAGGAGTCCAGGCCTTTATGTATTCATAATTTTAAATATTATTGTTATAAGAGTTCTTGGCTTCAATTCGGCTAAAAGTATCACCCACTTTTCTGATTACTGTGGAGATGATCTCTTATAGTGCCTCAGGGAAGGTAACACAGACAGTACTGACCTGTATGGCCGAGGTGCCCCTCTCTCTGCCCGCACCCTTGCCCTGGCACTTAAGCAGGTCCCGGAGGGCCGTGGCAGCGCCGTGCCGCGCCTCCCACTGCGCACTGAACAGCTCCCCGGCCAGCGCACCAGCCCAGCCCTCCAGGGGCCACCACAGTGCCTCAGGGCCCCAGCTGCCGTCCACGTCGGGGACCCATTCGCCTGTGAACAAATCAAATTAAAAATATCATATAGAAAAATGTTGTACATCATGACTTTTGGAACCTGTCTACAGATGTAAATTGGTAAAAATGCAGTTCTACTGAGTTTATTTCATACTGTAACCTTCAGGGTGAAGATTGCCCTGATTTCTGATGAAAGCCAATTTTTTGAAAGGAGAAGGAACCAGAAAAAGAAGAAAAAGTTATTGGAAAACCATTCAAAAACTGTTAAGGGCGTTAACTACTCTGTCGTGCGTATAGATAATCAGGAAATTCCGAGTTTAACCTTTGGAATACCAGACCCTTTTTGAGGGAAATAAAAAATTAACTCTAAAGTGTTTTCAAGCGCAAGCAATTCTGATAAAAAAAATTATGCACTTTCTCATGATATACAGGTTTAAAATCGCATATCAAAACATTCCAGTTAGGGCGAAATTCCAATGCCAGCACCGCACAAACGGTTTGTTGGCGGGGAAAAAAATTCTTGTCACTGGTGCACCAACGGTTTTCCAGAGGTTAATACATACAAGAATTCCACATTATTGGACATTAGATGTTTCATTAGGGTTTCAGAATGATACGTGGAAGAGAGACGGGGGGGGTAGATCGCCGCATGTGTGAACGGGAAATTGACCGTGTTTTTTGTATTAAAGAGGCCCGATAATTATTGTTTAGAATTAACCAAATTTACAATTGCAAGTTTAACAAGTGTCTTTCAAGTTTATTTGATACAATATTAAAACTGAGATACATAATATATCACAGTAAGATTGTTACTGGAATAATGTAACTTACCAAAAACAGGCGCAGTTTCCTCCGTGTCAGTCTTGAACCTCTTTCTGTCGGGTTCCAGTGCAGGGGAGCAGCCTCCGTCCTCCCCGGAAGGCCCACGCTGCTGGCGAGCTTTGCGGCGCGCGCGGTTCATCTCTCGGGAGCTCAGCTGCACGCCAGCGGGGACCAGCTCGCTCACTGGCTTCTAAACACAGATGGTTTCAATTGAAGATTAACTTTCTTGAAATTTGATGTAATAAATATTTATTAAACTTGACAACCTTAAGTGACAATCAACGACTATCAATAACGATCTGGTGTTAGCCTACGGAACATATTATATAAAAACAACTAGCTGACGTGTACCCGGCATTACTCGGGTTCGTGAATGGTTTGGAGAAAACTTTAGAGGTTGTGAATTCTAGTGTACCTGAATACTGCATTTATTTTTAAGGTAGAAATAAAAAATATTATTCTAAAGTATAAGTTTATGTTTCACTTGATCATGCCATGTCTTCCTTGGGCATTCCCGACTTCCACCATTAAAAACTTCATTATATCGAATTTTATTTGACTCCGTATCTCATTCCATAGCAGAGATAATGTCTTCCTCGGGCGTTCCAGACTTCTTCTGCCATTGTCTTCAATAATTAAATATTACAATTTGAGGTTTTACTCATTAAGTTATTCCAAAAAATAAAATTATTTTCTTTACACTTTGAGAATGGAATATTAAGATATCACTTTTCCAACTGTCTGTGAAAGTTCCTACCCAAGTTACGTTACGATTTATTTTGTTTGGCACCTTCCATTTTCAAAGGTATGCATATAAAATGTTTGTGATATAAGTGCACCAGGGAGGTATAACTCCGATTGAAAACTGGAACCGAAATATTGTGACGTCACATGATTGCCTAACTATATCCACCAATGAAAAACTCTGAAAGTCTATAGAATAAACTTTCAGAGTTTTTCATTGGTGTAAAGTATAATAAATAGGCTCCGAATTAGAATTTTCCTGTCTATATATTGGCATATCTATGGTTTTTTAGAACCAATTTATTTCATACAAAAATCCCAAAGTTATCGATATAGTGGTTTATTTATGATTGAATGTAACTCGATGGATGAAGCAGTGCCCACAATATTATATGTCGGCATAATTATGTTTATTATGGAGTATAGCAATAAATAAAAAAATACATAACATGAAAAATTATGTATCCACATTTTGAAAATTGATTATTATTATGATTTTCTTGACATTTACAGAGTCCTAGACTTGCCAGAAAAATTATTATACTTAAATACAGTATTGTACAAATAAAAACATTATTTCAACACAATACAGCTAGGCTCTTTGAAATATTGGTGGGTAAAACTATCTTATTATACTTAAATACAGTATTGTAAAATGAAAAATGCATTTTATTTGAGTGGACTGGGTTATAAAAAGTAAGAAATAATTGTTATCTCCCCCAAATGTCAATCCACTGAATAATAACCATGGAAACGGTCTGGCGTTGCCGCCATCTTGGCAGCCATTTTTGTGCTACCGTTTGGACAGAGTTTTTTTTATTGATATGTCAAGTCCTCCCTTAGGGTATTTTATTTAGTCGTTGAATAATATTGACTAAACATAACCTAACCTTTTTGGCCAGAGATGATTAACAAATAATTCAAAAATTGGAATCAATAGTGCGGAATACAACACGGCAGACCAAAGAACCAGAGTAAGACTTTTGTTTAAAACATTTTTTTATTCTCCAGTTGACCAATGCAGGCAAATGATAAAATGAATCCACTTACTTTTATAAACAACTTCAGTGCATTAGGTCCTGAAACAGGTGTGGAAGGTGCAGGGGATGCCTGGTACATGAGGTCTTCATTAGTGAACACATCGGACATGTCCATACCCAACTTGGAGGCCATGTCTAGTCCCAGTCTTGCATTTAGAAGCTGTCGCTGTCTGGCTAATTTCTCACGCATGTCTGCAAGAAAAATAATCAATCATTGAGTTATCTACCATTGGATTACCACTGGAAAGCAGAGAGAATGGACTTCCACACAACTCGGTTTTGACACATGATCACCATCATATATATGCTCTTCTATTATAGATACCTTCTGCATTTTCACATTCATCATCGTTCCATCATCCTTTTTGCACCCCCAAGGAGTTGAAGGCGTGCTTGGTTGTGAGCTTCATCGACCTCCTAATTACACAAACTCATCAACTTGATCTAGGGGATCTCTATTCACAACCATACTACATATTTTTGAATCCCAATATATATATACGGAAACCATTGCAAAGCCATGATTAGTATCAAAGCCAGGTTCCCATTGGGCGCGAAAACGAATGTGTGCCATGCTTTCGTACTTGCTGGAGTGACCCCACCAGTAATGCGTTGTGAACTGCTCAAACAGACTGAAGTGTGAATGAAAACTTGATTCAGTTGATCGTGGAAAGCCGACTATGAACAAGGTACTCATTTGAGTTTGTGCTGTGGTGGGTTCGGTTTTTGGTGCTATTTCAGCACAAAGGATGCCCGAAACAAAAGAAAAACGGAAGGAAGGCGATGCTTGACATCTTGCATCGGTAGAGCCGAATTCAGGTCAAACACGTTTGATTTGAGGCGTGAGCTGTCAGACTATCGTGACATCAGCGGCAAACCCACAGCAAATAGTGTTTCACGCCCCATGGGGATCCACCATAACACAGTGATATCTTTAGCAAGAGGGTGAAAATTACTTTTCACCAAAAGTTATTTCAGAACATTTATTTAATAAAAAATATAATTGTGTACATGGAAATAAATAAATCTTCTCATCTACAAAATAAATAAACATACCCATTCCTAGGATAGAGTCATCCTCCAGGTCGTACTCCTTCCCCTCAGAGCCCATGAGGTGTGCGCCCTGCGCCAGGACCTTCTCAATGTCAAAAGTGTCGAAGCGCAGTCGACCAGTCTCAAATGTTTCACTCTCCGCAATCTTCTCATCTAAAAAATCAACATAACAATAATTAATTATAATACTGACAATTATTGAGGTGCAAAAGATGAGGAAATTCTTTTTATTATAATGATAAAACTTTGAAAAAACCTGGTAGGTTTTTATTTATTCCTATTTTTTTTGTGAGACACCTTACAAGAGCTCCCCTGTCTGTACATTGTCAAGAAATGAGAACTATGTCACTACTGGCTGGGCAGCATTGTGAGGGGGGTTAAGGTAGGGGCTGTAGGAAGGTATTTATTAATGGGGCTCTTGAAGAGGCCCGTATTATATGACAGAGGAAAACAGATGCCGGTAGCTCGTTCCACGTAAGAGCCAACTTAAACAAAAACACATGAAGCCAACATTAACTGGGAACAGGTGTTCCGCTCGAGTTCATTGAGTTTCACGCACGTGCACCGGTGCACTGGGGATCAATGCTGCTAGCGCATTAGAGCAGGCTCCATTAAAATACCTGTAGAACAGATTCAGCATGCCTAAATTGTGTGTGTGCATTAGAGATGGCAATCGGTCGATTATCAATGGATTATCAGACGGAAAGCCCTCCTATGCACAGAAGTATTTTGGGGCTCCAGCCCGGAGGTGGCTCCCAAATTCAATTACTGGGCGTACTTGAGATTTGTCAGGGTTAGCAGATGGTCAGCATTGAAGCATCTGCTGGCCCTATACAAGCTCTACACACATAATAAAACTGATAAGGAGATTGTCCACACAATGGGTAGGATGCCGGAAAGGAATTAATCCTTTTTCGAGGAAACTTATGTTAGTTAGTTAAAAGATTTGCTGTGATAATAGAAGAGCAGAAAACAAATAAATTTTTCTTACCTTTGGCAGTTTCAGATGCAGGCGGGTTCCACTGGGGAACATTCTTCAAGATTGCTTCAATTGCCTTCAAAGAAACAGAATAACATAATTAGTCCCAATGGTCAAGTTGGTTTAGACGCCTCATAAAGAGATCTTGGGTTCCATTCCCAGCTGTGACCGTTATCTCTTTATTTTTCTGTGTCTTATACTGTTTCATGTTTCATTTATATTTATAGTATGTATTATCTTCTTCTTCAATGATTTACATTTTTATTTATATAGATAGATATAGAATCATACAATTTTTCCAAAGAAACGTCAGTTATTTTTTTAAACTTTCTTCAGGCAGGTAGTTACCATAGTATTGAAAAAATGTGAAAAAGAAAGTTCAAAACACAATGATTTCACATTTGAAAAAAGAATCTTTACTTAACACATTTCTGGCGGGTATTTATTGCGCTGGCGCTACACTGTCTTCGGGTGACAATAAAGGTCCCGTGCGAATTTCTTTAATTTGTTATCGTTATATCTTCGAAAATAATTAAAATATTTTTATAAAAATTTTTATATGGTAGTAACTCAGCATACCCAAGCTATAAAAGTACCAAACGAAAATTATTTGAAATGCAACTCAATTAACCTTGTAATATGTTTATTACGGTCCGCCTATCGGTATTTGCCCATACCTGTTTTCATTAAATACGCCCGATATCTCTCGCTTGCTTGCATATATGAGTTGAGTGGGGTGTAACAGGGATAGAGATTCAAATCGGGTTTCACGGTCATAAAAACCCTCAACGAATAATATACTATCCTTATGTTGAAATACCGATGTAAACGAAAGGCACGAAGATAAATATAAAAAGAAGACTTGCATTACGATTCGATAATTGTGTACATATAGTTGGGACCTTTACAAAGAGATTGGTATATAATATTCATATAAAAACATTGAATACCTCCGTCTTTTCTGCCAATGAATTTAAGCATCTATCGACCGAACGGGTAGAACTACCTTTCCCGGCCTAAGTGTGTTAACCATTAAAATGGCCACCATCTAGAAACGTTGAAACTCTGTCGAATATGTACTGATAAGTCAAACAAAACAAATTTATGGCAAATCCACTATAGTGTGGATTTCCACTATAGTATGGATTTCCATTATAGTGTGCTACCAACAGATGTATACCTGTCCAGCAGCTATCCTGGTCTCCCAGGCGGGGGAGCGCAGATAGCAGTAGACGCGAGCCAGCAGGCGGTGCAGCTCATGGGGACGCAGACGCTGAACCTCCCCCAGCTGTTGGGCGGCGGCGCGACGTGTCACTCCCGAGGATCCAGATTCCAGGAGGACAAACAGCCGCTCCAATCTTTAAAAAACATTCAAATATTAACAAAACAACTTTATTACCACATTTTAAGTGGATATACTGAGTACGCATTTCTACACTACGACACAGATGCGTAGATCTGACGCAATAACACTATTATAGATGCATGAATGTGTCAAACATTATCAGTATTATGAAAGAGCAGTGGGAAGTTTGATTGTAATAAAATTTCCTAGAAATATGAATAGATTTATGTATTTGCTTTTCTCACTGATTTTGTTTTTTCGTAATATAATATGGAAGATACAATTTTTTTTTTATACAGGAGGTCCCGAGGAAAATAAATTCCCTCAGGTCCTATATCATCTTTGGGGATGCAATGGAGGGTTTTTTTGAGGAGAGGAAGGAGTGAAAATGAGTCTCGAAGAGACCCATCTTCTAGGAGGAAGCAAACACAGAGGCCGCAAATCTTTCCACAGCCGAGCTGTTGAACTCAAGAACGAGTCGTACAAACGACCCATTGTCAACTGTATTGTCAAAAATAAAAGGCCCAATTTGGCGTATTTGTCGACTATGCAACGGTGCCGAAGGGATCAATGGTGCAAGTTCCTCGGAGCATCTTTCATTAAAATACCGGTGAAATAAGGACAGCATTCCCAAATGAGGCCAGTTCTCTAAATATTACAATTCATTCATTAAGATAGGAGAATCTATCAAATGGATCACCCGTTTCTGCAAAGGGTCAAGGTTTTTTTTTTTGAACTTTGGATCTCCAGACCAGAGGTGGCTGCCAAATTCAACAATGGGGTATACTTGCGATTTGTACAGGGCCAGCAGTTGTATACTATTTAAGTATCAGCGGGTCCTGTACAGTGTGTACAGACATTACTTCCAGCTTCCAAGAGGCTAACTTGACTCTGACTTTGCAGAAATTCATATGTATTATTGTCATTAAATGGCAATTCAGCGCCATTGACATTCAAAAGGTCGCCGTTTCCGATTCTAGGAGTGTTGTTCACATGATGACATGATGTTCTCTTTTGCTGATCATAATTTGTTTAAAAGTTGAAACAGACTTATAATCAGCATTTAACGGGAACCTTTCAACCGTTAAAAAAAAACGAAATGCCGCTGAATGGCCATTTGATGACTTCATTGTGCGTGAATTAGATCTGAGAGTTGGAATGGAAGGCATGTTTATATTAATGTATTGCAGTAGTATCTGTATTGAAATATAGTGCTTTTACAATACACATAATCTTTAGCAAAATACCTACCTTCATAAACACATTTAGTCAGAAGAAATCAATACTAACCTGGAGGTCATCCTTATTGCTAGTGCCTACTTTCACCGAGAACCACATTAAATGACCTGAAATCAAATAGAGAAATAGTTTATTATCATTTCCGTAAAGATGTATAATTCAAGGAAAATTTATTGAGAAATTGACACAGTATGTATTGTGAATCTTTTCAAGTGACGAGAAAGCTAAAATTTCTAATTTACATTCCCTAAATATCATATAATGAACATCTTAACATTTTTCGGCTATCTCAGAGAGCCGACTGAATTAAAAGGTACATTATAAATTAATTTGCGAACATAAATTATAAATGAAGAATATAAACATAGAAAACGAAAATAATAATAATAATTGGACAACTTGTTCACCACCGTTTTTGTGAAAAATCACCTCAAGGGTGATATGAGGGTAATTCCAAAAGTAATGTCTCCAAAGGGAGGAGACGCAGGGAATCTTTTCATGCTGCTGTTGGCAACACATTTGTGTTTGTTGCTTCCCCCACTCCCAAAAAAGCCTAAGTGCACCTCAATAGAATGCTGGATCTTAGCTTGGTAGACGTTTGTAATGCAGCTCATGTAAGCTAGTGTACCGATTGAAATTCATCTTCAGTTAACGGAAATGTATGCCGAGTCGTACATGGATGTCAAAAAAGTTTGCAAGTGGTGCAGCGAGTTTGCAGCTGGTCGTACTGAAATTGAAGACGAAGAAAGAAGCGGGAGACCGCCATTTTTCGACGAGTTTGCCGAGGACTATCCTCTTCATGCAGATCTTCAAGCAAACCATGCATGAAGATCAGCGAATCATTCTGGATGATCTCTGCATTTTGGTTCCTGAAATTTCCCGTAGCAGATTCATAGGATTTTGACAGGAAATGTTTGCAATATCGGAAGGTGTGCACAATGTGATGGGTCCCTTGAATGCCCCCAGAAGACCACAAATGTGGTTCAGCTACGACGACAAAGTGGAAGATGGTTCAATACTTCCTCAATGACACGGCTGCGAGCCGGTACGACACCGATATGCAAAAATTGCATTAGCCCTTACAAAAATTCATCGACTGAAATGACAATTATCTATATAAATATTTTTTTTTTTCAAAAGTAAGACAAACATTCCCGGGTTGAGAATAGCCTGACAATATTTTAAAATCTCCTAATACCACCACAGTAAGCGGAAAATGTTGCTTATGTTGTGATGTTGAAGACTTAGCCAGCCGAGGAATTGAACACACTACGCCTGGGTGGGACCCAAATGCGATGCCAACTCAGCCACTGATCGGTCTTATGTTATGGACCGGACCGATGTTATGGTAGTAGAGCTGCAATTCCCATTGTTTTAATTGCATGAAAGATTAATTATCTATATTTCTTATTTTAAAATTCTTAACATTTGGGAAGCTAGGTATACAAAAGGTTATTTAGAGAGTAGTTAAATAATCTACTGTTTTAGAAATTTCATTCAACAGCACCATTCCTCTTGTCATGCTATACTGTGCTAGAACATCTGTTCTGCCGTGTGGTATCTTAGACTACGTCTGAAGTTTTCAGGAAAGTATAAGCCATATCATTCCAAGAGGAATGGGCTATCACTATGCACTATATTAAAACTAAGTATTTCAAGATTTTACAAACTTTGATTGAATACTCCGTACAAGTATTAGATTGCTAGTATGGACGGCTATTAAACACAGTGAAATCTTGATCGAACGTTCCTCGAATAATCGTTTTCTCGTTCATTTTTTCCAGTCCCGAATTTACGCCATACAAAACTTGCAAAAATATACCGCATCAATCGTTCCTCAACGTGTTTTACCCAATTCATCATTCAAATCACGCAGTTTTTTGTAGATATTTTACTCGGTCGATCGTTTTAAAAATATGAACATAAATTTTAAAACCATATTTCGTAGCTAAATGTTTGGTTTCGATTAACGGTACCGTAAACGATGAGCAGAACATTCTGAACACTTTTATGCCAGTGGCGGTAGCTCCTGGCATTAATCTAGTTGTCATCAAAAATTCGAACACAGCCGCAGTGTGCGCGTGCAATACTTTTACTTATCTAGGTTTTGAGTGTTTCAAAACGAACCGGTTGGTAAAAAAAGTGCGCACTCTTCAATATACATATGATACTACAGGGTGTCCGGGGGTAAAGTGCCCAAACTTCAGGAGGTAAAAAAAATAAATACCTCTTTTCCATACAAATAATTCAACTTTTTAACCTGAAAACTACCTTAAAGTGTTGGAATTTCGAAAAAAGTTACTATTCTTTTTTACTGGTATTATCATGTAGAGTAAGCTTCCAAAGTTAGTGCACTTTACCCCCGGACTATACAGCAATAAAGTTAAAATATAATACATATTTGAAATTTCAGATTAAACTTTACATATTACAAAAATTAAAAATTAAACTTCACATATGTATTTCAAATATATTTTTTTTTTTATAAACACATTTGAGTGCATTTTTTTTGGCACATTATTGAAAATTTCTAAAAATATGTTGGGCGATTGCTTGTCATACTATACCAAATTTATAAAACCAAAAAATATGGGATAAATGGCGAAATATAGGTGGATTCATTGACTTTAAACCGCAGTAAGCAGTTCATATATTTCCATATTAATATTTTGAGGAATGATATTAATTAAATAATATGGTAAATGTATATATGGTCAAAATATATATACAGTCAAACACTCTTAAGAAGTTCCCACTTAAGAAGTTTCACGCTTAAGTAGTTTTGTTTTCGGTCCCTTGAAAATTCCATAAAAAAAAACTGCAAAAAACGATTTTTTCCCAGATAATAAGTTTTGCAGCTAAAACTGCATTATATTTAAGAGGTTTTACAAGTTCGCCAGTAAAATTATCAAAAACCAAAACTATTGTCAAAGCAACTAGGTACCTGAAATGTCATAAAATGTATGACATTGCTGAAGACATTTATTTTATTACATTTATTTCATTAGGTGAGACTTGGAAAGAAAGTAGGTAAGCAAACCCTCTTTCTACCACAAAGCGATGACTAATTGAATTACAATAATAACAGGAGACTTTTCGCTGATCAGATGCTCCTTTACAAAATTATTAACTCAAAAGTTGACTGCCCGGAGTTGGTAAAAAAATAAATGTTCACGCACTGCTTCGATATACATAGCAGACAGAAAACCCTTTTGCAAATGCAACACCAACTCCAATCAAAATGAATTTATGAAGAGAACCTGCAATCGGTGCAACAAAAGACTTAAGAAATATAGAACATACATGCTGACATTTTCACTGTTAGTTACTATCTTTACAGAAGTTCATTGTATCACATTTTAGGTTTGAATAGAACAAAATCATGATGATTAAATTAATTGTACCTTATTTTATGTTTAAATTGCTAATTTATTATTTTTTTTATTTCAGTTGCGCTGCAACATTCTCTCATCCCTTTCCTCCCCCATCTCGCTCCAACGTCAAAACCTGTTTCGCACTCTATCTGTCCTGTATACTTATAAACACATTTATTCTTGTATAATGCATTTTATAGGTTTATTACATTTGTTCTACTTCCATTTTTATATTTTTTTATACTTGTTACTTAGTTCAACTTTTAAATTTGTCACTTAGTTCTGCTTTTTATATTTTAGTCTAAATTCACTAAATACTATATTACCAACTCAACCATCTGTGAACATTTTTAATTGGTCTATTTCTTTTCCACTCTCCAAGGTATATTAAATTAATATTAAGACTGTTTATGTTCCTTAAAATAAATAAATAAGAAAGGACTCCAATATTGTAGGTACTTGAAATTAGATATAAATCAATAATAAAAACAAAAACTCACAGGAAAGAATACAAATACGCTATACAACATACGGACATTGTAAATTGGTTTTTAAGTTTCTATATTTACCTAACCGGAAACAAAAAAATATTTTTAATTCATTTTACTTGTGGATTTTAAATACACACATTACTTAATACATACTAACAATTACGTGCACAATACTAGAATAAACATAGTTCTTTTTAAATGCCAAATTTGGATTCCACTTAAGAAGATTTTTTGTCCGGTCCCTTGGAAAACTTCTTAAGAGAGTTTTACTGTACATATACAACCAATCGCTCAAATGGATAAGCGAAATAAGTATTGTTTTTTTAGAATATTAAACATTTAAGCATGCATGCAGCATTTATTTTCCATTTCTCCCATTTATTGTTTTCTCGCATTCATTGTTTTTTCAAGAGGTCCCTTCAAAAACGATAGATAAATATGTAGATAGATAGAGGTTCCACTGTACACAGATAATTAGCATCATTTTTAAAACATTGTATAAAGTTTAAAGTATTACCCATTCAGTTTTTCCTTTTGTTTAATTATGTATGACTTTATATTGCATTAATTATTGTTGATATATTGCCCTGATAGACCTACATTATTAACGTAATTGGCGGGCAATTACTGATACAATGGGCTTTCATACAAAGTAATAGTTAACATATGATGATTATTGGTTTAACGCAGCGAGAGGGATTGACCATAGGTCGGCCAACTGTAGCTCTTTTAATATAAATATTAGTGACCGACCGAAACCAGATTTTAAGCCGAAACCGAAACATATTCAAATAAGTAATTATTTTTTTTCCATAAATATTGCGTTTTGTTATTATTATTATTGCAGTATTTTAGTATATTGACCTGGTACATCAGTCGGACCGTATCCTCGCTATGTACGACATTCCTCGCTCAAATTTAAGCGGCCTAAGTGGGCCGCTCAAGCCTTAATAAGTAGCAGAATAGTTCCTTTTTTAGACGCCGAGGCGCTAGCAATCACATGTCAATCATTTGACGTTTACCCTATACAAATAATTGCATACTTACATCTTATCGAAATTTACAAAACTGTCTAATTTTATCAGTATGGACTTATATATTTATCGTACGATGAGGAATGACAATGTTATTAATCGATAATCTATCTAAAATAGTCTGGTAAGGGATTTAATAAGTTTTAACATCAGGACAGTTTGTTTTCAGTGGTTAGTTAGTTATAATTTCAAGAAGAGTGCACTGACACCAGAAATAACAAATATGTATTATTTAAAATTAGTATCCTCGCATACAGTATCCTAGCAACATGCGGATTGAAGTGGGGAACACTATCAAAAAATCAACCTAAAACATATGACATTTTGAAAGAGCCGCGATCTCGCAATGAAATTAGACAGCATAGATTTACCACTCATATAGACAGTAGTTTGGTTTAGCAAAGAAAAAAGAAATACATTCCTCTATTAAAATCATAGGCAATAAGTGTATCGCTGAAATCTAGGCTTACAACCTGTATGCGGATTATCTTCCAAGCCGTGCTGAGCTCGACATTCCAACCAAGCCGAGCTTAAAATCAATTCATATACCGGGACTTGACTATTTTATCATCTAAGCTTAAATCCCTCGCCAAACACAATAACCTCGTTTTTTTTATGGTGAGGAACAGCTATTATGACTGTTCCAATAATTATTACATAAAATGTAAAAAAAAAATACATATATCAAATAATTTAAGAAAATAATGTTAAAAAACACTCTATACCCTGAAATTAGGCATTTTTATTGCTAAACTTGTAAAGAGTTCATTAAAGTTTTAGTGTTAAATAAAGTGCAAACGAAATAAAATACATCAATTAAATGAGTAAATTGGATTACTTTTAGTGATTTTTGGTTTGTTGTTAACAGTTTTCAATGTACGCTACAGGTACTTAAAAGAAACTACAAAAATACAAAAGATTTTAGAACTCTTAACCAGAGTTTACAAATCAGTTGTCTTTAATAATTTTTATGATAGACAATAGCAATAAAACAACTAATTTTTATTTAAAAGATAAAAACTTTGACAAAAATAAATAAAATTAAAATATTTTTTTAAAAAAGACAAACCTTTCCGGGTTATGAATAGCCTGACAAAATTTGAAAATCTTTCATTTCCACCACATTAAGAGGAAAACGTGGGACCCAAAAGCGATGCCAACAAGTTCATCAAACTTATTTGAAAATAATATTTAAGTTATTCTAGAAATGTATTTATTTTATTTTTTATAGAGCGGAGACGGTTTATATATAGTTCTCGTGAGCACTTAGGCCATAGGCCTATTGTGCTATCTCCCATTTTACCTCAATCCTTTAACAGTAACCCGATCCCTTTTATAAAGTTCACCAGGGTTGTTATTGGATATGTGGCTATGTCTTTTGGTTCCACAATGTGTATTCCCAGGTCTCATTTCTCCTCTCCAATCCCCCTTGGTTCCCTGAAGGCCCCAAAAGGGAAGAGAGCCTCATCTCTCCTCTCCACTCCTCCTTGGTTCCCTTAGAAATGTATAAGTAGAATGTAGTATTCGCCGTAACTTTTAAGTACGTAAAAGATAATAGACGAACGTGTTTACGCACATTTGATACAACATCAAGGAATGTAGCACCGTGTAAAAAGGAAGTCCAGTGCATTATATGAACGGATTCACTTCTACAAAATAGCAGTTGATATTGGAGGAGCAGGTACATTCATTCAAATGTTAACACAATACAATTTGGTACCTGTTTGACCTATTTTTAACTTAACGATGCTATACAAATATTGCAATCCATTAATGAGTCAGCAATAATCCTTCTACAAGTATCAATTAAACATCATCAATGATAAATTAATCATCTTAAATAAAAACGCAGTTTAAAATGTATGTGTCTCAGAATTTTAGTAGAATACTTCATTAATCGATCAATAGCTTTCCAATGAATGTAAGATAATATATAACAAATTATTATAAGCAATAATTAGTCGCTTGAAATATCCATACAAATTGGAAATATTTCCCGAGTAAAAATAAATGCCGCTGACTGGAATTGAACCCGCGCCTTCTGATGTCCGGTCAGGTGCGCTGAGACCGCTGAGCTACATTGGCTTATTTCCAACACGCCAAATAATTATATATCATGATATTTTTATCAAATTAGGTTTGGAACTTATGGTTTCTTAATAGTGCAAAGGTTAATTCTTCTGTGTTTCGACTTCTAGAATGGATTGTACAGCGTGGTATTTTCTCTTTTTAACACTGTTTAGATCATATTTCTCACCGTGATAGTAAGGGAGGTACAACGATTTCTATAAGACCATATGAGTTGTTCTCAAAAGCGAGCAAATTAGGGTGAAGGGTTAATCTATTTTTCAAGCAATCGAAAGATTGGAAAGAACTATTGTTCAAGCAATGGAAAGATTGGAAAGAACTATTGTTCAAGCAATGGAAAGATTGGAAAGAACTATTGTTCAAGCAATGGAAAGATTGGAAAGAACTATTGTTCAAGCAATGGAAAGATTGGAAAGAACTATTGTTCAAGCAATGGAAAGATTGGAAAGAACTTGGAGTGGGGATAATCTACAGACAAAATTTAAGGGTTACCGCAATCCCAATGCATAACTGTCGGATGGCCGGAATCGAGGTTAGTTTGATTACTGAAACATTAAGTATTTTCACAATCTACATGCCAACTTGTTCAACTGACAACTTTGAGGAATATTCTAACTACCTTGCCTCCCTACAAGCAATAATTGACGATAAAGATTACATTAACACAATTATAATCGGAGATTTCAACGCTAATCCCGACTCACTCTTTGGATTGGAGCTAATCTCTTTCTGTCAAGAATTTGAATATGTATGTGCCGACATCGAATTATTACCGGTGGATTCTTACACCTATATCAGTGACGCACACAGATCTACCAGGTGGTTAGACCATTGTCTGGTTACGAAAAATATTTTGAAGCAAATTGTTGATATGAAAATATATTACGATATTGATTGGACAGATCACCGGCCTCTCGAGCTGATCTTACAAACAGATGGAATAGCAACAACGGAAGTTTTTACATCTGAGTTGAGGAATCCGAAGAATATAATTGATATCGGAAAATATAACTCTCACTCGCAAACCTATCTCGTCAAAATCAAGTCAAATAAAACATTTGCTGAGGATGGTGGTAACCCTATACACGCCAAAATAAAATACCTCTACGGCAGTATAGTAAATGCTCTGCGAAGCAGTGCCATTTCTGTGTTTACTAAGTGTACTATCCAAAAACATAAGCAAGTATGTGGGTGGAATGAATTTGTAGCGAATAAATACGATGAATCCAGACAAGCGATGCTCACTTGGATAACTAATGGGAGACCAGGCGAGGGTCCTGTCGCAGAGGATAGAAGGGCAAAGCGTGCTGCCTTTAAAACAGCACTAAAAAAATGCCAAAATAACTCGACTCAACTCCAGATGGACAAAATAGCAGGGGATCTAGATAATCGTGACTTCAAAAAATTTTGGAACGAGTCAAATAAACTGTTAAACATGCGTTGTAAAATCTCGTGTAACATACACGGAGAGACGGATCCAGAAGTAATTGCAAACATTTCGCAACTACCACGCTGACTATCGACTCAAGTGAATCACATTTAACTGCTTATGATGATATCGATCCCACCGTCACAACTAACATGATAAAATCGGCCATTAGTAGTAACATGAAATCTGGAACGTCAGCAGGTCATGATGGTTTATGCACCGAACACGTCAAACATGCAGGGGCAGCTATTATGAAACTTCTAGCAACACTGTTCACCGACATCATAAAGAGTGGCTACCTACCCAAAGACATGACAAAGACAATTATCATACCGATAATAAAATCCAAACTGGCAGACATAACTTTACAGGAAAACTACAGACCGATATCCATCGCCACGGCCATCGCTAAAATATTTGAACGAGTTCTCTTAGATCAAGTCGGATACCATATGACAACGAAAGATAATCAGATGGGCTTCAAGAGAGAGTGCTCGACTGACTCAGCTATATTTTGCGTAAAAAGAACGTTAGAATACTACAGGAAGAAGAAAACAACAACTTACGCATGCTTTATGGACCTTAGTAAGGCATTCAACAGAGTTTCCCACCCCTTATTATGGAAAAAACTAAAGGAAAGAGGGATACCATGGAAGGTGGTAAAAATTCTCGAATCATGGCACCGTCAGCAGGAAAACCTTGTAAAGTGGAAAGACGGATTCTCAGAACCCTATTTCTTGAAAAGCGGGGTCAGACAGGGAGGATGTATGTCCCCAATACTGTTTAACTTATACATGGACGAATTAACCCACAGGTTAAACAATGCTGGAGTGGGCTGTCACATCGGAGGTCTATGTGTTAACAATATGAGCTACGCAGATGATATGGTTCTGATGGCACCGTCAATACGGGGATTAAGAATTCTCCTGAAAATCTGTGAAGAATTTGCTCACGAAACCAACATGATCTATAATGTGTAAAAAACAGCACTGTTGGTCATAAAACACGGGGAAGGCCCAAAAAACATTCCCCCGTGTTTTTGAATGGTGAGATTCTGAAAACAGTAGAAACCACAAAATATCTAGGATATGTCATCAATAACAAGTTAACGGATGATGAAGATATTGACAGGCAGAGACGTGTACTGAGTATAAAATGTAACATGCTCAGTAGAAGATTTCGGCTCTGTAGTCCACGAGTGAAAAGGACGCTCTTAATAGCCTTTTGCACCACCCTGTACACATGCGAGCTATGGGCTAATTACAAGAAAAGAACAATGGAAAGGCTCCGGGTGCAATATAACAACGCTTACCGATTGATGTTCGGACTCCCCAGGCACTGCAGTGCCTCCTCAATGTTTACAGAAGGGCGAGTTCCAGGATTTACAGCTCTGTTAAGAACCAGGATTGCAGGACTGAGGGGAAGGATAAACCATTCCAGAAACATTCTTATCATAGAATCCCGTCTGACTTCAGGATCGAGCATTGAAGACCATTGGAGAAAGATTCTTGCTCCCACAATCTTAGATCCGATGGATTCCCGTGCTTCTCTGCTTTAATTTCATTTATAATTTTATTTTTAATTTTTAATCTCTTTTTATTTATTTTACTATATGTAAATACTATCTGTACTTATACCCTATATGGGATGTGTGGGACTGCACTAACCTCCCCACATCCTGGAATAAAGAGTTTATTATTATTAAAACAACAAAATAATCATCTGATTACTTTGAATTGTCCAATAATTTGAAATAATGGTTTGAATACATCCTTTTGCCATTAAATAAACTATGACTGATATGTTTTTTGCATTCTGTAAACATTCCATAACTTCATCATTAATTATGTCTAATGGTATGTAATTAAAGCTTATTATTAACATACCAGTGTAGTGATAACAAACTTTAAAAAAACTCATGATGTAGTGTAAACAAATAGATACAGTATTAGGATGGTTTATCAGCCAGTTATTTGGGCCAAACACGAGGAACAGAAACTAATATGTACTAATTTACTTGGGTTATCTGGGACGTCATTTCGTTTCATTGGGACAAATTTCAATCCGAAGTTAATGCAAAATGTGTCACAATGAAAGAAGTTTCAATAAGGCCGTGCATGCGGTATGTGGCGCGGGTGAGGGGAGGTTAAATGTGCATTTCTTTTGTTTAATTGTTTTACAGCGTATGCATTGCATCCATTGTACATATAATTTTGTACTATTGATAGACGAACTGGTTAGCCATAGTTGTTATAATAGATTGTCTTGTCTATAACTTCTAGTAACAAGATATAGCATTCAAAAATTTATATTTGTACCATACAAATCATTCGAGTATTGTTATTATTATTAGTTGTGATAGATGTTGTCATTTTTCAAGTTTACGAACATTTGAAATGTAAATTTTCTTCTTCTGAAAGGCTGCTCAAGAGGCTAATATATTTTTATAAATACTTTCAGCTTCACAAATCCTAATATTATGTTTTATAAACTTCATTCATGTCATTTATACTGCATTCATTTTTTCTCACTGCCATTCATCAGGATCGGAATCAAAACTCCATTGAGAACTGCTTTACAGTATTTTCATAGCCTCTCTTTTAGCTGCAGCGTAAGTCTAAAACTAATCTAGTTTTCATTCTATATTTTACGTGAACACTATACAAGAGTTTCAACTATCCAGAGACAGTTGTTCTATGGTATCCCCGATCATGGTATGTTGAGAAGCTGAAGGGAATGGGGAAGGGATGGAGATAGGAGAGAGGAAGGTTGGTAAATATCTGGCTATTCAGATCTGGCTAGCATAAGCAAAAAGACAGCAAGAAATTTTCAGTGGTCAAATTCTGATATACATGTTTATCAACCTACTAGCTGTGCTGTGGCTCAGTCTGTCTGTGCCGATAGAGAAATAATAGCACATGTTGCATTTACGTCCAACAGATTGCGCTGTTTTTTTTTAAAAGTGTGTTTTTACCTGTCACAGGAGACATCTATATAATACAGATATATAAAAACACATATGTATTAAAATGCAACATTGTGTCAAAATTTCAAAGCAATTGGTGTAAAACTTTCGGAGATTTAAGATTTTTAACAAATGAACATTTACATTTTTATTTATATAGACAGATAGATAATAATAAAAAGTAAATCAGAATGTGACCGTTGAAAATTTCCAGCTGCCTTTTTTCTTATGACGACAGAATATTACAGAATACTATAAATTAAACACAATGTTCCCAAACTTTAAGGCCAAAAGAGTTTGTTTTTGAAATTCCTATTTCACAAAGTAGGTAATTAGTTTTATTTTTAAATCAATAACACACCCATAAAGCGTACATTATTAACTCCTCGGGTTAAATTGTTCGATTTTGGGAACAAACAGCTAATACTCGTATCCGATGGTCTCCGTGGTCGAGCGGTAAGGCTCTCGACTAGCAAGCCAGAGGTCGCGGGTTCAAATCCCTGCGTGGGCAAGTAAATTTTATTTGATTAATTTGTGTAATTTCACAAATTACTCGTTATAAATCATATATACTATATTTGCAGCACGTTCCAGAGTGGAAGATACCCTCGATTATAAATACTAAACATATAAACAATATTATCGACCATGTGCCGTAAAAATTTATTATATAATAAAATTAAATAAAAATTTTGGAATTAAAAACAAGGAAGGAAGCCAGAATGCTCAGTATCGCCCTGGTGTAAAACCACCATTCAGAATTGAAACGTTGCTTGAAATGGCTTTGGCCGTGTTTGGTGACCAGATCTGAATAGCCAGGTACTTCCCCACCTTCCTCTTCCCCGTCTCCTTCCCCTCCCCATTTCCTTCAGCCTCACAACATTCCCCAATTAGAGATGCCATAGTCTCACTGGCTCCAGATGGTTAGGAGAAGTTGGGACTCTTGCGCGGTTTCACATAAAAAGGAAAAAATTATAAGAAAAGAGTCAATGTGTTCGCTTTTCGGAATAGCTCATATGGTCTCACAGAAATCGTTGTCTCCCTTACCATCGTAGTTAGAAATACGAACTAAACATTGTTAGAAAGAGAAAACACCAAGCTTTATAATCAAAGATAGAAGTTAACCACAGAATAATTCAAATGTACACCTCTATGGAACCAAATGTTCTGACAGCAATATGAGAAAAATTTATGAAACTGTGAATTTTTCATTAATTATTTTCATATGAAACAACAAAAAAATGAGGTGGCAGTAATGTTTATAATACACTTGTCTTATAATATGTGTTTTTTTCCGTAATCAGTAATTTTAGGTCAGTGTTTAGACAAAAAAATGTAAGGTAAGCAATTTTTAAATTTTTTTTATGATTGATTTCTAAATTTTAATATTCCAAAAAGTATATGTTTATTTACAATAATAAAATTTGAAAACGTATTTTATCACCTTTCAAAAACAGTTTTTGGATACATTCAGAAATATCCCATTTATTTGGATTTCAATATACCAGAGCTAAATTACTTATAAGAATAACCAATGAATGATATTAGTAATTATTTCTCATAATCATGTGAAATAATCTGTTAACAACAGAGTGTGAAATTCAGATAACCCAACGGGAGATAATAATACATGATAATGTCATTTTCCCTACTTTATTGAAGAATTTCGTTTATCAGAGGTCAATCCCAGTACAGTGCGTGCCTTTACAAGAAGAAACAAGCTATAGATAACCGACGGTCAAATAATGATTTTCTGTCAGCTTATTTATATTGCCAATAATCCAATCAAATAGTATGTACATAACTACTATTAGTTACTACCTGGCTTCCCCTGCGTTTCAACAGTCTTATCTTTATCTTATTGAACAACATGGAACAACCAATACAACATCTTTATACTGATTTTTTAGATTTTCACGGCCAAAAGCATTTTTGTTGTTTGTTTTTGGGGTGTTATGCCGTGTTGCGCTAACTCCTTCTTTAGCCGACGTTTCGGACATCGTTGCAGTGTCCATCATCAGGGCAGATCCGGTAGATGTCACATCTTCGGATCTACCGGATCTGCCCTGATGATGGACACTGCAACGATGTCCGAAACGTCGGCTAAAGAAGGAGTTAGCGCAACACGGCATAACACCCCAAAAACAAACAACAAAAAAATCTTTATACTGATTTATTTTTGGGGTATGATGCCGTGTTGCCCTTCTTCTTTAGCCAACGTTTTGAATACCAGTGCTTAGGTATGTAGATGTGATACCGTGTTGTCAACCCCAATCCTCTAAAAAATGGTACTACAGTATAATTTAAAATGATTTACTGTGTTTAGTTTTGGTGTAGCCGTCAATTACCGGATACCGAGAACAATTGAGAAATCGGCAATTGCCGAGCATTTAATTGAAACTGGCCATTACTTTGTTCCTGATTTGTTCCTGAAGTCCTGGGAAGACCTAAAAACGCATAGAGCACTCCTAATTACGGAGGCAATTGAAATTCATAAAAATTACTTTAATATTAATAAAGAAGACGGGGCTAAGCTCAATAATTCTTTGAATCTGGTAATTGACGGCTACACCAAAACTAAATACAGAAAACCATTTTAAATTATACCAGCTCATAAAGGATTGGAGCTGGCAACACGGAATCACATCTACATACATAAGCACACACTTCACAACAATCTTCGATTGAACATCTTCCCCGATGATGGGTACTGTAATGCTGTCCGAAACGTTGGCTAAAGAAGGAGGTAGCGCAACACGGCGTAATACCCCATAAATAAATCACCATAACACTTTTGGCCATTAGTGGAGCCATATCCGAAAAGGTAATAATAAATTGTACAGCGCCCTTTAGGTTTTACAAAATGGCGCTATACAAATTATCCAATTATTATTATAACGGCTTGTCTTATTTTTATGGTTGTATGATATTTGAAAGATTCGCCGTTTAATATTTTACGTGGATTTTTGAAAAAGTTCCCTAATTCAATCAGTATGGCATGTGCAAGAATTCTATAGTTAATATTTGTTTTGCTGGAGTCGGCGTCTCAATTATTTAATAAATTAAATTATGACGAACTAAACACTGAAAACAAACTGTTCTCACACACAAAAATAAAACTTAAATTTTTAATGGATAAAGTCTTGTGTTTTCCAACCACCCACACCACCCCCATCACCCGGTGGTTCGGATTACAGAGACTATACTGTATTCCGCTTCTGATGAAAGGGTGTTCTCCATCATTAATGTTAAATGTTTGGAAGAAAGTAGTATAGTGACTGAAGCAACTCCCGAGGTTGTAATTTTCTGAACTCAAAAAATACATCTCGCCACAGGTTCGTGCCATTATTTAATATGAATGGAAATTAGAATTTTTTTCTTCAAATCAATAATTATTTAGTTGTGAGTCTACCTAAAACCAAATACCCTATAACAGAAATTTTAAAACATTGAGAGAGTTTAAAAAGGCTTATATTAAAATAATGTAGAGCAAGTTTTTTTTTATGTTCACAATTCAATAAATAATAACTGCAAAGTCAGTTATTAAAAAATTATCAAAGGTTATAAATTTTTTTCTAATAATGTTTGTGTATCAACTGCGAATTTTGTATGCCACGTGGAAAAGAAAAATACAGATGCAGCAGGGTGAATATCTAAATAGTATAAAATAAAGTCGGTATCCGTATCTGTCTGTTTGTGCGTTTAGTTCTTCTAAACTACGCAACGGGTTTTGATAAGGTTTTCACTATCAATTGGAGAATTTCTTCCGGAAGGTTTGTATATATAATACATGGGAATTATATTAATGGAAAATAGAAAAAAATCGACGTTTTGCAATCAAGTCGCAAAAATATTTTCGGGCGCTTACATTGCTAACGCTAGCTAAACCTTATCAGATACATTAAAATAATGTACTATGGAAATTTATATCTTAAAAAATCCTACAAAAAAGTCCACAAGCGTAAATGTCTATCTCCTAAGGATAACCCCAGCAATGCCGGGTACACGTCAACTAGTTTCTGTATAAAAAGGAGCTAGATTTGCAAGATACTGTGGACGGAGGAGAAAATATTTTTAAGGATTTTTTACGCATAATGTTTTAACATTGTATCTTTTATTCAACACTTTAACGACATTGCAAAATATTTGTACCATAGCTACCGTTTTTACCACCCCATTTGGAAATAAAAATATCATCATCGGACTTATTATTGACTGATTCAACATGATATCAAGTCAAAGTTAGTCAGCCTAAGTACAAATTAATAAAGCAAAAGCGCTTGAGGTGATTATTTACAAAAAAAGGCGCTACATAAATTATCCAATTTTTAATTTACAGTCCTAGAAGATGTACATTTAGTGTCATAGTATTTGATCTGTATTGGGCGCACTGTAGGAATAATATTAAGAACATGACCACTAATTCTAAATTACCATTTTTAAGTTTTGTTATAGTGAAGCGCACTTAAAGTGAAATGACACTAAACTGCGCTATATAAATTCTATGTTATTATTATTATTGTTATGTGTACTGAAATCCTTAAATATAATCATGTAGATATTAACCTTTAGTACCTGAAGGTAAAAATCACATATCACTCAAAGGGGGTCACTAGAGACCCCCTTTGGCAACTCAATTAACCTTGTTATATATTCTTATCCTATCGGTATTTGCCCATACCTGCTTTCTTTAAATACGCCTGACATCTCTCGCTCTCTTGCACATAGTTCGAGTTGAGTGGGGCAGAATAGAGATAGAAATTAGAATCGGGTTTCACAGTCATAAAAACCCTCATTCCAGGAATTGAATTATAACAAATAATATACTATCATTTTGTTGAAATACCTATGTAAACGAAAGGCATGAAGATAAATATAAAAAAAAGACTTGCATTAAGATTCGATAATTATGTACATATAGTTGGGACCTTTACAAAGAGATTGGTATATAATATTCACATAAAAACATGGAATAATTCCCGTCTTTTCTGCCATTGAAATGAGGCCGGTGCAAACGGTAGAATTACCCTTCCCGGCGTTAAGCATCAATCGACCGAACGGGTAGAACTACCTTTCCCGGCCGAACTGTGTTAATATTCCTTTTGCTCTTTCCAGAAACACTCAGATATTGGTTACTACCTACCGTTTTAACTGGACATCACACATCTTCGCCCAAGAGGCAATCATTAAGTAATGTACAACGGTAAAAGAGATAGTATGAAATCGAACGTAAAATACATTTTATTGTAGCCTTTTCCCTTAAGATGCACCTCATACGACTGCATTTATAGCTTGTTTGTGATGAGAAAAGTAAAGGGGATCCACTGCGGGGGAGGGGAGACTAATTTCATCGGAATTTAATAGATATTATTTAATATTTTAATAACTTTGTACTTATGCGTATTCTTTTTTCTTGTTAACTTATAATTTTTCCTTTCTTTCCGTATTGTACTATGACTGTCAATAACTTTCATGTATGTAAATAGCACTTGCGCCGTTCAGGCCTCAGCCATATTCTGTCAGACGGTCGGAGTATATCCGCTTTGCAATAAAATCCAAATAAATGGAATATTTCTGAATATATCCGTAAACTAAAAACTGTTTTGGAAAGGTGATGCAATACGCTCTGATATATTATTATTGAAAATAAACACATACTTTTTGAAATACTAAAATTTTGAAAGTAAACATTAAAAAAAAAATGGCTCACTTTACGTTTTTTGTAACTAAAATTACTGATATGGAAAAAATATATAAAAACAGTTATTTTATTAGACAAATGTACTATAAACGTTATCGTTGCCTCACTTTTTGTTGTTCATATAAAAATAGTTCATAAAAAATTCACAAGTTTTCATTGCGTCATTGATCAACTAGCGTCATTGATCCCTTCGGCACCGGTGCGTAGTCGGGATACACGCCAAACGCGCGCCCAACATTTGCACACAGTTGACATTTGTCACATGAGAACGGGTCGCTTCTACGATTCGTTCTTAAGTTCAACAGCTCGGCTGTGGAACGAACTGCCGGCCTCTGTGTTTCCTCCCTCCTACAACATGGGACTCTTCAAGACCCATATTCACTCCTTCCTCTCCACAAAAAGACCCTCCACACAGCATCCCCAAAGATGACATAGGCCCTGAGGGAAATTATTTTCTTCAGGGCCTCCTGTGTGGAGTTAATATAAAAAAAATTTTAAAAAAAGATTTTTTTTTTCAAAATTGCAGTCAGTACCTTTGGTTTCACGAAATTCTTTTTTCAAGCAGATCGAATACTGAATACTCTTAAAAAATTTAAATTATAGAATATGTGATGTAATAAACAACTTACATATATATACAGCACAAAACTCTCATTTGGGGGAAGTGTGTTACCCCCCTCCGGTATGGAAGGGTTAAGGCTATTAAAGTTGACGTTCATGATGGGTGTGAAATTGACACCCATCATGAACATCGTGTTTCGCTAACTATAACTAAAGAAAGTGTCAGTGTTCATAGCGTTTAAATAAAAGTAAAAGCATGTTTGTTTATGATAAACATCCTGGCACTAAAGTTATCTCTAGTTTACTATCGGACTCCCACTTGCATCCTGTTAGAAAGATAGTTTCTAAAATGATTTTAACAACAATAATATATAACAGCTTTCATAGAATTTTGTTTACAGATCCTTTTTCTACCATTCTATGAGAATAGTGTATAAACAAAACTGTTGAAAATAAAAATAATAAATTCGATGCTATCTGAAGGCCGAGTAAAATGTGCAAGGAACATTTTAAGCTCAACTAATGTCTATAACTGACTAACTGTCCTGCCATTTCGCCACAGGTATAGGCAAAGAGGATGGACTATCACATAACTCTGTCTTGGCACATACTCCTTGCTTCGTTCACATACGTCGTCTCATACATACTCAAGTATCTGATTCACTTGATCGTTCCACCATCCTCGGGCATCCTCAACTACTTAGACTGTTCACTTTTACTTTTTTTTTTTTTTTTTTTTATTTAATATTAAATTTGCAATTACATGTTATTACATTACATTAAGTTTATTTTTTTTTTTTTATTACAGTACATCGTGATACACCTTTTTTTAGAGCAGATGCTCGTGTTAAAAAGGCGGAGAATTGCGTGTAAATAGTAATTTAACATATTTTTTATCAAGATAATGAAAAGAATTTTTATTTTTTAATATAACAAAATAAAAATTTTATATGCAACAAAATTTTATCAAATAGAAAAGAGAAAATAATGTAGAAGAAGGAAAGATTATTACTTATTACTTCTATTTATTTATTTTCTTATTTTTACATATTTATATACATATATTTCCCTTGCACTGCTTTCTTCATTTATCCATTCTATGTGTCAAAACATATAAGCAATATTGATGCAAAAATATATATATTCGAAAATCGTTTATCAGTTTCTATTTTGGTTGTCAGCTTTAAAAAGTTTGTAAATATGTTGCCCTTAATTGTCTGCATATTTACTAAATTTGCAAAAGAATAAAAAGAAGGTACCTTGTCTTCTAATATTAAATATTATAACTCAAAGTCTGCGCTAAAAATACCTACTCTAACATTGAGAATACTTTTTCTCAGATAAGATATGGTAATGCCGCCATACATTGCATGATTTTTTTTTTATCTTTTATAAAACACTAACCACAAAATCAATGAAATTATTTTATTCCCTGATAAAATGAATTGCACTAGTAAATAAAACTAAAAATGTATTTATTTAGTTATCGCCTGTCTCTGTAAATTATTGTATTCAAAAGATGGTGTGCGCACAGAGGCAATAAAAATTACATGTTTACATATTATTTGCAATTTGCACAAAACACACAGAAAAAAGGTCAAATGGATCTATCAAAAAAAAATAGAACGTCAATGTCGTACCTACCTATTGAAAATAAAGGTTATCGTTCCCAAAGTATTTCGTAGAAAGATTATTATTTATACATTCGTATATTTGCAGAATAAAATAACTCATTCGAGCGGAGCTTGATAATTGAAAATACATCGATAGAACGTACATGGGTATAAAGTGTGTCATGTGTGATGACATATGGATACAGATTATTTATTACTTCATATTTGCAATAATAAGCCAATTGTAAGAATTCAGCGACATATTTCAGAATTTAAGATAAATATAGCTCGTGGTGATAGTCTATTTTAAACATTATTTGACGCTAATCCACAGCCCAGCTGTACTGGATGACAGATCACGAGAACGAAAATTACATTTTCTAAATAAAAAACGTGTACAAACCTCGAACTAACTGGTAAATCACTTCAACCTACGGCAAAGGCACAAATCCATGATCTCGTTAGGTAATTTCGAATAATTTTTCTACCCCTAAACAAAAACAAACCAAAAAACAAAGCTGTAACGAAAGGAGGGCGCATCATCCAAGGTGCAAATTTATACTGACAGCCATACTGCTGATGAGTCCGAATTTATGGGAGCATTTTGCCGTGATTGGAGAAATCGGCCATTGTTGAGAATTATAACGAGAGTCTACATCATATCTACATCACACGCGAAGGCAATAATAATATCGGGGCTAGTTATGTAATTTCTTTGAAGAAAAAAATGCTAGATTTCAACAAAAAAAAATTACAACATTTTAGGCAGGACGAAAGTTAAAAATAATTGGTTCTTATTATTTTATTAAATCAGTGACAATAATTTTAAATGGTACTATAACCATTAGAAATTAAATTACCTGCTCATCCGGTGTACCGATTAATCAAAAGCCATTTCGAGAAATATAACTTTTTAACACTTTTGAACAATATTGTGGAGAAAAAAATACATAATACACTTACATACATAATACACTAAGCGTAGAGGTAGACAGAAGTATTAATTGAGAGCAGCGTATTTTTTTTTGTTACAAGTCTTAATTGTAAGTCACTAGCTCTTAATATTATTTATAAGCCGCTAGTAAGTTATAAATCTAAGTGATAATGAATAGGTTAAATGTATATATTAAGTTGTCAAGCGCCATTTAGGTGATTTTTTAAATTTTTTTTAATAGTCAGGAAAAATATAAAAACTTAGGGGCAACATTACATTGTACCTGTACCCTGGGTCTCGAGAGGATAAACAGCAAGATAACATGGATAAAAAAAAAACTTTAGGTTCTTGCACGATGCAGTAGTGTCTCGGGGTAACGGATAAACACTCGTTCCCAGTGTTAACACCATGGTACGTAGGTACCGTAAAAATAATGAAAACACGTGCTTCTGAATTATGACATTTCGTGCTTCCACACGTGTTCATCTATGGTGATCGGTGAAATTTTGAACTGTCAAAAAACCAAGTGCCTCAACTCCTGATATATTTTTAAGGTTTCAAAATGGGTAAAATGAAACGTAAGAAGCCTGAAGTTCAGAAGAAACCTGACAACGATAGGATAAGCAGACCTAAAAAGCGAAAAAATAAACTTAATCTCGTGTTTGATGACACCAAAAGAAGGTAGCCATAATTTATTTACGTTTGTTATTACGATGAGTAAAATTTTAGGTTACAGGTACATAATATTACAAAAACATTTTATTTTCTAGAGACTTCCTGGGAGGATTTCAGAAAAGGAACATAGAGAAGAAGAAAAAGGCTGCTCAAGAATGGGAGGAAAAACTTAAAGAAGAAAAGAAAAGGATCAAACAAGAAGTGAGTATTTTTAGTTTTGCAAGGAACTACTGCTAACTAGATGTTGAGCATCGTGTTTTTAATATGCTATGTTGTAACATTTTTCCCCCAAGGGACTACATTTCTAAATGAAGAGAAGGTATAAAACGTGCCCAATCCCATACATATTATTCAAAAGCATATATTTGAATACAAGCAGTATTGATACTGTCATTTTAAATAAAGTAAGGCTTCGTTGTTTTCGAGTGTCATTAATACATTTTGGTAGTCTTTTAGGGTAATACAAATATTTTTTTGAAATAATACTTTGATTCAATTACATTACTATGAAGGACTACTGTTTATGTGGAGCGAGATGGTAACAAATGCATTAGAGTTCCATTTTTTGTCAAAATTTCATGTGTTTGGACAGTTTGGCTATGCTTTTTTCTTTTTTGACGTATTCACCAATACGAATACAGGCTCAATAGTGTGTCCAGCGATTCTAAAAGTTTACCTCAGTTTTTTTTACAAATAATATATGCTATTGTTTTATGCATATTTACTAAAAGTTTCCACACATCATTCCAAAATGCTTAACATTTAATTTTTGTCATTAATCTTGGTTGCGCCGGTACCAAATTATCGCAGTGCGCCAACTGATTCCATTTTTGAAGTTTTTGTAAATTGTACTGTCTTACCAGATTACGTGTAATTTATAAAAATAGTTTACAATCTACGATAAGTAGTTTCCCCAGAATAACTAGTTATATTAGGAATGATTTTTTGAAAGATACATTGGCACACAGAGGTTAATGTATACTGAACACGTAATATGACAAACAATAATTTATTTATTTATACTAGGTTTTTATAGACGATCTCACGTATGTGAGAACAATCGAGTTTTAAAAACTCTGTAAATACACACAATACAGCAATTACAAAAATCTACCCAGACATAGGATACATTAATTTTCATACATCTAAATAAAGATTAAAATATAAAACAAATAAAATTACTAAATTATATGAAAGCTCACTCAGATGACAGATAGTACAAAAAAGTTAGAGACAAAAGATACACAAATAGAGACACAAGTAGAGACGCAAGTAATACATAATATAATTTTTTGTGATAAACTTAGTGATTAATATTTTTTCAGGCCAATAATTAATGCTTATAATAATTTGTTATCCTTTGCGCTATGCAAGAAAACCTTGTTAGTTTATCATTAAAATAATAATATATATTTTTAGTCTAAAGAAGAATACAAGAAGCTTGTGGTGTCACGCAGACCCATCCCAGAACTAGAGCAGCTGCTTAGTAACGAGTACGAAAACGACGATGTGACCGTCAAAGTGGTGGAACTATCCACAACCGACATCGCCGAGAAAACCAACTGGATCGGACAGAACAAGCCCAAGGAGGAGACTTCAGAAGAAGAAGAAGAAGAACCGGAATCATCCGAAGATGAAATCCCCGGGATGGGACTCAAAGAGAGGAGGGTTAAGGAGGTCCCACTTTCCGAGGGAGAGGGAGAAGACGGAGAAGAAAAAGAAGGAGATGACGAAGAAGAAGACAGCAAAGAAAAAGTATTCACTTCCAAAAAAGACATCAACAAATTTGTTAAGCACGAAGCCCTGAAGAAGATACAGAACAGCAAGGCCTTCCAAGCCAAAAATAAAATGGAGAAAATCAAAAACAAAAAGAAGTCCTCAAGATTGAAACATCAAAATAAAAAGGTGAAAAGCAAAAAGACCAAAACAAAACAGAGGGGTAAGGGGAAATAAAGTGTAATCTCATTTAAGCTTCTTTTACAAACATATTTTAAGACTGTCAATAAAAATAACATAGATTGTTTAATTCCTGTTTTTATTTGAATGAATATGCACTTGAATAGTGAAAATTTAAGAATTAGAATTCTTCTTCTTTCGTATGGTGGGGGGTCATGGGAGAGGAACATCTAGGTCAGTAAGCCAGTCTAAGGGCCTCATCAATCCTGCCGGAGAATTAATGCAGTGGGCATTTGTTGACCACATGTTCGGTGGCCTGCACCGCACCGTATTCACACATCGCCGACTCCTTAATCTTTTACCTGTGGGCATAACGGCTGTGAGTGGACCTTATCCCATTGATCGCGGACCAGTTTACGAGGCAGTGAGAATCCAGGCTGTCTCTCAGTGGGGTCGTGCACGAGATGGGCATTTCTCACATCGGCCGATTGCCACTCAAGTTTCCACCTATCTTTTGGAGTGAAAGGTAATCAGAGGAGCCTCTCCTTTCATCCAGAAGGGTTTTCGGGACATCAGGCGGCATGCAGGGTGAGAGACAACATCATTGTGCAAAGGTATTCCACTTTTTTGCTGTTATATTTGCACGTACGTGGTGCCAAGGGAGAGATGTAGATCTTAAGATTTATTGAACATCTTACCCAAAAGAATTAGAATAACAAGTTATCTGGTAATTATGAAACATTTAGGACCGATTGTTTCACTGAATTGAGAAAGTCCTATTCAAGTTCTGTTATTATCCAAGTACTGTGAAACAACTGCTCATGATGAAATAATAACTTGAATTTTATCTATGAAATTTGATTTGAAAATTGTTCTCGTCCTTAGAGAGTACTTGCTTATTGATATTATTATAACTCCAATAAGTTGAGGCAAACTAATTAATGCACTCTGCCCTTCGCATACTGCACAGCTTTGCTGGGAATCTAGAATGGTAATTTATTCCAGTTGACCCCCCCCCTCTTACCAAAATCGTTTTCTGCGTATTCTCTTGTTTGCCAGACTATAATTTTGGATATTGGCACATCATCCATGCTCGGTAGGTAGTCATAAAACAGTACCAAAAATAAGTGTTAATATCAGAACCCTTTGCAAAAAAGCTAAAAATTTCCAATTTGTGATGGGCCACACTATTAAAGCTCTTAGGCCTTGGTGTTAAGCAGGAATCAAATGTAACATTGTTGTCAAATGGCCATTCAGCGCCATTTTGTTTTTTTTTTTTGACATTTGAAAGGTCGCCGATTCGAGGTCTGTTTTAGCTTTTGAACAAATTATGATAAGCAGAAAAGCACAACAGTCTCGCTATTATGTTTGTCAGCTAACCACAATTTGATAGAAGGCTGAAATGTACTGAGAATCGGTGAACGGGGACCTTTCAAATGTCTAAAAACTAAATGGCGCTGATTAGACATTTGATGACAATGTTACATTTAAATTTCTGTAAAACATCCCAACCATTATTTTATTTTAAATATTATCAATACCAGCTGTATCATCATCGAGAGTCCTAGAGAGGGCCAGCCTCAGCAGGTCCAGAGCTTGACTCTGAGTTCTCCATTAGTGATGCGATCCTCGACGCAGTGCATTATCTCGTATCATCTGTCCCAAACACCACCTAACATTCTATGAAATTATAATAAGCTAACAAGCTTAAAAACATGGTATTTGTCTTCTCCTGCTGATCACAATTCATTAAAAAGCCGAAACGGGCTTAGTCGGCATTAAACGGGGACCTGTCAAAGTAACAAAATGGCACTGAATGGCCATTTAGTGACAATGTTACAATTTGATTTTCAGTGAAACAGCCCGTCCTTACTAATAACAATAATAATCCAGGGTGACTTATTGGTTGAAACACGTGCGCGTGAAGGTACCTACCCTATGTAAGCAGCTATCGCACTTTCGATGGACACCAGTTCTGTTCCCAAAAATAGATTTATTTTCTGTCAGAATGTTTTTAAAGACAAACATACTTGTATGAAGCCGGTTGTAAAGGAATAATAATATTGCTGAATAAAGATAAAAAGAAACATGACGTGTAATTTTGTATTCAACAGTTTTATTTAAATAACTAAAAAAATAATAAACAAATACAGAACAATGTATTTTGGAACAACCTAATAATAACAATACAGAGTTACATACAAACTAGCTTCTCAGCAACAAACTAATACTGATTAAAATGTAATATCCTACAACAAATGTTAAAAAATGAGGTAAAACAGTATAATAACATATGTGTATATATAAAATGAACATGAGTATACCGTAGCATAACACTGTTTTTCCTCCTTCATATAATCCGGGCTTCAAAACCCGCATTAATAAATTCCTTCCTACAGCCCCTACCTTAATCCCCTGTCTTTAAGCTTTAGAGACGTTACGCTATATTATGCGCATTTAATTTGGGCGTGGCATATACGTATTATATGTTGGGGTGACACACTACGCTGTAATCTTGCTGAGGAGAGGGGGTCAGATCAATTGGGGGATGGCCGCAGAATATCATTTTTTTTTTTATGGTATCTGTCACTTTGACAGATGACAGCCGCGTAATTATGCTCTGTAAATTGATCTGACTCCTCTCCTATCGTAGGCAGGAATTTTCAAATATAGCCTGGCTAGCAGATCACAGCGCATTTCGTTGCAAGGCCAAAACTTATAACACATCATCCTTTTAAATGACAGGTCTGTATGGGATTGTATGGCAAGCAATATGGAGTTACATAAAATGCTTTGTTTGAACTTATAGCGTAATCTGTCACCCTTTACACTGTACAGACAGGGGCACTCTTGTAAGGTGTAACATTAAAAAAAAAAATACTGCTAAAAATAAAATTTTATTTGTATGATTGCTTTTCAACCGGAAGGGTGACAATATATCTCTAACCGAATTATTGCCTTATTGAGTATGAAATTTATTACTTAAAAATTATCTATTTAATAGTGGTGACCGGCAAACTAACACAGTGACAATTCAACAACCTTTAAAAATTATATCACTATTAAGGTTATATAGGTTAGTTTTTCATCACTTTTAATGACTTTATATCGCTTTATAAAGGTGTGTTGAATTGTCATTGTGTTAATTTATCATGGAACCGGCATCCACAATTTTAATGGGATATTTTGTGAGGCTGAAGGTAATGGGGAATGGAAGGAGATGGGGAAGGGGAAGTTTGAGAAGTATCTGACCTCGGATCTGGTCACCAAAACTTTAAAGTCTTTCACCAGGGCGATACTGAGACTATCTACCACTCTATTAGAATGAGTATTTGACGTCCTTAAAAATTAAACACATAATAGTGTTTATAATATATACAACACAATTTAGGCCCTTCTACCACAAGGATAAGCAAGTATCGGCGATTCAAGTATTTTGGCGACTACCATCTAATATCTGCGCGAAGGTACGTACACAGGCACATGTTGCCGACATTTTCTAAACTAGTTGCCGACACCAGTTTGCCACGACTAGCCGGGTGAGATAGTTCCCACTCGCATCGTCGAGACATTCTGTAAACTAGTCAGTGATGTCAGTCTCCTGCCAGCCGCCAGTCGCCGACCAGCCGGGCGGGATTGTTCTCACTCACGTCAGATGTTTTGTCATCAACAAAGAATGACAGGATATAAAAATGATAGTTACAGCACCTGTTTGTGAGTGAGGTAGCCCGCAGACGAGAGGGAGCGACAGTTGCGGGCATAAAAATCCATTACGGTATATGAATAAGAGCGACGCAAACCTAGGGAGACTTTTGGAATAGTTTCCAACTGTCGCCGCAACTAAAGTCTTCGTCTGCGGGCGGCCTGAGGTTATGAAAGCATTCTAGTTTCAAAGTTACGAGAATTAAACAATGATTGGTGGCGATGCGGGTCTCATGATTTCTGTAGTGATGTGAACGGACTGTGCGCAACAAGTTGTTTGTAACACAGCATGTGTATCAGATACTTGCCTATCCCTGTGAAAGAAGGGCCTTAGACATGAATATTTTAACTCCCTATTTCTTTTTGGTTTTCTTTGGCTCCCTGGGGTAAGGACAGATGTCTGCGTTGAGGCAGAGGTCGCAGTTGGGCCCAACCGGCAGACAGACAGTCTGACCGAAGCCAACCAACAAATGGTTGACTTCCGACCACAGTTCGTAGGGCAGCCATGATTGTAGGGACTCTCTCGTTCCTTCAGGATTTTTCGTAGGTTTCGGTAGCCAGTGGATTCGGTTAGATATGCGGTGAACATGCGTGTCCACACCTATAAAAAGAACAAAGAAACAACAATTCACCTATGGTGTCAATGTTCTGCCTTGATTGGAAGAAGGTTCAAGTACCTGGGAAGACACGTTATGGAATCAGGAGGCACAACATAGGTCTATGAGTCGAATGCTCTAAAATAATAATAATATTTGGATGATTTGTATAGTGCCGTTTTTGTGCAAAATCACCTCTAGGGCACTCTACATTTCTACAATGATATATATTATTATTACTAACTATATATGGAGATAATATACAGCACCATACTTACCTGGTAGGTCACTTAAGATTAATTAACATTAACTAATTGTTTGTTAGTGAAATTTAGATACAGGATTTAGGACATATTGGATAATTGGATATAATTGGACTTTCTCTCAGGAATGGCATATTTAGTTTAAGGGAATGACAGCTTAAAAAGGTAAATACAAGAGTTGTTCAGACCGTCTCAGTATAAATATAACAAGATTTCCATTGAAAGGAAAATGCATGTTCTGGTAGTACGTCGAGAAGAAATCTGCAGAAGAATTGAACGAACGGCATTCAATAAAAGTATCTGGCTTAGGAGACATATTTACGCCGCTGGAATTAGAAAACACCAAAACTTCAGTGGAGTTTGATTCCTCCTGCCGCAATGCACACATATATTATTCTTTTTGACAATAATTTCTGCCTCGCAAAGATTTTTATGTTTGTTGAACCATACAATACAATATCGTCACCATTCAGGTAAAAGTCACCAAAATTCAACACTTCATTTAATTTTTATAGAAATTTACAGTTTTATTTTGAGATTGATGAAATTTTGCACACTTGACCTTCAAAACAAGGGGGAAGTCACTGTCTACATCTGATTTCGAAAAACTAAAGCCCGGGCGACTCTGGGGACTTCAGATAGCGTTAAATTAATTTTAAAATATGGGTTTAAAGTTTATGTAATTGAAATTTCGAAGTTTTATTTATTAATTATTTCTCAAACATTCAAATTTAGTATCTGCGTATTTCCAGGCAGAGCTCTTATCCGCGTCATCATGAAGCATTCAAAAGGAATTAGTATATTGACAGTGTCCTTAGGCCCCCATATTGAGATCTGCTCTCAAGATGTTGGTCAACTCATTTGAATTGTGTGTCTAAGCAGGGCCGGCCCTACACAATTGGAGTAGTTTGCTCCTGGCGTCGAATTGCCAAGGTGCTGATAAGCCTTTTATTCTGAACTTCTGTTAGGTATATTAATATTAGAAATGTTTTGTTTGTTATAATATATCCCGAAGCTCAGTTTGCCTCTTGGCATAGGTCTCCCTCCTCTAACAATTTCGTATTTAAAGTTGCAATATTGAGTATTTTGTTTCTTCTTGTTGTTAGAGGGTTGTGGTCACAGACATAGGAATTAATAGACGAGAAGATATAGGCGAGGGGTAAAATCAACTGTTGAAGAACGAAGGGAGTAAGGCTGACTGTGATTCGTCAATAAATCAATCTGACAGTAAATAGGCATCTCGCATTATAATATCACCATTTAGTTCTTAAAAGTAAAATCTGCTTTTGAATGAATAGACATTTCTACATGTGAGCGCAAATTACTCGCCACGTTATGAACTAATTTGCGAAGTCCAAATTCGGCAAAGTAAGGCAGCTTCTATTTTCAGAGTCGTAGTTAGTTTCAGAGTATTTAGTTAAGACACTTTTACAAATGTCTCATAATTTACTTACCCCAGTAAACAACGATGAGCACACTTGAGAATCGCTACATTGTGATGTGATAGTATATGTTTCTAAAACTGATCCATATAATACGGTGTGAATAAGCTTAAAATAAAGTAAAATAATGCTTACTTATGGAATGTAATACGACAATTGGGTTTATTCTCTTTTTCACATCTATTTTTACAAGTTTTCATAGTACAAGTCAACAATTTGCCGTGTTATTTCGTAAAATGAACCGATGATGCCTCGTCCATAGTTCGCACAAGAATGATGACGTCACGTTTTCAAATTTCACTTGAGGCCATATGCGAGCCCAGCCGGCTCAATTGAACCGGTATGGGGAGTGGGGATAATACGCTTTTAATCACTTAGGGCAGGTCTACTAATATTCATATGTCTATGGTTGTGGTCTATAACTCCCGCGGGGACCAGCCGAATTGGGAGACTTTTTGTTGGTTGGTTTTGGTTGTTAATTTTGGTTGGTGTTAATATTCCTTGTTTCCGATCTTCCGAGACAGTAATTAGTTTTTTGGAGCATTTAGTTGATAACGATAACGATAATATTATATTATTTTTAAGGTAAAATTATTAACGAAGAAGTATGTAATTAATATGTTAAATGTCTACCGCATCCTGTGCGAATTTTATTGCTATTATATGTTTTATGAAATAAAAAAAATCTTTTTTTGCCTGTTTTATAGCTGTGTAATATTATAGAATAGTTGCATATCAAAAGAAACATACGTTAGTGACATGTGTATGGGAATATAATAATTAAATAAATTCGACATTCTAATAACTTTTTCGTTTTCATACAAGACGAGTGAGAAGGAAGATTTTTATGAACGGCTTTTAGGACGATCATCGATGATGTGCATAAGATCTCTCCTAGGGACCAGCATATTTCAAAATTCGTGCAGGTCTCATGACTTTTCCCTGAACGGCGACAAAACGATCAACAATGACTCATTACTAACCGATTCCGGTGACTTTGTTCCAAGCGACATTCATGCAAATATGCGCCATCTTGGGCCCCACTCCAGTAAGTTTGCAGAGTTTCTCCACTGTGTCGGGAATATCCCCGGCATACTCGTCTGCCAGGGTCTGGGTGGTTTTCTTTATGTATTTCGCCTTAGTCTGCAAGTAAAAGAGGGAAAAATGGAAACAATTATCATCTACATATTATATAAGGCCTATTTATTTAATTGCTTAGCAAAAAACCAATACATTGCAAAAACGATAATGAAAATTACAAAAAAAAATGGTTGACATACATAATAAATTAATGTATAAGGTTACATGTAGTACATCAGTACACATAGTTAAACCATGGAGGACGGGCAAAATTTAATAAATATCTCAAAGCCAAATATAATATCAAAAATTATACAGGGTGTCCGGGGGTAAAGTGTGCTAACTTCGAGGGGTGATTCTACTTGATTTTAAAAGTAAAAAGTATTCTACTTATTTTAAAAGTATAAATTTTTAGAAATTCTAATGTTTTAAGATAGTTTTTAGGTAAAAAAATTCATTGTTTGTATGGGAAAATAAATATTCTTCGATGGACAAATATTTTGTACGGGAAAAAGAACATTGGAATTTCTAAAAAAGTTATTTATTTTTTTTACTTCTACCAAGATTACCCGTACAAGAAGAGAAACATCTGGCGATTCCTGCACCTCCCCGCGCCCCTACGCCCTTGGAAGGACGAAATCGAACTGAAGCCGCGCCGTTTGTCTTCTGCCGATATTGAGTAATTACAAACAATTACGCAACGAAAAGTTTATTTTTGTTATAGTGATAAGATACTTTTTGTTTTAGTGTTAAGTTTCTTCATTTGGACATCTGGAACAGTTTTTGGTGGCGTTAGGGTTATGTTAAATATTGTATTATTTTGTATGTTAGTGCTTTATACCTAAATATCAGTATGTTAGACTAGATAAGTAGTTCGTAGAAGGGAATGGCCGACACAGGTGTCAATGAGGCTCGCTATTCATCACATCGCCAACCCTTCGGTGGCGCAAAGAGGAGGACGGAACGTGATCACTGATCAATGTCGAATTGGTACATGAAATATTAGAGGAGGAATGGAAAGAAAGATGAATGAACTGTGTGATACAATGGTGAGCAAATGTTTGGACGTACTTTGTATAACAGAGAGGATGAAAAAAGGGAGTACTTTATTTCTTAATCTCATCATTCCACCACGCATCACCTTTCTTCCTACCTTGTGTACTTATTCCACACACCTCTCTACCAGATTCACAAAGAATCACTTTTATGTGGTTCCATGTTTCATCTATGTTTAAACTATCCGTTTCCTTCTCATTCAATTTCATCTCTGCACAATTCATATACTTACTTCTCACATTATCGTTTTGCAGTTTTTATGTTTTGACTCTTGTTGGAGTTGATACCGTTTTCACTTTAGAGCACCAACCGCAAAAGAGGTTTACACTACCAGAAAGTGGTCAGTTTCAACCTAAGCCCCTCTAAAAACTCCTTTGTGTCCTCGGTAACGGCTCTCAACCTAGAGTCAATTATTATAAAATCAATAATTGACCTCTCATTTCCTCTTTCCCACGTATATTGGTGGATTGAAGAAAGTATTCGACACAAACAGGTTTCACTCCAAACATATTTCAAGTATTCTGTTTTCATCCCGTTCGTTCTTTTATCCCCAAACATAATTAAGGCCGATTCAAATCCGTCACGTCTAATTCACACCCACCCCCCAAGACCTTAGCCTTAAGAAATACATTTAAAACTTCTAAAACGTAACTCTACACCAGTCATTCCCAAAGTCGACTATATCGACCCCCAGGGGTTGATTTCTACCTGCTGGGGGTCAACGTCAATGTAAAAAAAAAAATTGGGGGTGCGTGAGATGTAAATGGGGTCAAAGGGGGTTTTCAAAGTACAATAGTGAAATTAAAACGAAGATGTCATGTGACATTGTGGGAAATTAGTGTCTCCTCTTAAATTCTCTAGCCACCCCCCCCCCCCCTCCCCCTCCAAATATTGTTGGGAATCCAGTATTGAGCACCTCTTACATCAAATCCATTGTGAAATATGAAATCTAGGGAAATTTCGAATATTAGGATAGCACCTATACGCAAAAGAGAAGAAATCAAATCATAGTCTACCGCAGAGGTTCCCAAAGTAGGTGGATCTCTCTACTAAAAATCAAAATTGACATGAATATAAACATTTTATGGAATGGAAAATCACCCGCGTGGCCGATCCGCGATCTGGATACGGATTGGGTGAAAGGCACAGGAGAGGGAATGCGGGAGTGGCGCCGCACTGGCAGCGTCTGCGTCGAGTCAGTACGGAATATTCTAGTGTTCAGGGAAGTCGTGTCATCAAAGTATCTCGCTAATGCTCCCTGCACAGGCCAGTGCGTGAGTCTTGTTCTGAAAAACCAGCTGTACCTACTCACATTTCCTAAAAATGGATAGATTTTTGATAAACAAAACCTATAGTGCAAGTCCTGCTGATCCATGCTGAGTCCATGCATCGACAAGTGGCGGGCGAGGAAAGAAGCGGAAATGCCGCAAATACGAAGACAGCTACTTGGATTTCGGCTTCACTTCGATAGTTCATCTCTGTTCAAAAGTTCTGTCATCCAAGAACATGAGAGAGTTGAAAATATCAGTTGAAAATGAGTATCCGATTCTAAGTGCAAAAGTGGAAAAAGAAATGAGAATAGCTTTATCAAGCCTTATTCCCCAATTCGAAAAATTATGCAGTGAGCAGCAGGCTCACCCGTCGCACTAAAAACACACACCTCAAGAGTATGTGGAAGGTTTTTGTAATTATATTTGTGCAGTGAGTAGCAGACTCACCTGTCGCACTAAACACACACATCTCAAAAGTATGTGGAAGGTGTTTGTAATTATATTTGTATGTTCTTTGTATTTTCACCTATGTTTTCCTACCAATTGATGTATTTGTTCATTTTAAATACGAGTTGTATTAGTTTCTTACCTGGTTTCTTCTTCATAGTCATACAAATATGAAATATAGCTACCACAGATAGATATTATATGACTAAGGTGCCGTGAGAAAATTAAAGTTTTCAAAGTGTGCCACGATTTGGAAAAGTTTGGGAACCCCTGGTCTACGGGGCAAAAAAGTTTGTGGACCTCTGCTCTACATACTGCACATTGCAGTTCACCTCAAACTAGTCATTATTTCACTGGACTGCAAATGTAGCCAGCCGCACTATAGGCGTTAAACATTGATGTATTATACTAGATTAGCCCTGTCTAGTTAAATTCATTTAAAAAATGACACCACATAGCGTACGTCACAAATATGGAGATGAACTTAACAACCAAACTCTGTTTAAACTCCTTGTACAAGCGTTCAAACTCGTAAGCGAAACCAAGGAACAGCGTTCATTTTGTTACCGAGGTGTTGTTGTAATTTGAATACAATTTTTTATTGAATTTGAATACAATGTTTATTTCTCTTGTACGCCGATGACATAAAAAAATTTGCCATTGTTAGGAATTTAAATGATTGTCTGCTCATCCAACGAGACTTAGTAAGGTTCGAAGCATTTTGCAATGAAAACAAAATTTACCTAAGTTACAACAAATGTAAACAAATAAGCTTCACTAAAAATCAACGCTATCATACACAATTATTATATTGGTAACTATTCACTAGAGCGCGTATACTGCATACTATAAGGGATCTTGGCGTACTTTTTGATTCCAAACTTCATTTCGATGCGCACATTAAAAACATTGTGAATAAAGCTTACTGCATGCTAGGCTTTGTTATCAGAAACAGCCGCGTATTTCGAAAACCTGAAACCTACCTTCAGCTTTACTATACACTGGTCCGTTCTCAACTTGAATACTGCACCTCCATATGGACTCCACTTTACCATATCTATAAAGAAAATATTGAAAGTATCCAGAAGAAATTTCGGCGTTACCTCAACCACAGAATGAGCGCACCTAAATGGGGATACACAAATATGCTCTCGAAATATAACGTCTCCACTCTTACTAACCGGCGAACTTACCTTGACCTAATGACCTTGTGCAAAATCTGTAAAAACTTTATCGACTGTCCTGACTTACTCAATCTAATAAACTTTAAAATACCACCCAGAACGACGAGGCTTAACGACTTATTCCATATTAGCCGGACGCGCACAAATGCTGGTGTCAGGGATCCAATCTGAAGAATGTGCGAATTGTATAATAAAAACCAAAACCTGAAGGATTCTGACATATTTTTTGATACATATGGTACTTTTGGTAAGAAATTAAAGTCTGTTTTCCTATAAAAAAAGGAAAATGTATACTTACTTCATTCACTGTGTCTTTAAGTAATTTTTTATGATTTATCTCTAAACTTGTATAAAAAATATTTGTACACTTTTATTTGACACTGAGCATTATCTATATACAAAATAATTTTCTTTTATACTTTTTCCATATTTACATGTAAAAAATTATTTAAAATTGTTATCTACCAGTCAATCGGTGAGAAATAGTTAGGATGCAGGCGAATTCTCAAGTTATTGTTTTACCAAATTATCTTTTAATTACTGTCTGTATCTGCGTTTTCTCCTTAAATAAATAAAAAAAAAACTAAATGGAGAGTAAGTTTTTTACCTTCCAGAAGCCAACTGGATAGATGAGTTTCCCCAGCTGTTCCTCCGAGGTGTTGATGACATTGTCTACTGTAAGTCCGTGCTCCCTTAACCTCTGTACAGCCGCGTAGGTGACCTGGTCTTTGGTCTGGCTGGACAGCATGAGGGATATGAGGCATTGGTATCTTACTACCTGAAATGTAAACAGACAAAATCAACAATAAATTTAAAGACGGTTAGCAATTAAGATCTGGTCACTAAACAAAGCCGAAGTGTAAATGGTGGTCTTTCACCAGAACTTTCACTACGGACAATGGGTATGCTAAATTATTGATTGAAACAATATTTTTCTTACGTAACCGCTTGAAAATTGTTTTTATCATATGGGCGTTAGCCTGATGTTTTTAAGATCCTTAGATTGGCTGCATTAAATAGTACGAAGTTCAAGAATAAAGAAATATAAAATAAAAAGACTTACGTGATCTGGAGCACCCGGATCAGCACATTTATCGCATCCCATCTCATCCACTGGAGCCCCTCCTCCGGCTCTCATCAGCCGAATGTTGTTCAGGACCAGCTCCCAGTTGTCCGGGCGCCAATCTGTTGTGTTTTCTATCTTTACTGCATCTTCCTGGGAACAGGTATGGTATTATTATCAACAGGATCGTGTTTACGCACTATATTCTCGTGGCTTGGCCTATTCCAGCATTCCGCTCACTATACATTCCCATTGGGATTGTATGGCGAGCAATATGCTGAAATAGGTCAAGCCATGATGCGTTTAGCGTAATGTGTTGCCCCCCTAGAGGTTGAGAAGATATGAGTTTAGTAAAACCCACCGTGTAACTTGCTTTTCTTTTGCCAAAACAAATAAGATTATTTTAACAACATGTATTTGGATGATTTGTTTATTGCCGTTTTTGTGAAAAATCACCTCAAGGCTTTGTGATAATAAAAAGGATAAATAAAATAATAAAATAGCGTTCTTACCAGTTTAACATCTTCTTTTTTCACCTCATCATACTCTAGTTTAATGTGCAATCTTCGGCCCTTCTTGGGAGAAAGAGAAGTTTGTTTTTCTTCAACAGGAGAGTATGGCTCCTCCTTTATCTCCACGATTTCTTGTTTTATGTCTTGCGTCTTTGCATCAATATCTTCTTCAGATTTTATTGTTATTGTATTTCCACTGTTTTTCAATGGAGATTTGAGCAGCTTAATTTTATTGTCTTCAGGGTTTGCCAAATTTTTACAACTTATTTTGCTATTTGAAATGTTTGTACCGACGTTCATGTCTTGTTTACTTGTAGTCGCATTTCTCTGACATCTCAGAGTTCTTGCTGCAGGTGGAAATTTACTTGTAATAGTTTTTTTTGGCTGACGTAGGTCAACTTTTTTTGTATCATTACTTTCTGCAGATTCAAAATTAGATTTCATATTGTCCAAACATTTTACTACAGAAACTATTTTTTCAGGTTTCTTATTCTGAACATGCATTTTAGGTTTCTCTTCTGTGCATTCAAATACAGATCTCATGTCCTGCAAACATTTAACTACAACACTTTTTTTGATGGGTTTACTCTTTTTGAAAATTTCTGCTTCCGCCTCGTCAGTTGATGCTGTGTTGCGTTTTTTTGATTTGGGATTTTTCGGTGCAGACATTTTATAGTAATTATTTAAACAATACACATTCAAAACTTTGAACTTTTCAAAATTACCGTTTCCTGTTTTTATGAAATGTTTCAAACATAACATGAAACGTTCACAAGACACTATTGAAATTTGACGTATAAAATAACAAATATGCAATAAAACTAAAAACATCAATTTTTGTCTGAAATGTTTGTTTACATTTTAGCAATTAAATTCATAATCAAGGATTTATATACGACCCGCGAATATTTTTTTCAAAACGTCAAAAAATATTTAAGATCATAGACCAAAAATAATAGAAAAGAAAACGAGAGGCTACATCCAAGGTTATTAGAAAATATCAATGACTAAATAAAATACGAGAAATATATACAACAAAGTTCGCTCATGCAGGCACTTTTCGGTAAAAAAGGCAATTACCCATAAAGACTGTTTTCGAAAGGTGATAAAATAGGTTTAAAATTTCATTATTAGAAATAAACAAATAATTTTAAAATATGATTTTTCTAAAATCAAACACAAAAAGGTTTAAAAATGGCTCACCTTTCGTTTTTTCGTCTATACATACACTGAACTAAAATTTCTGATACCGAAAAATACATACTTTAATAGAAAATATATGATAAACATCACATTCACCTCATTTTTTGTCGTTATGTACAAAAATAATTAGATAAAATTAACATTTTTTTTTTTTTTTCTAATTGAGCTCCGAACGTTTGGTTCACAAAAGTGTCCATTTTGTCTGTGATTAACTTCTATATTTGAATATAAAGCGTGGTATTTTCTCTTTCTAACACCGTTTAGATCATATTTCTAACTGTGACAGTAAAGGAGTCACACCGATACTGATATACAAGGCCATAGAGATCTGTTTCGAAAAGCGAGTAAATTGACGGTACGCATAATGGTTGTTTGTTCGCAAAACCGAACAAATTATGTTATGACTTATAATATATTTTCTAGCTCTGAGCTAGCCCCTAAAATTGGAAAAATATTTTATACTGGCCATTGGTGGCACTTTACTTTCGCCCTGGCACTGGCAATGTTTTTTCGATAACTAGCAAAATATTAACAAAGACGACCATAGATTTTACTATTGTAAATTGTAATCTACGAATTACGATTCTATTTGCGTTTGGCATTTGCAATGTGTCACTTTTTTATTAAAAAATAACAAACATTTTACAATGGCAGCAGAAGACGACGAAATAGATATTTTAGGAGATTTTTCTCTTGACGGCTGTGCAAATAAAAGCGAGAGAACAATGTGAGAGCCAAATAACTATTTTCTGTTTGAAATGTTAAGTTTCATTGAACAGTGTCTGAATGAGTACTTTATCAATATTCTTCACTTTATTTAAATAAATTAATTTTGAAGATAAACGTTCTTATCGTTTATTTCCATAAGAAATTTTGGGATAATTAAATAATTTTAACTAGTCACTGACAACATACCCCAGCAACTACTGTCAAAAAGGTTATGTTATTTGAGAATGTAAACAAACTTTTGCTTGTGCATTATTTTACTGGCTTCTGACATACTAACTTCAATCCAGTAATATTTATTTGGTTTCTTCTCTTATCGGTTACAATGGGTTCATTTAAATCATGCAATTTTATTAATATTTTAACTTTTCTTTGTTCACAACATGTTTGTTGGACTGTGAATACTAATGACATTATTCTTATACTTACTATATTATGATTTATGCTTACATATTATGTTTTATACATATAATAACTTGCTGTAATTATCATTTAAGTCATTATCATGCCCAAACTTTGCTTAAAGAAACTAATAAAATGTAATAAAAAAAAATGTTTTTTTTTTAAATTTAAGCTCAACACAGATTTGTTTGCTAAAATTAAAGATAAACTTGTTGAATTCCTATGCACGCTTACTACGCTATTTTTCTTTAAATAGCACTTGGTTTCAACTTAATTACTACATAACAGTAAATATTCGGGATAGCTGGCCACGCTTAGTTAAATTATTGTAAATGGCTATCATCCCGTACAACGAAAGCAAATTTTCATTTTACTTAATTGAAAATTAGAATGTTACAATTAAAATTTCCCAAATGTATATAGTTGCCTTTTATAGTAATTAAGGCGAAATAAGACGCTCACATTCGAATTATTTCCGATGAACGTATTACTAAAATGTCAACCGTAAGTCATTTATATTTAAGATTAATAAAAACAGGACCTTACCATTAAAATATTTTATGTAAAACGGTTTGAAAATTATACTATAAAATTAGCAGTAAACACCAGATTTTATTTTTCTAGACGGTGAATTTATAATTTCCCGAGGGTTCCCTGTAGAAACATTTGAGACTTTAGTAATACGTTCATCATAAATAATTAAAATAAACCCCACGGATAGATTGATTTTCTAGGCCTTCTAGGGCAAAGTCGACTGTAAGTTCGTTAATTACCCCGGGCCGTGCTTCGAATATTTGTTTATTTTAAAGATTTGACAGGGCAAATTCAACTGCAGGTCTGTCCAATACACAGAGTCGCTCGTCGCATATTTTTGTGCACGGCTGCTTCACTTACGTCGTTAAGATTCTGGCTTTTTTTTAAGGTATTGTATCATTCTAAAGTGAATCGAAAGGTTATTGTTTAAAAAAAAATCGTATTAAGCATGGCCAACCGATCCCGAATAATTACCGAAATAACTATTTATGCGGGGGGTGATGGTAAAAGATGCATTAAAAGTTCAATTTTTTCTCAATCAAAGTTAAGTTTGATGATTAGGAAATTATAAAAAATAACCCAAAATAAACCCTAAAAACCTATTTTGTACGACTTAAACCCCCAACTTAAATAGTTGTCTCTTAGATATTTAAGTTGAAATCAAGTATTGTTTTTTTTAAAGAGCCTTTGTATGCAGCGGAATTCGACAAGTTTACTAAATTAATTTCTAATTTTGTAAGCATTGAATTGATTTGATTAATTCCATACTGTCATCAAAACTTTTTTGCTTTTTGCTGTTTTTATTTTATTTTATAGCAACTTTTTACCACTGTGTTTTTATGCCATCACCAGAAACTCTACATACTCTGAACTGTTGAAATGTGACTACTCGGTGCATCCCCAGTGGCTGCTGGACACGGCATCTACAGCTTATTGGTATGATAATCCGCCGCAGGAAGATGGCCACTTGTGAGTTTCACCTTTCCTGTTCATTTTCAGATTGATATTTTGTAAAAGCGGGCTTATGGTTGGGAGTTATATTCCGAGTTGGTTACAGGTTACAGGTTCAATTTAGCACCAACTTCAATAACGATTAAGGTTTGGATCTTTAAAGCGCACTTGTAGTGAAATAGCACAAAACTGTGCTGTACAAGTTTTATATTATTATAATCGACCGGTCGGTGGCTGAGTTGACATCGCGTTTGGGTCCCACCCAGGCGTAGTGTGTTCAATTCCTCGGCTGGCTAAGTCCTCCATCACAACACAAGCAACATTTTCAGCTTACTGTATGGTAGTAGGAGATATTCAAATATTGTCAGGTTATTCGTAACCCGGGAATGTTTGTCTTTCTTTTAAAAAAAATAAATTAATGATGATCAAATTGACAATAAGCGCCATTTTTTATTTTTACATTTGAACAGCCTCCGATAAATGCTGTTTCAGCTTTTGATCAAATTGTGATCAATTCAATAATCAATAGCGGTCTTGCTGTTTTGCTTGTTCACTGTTATGCTTGTTTGCTGTTTTGCTTGTTCGATGTTAGGATTGTTGGTTGTTATGCTTGTTGGTTGTTATGCTTGTTAGCTGTTGTAAGGCTTAAGAAAAAGAAAATCACGGAACAGCGAAGATCTTCCATTAAATACCGACCAATCTAAAAGAAGAGGACAATTTGTTTAAATTTAAGAAAGAAGTGACGAAATATGTATGTGAAGTGTAATCTTATTTTTTTTGTAATTTTTAAATATTGTAGTTTGTAACTCTAATTGTAAATTTTTTCTTTAATTTATATTATGTTATGAATATTTTTATATTAGAATATTATTGACTGAGCATAGCGAAGTCCTGTTTTAAGTCGACCGTTTGGCATTTCATCTGTCTGTAAATATATTTGTATGTTTTGTTTCCTTTTCGAAAATCTACTGCACCCACTTACATTATTCAAGCAAACCTTGCTGCGACTAGTTGGTTAACATTGACTTGGTGGCTAACTTTGACTGAGCTTTTCAATATTATGGTACCTACCTGTCTGAAGAAAGTTCGAAAAAATAATTGTCATGGAGATAGTTATTCCTTATTTGAAATATAAAAAAAATGTTATAAAATTTTTTTATAATATAAATACGAATTTAAGTACCTATTTACAAATCTTAAGATTTCAGATGAAATTTCAGTTTTGATATATTAAATAAGAAAAAATTAGGAAGTTTTTTTTGGATGAGAGTTCTACTGTTCACAGAACTATTAGTGTGACCATTGTACTATTTTCAGTTAAATACATAAAATAACATTTCTCTTTTCTATTTGCTTTTTCCAATACATATTATTTAGTAAATGATTTCATTGCGTTCAGGAAATCTGAAATATCAAGCCAAGCCGCCGAGAGCCTCAGTGACGAGGATGGGCAGCCCTCCACCTCCCACAGCGTCGCCGAATGGACCATCTACGAGAGAGAGATGCTCAAGAAAGGAATAGTAAGATCTAAACATGCCAGCCTTTACTTCTGTACACTTATGTTTAATTAACCAGGGATAGGCAGAGAAAATAGTCCGCCACGCACTCCTTGCTTCATGCATCATTTCATACATGCAGTTCTATTATTCTGACTCTTGACATGGCCTGACTCAAGAGCTTTTATTCACTTGATCATGCTATATCTTCTTTGGACATCCCCGACTTCTTCTTCCATTTACTTACATTATGTTCTAAGGATGGGTTGTCTCATAGAATTTGAACAATTCATCAAATTTCTAAGTTCATTTTCAAGTTCTGTTATCATTTCAATTTATGTGAAGCCACTGACCCATAATGATATAATAACAGAATATGAATAGGACTTTCACCGAACTCCAAATTCTGTGAAACAATCCGTTCTTAGTGTATTTAATAAGTTTAGAACAATTGATAGCTATCCGCAATAGTTGCTTGAATCGGCAGTTTCTTCGCATAATATCGTCGGATTAATTCGTAGAATGCGTTACTACCATTTCTCAAATTTTACAGGAGGCACTTGGAAAAAAATTGAAAGACAGACCATTATTTTTATTTATGTTCAGAACAAGCCATATTTTTCTGTATTTATTTTTGATTATTAAACATTTGTAAGTTAAGGCTTTCTATTTTAAAATGGAGTTAAGAAGTTTAATTCTGCAAAATGGCGCCATGGACATTTTACTAATTTGTGTTTAAAAACAAAGTGGATTTTTTTTACACATTACGAGTTTTACTATTCGAAACGGGACTAATTTTAACATCAAATGGCATTAATTTCTCGAGAAATGGAGTTACGCAGTCTACGAATTAAGCCGACGATATTTTGGTTTTGATGCCCGGTAATTTTTAATACAGTTTGTGTTGCTGATTATTCATCCATTTGTTCTGTGTGGTATTTTTCTTTCTCAATTAAGTTTCAAAAATGTGTTTTGATTATGTTTTATATTTTATTCCAGGAAATATACGGTCGAGACAACTCCCGGTTGTCTGTATTTTTAGGCTCGAAAACCCCGCAAGAAGTGCAGTTAATGATTGAGACAGAATATGGAATCAACTTGGATTTTGAGGCCCCTACATCCAGCATGTCACACCAAATGTCCCAACCTGATCACCTCGAGACTGCACCTGAAGAAGTCGTTTACGGAGAAGTGTTGAATGATAACGATATCCCAGCTTCCATAGAAGAAGTCATCGGAATGGTTAGCACTGCTGTACCGACCGTGCCAAGTATAGAGAATAAGAAGAAAATTGCTGTTGTAAATCCTAGAAGCATCTTAAGAAAACCATTTCTCTCACCTCAAAATGCCAGTCGAAGTCTACTAAAGAAATCTAACAACCCAATATTGAAAATAACATCACCAAATTCTCTTTTGAAAAGAGAAAATAATTCCCCTCCGAGTTTTCACCAGAGAAAACCCAGTCCTAGCAGTAAGGATAGAAAGAATAGCGAATTGTTATTAAATAGAAATCATTTCGGTTCGGACATAGAGCACAAATTATACGGCGATGGGAATAAAGGTTCAAAATCCAAAAAGACGCTGACGCCAATCGGAAAGTATAACAGTGACAAAAACAAGAGTAGATTGAAACTGAATGGTTTTTGTGAAGAAGCAGTTGGGAAATCTAAATTCAATATTTCTCTAACGATGAATAAGAAGGATGCATTCAACCAGTTGCTGACTAAACGGAGGAGAAGAACAAGCGTGAACTCTGCCAAGAGGAAAGGGGTTAGGCCAGCGCTGGGTGGTGACTCAACGGGGGTAGCTCACTCCCCGGGGAGCACTACTTTCATGCAGATAGTCACCGGGTCGGGGCAGGCCTTATCATTGAGTAAAGGGGAACAAGTTGTAAGGATATATTATATTTTTGTTTACCGATAATAAAATTGTCAACCCTTGAATAATTTGTGTGATGCTGCAGGGGGTTTTAGAAAATGGGGAGGGAAGAAGTGGAAGAGGAAGGGATAAATATTTAGTATTCTGCTGACGTGTACCCGGAGTTGCTCGACTATTCTATACTTTCTATAAATATAATATGCATGTACTATATATATAAACCTTCCGGAAGAATTTCTCTAAATTTTAGTGAAAACCCTAACAAAATGCGTAGTTTAGAAGAACTAAGCGCACAAACAGATAGACAGACGCGGATAATAATAATGATTGGATTATTTGTATAGCGCCGTTTTCGTTAGAAAATCACCTCAAGGGCGCTTAACAACTTAATTTATGCATTTAATCTATTCCTATCATTTAGACTTATAACTTATTACTTGTGGCTTATAACTAAGATTTAGTCTAATGATTTTCAACAAAGACTTTTAACTAGTGACTTAAAACTATACATATTTTTACATCCGAGAGGGTATTTAGACAATACCGCCATAATATGACTTACAACTACGGCTTAAACTAGAGATTTATGACTATATTTTAGTATAACAGAGATTTTATTAAATACGCGTAATTTCTCATTTTTCAGTTGACGCCATGTTGAAAGTTAGTATAAAGCACTATAAATGTGACATACTGAAGTGCCAACCGTATAAAATGCATTACCTATTATCATATCACTACATAAATTTTTTATTTTTTTTCATCACTTTTAGTAACTTGGTCACTTTTTAAAGAATAAGTGCCTGCCTAATATGCATAGATTATTGTGGTATTTTATTTCAATTTTAATTTTTCTTTTCCTCCCATTTAAATTTTTTTCTTGGCAATTTTGTATAATGTCAAATTCAACATGGCGTCAATTGAAAGTGGAATATTACATAACAGGAATTTAATTAAATTTTTACATAATAGGAATTTAAATACAATAGATAGTTGTTTCTTCCAGGGGGGTATAACTCCGATCGAAAATTGGAACTGAAATATTGTGACGTCATATGATTTCTTAACCTTATCCACCAATGGAAAACTCTGAAAGTCTATGGAATAAACTTTCAGAGTTTTTCATTGGTGTATAATATAATAAGTAGGCTCCGACTGAGAATTTTACTGTATATTGCCATATCTATGGTTTTTAGGTCCAATTTGTTTCATACAAAAAGCCCGAAGTTATCGATCTAGTGAGTGGTTTATTTATGGTTTCTTCTTCTGATCAAAATATGTTCAAAAGTTGAAACGGGCTTAGAATCGGCATTTAACGAGGACTTTTCAACTGTCAAAAAAACAAAATGGCGCTTGATGGTCATTTGATGACAATGTTATATTTGAATTTCTGTAAAACAACCCGTCCTAAGTGCTTGCTTCATTATTTCCAGATAAAAATAGAAAAAAACTCCAATTCTGACGCAGATAGTGACATTGACATCGATATTGACAGCGATGGAGACCTAGATGCAATCATTCCTATTAAAACCCAATTCAAGGAAGAGAAAACCAAAGACTTTAAAATCGAAAATACTTCTTCACATGAACTTAATATATCTGGTATAAAACAAAAGTTCGGCAGTGTTTGCAAAGAAGAAATAGAGAGAAAGAAAATAGCTGCTGTAATTAAGACTGAGGAGATGGAGCCTGTCAAACCTCTGGTCATCCCGGAGTCCTTAAAAGCACTGATGATGAGCCTAGACACACCTAAGCAAGAATATGTGGTGAATCCTGCGGAAATAAGCGAATTTGAAAAGTTTATCTGTCCTGATTTCTTTGAAGGTACGTATGTCAGAATGAGTTTACTGAAAATATTATCACAACATGACAAAAATAACATCAAATTTCTTTTCAAAATTATAAATAACCACATAGAATCTTCCCTCCAGACCATAACCAAAATGAATCACCTTCTATTAAGAAACCTCAATTTTTTTCTTTATTCCTTTCTACCTCTTGTGAGAATGGTCGACTATATAACATCCACTGTAGTTGCAAGATTCCGGATATACTTAGCAAGAGCCCCCAGAACTTTATTAAACTTATCGAATCTCTTGTTCTCACTTATCTTTACTTAACCTGAAATTTATTGTCTTGTTTTATTTACATACTTATTGTTTTATTCGTACACCATTATTAGACGGTTGATATATATATTTTTTTATGTTAACTCTGTGTATGTTGTGTACATTGTAAATAAACTAAAATATGCGAGCTTGGCTATCGCTCATATCAAATGTTTTTCATAATACATATCTATACAAAAAAGCTCAAAATGTCTTGTTTTTCTTGTCATCTTCTTTCCCTTGTCTTACTTGAGTCGGGAACTCACTGCTTCGATGCAGCTTCAGTTCCCAAAGTTCTTTGTTTTCCTGTTCTCCTTCAGCGGCCTCTGTCCATTCTCTGCTCACAAAGCCTCTGGGTTGTATTCTTAGCTCTCAAAAGTCTGTCTGTCTGTTACTGTGTGGTTAAATTACAAGAATCTAACAACGAGAATATTGCGCAGTATTTAAACAGCATGGGATACGCAGCTTGTCTTCTGTAGCAAATTGTACAAGTGATCATGAGACTTTACTAATAATATTTACTTAATGTTATTCAGGTCGCCCGGCCAAGACTCCCGACCGCTACCGCTTGATCCGAGCGCACCTGGTAGCGAGCTGGCGCCAGTGCAGGCCGCACTATCTTACCAAGACGTCGGCCCGCCACGGCCTGCGGAACTGTGGCGACGTCAACTGCATCGGCCGCATACACACGCTCATGGAGCAGCTGGGCGCCATCAACCTGGGCTGCGGTCAGTAGCCAACATGCAACCAACTACGTCTAGGAGCGCTACCAATATCACACCACAATAGCCACCACCTTATTGTCCACGTCAACCATAAAAAATAGTATATTGAGACTGCCGTACTGATAGTTCGTGAATTCCAAAAGATAGAATAGGGGAGATTCCTCAGTTTGGATCAAGGTTGAACGTGATGCCCATTTCTGCAGTCTGCAAATACATTTGAATCCCATCTAAGATCACTTGTTTTCATCAAATCCCCATTTCCTTTTACTAAACAAGATGCAAATTTCCAAGCCTCCATGGACCTGGAACCTGGACCTGAACCTGGAAGGCCTTATGGAGGAGTTTGCCTCTACAGCTGAGCTGATACTAGTCTCACAATCATTGAAAACATCATACACCAAGTGGAGATACAAAACATATGTAGTTCATTTGACTTTAGACAATTTTAGTTTTTACAAAATTTCAGCTTGATAAGCTATGTCTAGAGATGGCAAAATTTAGCATTAATTTTCAGATTTTTTAGCATTAACAATTGGAAATTTACCGTTTTATAGCATTTTGAGGCATAATTTAGCGTTTTGTAGCAAAATAGAAAAAAATGTATTTCCTGAATGTTTTTAGCGCATATTTTAAGTATTTTTGGTAAAATATATGTTTAACCTTCATTTGCAAGTATTTCCATGTGAAAGATTATAAATAATTAATTTTAATATTAAATTAATAAGGAAGGAAACTCTAAGTACGGGTCGAACAAAAACACAACAAATGCAGATTGCGATTAACATCAATAGGTGTAATTTATTTCGCACAATTTGTGTAATGTCAAAAAGCAATTTTAGCCTACAGTACAAAAATATTAAATATTTACACATAAAATCGTAACAAAATTATAAAAAATCGTAATGTAAATATCGATTTTTTGAAATTCTCACATATTATTTTAATACCCGGTATTTTCGGGAAATTCGCTAAATAGAATAATTTTGCTGAAATACCGCCAAAATCACGTTTTTCGCGTTAATTCGGGAAATAGAAATCGCTGGAAACACTTTCAAATACCTTGAAACGCAAAGAAAACTTATAAATGCCCTATTTTCGAAACATAAATATTTTTTCGCGTTTTTAGTTAAAACGAAATTTTGCCATCTCTAGCTATGTCAAGTAGCTTTGATTGCTAAGTAGATTTACAGAAACAAAATGAATTGCATAGGCTTGGTATATCAGTTGCTTTTATGTTCGGCTTGGTTGGAATGTCGAGCACGGCGTGGCTTAGCACATAATCCATATATAATAATAGGTCATAAGCATATGTAGATATCATAAATATTACACATAAAGAAAACAAACTGTTCTCCCATTGAAACTATTAAATTTCCTTTTATAATACCAGATTAATTTAGATTGATTATCAAATAATGTCATCGACATTTCGACCATGAATATAATAGTCCATACTGAAAAAATTAGGCACTTTACGTAGATTTCGGTGAGACGAAAGTATGCAATTGTTTACGTAAATGTCAAAATTGACGGGTGTCACTGCTGACGTCTTGGCGTCTAACAAAGGAACTACATTGTCCTAATCAAGGATTGAGCTGCCGTTTTAGCCTGCTTAAATAGGAGAAAGGAATGTTGTGCATAGCGAGGATACGGACAAACTGATATACCAGGTTTTTATGTATGTATGTTATCATGTTTATAGAGCAAACTACATACGTCAGGCCGCTCAGTCAGCTGCTGATGAGAATCAATCCTCCCTCCACAAGTGGGACGGGCTCTGTTCCTGCCAAAGCCAAAGCCTCCGATGATCACTTTAAATTGGATCCATCAAGACAGAGGAAGAAGAAGATTGTTGTTGTAAGTTGGACCTCGCATACATCATCACAATACATCTGTTATAAATAAAAAATAAAGTGATTTATGAATCTTTTTTGTAATAGGACATCTGTTATAAATCAAGAGTAAAGTGATTTATGAATCTTTTTTGTAATAGGACATCTGTTATAAATCAAGAGTAAAGTGATTTATGAATCTTTTTTGTAATAGGACATCTGTTATAAATCAAGAGTAAAGTGATTTATGAATCTTTTTGTAATAGGACAACTGTTATAAATCAAAAGTAAAGTGATTTATGAATCTTATTTGTAATAGGACGGTGATGGTGGCTACACGATAACCCACGGGGAGTTTGGGGAGATCTATGAATCGGTAGCTGAACCTAAGCAGCAGAAGACCGTTAAGAAGAAACACACCCGTCTCATCTATTGCAAGAGTTTCTCTGAAGATCACCCTGTAAGTACATATTTTCAATCTAATTTCTAACTTCCACGAAAATAAATTCTGTATTTGCGTACATAACTATAAGGGTAATAATCTAACAAGTACCTATTTAGCTAAATAATTTACATAAAATGTGTATCATGTATTTTATTTATTTATTAGTTGTACCCCGCCACGTGTTGCTGTGGCTCAGTCTGTCTGTGCAGATAGAGAAACAATAGCGCATGTTGTTTTTACGCCCAAACAGAAGGCGCTGTTTTAAAAAAAAACTTATGTTTTTACCTGTCACAGGTGAAATCTATATGATATTGGTATGTACATAAAAACACATGCGTATTCGAATGCAACGTTTTGTCAAAATTTCAAAGAAATCATTGAAGCACTTTCGGAGATATAAGATTTCTAACAAACGAACATTTACATTTTTATTTATATAGATTTAATGTACACACATTTTGTCTTTGTATTATGGTTTTGTTTTACATAATTCTGTCCATTCCTAACACAAGGAAGAAATCTGTAATTGGTTGTATTTTTGGGATAGTGTAGAAATTGTAAAAAATTAAAATATTCAACTGTTGACTTCTCAAAGATTAATAAATAACTTATTTTCCATTTTTTGTTAAGCTGTTTGTATTTCTAATACATAAATCAATTCTTTCAGGCCCCGTATCGTGTGACTATAACTCTCTCCACCCTGATTCTGATAGACTTCCACGCGCACACCTCCCGGGCAGAGGTGATGGGTCTCTTGGGGGGCAAGTACGACCCCATCAGCCAGACCGTCTCAATCACCAACTACGTGCCCTGTGACAGTCTGGACAACAGCGGGACCCACTGCGACATGTGTCCAGGTGAATACATACCTCACAATGTGTTAGTTTAGGCTACCGGTGACTTAACCTCATGAGTGAATATGTGTAGAAGCCCATGTACTCTATTTAAGCTTGCTCAGCTGACCCTTATTTTTTCTTTTAAACAAATGTCACTACACCTTAAATGAATACACTTACATAAATTAAATACCTCTGTTTTTTATTTTTTATTTACATACATTTGTTAACATGTAATTGTTGGGTTATGTAATATAATGTGTATTTGTTGGGTTAGCTGGGAGAAATAAGATGTAACCTATAGGCTATACCCTTTGTACTCTTTTTGTGCAATAAATATTTTTTTGAATTTGAATTTAATTTTGAATTTTATGGGTACCGCACAAGAGTCCCACCTGCTCCCAAATGTCTGGAACCAGTGAGACTGTTGTATCCCCAATGACATGGGGGTATGTTTTGAGGCTAAAGGTAGTGGGGAGAAGGAGATAGGAAAGAGTGGGGAAGTACCTGGCTATTCAGATATGGCCACCAAACACAGCTAAAGCCATTTCAAACAACGTTTCCATTCTGAATGGTGGTCTTTCATCAGGGCATTACTAAAAGTAAATACCACTCTGGCACGTGCCACAAATATTCTACATATTATTAATAAATTGTGAAATAATAGCACAAATTAATCAAATAAAATTTACTTGCCCACGCCGGTATTTGAACCCGCGACCTCCGGATTCGTAGCCGAGGATCGTTGACTTATTGTATTTTGATGTTATAGTTTCCCAGTCGGCCGGCACCGAGTGGCTGTGGCAGCGAGGACTGGAGCCCCTGGGCTGGCTGCACTCGCACCCTCTATTCCCGCCCTGGCCCTCGGAGCAGGACCTGACCTCGCAGGCAGACATGCAGGGGGCGCTGGGGCCCACGCCCTTCCTGGCGCTCATCCTGTCGCCCCACTGGCAACCGGGCAGGACCTCCTCGCAATACAGGTATCGTAGTACAGCCATTATAACCTAATACAGTGTTTCAGATTTCACCACATTTGATCACCTTGAAATTGACCATCAGCCCAACGATTCCCGTTAAACGCGGATGTAAGGAAAGGACTTGTTCTCCTCTCTGTCTTGCACGCCTGTGATCCCAGACCCAAGTTTGAATGCCACACACCACAGGAAAGCATACTTACCGCAGACGGTCTATCCTCCGCTTTAGCGGGTCCTCGCAATTATATGGTTGAGTCACTGATCACAGACACTGCGTAAAATTGATTATTTCCCGGTGGACGTCACTTGAGATAACCATTTGAACTACATGGCGATTTCGTCAAACTGAGCAACCTAGCAAGGTCGTTACAGAACAAAAGGTATTTTACAACTGACTGCAGTGACAAAACACTTTCAGGTGCAGATTTGAGATTGTCAAATCCTCGCTCCGTATTGGTGCACAACATTTCAAATCTATCGAGAATCAATGGCTAAGGCCATCACGAAACAGCGGACTCTCTACCCCTTTTTAGCTTTTCCTTAAACTGTGATCAGCTGGCAAGCATAACGGCATTGCCTTGCACTTTATTTTAGAATGCTTTCTGTTATCAAGAATTTGATAGTGATAAATTAAGTAAATGGGAGATAATTTTGAGAAACCCCCAACCAATCAGGCCACATTTATTTCTTACGTAAATCATTCTAACACAACATTTTAGTCCATTCATTTTTGCTTTTGATTCAAAATTTTTAACTTTGTTTCTTGTTCCAGATGTTTCTATGTGAAGACTGATCCATCCAACGACCAATACATGGCCTTTCGTTTTAACACCGGTCTGAATTGCGATCTCGTCACCCCAGAGGCCGTGGACATTCTCATGGAAGACATCGAGAAGATTATAGAGAGAAACAAGTCTTTATCAGGCAGTTTTGTCGTCAACATGACAAACGACATCTGCCCCAATGCTAAGATCTCATTTCTGGATAAAGTAAGTGAAATGTTAATTTATTTTTGTTGCGTAAACTTATAATGTCTATAAATCTTCAATAAATCATTGTAATTTTTTCTTTTTGTTGCAGTTCATATCCAGCATTGGTTATCATTTGAAATTCCGTGATAATAAAATGGATATTAATTGGTGCAAAAATATTATTCAGAGGATTCGTAATCTAATACGATAGTTCGTAATATGTAGTATGTAAGAACACATGTACCGGGTTTCGCTACGTAATTTGTGTACCGCGCACACACGACATCGCCTTCGTAGATTCTTATTTTTACCAGGGCCTTCAATCTTTTCCAATATATGTTTTCTCATATCCATCGATAGTTTTCCTGAAGGAACAGATTTTGAAGATTTTTTTCGGATACCAGATGTTGATGGTGTTGTTTCCGGGTCTTGACTATTATCTGACGAAATCTGATCAGCCACCCAGTGCTCTGCGATTTCCTTAAAAAATTGTTTATATTTTATTTTCCTTTCTTTTACGGAGTTGTACACAACAACTGAGTTGAATAATGCACAATTTATTATATACATCGCTAGCCTTTTTGGCTATAATAGAATAATACGAAAGATATTGGTCTGCTCGGTCAACGCCTTTCATATATTTATTGTAAGCGATTATCATTACCGTAGTCCATTTTTATAGGGTATTTTTTATGAAAAAATATCCCTTTATTATGTAACAAATAACTAACAAATATGTAACAAATAACTTTTCGAGCAAAGCACACAAATACTTTGTACGAAATTTGTAAAGCGGAATTTAGGAAGAAAAGAAAATAGAGAACGTCTTGAACGAAACAATATCGCTTTAACGCTGAAGAAATGTAAAGATTTAAAAAAAAACAAAACATTTATCTTACAGTTATTTTATTTCAAGTGCATGTTCTATGACCACAGTCGGCCGGCCACCCGACCCTAATTCCACGAATTCCCAGGTACCTGGTACACGTCTCACGAGAGCTGACGCATAATTTTTACTTCACAGAGTAACCAACATCATATGTTTCTCGTAATATATTGTTACTCTAAGTGTACAACGCATTTTGGCGTCTCCCACGCTTTACCAATAGTGTACAAATACGAAAAACGCTTTTAAGCGTCTCCCGCTCTCTACCAACAGTACGCAAAAGACGCGTTTAAGCGTCTCCCGCAAAAATTGTGTTAACACATTCACCTAATCAGTCAGCTGATCAGGTAAAGACCTGCTACGGAATCAATGAACCGTGAAAGCATAAATAAACCACTCACTAGATCGATATCTTCGGGCTTTTTGTATGAAACAAATTGGACCTAAAAAACCTTAGATATGCCAATATATAGACAATAAAATTCTCATTCGGGGCCTACTTATTATACTATACACCAATGAAAAACTCGGAAAGTTTATTCCATAGACTTTCAGAGTTTTTCATTGGTGGATATAGTTAGGCAATCATATGAAGTCACAATATTTCTGTTCCAATTTTCGATCGGAGTTATCCCTGCGTGAAAGGCTCAGAATTGAACGCGATGCACTGCAATAATTTGAAGGCAATGGCACCGCGATTTTGGATTTGAAAATTTGATCGCTTAGAAATATTACAGATGGTTTAATTAAAAACTGCGAGTGGTACACATCTTGACCTTTACTATAATCGAGCATTTTCGAGCAATCGAGCAGGCGGTCGGAATATTTCTGCTTTGCAATAAAATCCATATAAATGAAATATTTCTTAACGTATCGGTAAATTAAACTTGATGAAATACGCTTTGAAATTATATTATTAGATATAAAGATATAATTTTTGAAATATTAAAATGTTAAATGTCATCACAATTTTTTTTTAATAGTCGTTTTGAGTTTTTTGTAACTAAAATTATTGGAAATGAAAAAAAAGAAAAACACACATTTTATTAGACGAATGTATTGTAAATATTATTGTCACCTCACTTTTTAGTCATTTCATATATTTTAATTTTGCTCGGAAACTTTGGATTCATAGAGGTGCACTTTTTAATTCTTCTGTGGTTAAATTCTAGATTTGAATATAAAGCGTGGTGTTTTCTCTTTCTAAGACCGTTTAAATCATATTTCTCACCATGACATTAAGGGAAATAACGAACTGACATTAAGGGACACAAAAAAGAAAAAAAATAAGCCTGAGGGGAGTCTTTTTATAAGCCTAGAAAAGTATCAGGCCTAAATGATTTAAAGTACAAAATCTCCTACTTAAGGCGATGCACTACGTCGTGTAATATTTTAAATTGAGCCGTTATCAATAACAACCCTTACGTAGATGGTGATAAGGTTTATATTCCCGCTTAACACCATCCGCCTGTTTTGATTTATGCAAGAAAAAAACATGGCCAAAAAGTGCCTTTCATTTTATTTTGTGATGTTCAGGCATAAATATTTAATTTTTTTCCGATCATTTTATAAATAACTTAATTTGCCACATTATACAATAAAATCATAACTGAAAATGGGTTCGTAAGTAGGAGATTTTGAACTTTAAATCAGTTTTCGTAGGCCTTATACATTATTTTTTCTGGGCTTATAAAAAGACTTATCTAAAAAATACTCGATTATTTCAAAGGCCAAGATGTATTCTACTCGCAGTATTTAATTAAAGCATCTAAAACATTTCTAGGCGACCAAATTTTCAAACCAAAAACACATGATTTTGCATTACTACGTATGGCATCGCCTTAACTGCTTTTCGGGGATATGGTATAATGTATATATATATATTTATACATATAATGTATATGTATGTATATATAATAATATTTGTATAATGTGGAAAATTCAATTATGATCGGAAAACAATTAACTTCCTCAAGTGCCAAAAGTACCCATTGGATAACTAAAATTTGTATCTGTCGAGCGCCGGCGTATCCAAAGGTAATCTGAAATAAATAAATTCTGTTCGTGAGATTTTCACTCTCGGCACCGGCGGAGCTATTAGGTCGTGGAAGCTCGGCGTTCCAAAGGTTAAATATTTGTGCCTAAACTTCACATTTTGGTTATGTTTTTTTTTTGCATAAAGCAAAACAGGCGGCTGGTGTTAAGTGGGAATTTCAACCTTATCGCCATTTGCGTAAGGATTGTGTGATTTTGTCCGATTCTAAATGTTAAATGTCGACGTGCACCGCCTTACTGCATTACAAAGAGTTGACATTGTTTCTGAAATGTCATTTAACACGTTCACGGGCAGTGAGTCACCCTACTTTGGCACTATTTTTTGTATTAGATTTTTGCGATTGCTCTAGCATTTCCGTCATGATACGTACCAACCAACACTGTTTTATCTTTGTGTGCAGAAAAGGTCTCATGTGACAGTAAGCGATCTGTGGTTGTGTCAGCAGTGACAGTAAGAAATACACTACCTATATTTTATAAGGATAAAGCAACTGCTCAAGCATATCTGACAAAAAAACTCAATAAACTTCGAATGCTATAGCATCCGCGACATAATTAAACTATCCAATGCGAATGCTATAGCATGCTCGTCCGGGAACGTGTTAATAATTTTATAGACATAACAAAAATATTTATTGTAATAGATACTAAAAATTTAATTTTATATTTTCATATGAAGCAGATATTTGGTGATGAGACATTATTGATTACATTTATTTTATTCAACCATTTTAATTACAGTACATTGGGTGATGTATTGTGCCTGTCTCACTAGGAAATCCTGTATTGAGAGCAGGCAAATTACTTAGGGCACATTAAATTCTTATGCACTTCTTCACAAAGAGCATTGGATAAACATCACATTGTATTCACTAGTACCTATGTCAATTACTCACTGTTTATTTCTGATTTTCTCTGAACGTTACTTTTGTAAAAAATGCCTTCAGAAAAAGTCAGGTATGTAGCAGTAAAATTGAGATCTCATTTCCTATACATGTAAACTATCAATAAATATGTAAGTGAGTCTAGCCCGCTTTAAAAAGTCCCGGTCTACGCCAGGTTATTTTTATAACAGGTGCCTTTACCATTTCATCACAACGTCTCTAGCGTAGAATAAAGAAAACTAGAAATGCTTTCCATATGATTTGAATGGAAACCAGTGTTGCCACAGGCTTAGTATCTTTGGTCCTAACCCAGTTCTGTCTCTTTAACACTTGCCTGACATGTATGTATTACCACATATATATATATATATATATCGCATTTGAATTTCATGAAATTTAAGCAGAAAATCCTGAGACTTTTGGATCACAAAACACACCTACACGGCATTTCATTAGTTTTTCTTTATTGACCTGTCACAATATTTACAACAAATATTATCATCAGCAACCTTGCATAGCAGGAATGTGGATCTTTCAAATACTTTTAAGAGCCCATTAAATGTATATTGCAAGTTCGTCATGGACGAGATTTGGCCTGCTTTGAAGAGCCTTGGACGATTTTAAGTTATGTATTTTAATTACTATTTTTTTTGGTAAACTAATGTTTAAGACAAGATTTTTTATGCATAGCACAAAGGGTAACAATTATTTTATAAGCAATAATTATTAGCCTGAAACACTTATCCACATTGAAAAATCTCCTGATAAAAGATACATGACGCCAACGGGACTTGAACCCGTGTCCTTTCGATTTCTGATGAGTGTTTCAGGCTAATTATGTATTTTATTATCAGGTGTAAATCTTATCTCATCACATTGTATGTATGTGCGGTGCAATGGTGTAATTAATTGCTCTTACCACTGGCTAGGTTTCGCTGGTGTCGGCCATCTAGGTTGTTGCTTCTCTTGTAGTAAGACGTTTTCCCATAATGGCCAACTTTATATTATAACAAACTCAAAAAATAATCAATTTTTATGGGTTTATCTTGAACATAAATGAATTATACTTTATCAAAACCCATTTCTTATACTATGAACTATGCATAAAAACATGTTTACTTCGATTTATTAGGTAAATCCGTCGTTTATTTGGGTTTCTTTGTACAGCTTTTTTCTTCTGTGACATGCAGAATCCCACATAGATAATTTACTTCAAAGCCGTCAGAGGCTATGACAGGAACTATATCCATCAAATAAAAAGGCATTTCTAAACTGTTATTAGCATAAGTGATTCTGACCCTGTCTTTCATACATAAATTTATGCAAGAAGTTTAAAACCGCATTAAAAAAAATATATATATATACATATATATGAATTTCAGTACAATGGTAACTGTAGACTCAAATACAGTTGACAGGTTAAAACAATTTGAAACTTTTATCCACTTTTTTTACCATTACCGGTTTCAGCCCATCTAGAAATCTTTCGGTCCCATAGAATAAAGAATACCACGAAAAGTGCCTTGTGGGCGTGTTTTATGATATAAATATGGGTTTACGATATTCTCGGATGGAGATCTACAATGTTAGATGAGTGTAAGTGAGAAAGAACGCAGGGCTATTAATTAACAGGGCTAAATGGAACTCTTCATTCAAATTTATATAGAAGCCACTTCTAGCGTTATTCTTTATTCTATGGTTAGTCAGTGTGAAGTCCGTCAGTGAAGATTGCGGTGATAGGAAACCGTAACAGTGAAAAATAAAAAAAGTTTTAATAAATCATTTCAATAGCCCAATAATGTAACAAAGAGAATGTGTCATGGGTCAGATGTGACTCGCTTTGAAGAGTTGTGACCTACGCCAGGTTATTTTTGTACTACATAGTTTGAAATCTCAAACAAACTAATCTCATCACAAGTCTCTGTTTATCTATGGTTGTTACGTATAATTAAACTAAAAATTATTATTTATTTGTCATTATAAGTTGCAAGCTAATAATTGCGTATGCAAATCTTATTTTAAGGAAATATACATTATTTTGCATATTTTATTATTTATTTTATTTTGTATAGCACAAAACACCCACCACTCCACTAAAAAAACTGGGTAACCGATGTTTTGATGGTATGCAAAAGATCGTAATTATCATTTGATTGTAATTACCATTTGACATATTATTTGCTTACAATCATTTGTTTATTATTTGCCTACGATAATTTTGATTACGATCATTATACTTATAACCAAAAATTGATATGGAAAAACAGATTGAAATATTGTTTAAAATAACAATTTATTAAAACTATACAATATATTACAACTTACAATGAATTAATGTTAACATTTATATTGCTAAATACTTTGTTTAGGTCTTCAGATAACACACTAAATATTTTCATGTCAATTTGTGTTGAAATTAGGTGAAAAAAATGGTGAAATTTTTAATACATACATAATATAAAATATGTAGATGTACACAATGTTGGTTGACTTAGTTTACCTTCTAGATTCAACCCTTCCAACTGCCATTCAGTGAACATTAACAGGTCAGATTGTATTGGCTGTGGAATTTTGAAATCATATAATATGTAGCTATGTATTGTAATTTAACCCCAAAATTAATTTCAAAATTTACCCATTAGTTGCGAATAAGTTTTATTTTGTACAAATGAACTATTCTGAGGTTTTATTCAGCAGCTACGTCTGTGATGTTGATGGCCAATCCTGACGGAGGAGCCACTAGAGTGAACACTACTCCCACATCGCCTAGATCTGGATTGCCATTTTTCTCCAGAAGACGAATCCAGGACAGCAGAGAATCTCGGGAAGAAGAACCTGCAAAGTCATAATATGCATTTTATGTGTATCCTTTCATCGTCTTATACAGAATCAATTGAATTCGTTGAGGCTCGGAGAAACGGAATTCAGAAAGTTATTATGAATTATCACGAGACCTCATTGACAATTAACTCCCTTTTCAGTGTCAAAAAATCATACGGACTGCCAATGTGTATTAAAGTGAGTGTATAAACAAATATTTCAAACATATATCATGTAGAATCACCTCCTGAAATTAGTGCACTTTACCCCAGGACACCCTTCGTAATGGTCAACTTTTTACAGTACCTTAGGAAAAATAGAAAAAAAAACTGTGATAAAACTATTACTAATTTTATCAACAAAAGTAGACCTCGCATCCGAAAGAGAATGCTTTTAATTTTTTTCTTATTCAATAAATCAAAACCAAAATTTCCTCTGAAATCATAAGATTTATAAGTAAGTACTTAAATACCTCTGCCTACTAATATAAATACATATTTTATGTAAAAAAAAATATTTCAAATGGAATTATTCAACTCGTTCATTGTCGATTTTGTGGCAAAACACCGATTATATTCGGCAAAAAATACCGAACAAATAGAAAACATTATTACTATGGTCTTTTCCACTACTAGAGGATATAGTATTTCTTTCTTGACAGTAATGATTTGCACTTCCCTTATCTTATTCCTCTCACCCCCAAATATTATTCCAATCTCCGTCAAAGCCTATTGATCCGATATTAAGTTATCGATTTGACTGTTCCTAGACCCCCCTTACCAGGTATTGTGTCTATGTTAAATAGCTAAATGTGAACTCACCAGTGGCACAGATAGCCAGGATGGTGCCATCGTCTTGTTCGTGCACATTGGGGAGGATAGTAGGCGGGGAGGGGGAGCCATACGGAGGAGGAATCTTCAACTTTGATACATCTGTAATTTAAAAAATAAGTTTTATTGAAAAATTAAAATAATTATTTTAGAAGCACTGAAGCAAGGTAGAAGAAGTTTTATATCCATCCTGTGTTGTCTTCCTTTTGTGTGATTATAGGCATAACGCTGATAGATCCGCTGCGACCGCTCGATCTTTCTCATAAACGAAGCATGTAACAGCAGAGCTTTCAGCGGCAGTACCAATTATTCTTTACCGGAAGTATCATATCGGAGTCGGGCAAAAGAATGCTGTCAATCAACGAAGCACAACATGGAGTCATGGAGGAACATTCAATAGATAACACCTGAATCAGAAACAAATGCTTTATGGAAAAGGTGGTTTGTAATAAAAAAAATTCAACACTAACCATCCTTGTTTGTTGGATCTTGTGGCCTGTTGATCACAGGACCCGAAAGAACAAAGTAGCTCACTCTCTGATCCCTGAGGTGCACCTTATAAGGACCATTGACTGTGAGAGGTTCCAAATCCCCTATACTCTTTTCTAACTTCAGTTCATCGGGGCTTTTGACCCTGGTGTCTTTATTGATTAGGTATTGTGATCCTTTCAAACTAATGTCGTGTTTCTGTGCCTCTTTCTTCTCCATGTTTGCGAATTCCGTGTCATTGGCGGCTTTCTTTTCCTTTAATGCGACTCGCCTCCGGGCTTCTGCGGCTAATAAGGCTATTTGTGTGGGACTCTGGGCGGACAGGACCCAGGTGCTATCAATGGAGTCTGGTACTTGTTCAGTCTAATAAGAAAAATTCAAATGAGCATGAAAATGAAAAATAAGATTGAGTAAAGTAAAAAATTTGATAAATTGTAAAAGTTATACACCAGAATAGAATTAATATATTCTGGAATTTCACTAACCTTCCAATGGGCTACTAACTTAATAAACATTTAAACCGAACTCTTGTAACGCAATAATATTGAGTTTTTTGCATTGAAAGTGAACCGATTTCAACGATTCACTGCCAACGGATTGCGAAAACTTAACAATATTTATAAAACCAAATATTTATATACTTAAGGACCACTGAATTTTAATTTGATGTCAGTAATTTACTTTTATATACAAAACAATTAATTCATAATTATAGATGTTAACCTCCCAGAAGCCGGGCGTACTGTTTTTTAATGTGAAACCGCACAAGAGTCCCAACTGCTTCCAACCGTCTGGAGCCAGTGAGACCATGGCGACCCCAATGGTGGTATGATATGAGGCTGAAGATATTGGGGAAGTACCTGGCTATTCAGATCTGATCACCAAACACAGCCAAAGACATTTCAAGCAAGGTTTCAATTCTGAATGGTGGTATTACACCAGGGTGATACTGAGAGTATTTTTCACTCTGAAACGTGCCGCAAATATAGTTTATATTATTTAAGTTAGTAAATTGTGAAATAATACAAATTAGCCAAATAAAATATAACTGCGCACGTCGGGATACAGGTACTGTACTGTACTGCTGACCCTGCACAGATCGCAAATTCCAGTGTGCGCAGGTAAAGGTTAATAGATTAATTTGTGTTATTTCACAAATTATTTATTTAAAACAATAAATAGTATATTTGCGTCACATTCCACAGTGACCCATTCTCATAGACAAATATTAAATATAAAATATTTGTTAGGCTAGATAATGTTATATAGGGTATCTTAATAAACGGATTGCAATATTTAGAGCAGAGACGTCAGGTGCGAATGCTGTCCTTGTTCTACCGGTGTTTAGATGGAAGATGCTCCGATGAATTAGCTACATTGAACCCTTAGGCACCGGTGCATTATCGGGAAACATGCAAAATGCACGTCCAACATTTGTACACGGTTAATATTTGTCATATGAGAATGGGTCACTCTGGAAAGTGACGCAAATACACTATTTATAGTTTTAAATAAATAATTTGTGAAATAACACAAATTAATCTATTAACATTTACCATATGCAAATGCGAATGGTAGCAGAAGTCAGGGAGCCCGAGGAAGACATGGCACGATCAAGTGAATCAGATACTCAAGTCGGGCCATGTCAAGAGTCAAAATAATAGAAGAGTATGTATGAATGTGAATGAGGCAAGGAGCGTGTGCCAAGACCGAGTTGTTTGGCGGTCCGTCCTCTCTGCCTACCCCTGCGGAGAAACGGCGTGATTGTTAGTTAGTTAACATTTACCTGCGCACACCGGAATTTGAACCCGCAACCCCCGGATTGCAAGTCGAGAGCCTTGACCACGGAGGCCGTCATTAATAGATATAAAATATACCACATTATTACAGTTGAAAAACTGTATTACATTTTGTTTTTATGTGAATACCGCACAGGAGTCTCAGCTGCTCTCAACCTCTCCCAACCGTCTGGCGCCAGACAGACTGGCATTCCCAATTGGGATATGTTGCGAGGCTGAAGGTAGTGGGAAGGGGAAGAAGATAAGGAAGAGTAAGTTAGGGAAGTCCATGGTTATTCAGTTCTGGTCACCGAGCACGACTAAAGCCATATCAAGCAACTTTTCAATTCTGAAAAGTGGTCTTACATCAGGGCGATACTGAGAGAACTTCCACTCTGAAATGTGCCGCATATATACTATTTTAGAAGAAATATCACAACACGGTATAATACCCAAAAACAAATCACTACATATAATACTTTTGGCCGTGAAAATCTCAAATCATACCTGTTGTTTATTCGTTGGCGATCTGCAGTCGTGCTTGGCAATGATAACAAGGTACCTATAGATAAAACCTTTATCGATCGACCGTGCTAGCTACCCTGGCCGCTTCTATGACTCATTCTTGGTTCAACAGCTTGGCTGTAGAACGGTTTGTCAGCTTATGTGTTTCCTCCCCCTTTTAACACGGGTCTTTTCAATACTTATGTTCAATCCTTTTTATCCTAAAAAATACCCTCTACACAGGATTCCCAAAGGTGACATAGGCCCGAGGGAAATTATTAATTATAACTGTGTGGACTTAATGTAAAAAATAATAATACTGATAACAATATTAGCGGACTTTTAAACTCTTGTCCACAAAATGTTTTATTTTTAACACACTTCTTTAAAATGATATGCTGATTTATGATGTCTATAGTAGTTTGAAATACAACTGTGCACACCCACCGAAAAATAATAAGTCTATACTGAGATTGAATCATGACTATGGGTTCCCCAGTGGAAGCGACCCAGAGGAAGAGGTGGATTGACGGCGTGGAAGAGGATTGGAGCAGGACGGTCAAGGTAAGGACACACTGGTAAAATTAAGGACACATATGCAACGCATTAGGATATCTGGACAACTTACAATTCATATATTTTCTATGAAAATAGATTCAGAAACACACATGTCATATATGATTTAAGATTTTCACGGCCAAAAGTATTTTTGCTATTTGTTTTTGGGGTGTTATGCCGTGTTGCGCTAACTCCTTCTTTAGCCAACGTTTCGGACAGCATATCTGGAGGGAAACGGTTACCCAGCAAGTCAGACAAGGCAAATCATAAGAGCCAAATCTGCACCAAACGAAGACAGAATTGAACAAGAGTCGAAAGGCTGTGCCTTCCTGCCTTATGTGCACAATGTGACAGACAGAATTGCCAGGCTATTGAGAAAGGAAAGTATCAAGACTGTCTTCGGAACAACGACAAAGATACAGGACTTACTGAGGTCTGCAAAGACTAAGTTTCCTCTGGAAACAGATGGAGTGTATAAACTCAGCTGTTCCGGATGTGACAAGGTCTATGTAGGCCAGACAGAGCGGACTATCTCCAAAAGGATCTCAGAACACTTCAGAGCTTGTAAACTCGGCCACCCTGACAAGTCGGCAATTGCCGAACATTTGATTGACACCGGGCATTACTTTGGATTTGTTCCTGAAGTCCTAGGGAGACCCAAAACTTATAGAGCACGGCTGATTACGGAGGCCATTGAAATCCATAAAAATCCCGTAAACATTAATAGAAACGATGGAGCTAAGCTCAATAGTTCTTGGTATCCGGTAATTGACGGCTACACCAGAGCTAAACGAAGAAAACCACTTTAAACAAAAAATGATACGTTAATGTTAGCTCAGAGGGTTGGAGCTGGCGACACGGTATCACAACCTCATACATAAGCTCACATTTCACCACAACCTCAAATAACACATCTGCCCTGATGATGGACACTGCAATGCTGTCCGAAACGTTGGCTAAAGAAGGAGTTAGCGCAACACGGCATAACACCCCAAAAACAAATAACAAAAAAACACACTTGTCATACGCAACGCAATCCTACGCTTCCCATGCAACGACGATCTGTGCTGTCCAGATCAGCGTGCAACGTGTGAAAGAAAAATGGCATTGGTAGAAAGCCTTCCAACGAGTTGATTTAACCTTTAAGGTTATGTTTGTTTTTACTTTTGCTCCTTTTGTTGTTAAAATGGGAGATAGTGATTTATAACGTAAAAGCCATTAAATATTGTGATACTACGATTCAAATTTACGTTGCGTGTGTAGGACAAGTGTGCACATTGGCTTGGGAATGTAGTAATTCATGCGTTGCGTAAGTGGGCTCAGTGTGTCCTTACCTTAAGGCAATGGTCAAATCCAGTAATGGCGTAATAACGATGAGTAGTTAGTTGCGAATGCTCACATGGAAGAGGCTGATGGTTGTGTTATTGTCCACGCTGGTGATCCTCGCGAGCGCTAGGCGCGCCAGCTCCATCGCATCGGCTGGTAGTGTCTGCGGCAGGTACCAGGGGCTGAGATTGCGGAACTTGGGCATCCAGTACATCATGCGCCAGAACTTACGAAGTGGAATGCCACGGTCGCCAAACACCGTCATCAGGATGTCTTGCATCTCGAAGTCGGGCATCACGCCTGGAGAAAAGTTAATATGTAACAGATTTTTATAAAATACAAACTCCACACAGAAAGGCCTGAGGTTTGCAGCGGTGCCTATGTCATCTTTGGTGATGCTTTTGTGAAGGGTGTTTTTTTTAACAAAGGTGTGGACCTGGGTTTTGAAGAGACTTCTGGAAGGAGTTTGGGACACTCCAGGAAGACATGGTTAAAAGAATCAAATAATGGATTCGGGTCGTATCGAGATGAGAATAAATTAGGTTGTTCAATACTTACATGAAAGATGCAAGAAACTTGAAAACTACAATAACACAAAAGCCTGTTCTCACTGATCTATTTCATAGATGAGTTGGGATCCCATTTACCTTTACAACAAATTGTAGGAACTAATTATTTAAAATTTGTGTAATAATAATGATTACATTTTCTTCATTAAAAATTGTTTAATCTTAAAAGTAATGTATTGAGAACTTTTCTTTTTTTAACTAAGATTGTTTGATGCATGACTATACTCGAATGGGAATGTTTATCGCTATGTAATTATTATTACGGAATGTAAACTCCTTAAAAAATACACATTTTATGAATGAATGCTTTATACCATTGTCTTCCATCTTTTCCAGAAGATCTACGGCGCACTGCTGTTGCTTGGGGAAGTGCATGAACTCTGCCTGGAAGATATTAGTGGGAATAAACCTTCCTTTCGGCAACACTTCCAGCAAAGCTTTGTACACTTCTAAGTCCTTGTTTACCCCAAACTCTTCCAAGTACCCGAGGGCCGCGTAAATAAACTCTACGTGGCCCCTTCTCCTCGAATCACTTTCGATGAACATGTTAATCATTTGTATGTAAGAAGTCTTGTCTTTTTTAGCAACTGTGTTAAAAGCGTCGTAAATTACGACCCTTTTTTCTGGTTCGCTTGTTTTCAGTCGCACACAAAGCGAAGTTGTCACCCGAGGGCGTAACAAATTAAACATATAACGTATAGACATGTTTGATTCCGATACTCTGAATATTTAGTTAAAAATATAACTAAACCACCGGCGGTCAATAATGTTATAATATCATTATTTACGAATTTATTGACTTAAAATTAGAACTTTACGAAAGTACAAAGATTCCATTGAGAATTTCACAAATTAGTTTTGATAATGTGATTGATATTGATTGTGTCTGCTTCCAGACTTGCATAATAACTTGACAGTTAAAAGCTAGGCATAAAAGCTAGGTTAAAATTAGAGATGGTCGAATATTCCTGTCCCGGTTTCTTTGCTGTCACTGGAACCGTTGATATTATTTCTCCGAGGAGTCGGCTATTTTTGGAACTAGTTTCTTTCGCCATATTTTTTTAAATCAAAAATGAAAGATATATTGAAAAATGGTAAAAAAGCAACAAAATATTTTTAATAAATATGTTTCTTTTCGTCAGATTTTTTCTAGCCGACTTCTTTCCCCCAGGGTGGGAACTTTTTCCCTTGGAAATGCTCTAGCAACCCCCCATGGCTTTTCTATTTTGAGGAACCGGTTCCAAAGGTAACTGGATAAAGAACCGGTTGCATATCGGTCTCCGGTAACTGGATCCGCGGTGACACTTTAGATATTACCATCTCTAGTTAAAATACTTCATGCGGTGTTGCCATAAAGAAAAATAAAAACACCGACAGATCACTCACACCTCTTCTCTATATGGAAACATTAAATATTCGCGGGCTTTATAAAAGTTTCAAATCAACATTCTAATAATATTTACTATTTCTACGGACAAATCGAGGTTTTTCGTCTGTTTTGATAATAATATTTGGATGATTTGTATGGCGCCGTTTTTTTTTTGCAAAATCATCTCAAGGGCTCTTTGTCTGATATCACGTTAAAATCATGCATGTAATGTTAAAATAAATATATTTAAATTAGCTAATATAAAGTTAAGTTTATTTTACGGAGTTCCCAAAGTAAATTACGATAATAATAATGTTTGTTTATTTCAGCTGAACAGAGCGGTGAGTGCAATACTCTGTCTGCCAAATAAATGCATACTTCTAAAAAACTACATAAATAAAAAAAAATAATAAATAAACTACATAATTACAAAAAAATTAAGTTGAAAATAAAATAAAACATTTTTAGCATTTGTATTACGGTGGCTTGAGGCAAATTCTCCATCCATGGTGTAGGGGAGTGCCCTGCCACTGGGCTACGGCCTGGACAAGAGTGTTTTCCGATCTCCAGTAGCGCTGACTCGTCCCTGCTACTCTGTGGCGCATCAGATCAGTAATGATAAAAATGAAATGCTTTTATAAAGCGTCACATCCCTATGTCTGTGGTCACATCAAAGGCGCTCCGTTGTTTTTTAATCGATATCGGATGTTAATTAAAACTACAAACTTGTAAAAGCTTACTGTTTAAAACATAATTTTGTATATTTTTTTATATTTTGAAATATGAAAGAAACTGAATTAATCTGGCTGACCTAATCGAAAAATAATTATTCTAGATTCGTCTTAGGTGAAGTAATCATATATAAATATTATCTATTTTCTAAGACGTAGCGATTAATATTAGATACGCCGCATGCAAGACAGATTTACAAATAATCCAATGGTAATTCATTTGCAATAATTATTATTGATCGCATACATAGGCAAATCATTTTTGTTGTTTGTTTTTGGGGTGTTATGCCGTGTTGCGCTAACTCCTTCTTTAACACGGCATAACACCCCAAAAACAAACAACAAAAAATGCTTTTGGCCGTGAAAATCTAAAAACTTACCATAGGCAAATCATTTTAAAGAGATCCTTCCTTGTGTGGTGGTGTACTGGATGAATAAACAGTATCGATCATGTGTTTGGATGAAAATTTAAATTTAAAAAATCTTTGTTCCTTGTACCTACAAATAAAATATTAAGTACAAAAGGTATAGTATAGTAGATCATATTTTGTACAGTTAACCCAATAAACAAAAAGTAAAAAATACAAATTGTGGACATTATAAAGTATAAATATAATAAAATCGCGAGTGTATGGGACAAGCAGAGCCCGCACAAATACTATATATACGGCAGGACACAGGCACAAGTGGACACTTTTGTCCCAAATGCACAGTTCAGACAGAGCGATTTTAGTTGAACGACTTTTATTGAACGACAAAAATTGAACAAGATTTAGTTCAGACGTATCAATTTAACTCGAACCGATATTATTAATCAAGATGGCCTCAAGTGAAGTTATCGCTTTCATACCATTTACGGAACGAAATTTAGAATATGAAAAAGGTCAAAAAACTTCGTATATATTTTGGTAAAACAATGATAATTATAAAAACTGTTACAAAAATTAAATGTAAAAGGAGAAAAGAAAAATAACGACACTCAGTACAGAAAAAGCCGATATGTCAGTATTTTTAGTAATGGTTTCGCTAGGCTTATCTATCTTGTCGTGGCTCCCTCTCAAGCTAAGCTTAAAATGCAACTGATATACCGGCCCATTTCCCACTTGCCCAAAATCCTTATCCTCAAAATCCCCCATATTTCTTTTTTTTGGATTGATTATTGTTTTTCATTTTTCCTCTTATTTTCTCTTCTTTTTACATGTATTTTTTCCGGTTTTCTTTTCTTTTTTTTAGTAACAGCAACGAGTTTACAGGCGAGAACTGAACTCCGTTGTCTGTTTTGTTTTGTTTATTTTCCCCATTAGGGGTTGGATAACGGGCCTCGTCCCCGCATGCACGACTGGAGCTTCTTATTATTCTTTCTTACCGGGGGACTCCGCCAATCACCTGCGCCACCCCTGATGAGCGTTGGTGGTCAGAGGGGTGACTGTGCGGGCTGGGGTAACCTCCACCCTGCCTCCGACCTCCTGACGCTTCTTTCCCCTAGGTTCTTTAGGGTTTTATCCCTCTTTTTCCAATTCTTATCTTCAGGGCACCACCGGGTGGTCGGCTAAGGGGTGTGGAAGTCCTGACCTGCACCAGTCGCCCCAACCACCACCAATTTCTCAACAGGACTGCCAGTCGTGGTTCGGCGAAACTCCCCCGTCACTCTATTGTTTACTTTACTTTTATGTGTTTACAGGTACTGGAGTGTGGGTCCCCTCCACCAACTATCTGCCTGACACTTGAACTTGATTGTTTTGTTGTTTATTTTTCTGTGTTGTCCTTAGTTTAGTACTTGTAAGCGCTCGCATACCGCTTCATAACACCGTATGCGGGGACATTGAAGGCCTAGCTTCATTTATATAAATTGTAGAGCCGTTTATTCAAAAAAATTAGATTCATGCGAGAGCTCCGAAGGGGTGACCATAAGTCACCTATACCGGGGTGGGACAGGGTGGGTGTACCTTCAATTTCTTTTTTTTTTCTCCAAAAACTCCTTTTCTCCCTTTGAAATCCAAGATCCCCCAGATCTGGGGACTTCTCCCCAGACGTGCCATCACTGCAGCCACTTCTGTATTTATTATGCCAAATTATATATTTCCCACATGTGTTTAATAGGGGTAATTATTTTAACATTGGTGAATATTCTTATCTTCTCACATGATGCAAGAGAGTTGAATAAATGACATTATTTTAAAATGCGTGGTAAAGCCGAAAACTCGTTAAAATTAATTGTTTCGGTCTCAGCTTGAAGAAACGAGATAAGGATTGATAGTGTGATACGAATGATACGATACGATAGTATCATATTATACAGTACCCAGAGATGAAGTTTATCAAAGATGTGTCATTGTAAAATTTTGAGATGAGCAAATATTTATTTATTTATTGGATGATTTTTATAGCGCCGCTTTTGCGAAATATCACCTCAGGGGCGCTGTACAGTTAATGCAGATATTACAAAAAAAATATATAAATATTACAAATTGAAATTAAGTTAAATAAAATGAAGTACAGAAACAGGTGACACGGAGATGGAGAATCTGCTGCAAGAATCCTAGGTGGTGAGGAAACTGGACCAGCTGCTGCAGCGAGAGAGTCCACCGCGTCCACCAACAGTGCCAGCACGAGGTTCGTCATCCTTCCAGGTATGTGTCTGCTGCTAATAGAGCGCTGACACAATGTCCTGTCATGGATTCCAGACCTTGGCAGCACCGCTGTGACATTCGACGAAGGTAGAGGATGGAGACTCTGCAGCAAGAATCCTAGGTGGTGAGGAAACTGGACCAGCTGCTGCAGCGAGAGAGTCCACCGCGTCCACCAACAGTGCCAGCACGAGGTTCGTCATCCGTCCAGGTATGTGTCTGCTGCTAATAGAGCGCTGACACAATGTCCTCTCATGGATTCCGGACCTTGGCAGCACCGCTGTGACATTCGGAAAGTCCATCTCCTTGTACACTTGTTTCTGGTTATTATGTTAGTGGTGCATTGTTCCGAAATAAAAGGCGGCGGATGGGATAATAAATCAGCTTGGGCACTTGTTAGGGCTTCCAGAGTTTCCAAGAATAACATTGAAAACATCTGGCGTACCTACAGTTACCGATTCTCGTCCCAAGTTCAACTTCATTGAATTTAGAATATTTTTAGCACAATTTTCGATTATTCATTTTTGAAACACTGCACTCTAATCACATTACTATTAAGTATTAAGTTCTGATTACTAATTGGTAAGTTAATTTAAAATGTTGATTCACTGATTTTTAAAATAACTTCAAAGGGATGTTGCCTCGTTTCCCTTGAAAATACTAAAAAAAACACAAAGCGGTTGCAGACGGCATGACGCGTCCAGCTGCCACAAAGGGTCTATAACGTCCGATATAGGGAGTCTAAAATTAAACCGTTTACGTCCATAGGCTTCTGTGCACTGATGCTAGATGAAAATAATTATTTTAAATTAAATTATAATTATGTTTTTACCATATAGATCAACATCGCTGCGCGCCCAGCATATTTGGGAATTTGTGGGGTAAGAGGGGACTGCGGGCGGATGACCTAGGTAGGTGATCACCGTAATCAATAATATTCGGATGATTTGTATTTTTGCATAACGCCGTTTTTATGAAAAATTATCCCAAAGGCGATTTGTTGGGACTGTTAGGTGTTAGATATTATCAGCGCCTTGGTATTTTGAGGCCTGGAGCGGACTGCTCCAATTGCGCCCGTATAGGTCCGGCCCTGCCGATATGCTACTATTTAATGCAGGTTTCCGTACAAGGCGCTTTCCGAAATATTCTGAACTTGATATTTTTGCACGTGCAGCCGTCTCTAGCGACGAAGACAATGATATTTCTTTTCCATAAATTTACAAGCATTAATAACGATCTAAAAGAAGATTTTTGGTTCACTCATACAACGAAATAAATGTTCATTGTAGGCACTCATTGGACTCTCTCGCTGAAGCAGCTGGTCCAGTTTCTTCACCAACTAGGATTCTTGCTGCAGAGTCTCCATCTTCAATCTTCTTCGAACGTCACAGCGGTACTGCCAAGGTCTGGTATCTATGTGAGGATATTGTGTCAGCGCTTTATTAGCAGCAGTGACGGTTTATTAACAGCAATTGACGGCCGGCGTGGTCTAGTGGTATACGCTTTTGACTACAGATCCGAAGGTCGCGGGTTCGAACCCGGCGTGCGCAAATAAATTTTATTTGATTAATTTGTGTTATTTCACAATTAATTAATTTAAAATAATATATAGTATATTTGCGGCACGTTCCAGAGTGGAAGATACTCTCAGTATCGCCCTGGTGTAAGACCACCATTCAGAATTGAAACGTTGCTTGAAATGGCTTTAGCCGTGTTTGGTGACCAGATCTGAATAGCCAGGTACTTCCCCACCTTCCTCTTCCCCATCTCCCTCCCCTCCCCAATACCCTCAGCCTCACAACATACCCCAATTGGGGATGCCATAGTCTCACTGGCTCCAGGCGGGAGCAGTTGGGACTCTTGTGCGGTATTACTGTAAAAAAAAAAAAAAAAAAGACACATACCTGGACGGATGACGAACCTCGTGCTGGCACTGTTGGTGGACGCGGTGCACTCTTTCGCTGCAGCAGCTGGTCCAGTTTCATCACCACCTAGGATTCTTGCTGCAGAGTCTCCATCTTCTATTTTCGTGTCACCTGTTCCTGTACTTATTTTACTTTACTTAATTTCTCTTTATTTTTTGTAAAATGTATATTTTTTGTAATACCTGCATCAACTGTAAAGCGCCTCTGGGGTGATATCTTACAGAAGCGGCGCTATACAAATTGTCCAATAAATTAATAAATTCGTTGACGCCAAGGAATTACATGATAATGATGTCAAATGCACTATTCTTTCCAACCTTAATCCACTTCTTCTCCACTAAATCCTTAACGAATTCCGGTAAATTATAGTTATATAAAAATAATGGATGTTTTCCCACGTCCACAATAAACTTAACATTCAAATCAAGTTCGGACGTCATTTCTGTCAAACGAGCAGTAGATCCGAACGCAACTAGTGGTAGTGCTACCAACATAGTCAGTAGCGTGCAACTGACGTCAAACACGTAGTCGATGAAGAGCGTCGTTTACTAGCGTGAATTGGAAAAATTGTATGGCGGGCACTTACGAGCGGCGCGTATGCTACGCGCACTAAAATCAAGTCGCTTGTAAGTATTCCCGTGTACGAAGGGCCTAATCTAGAAGGGCCGAAGTCTAATCCCCACTTAAACGCCTGGCTAAGATTTGTATAATAAATACCAACACGTTTGCTGTGCAGATTGCATGTCCATAAACAGAATAGGAGTTTTCTCCTAAAAGTATTTATTTTTTGAAATTGCCAAATATATATTATCACCAAACCCATTTCAACACAGGCCAGAACACTGAATAAAGTTGGTCGCCTATTCAAATAAGAAATTAAATTACAGAAAATCAGAAAACTGTACGAATATAACATATGCTTATTAATCTACAAAATTCAATATGGATTTATACACAAGAACATTTATAAAAACATCACAAGTATATGAACACTACACAAAACAACATAATATACTAGACACACATTCAGCAAAGACTAAAAGTGGTAAAAGAAACATGGTCCACGAGGGTTTACCCGTACACATGTACAATCTCCTTCCCAATAGCTTGACATATTAAGTAAATATAATGAATATAGGTATTTAACCCTTTAAATATTTGGAATATGATGTTTGGGACCAAATTTGTTCTCCTAATAATTAACGGGTTAAGAAAAAACTGTTTGCTCTTAAGATCACCGAGCAAAATTAAAATGTACTTATGTAGTTTACAGGTAGTAAACAATTATATTTGCATTTTATTGTTTACTAGCTGAAAAAAATTTATACAAAGAAAGGCATAATATTCCATACTTCTATCTCAAAGAGTTTCAAAATTCTTTCAGTGAGAGCAATTCTGTGGTACAAAATTATATTTCAGTACATAAATAACCCCTTATATAGGGTTTTCCAATAAGAGGTGTTATTTTGAATAGCCCGCTATTTCGGTAGATGTTACTTTTGAAGCTGTCAGTTTTAATTTATATACATAATAAAATAAAAGAAGTGATAAGAAAGTGATAAGTGATAAGAAGTGATGTATAGTTTGTGGCAAGTGTGTGTATATGTATATAAAATAAATAAAAAATTAATTTATATACATAATAAAATAACACCTCTTATTGGAAGACCCTATATATAAACAGGTTAGAACACAATCATAATACTCGTTTAAACTTTAATGAAGGATTTATTGTACCTAAGCATACAAATAAATATGGAACAAAGAACGAATAAACTATATGATTGCCAGTTGTTTTAATATGTTACCTGCTGAAATTAAAAACTGTGCCCAAAACAAACAATTGGTGAACTTGCTGAAGACTTGGCTTACTGAAAGAATTAATTTGTATTAGCTTACAATGATATATTATTCTAAAGACTTTTAAAATTGTTATTTACGTTTTTCATAATTTTTCTTTTGCTATATTTCAGTAAAATTTTTAATTTTTATAATTGTAAAAATGTAACTGTAAACTCACTATAATAAAATTTATAATGTAAAGAACCCGTTAGACAAACTGCTAAAAAGCAGTTTATCAGGATTTTTTGCCTTATATTTGTAAAGTGTGTAAAATATAATAAATTTTTTTTTTTTTACAAAATGTGTACTTTTAAACGTCAAAGAAAGTGAAATGTGTATATTTCTTTTAACTTAAAAAAAATACATGTAAGATCAATTGTTATGTTTCTATCGAAGCCATTCTACGTGATTTAAATAATTAGTTACGTCATAAATGAGAATTCAGTAGGTAATTGGAAGCTGTCATAACACAGTAACGTGTATTGTACACAATTCATTGATTTAATAAACTAATATGACATTGAAAATGATTAAATTGGAAAAATTAGTTCCAAGATGATATTGTTACTTCTGAGTTTAAAATATATGATACGATAATTAGGTTCCAATAGTCGAGCGGTTAGATGTGTTGTCCAAGTAAGACAGATATCGTGGGTTCGATTCCCAGTTGAGACCATTACAGTTTTATTTTTCTGTGTCTTGTTCTGTTTCATGTTTCGTTTATTTTTATTGGTATCTTCTTCTTATTAAATGAATATTACATTGATTTAATAAACGAGGATTGCCCATGTTGTTGCTTATGTCATTAATCAGTCTGGAAACCCTTTATTCGACGTTATCCATATTTAATTATTATTAAGTATATACTTTAATTATTTATTATTTTTAATTTATTGTTAAATACTTTATTTAATTAAAAATTATCTAGCAAATGTAATTATTATTATCTACTTAATTTACATGTTTTTATTTACTACATGTTTCTGCTATCGTGGTACGAGAACACGCCGTCAGATGGAATGCAGGAAAACACTTTTTCTTCTTGACATATAAATTTATTGGAAAATATTTATAGGCATAATGGTTTAACTAGGGTCATCATAAAATAGAGAGCGAACAGCTCTATTTGAAAGCTGCCGCCGCTTTAAATAAAACGTCACGAATTCTTAAATCATAAATGATACACAAACAAGACAATATCTTTATAAAAATACCAGGCCAATGAATTGTTTTATTGTAGGGTCGAATGTGCAAATGTGGGAAACTGCACTAACTTTGAAAATACGAACTGTGGGAATGGGCCTGATTTTATTGAGCAATATGTAAAAGTCGCATTCTGGAAGATACACTACATTTATGTGTGTTTTATGATTTACTTATGATTATTTTATTATTATGTGCTTATATTTATTTATTTACTATTATTAACTTATTAGTACTTGCCTGTTAGTATTTACCTACTTTTATTTATTTATTGTTATTTGATAATTGTCAGTATGGTCTCCATATGATTGTGGCTGATAAGCCAACACTGTTACTTTGTAATACTTATGTAGTCAGTAGAGAGTTATTGTTACCAACTTTAAACATACTGCCCAGCTGTAATTTTAGTTTGAATAAGTATAGTATTTATTTTTGTAAATTTCTTTTTTGGTTTATTTTTAAATATTATATTATATTCACACGTTTAAAAAATATATATTTACCATAATTGTATTGCTGCACATCTCGACACAGGAATTCTCTAGTGCGATGAGCGGCTTATGATTTTATTGTAATATACTATTTTTTTTAATTAAAACAAAAAAATAATATATATAAATCTAACAATGAGATTCTGGCTCAAATAAATTTCTTCATACCGGAGTCTCACTGCCAAGGACATCAGCATTAACTCCAGTACCAATATATTTATTAACTCTTTCGTGGGGAGAGCCACGGAAATGGTATGAAAAGATGGATATGTTTTTCATGACCTATAACGCATTTACAAGGTTTTAGCACTGCAGATACATTGTTTAAATGGTACAATTATAACGACTTAGACCAAATCTGCATTAAAAAAAGTAAATTTAATAAATAAATAACGTTGTTTAATATTGAAACAGTTTTTTTTTATAATTATTCCAAATCCCAGTTCCTACTCACATTGCGTTTTCCATTGTTTTTGTTCCTTTCCTTAAAGTCTCGCCTTAGATGAAAGATAATTTGAAAAAAGAAGAACAACGCCAGTATCATTGGTTTTATGTTTGAATATTAATCTGGTGAAAAATCCGTAAAACAGTGCAAATTATCATTCCCAAGTTAAATAATTAAATAGTGTTGTGTGGTGATTGTAAAAGAGTTCGTATTGTGGAAATCTCTAACATTAACGGTTAACAAATTATTATAAGCAATAATTACTTGCCTGAAATATCCAGTAATTATTGCTTATAATAATTTGTCATCCTTTGTGCCATGCATAAAAAACCTTGTCTTATGAACATTGGTTTATCAACAAATATAGATATAATATGTCTCGACGCCATCTAGTGGAAATTCAGCACTAAAAAAGCCTTTCCTACAAAAATAAATTTGGTTGTTTACAGGTGAAAAAATATAATAAGCAATCAAAAGGTGCGGGTTCAATTCCCGTCGACGGCATTTATTTTTACTCGGGAGATATTTTCAATTTGTATGGATATATCAGGCGAGTAATTATTGCTTATAATAATTTGTTATGCTTTGCGCCATGCGTAAAATAACCTCGTCTAATAAACATTAGTTTATCATTAAAAAATAATAACATTAACGGTGCTTAATAACTAACTAACAGAATTTTCCAGAAACCAAAAGAACTCCAAAAGAAACAACTATTATCAATAGGTAAAGGTCTCATTTTCCTCACTCCTAGTATTTCTTGTAATAAATAAACACGATTCATCGAACTTTTCTTCTCGCTTAAAATTCAGTCCATTTCAAGTACCAATCGTTGGTACGAAACAAACGTGTTATTATTGATTTATTGTTATTGTGTTTAATTCGTAATACACCATTTTTATTTATTTAAAGTAATCTTAATTTAATAATGGTAAGTATTATTATGTTTGCAAGTATTTTAGTTGTTTCGGCATTCAAGTTGAGGTTAATAATAATTGAATAACTTGTTTTTGTGAAAAATTACCTCAAGGGCGCTGTACAATTTATTATGAATTCCTAGTCTCTATCTAATTTTATTATTTACAAACAGATTCAGAAAAACATAATTATTATTTACAAACAGATACAGAAAAACATTCTTTCCTGGCTGGCCACTTCAGATAAACACACTTTTATTAAAAATATTACGACTTTGCACGTAGAAGACAGTATAGTAAAAACACTGGACTTTTTTTGGACTGGATTTTACGTCTCCTATTTTACCCTCCATTACTAATTATATTATTTTTATTAGAATATTAGTGACAAGAGTGGAGATGATATTTCTTTTAAAAGATTTGAGACTTTAGGTTTGGAGAATTTTAATGAAATGACCTTCAAAAGCTTACAAAACTTACAAAAAATATTTACATGTTGTATACATTTATTATTTACAATGCGAATTAATCACAACACCGATAAGTAAGCCGGAGCCATTACGTTAAGTGATTTAAATACCATTCAGCATAGCTTGTACTGGATTCTTTCAGGACATTTGATCATTGAAGATTTTTTAGATGCTCTGAAATGTGGGAATATTTAGATACGCCGCGCCGGTGATAAGTCTTGCAATAATAAGCAATTCAATAATCTAGACGAGAAACAACATAAGAATTGAGTAACAATTTAGTCGCCTCTGTTGGCGTGTTTCTCCTCACTGCTTTAATTGAAAGAACCCCGTGCTTACAGTTCTGTTCAGTTAAGTCGGAAAAATCACGGATTTACACCCAATAGTTTGATATATGTTTTTGGAGTGATGTCATTTCCTGAAATGGTTATTGGGGAGTTATCAATGTTATGCTGAAGTGTGCTTGTGGCCGTTCAGAGAAAATCAGTCTTTGATGGATTCAGCTACAATCTGTTTGAGGTCATCCAGCAAGTTATTGTTTCTAGACACATGATGTTTGATGTGTTTGATAATAAAAATGATGTGACAATAACGGGTTAAGAAGCACCCAGTGATGCTCACATTACCAAATAATACTCACAGCGTATCAATAAATACATAAAACAAATATTAACGGCTGTCTAAATAGTAAAAACTAAAATACTCGCAGAACTTGCGGCGTCATCTCTAAATAGTATAAAATAAAGTCGTTTTTCGCGTCTGACTACGCAACGAATTTTGATAGGGTGTTGACTATCGTCTAGAAAATTTCTTCCGAAAGGTTAGTCTATATACATGTATATTATATTTGTAGAACAAATGGTTTGAAAACATAATTTTTATGCATTTATTTGTTATAAAATTTCAAAAGATTACAATTTTTGTGATTTTCTAAACTACCAAACTAGGCTCGTGCCCTTATTATGGTAGTCGTAATGATTTATGTAAGAATTAAAAAAATAATATTTACTAGAAAATAATAAAACACAAGGGAAAAGGTAGTGGTGTTTATAAAGTTATTTATTTCCACTAAGACAAAAGTTTTTGAACTGGGAAAACCGATTTGTAACATTGTTCAAACAAATTCTCGACTGGTTACGCAATATTAAAAATTACATGTAATCTCCCTTTGAATACCATAAAACGACCATAATAATGTAACAATGTTCATTCTATGTCCCTGAGCGCATCTGTTTGAAATGAAGATACCCTTTTCAGTTAAAGTGAAATGCGAACAACTGAAAAAGCACAGTCCCACATAGAGTCCTCCCACCTGTTGCATGCCATCACCCACCCACCCCCTCCCTGTCGAGCTTTTCCTAAACCCTCGGGCTGCGGGGGTGGCGGGTGCTAACGGCTAGGCGCCGCTTTCACCAGAACTTAATATGATAACTTGATAAATTACCCTTACTCTAGGGGTAACTCTTTTAATAAATTATCAAAATTAATTTATAACTCTGACGAGTTCGAAAGTTCTTATTTTTTGTTGTCTTACGTCGCAAACACAAAAGTGTAGCATGTAGTTATATTTTAATTGAGTTTATATTTTAACATAGATCCTGGGATCGATTCTCACTTGAACTAGAACGTTACCCTTTTATTTTTCTGTGTCTTGTTCTGTTTCATGTTTCGTTTAGATTTATTAGTATTATCTTCTTCTTCAATGATATATTACATTGATGGGTACAACCTCCAAAAGTTATTAAAAGAAAATTATTCAAATAAAAATGAATATTCGTTTAGGCTTTGAGAAGAAGTCAATAGGTGTCCCATATAAATAAAAATCAGATTTATCCGAGACACTATCTAGGTTACAAAGCAATTCTTTTGAAATTTGTAATCATTCAAAGAGATGGATGGGCAAAATTATTTAGCAAAGTAATAATGTTCATTATGTCCCAACATTAGAGACGTTGTCCCAGTAAGACATAGGTCCTGGGTTCGATTCCCAGTTGAGACCGTTACCTTTTTTATTTTAATAATAATAATAATAACATGGCATTTATATAGCGCAGTTTAGTGTCATTTCACTTCAAGTGCATGTGCTTTATGTGTTTATTGTTCTGTTTCATGTATCGTTATCTTCCTTTTCAATGATATTTTTTAACCTAAGTATTATTATTTTTTCTACCGAAGAAACACTATTCATAAAGTAATAAAATTGATTTTGTTATTATAATCGCTGAATATAATTAAAAGGTGTTTTTACTGATTCAAGATTCTTGACTTGAATCGGAAGGATATAGTCATAATGTTGCATAATTTAATTATCTGTTGTAAAATTCTGACCTTTCAGAAGACGGTTTTAGCGGTCCACGTGCTATTACTATTATTTGAGTAAATACACGAATAACTTTGATAGAGCGTCGAGCAGGTGGTAATGTGCGCTTTAGGCCGCACGAGCGGATATTTTGCTTGCATTGGAGCGATCCGGCGACTGCTTGAAAGCTGGGTTAGGTAGCTACTGCTGTTTGCTGCTGTTACTGCAATTGCTTGGTAAGTGCCATGTTACTGAGCCGCTGGGTAGCCTCTCGGGGACCACACACATGAAATTAAAATACAGTCACGATCAGCTGTTGGGGCCTGTGTGGAAGTGAGGGTAGGGGAGGGGAAACGCGCGAGCGGCCAATCAGTTGCTCCGGTTTCTTGGTTGCGGACGGTGTCTGTACGATTTTCTCTGTTCAGTTCTGCGCGGGCTAAGCGAAACTCGCGAACGTAAAGTTTATTCAGCAGAAACTTCGTTTCAATTAGACATTCAAGTCTCGCCGGCTCTTCCACGGTCCCCCGCCTTCTACAGACGCCTTACAATCGCCGGGAGAGTTCGTTTGCTAATTAGCGAGTTTTTCTAGCGTCCTTATTAAATTTCCTAATTAAAAGTTTTGGCGAGAAGTCGCAAACTATCGAGTTCCAGCTTACCTGCGGAGTTTGTACGTCTGCACCGGGGTTTCATAGTTTGGAAAGATTTGCTCTGACTGTTCAGTTGCATTCCTCATTCTGCCGGCGACCGAAATAAAGTGATTTCTTAGTTCAGTGGCGGGAGAAATTCTGCTGGTAATATCGTCAATAATAAATTATTGACAGTTGAAGTTTTGTCGTTCAGTGTGCGAGAACAAAAATCTGCAAAGATGTTCACCGCCGCAAGAAGGTCATTCACCATCCTGGTGACATTGCTGATTGCAGGTATGTACCACTTTCCATTTATGAACAGTGTATTTCAGAAACTTAAGACCAAACAGAACTGTTGTTGCGCGCTTCGAAACTTTCCAATTATTGTTTAGCGCGACAAGTAACAATTCGAAGACTTACCTACATTGCTTTTAGTACAGGTAATTTCAATAAGTTTTCAAGCATTATTTCATCAATAAATTATCATTGCCGAACCGTCATGTAGGTAGGTACTAAAACATTTTAATACCCGTGTCTGTGACAGTTAACTTATTTTTATCAAGAATATTAATCTTTGAAAACAGTGACTTCAAGGAAACCTAAGTAATAATAAGATTTCACAGTTGATTATTTTATTAAAATAATTGTGAACTTTGAGCGCAGTTTTTACTTTATTTTTTTGCATTGATGTTTTGTGAACGTTTCGCTCTTAAAAAAAAACATCGTCAGTTGTCCCATGTACCTATTTCAGGACAGCAAAAAGTCGTACGTAGTTTATTAGCATTGTGTTGCCAAATAACAATTCTCTATTCCACAACAATAAATAAGTTAAATAATGGCAACCACTTACAAGTACGCAAGTAGTGCTGTAGATATGGCTTGAAAAGAAATACAACTGTGAACACTAGAGACCTGAAAAAATCGCGTTTGCGATAACACTACTTTTTACGCAAAATTCGTAATTTTTTCGCGAATTTCCGTATTTTTTACGCGATTTTCTGAAAGTAATATCTATCTCACGGGTTGTTTCGGAGAATTTGAAAATTCATCAAATTTCAAAGTTCATTATCAAATTCTGTGAAAGATTTTTCAAGTTCTGATTTTTATTTCAGTTCTATCAAGCAACTAGCCCATAATGATATAATAACAGAATTGAATAGGAATTTCACAGAACCTGAAAATGAACGTTGAAATTTCATGAATTTTTCACATCCTCTGAAACAACCCGTCCTAAGTATGTACAAGTGACGATCTTTTCAAATTTATAAGCTGTGATTAATTTTAGTAGATGAATAAATAAAAAAATATTATTTTTTGAACAAATTCCTTTATTACATAAGACTAAAAATCATGAAGGAGGCAAGGAGTGTGTGCCAAGACCGAGTTGTTTGGCGGTCCGTCCTCTCTGCCTACCCCTGCGGGGAAACGGCGTGATGGTTAGTTATTTAGTTAGTTAGTTAGTTGACTTGTACTTCTAATAAAAAATCGAAAAAAAATTACAGTTGTATTATTTTAAAATTTTGCCTATTTTGGATGGAAATATGTTTTTGAAATTTTTTTATTTTGATACACTTGAAGATTTTGTCTGGGACATTGAAAAAATGAAATAAACTAAAATGTATTTTTTTTGACTTTCTTATTATCTAGCATGATAGATACTAAGCAATTCGTTTTGATAACGTCGAAAATACTGCATGAATATCAATTGAATTTCGCCAAAAAAACGCGAATTTCCCGGAAAAATTATGCAAATATTTCATTTTCAATTCCTAGTAATAACAAAAAATCATAAAACATTAAAACATGATTTATGAGAGAGAGAGAGTACATTTTTTGTAGAACCACTGGTTTAGGATCAGCGCAGAAATAAACCTCTTATCGAGAAGGTACAAAATAAGTTTTATAAATTAAAATACACCGAGGTTCATAGTTCAAGTATTGCTAACCTAACTTTTTTTCTTTCCTTTATCTTTTTTTAATTCATACTTTTAGAATATTATTTCAATAAGTAATTATTAACACTATGTTTTCGTAGTTAGTGACTAGTGACAGATTACATGACGTTACATTACACGACGTTCCTAGGACATAATGTACCTATAATATAATTATGATTAATGTACGTTACTCGCAACAAATAATAGCAATTTCTGTGTTAATGTATCTAATCAATATTATTTTTATGAGTTAACTTTATCTTTTATCTGATTATCTATCTATATAAATAAAAATGTAAATGTAAGTTTTTAGATTCTCACGGCCAAAAGCATTTTTGTTGTTTGTTTTTGGGGTGTTATGCCACTTCCGTTGGCATTTCGCACTTGGATGGGCCCAGGCCACAAATAAATAAGCACAAACTCGACAACCAAAATTCACACATCTTCGGATCTACCGGATCTGCCCTGATGATGGACACTGCAACGCTGTCCGAAACGTCGGCTAAAGAAGGAGTTAGCGCAACACGGCATAACACCCCAAAAACAAACAACAAAAAAAAAATGTAAATGTTCGTTTGTTCAAATTCTTAAATCTACGAAAGTTCTTCAACGATTGCTTTGAATTTTTGACACAACATTGAATTCGAATATACCTACTATCTGTATCTATATAGAACACACGCAAAACTAGCTGTAGGTATATAAACGAACATTAACATTTTTATTTATGTAGATAAAAAAGAACGTTAAATAAAATATATGGTTTATAATTAAATACTTAAATACCTACCTACTTACAAATCTTACCTCTGTGGACTCTTTCATCGTGGGGCCTCAGGGAACCAAGGGGGAGTGGAAAGGGGAGGCGAGGACACATTAGTGGAGTCTATACTCTGGGGGCCTTTGGAACCCAAGAAAGAGGGACTTCTTATGGGAAGGATTCTTCCGGGGATCCATATGCGGGAAAACAGGGAACCTCGGGACCTGGAAACAAACTCAAAGTAATGAGGTAAAATGGGCCATGTCGCGGGTGCTCACGGGAAATATATGTATAGGTACTGTCTCCGCTTTAGTACAAATCCTATGATTTCAGAGGAAATTTTGGGTTTTATTTATTAAATAATTAAGAAAAAATATAAACGTATGCTTTTGGGACGCGATGTTTACTACCGTTAGGTAGGTTTAGTTATATGTGTATTTTGGGACGTGAAGTTTACTACCCCTTATGTAGATTTAGTTATATACGTATTTTGGGACGCGAGGTTTACTACAGTTATGTAGGTTTAATTATATGTGTATTTTGGGACGTGAGGTTTACTACCCCCTTATGTAGGTTTAGTTATATGCGTATTTTTGGACGCGAGGTTTACTACCGTTATGTAGGTTTAGTTATATGCGTATTTTTGGACGCGAGGTTTACTACCGTTATGTAGGTTTAGTTATATGCGTATTTGCACATTGTTGAAGACGTTTAATTTTAACGGCATTTTTTACTAACCGTTAAAATTTGTCATAAACTTAATGATGCTAGTTCTGAATACTTTCGGTTCACGGGTAGGCAGGCAATCGTGCCAAATATAATTATACCTTTCGTAGTTTACGAACAATGTGGGTTAGAAATTAGAAATGCCGGCTTGAAGCGACCACGACCTGCGAATATTCTTTTAAATTCTCTCTTCTCAAAAAGAAGTTTCTCCCGAGGCTATTAATTATATTGTCTTGGGGATACTGTGTGAAGAATCTTCATAAAGAGAGGAAATAATGAACCAGCCTTGAATAGATTCGTGTTGTTGAAGAGCTACAAATTAATATCACTGTTTGACGCGTCTCCTGTTTGTACAATTGTGCACCAGTTCCGAAGAGGGTTAGGTACTCGGAGCACCTTCTATTGAAATATTGATAAAACAGACAGCTTCCTTACCTGAGGTCTGTGTAATATTGATTAGTCGGATTGCTTGATGTACGATTTAAAAAATATATTTTATGTTAATACCTACCGCATTAGTTCCAACTGCCCGGAGCCAATGTGCGCAATGAGCATGGCATCTCAATGTTAGGCTGAAAATAGTGGGGAAAGCAAGTAGATGGGTTGGGAAGTATCTGGTCACTAAAAGCGGTTAAAACCATGTCAAGCAATATTAAATTACAGAACGGTGTTCTTTCACCGGGGTGATATTAAGGCGATGCACTACGTCGTGTAATATTTTAAATTGAGCCGCTATCAATAACAACCCTTAATGGCGATAAGGTTTAAATTCCCGCTTAACACCATCCGCCTGTTTTGATTTATGCAAGAAAAAACATGGCCAAAAAGTGCCTTTTATTTTATTTTGTGGATGTTCAGCCATAAATATATAATTTTTTTTCGTTCACTTTATAACTAACTTAATTTGCCACATTATACAATAAAATAATAACCGAAAATGGGTTCGTAAGTAGGAGTTTTGAACTTTAAAGCAGTTTTCATAGGCCTTTACATTATTTTTTTCTGGGCTTATAAAAAGACTTATCTAAAAAATACTCTTTTTTTGTATTTTTTTGGCATTCACTATGTAACAATTTCTAGACATTTTTTGTTTTAAAAATTATACGTAACAAATGTACATTGTGAATAATAAAAAAACTCATTTAAAACAAAAAATGTAAAAAATACTCGATTATTTCAAAGGCCAAGATGCATTCTACTCGCAGTATTTAATGAAAGCATCTGAAACATTTCTAGGCGACCAAATTTTCAAACCAAAAACACATGATTTTGCATTACTACGTATGGCATCACCTTAAGAGTATTTTGCAATAAATAATGAATGCAATTGTTTTTAGAAGGCGAGTTCAATCTAAAATGCAAAAAAAGCAGTGATGATTTTCGTCTAACTTTTACACTAAAAACCAGTTATAATGAGCGTGCGATGTTACGCAGATAGGTATTGTTCGAGTTTAACAATGGATATATTATTAAACTGGAACACAAAGCCAAGGCAAAACAAAAAATATTAGTTTGTGATGTTTTCCGCGGTGCAGCCGACCGCAAACGCGAAGTTTTTTTTTGGTTTATTGCATTCATTCTTTTTACAGAGAGCTGTTGTAGATCTGAAACATCCCATCTCACTCAACGAGTACACGAGGTAAATCTACACACGACTATAAGTATGTACTTAGTGCTTAAAGCAGTGACGTGCGATGCTTTGTATCAGAGAGATATTACTAGAATTGAGTAAAAAATAATATATCAATAAAAAAGCATCTTGCATATGTAAATTTACGTACTACGTAAAGAACAGAATTAAGATAAAATGATGTCGGCTTCAGGCCACACTGAGAAATGATGTCGGTTTCAGGCCACACTGGGAAATGATGTCGGTTTCAGGCCACACTGGGAAATGATGTCGGTTTCAAGCCACACTGAGAAAAATGAGTATTGCTAATTTAATAAAAATATCTTCAAATTATTGGTAATCCGATTAATCCTATTGCAGGCCGTTTTCTGATAAACTAAATTCGTACTAAATTCGTAATACATCGGAACACGTATTCATGCACCTCATTGAATAATATATAAATGCTAGATAATATATAATGACGAAATGCGAAAAATTTTATAAACACGTGTTCCGACATCGTGATAACACATTCGTATTTTACTGCAAGTTAGTAGGAAACCCTATCAATTCATTCGTTGAAGGCCTGCAATCCCGTTTTTAATTAGATTACGAATAATTTGAAGAGATTCTTAATAAATTAGCAGTATTCAATATTAGTATTTTTTTCCTTGCATGCGATGACTTCATTCACTTAATATTATTTATGTAATGTCTTTGGACACTAGCGCCATTTTCCACTTTGAGTGTCGATACATCGAACTAATTTAATATGTAATGTCTTTGGACACTAGCGCCATTTTCCACTTTGAGTGTCGATACATCGAACTAATTTAATATGTAATGTCTTTGGACACTGGCGCCATTTTCCACTTTGAGTGTCGATACATCGAACTAATTTAAATTTTAATAATAACTATATTAGGTTTCATTGGCCTGTCTTGGAACCAAGGATTCAAAAAAATTTACGTTAATTGACGACAACAGTTTAATTCTATTTTTTATTTAAAGTGCTGGTACAGTACAATACAGTACCTACCCCGATATATGGCAGTTAGGCATGGAACTGGCAGAGGAACGATGAAAGTAGACTGAATGCTGTAGAAATGAGCTCCCTAAGGCGTAAGTGTGGAAAAACCATGTATGATCATGATAAGAAACGTGGAGATCAAGTGAATCCGTGAAGTGAGCCCGAATACTTGAGTCGGGCCATGTCAATATCAGAATAATAGAAGAGCTTGTATGAGACGATGCATGAATGTGAATGAGGCAAGGCGTCTTCGAGTTATCGAAGCTGGAGGTAGCGTGTTCAAATCCCGGCGTGCGCAAGTAATTTTTATTTGATTAATTTGTGTTATTTAACAAATTAATCATTTAAAATAATACGTAGTGTATTTGCGGCACGTTTCAGAGTGGAAGATACTCTTGAAAAATTACTTGAAATGGCTTTGGCCGTGTTTGGTGACCAGATCTGAATAGCCAGGTACTCCCCCACCTACCTCTTCTCCATCGCCTTCCCGTCCCCACTACCTTCGTTGGGACCAGTTGGAACCCTAGTGGGGTTTCACATAAAAAAAGGAGTTTGTGCCAAGACCGAGTTGTTTGGCGGTTCGTCCTCTCTGCCTACCACCTCGGAGAAATGGAGTGATGGTTGGTTAGTTAGTTAGTTAATTTCTAGGTATTATTTATTTAGTCATAAAACACAACTTTCGAACATAATTCGAACGTATTTCGTATATAGATACTAAATTGTTATCATGGTGGCGTGATTTGTACCGCGTGATATCGCTTTATTATTTGTGTACACTTTTATTACAGCACTTTTATACATTATTCTATCAGGGGCATTGATTGCCATTATGTAGATACGCATTACACTGAGATATGAAAACTGGCAACATTTTTAACAGAATTATAAAAAATAAATGTATCAATTAATAATAATAAAAATAATTTAATAATTTGTATAGCATCGCTGTTGCGAAAATTATCACCTCGATAACTCTGTATCTTGGTAACCATCGGTTCCATGATATTTCATCAAAATGGCGATTAAACATACCTTTAAAAAGTGATTTAGAGTCACTAAAAGGGATGAAACAAAAACATGGATGAATAGTTACCTATGTAACCTATTTAACCTAGCTTTTGTTTCATCACTTTTCATGACTTTATATCACTTTTTGTAGTGTATTGAACTGTCATTTTGATGAGATACCCGGTCACCGTAACCATCCACAAAGAAGATTTCGATATCTCTCAGATGCGGAGAAAAATGAGTATTGCCAATTTATTAAGAACCTCTTCAAATTATTCGAAATCCAGTTAAGAACGTGATTGCAGGCACTTATCGAATGAATTGATAAGTTTCCTCATAAACTTTTATTAAAATATGAATTGAATTTACTGGATTACCAATACTTTGAAGAGATTCTTAATAAATTCGCGGTACCTACTCACTTATCTCTAATACTAAAACTCATTGCAATTTTTAGAACTTGACGTGAGTTGAAAATGCTGTGTGTTTTATCCATGCGGAAAATCGTAGGGCCTGCCAACTGGAAAAGATGATTTCATACGAGCGCAGAACCGTGACAAATTACCGTATAACTGAATTATTGACACATCAGTTCCAATTTTGAAAATGGTACTTAAAAATAAACCCGAATCCAAACCAGAGTTAATAATCACATAAACTTTACAAGATGAAAACTGAGAAATTTGGTTTGTAGTATCAACAAATTTTACAATTTTCAAATACAGCGTAAAAATAATAGTCTTGCATAGTATTAATATTATTTAGGTAGGTACTGGATTTGAACATATTGTTTTAATAATTCAGTATATCAGTTACAATTTGAGAAATGTTCAGAATTTAGGAATTATATTGTTTTTACTGTCCGCTGACTAGCTACGTTTTCTGCTGCGTATAGTCACAATTTTTTGTTGTTGTTTTTTTCATTTCTTTTGATCAGAAAACTGACTGAAAAAACATGTAACATTATTTGACTATGTGTTTGAAAAATTACAGAGTGACACTTAGTTTCCTTTATTAGGCCCTGGTTTTATATTATTTCGTGATTCTCGAGGTAAAGCATAAATAAGGAATAGGAACAGGCGCGGAAGTCTTTGTCACGACAATAACACGGCAGATAATAAGGAGTCATTAGTTTGACGAATGTCACATAAAAAATTCTATCCTCAGTTTGACGTTTCTGAAACTCATACCGTCTTACTCATAATATATAATACGGAGGGAAAAGAACAGGTTAGTAGAAAACCTCGTTTTAATTTGGTTGATTTGACAAATATCAATCGGTTACGCAATGAAAATGTAAAAAAGCAGTAATACCTATTGGCAGCACTATCAGATGAATATTTTAAATTGACCAAAAGTAAATACGGAACGCGCAATCAAATTGGACAAATTTCGAAGCAATTCAAAGGAGACCGGGTCAATGTCAAGAAACGTGAAGTTAGCAACTAAACGCGATATGGGAAAACGACCGTGTTTTTTAGGATTGGAACAATGTAGTGCCTGTCTAAAATAATCTTGCATGAATATTATTATGAGTAAATATTTTAACTCGAGCAGTGGCGTATTAGGGAATCTTTATAAGTAAGACTGATAAAGACTACCTGAAATACGCCTGAGTATGAAATAATAATAGTCACCATTTTCAAGGCAAGTATTAGATGGAATTTTTTCCATTTATTTTAGTTGTTTTATTCCGGAATGTGAGGAGGCTTGAGGAATCCTAAACATCCCGTATGGTGTATATACACGGTGTCCGGAAACTCGTAGTACAAGCGGGAAACTGGAGAATCTACACCACATGGGGAACCCAAAAAAACATAAAGTTTTTTGATTTGAGCTTTTTCACAAAAAAAAAAAACCAAAAAAAAATATTTTTCGGCTATTTTTGGGTTAAAGTTTTTTCTGGTGTTTAGGGTTGAACAACAGATGTTTTAACCCTGCAGAGCAGAAATATTTTATGATTACACCGGATTAAATGAAGGGTGATTTCAAAATAATGCTTCAAATCCGAGTTTCTTCATTTGTTTTACTTTCAAATAGTTTTAATTAGTTGGGTACTTTGATCTTCAGTAATAATTTATAAGAATTTGATTAAAAAAAAAAAAAAAAAAAATGAACTTCTAACTCGATTTACTCGATAACGAAAGCTCAAATCAAAAAAAAAATACTACAAAATCGACTCCAAATGTGATGTAGATTCACCAGTTTCCCGCTTGTACTACGAGTTTCCGGACACCCTGTATATATATACATATACATCCCACTAACATTACGGCGCCTTCTAATAGGCAACATTCATTCAATCCTGGATTGAAACCATATAATTTTAACTTTTCTCTACAACACGATTTCGCTTCAAAATGAGGTTTTCTTTCAAATTCTAAAAGAATATTTTGATTTAGAAAAATAATTTTTATTTTTCGCACCCTAAAATTATGTGGTTTACTTTTAAAACCCCAATGTCTTACGCGCTCGTTTAACGTTGGCACGGTAAAGCCGGCCTTGAGCGTGATATGACAGTTTCAATCAAACAAACGCTATGCTAATAAGTCAATTTTTTCACTCTTCTGACCTTACGCGGCGCGTAATATTTACACTACGGATTTTATTAAGGCTGTAATTGTTTATTATTTTATTTATTTTTTATTTTTTATTTCTATATAATATTTACAGTGTTCACATAATTATTTATATTTTTACATGATATATTTCAAACTTATAACTATAATATGTTGTGTGTAAGGTAGGTTTGAGAAGGTGAAACTGTGGTGGGTAATGTTATATGTTTCGTGAACACCTCACTAGGAGAACCTGTGCTGAGGTGTTTACGTGGTTATGATTAAATGGTACATGTATTTATGTGTATTGGTTAAATTTTCTTATATAAATTGTGAATTGTGATTTTAAATTTTTTTTTTTTTTTTAATGGTTATTGTACATTGTTATTTAAAGAAAAAGGAAAAATATTATTTCTTGGGTTTTCCCACGTTAATTGAATAATTTGATAATCATTGATTGTCGATGTTGATTGACTGATCTAAGACTAGTTCATCTACGTCAATCTCAATCCGAATGGTCGGTCGTGACTCTGGCTATCAGATACTAGTTATTAATTAGGGTTTAATCTTCGATAATTATCAACATAAACCACGCCATATAATATTATCTATCACCTAACGTATGACTGATTATTATAACCGATCAGACGAGCGCAAAAAACACCTAAATGTAAAAATAATATTATATTTTCATTGTTGTTATTTTAAATGGTCCACGGCGTTGTCCGGGCTTTGCACAGAGTTTTTCGAAATCTAATATAGACAGTGACCTTCCTTTCGTCTTGAAGGTCAAGTGCAAAATTTGATCAATTTCGGAATAAAATTGTAGATTTGTATACAAATCAAATCCACGTCGCTCGCCCGGTGTTCGCAAATAGATATATTTTCAGATACTAACCAATTACTAGAGTTACTAGAGTTCAATTTCCTTGTAAAGAAAACAATGCAAATACATACGGCAATATTCTTTTAACCATTTATATGGAATGCAATAACCTCGTCTGGTATGACGAATGTGTTCAAACATTTTTAAAAATTGTCTACCCAAATCTTCTAGAAAGATCAGCCCCTGTAGTCATTCCGGCAATCTTGTGTGTATTTTTTTCATAACCTAAGCACGCGTCTTTAAAATAATTTCGGTTGTCTGTGATTTGCGTTATTCCTGCGTGAAATTTAGTTCAATTAACTTAAATTTACTATGAATTTAGTTCACATTTAAAAAATCGGAACTGATTGTGTGAAGAATTCAGACAAGCGAGAAAGTAGGTACACGGAGAAAAATGAGTAATTTATTAAATTCGATAATTTCATTCTGCAGCGACTTTCGGTACAATTAGTAATTCCTACATAACAACTTCACGCTGTAGATTTACCTTGTAAAGAAAAATGATTATTCAGTTACGTTAAGTATTTTTGTCTTAAATCCAAGTTTAAATTTAATTTTATCAAATTTAAATGAAAAAGGCCCCACAGCCTTTCCTCTTCTGATCATTTAAAAAAACATGATTTTGCTTTATTTTGCAATGCATCGCCTATTGAAATTTTCAAATATTATTCCTTTTTGCTGTACGTCGTTATCTGTATTCTAACATCTTTAATTTTTTTAAAAGAGGAGGCGTCTTGAATATAATGTACAGAGCAAGTTTAGTCGTGATCTCATGTATCACTCCTTATTTCTTTCAAATTCCACCCCCATGTTAATTTTAAACATTTTTGATCCTTGTTTTGGGCCTAGTAAGTTGTTAGAGTAAATAGAGTCCGACGCAGACAATTTATGGAACCCTCGGGAGCCAGAGAGATAATAGCAGACCAACATTACTTCTTGTAGCAGAATGATGGAGTACCTACTCCTTAAAAATATACTAAGAAATTACACATTTTCTTCTACTTCCTGTAGAAGAAAATGTGTAATTTCCTTTCCTTTATAAACCTTTCCTAGGTAAAAAAACATAAGGTTGATGATTATTTTTTTTAGATTTATTTCATATTGCGCTTCATCCTTCTTTAGCCAACCTTTCGAACAGCATTATAGTGTCCATGATCATAGTAAATACAGGGTTTTCCAATAAGAGGTGTTATTTCGAATAGCCCGCTATTTCGGTAGATGTTACTTTTGAAGCTGTCATTTTTTGACATTTGACAAGTAGAAACTACGCCATTAATAAAAATTAATGATACACACTTCAACAACGCATTGAAAGCATTAAAATTCACTTGAGTGAATCAAATGCAAATTAGCTTCGTCAACAAGCAAAATTGTCGCTTCTGGGGCTCGGAAAACCCAAGAGTTATTGTTGAAAAGCCTCTCTATCGGTGAGGTTTATGGTCCGGCGGAGTCATTGGACCTTACTTTTTCGAAAATGAGGCTGGAGCAACAGTTACGGTGAATGGATTGCGCTATTGAGAGATGATTAATGATGGTATTGATCTGGACAACGTTTACTTTCAACAAGACGGCGCTACGTGCCACACAAGCCACGAAACCATTAATCTTTTACGATTGAATATCAAAATAACACCTCTTATTGGAAAACCCTGTATATAGATTTTGATTAAGTGTGTTTATGTACGTAGAAGTGATACAGTGTTGGGCGCGCTAATCCTTTTAGAGTCGGTATTTCAGTACAGGACATTGGACGAATACATTGTTCTAGAGATAGATGGGCAGGATATCTCCGCAGGACAGTGTCTTTCCCCACCACCGCGCCCGGCCGCATTGTCCGCGTGTGAACGCGCACGGTCAGGACAATAGGACATTAACCAGTCGCTCACACGCATTTTTCTGCTGAAAATTTTCGCATAAATGAAAACTGGCAGAGATTACTAAAATGATGACCATATATATAGCGTACACGACAGCTTATGGCGAATCAATTATATGACATTTAGGTACAGACCGTGCAGATATGGAAATAAACGACTGAGAATCTTCCTCTTCTAATTCTTTAAGGATCATTGCAGACAATTCCAGTGAAGATCTGCCTTTTTTATATTTATTTTTGTTTTGTCCTCCAACAATTCCTATACTTACATCTCGGTATAAAATAACCACTATTTTTCGCGAACTCGCTCAAAACGCGCGTCGTCGTCTATACATTTTCGCAGCGTTCCGTATTTGAACTACGGTCGAATAAGGAAGTTGAGTCCATTTTTTTATTTTTTTTTATCAATGTTCGCATTCAAACTTAAATACGAGTATTTTTTTTTTTAAAGTTTGTTTTCATAGTTAAATTAATTCTCAAAGTTTGAATTTTATTAAGCCCGCCAAAACGAGCGGAATCCGAGCGGTAAGAGGCGGGGTGTGGGTGTGACGTCATTCAAACTGTAAGAACCACGTCGCTTAAAAATTTTGTATGGAAAAAAAATTAATTCTTCAATAAGGAATTCCAGTAATTTTTTTACCAATGTTAACCGTCTATTAGAATTGATGTTTTTAAAAAAAAAAGAAAATTGATTAAGATTTCATATTTAAATTAATATTTTAAGTTAGAATTTTTTCTTTTCCCGCCCGGTACGGTATTCCGTCGCTATTTGTTGACGTGCCCTGCGCGAATTCAGGACCACCGCGCAGAAAAGTAAAGACCAAAAGTAAAATAACGGTTTACAGCCCAGTTCACTGTGAGACTTTTCTGGGCGGCCGGCGGCCTGAAGTGTATCACATGTTATGTGACATGTATAATAATAAAAACTTCTAAGTTATGCAATAAACAACATATTATTATAAAGCACTATACGAATATGTATCTTTAGAAATCCATTTCATATAATAATAACAACAAATATGTACGTATATTTGACAAACCCAAATAAACGTTTGGCCTATACACCTCTCTCATCTAAACCGACCATCTCTCATGTAATAGAAAGAGATGCACCATAGGTGATCCGTTGTACGTACAATTCACGACACATGTGACGTCAGAATTCTTTCGACCAATCGTGGAGCGTATACAGTCTATTGCTATTGAATGCTTTTTCAAGAACGTTTAACTAATTCTAAGAATAATAATATAGAAATATATTTATATATTTAGAATCGATATTTTTTGATCTACATGAACATATTTTTTATAAGTCAAAATATTTTTCACTCAACTTCCTTATTGTATTATTGTCCCATTGTCTTGTCTTGCACAATCGAGGCTATTCACAGAGCTGGAACGAGAAAATACTGTCCTGTCTTCGGTATTGTATTGTCCTCGTGTGAACTCGCCATTATAGTGACGGGAGAAGGAGGATTTCAAATATTATCTAAATTCTCATAACCTGGAAAATCTGGAAAAAAAAGTAAACACTCTAATGGTTATGTGGTTAATTACTTAATTTACTAGTTAGTTTTATATTATTCATTTTTAGTTAAAATTGGTACCGCTTTAAGATCAAAATCGTATACAACATACTCGAATTGCTTATCTAAACAACATTTCACTGAAGGTCGGGAGAATAATCTTATCTGATTTGAGACATACGCATATCGTGGTGAATTTGGGTTATTATGTCTTCCTCGTTTAGCCAACGTTTTGGACAGCATCACAGTGTCCGCCATCAGGGCAGACGTGTAGATTGTGGTGAATTGTGTACTTATGTAAGTTGCGCTTGTCAATCTATTAGGGTCATTATTTCAGTATAATTATTAGTTAATTTAATGTGGTTTTCGACGTTTAGTTTTAGTACAGCCGTCGCCATTAGATTAATACATAGTAATAATAAATATTATAATAATTACAAATAATTTGAAGCATTTTTTTTAATGAATCAGTAATATTTATTTTTCTCCGTGTATATGGTTAAGAAGCGTATTCACGACCTAATTTTTTTTTTACTCTAAATAATATTTGAATGCATATTCAGTAATATACTGATAATCTCCAATATCTACAGTGGTGACCCTGCGTCGATCTGTTTCGGCTTCTCTCTTTCTCTCTCTCTCTCTATCACGACTTTAAATAAATTCACAGAGCTAGAGCTAGGTACTTATTTATAATTTTTTTTAATTCATTACAGAATCATCGATATTTATAACTTCGTTGATGCACAGAATACAAACAAATTTCATTATTATTATATTCTACATTATTATAGGCGCTCGGTTCACTTGGCAATTCTCTTCGATTTTTCAGTCGGTTGATTGCACACTCTAGTTTAACAATGTACATCTTTGTGTATGAGAGTATAAAGTATTAAAAACTGTTAAAAAATCTATTTTCACCTCGAAATTTCACTTGTATCGTGAGAGTATAGTTTTAGAGCTTTGAAATATCAATTTAAGGCGATTCACCAAGTCGTATAACATATGGAATCGGGCCGCTAACAATAACACTGCTTATGTAGATGGCGATAATGTTTATATTCCCCCTTTTAATACCAGCCGCCTATTTTGATTTATTCAAGAAAATACATCGTCAAAGACTTTGTTTTATTTTATTTTGCAAGTTCAGGCACAAGTATTCAAATGTTCTACTATAATTTTGTAAAGAACTTAATTTGTCACAATTATACAATATATATATTAATCCCATTAAAAAGCGAAAATTGGTTAGTAAGTGGGACATTTTGAACATTAAAGCTGTTTTTATAGACCTGGTACATTATTATCTTCTGGACTTATAAAAAGACTTGCTTCAAAAAAATGTTCAATTATTTCAAAGGCCAAGATGTGTTTTACTCGCAGTATTTACTAAAGGCATCTAAAATGTCTCTAGGCGATCAATTTTTCAAACCAAAGACACACAATTTTGCATTACTATATAGTACTTCGCCTTAACTGTTAAAAGATAAGTCAAGACACCGTATTTTTAATTTAAAAAAAAAAACAAAAACAAATCGTAGTCGGGTAGCAACTAAGAGTAGTTGGTGTATTGTAAAGTAGAATGGTGGTCAGATATTACTTACGTAATAAAATCGGGAATGATACGAATGCTGTCACGTGGTAGGATGGTATAAATTGGCTGGAACATATAAATTGGGCATTAAATGTGTCTAGACCCCGCAGTTACAGAGCTTGTTTATATTTGAATAAAACTCACAAAGTCAACGGAAGAAAGAATGTTGGTAAAAGATAAAAGTCTCCATTGTTCGATTGCCAACGGATAATAATATGATTTATGTTAATTGCGGGCGCAGGTACCTATAACGGAAGATGCCACCTTTTTCTTCTTTCAGCAAACATAATATTATTATACGAGTATTTTATCTTCCGCCAGAATTGCTGTACTTCAAAAATATGGCAATGAACGAACTAACGTATTTTCGCTGGAATATTATGCGATTTATGATTTTAAATACATTTATTTGAATTTCTATATTGTGTTCGGGAATGAATTAACGCAAATCTTGGAAATGGAAATTAACCCACTTCCCAACATCCGATTGAGCTGAAACTCGGCAGATAGACTTGTTATCGAAGACAATGGATTCTTTCAACTTTGGTGGAAATCACGCATACACTCGCGGATATATACTCATTTCTCTGAAATTGGATGACAGATAATATACGAAATAATAGTCGATCCTACCCAATCGGTTCAGGTTCAGATCCTCGAGGGTCAAGGTTCAATCATCAGTAAAACCATTTTATTTTTTATCAGTTTTAAAAGACATTTTAAAAGTTTACAGCAGTTAAGAGCCAGTCCTTGGGGAGGAAGGTTCAATCCCCAGTCAAACCAAAAATAAAATGTACAAATTTTATACCATTCTTTTTGATTTTGAAATTGATGTATTATAGTTAAAAAAAAGATTTTTTATTTGTAGATTTTTTACTACTGATTTTAGATTATATGGATCAACACTTTCAAAATATCTTCGGCCCGATTTTTAAACCCCTGCCACTTCAAATAACGATCACTTCAGATAACTTAACTGGTAAAAATCAGTCGTCAAGCATAGTGGCCGTCAAAATTTTACCAATGGGTGACGGGCAGAACAACGGGGGCGAAATAGAAGCATTATGTGAAGTTGGAAATATTATTGATTATTTCTGAGAAATGTTGCTTTAGTAGTTGTGATTATTTGCCCTAAAAGTTCTATGAGCATTAAAATTAAAACTTCAGATTATTTGCACGGTCACAGCAAACTGCTAGTAAAGTTTACCATAAAAGCTCTTGTGGAAGTGATGCCGCACAGAGGAATAGAGGGAGAGGTGGAGATTTTCAAGATACACCCGTGTGTCATGGCACAGTATTGTACGTGTTTTAGTTTCCGCACTTTGTAACTAAGAAAGTAGTTACTTACCCTTACTTAAAACTTATCGAGATGTTTCACAGCGGAGTTAAAAGTCACCCCTCTCTACCCTCTACCCCCCCCCGCTACCAACACTCCCCGGCCGGTACTCAGTACCTACCCGCAAACTATTCCCCCGGTAGCTTCTTTGACACAGTACTGGGATAATTATTGATCACTTACCCTTCTATATGAAGCCTTGCTTTTACACAAAAAATGTACATTTAAGTGTTTCTATAAATTGTATTTATATGTAAAGTAATTAATTCTCTAAAAATCTAAAAATATTTGAACTTGAATACGACTTTCACAGAATATGCATATTGTCTTCGAAATTTGATGAATTGTTCAATTCTGTGAAACAACCCGTCCTTACAAAATGAAGAACGTGAAATATTCCAGCCTAATGAACTCAATTTGATTTGAAATTTACTAAATTTGAACTGATAATACCGACAAGCTGTAAGTATAATTCTACATTCGAAATGTAATTCTATTGTTAACATTTTTGGCAGATGAGTTTTCATTCGAAAGGTGCATTTCTGACATCTCCCCAATTTGTTTACAAAAGTATATAATTATATTATATAGTATTAAATAATCATAACATCCCGTGGTTTTTCAGCATCACAAATCCTACAATAATTATAACATCGCGTGGTTTTTAAGCTTCACAAATCCTAAAATAATTAAAACATTCCGTGGTTTTTCAGCTTCACAAATCTTACAATAATTATAACATCCCGTGGTTTTTCACGTGTCTGCGCTAGTATATAAGTGATATTTTCTAATATCTCGAAATTTGAAAGGTTCGAAATAGATAAATTATAAAAAAAATAGTAAACACAGTTGACCGAAGTTTGCACAATAATCATGCAAACGTAAATCATACAACATTTTTGTTCAAAGTATTACGGGTTACCTATGAAAATCATGTGAACTCCATTATTTATTCAAGTATTTGAGAACAATACATGGATAAAGAGAATATTATTCACAATAAAATATATAAATTTGTTTTTGACCACAGTGCAATGAAAATTAAAGTGGTCTAAAACAAATTTATATCTTTTATTGTAAATTATGACGAGCCACAAAGTAAATGCTTATTACAAATATAGAATATTATTCGTTACACGATATCTACCGGTAGAAATATATTTAATCCACCTTTCAGACCCACAATCGATCTGACCAGAATGTGAATAATAAACTCCTTTTGCCTGCTTCGAGAAATCGTGAGGTTTCGCTTCGATTATTTCCGATTTGTGGTGAGTGATAATTCTGCAAGGAAAATAGTTATTGGCTTTGACGCAAAATCGTTATTAACTGTTTATTTAATGATATTTTCAAATAACGGTGGTGTCGTGTATATAAAAATTTCCTATTTATCCATACAACGTAACATTATGTTGACAGAGTATTAACAACAACGCTTTTCCTATAATAAGCGTGATGAAACTAAGGCCAAATCAAATATCGTGAAGTACGTGGTGATGCATTATTGTTATATTGACAATGCATATTTTAGTGTGACGTCAATTCATACTTCTTCCCTTTTAAATGTTAACTGTAAAACAGAAATTTATTTTAATGAATTGAAGCCGAAGGTAATATATACAGGAAGATAATTATTTTACGTCATTTTTGTCATTCTCTTATGTCAAATTTCAGAATTAATACTATCCTCAATTAATTTTCCTCAAATTTTTGGCTGCTATATAAATAATTTGTTTGTAACCTGTATATTGCCTTGGATAAACATATTGTTCCGGTGAGATACTTTTTTGCTTTGTTTCTTGTTCTGTTTCATGTTTCGTTTTGATTTATTAGTCTTATCTTCTTCTTCAATGTAATATTACATTGATGGGTTATAAGTTATAACCTTTAAAACACATCGATTTAACCGTACTAAAAAGTTATGGGGATTATTTGTTCATATGTATTTTTGTCGAGTCGAAAAGTTCGCCTGTCATATTCATTGATAAAGGTATTTATTCAATTACCATTTGTATTATTATTAAAGAAAATTATTTGGGCTAGGGTTGATCTTTTTGAAAACTGCTAATAAAAACATTATGTTTACAAATTGTTGATAATAGAACTCATTGAGTGGTTTATGAGAAAATTGAGTAAATACATTGTCATATTAAATAATATTTTGAAGTGTGTTGTGAATTGTGCGGCTTTTGTACTGTAATACATAATACTATGTATCTGTTATCTACATCATTTTCAGTAAATATTTTGCCGATTTTCACCACATAGGTCTTTGAGGTAAAAATGTTAACAACACCCGACACCGCTTATTTCTTCATGATATTAAATATCCAGGAAAACACGAATAACACACTCGATAAGTTATAGTTGCTACATAAAGTAAGATTGTAAAAGGCGAAAGATTTACTCGTTATCGAAGACAATCCAAGGTTAATAAAATTATTTCATATTTTATGAGTTTTAATAAAATTGTAACAGAGTATTGTTATTTTTAAAAACGTAATAGCATGCCGTGTCCTAATTAACTTTTAGTACATTAATGACATATCGGTACACGTGTTCATGCATATGCGTTTGTCCTGATAGTACACAATGACGAAATACGAAAATATTGGAATTTGTATGAACACGTTTTCCTATTTTTTCGACATCGCCATAACAAATTCGCTTTTTACTGATAGTTTATTAGAAAACCTTTCGATTCATTCGTTAAAAGGCCTGCAGTCCCGTTTTTAACCGGCTTACGAATAATTTGAAGAGATTTTTAATAAATTTGCAATATTTTATATCAGTAAGCTTTGGTGACCGGATAACTCATCAAAATGACAATTCAACACACCTATAAAAAGCGTTATAAAGTTATGAAAAGTGATGAAACAAAAACTAGGTTAAATCGTACATTTTTTAATTTATTTTTTATTTAAGTACATAAAACAGGCATGGTGCCCAAAAATTTACATACATGGATGATTAAATACATAATAATGATCAAAAACTAGGTTACATAGTTACATTTGTAACCGTTCAAACAAAAACTAGGTTAAATAGTTACATTTGTAACTTAGTTTTTGTTTTATCACTTTTAATGCCTTTATATCACTTTTTAAAGGTGTGTTCAATTGTCATTTTGAGGAATTAACGTAACACGTTCAACAAAATTTAATTACATTTTTAATTACTTAGATAACATATTTAATTATTTGCGGCAATAATAAAGAGGTATGAGACGATGTATGAATGTGAATGAGGCAAGAAGTGTGTGCCAAGACCAAGTTGTTTGGCGGTCCGTCCTCTCTTCCTACCCCTGCGGGGAAACGGCGTGATGGTTAGTTAGTTAGTTAGTTATAAAGAGGGATGCTGAGTTCTGTACATTTTATGTTCATTTTAATTTTTCATTATTTTATAATACTACAAATGAATGTAATCGTCGAGTAAACAGGTGTCAGAAATTAGGCCGTGACTGTGCGTCGAAGATGTTGATTACCGCCCCGAGATGTTACCTGACCACTTCACTAATGTGTACACTTCTGCCCTGTCTCCTCTCCCCTCGGGGGACTAGGGGGTGTGGAAACCACCCCCGCTCCTCATCTTCCACCAAGTCCCGGAAAGTCCCGGGGGAGACGGTAAACCGATAATAATGTATGCCGCTTGTTCGGGGACAAGTTAACAGAATCACGTCTAATGAAGGCAAGACGTCTTCGTCTCAATATTATCATGCACTGAGAGCTTCGTTGTAATCCCTCTTTCGTGACAAAACCAACCTAACCTAACTTATTTTTATCATGTTCTGTTTTGTCATTGTACTCTGTTACCTGGTTAGGTACCCTTTTGTATAAATGCGTCGCTTTCGAGAAAGAGCGGTGACAACCGTTCATATATTATATGTTTAGATAAGACATGAAGCAAAAAAATAGGTTACACTCAAAGTTTTCTTTTTTATTCCATGGTTCCACTTTTGTAAGTCCAATAAGTCCGATTTGGCCTCCAACTCTCCCAATGCTCTGACTCTGAACGACCGAAAACTATAAAATTCGGTCTACCCTCACCGAACACCGCGTTCTAATAGCGGAACTCATTTCGGTGAGATTTTAATTCGGAATAGCCTCTCTAATTGTATAGCTATTGTTCAGCGGTATAATATGATTTGAGATTTTCACGGGCAAAAGTATTAAAGTTAGTGTGATGTCACACATCTGCACCGATGATGGACACTGTAATGCTTTCCGAAACGTTGGCTAAAGAAAAGGTAGCGCAAAACGGCATAATACCCCAAAAATAAATCACTATATCAGCGGTATACTTATATTTGTGGAAGTTTTCAACACCTTTATTAATTTATTAATTCAATTTGGACAGTCATTAGCTGGGATTTCTGTTTATCCGCTCCGTAATTTCATTTAGAAAACACTTAGTCAAGTTGTTTTCGCTAAAACTTTGTCTATGGACCCCAAATCTGTGGTTTTATACTAACTAACGGCTTACCGCTGAGAACTCCGTTCTAATACCTCCGTTTTTATATTTTTAGCTTTCGTGTACGAGTATATTATTATTATTATTTTATGAATATAAATTATCATCAACTGGTTTATTAAAATTAATAATAACCGCTGCACTGTGATAATAACTGTACAATAACATTCCAATTGTTGTAATTGGAAGGTAATGGTTGTGTTATGAAGTGGTTTAACGACGATAACAATTTGAATGTAAAATTGCAACCAATTTTTTTCAAATTAAATACAGCGTAAACAACCTTATCAACTTTGTTAGTCTGAAAGTATATACGAGTATTATAATTAATTTTTATTGGAATAACTTTTGAAGGTTATGCCTACAAATGTAATATATCATTGAAGAATAAGATAGTACTAATAAATCTAAACAAAACATGAAATAGAACAAGACACAGAAAAATAAAAAAAAGGTATCGGTCTCAACCGGGAAAATGCCACTAACCACACGACCATTGGGATTTATTTATTATGCGTCAATTTGCTGATCTCATATTTCAAATTCTTGCAACTAATTTTTGCTATATTTTTGGCAACTGTCACTTTTAGAAAAAGTCAATAAGTGTCCCATATAAATAAAAATCGGAATTGTTTATCCGAGACAGTATCTAGGTTACAAACCAATTCTATAAATTTTCTGTGTCTTGTTCTGTTTCATGTTTCGTTTGGATGTATTAGTTTTATCTTCTTCTTTAATAGTAAATATTATCATTAGCACTTTGCCAACTTACCTAATCAAATTTTGTATGGATATTTTGGCTACAATTTTTTTTATTTATTTGCTGAACTAGAATAATTGCTCTGAGAATATGATTGATTTCCGTGTTGAGGCAGACCTGTTTAGTGATTCAATCACCTAAATAGCGCTTTACATTGGTAGACCTTTAAAAAAAAACATGTTTTTAATTGACTTTTTATGTTTTCACGTCTAGTTTATGACCTCAGTGTAAATGGCAGATCATTCCAAGGATGTGAATCCAGCTATTGATCAAGCGTGTTAAGCAAAACCACCTAGATCACAAGGCCTGGACACCAAATAAAATCACCCTATTAACTTGTATGAGATCCTCTAAAAAATGTCGTTTTATAATCTGTTTTTATTTGTTCCGTTTTAGGGATGAGACTATATATTGCACGGAAAATAATTACTGCTAATATGTTATGTAGCGTTAACCCTAGATAACTAAACTGTTTTCATTGTTTCATTGTAACTACACTTTGGTCGAGTGGACTACGCAATAAAACACTATCAATAAATCAAAAATATTTAATTAAGATAGGAACTTGTTACATGGCACAAAAGTAAGGTTTATAATGTACATATGAAGTACAAATTAATATCAGTCTACACAGTGACCACACATGTCAACATTATGTGGACCACAATTAGCCTTTTTACATTTGGTGCAACGGTGTTTGGTCATACTCCGGGCCTTGGATGGACACAGGTAGCAAATTTTAGGCACGTATGACGTAAATGGAACCGGAGCTTCTATTGAAGAAGATTCGCCAACATTAACAATAAATATATGAATGTACGTACCTTGAAAATAAAAATTGTTGTTATAACTAAACTTTCGTCCAGCGGAAGACGAGATGGTCATAGGGCACGTCCTAGTGTGCGTGTGGCCGCAATCGCGTCACGTGCTGCACTGTTTACTCAAATTAGGAAGGTAATGAAAGAGTCAAGGTCGGGGAGCGGGGGCAAGTAGGTTATTTCGAATTTCGCCGAGTAGCGCGTCGTCGCCTCGACGAGCGATTAGTTATATGGGGTTAATAGGATCGTATTTTACTAAAAGTTTCGTAGAAAACCTATCAATTCATTCGTTAAATGCCTGCAATTCCATTCTTAGCCGGATTACGATTAATTTGAAGAGATTTTTAATAAATTAGATAGATACCAAGATACATCTTGCTCCCATTAATCTGCGAAGATTGTATTTTCTTTTGCTATAATCAATTTTTATAATTTAATATCTATTTTTTACCCTAATCATCATCATCATCATCCATCAAACAAACTTATTTCAGTTGTGGGTTTGTCTGTGAGTAACTCTGGTTTAATGAACTCGGATTTGTTTTAAATATAAGTAGTTGTGATTTTCAAAATTGGAATTGATTGTGTCAAGAATTCAGACAAGCGATGAGAACCTACTTATAATATAATATTTTTCTTACCATAAATTAATTTTAACTCTTTATTTATAAATTTTTATTAATTTCTTCTGTTTAAATTTCTTAGGGTCTTTTAAATAACAATTAAAGTCAGATTTCGTTATTTTTAAAATTCAGTTAAAATATCCCGTGATTTTTCACAGATCTGTGCTTTTTTTTATTTTTTTTTTTATAGTGAATACCTCACAAGAGTCTCAACTGCTCCCGTCTGGAGCCAGTGAGACTATGGCATCCCCAATTGGGGGATGTTGTGAGGCTGAAGGTAAGTGGGGAAGGGAAAGAGGAAGGTGGGGAAGTACCTGGCTATTCAGATCTAGTCACTAAACACGGCTAAAGCCATTTGGAGCAACGTTTCAATTCTGAATGGTGGTCTTACACCAGGGCGATACTGGTAGTATCTTCCACTCTGGAACGTGCCGCAAATATACTATATATTATTTTAATTAATTAATTGTGAAATAACACAAATTAATCAAATAAAATTTATTTGCGCACGCCGGGTTCGAACCCGCGACCTTCGGAATGGCAGTCCAATGCGTTACCACTGGACTATGCCGGCCGTCGAATGTGCTGGTGTAATATAAAATTCTTCCTGTGATGATGTATAAAAAATCTCGTGGCATTACAAATTTAACGGTTTCGCTGTTAATCCAGGGGTGTTCCAGTTTGTATTTGATGAAGCTCAGGTTTTCAATGTTGTCTCGATTTTTACGGACACTACGTACTATAATTGATACTTCGATTCTGGTAGCCGGATTCGATACACACACATCGAGAATTCGCCCCCCGGTGGGGTGGTGGGGGAGAGAAGCTGAGGGGAGGAGACTCCGCCACTAATTGGCACCGCATCATCACGGAAGCCCATCAACCACCAACAATCTCCAGGGAAACCGCCTGGCTCCGTTCATTGTCTAGCTTATGTCTTTTTGCCGCTGATTTGAATTTGATGAGAGTTTTTTTGCGTGTTCATTTTTACACATTGACAAACTTGGCCAAGATGACGGTACCTAAAAAAATATAAACTTTTGACCAGTGACCCACAACCTTTTAAACAATTTATCCACTGTCTATATGTTAACGGGCTGCAAAGATTACAAGAGTGTTCCATTACTTATAATAGGCTTTGTCGATTCCTTAAGGTAGAAACACACTAAGTCGACGTACGCGATATAAGCATTACTACTTTTCGAGGTGAACGTGCACACTGGTTCTAAACACGCAACGATTGTGACCACCTGACAGGTGGTCTCTGGTTCTTAAGCAGGCGCGTCAGTTGATTTGACGAGAGAGCTAATTTGAGAACGACTTACTTAGTTTATTATTTTATAAAGCCAACTGTCAAAATCAACAACAATAGATATACCAAACATAACAGTAGACGCATAGTTAATACCACTCACAGATTAAATCAACTCGTGACGCCACTCCCTCCATCTTTAAACGTCCCACGCCGATCTGGACAGCCCAGATCGGCGCAGCGATGGAAGCGTGGGTTCGCGTTGCGTGTGAGTGTTTTTCCAAAGCATCTATTTCCATAGAAAATGTATGGATTGAAATTAATTCATATATCGTAATGCATTGCTTACTTAGCGTACACCCAGTGTGTTTCTACCTTTACCGTTACCGAGCCAAGGGACGACGGGATTTGTGTGGTAGGTAATGTAAAGCATACAAAGTTTTTATTATTCACAATGTACATTTGTTACGTATAATTTTTTTAATAAAATTAGCGACCGGTTTCGACACGTCCGTGTCATTAACTAGCTATTTTAAAACTAAATTTTTAAGTGCAGAAATATGGGGTTTTATTTAGTTTGGTTCTTTGGTGGGAGGGATTTGAGGGAGGGGGAGGGGGTTGAGAGGGAAACGGAGGGAGGAGTCAAAATAACGGGGAACATTGTCAATAGAGGTGATTTGCAAGGTGCTATTATTTTATTTACTATATTAATGCTTGAATTAATTTTTTTGTTGATCTAATGTTTCTAATGCGCACAAATTAAAATATTTATTAATGTTAGAATGTTTAAACTTAGTTTTATCCCGGTTGAAGCTATGGCCTGTCTCTATCAAATGATTAGCGAACTCGGAGAAATTATTATTATTATTTTTTTTTAAACATAGTTCGTGTTCCCTAATTCTGGTTTTGAAATTTCTTGTAGTCATTTATTAAAAAGTGATAACTTTTCAACTCTTCCAAAAGACCCTACAAAGAAATTTCAAGAAGATGTCAAGAAGACAATCAAAAGCTGCCCTTTACTATGTGGTGAACCTAAATATAATCATCTAGTATTAACTAATCCACAGCCTCCTAAACTATATGGTTTAGCGAAAATTCACAAACCAAATATCCCCATTAGACCTGTCGTTCCTGCATATTCTAGCCCCAACTATAATATATGTTCTAAATTTGTATCTTTATTCAAATCTAATAATTTATTCAGATCACATCGTTCAATTAAAAACAGTTTGGAGTTAATAAATAAAATCAAAGACTTAGACATACCTAGCAACAGTAAATTAGTGTCTTTTGACGTTGTTAATCTTTTCCCAAGCATTCCCACTAATGAATGTAAAAACCTAATTGTAAACATTTTAAATAATTCCCATTTAGATCGAACCATTGTGAAGGAAATGTCCACTTTCTTAGAAATTTGTACCAATCAAAACTACTTCACCTTTAATGATAAATTATATAAACAGCATAATGATCTCCCAATGGGAAATCCCGCTTCTCCTTTGTCTGCTGAAATATTTATGGATTCCTTTAAAACAAACTTTTCGAATGTGGACTTTCCCTTTTAGCTAATGTATTTGTTTGGTATAGATATGTTGATGACATTTTTGTAATTTGGACAGGTAGCAACAGACAATTAGACAATTTTCTCACTTTTATTAATAACATTCACCAAAATATAAAATTTACACTGGAACATAACGATAATAACAATTTAAATTTTTTAGACTTAAACATCAGTTTAGATAATAATAAGTGTGTTTTAAACATCTATAGAAAACCTACACACACTGACTGTGTTATACCTTCTACTTCAATTCATCCTTTGTCCCATAAACTCGCCTCCTTCAACTCAATGATACATCGAGCCATTAATGTCCCTTTAAATATTGAGAATTTCAATAATGAAATCAACATTATAAAACAAATAGCTCTAAACAACGGATATAAACCTGACATAATTAATCGTTTACTTAATAAGAAACAAACCAAAATATTTTCTAAAAAGTACATTTATAGTGGAGATAATAACACTCAATCTAGTAAAAATCTAATATATAAAAAACTTCTTTATACAGGCGACTTATCCTTAAAAATATCCCGCATGTTACCAGTTAATATTTCGACAGCTTTTTACACTAATTCAAAAATAAAAAAAACTTAATTAATAACAAGGATGTTTCAAATAAATTAGATAAAAATGGGATATACACTTTAGAGTGTAATGATTGTAACTCGCAGTATGTAGGTATGACTACAAGAAATTTCAAAACCAGAATTAGGGAACACGAACTATGTTTAAAAAATAATAATTTCTCCGAGTTCGCTAATCATTTGATAGAGACAGGCCATAGCTTCAACCGGGATAAAACTAAGTTTAAACATTCTAACATTAATAAATATTTTAATTTGTGCGCATTAGAAACATTAGAAATCAACAAAAAAATTAATTCAAGCATTAATATAGTAAATAAAATAATAGCACCTTGCAAATCACCTCTATTGACAATGTTCCCCGTTATTTTGACTCCTCCCTCCGTTTCCCTCTCAACCCCCTCCCCCTCCCTCAAATCCCTCCCACCAAAGAACCAAACTAAATAAAACCCCATATTTCTGCACTTAAAATTTTAGTTTTAAAATAGCTAGTTAATGACACGGACGTGTCGAAACCGGTCGCTAATTTTATAAAAAAAAGTTATACGTAACAAATGTACATTGTGAATAATAAAAACTCATTAAAAACAAAAAATGTCTAGAAATTGTTACATAGTGAATGCCAAAGAATTACAAAAAATTGTAAAGCATACAATTTAATTATGTAAAAAGTTATAGTGTTTAGTTATGACACAGTAAAAAATAAGGTATTTGCATAACTTACTCCACTGCTCAGATTATTTTATAATAAAAATTGTCTTTTTATTGGTGTACAGAATTATACATAAGGGTCTAAATTAGTACTAAAATAGCCTTGCACTCTTATCAATCGTTCGAATTTTAAGTTTTGCCGCATATAATCTGTACTGTGTAATACACAAAAAAAACATGACAAGTTTTGTTCCTGCCATAAGTAAAGTTCTGACTTATGTACCTACTTGTTAATGGGTTCATTTATGGTTAATGGTTCAACTTCATTTTCCAATATATTTACTGTCTACTATTTTCTACATTGTATTAGATTTAAATTTGCAAACGGTTGACATGTGTCATACGAGAACGGGTCACTCTACGACTCGTTCTTAAGATCTGCAGCTCGGCTGTGGAACGATTTGTGTTGATGTTTCCTCCCTCCGACTATATGGGTCTTTTCAAGACCCTCCTTCTTTCTCTCCTCAAAGGACCCGCCTCACAGCATCCCCAGAGATGACACAGGCCTTGAGGGAAATTATTTTCCTTGGGGCCTCGAGTGTGGAGTAATATTGAAAAAAATTCTGAAATTTTTTAAATTTTAATCCATTATGAAAATTTCAAAATCTGTTAATTTACCTATTGACCAAACTGAAACCATACTACACACCATCAAAAATATTTTAATCAGTGCGAAATATATTACAATTTTTCCGATCTAGGGAGACGATTTAAGTAAACCATTTGTAAACATAAACGCTTCCATTTATTCGCTGTATAAATTTGATTCACCGTCAACTCTTATTATAATAATATTAACTGGTGTGTATAAGATATCAATTCAATAGTTCGCAAACTCACCTAACGCCCCGTGAAGTTGTTCTTAATACGGTAAAACGCAAAATGCTCTACGGGGAGTCTGCGCCTCTATTTACTGTAGCTCTTTTTCTCACTATAGTTACTTTAATCAACGTTCTCTTGAAGTTAATTTGTTCTGACGCAATAAAAGTTTTGTTTTGCAGCCGCAGGTGGTGCCCCTCTCCACCCCGGAGCTCCAGTACCCCCGCGGGGTGGCCGTTAGCCCAAACTTATGCAAAACAACAATTACTATGTACTTGGCACTCCGTTTTTCCTTCCTACGCCAAACATCCAGGAATCGTCAAGAGGGTATCCGGTTCTAGAGCGTGCCAACAATCAAAAGTTGGAGAACTCCACGGAAATGGGTTTAGGTATTCGCTGAATCTAAATGTTTGTATTATGATGAACTATGGACCGCGATCCGATGCTTGGTATACTAAATCCTCGAACCGTCTCTGAAACTGGACCCTTGAAACCTTCTCTCACTCTGTCGGAATTTTGCTGAATATTTTCAGATATTATTTCACTGGTTTATAAACAATTTACCTCCTAATGTTTTCTGGTACCTCTTAACAAGGTTTGAAGTTCATGCTTTAGTCATTTCTCATGTTTAAAACAAAAACAATTTTGAGACCATTCTATGTCCCATGGTTCTGTTCAAAATATTGTCACCATCCTTTTTTCTCTCGTTGCTTAAAGTCTTATCTGTGAAGAAAGAAGACAAAACTACCTTATGCAAGTGATACCAATTTTTTTTTGTACAAACGTGTCATATGCTTATTAGTAATATTGTCGTCGTTGATGATGCATCTTATTTAGCTGCTCGGATCATTAATTGTTCTCGTAAAAAGGCCATAAAATCGTATACGTTGCATCCACAAATTCAATGTCGTCGCGTGGTGAAATTAAATCGTGTTGTGGAATTATGAGGTGTACACCTATAAATTTTAAGTGATCCATGCGATGGTATTTTTCAAGAAACTAACCACATCAAAAGGTAAGGCTTTCTCCATCTCTCTTCCTTTTCGCAATGATTTTAATCCGATCGAAAGAACTTCTATTTTAATTTACAGTACATTTTAACCACCATTCGGGCACTAAAAACATGTGTTTAAAACCATTCCGGTCACGTAGTGCTATATCTGTCACCAAATGACAAGTCCTTGTAAAACTCTTTCTATCTCATTTTTTTATTTATTTTATACACATATAATATAAACAGATTTAGAAAGAGATAACACAGAGCCCATTTGTGACATCAATATATTTTTTTCAACCAGCTACAATTAGAAAAAAATAATGATTTTATAACTACCAAAGCAATCAGAGTTTTTTTTACAGATTTACGGATAAATGGTAATACTTATCAGTTATCTTCTGATTTTACTACAGAAATAAAAATAGTTGTTACGGGACCCTGGTAGATGTGAAATTTCGAAACTATTTTTTATTGATGTGATAATTAAAGTAAACAAGTATTTATTATAATGATAGTAAAAACATATTTTATAATGATTAAAAGATACCTACACAAAGAAATATATTACAAATTACAAAATAATCTTCATTTACAATAGATCTATTGCCAATTTTAGTGAGAAAAGAAGCAAATAGACCGCACAGAGTTTTGGCGGTCGGGCGGAAAGAGCCGACGAGTCACGAAGCTGGCAGAAGCGTCGTCCCGTCTTGCCACGCCAAAAGATGTTTCACAACAAAGCTAGTCTAATCAAAATTCTATATTTACAGATCAGTTCTACCCAATCCAGGTTCCTTTGGTTTTTGTTTCCTGTTTCTTTTCATCATTTTAGCGTTGAGCTTAGGCCTAGCATCTTGAGGGCTCTGCAGTAATACAAAGCTTCACCGCACATCTCCATACCGCGCCAGTTCCGACCAACAGGTTTTAATTAGCCAAGTTTAGAGAGTGAAATTCGGTTTGCCACCCGGTCGTACGAACCTCCCCACCCCTCCCATCTCTCCCCATCTCTCCGCAGCCTCCGAGGACCTACGCGCCCATCTCCCGCCTCGTATCCTACCCACTCACAACTTTACTAACTCGCAGATGAAGTGCGTCCTGCGACAAATAAAGTTTTAAATTTCGCTGCACGTCTCATTTTTGATGCCTTACCCAAATGTGAGGGCTTAATCCACATGACCTGAATCTCAGACACATTTTAAAACAACAACTGTGAACTTTGAAATCGTGTTTAAATGGAAATACATACATTTTAAAGTGGCATTTGTTCACAGTACTTGTCCAATTTGAAATTTGATTTTGTTTCGGAACGTGCGTGCACAATTATTACTACTTATGTACTTCCAAAAGTTTATTTAATATCCTTCTCTACAACTGTCTACACTGACTACTGAAGAGATAATAAGTAGAAGTTGGATCTATACATAGATACCGACTTTTAAACTCCCACGCCGCAGACAGCCAATATATTTAGAACTAGCACAGACCTGTGAAAATACACAGGATATTATGTTAGTAAATAACGCGTTGATAAAAAAGCGCGTAGACCCTTGAAAAACACGAAATCTAACCTCAGTTGTCAAGATTAACACTAAGAAATTTAACAAAAGAAATAAACATTTCAAATATGGAAATAAAATAATTTTCTGATATAAACAAAAAAAAAATATTATACTACAGATCGCATGTTCGATTTTTGTATCCGATTTCTCGACGCATCAGTTCGAATTTTGAAAATGACGCTTAAAATCAAATCATATCCGAGTTCATTGAACCAGAGTTACAATTACTGACACACAACCGAAAGTAGTAGTTATATTTGATGATTTCGCTGTTTGATCACATTTCCCTTCCGCACACTTCTATCTCCTCGGTTTATCGCTTCGTTGATATTGGCTACATCAAACAAACTTAGAATAAATGATGATCCTTTATAATTTAGTTTTATAATCTTTAGAATCGATTGGCAATTCGAAAACCCTCTTAGCCAAATCCACGTAGCTTATAAAATCTAGTTTTAGCCTATTTTAAAATACATTTTCCGGGGATTCTATGTAAATCAGCAGATTACAGGTGAAATCCCTTTTCTCTCTGTAATGACAGGCGGGATCTGATCCGACTAGGGACGCTAATCCCCTTGACAACGAAATGAGGCTCTAAACCGAGCCTTGAGGTATTCTCGAGCCAACCAACCCGATGACGCGTGACAACCCAAATTCTCACAAATACTGGTATATTTCAAAAACACATCCAACAGATTGGACGTAATAATGGGACTCTTATTTTGTGGTCTCTTCCCAATTCTGGGTATGATTATTTCGTTTTGAAATTCTGACAACGTGTACACGGTTAATTTTAAAGATCATAGTAGGTACTCATTTAAACCTGCTTTGAAATGTTTTGTTAATGGACTTGTATAACTTTTTGACGTTTTTGCTATTTTATAATTAGCACCTTTTTATCACAGTTTCGATGTTTGTAGGAATTTTGATTAATTCCCACGAATTCGTACCTATTAAATCTATTTTAGTCCAATACCCATGGATATATTTAAGATAAATAAAACAGTACCTTACCATTTAATTATTTTACGTAAAACGTTAGAAATTTTTATATAACGCATTTTTACTATAAAATTAGCAGAAAGTACCAGATATCTAGACAATAATAGTAAATAGTCAATATTTTTCTAGACAATCCCCGCGGAAACAATAATTTTCTAGACCTGCTAGGGCAAATTCGACCATAGGTTCGTCCGATACGCCGGGCCGCGCGCAGAATATTTTTGTTCACGCCTTCTTCACTTACGTCATTAAGATTCAGACTTTATTTTGGGGTATTGTGTCGTCTTAATAAAATATTAGTATAAACACTAATTATTTATTAAAATAGAGGCAAACATTCCCGAGTATTTGAATTTCCTATACTTCCAGACACCTCTATTATGGGAGAAAATGTTGCTTGGGCACCTTGCGTAATGATGAAGAACTTAGCTAGCATAGGATTGAACCCGGTACGTTTTTATAATCGGGCTTAAAGTATCTCCTCAAGGTTCCGATTTAGTACTCAATTTGCATAAATAATACATTAAACCAACGAAAACTGGCCTTTGAAACATATTAACTCGCCGTTATCACGGACTATAGGGTTCAAGTAATGAGAAAATAATATTTCTATAACGATTTTTTAATAAACAGTGTCATGTCGCCGGAACAAAACGTACGATGGTGCCACACAGCCTCTGTGTTACAGGTAACATATTATAGCCTACACTAGTAAACACAAGGTGCTTTTGTATGAAATATTATGATAATGTATTCTTTGCGTCAACGTCTATTTTTAACATCTTTACAGGCTATGAAAAGGTAGTTTCACATAAAAAACCACTTGAACGAGGTAAAATGTAATTAAGTATAGAAAAATTATGATCGTATGTACTGTAATTAATTGAATCAACATCATTCATTACGTGATTTATGTTTCTGATATCCTGGTTGATTATTAGTTTAGAAAATCACAAAAAGAGTTTGCTTGCCTGGGGTCACGATGATGTGTGGTTTTTTATGGTTTGTAATTTTGCCATACATTATTACCCGAATCGAATATAACCAAAACGTTCCAAAATTTAGGTCTTTACACAGAATTTTTAGAAATGTAATGTGAACTGTGAACAGTCACCTTCCATTTATTTTGAAGGTAGAGTGTGTAAAATGTCATCAATCTCTGAGTAAAACTGTAGATTCGTTTAAAAATAAAATCCACGCCGCCCGCCTGGTGTTACCCCGCGTGGATTTAATTTTTACACAAATCTACAGTTTTATTCCTTTTTAATATTAATTTGTAAAAACTCTTTAATTCTCACCTAGTCTGTAAATAGATTTTCTTAATCCTTCTTAATAAAATTCACAGGGCCATGCTAATAATGTGTTATAATTTTGAATTGATAAAGAACCAATTCTGCAGGTTCTGCAATCGTTGTTTAACCTGATTTAGTCATTGTTAGTATCTAAAAATGTATGTCATCTAAGAAGAAAGTTTTTCTTTAGCTATCTTAACATCATCAAGACAAAATGAATCCAGAACGAGCGGAGGAGCGCAACTAATGACTATCTCTCTTCATATTTAGGTATCTTTTGGAGGTCAATCACCCAAAAAGTGGCCTCTTCTGTGTTGGCGTTTGCCATATTCCAACTCTTCTTTTTGTGCTTCTTCCTTTAGTTCTAACATCTTCACAGTTTCGTCTTCCCGTACCAATCATCCTCGCATTAGCTGACACTCGGACCATTTGTAATTGCCTTTCAATTGATTTGCATCGTTTGATTGATGTTTCTTCATATCTTGCCCGTTCCATTGGTTTGTCGAGTATTTACTATGCCGGACGGTGTTGGGGAATTGGTTCCAAGGCCTCTTGTGTTTTGATCACGTATATCTTTGAATGTTACGAACCTATCCACACATTATGGCGAAGTACGTAAATAAGAAAATAGGACTGTAAGAGGTGCAGATTGAAAACTATTTATTTATTTTTTTATTAAAAGTCCCCCAAACTAGGGATTGCCGTATTGTGGTGGTAACATAAAACAACTAAGAATAATGATGTAATAACAATAATACAATGACAAAGTTCAACTAATATAACCACGAAAAGAACAGTTATTCGACATCTCCGTTTCATTTATTGGTGGCTGACGGATTTGGGAGCCTCGGCATTATTGGTAGGCAAATTCGGATTTTTTTTTTTGGAAAACAAGATTCCTAGAAAGCTGCTTCTCTAAGTCCAGTCCTCTTTGTATTCTTATATCCTTCAAGTCCTCAACTATCAGGGCTGTATATGGATAAAGATGGTATGAAGAGTCATTTTCTTTTCCTCGATTTGTACACCAAGTGATTCAAGTGTATCTTTCTTTATTCAGACGATTTCATTCAGGAAGCTTTCAGATTCTTTTCTTCCACTTTCTATCATTATAAGTCATGTGGGTATAGTGTGCCTAAGTATCTAGAAAATAATAAAACCAACTGACCTACTATTTGAAGATGTTTATTATAATAAAGCTGATTTAAATTAATACCTTATGAGCGACGTAGGGTACGGTAGTACAGCCAGATGAAATATCAGTACAAACTGATCGGGCTGGAGTTCGTAACCTGAAGAAATGGATTGATTCTAAATAGAATATGGTTTTTGAATAATTGTAGGTTACGTTTATTTTCGTGATGTTGGGCTGTTTGGTGGATCTTTAGGTGTCCAAGTAGGTTCTACAACTTTGCACAACTCTGTAGATTTGCAATAACGTTTTCGTTGCACCAGCAATTAATTTACATGAATTAGGAACTTGTTATGGTTCTCCAATCTACTAATATGATTTAAAGGTTTGTTGGACTGGTGCTTTGTGAATTTCAACGATGATTAATTTGTGTTGAGGAGCTGTCAGCCAAAGTTGATATAATGATTCAGAAAGTTGTTGATTTGCATAACGCATAAGCGAATGCGAATGATATTTACAAGATAATGAATGAGTAATGTATTACCTTGGACTAGTTATTTTATGCTTATTATGACAATATTATGTAAATAAGGAAAAAAACTTGGATAATATCTGCGCTTAATAGTAGCAATCCATTTCAAAACGTAGGTAACACTCCATTTTAGTGTTGATTTTATGCCAACAAATGTGAATTATTAAGTTAATTTTGTCTTATCACACTAAAAGTTAATCCCTACAATATTTTCATTAATAATTTGACTGATTCTAAAAATTATCCGAAACCACAAATTCCTGAATATTTCATATTTTTTTATGTTATTTATTTATTTATTGACGCCCTATTGGACTTTTAAGTACATAACAAGTACCAATTTCATTTTTAACAACAGTATAAAACAAACAATACAAAATCGAAATAAAATATAATGATTTCTCATACATTATTTACATTTAAAAAATGGTGGACTAATTTGGCTTTAAATGTATCTATTGAAGTTTTAATTAAATATGTCAGCGACATCACTTAGTTCATTGCCCAACCTATGTATTCTTTCTAACATAGAATTCGTAGCGAAGTTATTGTCGTAGAATAAAATATTCCGTCTAGTATATTTTGGAGGTATATGTAAAGATAGCAAATTTATAGTGTCAGGGCAGTCCAACCTTGAATGAATAATTTTATATAATAAAAGGAGATCAAATATTTTTCGCCTTTCAGATAATTTCGATAAGTTAAGTTTACTGCGTAAATTGACATAATTGATTTGACCTGACTTCTAACCAGAGACGTGTATAGTCATTTTATAGTTTTTATGTTATTAAATTCTTTAGCGATTCTGAGAATAAATCCAAGCATTTGTAATCCCTTACTGGTAATGCTATAAATGTGATTCAAGTAGCGTAATTTGGAGTCAAAGATAACTCCAAGGTCATTGAATTCAAAGACTCTTTTTAGGTTGGCATTGTTAATTGAGTAGTCGAATAATAAATGACGTATTTTACAATAAAAACAGCAAAATACTATTTTAATTGTTATTTTTTCAAGGTCGTAAATAAGTATCACAATTCTTAAAGACAGGACAGGGCACATAAATCGCTTTGTTTATACGACATTTGCTTCGAAAATCATGCTGCTATATGTGAATTTAGATAGATGACCTGTAAAAGTATTAAGAATGGTTTAGAAATCAATTGATTCGAGCAACATTCTAATTTGGTTTTGATTGGAATTCGATTGAATTAATAATTGAACTGAGTAGCCCGAACTCACCCGTGCAGCTAGAGAGATGGCATAAAATATAACTATAATACAACGCAGTTTACGTACGTTAAAAATAATGTAAAGTAATGCAATTGATCAGTCTTGCAGTCTTGAAACTTAATCTTCAGCGGCTTATAAATTGTACAATTCACAAAAAAAATTCAAAGATAGCGTAAAAATTTGGATCAAAAGTAATCAAAATGGCCAAAAATGATCAAAAGGCCTTTACCGGTGCACTCATCCAAATTCGCAGTTATTGATGCAACCTAATTATTGTATGTATTTTTATATAATTGTAGGTATATTATTAGGACTAGAAACGAACTTGGTATATGATGTATTGATATTGATGCTACCTAACTATTGAGTGTTCGTATTTTTATATAATTGTAGGTACGTTATAGTACTATAAATAAACTTGGTAGATAGCTGCCTCAACACAGGCTAAGCCTAGTGAGGCGGGCTATGATAAACCTTAACACATAACTACATTAACATTTATATTATTTACATTTATTTTATCTACTGTTTATATATTCCCTTTCGTTGATAAAATTATATACTCATCTAATTTATAAACCAATGTACACAAAACAGTCTTTCATGTATTTCTATAGTTATAGTTTGAAAATTTGTCACAATAAAGATATTATATTATTATTACTATAGTTGTCAGTTAATAGGTAATAACAGCGTTACATAATTTACTGTTTCAAGTTTTTAAAGTACTGCCACGTGCTGCAACCAACACGAAGCCGAATTTGTTTATTTTCAGCATCACGAACACCGAATGGCAGCACTTCAAATCACGTCAAACCACAAATATCTATTTTCTTACGACTTTACCTTGTAGTATTGTGTGAGCTTAATCTATTTTCATGCTTACTTATTCGCTGACGAGATGATTTATTATTTAAATATATTGATAATTCTTTGCTGATTTTTTATAAAATCCAATATCATCAACATAATTTTAAATATCTAAAAACTAACCATAATTAACTGTCTTTACTGGCGAGATAACATATTATAAATAGTAAAACCAATGATACAAATTTGTGAAGTAAAACCAAAACAACAACCTAGTAAGTTGTGAGGTATAGGTTCACAAACATGAATGTGAGGTTTACAAACATGAAGATGAGGAAATCACCAAACATGAAGATGACATCTACAAACACGAAGATGAAAATATCAAGAAAATCATGAAGTAACACTAACGCTGTGAAGGTTCTATTCTAGTTCTGTTATATATAATCATTGGCCAGTTGTCTCACACAACTGAATTAATAGAGCGTGAATTTTTATTTTTTCATTTGGTACAATATTTTTTTTTTACATTTCAAAGTTTTTCAGTAATGTTGGCCTCACTGGGTGGCTTGCCCGTGCTGAGGCCTTCATTTTATAATATGAAAATATAATCTAAATACAATCTACAATATAAGATAAAATAATACATTTAATATATAATCTTGTGTGTTTGTGAGTGATGTGTGTTTATATTGGTTTTGTGTGTTACGTGTAGGTTTTATTTTTATTTTATGCTATGATATTTTGGTAATATTGTCTTTTTTGTTCTTTAATCCATTTTGTAATTTTGTATGTGAATTTATTTTTACTTTCCTCAATTTTAATTTCAAGTTTTACACTGTTGAAAGCTTTTATAGCATGGTATTGGTAGTGTCTTTGTCCAAAGCTTGAATTTACTGTCGGAGTTTTTATGTTTTCTTTGTACGCTTGTCTAACGGGTCTGTTAGTGTTATTTTGTGTATGTTGAAATTTATTTTTTTTGTCGAAAATGTAGTTTAGTAGTGTTTTAACGTACAATTGGCGTATATCTAGTACGTCACAGCTGTTGAATATTTGGTCTGTATCAGTCAGTCTATGTTTTCTGTGCGGTTTCTATGTAATTGATAGCCGAGTTTGTTGCTCCTCCCCAAGCAATAATTCCATATTCTATTATTGATTGGCAGAGTGCAAAATATATTGTTTTCAATTGTTTTATTTTATATATATTTCTTGTGTTTAGGAAAATGTGTATTGTTTTGAAAAGTTTATTTGTGATTTGTGTGATGTGAGGTATCCATATAATAGTATGATCAATTACGATATTAATATAATAGAACTAAAACAAGTTTAATTTTCAAATTCTGTGAAACATCTGGCCCTAAAACAACAACCTACAGTCAGCCTCGGAACAGGAATCCCTGGCGAGGAGGAATGTACATATATACGTTCTATTATAATATTATGCATCTTTAAAAAAAATCACTGTTGAATATTGATGCCAAGGGCTATGAAAATATTATTCAAGGTTTTCTCTTGTCCATTGTTTACGTAAGTCTTTAACTTTCTGAAGAGATGAGTTTTTATTAAAGCTTCGTACAAGAGGTTGGTCCTGTGAGTACTTTTCGTTACTGGGTACAATGAGTACAGGTACAAAAAATACCTGTTAAAAACACCGGTTAAAAAATACTCGCAATTATTTTATACCTACCTGGGTATTATATCTGGGGACCGGGGACGGAGAGTAATAAATACTCAGTCTACTTATAAATACTTATGAGTATTTTGTAACCGGTATTTTTAACAGGTATTTTTGGTACCTGTACTCGCTGTACTACTGATAATTTGTGCCCACAACGATTCCCCACAATTTTTCTGCGTAAAACTCACTCCCCCGATAATTATTCGAATCCATGGGGGGGGGGGAGGTTGTTAGAGAATTTCTGTGAAAGATTATTCCCCACAACATATAATCGGTAATTTCCGATGTCTTTGAGATATCTGTTCTAGTATTTCTAGAATATACGTAGGCTCACAGACATAGGAATTAATAGACGAGAAGATAAGGGCGAGGGGTAAAATCAACTGTTGAAGAACGAGGGGAGTAAGGCTGACTGTGATTCGTCAATAAATCAATCTGACAGTAAATAGGCATCTCGCATTATAATATCACCATTTACTTCTTAAAAGTAAAATCTGCGTTTGAATGAATAGACATTTTTACATGGGAGCGCAAATTACTCGCCACGTTATGAACTAATTTGCGAAGTCCAAATTCGGCAAAGTAAGGCAGCTTCTATTTCAGAGTCGTAGTTAGTTTCAGAGTATTTAGTTAAGACACTTTTACAAATGTCTCATAATTTACTTACCCCAGTAAACAACGATGAGCACACTTGAGAATCGCTACATTGTGATGTGATAGTATATGTTTCTAAAACTGATCCATATAATACGGTGTGAATAAGCTTAAAATAAAGTAAAATAATGCTTACTTATGGAATGTAATACGACAATTGGGTTTATTCTCTTTTCACATCTATTTTTACAAGTTTTCATATCAAAAGTCAACATTTTGCCGTGTTATTTCGTAAAATGAACCGATGATGCCTCGACCATAGTTCGCACAAGAATGATGACGTCACGTTTTCAAATTTCACTTGAAGCCATATGCGAGCCCAGCCGGCTCAATGGAACCGGTATGGGGAGTGGGGATAATACGCTTTTAATCACTTAGGGCAGGTCTACTAATATTCATATGTCTATGCGTAGGCTAAAATACTTCATTTTCCCTTTTCCCCATACAACTTTCCAACAAACCAAAAAGAGTCAGTAGTCTTTTAAAGTGCGAAGTAATTCGAGACCTGTGATATTTACAAATACTTAGCAACCAGGTATTTTGGAGATTTGTCACTGGTACAAAGTACCGCATGAAAATACCAGGTAATTTTACTGGGTACGACAAATTCGCCTCCCCTCTACTTCGTACTCGCCTGTAACTATGAATGTTATGTTGTTTTTAATGTTTCGTCGTCAGTAAGTATTTTTATATGCCAGCTACAGGAATCACTTGTTGTAAATATTCTCAGAAGCCTAATAATAATGTATAGTGAATGACTTTTGAGATTAGCGTTTCCGGGGGACCCACTTGTCAAAAAAAACAATCTACCTTTATCACCTGCAGTCAGACTGGCTGCTTTTTTGGTGCCAGTTCTGAGGGAGTAGAAAGAAATAAAGGAAGTTACTGTTCTTTCTTAGATACCTCTGTGTTTTAATTTACAATTATTTTAAATGAACTGGTTTTCTTAGTGGTGAACTAATGAGTCACATCAATTGTGCTGAAAGTTGTCTTTTTCGTTGTTTTTTATTCTTGGGTTGTAGTTTTAACGTATTGTGTAGATAGTCTATGTGTTAAGTTCTGCTATGAAGAAGGGGAGTGCAGTACATATAGATGATAAGCTTTGCCTACATAACTACGCCTTTGCCTACCTTTGACGGCCGGCATAGTCCAGTGGTAACGCATTGGACTGCCATTCCGAAGGTCGCGGGTTCGAACCCGGCGTGCGCAAATAAATTTTATTTGATTAATTTGTGTTATTTCACAATTAATTAATTAAAATAATATATAGTATAGTATATTTGCGGCACGTTCCAGAGTGGAAGATACTACCAGTATCGCCCTGGTGTAAGACCACCATTCAGAATTGAAACGTTGCTCCAAATGGCTTTAGCCGTGTTTAGTGACTAGATCTGAATAGCCAGGTACTTCCCCACCTTCCTCTTTCCCTTCCCCACTTACCTTCAGCCTCACAACATCCCCCAATTGGGGATGCCATAGTCTCACTGGCTCCAGACGGGAGCAGTTGGGACTCTTGTGAGGTATTCACTATAAAAAAAAAAAAAAAAAAAAAATATTAATATTGAAATTTATGAAATTATTTAAGCGATCAATCTTTACACTTTCAAAGGGTTTCACTTTACTAAAAGGTATCTTAGGCAGGAACTAAATATGCAAACGATTACACATTTGTGTGTGTGACGCTCATTCAAAGGACGACTCGATTGTGTTAGTGTCGATAAAGGCTGTGCCTTTGTTACAAATCACAAATGTAGTAATCAGTGCCATCTGCTGGTACATCTGTAATGGTAGTACAACTTTACTACTAAAATAATTACCATATTATGTTGGTTTTCTTCCATGCAATTGTGTGGTTGAAAAATGTGGAGATTTTATTGAATCTGAAATGAAGCGGATATTTGATGTGGCTTAGGTAATCCCAACTAAACCAGAAGCTTTGCCATTGTTAGCCAAAAATCATATATCACTTACCACTAATCATATTTGCAGTAAGTTACCACCACTGCCAGATATGTATATTTATTATTAATGTCTTCGTTGGGCTGTCCCTAACATAAAAAAAATTAAACATTATTTTAAAGTACAACACTGCCCTAATCTATCCTTTCAAAAAACTGTCTTACACCTAGAGTACTGATTGTGCAGATGAACCAAATGTAATTCTTCACATGCGTGACATGCCCAAATTTAAGTACCGCTAGAGTGGTGAAGTACTATAAATAAATAAAAATTAGTCCATTGTGGGTAATGGTGACACGCTTTGACACGTGTTCTGCTCTACTATTTATAAAATATAAATAATCTTTTGTTTCGAGTCGTATAACTCACTGCATATGTATCAATCGTCTTGAATTAATTTTGCAGTAGGTACATATTTAATAATTGTTATTGTTGTCATAAATTTAATGCGAATAATGCATTTTATTTATTCTTACAATGGACTTAGATATTATGTATGAACGGTTGAATCTCTACAGACCCTTCCTTATTTGGTCGTGTAGTGATGTACTGGATGGATAATAAAAACTATAACTATAATTTTGTTTTAGTTAGGAAGCTGAAGAATAAAATAAATATAAAAAATACCATCGTCGAATGCAATCGCTAGTCTAAGTTGATAATGGTCGAAACACACTTACAGACGTATTAAAAAAACGTGGTAACATTTTTATTCAATTGATAAACGACCGTGTATGTGAAAACCTTACCTTATTCGCAAAATGACACTATTATTGGATTAAAACTTATGAAAAATAATAGTAAATATATTGAATCAAACTAATATAATAGTGAATTGGTCATTATAGTTGAAATTATAGACATAACTTGAATCACACATCACAAATCAAAACTGTCATTTTGCCGGAAACCTAACGCAAATGGCGCATGCGTAAATCTAACAAAATGCAATATTGCACCGTTTAACGGTTGTAAAGTGATTTTTTTTATTAGTAAGGCTGTTACTTTGGGCATTTGCAAATCCACACAAGGGATTAAGAACCTACCTACAGTTCCTATAAATTCTATATTTGAAATATTATGTTGTATTTTTCCGTAGAATCAAAATTTGTTACTTTTCATTTCGGCAAGTCAAGTTATATTCTGTGGTATTTTGCGGATAATTACTACCTTCCCAAGGTGTTTCAAAAGTTTCTAGGAAACCTGAAAAATTCAATAATTTTATTTTTCAATAGTTAAAAGTTCAACAATAACCAGTGTTAATCTCAAGTGACCTACCAAGTAAATATGGTACTCTATATTGTCTGCCTGTACACAATATAATTAAGTAAGAATAATAAAATATGTAAATTCTAACATCACGTTCATCAATCAAATTCATTCTACATATAATATTGGCGATCGAATCGGTGGATGCAATCTGTTGCCATAAATTGATAATAGTTTGACTAGTCTATAGTTGTAGTACAGAGGCCATGAGGTGATTTTGCATAAAGACGGCGCTGTACAAATCATCAAAATATTATTATTATTATTTGAGTAGGTACTTCTGAAATAATTGAAAACGGCGGCGGTAATAAAATTTTAATTACTGGCCTAATTCAGTGTCCACGTGTCATTGGCCGCTTCGTGTAATTTTTGTGCGAATTCATTATTCATTAATTTCTTCAAGAATGTTTTATTTATTTCTGTGACGTAGGGAAGTAATGTAATATGCTCCGCGGAACTAGCGATTGATCCCTTCACACGCCAAAAAAAAACCCCAAACGCGCACCCAACATAATATATATGTACATTGTTGACATTTGTCACGTGAGAACGGGTCGCGGGTAAAATTCGGTTTATGGGAGTCACTCGAATAACCGAAATTGAACTTGATTTAGACTAATTTAGGGCTGGGGAATCCGAATCTGTAAGAATTAGGTGGGGGTCGGCACTATTAACTGAGTTATAGGGTCTTGAAATTTTGTACGCGATACATAGAAAAAAAGGTTTTATTTATCAATTATGACATAAGAAAATCAAATTAACAACTATTTTAATACTTTTGAAATTTCAGTAGTGCCAACCAAAAAAAGAAAAGTGTTGCCATATAATAATAATATTTTTTTAAAAAATAGGTTAGGTTTTTAGTTTGGGTTAGAGTAGGCAGAAGAACATGGGAAAAGGGTATTAGAATTAAATCACAAACCAGTCTATACAAACCTAGCGTAGCCCACAAATTACTTGAAAACTGGGATATAACTCTAAAGGGGACGCGAGCAGGCGTTATTAAAGGGGCATTTTTTTGTAACAGGAAATACCATGGAAAAAAGGTATTAGAATTAAATCACAAACCAGTCTATACAAACCTAGCGTAGCCCACAAACTATTTGAAAACTGGGATGTAACTCTAAAGGGGACGCGAGCAGGCGTTATTAAAGGGGCAATTTTTTGTAACAGGAAATAACATGGAAAAAAGGTATTAGAATCAAATCACAAACCAGTCTATACAAACCTAGCGTAGCCCACAAACTACTTGAAAACTGGCATAAAACTCTAAAGGGGACGCGAGTGGGCGTTATTAAAGGGTCATTTTTTTGTTATAGAAAATCACAGTTAGGTTAAGTTATATATATATATATATAAATTTAATATTTACAAGATTTTAAATAATAAACTACAAATCTGGCAAATGATATTTAATTTTCTGAATTTTCCATGCATTGATATTATTATTATATGGCAACACTTTTTATTTTTTGGTTGGCACTTCTGAAATGTGACTATTAAAAAGTAATTAATTTGATTTTCTTATGTCATAATTGATAAATAAAACATGGTTTTCTATGTATCGCGTACGAAATTTCAAAACCCTATAACTCAGTTAATAGTGCCGACCCCCACCTAATTCTTACAGATTCGGATTCCCCAGCCCTAAATTAGTCTAAATCATGTTCAATTTCGGTTATTCGAGTGACTCCCATAAACCGAATTTTTTCCCGGGTCGCTTCTACGAGTCGTTCTCGAGTTCAATAGCTCGGCTGTGGAACCATTTGCCGGCTTCAACACGGGTTCACCCCTTCCTCTCGTCAAAAGGCCCCTCTACCAGCATCCCCAAAGATGACATAGGCTCTGAGGGAAATTATTTTCCTTAGTGCCTCTTGTGTGGACTTGGATGAGTTATAAAAATGCTTCCTGTTTGAATAATGTATTCTGGTCAACTCTGGTTTCCTTACCTATTCCATCACTATTCGAGTCTAATTCGAAATAAGAACTAAAAAACCGTTTGCGGATTTGAATTTAATTACGTTGCGCGCGATTTAATGTAAAGATTGTTTTGTCTTTCTCTTTCCATCCCGGAGAAATTAGAGTAACGGAGCACCCGGTCAAAAAGTTTTAACGAGCGCTATAAGACGGTGTAGTAATGCTCCTTCTACTTAAACTTCGTGGCTGAATTTTATCGTCCCGGTTTTGTGAGGTTAGGTTGCCTTTATGAAGTCTGGGTGCATGCGCACTGCTCAACGACCGACGCCCGCGCATTCCTTTGCGCATGTCGGTCTGTCCGCGCTCAGCTGAGGGCATTGACGGGGAAGCTGCGGCAACCACCCATAAACAATAATCAATATTGTTACAAGTTAATTCGGCGAATGTCCAACATAATAAGAAACATGTGCTACTAACTGAGCCACCATGATCTCTAGGCCAACCAGATCTTGGTGCTGCTGTTGACTGGTTAAACTTCAATAAATTAAATATTGAAATAAAGAGTCAGAGCCATTTGAAATGATGTAAAAATATATAAATAATTGGAGAAAAATAATTCACCCGTAGAATTAATTTGCTCGCTTTTCTGAACAGCTCATATTGTCTCATAGAAATCGTTGTCTCCCTTAACGTCATAGTTAGACATTTGAACTAAACGGCGCGGCGTTAGAAAGAGAAAACACCAAGCTTTATATTCAAATATAGAACTTAAAACCAAAGATTCCGACCGCGATTTGAGAAAAAAATATGAACTTATGTAATTTTGTTATTAATTATTTTTATATGAAACGTCAAAAAGAAAAGTAAAATTAAAAGTACATTTGTAATTTTAGTTCAGTGTTTAGACGGATAAACGTAACGTGAGCCATTTTTAAAACTTATTATGTTTGATTTAAAAAATTGAATATTTAAAAAATCATTTGTTTGTTTTGAAAGCGTATTTCATCACTTTTCGAATACAGTTTTTAGTTTTCAGATCCGTCCAGAAATACCCAATTTATTTAGATTTTATTGAGAAGCGGATGTACACACAAATTCTCCAACTTTCTGGTAATTATGGTCGTTTTAAAATCTAATACCACCGCTCCTTTGATTTTCCGCGTTGTATATTTCTGAAATGAAGTGACTAATAAATATAAAATAAACGCTCCTACATACTCAAAATGAAGCACAGATTACTTTGTTTTGTTTGCGCATCAAAGTGATTGGGTTAATCAATCCTCTTAGACTTGGAATTATTTCGGGAGATTTGATTTCGTTGGCCGCAACGTTTTAATTCCCTCACCATTAGGCTGGTGGCTCTAGTGATCCTGTTATGTTGTATGCTGCTTCTAGTCTGAGCGGTATATTTATGTATTTATTTATCATGATAAGTTCCGTGCACTGAACGCAATAAGAATGTGTTTTTGGAGTTTTAGTTGTTTCCGAAATAAGGTTAAATTTCGGGTCGGGTGAAATAATTCACTAACCTTTAAAAACTCATTAAAAAAATAAGACAAAGGAACACTTTAATTAGTGCGCCTCTCAAATTCCGTGCTAAAAATCTACTTCTCCGAATGATTGGCACCCGTACTTCCCATTAGCTAGTCCGAAATGAATCCCAAAATCCAAACCTTGGGAGTGCACCTGCTGCCTGAGTGCGCAGCATCTATGAGATTTGTTAGTACCAAATTTGTACGGAATGTATTTTATAAGAATTTAAACTTAATTACTGGTTATGTTATTTTTCATATAAAAAACGACCAGTTTCTTGCTTAAATTGTGATATCACATTTAAAACTATTTTTTGTTACTTACGACACTATATTCCTCAGACGTGGATGTTTTAAAGAATCGCCGAATTGAATCATGTTATTAGGTCTCTAATCTATGGTGCAGTGATATAATGAAATTCTTTAAGATCTAGGGAAAAAGGATATAATTAATATGGAAAAGACCAACAGCGATTTTTTCAGTCTTTTTAATCTATCATTGAACTCCCAATGTGATAAACAATGTACAATGTGATGGTACAAACCGCCACTGCCTTTCATCATTTCTTTCTTTAAAAGATGATCAATTTCATTGGATTGTCTGGTTCCAGAAGATGAGAGGTCTAATGTGAATTGTCGATCAATTTTCTTTCAAATTGGTACAGATAGATCTAGACTGAGAGGTCACAGTCTTTTTCATAACGATCACAGGAATGGGTAGTTTTAGTACATATTCAAAGTATGGCGTCTCCGCATATGAAACAAGTTGGTCTGCCTGCTCTAAGTGGTTGCAACTATGAGTTATAGAGCTCACAAGAGGCTTCATTGTTTCGAAAAAAAAACGATCAGAGGAATGGGTAGTTTTAGTACATATTCAAAGAATGGCGTCTCCGCATATGAAAAAAGTTGGTCTGCCTGCTCTAAGTGGTTGCAACTATGAGTTATAGAGCTTACAAGAGGCTTCATTGTTTCGAAAAAAAAACGATCAGAGGAATGGGTAGTTTTAGTACATATTCAAAGTATGGCGTCTCCGCATATGAAAAAAGTTGGTCTGCCTGCTCTAAGTGGTTGCAACTATGAGTTATAGAGCTTACAAGATTAGGCTACATTGTTGCGGAAAAAAAAAACGATCACAGAAATGGGTAGTTTTAGTGCATATTCAAAGTATGGCGTCTCCGCATATGAAAAAAGTTGGTCTGCCTGCTCTAAGTGGTTGCAACTATGAGTTATAGAGCTTACAAGAGGCTTCATTGTTTCGAAAAAAACGATCAGAGGAATGGGTAGTTTTAGTACATATTCAAAGTATGGCGTCTCCGCATATGAAAAAAGTTGGTCTGTCTGCTCTAAGTGGTTGCAACTATGAGTTATAGAGCTTACAAGAGGCTTCATTGTTTCGAAAAAAAAACGATCGCAGGAATGGGTAGTTTTAGTACATATTCAAAGTATGGCGTCTCCGCATATGAAACAAGTTGGTCTGCCTGCTCTAAGTGGTTGCAACTATGAGTTATAGAGCTTACAAGATTAGGCTACATTGTTGCGAAAAAAAAAAACGATCACAGAAATGGGTAGTTTTAGTACATATTCAAAGTATGGCGTCTCCGCATATGAAAAAAGTTGGTCTGCCTACTCTAAGTGGTTGCAACTTCGAGTTATAAAGCTTACAAAATTAGGCTACATTGTTGCGAAAAAAAAACGATCAGAGAAATGGTCAGTTTTAAGTAAATCTGAAAAATTCCCCGCAGTTTGGGGAATTCCCGCAAATCGGGAACCCTGCTTGACACACACATTGCCCCCTCCTCCGCCCGCGTCCGGCCCGGCGGCCCGCGTCCCGCGTCAGTGTGCGCAGTACAATCGTTGTGAGAGGGTGTGCTTTCGCTTGTTTTGGTGCATTTTTTAATACTATTACCCGTTACTCCCACTTTTACAATAATGTCGAACATAAATACTACATGCCTGTTTTGTGAATGTAAGATGGACGAAAAAGTGCTGCCTTTTAATAAAAACAGTTTAAAAAAGTGTCGTGATATATTAACAGTTCGTATTAACCGTAATTTGAAACATGCTCATATCAAAATACCAAATGATTGTGACAGTACTGCCGTATATCATCTATCGTGCTATAAAAAATTTACCGCAGTGAAAAAAACAATAATATCTACTCCTGAGACCAACAGTTTAACACTTCTGCCAGTCGAGACTTCAGATAATCAAGCGGAGACATTGTCATCACCTTCACCAAGTACGTCTAGTTGCAAAGCTATATGCTTATTCTGCGATCACCAGCGTAAACAATCACATAAAAAATTTGAAAAGATGCACTGTTTGCAATCAAATGAAACCCGCGAAAAGATACTGATGAAATCGTTAGCATCTAACGAAGTCAATTTACAACATAAAATTTCACAGACAAGTGTTCCATTATTTTATCACACTAATTGTTTGAAAGATTTTTTTAGAAGAACTGAAAAAATATCCGACTGTCAGTCCAATGAAAAAGACGGTGTGTGGCACGTTATACGCGAGAGCCATAAAAATGCCTTACAAAAATTGTATGAATTCATAAACGACATAATTCATGGCAATAATATTCATTTAATGTCCAATCTTCACGAATATTATGAATCTTCTCTGCAGTCAAATAGCACTGAAAATAATATTACATGTTCGAGATTAGAACAGAAAATTCGAGCCTCATTTGATCGAAGCGTTTTAACTATAGAAGAAATAAATGGACGTAAGTTAGTTTTCAGAACGGGTTTGCCAATTGATTTCGTGATGTCGAAACAGAAGGAATTAGTGAAAAGAGATATTCTCACGTCTGCTGCTAATATATTGAGAAAAGAGATTCTTTCCCTGCCTAAAACTCCCCTACCAACCACTTGTTCAGTGCAGGAATTACTCCAAGGCGAGTGTAATATACCCGATGCTCTTAAAAAATTCAACTTGGAGCTCCTTGGCATCGGTTCGCGCACAAAAAAAAAGTTGTCTGAGACTTGCTTAAAGAAAGCTGAATCGATAAGCCAGGATCAAATTTACGCTGTGACAAATGGACATGTTAAGCCTTCTAAACAATTAGCTCTGGGAATGGCTATTAAAAGTCTAACTAACAGCAGAAAAGTTGTGAACATTTTGAACAAATATGGTCAGATACCTAGCTACACTTTATTAGAAGAATTAGAAACTGAAATTACCCATGCCTCCATCGATGAATCTATAACAACATTCATTCCGTCTGGGATAATTCCATGTCCTCAGTTAAATACTGGAGTAGCTTTCGATAATTTTGACCGTTACGTAGACATGACACAGTAGGAATTATTTTTCAAAATGAAGAACAGTACTCCATACGAAATCAACCTATTGACTTGTCAATGAAACCATCTAAAGGCAAAAGAAGAAGGGCATTCGACGTGATTGACATTAATATAGATCATCCCATTAAAAAACCAAGAATGAGTGACAGTATGATTTTACTTGATAGTGACTTACGTAAAACAACTGAATCTGTCAAAATAAATGCAAAGAATAGAGATTTATTATGGGTTTTGTGTCATGCTGCTAAAATCGAGAATACTCCTATGTGGGTAGGATTTAATAACCTCACTATGAATGATCAAACCAGTAAACAGAAAATAGCTTATTTGAACCCAATAAACATGTCTCCCACTAACACTTCCGTTGTTAAAACAACAATGCAACAAGCAAAAAGTATAGCCGAAGAGTGTGGTCAGGAATATATATGTGTTACATATGATCTTGCAATTGCAAAAGTGGCATTACAAATACAATCCACAGAACGGCCAAATTTTGACAATTTTTTATTTTTCTTGGCACATTTCATATCATCCTGGCCTATTTCAAAGCTATAGGAAAATTTATAGATGATTGTGGTTTGACGCATATGCTAATCGAAGCTGATTTGCTAGCCAATGGGTCTCTTAATGGATTCATGTCTGGTACGCATTACAATCGATGCAAGAGACTTCACCCTATTATTTCACTGGCCTTACAATTAATCCATTTTAAATTCTTTTTAAAAGAGGAAAATCTACAATTGTCACCAGATTTGGTAGAAGAACTGCAAGAAATAAAAAATAGACGAATGGACAGTTCTGGAAACATCTTGGTCGATGTTGACAATTTCTTTTTATCAGAAATTATCTCTAAATACAGAATTTTTCGAGAAAAAACTCAAAACGGAGAACACGGCAAAACGGCACAATTTTACATGCAATATATAAATCTGATCGAGTATTACTTTCTTTTGAGCCGATCGATACGAGAAAACAATTTTGAGCTTTACAAATATGTACTTCCAAAAATTAACAATATATTTTTCATACTAAATCATCCAAATTATGCGCGATGGCTCACAAAGCACCATGACGACATATTAAAAGTCCAAGACACTCACCCAGGCCTCGAGCTTCATTTAAAACGTCATGGCTTGGGTATCAAGCGCACTGACAAAGCGTTTTCTAGACAACCCGTTGATTTAACACTAGAACAAACCATAAACGCCGATGCTGCTAAGCGATTGTCTGGTGTTAGCCATTTTACTAATTCCTTGTCAGGCCTACAGCGTTGGGCAAAAAGCCATGCACTGAGATCCACCATTATAACTCATGTTTTAGAAGAAACTAATATTACCAGGGTATAAGACGTTACCTCTGATCTGCAGACAGCCAACATTTCAAAAAACAAAAAGGCAGTGAAGAAACTTGTCGATACTGTAGAATCTTATGGCAATCCATTTGATTATCAAGACGATAAAGACGAACTGTACAATATTGTCACTGGGAATTCAGTAACGAATGAAACCGCAGACTTTCTGCTCAATATAGAGGCTACAGGAGAAAATCAGAGAAAAGAATTTATATCTCAATGTAATGAAAATCCCGACCGTTTCGAGAAACCAATAAAACGCAATGAAATCAGGAATTTCTGTTCAGATAAATCAAAAAAGCCATGTAAAGCAGCACAAAAACTGCAAGTTATAAAAGCAGAACGAAACGTCTTCGGTCGTCTTTTAGGAATTTCCCTTAATCAGAAACTAGATTTGCCAAAAGTTTTGGAATATCCATTATCTTCATCGTCACCTTCAATGAGTCATTTAGATGGTTCCTTGATGAAGACTAACAAGGCTGCACTCATGAAAATATTGGAAAAAACAGCCAATGCCAATACGCCACAAAAAATTGATGTTGTGATTGTAGATGGATTCTATATTCTCCATTTAATACCAGTGCAGTGTCTTAGTTCTTCTTCGTCATATTTTGCATAGTTCCGATAAGCTTTGGTGTTTATAAAATGTTTTTTCGTATTTCGATTTTGCTCTATAATTTGAATTTTGGAGTGATCTGTGATTCTGGGTGCATCTAATAGATTTACCTGTAGTTCAAATACATTTGTTATCACCAGATCAATTAATGTACTTGATGTTAGAGTTACTCTAGTGGGATCTTTTACCAGTTGTTTCATCCCATTGAATTCAATGATTAAGTTTTAAGTTTTTTGTATAGATGTCTGCATTTTTAATCATGTTTATATTGAAATCTCCTACTATAATATTAGGTTGTCTTTTTTTATGTTTTCTGAACACCATTTTTCGAAGTACGTTAAGAAATCCCTCAAACTCGAATTAGGTAAACGGTATACGATACCGTAGACCCCTTTTTTTAAGCTATTTTTTACTTTTATCGCCAAAATCCATGATGTTTTGATGTGACTAATGAAAAAGCTCATAAAAATATTAAAAGAATATTAGAAGTAAGTAAATATTTAACTCTTTAAGCCTTAGTAATATTCTACAAAATGATTAATCTGTGATTTTACCCAAAGATGTTTAGATTATGGAAGTTGAATTAATAAAAATTGGATTTGTTCGATTTAATTTTTTTATTTTATTGATTACTGTTATTTTTTTTTCTTTGAAATACAACCACTGAGAGCAGGCAGACCAACTCGTTTCATCTGCGGAGAGGCCATACTTTGAATATATACTAAAACTGACAATTTCTCTGATCGTTTTTTTTTTCGAAACAATGTAGCCTAATCTTGTAAGCTTTATAACTCGAAGTTGCAACCACTTAGAGCAGGCAGACCAACTTGTTTCATATGCGGAGACGCCATACTTTGAATATGTACTAAAACTACCCATTTCTGTGATCGTTTTTTTTTTCGCAACAATGTAGCCTAATCTTGTAAGCTCTATAACTCATAGTTGCAACCACTTAGAGCAGGCAGACCAACTTTTTTCATATGCGGAGACGCCATACTTTGAATATGTACTAAAACTACCCATTCCTCTGATCGTTTTTTTTTCGAAACAATGAAGCCTCTTGTAAGCTCTATAACTCATAGTTGCAACCACTTAGAGCAGGCAGACCAACTTTTTTCACATGCGGAGACGCCATACTTTGAATATGTACTAAAACTACCCATTCCTCTGATCGTTTTTTTTTCGAAACAATAAAGCCTCTTGTAAGCTCTATAACTCATAGTTGCAACCACTTAGAGCAGGCAGACCAACGTTTTTCATATGCGGAGATGCCATACTTTGAATATGTACTAAAACTACCCATTCCTCTGATCGTTATGAAAAAGACCGTGACCTCTTAGACTAATCATACTTCTAGAGATTTTCAGTTCAGCTGTTCAGTTTCTACACGTGTTCGGCTTTGTGTTTGATGGTGGCTTGTTGGTGGCTTGAAGGTGTGTGTTCCCTGCCAGTTCGGGAACGGGGATGGGTCGGCAGCGAAGCTGAGGTCTCGTTAAACGAAACCTGTTACATTATCCTCTTAGCATTGTTTACTGATAAAGGGACTAGTGTTTTAATGGGATTAGGCTGCGGTTAATCATTCTGTGCCGAGAAATCTGAATAATTGGAAACGGCACATCCGCCCCCTGAGCTAGTCCTTAAGTTCGTGGAAATATCGGAGGAATTAGCAGCCTTAATTACATAGATTAGTGATATTCTGATGTATGTACCATAGATAATAAACTAACAACCTTTTTGCATTGTACGTGCTTCGGAACCGATGTTGACAGAGGTGTTACAGTCCGTTGTAAAACATTTTAACTCGCTAAGTTGTTATGAGGACAAATTAACTTACCCACCGCCAGTCGCTTTCTAACAGACCATTTCGTTTATTACTTGTTACCCTAGTAATGATTCTAAAATGCATATTTCTTACAGCTGAAAATTGCCTACGGCCATACCTACCAGATTTAGTTTTAGCAATTTGGTATCCTTGTTCTATCCTTAATGTAATTAATGTATTTTAATAAATAATATCTTTTCATGTTGAACATAATATTATCACACTTATCAATCAACCACATTGGATATTTTTACTACCTACTATATATTTTTTGATTGATAGGTTAAGTGATTTTGTAATAACTGGTTTTTAATAGGTTTTTCAAATTAATCCCCAGCGCTAATTTTTTCGCTTTTGGGAACAGCTCACGTAGGTCTCATAGAAATCGTTACGTCTCCCTTAATTTCATGGTTAGAAATATGATCTAGACGATGTTAGGAAGAAAAACACCACGCTTTATATTAAAATCTAAAAGTTAACAAAAAAAGGAGGTGGCCATAATGTTTATAATACATTTGTATAATAAAATATTTGCGTGTTTTATTGTTTTTCGTAATTTTTTCTGATAAAGTAATTTTAGTTAGAAAAGGCGTAAAGTGATAGAAATTCACCATTATTAAAACTTCTTTTATGTTTGCATTAAAAAAATTTTTTTTTCAAAAAATAAGTTTATTTTTAATAGTACAATTTGAATGCCTATTTCATCACCTTTCAAAAACAGTTTTTAGTTTTCGGATCAGAAATACTCTGACATAAATAATGTGCCAGAGGCCTGAGGGGTTAATCCCTATGAGTATATTTATGTATGTTTACATTTAAAAGAAATACAAACATTCCCACGTTTCCTACAACCTGACAATATTTGAATTCCTCCTACAGCTATCATTATAAGGGACAAATGCTGCTTGTGAAATGATGGTGGAATTAGTTAGCCGAGAATTTAATTCGCGATTTGACCCTGGGTGGGAACCTGACGCAAGAACTCTTGGCCACTATCCAGCAAACATAAGATATTATTTGAATATTATAAATGGGGTTAATATATTATCTTTTTCATTGATCCAATCAATATTTGTTCAGAAATTCTAATGTAATAAATAAACAATTCCGCTGTGGGAATCTGCGCGAGTGTTAGTTTTAGAATAATATCCGATGCTCCGCGCACCCATCCACCAAGTGGTGACTTGCGCGCGCATCCAGTCAAATAAAAGAGTATCGTACGATCCAAACGGACCAATCACAGAGCGCCTGGCGTGGGCTCGACCTCCCCACCTCAAATAACTGAGCCCCTTTCATAAGAACCCAGCAATAAAAATGAACTAGCAAAATAAAGGTACTGCGTCAAAAGGAACAAATCAATAACATTTTGATTATCTGTAAAAATTTGTTTTCTAGCTTCACGTAGATTAGAAATATACATATTTTGTAACGAGACTAATGACGTAATGGGCCACTTGCATGATGATTTTTTCTGTTCAGATGGATTTGTATGTAAAAAAAAAAACATATTATCGCTGCAGTAATTAAAAAGCGCGTTTTCAATACGAAAATTCTTCGAAATTAAAAATAATAAGTATCATAATAAATCAGTCATTTTTCATACGAGGTGAAAAAACGAAATAATATTATGTTAATTAAAAAAATAGCGCTTTCGTATTCTCAATAGAAAAAACCTCTATTTAAGCCGGTTAAAATGGCCTGTAAGATGCTCATTCAAATGAAACTCGTTCTTTAATTATTAATATTATTATAATTTCATTCAAACAACGCATGTAAAACTGGCTCGCATTCGTTTTCCGTTTCATGGTGACTGATCTGGAACGTTATTCACAGAAACTCGCATTATTTGCATATCGTTTGGTTATTTACGCGTTTGTCATACATTCAATACATTGCAACATTCTCTCAACACGAATTATGTTTATTTAGAACACTTCGCGTGACTTAGCTTTGATAAATAAAATGTGACTTAGTATCATTATGGCTTAGAATGGTACTTCTAAGACTAGGAAAATGAAAGTCAAAATAAGTACAATTAAAGGTGGATGTAATAATTGACAAAAAATGTAATTTACTTTTGATGGCAATCGTGGTTGTGTGTTTACGATCCTCGGCTAAGATTGCCGAGGTAGCCGTTTCAAATCCCAGCGTGCGCAAGTTTTTTTTTTGATTATGTTATTTCACATTTTATTTATTTAAAATAATATATGGCAGATTTGCAGCTCGATGCAGTGGTAGATAGTTTTGGTGTCGCCCTCGTGAAAGACCACCATTCAGAAATGAAAGGTTTGCTGAAATGACTTTAGCCATGTTTGGTGACCAGATCTTAATAGCCAGATTCTTCCCCACCTCCCTTTTCCCTATCTCCTTTCCCTTCCCCACTACCTTCAGCCTCACACATATCTCAATTGGTGATGCCATAGTCTCACCGACTCCAGACTTTTGGAGCAGTTGGGACTCTTGTGCGGTACTCGTTCTTGAGTTTAACAACTCACCTGTGGAATGATTTGCTGGCCTCTATGTTTTCTATCTCTCCTTAAAAATGCGCTGCACACAGCATCCCCAAACATGACATAGGCCCTGAGTGAAATTATTTTTCTCAGGACCTCCTGTGTGGAGTAATGGAAAAAAAGAACTCGTGTACAAGAAGTGAATAGCGCAGGCGGAATGAGGCGGAAGGGAGTGGGAAAGTGAAAAAGATAAGCAAGATGAAGGTTGAGAAGTACACGGATTTGCAGATCTGGTGAATAAACACGATAAAGCCATTGCAACCATTATTTCATAATTGGATAAATTTGTGTTTGCCGTTTTCCATTTTATGTCGAGTACACTTGAACGATTTTGGCCATTCGACGAAGAATTATTTAATGCTAGTCCTATACTTGGCTTATTGTCCATCGTCCAGCTTTCCTCGCCGTACAGAATCATGGATGATGCATAAATGAATTTATTCTTTGGTCACAGTTACAGAAAATGGATTTTAGTACTTAACATGTTGCTGCCAACCTTTTTGGTTATTGTTCCCACTACTAACCACATGGGCCGTGTGGCAGAATATAACTACGGGTAGAGGCGGTGAGCAGACTGCCTGGTATGTACTGTGTTGTGGTGCGGAATGTCTTCAATGTAGTTAAATATATCCTCGAGATACGTGCCTGGCGACGTCACCAGATCTAACTGACTCAACTATTGTCCGACTGTTTTGAAAAACTTATATATTTATTGTCTGTATATTTTGTATATTTATCAAGTTAAAATCTGCATGGACACCTGAACATTTTCCTAAATTCTAACACAATGAATGTCAAAGATATTTTCATTGTGATCAAAGAAAAATCTTTGGCCGTTGAATTTAAGGTCTAATCTAGTCTTTAATCTGTCCAAAGAATTTAAAATTAAATTCACTGACGTGCTTGACTCCACAGATTGTACTTTCTATAGTCTAGAATTCGGAACTTTTGGTGACACGTTTTTTTTTACTATTGTAAACAAATGTACTCTGTTCTGTCAGCTTTAACAATATTTGGATGATTTGTATAGCGCCGCTTTTGTTAAAAATCATCTCTTCTAAGTCTGGATTCGACTCCAATCGTCCAAATAATTATGAAACTTGCCATATAAATTCGCCTTCTTTCTCTCTATAAGTTGAAACAATGGTCTAGAACACCCTTGAAGTGTGATAGCCAGAATCGTTTTAAAACAATGAATTTTCTGTTTATAAAATTGGAAGGTTTTATGTTTATCGTCTTTAATTTTTAGGGGTGCACGATAAGGGTTTTTCTTGGTGTAGGTAATAATCCCTTTAACGCATTTGAATGCAGACAATACATTGTAGTCGATTTGTGACTTTTTTATTTATGTTTTTTTAAACCCCCATTGGAATATCGCAGTTTGTTGTTTTTTCAATTTTTATTCAGATATAAGCAAGATTTTTTCTTCTGGTAGGACAAAACTACACAAAAAACAAAATACGCATAAATAGATATAATTAGTATAAAAGTAACAAAATAATTAAAATAATGTTGGTAAGTACTTTCGAATATTCACATACCTACATACAACTTATCCACATAGTTACATTTAGTCGGTTTAAATCTAGTTGACAGATTTTGTTACACATTAGTGGACCCAGTATAGTACCTTGAGGGACTCCATGGTGGACTTGAGATGACTGCTTGCATTTTCTGTACTAGCATAGGTATTGCATTTTGTTGGCTAGGTATGATTTTATAAGTCAGAATAGGATCAAAACCTCGTTTCTCAATTTTTGCTAGAAGCATTCAGTGGCTTACCGTGTCAAAATGTGTGTGTTCATGTTGGAACTAATATTGTCTACCAATATTTCTATAATGAAGTCCTTCGTAAAATTCTTGGTCTTACTTTGTGTATTATGTAATTATTACAAAAAATAGCTCAAAAAATGACAAACTTATAATTTTATTATTTTGAATGTAGTGATAATCGAAACACCTCAAATGATAACAATAAATAATGAAAAGAGTCATTTATTTTACAAGCAATAATTATTCGCCTGAAACACTAATCCACATTGAAAAATCTCCTGATAAAAGATACATGACGCCAACGGGACTCGAACCCGTGTCCCTTCGATTTCCGGTCGACAGCTCTGACCACTGAGCTATGGCGGCTTATCTCTTATCCGCGAAATAATTCAATATATACTAGTGTTTCATTCAACAATTACTGCTTGTTACATTTTTTCACCTGAAAACAACCAACTTTATTTTATATGTAGTATATATTGAATTATTTCACGGATAAGAGATAAGCCGCCATAGCTCAGTGGTCAGAGCTGTCGACCGGAAATCGAAGGGACACGGGTTCGAGTCCCGTTGGCGTCATGTATCTTTTATCAGGAGATTTTTCAATGTGGATGAGTGTTTCAGGCGAATAATTATTGCTTGTAAAATAATTGTTACCCTTTGTGCTTTGCATAAAAAATCTTGTCTTAAACGTTAGTTTACCAAAAAAATAATAATGAAAAGAGTCACCTTACAACCCAGATTAACAGTAATACAGATAAGCCCCGCGAGCAAAAATACAATGTAATCCATCGCCTTCTGGTTCAAATGAACTATCGCTAAGTGTTCCAATTCTGTGTTTCAACTAAGTGCATTAATAAATCATCTTACGTTCTTCGTTTATCCTTTTTGATACATCAGAAGAACTTTCATATATCCACACTTTACTGATTAAATAATCGGGATAGTTAAAAAGTCCTTACTAGCTTGTTGCACACCTCACATATACGAGTACATACGTTTTATGTAGCGCAATGAAAACGAACAAGGGAAGGAGAAAGGAAAGATAAAGGACGAAGGACAAAAAGTGCCAATATGGCCATGCAGATGCATTAATTGAAGACAGCTAAATTAATTTCAATTTTAAACACCAGTTTTAAACGATTGAATTCCAGTCTTCCAGCCGGGCGATACGAGTCAGAACATTATTATTTATGGGTTAATTTTATGTACCGCGATGGAATCATTCGTACCCACATTATTGCCAACGCCCAATTTATGCGGGCTAGCCAATTATGAAGCCATCTTGAACAATCGGTTTTTTTCGAACTTGAGTCATGTTTCTTATTCCTTTGTGCAAATTATTTTCGTCATATTCTGTGTATTGGTGATTCAAAAATATTCACCAGAAATCATTTTAAGCTCCGTTTACCTCCTTCCTCATTATAATGATGTACATTGTACATGAAAGAGTGGTTTCAACGGCCTTCTCAGCGGCAAGATCATATATGGGTTTTCCAAATTAATTTCTATTCAGTAATAAGGACATACTATTATGATGCTCAATTGGATAAAGCTTAAATTGGATATTTTTTATATTCTTGTTTGTCAAGAGATCTCTTTTTTGTCTATTATTTTAACAAGCAATATCTTTCCTAATCAATGTTAAAAAGCTCAGTTTTCGATACGAAAAACCTAAGCAGTACACTGGTCCTTTTAAATAGAGCTTAACTTGGGTTACACCGTCGTTGGCATGTCTCGTTTCTGATTCTCTTTGCAGTCAGAGGTTTATTTATCATCCCTAAGCTCTAAGCTTTAGGTTTATTATTCTAATATGCGCAGAGAAGTAGGAATATTCATAGAAGATGCTCAAACCAACCCCATTAAGTTATTATTAGGTTGCTAACTATTAAATATGTCTTTGAAGATGGCTTTTTGCTGTTACCTGTTACCCAGACCATTACTGTTATTATTCCCTTCGGTACGTATTTTGTTGGTAAATTATTTAAATCAAGGATTTAATTGATAGGTATCCTGATAAACTTTAAATAAAATACCAATGTTTTGTCACGATGTCCGAACACGTGTTCGTAAAAATCCTAACACATGTGCATTTCGTCATTATATGTTAAGACAAACGCAGGTGTATGAACACGTGTTCCGATATTATTACGAATTTACACATTATCCGGAAGCGATGCAGTCCCGTTTTTAACAGGATTACCAATAATTCGAAGAGATTTTTAATAAATCAGCATTACTCATTTTTCTCCGTGCGGTATAGAATGAATTCGAAAGTCTGTAATGATAATAATAACTCCCTTTCTCGCTCTTACAGCTGTCATATTCCTATGGATCCGGACATTTGGGTATCTTGTGTGGTATGAATGAAAATATACATAATAAAATAAAATATAAATGCATGACAAACTGTGCAGAAATCAGCGATGATTTTAGTAACATTAAACATTAGCTGAAGTAACCAGCATAGCTTGGACTTAATAATACTTTAAATATTAAACATTAGCTGAAATAACCAGCATAGCTTGGACTTAATAATACTTTAAATATTAAACATTAGCTGAAGTAACCAGCATAGCTTGGACTTAATACTACTTTAAATATTAAACATTAGCTGAAGTAACCAGCATAGCTTGGATTTAATAATACTTTAAATATTAAACATTAGCTGAAGTAACCAGCATAGCTTAGACTTTATAATACTTTAAATATTAAACATTAGCTGAAGTAACCAGCATAGCATTGACTTAATAATACTTTAAATATAAAACATTAGCTGATAGCTGGGACTCTATAATACTTTAAGGCTTGTGAAAAGGGGACGAGGATGGTTATTCAAAATCTCATGTAGACAGTCACCTTCCTCTTGTTTTGAAAAAAAAACTCTGCAATATTTCATCGATCTCGGAATAAAACGGTATATTTGTATGAAAAACTAACACAGAGAGACACTTCTTTATGTTTATATATATTTATTTATTTTTTACATTTGTTGAAAATAATGTGATCTTACTGGGTACCCCGTTCTAAGGTCACATTGTAGGTACATGGTCATTTGTGTAAATTATAAATTAGGTCAAACTTTCTTTTAGTACGTTAATTTTTTTAAAGTAATTTTTGTGAAGTTCAAAATATACAAGAGGTACTAGGTAGGCGAAATAAAAGAAGAAAAACATAATATAAGGTTAATCTTTGTTAGGTTGCAAGATGTTATCTATATTCTTCGTTCCTGTGTCCATAATCCATGTCTTAATAGTTCATTGACACATGATTCACTGTGGTTTTACTAGAAAAACACTAGACACGTATTCGAAATCGACGTCACAATATAAACTTAGGTATTATAGTAAAAAAATATGAGATTCACTGTGGTTTTACTAGAAAAACGCTAGACACGTATTCGAAATCGACATCACAATATAAACTTAGGTATTATAGTAAAAAAATATGAATCAAATGTAAAAATGTGGCTTGCGGTTTAGGTGAAGGAAATCATTATTGGGTTTCTGCGAGGAAAACCTTTCAACATATACGTATTTTGGGACTTGATGATAAGTTTTGTTATAAATGTGAACTTTATCCCATGCTGCGTCACCTAAATTCTAATTTATTTTGTCATTTTGGTTATTGATTTAACCTTTTCAGTTTTATAGAATATAAATAAGACAATATAAAAAACAAGTTTTTTTACATCGGTCAAAGGAAACCGTATTGTAACAAGATAATTAAATAAATGCACAATTTTAACTGTGAACAATTTGTAAGTGTGACACGTATTTAAAGCAGTTTAACAATAGTAAGAAAATGTAACAACCACTTAATGGCTTCACTCAGGAAACAGGTTAAACTAATATCTATCCCCACAAAGAAACATAATATGTTCTCTTAACCATTTATTTTATCAAAAGGGTTACAGAGTATTTTCTTTCTCTGGGTTGCTGATCTCCGAAGTACCTATACGTCTCCTGGGTCAGACCTGCCAGAGCTAGCCGAAATTAGGTAACTTAACGTTCTAGAGAAAAAAAACATTTATTGGTTCATCATACCTGTGACATTCCTGCCAGGGATTACATCTGTAAGCCAGAGCGGCGAGGTGAAAAACTAAACAATAGCATCCCTCGTCCAAATTAGTAAGAGACGAAGCGATGCCGGAATGGGAAATTATTCGAGATCTAAGAACCAACCAATATACGATAGGAATAAGCATAATTCTAGACCGTTTGTTATATTTTCTAATAACTTATAGGAACCTATTGCGGCCTTGTTGTGGCATTAATAAAAGTAAAAAAAATAAATTGATATTAAACTTGATAATGTTATTTATTATTAAATTCTGACAGTATTTGCAGTATAAATAATTGACTGGATTGTTCTCACGTGAGAACATCTGTAAAAATTCAGTATAAATAAATAAATTACGACATAAAATAAATTATATCTTTACTGCCTTATCATTAACTTCTTCAATACCTAACTGCAAATTCACTTTGTGGCGTCATTTGAATTTAAAGAAAATAAATTACCTTGTACGCACCACTATTTAATCAAAATAATATATATTATCTGATTGTTTTAGATAGTGATGTATACAAAGTGTTGCAACAACTGTACATTGTGGTATTTCTTCTTTGAGAGTATTACTGAATGATCCGAGTGAATTATTAATGATGAGTATAACAAAATATAACATTCTTATGCAATACATACACAACCAACTATCATACACACTCGCTAACCAAATAGGATGCATGATCTGGGCAACAAGTTTAGGGGTACTATTGGTATATTTATTGACTACATTTATAGAACTAAGCTTAATCTGTACCAGCACTTTGTTGAATGCTACGAATTAGAGTAGCGTTGGTAATGTAGTTTTAGTGATTCGTCTTATATATGTAGTATTGTTCTTGTTTGTGTATTATTTTATGTTACCGTTACATTTTTTACTAATATTGTTTTATATTCAGTTTATCAGTTTCTTGTTATTTCATGCTTAAATTTTTTTTTGTAAAATTTTCGATTGCTCACTAAATATATTCTGGATAAGCCCGGATGGGCATAAAACCAAATAATATCGGTGTAATATTTATACTGTTTATTGTCACACTGTTGTACAAGTTACTATAAGGAAGGTTAATGATAAAAAGATGAAATAACAAAGCAGACATACCCTTTTATATGTATAATCATCTCTTTCATACACGAATGTCTCTTTCTTACTTTCAGACACACGTTCATTACACAAAGTTATACATTTTCTTTTAATTAAAAAAAAACTCCTTTCCATATTTGGGGACGATGTGTTGATGGAAAAGGAGGAAGGGAATACAGAAGCAAGTAATGGAATCAGTGACTTCGTGAGTTCTTCGGAACACATTATTTTGAAATGCTAGTAGAACAAACACTGAAGTGTGCAATGGCAGGGAATATCCCGAACGGTTTATAAGTATACTTAATTGCAAAAAAACGCGAAAAATACATGAATACTTATTTTTTCCCCTTTAAGGACCACAAACAATGGACAATAGAGAATATCAGAACAGAGAACCAAATCAAACATTGCGATTAAAATTGGAGCCATTTTCCGGGCGCAATTTCATTCCGGAAGTGGTCTGAAGCGTGACGTCTAGCTCACTTCCGGCAGCTGCAGCAGGGGTAGGTGCCGCCGCAGCGGCGCATGCTGCATCCACATACACACCCTCACACACTCACTACCCATGGACCCGTGTTCTGCAGATCGACAAATCTAACTTTGCAGTCGATGGCGTCGCTACTGTTTTTATTGGGGTCACCAGTCCAAAATAAAAAAAATAGATAAAAGTTTTTTTAGGACCAATTAATTATTATCTAATCTTATTTAATTTAGAGTTTTAAATATTGGAATGAACAAAGAAAATTAGTATGCTAATTTATTAAAAGTCTCTTTAAATTATTGGCTATGCGGTTAAAAGCGGGATTACTAGTCGTTTCTTGATAAACTTTTAGTAAATTCCTAACATATTGGAACACAAGGCCAATATAAATAATATATGATGGCGAAATGCGAAAGTGTTAGAATTTTTATGATTACATGTTCCGCATCGTGACAATACATAGGTATTTTACTAAAAGTTTATCAGGAAACCCTTCAATTCATTTGATAACGGCCTGCAAGCCCATTTTTAACCGGATTGCGAATAATTTCAAGAGATTCTTAATAAATTAGCAATATTATTTATCAGTAAGTGTTCTCGGTGTACCGTAAATTTAACGCAAACCGAACGGGCAGCGTGAATATGATTTTTATATAAATCTACAGTTTTATCCCGAGATTGATGAAATTTTTCAAAACAACAGGAAGGTCACTATTTACATCCGATTTCGAAAAACTCAGCGAAAAGCCCAGGCAACCCCCGGGACTTCATCCATCTTCTATGTATGTTATTATTTATATGAGGAACTGTGTCGGGAGGGCGGACACCGGGTTGACAAATTGACTTATAATGTCCAATCAAACAATAACCCCTTGTCATCATTGTTAATAATATGGCCTTTTATAGGTTTTCAAATAAATGATTTCCAAACTTTGAGAATGTTGCTTAGTCTTAAGTGCATCACTTTTCATATGCTTTCCCATTTGCATCTTTTTATATGATAAAACTTACAAATTTAAGGACATTAAAATTATATTGAGTTTTTTTGTTCATCTTTAGGCTGCCCGCAAAGTTAACAGCCGATGTGCATGTTCTATGGAAGAAAGGGACCTGCTTATTCTAGACAGCGAAAAATACCCTGGCTTACATATTGATAAACATCTGACATTTAAACAACACGTAGAAAAATTAAAAGCAAAAATCATCCCACTAATTGGTGTTTTTGGTAGAATTGCCCATCTCCTACAAACAGAGGTAAAGAGGGGCTTATACTTTAGTTTAATCCAGTCCCATTTAAATTATTTAATAGAAATATTGGGAAACACATACATTACATACCTAAATAATTTACAAATAATACAGAACAAAGTTATTAAAAAACTCTTCAATTATAACCCGGACAATCCCACAAAAAAAACTATATCAGAATACAACATATGCCTCCTAATCTACAAAATCCAAAATGGACTTATACACACAAACACAACATTTAAACAAACGTCACAAGTACACGAACATTATACTAGGCAACATAACAAATTGTACACACATGCTGTAAGGACTGAAAGTGGCAAAAGAGGCATTGGCCACGAGGGTGTACAAATATACAATCTTCTTCCAGATAACCTTAAAACGGAGAGTATAAACGTATTTAAAAAAAAAACCTTCTAATCTTAAGTTATCAGAACAAAATTAGAAAACTACTTGTATGTACTTATTTAAGTTAAGAAAGTGAAATGTAATTTCTTTTAAATTAATAAATAAAAAAAGAATATGAATCGTACGAGTCTATGGTCTTTGACCGGCTGTTATATCTGGTAACACCTTCTGCTGCAGCGCAATGTCCTCGTGACTTTCTCTGTTATATAATGGGTAGGTATAGTTCAATCGCGGTCACGCCATATTGTTGCGTAACTGTTTTCGTGTCTATGGTTTGAGAGCGTGGGGCTGCCAACCTAATTCTGCTTTGATTAATTACAGTTTCTGCTCTGAAAAGGATGTGGTTGGGGTTAATCGTTATATATCCACTATTTGTAAAATATTGCAAAAAAACGAACTAGAAAAATGCAATTTTCGGAAATTGAAAAACACAAGTGAAAGGAACTAATCATAAATAAACCACAACTAATTAAAATAAAAAACAGTTTCTTTATGTTATTATCAAAGTTTTCCACCATACTAAATTAAATTAGGTACCCCTGAAAAGTTTTCTCCAAAACACAGGTGAAATCATAGGACCTTACTAATAAACGTTATCAATTTTACTCAACTGGTAAACAACCATTTTGCAAGGTATATGGATGTTTATCTAAACAGGAAGAGGAGGGTGGGGGAGTACCTGGCTATTCAGATCTGGTCACCAAACACAGCTAAAGCCATTTCAAGCAACGGTATGATTTGAGATTTTGACGGCCAAAAGTATTATAGTGATTTGTTTTTGGGGTTGCGCTACCTCCTTCTTTAGCCAACGTTTCGGACAGCATTGCGATGTCCATCATCAGGGCGGATGTGTAATCTAAGGTTGTGGTGAAATGTGTGGTGAAATGTGTAAATGTGCTCATATTTCACCACAACCTTAGATTACACATCTGCCCTGATGATGGACACTGCAATGCTGTCCGAAACGTTGGCTAAGAAAGAGGTAGCGCAACATGGCATAATACCCCAAAAACAAATCACTATAATCATTTCAAGCAACGTTTCAATACTGAATGGTCATTTAAAACATGTTTTCAGTAAGGGGGGTGGCGTGATGTAAAATATGCATTTTCAGTGAATAAACGTTTCGATGATTGATAATACACAAAATGTTCAGATAATTGATAATAAACAAAATGTTTAGAGAATTGATAACAAACAAAATGTTTAGATAATTGATTGTAAACAAAATTATTGTAATAAACTTTTCTGGGTTAGGATAGTTTTTTTCAATTTAAAGAGATTATTCAACTTGGGGTACTATGGTAACTATATTAAATTAGGTTATTTTGACAGTTTTACTACATAAGAAATGGCTGCCAATTGATTTAATGTCCCTATCGAAACACCGATCAGCTGTTGTACAATTTTACATTTTGACAGCAAGTCCGAGCTTGGTAGACATAAAATCGATAAGTATCTTTTTTTATAAAGCAGCTTTGCAACGCCCGCTTCACAAAAAATCCAATATTTACCATTTTACATACACAGGACCGACGTTGCCATAAAGCATGGATTAATCTGAAAAGATCCATTCAAAAGAACTAGTAAAATTAAAATTTTAATGAAGGAAGTGAAGCATTCTAATGGCCGTCTTACACGATACTTTATTCAAATCGATTTCCATATGGAAACTATTTTGGGACCCATTTGGAGAATATTTGCTTTTTACGATCATTTTTTATTTATTTATTAAAAAATAGTCTAATACAATAAATTCAGAAGCTGCTCATCTCACTAGGGCATTCTTGTGTCGAGATGTGCAGGTTAAAATTAGTTGCCATTAGAGAAGAATTAATATTTTATGATCGTACTTTGCCATTCCTCCTTTAAAATAATGAACAATAGTGGCATATGTCTTCTCTATCTCCTCTCTTCTCTATCTGTTTGTGCGCTTAGTTCTTCTAAAGTACGCAATGGATTTTGATAGGATTTTCACTATCATTTAGAGAATTTCTTATATATTTATAAACCTATCGGAAGAAATTCTATATATCAATTCTATCATCAGCTGTAGGCAGACTGACTGAACCTAAGCGCAAGCCAAATACTAAGTTTGGTGATCGCGCTTTCGGAGTATCTGGGCCGAAGGCTTGGAATAAACTCCCTCCGGAACTAAGATCCATAACAAGTCCAACAGAATTCAGATCTAAACTAAAAACTTACCTTTTTAAGCTGTCGTACCCTTAGATTAAATATACCATTCCTAAGAGAAAGTCCAGTTATATTTCAATTTTTCAATTAAGTCCTAAATCCTGTATCTAAATTTCGCCAATAAACAATTAGATAATGTTAATTAAGTGTTAATCTCAAGTGACCTACCAGGTAAGTATTGTACTGTATATTTTCTCCATAAATAGTTAAGTCATAACATAGATCACTGTAGAAATGTATTATAAGTTTGTACAGCGCCCTTGAGGTGATTTTGCACAAAAACGGCGCTATACAAGTCATCCAATTATTATTATTATTATTATTATTTATAGAAAGTAGAGAAAAGTCGAGCAACGCCGGGTATTCGTCAGCTAGTATGAATTTTTAAATACATGTTAATGAAAATAGTTGTATTGTAGTAAAAAAACTTTGTTTTACTGGTGATTTTTTTAACAGTTTTTCATAGCCAACAAATCAAGAATTTTTCGTTATATCAATGTTTACTGACATCTTCGTGTTGCCAAAAACGTTTTTTTGCTGTGGACGCTCAAGCATATTTCTGGCACTGAATCAAACGTTGTTACCTACGTCCTACATATTTTTATTGTATTGTGCCGGAATTGCGTAAGCTGGAACAAGTAAACAACTTAATGTAAACATCTACTCTTAAAAATAAATACTCATTACCTTTATATGTTCTAAAAATAATTGTACAAACGTCATGTATTTTCCTTTTGGGTGACGGAAGGTGACACCAGTGATGCAAAACCTGCGGTTCACGAACCGGCAGGAACGGAATATTGTTATAATATTACAAAGTTTGCGGTCTATAAACCGCACTACTCGAAGCTAATGGAACTATGGAACCCCTATAAGATTCAATATTAATATTGAAAAATAACGAGTAAGAAAGTCGAAATAATTCAGAGTGAAAAAAAAATCTTAACTGTAACCACGGCCACCATCTTGAAACGTACAAACAAATTTATATACAGACGAAATGCAAAAAAAGTTATGGACTTCGTTACGCTTAATCAATTAAAACAGGAATCCTACGCTCAGTCAGTTAAAATAGGACTCCTACGCTCAATCAATTTAAATAGGACTCCTACGCTCAGTCAATTAAAACAGGACTCTTACGCTCAGTCAATTAAAATAGGACGCCTATTCTCGGTCAGTTACAACAGGACTCCTACGCTCAGTCAATTAAAACAGGACTGCTCAGTCAATTAAAAATGTACTTATTTTTTGATTGAAGAGCAGCATTTTCGACATCTCCATTTATTGCCGAGATCTTCCATTGAATCTTTGTAACTATTCCTAAAACTTAAACACAAATTATTTTTCGCATCAAGGGTAAACGTACCCTATATTATAATCTACGCGCTCATAGAAGGTGTTAATTTAATCATTTTTTTTATCAAAATCACTTATTGAAAGTTATGCTTTAAAATATTAAAACAATTTCTTTTAATGATAAACTAATGTATATAAAACAAGGTTTTTATATTTCAATTTGTATTGATATTTCAGGCGACTAACTATTGCCTATAATAATTTGTTATTCTTTGTGCTATGCATAAAAAACCTTGTCTTATAAACTTTATCATTAAAAAAATAATAATATTTGACAAGTCAAAATATTTCACCAACAAATGTAGACATAATATGTCTCGACGCCATCTAGTGGGAAATTTAGCACTCACAAAGCCTTTCCTACAAAAATAAATTTGGTTGTTTACAGGTGAAAAAATATAATAAGCAGTAATTGTTGATTGAAGTACTAGTACATATTGAATTATACATATTATATTATCGAAGTAGCATCTGACCGGACATCAAAAGGTGCTGGTTCAATTCCCGTCGGCGGCCTTTATTTTTACTCGGGAGATATTTTTAATTTGTATTGATATTTAAGGCGACTAATTATTGTTTATAATAATTTGTTACTTTTTAGTATTGAAACAGCTTTTTGGATAATACCTACCATTTTCCCATCATATACTATCCATCTCCTTCCCTAAAAGCAGCCTTACCCACATCGGAGAAATAATGAAGATTTTATATTGCACTGTAAATTGTCGCAAGTCAGTCGAATTCGTGTCGTATAACAAGAAGGTGAAATATTAGTATCGTTCGTTGTATTATTCACATGCAAATATCAAAATTCTCACGTTTTCTCGTTTATCTCGTTGTGGAGGAAATTTCACCAGAACAGTGCAAGTTCATCGAAAGCCCTTATTGCCCGGATTCATGGGAATTCCAGGTAAGCTGTTTCCTTCATTCCACTTTTCCCGTGATTTATTCAGAACTAATTGAATGAGCTCCTTACTGTCGTTTTTTAATATAAATTTGATTTACAGTTCATTTTAATGTGTAATAGAACACGTTACAGTTACGAATTATTTGTTTGTGCCCGTACATAACGTAATATGAATACATAATTTTATAAGTATAAAATTTCTCTTCTTCTCAATTCTCAAGTATTCCATCTAGATTACAACATACGTTACTTTTAGTCTTAATGGTTGGCGGTAAACAAGGGCTGGTAACTCTTGCCTTGTCTTAAACAGACTGTTTGAAATCAAAGCATGTTCGCTATTTATATATAATTCTCAACGCCTTGAGCATTCAATAAACGATATCGCGTCGTTTAACTTAATCGCTCCTTTTTCAAAGGCTCGCATTAAAGACCGGGTGGAAATCGAAGCCTTCTAATAACTTTGGCAACTGCCCCTTATTTCTTAGGGGCAACTTTCTATTACATCGTAGACACGATAAAAGTCTTTCGTTAAATTTTATAGGTCAACAACAACTACTCTACGTTTTCTTACTCTAATCTTAGTAATACTAACTATGAAACCATTTTTGAAGGGCGAGCTCTGGCGTAATGAAATTTGCTGTGATTTTGTCACTGAAATTTCTAGGTCATAGCATTTATTTTCATCTTGGAACCTCGTTCGTTTATAATCTATACAGGATGTAAAGCGAAGCACTTGACTCACTTTAATCAGTGATTCCTGACATTATTTGGAGTAAAAAATTTAAACGAAATTTTAGTCACCGTTTTTTTTTTTGAAAACAATTTTAAAAAATTCTTCCCCATCCGTCCAATACCTACTTATTTTCTATGTTTTAGTTGAAAAAAAAGTGACAGAGACCAAAATTTTATCCACACTTTTACTCCAAATAATGATACGAATCACTGGTTAGTACGTTCTTTAACACTCCGTGTAAGGTTTGAAATATTTAAACTGCCCAAAAAAGACTCAGTAACTAGATAAGTCGTGAATCAAAAAAATAGGTTCCACTTTTTTTACCTCCAATTGACCTCCAATTGCCTCCAATGCCCCCAACGCTCTAACGCCGAACGACCACCAACTACAAATTTCGGCTTACACGCATCGCTTATCCGTTCTTATAGTGGAACACGTATGCAACACCGCCTCTAATTGTATAGCTCTGTGTCTATATGTGTTATAATAGTTTTGGAAATTACAAATAACCACCCGTGACGTACATATTCTAAATATTATCTTTATTTTTGTTTTATTATTAGTAGGACAGCGTGAATACGATTGAAATAAATGTGTTCTTTTTTAAATAAATAAATCAGGCATCCTGTATGATTCACGATCTTTTCTCGAAGGGTCATTATATACATCAGCAACCGACAAGGAATACCAATAGGCCACTTGCATGGATTTCATAACGACTTGGAAAAAATCGTGTGGATAGATCTTTTTACTAAGATTACGAAAATGTTAGTAAAATTTTGTAGAAATGTACATTTATTTTTATTTTTAAATAAATAAATCCATTATTTGGGCTCGTGTCGTCACTACATGAAAATGTCCCGTCTACTGAAAATGTTCCTATTAATTTTGTAAAATTCCACACTGATTTAATTTTTTTATATGGCATCACTTTGATTTCAGTCGAATTTTTGAATTCGTTCACTAGATTTATTGTTTGTTCTCTGCGAACTTTTCATTTGGTTTGAATTTTTGACAGATGTGAAGAGAACCCCGTACAATTTAGATGTCGGTACGTGTTTTAGAGGTATAATGGTTATGGTGCTGATTTTATCAAAATCAAATTTTATAATATTCTTATTATTATTATAATTTACAAGTACAAGTATATTACATTGGATTTATTAATATAGACGTTGTACGTTATAATGATTTATTTTCAATAAGATGGATCAAGGAAAAAAATATTTATGAGATGTAATATTTTTGGTATGCCTCGTTATTCTGCTGTGTCATTCGTGTGGAAAACGTTATTTTTTTTTAAAATGATTTTCGGCTATGTAATCATTGTTTTTTCTCACCTATAAAATTATGTCCCGTCTTTCCGGTTTATAAAAAAAGGTCTGATTTTTCGGAATGAAATTTTCAAAAAATCCCCAGGGTTTCAAAAATACGATTAAAAAAATAATAATAATACAGAATGTCTTAGAATATTTTCCTTAACCGGAATTTTTTTTTAAAAAATATGATGCAAGTGGCCTATTATTTTGACAACAATGAGTTAGGATTCACTGCCCAAATTCAAACGTGGCATCATGTCAATAATTTAAAGTATTCAATACGCATACATACAGACACACACACACACACACACACACACACACACACACACACACACACACACACACACAAACACTGACACATACATTACACACGTCACACACACCTATAAACTACACAAGTCACCTGGTAATTAAGGAATAAACATACCACTTAATGCAATAATATGATATCTTCAATGTTTTTTTTCTTGAAAAAAATTACGATAATGGTATTTTTCATTTTTGTGTTGACATATAAATTTCCTATAGCGATTTAAAATATGCCATTTTGGATTTGCCGCCAGAATGACATGTTCGTTAGAATACGTGATTTCGGCGGTGCTGACGTCACGCCGGGCGACGTTGGTGACTGCCGTCTTACCAGAATTGGCGGTTTCCATGTCACAATGTGTTGTTATTTAATAATGAATGAAAATATTAAAATTGCAAAATTTTATTACAATCAGAATCAGAACAAAAAACTTTAAATCTTCCACACATTTTTAACGGTATTCATAGTTTGTGAAAATACCCCATTACGTGATTTGTAATGTATGGATATTATGGAAATATGACTTACACGAGGAATTATTTTATCATTATTTTTACTTAAACTTCTTGTTTTCTTTAGACATCATCTTACATTCGGTGTACTATTATCAACACTCTAGTTCTAGCGAAATTTATAATTGCTTAACATCTTTGTTTTCACACAAAGCGCGCATCGGAAGCCGGTAAGAGTGAAATATCCAGGAAAACGAGCAGAATATACAGGCATAAGAAGTAAAATATACACTGGAGGTACGAACTTCTCTAGAAACATTTACGATGATATTATGTTGTTACTAGTGGGTCCCCAAAGCACAGGTTGTTATAATAAGTTATGAAAACACCAAACAGCTCTGCCGTACGTACTTTGTTCCGAAGCCCGGTCAGATCCATATTTTAATTAAAGCATCCGAAAACAACATTATCGTGGAAACAACACGCAAAATTGAAACACTCTCGGAACGTATCCAAACGAATATTGATAATCATATTGGTTCCTGCGGGAAACGGTGCGAAATTTGCTCTCGTCGAGTGGCCAAATGTATGAAATCAGATAACATTGGAAATTTGGATCTGTATTGAAATAAATGAATTAATAAGTTGTTATCACTGGTATTAGGTTCAAAATTGTTCAACATTTACCCGACTCATGGATATCGAACAGTTCAAATGTTTTGCGTATATTAGTCAATTTGGCTCGAGGGGTCAAACAAAAGTGACCACTTCCCTTCATTATGTGTATCATTTATTTATTTATTCTTTCCTAGTTTATTTTTATATTTCACTTATTAATATAAATTAAGCTTGTCACTTTTACCGTCCTAACGGGAGGTTCCAAGTTGGACAGTCAAATTTCACTCATATGTATGTATCTGTAAAAAATGATGTATTAATTTTTTCACATTAAGCACATACTTTGTGATTATAATTTAAAATAAAACAATAACTTTGTGAGCACCACTTTTATAAAAGTTTTATCGCTGTTTTATAATAGTGAAGTTTATACAAATTGTTGTATTTTAAATTATAATGTCACATCACAAAGTATAAATATAAGAAATAAAACGAATTATTTGTTTGCGCCCGGTACATACACAATATGAATATTGAACACGGGCATGTGCCTAGCATGGTGGTCGAAAAATTCCTCAATGCATGTAACTAATAATTTTTAGAATAAAGAAACTTAAAAAAAAAATAAAAAATTATTAAATAGTTTTGTCCGTAAAAACTAAATTCTTCCAAGAAAGACATACGAATACAATACATGGTGTCCGGAAACTCGTAGTACAAGCGGGAAACTGGTGAATCTACATCACATTTGGAGTCGATTTTGTAGTATAATTTTTTTTGATTTGAGCTTTCGTTTTCTAGTAAATCGAGTCAGAAGTTGATTTTTTTTTTGATCAAATTCTTATAAATTATTACTGAAGATCAAAGTACCCAACTAATTAAAACTATTTAAAAGTAAAACAAATAATGACGAAAAAATTTGAACCCTGAAATAGCCGAAAAATATATTTTTTTGTTTTTTTTTTTTTTTATAAAAATTTTCAAATCAAAAAACTTTATGTTTATTTGGGTTCCCCGTGTGGTATACATTCTCCAGTTTCCGGCTTGTACTACGAGTTTCCGGACACCATGTATACAGGGTTTTCCAACAAGAGGTGTTATTTTTGAACAGCCCGCTATTTCGGTAGATGTTACTTTTGAAGCTGTGATTTTTTGACATTTGACAAGTAGAAACATGGAACGAAAATAATAAAAATTGAACGATACACGCTTCAACAACGCATTGAAATTATTCAAATTCACTTGAGTGAATCAAATGCAAATCATCTTGAGTGATGAGGCCCATGCATGGTGCGGTTTATGGTCCGGCGGAGTCATTGGACCTTACTTTTTCGAAAATAAGGCTGGAGCAACAGTTACGGTGAATGAATTGCGCTATCGAGAGATGATTAATGATTTTTTATGGCCGAAATTGGATGGTATTGATCTGGACAGCGTTTACTTTCAACAAGACGGCGCTACGTGCCACACAAGCAACGAAACCATTGATATTTTACGTTTGAATATCAAAATAACACCTCTTATTGGAAAACCCTGTAGTATCGGTGATTTAATACAATATTCTATTTGTATGCCTTTCTTGAAAGAATTGAGATTATACACGGACAAAACTAATTATTCATATTCATATTGCGTATGTACGGGCGGAAAAAAATAATTCGTCCTAATATTTTCAAGCATAACTTGCAAAACGTGTATTTCTGTGAAAATATTAAATTAGCGCCATCTATGAAAGAGCAGATTATAAATTCTTTTAAGTTTATCCTTAACGAAGGCCTAGATAATATTCTAAATACATAAAGTTTCTGTTTTCACAATCCAATAAATGGAGTAATCCCGCTGCCGTGTGCGTGCGCTGGGTTAGTGTTCGCGTGAGTGTAACTAGATACTAGCAATTTACCACTTGTCTGCCAATTATCTCACTTTTCTCGTCACGGGTCACGGTCGGTGTCAAATATTCGCCATATTATTGGGCAGTCGCTAAGGAATAAATGGACGAGATGGCGACCTGGTGACACATCTCGTCTGTATCGTGATATTATGTTTAAAAATATTTGATTTCAACAAAGCACGTTTTTCTACCATAAGAAAGGCTAAATGACAGAGTTGGCTTAGGCCTGGCCTGGAAATCTATCAATCTTTAAGCATTCACACGATGACATTTGGATTAACCCGAAACCCATTGTGCAAAAAATATAAAGTACTGATATTTGACATTATTCAATAGTAATGTCAAATATTTGGCATTATTTTTGTTGTCTTCATAAATTTGCTGAATTGAAAAAAAATAGTTCCAAGATAATATTGTTAATTCTGAATTTAAAATATGCGATCGAAAATTTTTAAAAATCTCAAACTTCTGACAGTGACGGACATATATATAATGTTAATTAGTTCGATCATCTCCAGAAAAGTTCCCACAAAAAAACTCAACACATAAACACGCTACAAGGTTCACAGAAAACTTATTAATCCTAAAAGCAAACAAAACTATATTTCAAAAAGGACCACACTACATGGCCATTAAAGTATATAACAACCTTCCACGTAGCATCAAACAAATAACCGACATACTTAAATTTAAATCAACACTAAAAACATTTCTTTTAAACAAATGTCACTACACCTTAAATGAATACCTTACATAAATTAAATACCTCTGTTTTTTTTATTTATTATTTACATACATTTGTTAACATGTATTTGTTGGGTTATGTAACATAATGTGTATTTGTTTTGTTGGGTTAGCTGGAAGAAATAGGATGTAATCTATAAGCTATACCCTTTGTACTCTTTTTGTGCAATAAATATTTTTTTGAATTTGAATTTGAAATATAAAATTTAATAATTAGTTCCCAATGGTCGCGTGGCTAAAGACGCTGTCCCGCTAAGACAGATCCTGGGTTCGATTCCGAGTTGTGTCCGTTATCTTTTTATTTTCTGAGTATCGTTCTGTTTCATTAAGATTTGTTAGTACTTCTTCAATTATATATTCGTAACATTATTGACAAAATGCAGTAACTTCATTTCAAACCATATTTTTTTTGTTACAACATCCTGTATTATTATCATTATTCACTTTATGGTATTACTTTTTACTCCTACACCAAACTTAAGAGCTATTTCTCTTCATTGGCGTAGAAATACTTTTAACGATTTGTTTTTATTGAATTTCTAATAACGATAATAATAATTGGCTAATTTATATAGCACAGTTTTCGGGAGAAATCACCTCAAGGGCGCTGAACAAATATATTTCTTAAATAGTTAATACTAGAAATACTGACTTAAAACTAGTGACTTACCTCTAAGACTTGAATATGAATATATTCAAGTACATAAATATCCCCATCTTGAATATGCTTGTGTTATTTGGTCTCCTTTTTATGCTGTCCACATTCGACGCATTTAATCTGTTCAACATCGGTTCTTAAGAGGGATTGCTAGGAGGCTAGGATTAGAAAAAGGAAAATACTCATATGTTGAAATTGAACTAACTCTAAACCTCTCTCCTTTGGAAGTCCGTCGGGAAAGAAATGACCTCATTTGCTTCTTCAAAATTATAAATGGTATTATTGATTCACCTACTCTACTGCAACTCATTCCCTTCAATATCCCCTCGCACAGACTCAGAAATAATGAACTGCTCTTCCTCAACCATCATTCGATAAATTTTGGATATTATTCACCATTGTCCAGAATGTGTAGACTGGTCAACTCAAGTCAAAAACTTAACTTTTTTGGGATAAATCTGAATGATTTTTGCCAGTCGCTAAACAAGTGACGGAATATTATAAGTGTCCCGTGGTCCTGACCCACGGCGTAGTCTTGACTTGATTCGACTTGTCACTTTATTTTCTTATATTATATCTGCCTTATGTCTTTGCTTTCATGTACCTTTGTCTAATCCTGTATTTTTCATTTTACTGTATTCGTGTTATTATTTTGTAATTTGGACGATGTCCGTTAATAAATAAATAAAGACTTATATCTAGGGACTCACGACTAAGGCCTATAACTACTATCTTAATGACATATATATTTACATATGTAGAAACTTATGTGTTATTTTAGAATATTATAAATTAAATAAATATAAATAAAAAATAACGATTCAACATAAGTATTAATTACACAATAATTAGTTACAGGAAAATTAGTTGCAAGATGATATTGTTAATTTTGGATTTGAAATATGATACGAAAAAATATGACGTTTACTAAATAGACCCCAATGGTCGAGTTGTTAATCATATTATTCCACTGTTCATCCTAGCGTTAAAGTGTTGAATACCTACTATTTTCCTATATTTCCTATATTCCTATGTCCCATTTTTAATAATAATAATAATAACATGGAATTTATATAGCGCAGTTTAGTGTCATTTCACTTCAAGTGCGCTTAACTACTCGTATAACAAACTTAAAAAAATGGTAATTCAGTAATTAGTGGTTCTTAAAATTATTCCTACAGTGTGCCTTACCCAAATACAGATCTAATATTATAACATTAAATACACTGTTTAGACAAAACTTAGAATAACAATAACAGCAGGACAGGACAAAACACGAATATTAAAACATAATATAAAACAGGAGGCAGAAATGAGAATTTTCTGAGCAGACACTTTAAAAAGGTACAATAAGGAGACAACCGAAACCAAACAATTACCGGAAGTTTTAGAATATGGCTTATTATAAAATATTGAAAAGAAGTTAAAATTTATGAATGGTAAGATTTTTTAAATAATTTTGTTTTTAAAGCCCGTTTAAATTCAGCAAAATTCTGGAGATTAGTAAGAGCCGAGGGAAGTCTATTCCAGATGAGAGGGCCTGTTACACTAAAAGAACGATCATAGTAAACAGCTCGATTGACCTAGAAAGTTCAATTAGACGATTACTAACATCTAGATCTGCTGACCTCAGAGTAAGCTGTCTATTGCTTAAGTTTTGTCGGATACATAGTTCCGATATATAGGCTGGCGCCATTCCTTGCAATGCTTTGAAGGTCATTAAGCAGATCTTAAACTCTATTCTTTCAGGGCATCGAAGCCAGTGAAGGCGATCCCTTAGAAGTGGGGTTATACGGCAATACTTAGATTCACCAAAAATCATTCTTGCCGCAGCATTAAAAACTGACTGGATTCTATTGATTTGTTTCTGAGGTGGGTCGGCATCATATGCACTATTGCAATAGTCCATACGTGAGACGACGAACGAATTTATGAGTGACTTTGCTCCATCAGAGGGAAGGCATCTCCTGATTGATTTTATCTGCCTTAAATGGAAAAAAACCAGAACTTACTGCTTTTGAAATTTGCGATTCAAGAGAAAGAATATTGTCCATAGTAAAACCCAGAAATTTTATTTCTGCAGAAGGGATTATATCTGTATCCTGAATACGGATTGGACTGAAGTCAAGGAGAGTTTGCCTTCCAGGAGAAGCTATCCACATAAATTCTGTCTTTATGGGATTTGGTTTAAGTTTATTGACAGACATCCAACTTGAGATTGTGTTAATGAGGCTAACCACCTCGTTTTTAAGGACGTCTTTTTCGTCCGGAGAACAAAACTTGAAAATCAAACGATCATCTGCGTAGCCTTGTGATTCAAAGCCAGCTGAGTGAATTAGTCGTTCAAGACGATTCGTATAGAGAATGGGGCCTAGGACAGAACCCTGGGGAACTAAAAATTCTATGGGAGTTTCAGGTGATGTACGTTTATTGAAAGTTACTGAGGCTAGTCGTCCAGACAGGTACGATGTCATCCATTGGAGTGCATCACCTCGAACGCCAAATTCGGTTTCAAGCACATTTAGTAAAATACTATGATCTACTGTGTCAAATGCCGCACTCATGTCAAGAACAGATGAGTGCGGCACGAACACGATCGTTAGTTGTAATATAATATTTTGAATCAAAATATCCTTTGGCAATTATAATATTTCTCTTAACTAGATAAAAATGCTTTTAAAACGAAGCAAGTTTACATAAAACCCGGTTCTACAGCGATGACGACGATATAGGTCCAATTTTATTTTATATGTTGACAGGCACAACAAACAATATTTTGGGGTAATAAATTGAATTTTAATGTGCAACAAAGTACATGGTACCCGTATTTATAGTAATATTAGTTAACCTAGTTAGCTGAAAAATTAATTCAAATGTTATTTGGTTTCTTTAAAACTCGGGCTTAATTGCTTTAATTATACGTAATTCCGTTAATTAATATGATATAGTAGGCAGGTACTGTTGATTGAGCCCAGGGAATTCCTATTTTAGCTGAATCGTTTTGCATTTCGTCTGTCTTTAAATTTGTTTGTAAGTTCCATTTGCGATTTAAGACGGTAGCCGTTCATTAAAGAAATGGTACCTACCTGTCTGAAAAGTTTGAAAAAATATGTTTCATCGAGATGGTTACGTTTCTTTGGAAAAATTCCTCTTTTGAAATAATAAAAAAATTACTTTACGTACTAACAAATCTTAGGAGGAAATTTTGGTTTTTATTTATGAAATAGGAGAAAAATCAACCCATGAATTTTTTTTTTACTATAATACAACTATTTAAAAATGTTTTAAAATACAGTTTGTTTGAGGATTGTACTTTCCTTCCCAGGGACTGGAGTTGACCCCGTTAACAATCTCGCCAAATGCCGTTCGGGTAGGAACGACATTTATTTCGTATATTAACTGCTATAACATCATGCGATTTGAGAAAAATGCGTATATGTCCACCTGTGTGTGCGTGATTGCCTCCAAAATTTGATAGAATGCATTGTTATCGACATTGAAAATATCTGCAGAGTTTCAGCTCGATCCAATGTCGGGAAGTGGGTTATTTTCTGCTTCCAACATTTGCATTAATTCATTCGTTAAAACAAAAGTGAAATTCGAATAGATGTATTTAAAAATAGAAAATTTTAACAATACTTTTTTGGACGCAACCCCTTTAGATTTTTTCCTATTTTTGCTGTCTCAGTTCGTAATTTAAATTTATGGCTTTGTAAGGATATACAAAAAGCGAATAATAGCGAAATCCTTTTGACTAAATCTCGCGTTTATTCCGAGAGACGCTTCGTTATAAGACAGAAAGTGGAAGTTATTAATGAACTATGCAAGGACTACACGACAAGAAGTGCCTGTTTTTCTGAGGGTCTGATCAAAGCTCCGAATATTCATTAGACTTAAAGTCTCCTAGAAGATGGTGCTAGTTATTTAGTTGTTCCACTGCGCAGTGTTATTTCAGTTGGTCGTTTAATTTCAGGGCGCGCTGAACGGCGCTTAAGTTGACTGACGATTTATAAAACGCTGAAAAAAACTTCCAGGAATTAAAGATTCAAATTTTCCGAATTTCTCATATTAATGAAAATTGTTATTTAATTTATTTTCAACTTAATGGTAAAATATCACAGATGAGATCTTGTAACGAACATTATTACTAATGGGCCTTTTACACGATGCTTTTTTCTTACCCTTACCTACGTGGAAACTATATCGGGACCCATATGAATGTTTGCTTTACATTATCATTATTTTCGTACATTTTATATATTTTAAAGCTTATCCTTGACGTACATAGTACTCATCATATTATTACATGTTATTGTAATTTTTCTATATCAAATGTATAATAATAATAAACAGTATAAATAATAGTACAGATAGTTGCCATTAGAGAAGAAATAATATTTTGAGACGACACTAAATCGCGAAAAAATCGCAAAATCTTGAACACAACTATAGATCATATGTACGCTGTGTTATTTACTTTTTGCTGTTGTTGTCAGCAAATAATTAAAGATAGAAAAGAAATTCACAATACCTAACAGTAATACGTTACGTTACATCAGTAATAAACACATATTATGGACTTTTTAACAAAATTTTAAATATGAAACAATGTAACATAGTGACATATATAATGACAGACAGTTCGTCGCAAGGAGGTTTTCTTTCTTTATCTCAAGGAAACATTATAATATGTGCTTAAGATGAAGCTGTTTTCGTGAAGGTCACATTAGTAAAATTACCTAATTCTTAGTAAATTGACTAATTGTGGTTTTTGGTAATGAGATTGAACAATTTGTTTATTCGTTGTTTGGACAGTTTAGAACTAGGGCGACGAGATGTCAAATAATGACCACCATCTTAAACTGCACGAAAATTGGTGTCAAAATAGAACATGTCACTTTTTTCACCCCGAATCCATATGAAGAGGACCCGTATGAAAAGTGGAAAAAAGCATCGTGTAAAGCGCCCATTACTTCTACTTTTCGTATGGTTAGTTAGAGTGATAAAGACAGTATTTTGATCCAGAACGTCGAATCTCCACAAATTATCAGCAATAGATTGATACAATTTTCGGGGTGGTACAAATTATTTTTAATTTGTAGAACTCCATTTTTATCTGAAGTTGATTTACTAATTTTTAAATAAAAAAACCCAAAAAATTAAATAATTCAGTGAAATCTACACAATTACATGAAGCAAAAAACATAAACGATTTATTAAAACAATTAAAACAATTTTGAACTTCCCCACTTTTAATTTTTTTATCATTACCGGTTTGATACTATGGCATAGGTATAATATACGCCTACAATTTTTGTGGTATCAGGAGTGTAAAATTGTATAATATATACCATAGTTAAGGAAAAATTTAAGATGGCCGTGACGGGCTGAAGGTAACGGTCAAAAATAAAAATAAAAATGAAAAACATTTAAAATTATTTTATTACTCATTTTAATTGATTTCATCTCGAATTTTCAGTATTAAACATAACATAAATAAATAATCTATACTGGTTATATAAATATATTTTAAATACAAACTTATAAAAAACCCTTTCTACGTGAATTACTCTTAAAAATAATCACCCATTTTCTCTATAAAATATATTACTTATCTACTTTAACTACTTGCACTTATATCACATCCACTAAACATATAATGTTACTGTTTTTTACTTTCTCACTCTAATGTACTTACTTAAAACACGTAATACCTATCATATTATTAATTATTTATAAATAACTACAATAGTGTACTGTGCACTCCTCTTACAAACACAAGCCAACGTTTCTATCGAAGAGTACTATTCAAAGATCTTGAGATGATAAAACCCGATGTAAATTCGATTTTATACGTAATTATTTTATATCTTTAAAAAATATATATATTTTGAACACAAAGATAGTAAATTCCATTCTACGAAACTATATAATGCTCCACCAATTCAAAACAGAAAATAACGGAAAAGATTATATTTAAACCAAAGGAAAAACATGGCTGAGAGAACAAATTGTAATCTACTTGCAAACATTATGAACTAGAAACTAAATACAATAATTTTAAAAAACTTCAAATCGCCAAAGAACAGAACGTTGTCCAGGTAAGACAGAGATCCTGGGTTTGATTCCCAGTTGAGACCGCTACCTTTTTATTTTTCTGTGTGTTGTTCTGTTGTTTCTTTTAGATTTATTTATATTATCTTCTTCTTCAATGATATAATACATTGATGTGTATATATAAACTTCAAAAGTTTTTCCTATGGATATTAAAAGCAGAATAACTCAAAAATCCACAGTCAATCAATCCATATAACAATGTAGGTAAAATAAGACTAGGAATTAATAAGAAAAGATATCAAGAAAAGCATCTTAACTTCCAGTCGTTGCACATCAATTGTTCCCTTTGAGCAACTGGCAACTGCGCTCATTAGGGCCCGAAGTTGGTGTTATTTTAATTTGTGTTTAAAAGTAGGTAGCCAAGTTCCCCCGCTAATACTGCCTTCTACTCCCTGTTCCGTTAGTAGCTGAAACTGAAGACTTGTTTGCACATAAATTAAACAGCTTCCGAAGTCCCCGGTTAGTTAACAACTGAGGATGTATTTTTTTCTTCCTTTCTCAGAAAATGCGACTACTTTTGCCGGTAGCGTTGGTCTGACGCCGGTGTTTTTCTTTGAAGCGACATTCTTATTATTTTTGCGATGGGTTATTTTTCTCTTCTGCTTTTCAGTGATTAATTCTTGCTTTTAGTGACCAGTTTATTAAAGAAAGTTATTAACATAGTTATTAACAAAATTATTATTTAGAAACCTTAATTTACTACTGCTTTGTGCGAAACATGTGCTTTTGAGATTGAGACGACCAAATAATATTTTTAAAGATTAACTAATGTTTATAAGACAAAGATAAAGCATAAGGAATAACATTATTATAAGCAATAATTATTGTCCCGAAGCACTGATCCAAATTGAAAAAATCTCCCGAGATAAAAATAATGCCGCCTTAATTGGTAGAGCAGTTAACCGGATCAGATTAAATGTTTTTAAAAGAAGGGTTTTATAATAATAATAATAGTTTATTGCATGCAGGGGTAGTGTAATGCAACACATTAAATGTTTTGAAATGACAAAAAAAATAAATCAGAAAAAAATAAGAAAAATAAATCAGACAAGATAACACATAGATAGGAATGAAGGGTATTTAAACTTCTCCCGACTCCAGATGGCCATCAGAGGGGACTCCATCCAGGTAACCATGGCAGTGATAAGTGTATTGTTTGATTGGCGTAGTTTGCAGAATAAAATTCCCATGTGGTGGCGGAGAAGTGCTTTGAAATTTGATTTAATTCTTACTCCTTCGATTAGTCTTTGAATGTCAATGATTTTGTCATTGTATTTCGCACACCTAAACATTATAGTATCTCCAGACTAATTGGGTGTCGTAGTTCCACTGCGAAGCCAATTTAGGTCACAAATTAAAGCCACAAATATAAGTCGAGAATCCGGTGAAACCAGATCAGACTAGACACGAAATGTTACTGTAATTAAGATACCGACTTGGTTATATTGCAATATAACGTTATATATGCGTCAACTATGATTATCTACTATGTCAACTCAATTTATTAAAATTATCTGAACGTAGAATGGTTAATGACCTAAAATGTTTACATAAAATCGTAAATTCAATAATTGACGGCCCTGAACTATTGTACTTGATTTGTTTACATATACCTCGCAAACCAATATCGAGTCATTATTTACCGTTCTATTGTGATAACTCCAACATAGAATCTCAATTCTATACCCCCGTTCGCCATATAAAATTTGGGTAATGACTATAAAGTTGTTGTTGATATATTCAACACATCATTCACCAAATATAAACAAGTCATTACCTAATTTATTTCAGAAAGAAGAATATCAAATATAATATAATTTAACTATAGAAACTACGTAGCTCTGTTTATCTTACCAAAGTTTTGTAATTTTCCATTACATTTTTCCATCTAGTATGGTGAAGTGTCTAGTTTCCACTTTATTTCGTTTTGACATTATTTTTTTTTAAGAGGTTGTGTTTTATTATGTCTTCTATTTTATTGTTGATTCTGTTTTTTGATTTTACTTTGATTTTGTTTTCTTTTTGTTTTTTGTTCTGTTCCGTGTAAAAAAATAAGAAAATAACATGTAAAGCCCAGCCGGGCGTGAATTTATAAATAAATAAATAAATATGAAACTACACACTCAAGAGTGAAATCCTAAATTCATCTATGAAGAAAATCATACATAAATTGATAACATAATTGAACGCATTATTTCAAAGCTAGCCAAGTACCTAAAATAAACATCGTTAATACTTCAGTTTGCACTCGGGCAAAAATTTAATCTCAATAGTTTGATCATTTTCACAGAGATATTTGTAATTGTGTAAATACTTATTTATGTAGCATCTTTTATGATAGTTGAATGACAGTATTGTTAATGTAATTTTAACAATACCTTTATATGTGATGTTGGGTTTTGTACTACACAATTCAAAAAATGAATCTCGCAGTTACACATACTTATACCTGATGATACACATACTTATACCTGATGATTTCATTTTCTTTACCAATCACCTACTTATGCATTAGCTCCACTATATATGATTCGTGCGTGCATATGTGTATATATGTTTGCATACAATATGCGTACAGTGTACACACTTATGAGTGTGTTTGTATTTAAATGTGTATGTACGCATCTATGTATGTGTGTATATATGTATGTATGTGTATTTATATGTGTATTTAGATGTATGCATGTATGCGTATACATATATATGTATAATATATTAATAAGTATGTAAGTTTCTTCCTAATAATTGATTTCGATCCTCATTGTTTTTATATACACTCTTTTAATTAAATTTATTATTACTGTAACTAACCAATTATTATTACACAAATAATATTGAGATGAATGTTGTGCTCACCTATAATTAGAAACATCATTATAACCATGTATAAATGTAAATTACTGTTAAAATTATGTGATGTATTCTGTTGGCGAGCCAATAAATAAATAAATAAATAAATAAGTTGTAAGTCTGCTTTACTTTAGCTTAGTGCGTGGCATTCTCGAGAGTGGATCTCAAGTCTCAAGTATGGGGCCCAGAGGACACCGTGCCGTGCATGTACATGGTCGAGAAAATACAAAAGAATTTTTTACGATAACTCTACATGAGAGAGTTCGGTTTTTACACATGGTTGTTTCCAAGAGCATTTATCTCGGAATTGCTGGGTATCTGCAGCCTTAGTTCTAGGAGGGATGTGGCTTTACTGCCGATGGCTTATAGACTTCTGAACGATTTATTATCAATACCAGATATTCTTCTGCCTTAAATAGTGAAACATGTCTTACTAAGAATTCTAGCAAGAAGTATTATTTAATCTTTAACTGTGTTTACCTTCGTGTAACCTATATTATTATACTTAGATTGATCCAGTCCCATCTAAATTACATTTTTAAACGACCTACAAATAATACAGAATAAAGTTATAAAAATAACTTTTTAATTATAACCCTCATACCTCCACCAAAAAAAGTAAACCAAGAAACGAAATTACTGAAAATCAGAAAACTGTACGAATATAACATATGCTTATTAATTCACAAAATCCAAAATGGATTTATACACACGAACACAACGTTTATAAAAACATCACAAGTACATGAACACTACACAAGACAAGATAATAAACTATACACACCTTCAGCAAAGTCTGAAAGTGGTAAGAGAAACATATACCGCGAGGGTGTACACATATATAATCTCCTTCCCAATATCTTGGCATCAGTAAATAGAATGAATATATTTGGGAAAAAACTGTTTGATCTTAAGATCAGCGATCTAAATTAAAATGTACTTATGTAAGTTACAGGTAGTAAACAATTATATTTAGATTATTATTTTTAATGTGTACTTTGTTAAGAAAGTTAAATGTGTATGTCTTTTAATTAAAAAGAATAAATAATTGTACCGTTTATACAATGTATTTACAGTGACAAAAAACTTTGTAAGAATCTTGTAGGAATTGAAAAACATATTGATATTTTGATCAACTACGTTTAGGTAGTACGTGGCTCTTTCCGCGGGTGAGTTCATGAACAAATTGGTGCGGCTTGCTCTACAACAAAGGAGGTTATGGCGACGTCCTCAAGAGTGAGACTCTGGTACAAATAATTATATTTGAGCCATAATCTCATTGTTAGATAATTTCTCGAAAAACCCCTCATAATTCAAACCAACCTACTATGTTAACCCCTCCCCTCAATGTAATTTGCCTATGTATATAAACCCTAGTTTAAGACAAAAATTGTACCAGTCTGAAGATGGCCCTAACAGGCTGAAACCGGTCACGGTCAAATAAAAACAAGTGGAAAAAAGTTTAAAATTGTGTTCTTTATATATATTTAGATATGTAACCGTTTATTAAGAGATCAAAATATTTAATCAGAGCAAAACCTCTACGTGTCTGTAAGTAGTGGTAATTGGTCATGCCCAGGATTTACTAAGTAGATTTATATAGGTACGGATAAAATAAAAATCTTGAAAATTTCTTGTGAACTCTTTCAATGCACAAAATGTATACACTTAAGACTATTGTCTTATATAATAGCCTCAGCGTTTATGTGTGGAGAAACGAATACGAATTTATAATTACGAAGCCAAGAAGCTTGAATACTCTGCTGATTAAATCGTTGATGTGTTGGTGAAAAGTTAGTTTATTTTCATAATTAACCCCTGGATCTTTGATTTAGTTTAACCGTTGGAAAATAATTTTATAAATTTCATAATTGCACTTAGGAGTACTGAAGCTTAGGCCGTTTATTTTTGCAGAGTTTGAGAAACGGTCGATATCACATTGAAAAAGAACTCCTTTGAAACTGCTTACTGCGGTTTAAAGTCAATGAATGCATTTAGATTTCATCATCTATCCCATATTTTTAGGTTCTATAAATTTGACACATTACCTGATGAAGGCTGAGATTAACAGAAATCGGTTGACCTGTATTTACTAAAGTGGTTTTAAACAAATAAGTATTTTTCATTCGTTTAAAAAGAATGTTACATACTTTCTTCAGTGACGTGTTTTTAAATCTTTTTTTAATTTTTTTTTTATATTAACTTTACACAGGAGGCCCTGAAGAAAATAATTTCCCTCAGGGCCTATGTCATCTTTGGGGATGCTGTGTGGAGGGTCTTTTTGTGGAGAGGAAGGAGTGAACATGGGTCTTGAAGAGTCCCATGTTGTAGGAGGGAGGAAACACAGAGGCCGGCAGTTCGTTCCACAGCCGAGCTGTTGAACTTAAGAACGAATCGTAGAAGCGACCCGTTCTCATGTGACAAATGTCAACCGTGTACAAATGTTGGGCGCGCGTTTGGCGTGTATCCCGACTACGCACCGCACCGGTGCCGAAGGGATCAATGACGCTAGATCCTCAGAACATCAACATTTTAAATGCAAGATTACTTACTTACAAGTCTTCACAATCTTAAATTTACCAATGGCTTTATTAATACATTAGTATTATATATTGCTTGGTATATTTTGTCGTAAGTGTAATATGTATTCACTCGTGCGTCCGTCAATCAGAGGGCAATTTCTCAGGCAATAAACTTGTAACATTAAATTTGTTGTGAGCTAAGAATACATACTAAACACACGTCAAATCAAACTCGTCCCAAACCGTCTTGGCAACTGGTCAAAACTTGTTTATAATTCAGAGTCGACATCATCGTCGCCAATCAAAGACATAATAAATTCACGTAGGTCTTCAGATTCAAAATGACTATGTTATAATTGGACTATTCGCCGCCCGAGTAGAAATGAAATATACATTAAATGGTTTTTCAGGAGAATTGTTCGATGGGGAGAAAAATGGAGGAAAGGGAGCTATAGACACCCCCCGCATAGGGTGTTCTCCGGTAATATTTGGCACATCGATTCCTTTGATACATTTATTGGCACCTATCACAGGGTTGATACGTCTTGTGATAAATAAATGTATTCTGCACCGGAAGTTGGAATTTCGTATAGATGAAAGAATAAATTCAATATTATAATCTATGAGGTCTATGTGACAATGTGAATGTATAATAACAGCAAGTCGCAAAGTGCATGGAAAGCGACAAATATTATACATTTTACGCTTACCACTTGAGCGATGGGGATTTAGGAGTGTTCAGTTTGCCAAAGAAAATAACTAAATAACCATCACGCCGTTTCCTCGCAGGGGTAGGCAGAGGCAAACAACTTGGTCTTGGCACACACTCCTTGTCTAATTCACATTCATACATCGTCTCATACATACTCTTCTATTATTCTGACGCTTGACATGGCCCGACTCGAGTATCTGATTTGAGTGTTTGAGTGTTCAGTTTGCGATTCGGCAATTCGATTTAATAAATATCATTCCTCCAAATATTAATAAGGAAACATACGAACTGCTTTCTTCGGTTTGAAGCCAATGAATCCACCTAGATTTCATCGTTTATTCCATATTTTTACGTTTCATAAAAAAAATCATTAATTTAAATATATAAAAAGTAAAAAATAAAATTTGGATAGCTATCGCTTAGGTTTTGTGAATGTCTATAACAATTTTAATAATATTTTTTTTCTTTCTTTGCAGGTAAGAGATCTTTCAATATGTCAAACTCTCCTCGCATCGAAATCTCTGGGCACATATGTAAGTATAAGTGTATTTTATCCTAAAAATTGTGAATATTTTTATTTATTTATAAAAAAACTAATTTTTATATCTAGTATAAACCTTTTAACAACTTATTTATATGACATTAAGGACACTTTAAAATGCTTCTACAGCTTTTTTTTGTAGTATTTAGGCAAAACCCACGAAAAGCAGCAAGGCTTTTAGCTTCCTTAATATCTGTCGGTAGCTCATTAATAATCTTAAATCCTTTAAAATAGAGATGATTTTGGGTTCCGGACAAATTTGTTTTTGGAAGTCTAAAATCTCCACAGTTTCTCGTGGGGTAGCCAAAATTGGTAGGAAAAAATGACAGATTTGCATTGTTGAATTTTAAAACATTTTCTAAAGAAGCTATTTTTATCTGCGATGTCCCGTGTCCCGTCGTGCGTTAAATACTTTCTAAAAAATCATTATTTCAAAGAGTGCTATCCGGGTAGCATAAGGAGTCGAGAAATCGTAGATCTAATCTGCACCCTTGAGGAGGTAAACACTCCTGTACCTCCGCCTGCTCCCTCTAGCATCGTTATCACTGCGTGGTGAAGATATCCACTTTGAGACGCCGGAGATTGAGCCATCGCCGCCCTTCCCGCCCTGGGAGCATTCGCAGCCCTGCGACAACCTTTCTGTGAAGACTGAGGAGCAAGGGCGGGATGTTTGCTCGTTAGGAGATGTTTGGGCGGGAGGGGGAGGGGTGAGAGGTGGGAGGATAGTAGGGGGCAATCAGCATCCAGATCTTCTTCTTTATGCCTCTTTGATTCTCTCAAACGGGACTGCCGTGTGAAATATCGCTAGTAGAGGGTAGTTCACGTGCTACTACAAATAGAACACATTGTTAGCAGGCAGTAGGTAGGCACGTTTAAAATACAAATAAAGGTGACTGTAGCTTCATCTATACTAAAGCAATTGTACCCTTACAATATGCACATTATTATTCATTAATTTCATTCATTTAACATATATATCCAGCCAACAATAAAAACACCCTAATATAATAGAACTTCCTTCTTCTTCTGGCATTAGTAAGATTAGATTGTTAATATTAATATTAGTTGTAAGTTGCTAAATATGTAAATACTCGTATATATGTCGTTAAGATAGTAGTTATAGGCCTTAGTCGTAAGTCACTAGATATAAGTCTTAGAAATAAGTCAGTAGTTCTAGTATTAACTATTTATGAAATATATTTGTACAGCGCCCTTGAGGTGATTTCTCACGAAAACGGCGCTATACATGGTGTCCGGAAACTCGTAGTACAAGCGGGAAACTGGTGAATCTACATCACATTTGGAGTCGATTTTGTAGTATAATTTTTTTTGATTTGAGCTTTCGTTTTCGAGTAAATCGAGTCAGAAGTTGATTTTTTTTTGATCAAATTCTTATAAATTATTACTGAAGATCAAAGTACCCAACTAATTAAAACTATTTAAAAATTTAAAAGTAAAACAAATAATGACGAAAAAATTTGAACCCTGAAATAGCCGAAAAATATATTTTTTTGGTTTTTTTTTTTTTTATAAAAATGCTCAAATCAAAAATTTTTATGTTTATTTGGGTTCCCCGTGTGGTATACATTCTCCAGTTTCTGGCTTGTACTACGAGTTTCCGGACACCATGTATAAATTAGCCAAATATTATTAAATATTATTATTATTATTATTTCGGTAACAGATTCATTCACATTAGGCGCTATATATATTAACCATAGATGACAGTACAAGGTGATGGCCGGTACCGTGCTCTCAACACAAGTCGGCCATTACTGAAATTATTGAAACTAGCGGTTTTTGCGATCGGAGTTTAGCAAAAATTTATCTTTATTTTGCTGATTAAGATTTATTTCTGCATTGTGTTATTTTAACAAGTGTTGTAACATTATATCTTGTTCCACTACCTCCCCCTTTAGCCAACGTTTCGGACAGCATTGCAGAGTCCATCATCAGGACAGATGTGTAATCTGAAACGTTGACTAAGGAAGGAGGTAGCTCAACACGGTATAATACCCCAAAAACAAATCACTAAAATATTTTTGGCCTTGAAAATCTCAAATCGTGTTACATATTTGAAATTTTGAAATTTTAATGAATTTTTGTTAACAAAGGGACAGGTTTCCATAACTCAATACGTAGAATTAATCTTACAGTGCAATAACTTATCGAGAAAAACCTTAAATTGTAATATTTAAGCAATGAATTTACCATCGCCTATAAAGATAGCAGACAAAAAATATGCGTTTAGAAAATGAAGATAATATTTGTAATTCTCAGTCGAAGAAAACCGGATAAATTGACGCTTTTTTTCCACGCCATGTTTTTACGCAATAATTTTAAATTGTTTTTTTTAAGCTAGTTATTTTCGTATTTATATTTTAACTAAACCCAAACTGTCAACCTAAGAACCTATTTTAGGGTCTAAGGTTAATCTTTTGGTTTAATAAGAGAATAAAAAACTAACCTTAAATCTTTAACATCAACAACAATGGCCGCTAAGTAAAAATCGGTTTTAATTTTAACGAAAAAACTATTAAAATGCATTATTTTAGACTTCCGTAAAAAACTGAAATACTAAGGTACATTTCATTATTATCTAACTAATATAGAGTATTTTAAAGGTCTATTCACATCTACCGGCACGTAACGCGCCAGACATGCAGCGTATCAGACACGGCCCAATTAGTTTCATACATTATCTATGAAGACGTTCACATCATGTAGCGTGTCGGCACAGACACGGGCCGACACCGATAGTAAAATATTTTGTCTGTATCGTCGCATATCTGCGCCTGCCCAGTTCAGTACAAGATGGCTGCCAGGCAATTTTTCCTCACCCTGGATTTGGCTTTAATGTCGTTCATACTAAATCACATCAAGTCTAGGGGTTAGGTTCATGGTGCTGTGCCGCCGGTAGGTGTGAATGCTCGCGTCTGTGCCGTGTCTGATACGCTACGTGTCTGCGCCGGTATATATGAATAGAACATTAAGCGTGTCCCTATTGTCTGTATATTTACTATACAAAATATAACATTTTCGGTACGTAACCAGCGTATTAATCAGCGGAACTAAATTGATTGATAGGTTAAATATTACAATTTGTTGTAAAGGTTTTAGTCATTATTTGCTGTTATAAGTTTTCAATAAATTATGGTATTTCCTTGATTGTGGCACTATAGATTGAGCTTTCATTTTGCTCCTTACTTAAAAGTTTCCTTGAGTAATTTGACTGATTGTAAAGCGCCCTTGATATCGTTACATTAATTTTTAATTTATTAGTAATCTTCCTTGACGAGATTTCATCTCTGATGTTATCGCCGTAAAATATGGCCTCGTGCCAATATCTACGCGTATTATCTTTTACATGCCGAGTGTAAAAATATATTGTTTTCATACTAAAGTTACGTTGCACAATATTAAACATTAAACAATGATTCGCTTGTATTCTTACCTATAAAATTGACAATTTATTTAAGAATTTCAAAGTTTTTAATGCATTTCAATGTTTCGTTAAAATTATTGTTTTTAAGTAAACTTATTTTCCTATATCAATCAGCTGAGAGTTGATCATAAATATTCTAGAGACTGGGAACTGTAAAAACAAGGCGAAAATTTATGGCATTCTTGGGTCTGCTTTATTTGATCGGTATAAAAAAATCTCACACAAATGTCAAAGAGATTTTTGCCAGTGACGGTACCGGGATTGAAATAGCTGTCATGAGTTACAAGAGATTTCTCTTCCCTAGTCAATACCTAAATGTATTTTTTTTGTTATATATTTCATGATCCATTGTGATGGGGGTAGGTACCTGGGACGGGTCTCATTGTGTCGGGAGGGTCGTGCCGTTTTCAGTCGTTACCATTGTTTGGTCCGGACAACATCTGGGCCTGAACTGTCCGCATGTTTCTTGAAAATTGCCGTTCTATCTTCGCCACCCAGCAGGCCTTCTGTGGGGTTACCTGAAGGAAAATGTTTTTAAACATCGGCCTCACACCTTGGAAGAACTCAAGGATCGGATTCGGGAGGAAATCGCCGCTATACTGGTCGAGATGTGTCAAAATGCGGCAGAAAACTTCAGAAATCGCGTTCATCAATGTATCGCTGCTGGGGGCTATCATCTTTTTGATGTCATCTTCAGGACTAAAATAAAATAAACTACATATCTCAAAGTTGCGCCGCTTTTTTTAATAGCCTTTTAAAACTACACTGCCTTATTTGTATTATTATTTAGATTAGACCTAAAATAAAGACCTAAAATAGGCTCCACTTTTTATATTCAATCGACCTCCAACGCTCCCAATTCTTCTTGTTCTGTTGAACGCGTTTCGACGAGATATTAGAACGCAATAGCGCCTCTAATTGTATAGTTCTATGCATCAAGTGAGCTTTACTTTAATAGCATATTTTTTCCATATAATAACAATAACTTCATCTAGATAAATAATCTGTTCATGGAAACCAGCTAATATCTTGTTGAATTTGATTTTAATCTCTTTAATTGAGGTGCGTTGATTTTTTTTAAATTGTATTAACTAATCACCCTGATTAGTTAATACATTTATAAAAAACACCACCTGAATAAAAAGATAAATATAAAACTGTCGCTCTTGTGGCGTTACGCAAGGATCACTGATAAGACCTGTTATGATTTTTTTCTATCTCAGATTAATTTGATAAAAATTGCTTGAAACAATGAAAATCATGACAACCAATTGAGATTTGCTGAGATTTTGAATTAAGATTATAATTGATATTTGATTACATTTAAGATAAAATACCTGCTGTCACTTCGTGGGGCAATCATTTAAAGAAAGTGATAAGTAAGATAATTAATGACGTAGTGAGATAGGCGTATCTAATCAAATAATTTTTGTACACCTAATGCCTAAATAATTAAACAATCAAACTGAACAATCTCGCCAGATGGAAGCAGATACTGGAATCGTTTGGCGAGCTATTAAAGGTAAGAATGCTGTCACTGTTTGAATAGCTGTTTCCGAAAGCATCTTGTTTATTCATCTCTTATATATAAATAATGTATACGGAATACCATCTATCAAAGACAAACACACCACACATACGAGAATCATGAAAACGGTATGTTTGGAGGAAACGCTGAAAATCTTTTATTTTTTCGATATTCCTTCGTTTGTTCCATTACGATTGTTCTCGTGAAAGATTTCATACAATTTGTTAAGTACACTATTTCAAAAATAATAAACAGTATATCGTACGTTCCAGTGTAGTAGGTATCCTCAGTATCGCAAGCGTGAAATATTTCCATTCAGAATTGAAAAATTGCCTTAAAATCCTTAAATGAATGACTTTTTAGATAAAAAAAATAAATATACAGTTTTGTGATATTTTGTATCCAATCAAATTCGTAAATGATGGAATGGTAGATGGAGAAAAATAAGTGTGGATGATTTATTGAAATCCTGTTTTTTTTTAAATTTATTTTTTTTTTTTATTTTATTATTTGTACAATATTTTATCTTACTTAAACCCTACAAAACTGATCAATCAGTTTGATTGTAAGAAATCTCTCACTTTTCCTATTTATTTGCTTATAATAATATATTTAAATCTCAACTTGATATCTTGATGCGTAATATATAATATTTACTTAATAGTATATATCTAATATAAAAATACTTCCTAATTATTATAATGCTTCTGATCATAATGTACGATAGTAATTGTTTTATTTTTAACAGTGGTTAACAGTTCTAGGTATTTTTCACAATATTATTTGTTTTTGATATTATTTGGTTTTCACAGATCTAGGTATTTATCCTCAATATTATTTGTTTTCATGTTTCACGGAGGTAGAACGATCTAATTTTCGTTTTGATTTTTGAATAAGATGTCCCATTTTTTATGTCTTCAGGTAATGCGTTAAATAATTCCAGAATTTTATGTATTTTTGTTCTATCTCCGTATAAATTTTGCGATATTTTAATAATTTTAAAATACGTGATTGAAATCCATTGCTTAGAATGTATCGGAACACGTGTTCACACAAGTGTCATTTTCCTAATATATATCATGACAAATTATACTATATTACAATCCTGTTTTTAACAGGAATACTAATAATTTGACCAGATATTTAATAAATTAGCAATATCAGTAAGTTTTCTCCGTGTACGCTGTAGTTCCATCAGAAGCAGTGGCGGCTCGTGACTTTTGAGTGTGATTAGAGTGCTAATTTTCTTTGGAAAATTCGAATTTATTGATGTTGTTAGCCCAAAACGATTTTAATTTTTTTTTAGAAAATTCGATTTTTTAATGAAGATTTTCAGGAAATTTCAGTTTGGCCGCATGATTTTCTGAAAATCTTCATCCAAAAATACGAATTTTCGAAAAAATATGAAACGTTTTCAGCTTTCATATATAATATATATATATATATTAACTAGGTTTACATGAAAGGAATGGGTATCAATAATAACAATAAGGTGAGGTTATGTTATTCAATTCAAACAACTGAAAGATGACAAAGTGGAAAACAAGGGAATAAAGGGGTAAAAGGGAAAAAAGGGGAAAAAGGGAAAAAATGGAAAAAAGGGAAAAGAGGGAAAAAAGAGAAAAAGAGGGAAAAAGGGGGAAAAAGGGTGAAAGAGAAAAGTGAGGGAAAAAAAGGAAAAAAAGAAAAGAAAAAAAAAACGAAAAAAGTAAAACCGGAAAAAAGGAAAATATGGAAATATGTGAATAAAATATTAAAAGAAAACAATTAGTTTTCTGTAAGAAAAATGTTTTTTTTTCAATGTGTAATGATTTTAGTGGAGTTCGGGTTAAACACCCATTTAAATTCGTTCGTGTTAAATGTGCATTGTATTCTCAGTGCAGTTTTGACGCGTGGAGCAATTTATATATGAGATGAGTCCTCCCGGACCGACACGGGAGGGAACCCAGGGGCGGACTCGGGAGGGGGTGCGAGTAATTGCAGTGTCACGTACAGAACCAGCCGACTCGCTGCGAGTATAATCGCCTCTGAACTTTTAAATCCTCATGCGATTACTCATTTTATATCGGATCATTTTTTCCTGCCCCACAACAAGAAAATAATGTAATTTTTCAATGAATTTAACGTCAACATGGTAGGCAGTACCCAGATTATTAATTAAAAATAATTTTATATTTATTTGCTCTGCGGCGGAAATTGTACCCGCAATCTGCGGATAAAGACCAACGTACGACGTATCCGGAAAAATCTCCGTTTTTTAGATTTCAGATGTAGACAGTAATTTTCCCTTCTCCTGTCAAATTGGCAAAATTTTAACGAGATTAATCAAAATTCTACTTTAAGGGGTGTGAAAAAGGGGATGGGGGGTAGTGTTACAAATTTCCCATACACAGTGACTTTTCTCTTGTTTTGGCAAGTGTGCAAAATTTCATCAATCTCGGAATAAAACCGTCAATTTAGATAAAAATCAAACCCACGCCGCCCGCCACACACTCCTTCATTATAAAATTCACTATTAAAGAGACCCGTTAAAAATCTAGGGATAGTCTGAATTCTCCTCAAATCAGTTCCAATTTTGAAAATGGTAAATAAAATTGGTTAAGAGAAAAATGAGTATTAAATTTACTAAGAATCTATCTAATAATAAATAGAAGGTAATCCGGTTACAAACGGAATTGCATTTTCTGACAATTTGTTATTAAATTCTTAATAAATCAGAACACGTGTTTATGCATTGTACAATTTGGTAGGCGGGAATGGGTACCGCCGCCCTGGGAACCATTTATTTGATGACCAACACCTCTGCCACAGGTCACCCCAAGTGGTTCGCTACGTTTGGTGACTTAGCAGGGGTGCCCGGGTTCATGGGTTAAGGTTTGCCCGGGTCTTGGTGGCGGGTGCGTCGGCCCACCTTCTGCGTGGCGGGCCGGTTGGGAGATGCTGGTTGAGGGAGACCCTTTACAACCGGTTACAGCTGTCCGGGCCGCTCGATAGTACAGGGGCCCGACCCTCAGGCTCACGACTAAGGGTGGGCTGCCCCATCAGCGAGTGAAAAAACCCCGCCACTGCTGTTGTGCCGGTTCGTGACCGGAGGGGACCCAGCAGCAGCGTTTGGGGCGCATTGGATGCCCTCTCCAGCCGGACTCTCCCGGCCTATCGCCTAGCACCGCAGTGGGTGGGCTGGAACCAAACGCTCATCACTCCTAGACAGCCTGAACCCCAGATTCCTACCCACCCCTCAGACCTTTCCTTTCACCTCCTACACCTACAAAAAAAAAAAATTAATTAAATTCATGAACATACAAAACAACAATCTTAACATCATTACAGCGGCGAGTAGCAGGCGTCCCCGGTGCGGGCCAAAACTGTTGGTAAATTTTGCCAACATTCGCGGCCTGCACACAAATTTAAATTCCGTCCATCACCATCTTTTGTCCCAACGTCCCAACCTTCTTTTCCTATCCGAAACTCAGATAGCCGAGCCGCCAGACTCCTCCTATCTGGACTGCCCGGGCTTTACCCTCGCAAGCAAATTCCGACTGAAAGGAGGAGTCTGCCTCTATAGTCGAGCTGACGTCAACTGTGTGCGACTATTGAGTCTGGAAAACTCCAGATTCGACGTAATGTGGGTGCGCGTCAATCTTGCCAGTACGGCAAGATTCTACGCATGTCTATACCGCTCACCGAACCATAGCGAATCAGACACTTCCGAGCTCTTCAAACATTTGAGCGATACTATTGATGATCTCTTGCCCCGCTACCCTTCGGCCGAGTTTGTTGTTCTGGGGGACTTCAACGTTCATAACGAACCATGGTTGAAGTTCTCAGGCCCAACGGACTCGGCTGGCCGACAGGCGGAATCCTTTGCCATTTGCTACGGATTAGAGCAATTGGTTCAGGAGCCTACAAGGGTTCCTGATGTCCAGACTCACCGCTCCAATCTGTTAGACCTATTCTTAACTACTGTGCCACACGGTTATAAGATTGACGTCACAGCGCCTCTGGGATCATCTGACCACTGCCTAGTGACGACATCAATCCCCGTTAGCCTCAGACCAACCAATGAGAGGCTGAGGAGAAAAGTGTGGCACTATAGGTCAGCAGATTGGTTCGGTATGCGGGCCCATTTCAATGCTTTTCCGTGGTCAGCTGTTTGTTTTCGGACTTCGGACCCTTCAAGATGTGCCCAGGAGATTGGTGAAGTCATCAAATCGGCGATGGATGGCTTCATACAATCGACTACTAAAGAAACTGGCGTGGGCTCAAAGCCGTGGTTCAGTCGACAATGCTCCGAAGCAGTTCGACGAAAAAACGCGGCTTACCGAGCCTACAACACATCTCGAACGCCCGAAAGCAGATCAGCATACAACAAATCGGCAAAGGAATGCAAGAGAATCATCAATAGATCAAAATTCGAACACGACCTGCAGATCAGCAAAAAGCTGGCTGCCTGCCCGCATGGCAGCAGAGCATTCTGGTCGCTTGCGGGCTCAATAGGTCGAAATTTTTGCAAACCCAGTTTGCCACCTCTTACCAGACCTGACGGCTCACTAGCAAACACCGCCACCGAAAAGGCAAACCTTTTAGGGAAAATGTTTGCGGAAAACTCGACCCTCGACGACGGGGGTGCTGTTCCGCCGTCGGTTCCTCACTGCGGCTTCTTTATGAAAAAGCTGAGGATCCGGCATCGGGATGTACTCCACGTCATACGGGGGCTCGATGTTAACAAAGCTAGTGGACCTGATGGAATACCTGCCCTGGTATTGCAGAAGTGTGCTGCGGAAATAGTTCCAGTTTTGACAAAGCTCTTCAAAATGTCCCTGAAGTGTGGCACTGTGCCCTCTGGTTGGAAAAAAGCGGTAATTCACCCTATTCCCAAGAAAGGTGACCGCTCCAACCCGGCCAACTACCGCCCCATAGCGATCACATCAGTTCTGTCCAAAGTGATGGAACGTGTGATCAACGACAAACTGCTCACATACCTCGAGAAGAACAAAATTATCAACGACCGTCAATACGGATTCCGGCGGAACCGCTCGTGCGGTGATCTTCTCGCGTATGTGACGCATGTTTGGGGGCGGTGCCTGGAACGTCACGGTGAGACCCAAACGGTCGCACTAGACATATCCAAGGCCTTTGACCGGGTCTGGCACCGAGGACTTGTCAACAAATTGCATTCTTACGGACTTCCCGCATCCCTGTGTACGTGGATTGCTGACTTTTTAAGGGATAGGTCGATTCAGGCGGTTGCTGACGGTTTCACCTCTTCCTCGCACTCCATAAATGCTGGCGTCCCACAGGGATCGGTTCTGTCTCCGACTTTGTTTTTGTTGCACATCAATGACCTTTTGACATGTGCACCGATTCATTGTTACGCGGATGACAGTACAGTTCATGATAGCTTTTTGTTTGACAAGCCCCCAAAGGGCACACAAACTCCAACGGCTCGGAGGGCTTTGAAGCAGAGAATGGACGGTTATCTCGAGAGTATTTCCTCCTGGGGTAAAAATAATCTCGTCGAATTTAATGTTTCAAAGACCCAATCCTGTCTGATTACGTCTAAAAGGGATCCAAATGATAATCTAGTCTCCTTCAACGGAAGCAATCTTCCGAACAGGCCTTCCATTGATATGCTTGGTGTAACTATAAGTGACCAGCTCAGGTACGGGGGCTCCATCGAAGCCAGAGTAAAGTTGGCCTCTCAGAAGCTGGGCGTACTGTACAGGGCCCGCAGATACTTTAATAGTACACAACTGCTCACCCTGTACAAATCGCAAGTGCGCCCTACTGTCGAATTTGGCAGCCATCTCTGGTCTGGAGCCCCAAAATACCTGAAAAAAACCCTTGACTCTGTGCAGAAACGGGCGGTCCGTTTGATAGATTCCCCAATCTTAACAAACGGACTGCAATCTTTAGAGCACAGACGTCGGGTAGGTATGCTGTCCTTGTTCTATCGGTATTACAATGGAAGATGCTCTGAGGAACTAGCGTCATTGATCCCTTCGGCGCCGGTGCGTAGTCGGGATACACGCCAAACGCGCGCCCAACATTTGTACACAGTTGACACTTGTCACATGAGAACGGGTCGCTTCTACGATTCGTTCTTAAGTTCAACAGCTCGGCTGTGGAACGAACTGCCGGCCTCTGTGTTTCCTCCCTCCTACAACATGGGACTCTTCAAGACCCATGTTCACTCCTTCCTCTCCACAAAAAGACCCTCCACACAGCATCCCCAAAGATGACATAGGCCCTGAGGGAAATTATTTTCTTCAGGGCCTCCTGTGTGGAGTAAATATAAAAAAAAAAAAAATGCACCTGCATTTCCCTTGATAGTAAATAATGAAAAATTGCGAAAATCATCGTATATTAGTATTTTACTAAAAGTTTAACAGGGACTTATTAATACATTCGTTAAGGGCCCAAGTATAGTACTTTATCGCTTGACTGAATTCTTAAAATAATCAAATCCCATTTTGAAAATTACGCTTAAATTCAAAGGTAGACTGAGTTCATTGAAGCACATTTCATGCAAAACTAATAACCACGGCACGGACAACCGAAATGAGTATTTTTGTTAATGTAATCACCAAAATAAGACAAGGAACTTATCATTTGAAACATTTAATATCCTGCTAATATAAATCACACAAATGTGTTCAAAAGACAAGGAACTTATCATTTGAAACATTTAATATCCTGCTAATATAAATCACACAAATGTGTTCAAAAGACAAGGAACTTATCATTTGAAACATTTAATATCCTGCTAATATAAATCACACAAATGTGTTCAAAAGACAAGCAACTTATCATTTGAAACATTTAATATCCTGCTAATATAAATCACACAAATGTGTTCAAAAGACAAGGAACTTATCATTTGAAAAATTTAATATCCTGCTAATATAAATCACACAAATATGTTCATAAGACAAGAAACTTATCATTTGAAACATTTAATATCCCGCTAATATTGATCGCACAAATCACCTTCATCGTCAAAACTGATGTTTTATATTTTTTGATTGACAGCACTATTTGTACTATTAATTTAATAAAACATAAATTTATTCTCGTCTGTAGACGCTGTTGTCTGAATATTCATAATTTTCACCCTTAAAATTCATAACTGTTGAAATGTTTTGAATCTTCTAACTGTTGAAAAGTTGTCAAACGTTTGACCACAAGGCGGCGATAATAAACTTGTCAGACCAGAAGTTTGAAGTGCGTATTTCGGAGCATAGAGCAGCAGCGCCGTAGTTTGATATTTAGAGGCGTTATCCAGTTTCAAAACGTCTTTACTATAATTTTATAAATATTTCAACGGGAGTTGAAAAATTCATCCCTATATCTTATCTATTAAGTAGGTACCTAGTTTATTTACTCTGCTCAGACAAAATTTTACAAAGAAAAATATTATCTTGCGTAAAAATTCATAAGAGTGAAAGATAGAAGATTTTCCGAGAAAGTTTAACTTGATAAATGAACTACCTCGTTCCATCACCCTCCGTATTTTCACCTTTCGACCCTCGCCGCTAGAGAATGTCGGAGGAACTGAAACGAAGGGTTGGGTGAGTTTTGGGGGAGGGGGTGATGAATAATACCCGATAGATACCCTTTTGAAAAACAAAACAGATCGCCAAAAATTATGACGCGAATAAAAATACCGTTAATTTAATGGAGGATCCGACACACAATACTTCAGGGACGGGCTTTCAATAGAAAAACACGGCATAATGTTCTTCAGTGCGCTGAAAGGTTTTCGGCATTTTGTTATTATTTTTATTTTTTATTTAGACGATGCCTTAGAAGGGTTACTATCATAATATATTTCGATATTTTTATCAGTATTTTAACGTCTTGAAATTCTTTACAAATTTATTTGCTTAATCGTTTCTAAATGAATGAAGAGAGAGTATGTTTATTTGCTTAATCGTTTCTAAAAGAATGAAGAGAGAGTACGTTTATTTGCTTAATCGTTTCTAAAAGAATGAAGAGAGAGTACGTTTATTTGCTTAATCGTTTCTAAAAGAATGAATAGAGAGTACGTTTATTTGCTTAATCGTTTCTAAAAGAATGAAGAGGGAGTAAGTTTATAAGATATTGTGATGGTTAAAGTATCTGCGTGGAACAGTTTGCAAGTTGTTTCTAGCGATTCCCATTACGGCGGCATTGTTTTGTACACGGGGAAAAATCTTGATATGTAAAAATTCGTAGTTGACCGATATCGCTAAAAATTTCAAAGTTTGTTCTTATTTCCAGGAGTGTTTAGAGAGTGAATTAAAATCGAAGTAATGTAATTTTTTAACAGTAAAATTTGCTGTATTCAGTAATGAATGGTGGAAGAAGTCGGAGGCGCCCGAGAAATACATTAGCAATAGCGAAGCATTGTAAATCTGTCGATTCATTGTTTGAAGGCCTGCAGTCCTGTTTTTAACAGAAATATGAATAATTTGACCAGATTTTTAATAAATTAGCAATATTTTATATCAGTAAGTTTTCTCCGTGTATAATGCTACTTGGAGATGGTTTTTATAATTTCAAAACCGTTTTTAGCTTCCTTTTTGAAATTTTGTACACATATGTATTATATATACTTTTAAGAAAGATAGCAAAAATTTTGAAAAAAAATATCCTTGGTTTATTGATGGTTTCGTATATTTTAATGCAACGATGTGCAAAAAACACCCTTAGTAACAACCAGTTTTCATTTTTATTTTTTTTTTATTTTTCCTCCTTTTTCCCTTCTTCGAGTTATAAGAAATAAAATAAAATTTTATCGACCAAATTCTGCTACCCAAAAAACAATTTATCGGAGGTATATATTTTTTTTTAATTATTTTTTTTTACTTTCTCACTACATCTCAAAATAAATGTTCCTACCAAATTATTAATTACTTGTAAATAACTACAATAATGCACTGTACACTCCTCTTCCAACCACAAGCTAATGCTTCCATGGAAGAGTAGTATTCAAATCTCACAATATCTACAAACACAATGTAAATACTATTTTATATATACTTTCCTTATTTCTTTAATATAGCTTATAAAAAAATCAAATAACTAAAAAAATATTCCAACAATTCCGCTTTTAACAGGATTACCAATAATTTTTAGAGATTCTTAATATAAATATTAGCAATACTTATTATTCTCCGTGTAGACAACAATATCGCCTTAAGTTTAAATTACATAAAATTATTATATTATTATTATTTTGGTAGACAAATAGAAACATATTATTGTAGAACGATTATGACATAAAATACATTCTCAAATTTATCGAAAAGGACACGTTGAACATAAGTTTGAGCATTATTTTTCTTTGTCTATTTATTTTCTCTTAATTTATTTTGTAGTTTTTTTTTCCTTAGGGTAGGCACAGCTTTTCAGGCTTTATGAAGTGCACGTCACTGCAGCTATGTATATCATGGTGGCTCGATAGCCCGGTGGCAGCTAGGACTGCCAGGGTGGCCCGGTCCCATCACCTGACCGGGAAGGGGCGGGCCGGTAATTGACAGGGACCGATGACGGGCCGGCCCAGCAGAACTTGGGCGGGTGTTTGCCTTCCTAGGCAGTGAGTGCCACACCTAAAACGTATTGTTCGGTATATTTTAAACGTGGGAAAGAAAAGTTTTCTGTTTACTCCGGTCGTACCGATTGAGTCATTTTCAATGGGCCAAAATGATTGATAGCCGGACTGAATTTTACTGTCGAAAGTTTTTCGTGATTTTTGTTTGCTTTATGGTATTCTTTTCCCGTTTCTAGTGTAGTGGTTTGCGCATTTGTATTTGTATTTTTTAAACATTAGTTTCAAACAGGAGGTCCTGATGAAATTCTCTCATCTTTGACGATGCTGTGTGGAGGTTTTTTAAAAGAGGAAATGAACTGAAATGAAATTTAACGTTCCAAAAATGCTTAACATGTTACCCATTAATATATAAAATTGCGATTCTACAAATAGATTGAGATATATGCTGAAACAATGGTTACTAAATAGAGATAGTTTATATTAATGTAGGTGTGTTAATTGTATAGTTATAGTAATAATAGTTTGTGTGTGTATGTAATTGATCATTAACATCCTGTTGACAAACTGCTTTATTGCAGTTTAACGGGATTGTAGCTTGAAAAGCAATAAAAAAAAAAAAAAAAAAAAAAAAAAAAAAAAAAAAAAAAAAAAAAAAAAAAAAACGACAGGGTGATTTGGAAAGGATAAAGATATAATGGATTTGTAGGAATCTGGGATGTGTCGAAGAGTGACGGACGTTTGTTTGGATTCATTCCTCCCACTGCGGTACAAGGCGACGAGTTGAGAGAGTCCTGTCGGAGAGGTAAAAAGATCTCCCTCAACGAGTCTCTCCAAATTAAGCCCGCCACGCAGTAGGTGAGCAGACCTAGACAATCCTCACCCTATGAACCTGGGCACCCCTGCTAAATCACCAAAAGCAGCGAACCACTTAGGGTGACCCATGGCAGAGCTGTTGGTTATCCAATCAATGGTTTCAGCGGCGGTACCCATAACTACCTCCCAAATTTGGTTTAAATATCGAGGGTTCGTTATCCGCTAGCACAAAAACATATATTTTATATTACATCAAAATTTTCATCGTATAGTTGATATAGGTCTGGGTTTTGGTAGTTGTGATGTTAATTGTCATATTTGATGAACCCTTTGAAATCTGAAGATATTCTGGCTAATTTGGCTGTCATATTCACCACCCGAATACCCGATTGAGGTATGTTGTTGTGATACTAAAGGTAGTGGGGACGGGAAGGAGATGAGAAAGAGGAAGGTGGGAAAGTATTTGGCTATTGAGAACTGGTCGCCAAACACGGCTAATGTCATTTCAAGCAACATTCTGAATGGCTTACACCGTGGCGATACTGACATTATCTTTCACTCTGGAACGTGCCACACATATACACGGCGAAAAATGAGTACTGCGAATTTATTAAGAATCTCTTAAAACTATTGATAATGCGGTTAAAAACGGGATTACAGGCCGTTCCCTGATCAACTTTTAGTAACTTTGACTCATGCACCTGCACCATCCCTTGATTATATATAATGACGAAATGCAAAAATATTATGATTTTCCTGAACCGACAACTTTGTAGTCGTTTACTTAAAGTTTATCAGGAAACCTGCTAATTCATTATTTAAGGCCTGCAATTCCGTTTTTAACCGGATTTCCAATAATTTGAAGAGATACGAAGTCACAACGCGAAAGAGATAGTTTATTGGAATAATGCAAACGGATGGGATTCGATTTGTAGTTATATATTGCAGTACAATCGGCGTAAAGGTCTTCCCCGACACCATTTTGTACCTGTCCAAGGTTCACAAATCAGCGGAAACGGAATCTCCCGCCATTATTTTCCCGCGAATTCCTATGCTGAGAAATGGCCGCACTTCCGGAGCACGTCCGTCTTCCGCCGGAGCTGAAATTTAAAGCGCCTTAAATATCGCTTTGCCGGAAAAAAACATTTCGTTTGATTTCAGTTTTCAGAAGCTTACCGTTTCATAGAGCGGTCAAAGGAGATGCTTGGAATGTCATTATTTATGGAGACGTGCTATTTATAATAAAATGTTGACTTTATTATTTTTTGAAAGAATGATAATAATAACGAGGATTTTGGTTTATATTTTTCATGTAATTTACTCACTGTACGGAGAAAACTTACGGATATAAATTATTGCTAATTTATTAAGAATCTCTTCAATTATTCGTAATCCGGTTAAAACGGGACTGCATGCCCTTAACGAATGAATTGAGAGGTTTTTAATTAAACTTATAGTTTAGGTAAACTTTTAGCAAAGAGGAATGTATTATCGCGATGTTCATAATAATCGCAATATTGTGTATGAACACGTGTTCCGATATATTAGGAATGTACTGAAGGTTTAACAGGAAACAATCGGCAATCCCGTTTTTAACCGGATTACGAATTATTTTTAATAAATCAGCAATAATCATTTTACACTGTGTGGAGTCAGTGGAATTATGGCATCCATTTGGGGAATATTGCGAGGCTGAAGGTGTTGATATTATTTTACACCGTGTGGAGTCAGTGAAATTATGGCATCCATTTGGGGAATATTGTGAGGCCGAAGGTGTTGATATTATTTTACACCGTGCGAAGTCAGTTGAATTATGGCATCCATTTGGGGAATATTGTGAGGCTGAAGGTTTTTTTATATAATTTTTAAATTATGATACATAAACTAACGTTTTTTTCCTACGTCTGCAAGTAATTATTTGCCCGCTCAACGGATACACAGACTTGGTAATTAATGCCCAATTCACGTGTGACACTAATGAGTCATCAAATGACTATTCAGCGACATTTTGTTTTTTTTTTTTTTATACCTGAAAGATTCCCGTTAAAAGCCGATTCTATAAGTCCATTTCAGCTTTTGAACAAATTGTGACCAGCAGACGAGCTCATGGTGTTAAGCTTTTCAGCTTATTACAATTTGATAAAATAAGCTTGAATGTAAAAAAATAAAACATAAAGGCGCTGAATGGCCATTTGGTGACTTTGTCACCCGTGAATTTGTTATAATAATATTCAAAAATTTAAACATGAATACGGTTATTTTTCATTTTTGACATAATTGGAAGATAGAAGGTTTTTATTAACGATTAAAGATAATAATATAATAAAATCAAAATCGATAAATTGAGCCACTATCTATCTTATATATATCTGTCTACCTATATATCTAAATATAAATAAATAAAAATGTAAATGTTCGATTGTTCAAAATCTCAAATCTCCGTTCTTCACGGATTGCTTTGAAATTTTGAGATAACGTTGTATTCGATTACTGTCTTTGAAAAACAGTGTAATCTGTTGGGCAAACAAAAGCAGCGCAATCTGCACTGACAGTAGATATGTAGACAAACTCATATTTAAAAAAAGCACGATGCGGTTTAAGAATGTCAATTTACAAATAGCAGTTATGTAAATGTTCGATGTCATCCATACAGGGTGTCCGGAGGTACATTGCAGTAACTTCGGGAGTTGATTCTAAATTATGTTAGAAGTAAAAAAGGCTACGTCTACGCCATTTTTCTATAGTTTTATCTAACAAACCGTCCACGGACATTATATTAGCTTCATCCACGTTCGTACAATTTCTAATGCATACTTGCCTATTATTCTAACTGTTCAAAGTGTACTAAGGTGCACTTGAGGGTACCATATCTTAATAAGACGTCCCTGATTTATTCCATTGAATTTCGCGGAACTCTTTCCTATCATCATCTTACTTGCTAATATACATACGCCCGGTATATCAGCAGGTCTGTGTCCTCGCTATATACCACATTCCTCGCTCAAATCAAGATTACTAAATCGTCCACTAAATCCTCGATAAGCCGCAAAGTACTTCTTTAGACGCCGAGGCGTTAGCGGTGACACATGTCAAATTTGACATTTACGTAAATAATTTAAAATGTGTAAAATAAAATAGTGTAATATTGGTGATATCCAGCTTTGCGACCTATGAACGTTTTATTGTGTTTTAAGCCGCGCTTAAATCTAACTAATATATCGGGTCATATGTCTTCACAAAGAATTTAAAAAAATTTACAGATTTGGTATTTATTATACTAGAAAAAAGTAAAATTATTTTCACAAAAACTGAACACGCGTAACCTCATTAACAAAATGCGCTAACTTTCGAACCACATTTATATTGCTACACGTTACCACATTCTGTACTATCATACACTATATGATATTACTTTTTACTCCTACAACAAACTAAAGAGTTAGTTCTCTTCATTGCTGTAGAAATACTAAAAACTATATTTTTCACAATTTTTTCTGTAACAATATTACAAATGTTTTTATTTGATATATTTGTAAAAAATATTTATTAAAAAAAAAATGTTTTTCAATGAGGACATTAACTTGCATTGTCCTTAGATTTGCTAAGTTGTAACTCAGTTACCCAAGTTAGTATTTAGCAAATAATGTAATTTTCATATTATAGTATGCTTATTTGAAAACGTTTTAAACCCTCAGGTTAATTTGTTCGCTTTTGGTCCTGTTACTGTTATGATGGAAATATGATGTAAATGGTGATAAAAAGATAAAAGACGGAAGAATTACAATGAATGTCTTTATGAAACTAAATTTTCCGACAGGAAATTGAAAAAGAATTATGAAATTTCTTGAATTATTTTAATTTTAATTTAATTATTAATTCAGTTCAGTTTATTTTAATATATATTTTTTTAATTTAATTAAAATCAAATTTAATAATATAATTATTAAGTTCTGCAAGTCCCACAGTTTGGAAATGGCCTTTAAAACCGAAACAGCTGTAACAATAACAAAAACAAAAAAAAATACTTGCAGAACTTAATAATTATATTATTAAATTTGATTTTAATTAAATTTAAAAAAAAGTAAATGAGTCGTACTCAAAAAACTTAAGGTGAGCCATTTTTTAAACTTTTCTGTGTTTGAAATAATCCAACCGTCTGACAGAATATGTCAGAGGCCTGAGGGGTTAAGTTAGGACTTGAGAATTACTTCTATATTTGGACATGTTTCATGGTGATGTATGTATGACTCATGGAATTATGGGCGTAAATGTGAATAATTGATCTCCTTGTATAAATAATTCAGTCAGTCGTGTATTTTAAGCCTGTTACATAATCTGTAGCGTAAAAGTATGTTTTATGGTGTGTTTAGTATTTTGACATTGATATTGATATTCTACGGTGGGAGGATGTCTTTTATCTTTGATGTTTTTGTTTTGTCAGTTCTGGATGCTCACTTCAGCCCCCTCATTCCCAATTTATAACGATTTATAACAAGTTTCTCTTTAACTTTTCAAGTATTAATTTAATAAAAATGAATTTTTTAAGATAATATCTATACATTTGAAATGCCAAAAAGTTAATTATATGAAATTTCCCCGATAGAAAAAAATCGTAAAGCACGTGTCGAAAATTATTAAAAACACGTTTAGTTTGTTCTGTTATTTAATATCTTATAGGCATAAAAATTCAGTGCATCTTTAAATGCAACTAAAGCATTTGTCGAGAGATTTTTGCTGTATTTCAAACGAGTCATGTTTTATTAAATATTTTCACCATTTTCGCTTAATTGTTATCTTTTTTTAATATTAGTGTGCTCCCTCTAACATTCGTATTTACATATCTCCCTTTCAAGCCATTTTTAAACACTTACAACGGGGTCTTCAGTTTGAAAAGTATTAGCAAGTATTATAGAACAGTTACTTCGTGTTCAAAAAAAGTATGTTTCTTATTTTCACTTATTTAATAAATGAAAACCAAAATTTCATCCGAAATCATAAGATTTGTAAGTAGGTACTTAAATACCTACCTTTTTTATATTAACCTCACACAGGTGGCTCTATGAAAAATAGAACTACCTACCACCTTCTTAATTATGAACCATACAAATTTAACGTAATATTTTTTTTCATTTCAAATAACGAATTATACAATTTGTCCATAGAAATGTCGCCGTCTCAATGACAATTCTTTTTTCAAAACATTCTTCAGGCCGGTAAGTACCATAATATCTATGCAAACTCTGGTGGGATAAAAATATGGTAAACACAGCCACCATCTTGAACCGGAACCGAAACGTAATAAACAAATATTCAAACATAGAAAATGCCTACTTGTATTCCTATTTGCATTCTTTACTTTAGTTTTGATTTTTGAGTTTAAACTTTAAATACGGTATTATATATTTTTAGTATATCTTTTAGGTACCTAATGCCCACCCCACACAACAATGCTGAAATGAAAACGTTATTATTTTTTACCATTGCGCATCCGGGCCACGCAGTGCCATATCTGTCACCAAATTTGCACGCCCTAATACTCGTTCTATCTCCTTTTCTATTATAGTCTGACATTGTATAATAATAAAAACGGACTTAGAAAGAGAGAACCCCAAGCATTTTCTTTGCATGTAAAAATTTACTATAAGGATTGAAGCTGGCGGCAAGGTATCGCTTCCAAGTAAATAAGCACAAACTCGACAATCAACAATTACACATCTTCGGATCTACGATCTACCGGATCTGCCCTGATGATGGACACTGCAACGATGTCCGAAACGTCGGCTAAAGAAGGTGTTAGCGCAACACGGCATAACACCCCAAAAACAAACAACAAAAATTACTATAGACCCTTCTGTATAATATGAAAAAAAAAACTGAAAACCGTAAAAACAGTTAATTCAGTAAAGGTTTGCCAATTGTTAAAATATATTTTTTTAATATAAAACGGAAAAAGTAAAGTGACGATAACCTTTTAATACGTTTATCTAATTAGATTTGTTTTTAGTTAGATATAAAGTGTTGAATATCTACAGTTTACTAAAAACAAATATCGTAGCTATTTTAAAAACTGTAACTGTTATTTTTTGACGGTACACACGTTGATATATGTTCGAATGAACATAAAACCATGGAGCACGATCGAGCGTGGGAACTAGCCTTTACATTAACCTTACCCATTCTACTACGTAGCGTACAAATATAACTGTAATACCGTAAAGCATTAGGACGGGTTGTTTCGGAGAATTTGAACTATTTATCAAATTTCAACGCTCATTTTCAAGTTCTGTGAATGATTTTTTCAAGTTCTGTTTTTATTTCAGTTTTGTCAAGCAATTAGCCTACAATGATATAATAACAGAACTTGAATAGGACTTTCACAGAACTCGAAAATGAACGTTGAAATTTGATGAATTGTTCAAATTCTCCGAAACAACCCGTCCTAAGTGTTTTTAAGCATATTGATTTTATTTGTTGATGTTTGCTTTACGAGCTTTATAATATAATTTATATTTTAATGAGAAGCGTAAAATCTCTTTCTTGTGTAAAGATCCATGTGACGTACGTGAATTATTAATGTGTGTTGTGTTTACGACGAATTATGTTTCGCAATGGTTGAAAGGAGAGAATTACAACGACGCAATACTATCGATTGGCTGAAGATAATAATATGCTATTGAAGAATTGAAAAACATCACTCCTAATTAATTGCCCTTCTCAGCAACAACGTACCTTATCAATCAATCCTCGCAAATAATGAAGCATGGCTTATTTTATGTTTATTAGGGGAAAGTGGTTACCCTTCGTACACTTTTTAGATTTAATTTGTTTACTTTGTGATTAATTGTTGAATTTATCTAATTTATGTGCCTAAGTGTAATAAATATATTGTAGTTTGTTACAAAAAAGTCCGAAACTATTATGTAAAAAGGTTAAAGGGTTATAGCCATTTTTCTACGATAAGATATTTGTACGAATGTACCCCACGTACGGGGTACGTTCGTACAGTAGGTGGGGTACTATCATACGCCATGGGATAGATTCATACAGGGTAATTAAAAAGCCAATTAAAGTCGTTAAATTTATATTAATTATTATAAAAATATTTATTTATCAAAGAACTAATTTAATAATATGTGACTTGACTCCATCTTTCTTTAGAAAAAAAAAAACAAAAAATGAAATCGTTCATCCTTAGTTTACTTATTGATAATTCCAAGCTTTACAATCAGTCTTAATGAGATGTTTACAATCATTTTGTATGACATCGTTGTACAGTCTTTGATAATTTAAACTTAAACTAGGTTATTATACATTTGGTTGTTACTTTGGAACTTAATATTTCGTAATAATTCTTTAATTTTTTATGCTAAATTTCACTATTTTTATGTTGGAGAGCGGTTAACTGATATTAACGAAATCATTTGATTTTTTAGCAATTGTAATAATTATTTTCTATAAAAATACAATTATTTTATTCACAGTTTTTTTTACAATCCTCTATGAGTTAGAATGGTAAAATAAAACATCCCTTTTGACAAGTTATTTAGATTCTTAAAATGAATTATTTCAGCCTCCTTGCGGACTTAAAATATATAAATTATGTGACACCTCACAAGAGCCCCCTTCTCTGCATATTGTAAAGGCAGGTTGGGCAGGGTTGAATTTCTACTGATTTATTACAAGTTTCTCGTAAACTCTTTAAGTTTACATGTTTTTTTGGAACTTAAGAATACAATATATCAAACAAACGTTAATTATATCAATTTCCCTCGATAGAAATTGCAAAGAGAGCTCTGGAAATTATTGAAAACTCGTTTTGTTCTGTTATTTAATATGTAATAGGCATGAAAAAAATCACAGTGTATCTTTAAATGCAACTAAAGAATTTGTCGAGAGATTTTTGCTTTATTTCGAACGAGTCGTGTTTTATTAAATATTTTCATCAATTTCGCTTAATTACCATCGTTTTTTTAATATTAGCGCGCTCCTTCTAACATTCTAATTTACATATCTCCTTTTCAAACCAACTTTGAACGCTTACTACGGGGCCTTAAGTTCGAACTCTCAAAAGTAGTTTAAAGTTAACAAATATGTATTATTTATGTATGGAAAAATATATATTTTTTTCAATAAAAAAAATGAAATTTCCAAAAAAATATTCACCTTTTTTACTTCTACCATCATGTCGAATCACCTTCTGAAGTATTTGGACTTACCCCGGGCACCCTGATTTATAAAAGGACTTTTGTACAAGTGAATTATTTTTTTGATTGCGACCCCCAGGTTGAAAACTGATGCCCCACAAGTGTTTTCGTAAGAATTGATTTTGAAGAAGGGTGGTATTGAGGTGATTTTGCACGAAAACGGCGCTATACAAGTCATCCAATTATTATTATTATTAAGATACTTTTGACTTATGTGACTCTTCAAGTCTATGTTATATGTTTACTGGAGAGGGAGGGATGACAGGGATATCAAATATGTTTAAGAGGAAGCTACAAGCCAATAATGTGTATATTCTTTATTTATCTTATATTGTAGGTAATAGGCATTATAATCGCTTGACAATCGGAGTCTAGAAACGTTCGATTTCAAGCATAAAACTGGTTTTTATACATTTTGTAAATAATTTTATAAGAAAGCAAAACTGTCACAGATAATTTCAGCTATAATACTGTATTTTTTAAAAGTTGTTTTCTTTACGCGTTCGAAATTTCTATTGAAAAAAAATATTTTTTAGTAGTTTACATTTATATTTTTTATTGAGTAATTCATTTTTTATTTGTATTTTACTCAAGCGAAATGATAGGAAAACCTTCAATTTATCTAAAGCATATTTTTTGGTATTCATAATGTACACCAATTCGTTATAAAGAATAATACCAAAATAGTGATTTAGCTTTAAGAAACTGCTTTAGACGTCAGGGGTAAGAGGTTGGGGGGTGACGCGACGCTAGCATCGCCGTCGCGGCGCCTCTCGCCATACAACGTCTCCGTAACATCACTCACATGAAGGGTGTTAATATGACATCATTAACGTTTTCCGTATCGGGAAATATTTGAATTTATATTTGAACTTTATTACGTCAATGTGCTGTCCGTGAGTAGCCGAGTTTCACGTGAAGTATTATTTTGTTGGAGGGTATACATAGTTTTAAAGCTACAGCGTTACTTGTTACAATAATGTGAATTTATGGAAGTAATGCCTTCGTGCTTTTACATTTGCGTAAATAACACATCGGTGTAAACAAAATATACACGGAGAAAAATAACTTATAGTAAAATATTGCTAATTTATTAAAAAAATATTCAAATTATTAAAGTATGAATTGATATGTTTCCTAATAAGCTTTTAGTAAAACGTGTTCAAAAATATATTAATATTTCAGTATTTCGTTATTTCATATTATCAGGAAACGGCTTGCTATCCCGTTTTTAACCTGATTACAAATAATTTATTTTAAAAGATTTTTAATAAATTAGTAATACTCATTTTTTTTTCATGTAAAAGCATGTTTTATGATGTAATTTATTTAAAATATAAAACGTTTGTTTTCATTGTGTTTTTTAATTTATATCATTAGATTCGGTGTTGTGATACCGAATCGATAAAGAAATGACTAAATAAGCTATCTTTTTCATGAAATTTCACTTCCTTGAATCTAATGTGTAATATATACCCCCGAGATTTACCGTATTGCGCGAACTCCCCCTGAGGGGTGACGAACTTGCCCCTCGAGTGGGCACACTTGCGCCACTTTACCCTTCACTACCCTGTTTCTACAAAACAGTTTAGCATTCCAGAACCAGGAACTTTGTTTTAAATAAAGACTTTTAAAACCGAGTTAGGTTAGGGGTGGAGACGGGGCTGTTTCTACCTACCGGAAGGATGTAAGTGTAATTCCAAGATTAACTTTTATTTGTGGATCGTAAAGCTTAATAAATAAACCTCCTTACTCATAAACGCGGTGTAAACATAACTCGGGGCGTAAGCTCGAAACAGAGAAAAACTTATAGACTTATTAACACGGCGTTTGTATAGTTCAAACGGCGTATAAGAATCTAATTAGTAAGACAGGAAATGTTTTGCGGTTGATTGGTGGTTATAGAAGGGTCGTTCTTTATGCCAGTGTTAAAGGTTACATTACTTTCCACAACAATGCGCACATTGAGTAATGCTGGCAAGGCCAGTTTTCCATGCGCAGCTTTGTGGAAGCGAATGATTAATACCTCAAAAATTATTGCGAAAGGAGGAATATTAAAATCTGATTACAATTATAATTACAAACTACATCTGGAAATAATGGCGGACCTAGCAAGGTATATCCGCCAAACAAATTAAATCCCGAGAATTTACATTTCTGACGATTTTAATGAAAAATGATGTCGCCTAGTTTCAAACTTTTCCCCTGGGAGTAGAAAAGTATTTTCAAATGTAATTTGAAGTTTTCCAAAAGTTTGGTTATTTTCTATGGGCCTCCTGTATAGAGTAAATGTAATAAAACAAACAAAGTATGTAAGAAAAACATTAGATTACTTCCGGCACACAGACACGTCCACTTCATTCTTTTATCGTTTTATCTCTTCTCAGTAGGTATATCGGATTAGAGTCATTTACGAGAAAAACAATCTCAAGGCGTCATGATATATCATTGCATTATCAATACTTACAATATTATATGCTTTTGAGTAGACACAGATCACGAATAAACGTAATAATAAATGGGAATCGCCGACTTTGTAACTACATGAGTAGGTACTTACTCAATTCAAATAAAATAAAAAAGTTTTATTTTTTCCTTCCTTTAATAAAATATATCGGGTTTAATACTCACGCTGAGAGCGTCAGATTCCCGATTTGATCCCTTCACCACGCCTCGCCGGACACATTACAGTCGGGAGATAAGGAAAATAAAAATTATTGGAAAATATATAATATCTGTGGGGGCCAATAGAGGCAAAGCAATGCCGAGCCGCAAGCAACAACATCTAAAGGGCTTCAATAATGCGTATGAAAGATCAAATATTACGTTACCCTTTCGCCGATTCCACATTAACCTTCTGTGTTTAATATCTCGACCCGCGGCAGTCAGTCTCTCTGGGCTCGTTGTTCGTGGACGCGGAAGAGGCGGAAAGGGATCTCGTAGAAACAAGAGAGGTTTTGAAGAAATATATTTAAACACGAATCTGTTTCTCTTTTCTTTGGACAATTTGAATGTTTATAATAATAATAATAACGAGTTTATTCAGGAATGTGGGAGGTTAGTGCAATTCCACATATCCCATAAATCATATGCAACAATATGTTCGGGGATGTGGTAAGGAGACTATGAAATGTAGGTTGTGAGGTCACTGCATTTATTTTGAGTCAGTGCAGTTGTGAAATGACTCCGGACCGATGCTCACGTAGATCGACGGTGGATTCTCCAGGCCGAAGATCGAAACCGCGTCGGTGGATATTGTCAGCGGCGAATCCTCCATGTCGAAGATCACACCGAGCGTGAGCGGCGATGACGGTGGTGGAGTGGTCGAGGCGATGAAGTCGGTGGCTCGACACTGCGTTTGTGGAGGCTGGACTCGTGGATGAGTTCAGCACTGGCGAAGACGTTGAGTCTTCCAGGTACTCCGGTATGAAGTAGGATGGCTGAAAGTATAATTGGTAGATGCGTGGGATATGCAGGCCGGCGACAATGTCGCGGGGCCAAGGCGCAGACCGGCGAAGATGTCGCAGGGTCTTGGCGCGTGGGGAGCGCAGGTCAGGGATGATATCCAAGGCCAGGGCGCTGATGTAATCCCGCGGAGTCGATGATTATCCGTAGCCTCTCCTTTAAGGTCCAAGCAAAGCCGGACGTAGTAAGTAGGTCCGTAGCTTATAGCGGGCGCGGCGCCCGATCAGTTGGCAGCGGACGCTCGCTGAAGCTTTTCGCTGCAAAACCTGGTACCTTCCTTGAGCATGTTGGGAGCACTGCAGTATCTGGTAAGGGCGCGCGTAGCCTTTCCAGTACGCCAAGTCGATAACATGTTTTAGTTGTTATAACACCAGTCAGACTTTAGGTTATTAGAAAAATATTCCGTAACTTTAAACCTTTCCGGAGGACTTTGGGATAACTAGGTACCCAGGTTCAATCAGTACAAACGTAATCTGTTCATAATCAGTGGAGGTTATTTATTTACTAATCCTTCTGCTTAAGCCATCGGCTTAGTGTTCCGCTTTCACTACCCATAAAGCATTTCCTCTTCTTTCCTTTTCCACCCCATCTCTTCCCGGCTAAACAATTTATTAATATTATAAAAATCAATATATTATTAGAAAATAAAAAATGTTGGTGTTTTATAAAAAAATATTCAAATATAAATTTAGGTCCTAATGGTCGAGTGGTTTCAAGAGATCCTGGGTTCGATTCCTGGCTGTGACCGTTATCTTTTTATTTTTCTGTGTCTTGTTCTAGTCCATGTTTCGTATAGATATATTATTATTATCTTCTTCTTCAAAGATATATTTCATTGATGAGTAACCTCCAAAATGAATATGAATTTCTAGTTTATTATAATTTCATATTTCCATAATGTATGTTTAAGGCGACATCTAGGCATATGCTTAATTTATCACAATATTTTTTATAAATATTTTTAATTACACTTATTCAATTTCAAAGGGTTTTTAAGGTTAGTGTGATAATATATTTACAAGTTGATTGTATTTTATGCTTTATTTTTAAAATCTCTTAAAATTATTTTAAACTGTTGTTTTCAATTTAATTTATGATCTTTATCTAAAGTTCTAGTAGGGCGTTAATAAATAAATAAATAACTGTTCCAATGTATCAAATTTTCTTTCCCTCCAAAGATATTGTGCACTTTCCCCCATTTTTTCATGTAAGATAATTTTCTTATATTATGTATCATATATACATTTTTTTGCTCATAAATTCATGTAAAAATATTATAAAGATTTTTAGCGGCTGCTATGTTTATCTGTCAGAATAGTTGGAAGCAGCGCGAAGTCTCCAATTAATCTATTCATTGCATTGTTTATTACTATTTCTGTTTCCTACATTTTTTTTAAATAAAAATATTTATTACTGCCCTCTACTTATTTTGAATTAATAAACCACTAACCGCTGGTGTGTGTTATATTGAAATTGAATGAGTATATAGCTAGTAATACCTCAGTAGACCTAACTAGTGATACCTAACTAGTAATACCTAATTAGTGATATATAACCAGTGGCGGTTCGTGGTCTTTTTAACAGGGGGTTCAGAAATTCAAGAGAAGATAAACATATCTAATTAAAATTTACTTACTGTTGTCCTTCGTCAAATAGTCGAATACGGCAGCAGTCACACAACTTAAATAATGTTAGTGGGAGGGGTACCTACATATTATTGTTTTTAAATCACTTTACACTAGACACAATTATTAGATAATGAGATAAGTTTTATAGGAATTAAATTGTTTAATGTTTTTATAGCACTCAATGTAGGTATGTTACTAATTATAATTGTTTTTTCGAGAAGAATAATTTCGTAGAATATATAATAGATATTTTAAAACATAAAAAAACAAATAAAGGTGGCACGAAATAAATTTAGTTTTTTTTCACTTATACAAAAAATCCATGCGCCGACTTTTTGCATTTGAAAACACTTCAATTACGCGGGTATTAAAATCAGGTATAGAGGTTATCAGTTCCTTCTCTATACTAATCATACATAGGGCATTTAAACGGTCTTGGGTCATTGTATTTCTAGAAAATGTCTTTACTTTGCTGAGTGTGGAAAAGCAGCGCTCACTTTCAACCGATGTCATTGGTATCGTGCAAATGATTTTGAGTAATGTAAGAGTTTCACTGAAAATGGACTGTAAAGAGCATTCTACAAGATATTGCAGTATTGAGAGGGCTCCATCGGCACCGTACAGTTCTTCGCGACCATATAAAACAATCAGTTCGTTTTTCAATTTGACATTTTCGAGGAAATTGTAGGTTTTCACTGTCTGCGTAAAATCTGATTCGGGAAATTTTTTATTGTAGTCGGAAAATTTTTCTGTGTTAAATAAATTGGAGGCTACGAGGTGGTCAATAAACTGAAATCTGTCTTTCGATTGGATTAAAAGAACATCACAAATTTCCTTTCGCATGATGGAATATTTAACATCATTGGGTCGGCGTTTTTTCTGCGGAGAAGTTGGTGGAATATCGTCTCGAATCTTCCCGATGGCTTTTTCGAAATGAATAATCCCGTGCAATATTTTGACAGGGTCTATTGATCGCTTCTGTAACCCTTGAAATAAAATATGACAGTGGGGTAAAATAACTGCGAAAAAATTTAGCCAGTACAGGAATTCTTCATTTGTTAAATAAGAAAGAAGAGACTGAGCTTGGTTATATGTATTATAGTCTCCGTCTTCCAAAGCCATGATAGCCTCCATGCACTCTTTGAGCGGTTCCAAATGAGAATGGATGATCTTCACAGTTTCGGTGTTGTAGTTCCATCTGGTCGGTGGGGCGGATGGTATTCTTTTCTTGACGATTTCTTTTAGTAAAGTCGAGCGTTTCGGTGATCTTGAAAAAAATACAGGAAAAGCATGCAAGTTCGAAAAAAAGTTTTTTACCGTGTGGTTAATTGCTGCGGCCCTTTCTAATATTAAATTTAATTGATGCGCATAGCAATACACATAAAAGGCGTTCGGAAATGTTTGTCAAATAATAGTTTGTACGCCTCCCACTTTTCCACTCATTGCGGCAGCGCCATCATAACTTTGTCCAACCAATTTATTGGCACTTATTTTTAAAATGTTTAGTTCGCTTAATATTTCGGCAGCGATGGCTTTTGCAGTGTGATCTTTTGGTGTCACTAGCTTCCAGAAACGTTCATAAATCTTACTGTTGTGGACGTACCTTAAAATAATCACCAACTGCTGAATTGTCGAACAGTCAGTGGATTCATCTGCTTGGATGGCAACGTAATCGGCTTCGATCACCTGCTTCATTATGTGTTCCCGGCACACTTGCAGGATGGCATCCAAAATGTCATTTTGCACACCCTTGGATGTTCCTTTGAAAACACTGGTTCCCGACAAGTGTTCTTTCATAGAATGATCGATTTCGGCTATGAAATCCACCAGAGCCCGGTAGATCCCCGGATTTACCGATTCTGAAGACTCATCGTGTCCTCGGAGTGCAATTTGAAAAGCCCCACAAAATTTAACACAATCGATTAGTCGCGATAGAATGTGCCTGTTTTTATCAACTTGTATGTTAAATTCTCTTATCGATCTTCGATAAGCAGAATCCAATTTCTGGCGTATATCGAGCCTGCCAATGGATGCCAATTGCACTTCATTTAGCAAATGGATTTGGGACGCCGAGTGTTTTGTAATTTTTGATGTTAAATGCGAAAGATCGTTTACTCCAATTTTACACCACGATGGGTCGCCTCCAAAAACTAAACAGGGGAAGCAAAATAACCGATTGGTTTCCTCGCAACCACATAACCAAGTACACCTCGCGTACCACTCACGTTTAAAAACTCGAGTGAATTTCTCGGTTTTCGCGGCACAAACCTGGTTTAATGAGAGGTCAGGACGCGGAGGCCCTTTATTTTTAATTTCCAACCTTTTTTCATAAGTATTGGCATTATTTTTTATATAGACAACACTGTATTCCGCCATTGTATAAAAAAATTATGACAAAATATCCGCGACAATCAATAAACGCAAACGCATAAATAAACATATACGCAAACGCTTTCAATTTGAAATCCGAAAGAATACTGGAGAAGACAAAACACAAAATGCATAACTAGCGACGACAATGGGGCGTTTGCCGAAACTTTCGCAAATATAATTAAGGAATATAACGACTTATCTAAAAAAAAAAATACGAAAACAGAAATCAAAATCGGTCTACTTCAATAGGTAGTAGATTTACAAATGCCATAAGCAAACGGTTGGAGAAATGCAGAAACAAGAAAACAAAAATATGTACAAAAATGACTACAAAGTTAAATACCATAATATAACATAAAAAATAACAATTATTATTTTTTGGTAAACTAATGTTTTTAAGACAAGATTTTTTATGCATAGCACAAAGGGTAACAATTATTTTACAAGCAATAATTGTTCGCCTGAAACACTCATCCACATTGAAAAATCTCGCCATTGAAAAATATCACCGCCATAGCTCAGTGGTCAGAGCTGTCGACCGGAAATCGAAGGGACACGGGTTCGAGTCCCGTTGGCGTCATGTATCTTTTATCAGGAGATTTTTCAATGTGGATGAGTGTTTCAGGCGAACAATTATTGCTTGTAAAATAAAAAATAACACTTAACTTGCATCCTATGGTTCAAAGGTCAAACGTCGCACATTGGGGCGACTTCATGTAACGCGTTGGCTGAAATTCAGAAAATCAAATGTTCTTTACAAAAAAGCAAGTATGCTAGTTTTGAAGTTCATTAAGTGTTGCATAATTACCCCAAAGCGTTTCGCCCTAATCGCGATACTGACGGGAAGAGATCAATTTGAACTTGACCTTTGTGCGGGTGACTGTGTCAGTTTTCGAAAGCGCGTAAATTTCAATACTTTTCAAGTCTATAAAAAGCAAAATCTATCAAGTGTACAGATCCAATTCAATATGGATACGATGTCTTATGGTATGTACTTTAATTATATTATAGTAGTTATTGATACCCTCATACTGTATGTCATAAATTTAAATTAAAACAAACACCTATTTGAATGAAATATTTTCTTGTAAATATATTAAACATAGAGGTATATAGTTTAGAGTTCCACGAGATCCCATCATATTTTAACTGTTTTTATATAGTTTAGTATCTTAGTTACAAGATTTAATTATAAGTAGTTGCAAGTATGCACAATTTTTTTAATTATAGTACTTGAAAGTGAGGACTATCAGTTATCATAAAAAAACAGTTGTAGTCTAATAATCAATGTGTTTTGTTTTAGATACAATTTCTTACGTGGTTCTTACGAGATACGAATTATACATGATTATGAAGAATTCTGGCGTTAAGAAATTTGACGAAAAAGTAAAATTCCTGAAAAAACACCTCTTAGAACTTACTCATTGTCAACTCTTTAATCAAAAATAACTTTTTAATGAAATAGCTTCATTCTGTTCTAAATTGAAAACCAAATGGTTGAAATGTCACAGAATCCATGACTTCTTTTTATTAAATAATATTTTTTAAGAATGGCGCGAAAGCCTCCTTATGTTTAAGAATTATAAACCTTTACCAGAAATAGTAAAAACGAAAAGAGGTCGACCCACAATGTCATTTGATATGTCGTCTGAGCGTACGAAACGTCATAAAACTATACTATTGCGATTTAAAACATCTAGTACTGAGTTAGCCTTTGCTACCCACATGAGTTTTCGGTTGGCAGGTAAGGCAGCAGCATCGACTAGTAGTCAAAGACGTCACGTTAAGTACGCCGACCAGAGCAAATAAGTACAGAAAAGCTTTTACCGATAAAACCCAAAACAAAAAGGTATTGAGTGGTGATGAAGCACTCGCTTTGATTGTAGATGCCAAACTTAGTCGCTACCAATACAAGTTAATAAGAGAAAAGGATAAAGAGGTATTTTTCATACAAAATTGTACAAGGAGCTAAGAAAAAATGTTACCCGTTAAGTGAATTCATAACGGTCACGGAATCTTCAGCGGAAGTGAAATTGCAACAATTGCTGGATCACACTGCTGAGCGTTTAATACAAGTTCAGCAGCCGGACAAAGAAGACAATTTCAAAAGAAGTACTGAAAATGCTAAAGACACCAGACCCTAATACGACTACCAGGAATGATTCGATAGTTGAATCAAGTAGTGATGACGATAGTATATTGTCACAAGATGATGAAGACGATTTATTATGTGTATAACTGTCAATAAATAGCACGAGAAATAAAGTGAGCATTTTGACTGATTTAATTTATCTTATATTATTCAATTTTATATTTTTGTACTAAGTATGCGTGACTTTTCGAACATTTTTTTTCACTTATTTTTATCAACATGTCGATACTGAACTAAAAATCAAAAAAGATTTGATGTCATTGCAACCACTGATTTGATGCCAACTTTCGGGGTCATCGGCCCCATTGTGCGTCGGTCGGTCAGTCCGCGATGTTCTCGGGTTTCTTCGGTTACATTCGTCAATGTTCGGAAGTCACGTGATATCACAACGCGTGTTCGACGCACACACTTTGTGTTAATTTTGCAAAGAAATACCAAATTTTGTATATATCACCGTCATAGGGTCTGTACCGGCTAAAATTCTTTTGTATGAAGAGTTTGGCGCGGATTTCAACTCGCACAAACATGGAATAGGTATCGTATTTTTCGGTGGCGCGGGTTTTGAAGGCGAAATTTTAATAGCGTGCTATCCATAATGTGCTTATATTATTATAAAACAAGTTTGTTTTATTTTCTCATCTTTTTAATGGGGGTTCGCCGCACAAACGCACTTTAGAGAAAACCGCCACTGTATATAACTAGTAGATAATACCTAAATACAGGGTTTTCTAATAAGAGGTGTTATTTTAAATAACCCGCTATTTTGGTAGATGTTACTTTTGAAGCTGTCATTTTTTGACATTTGACAAGTAAAAACTACGCCATTAATAAAAATGGAACGATACACGCTTCGATTGGGTCTTTGAAATGCGTGAAAATGATCCGGAATTCCATCGAAAAATCATCTGTGAGTGATGAGGCCCATTTCCACGTCGGTGGCTTCGTCAACAAGCAAAATTGTCGCATCTGGGGCTCGGAAAAACTAAGAGTTATTGTTGAAAAGCCTCTCTATCCTCAACGTGTGACTGTTTAGTGCGGTTTATGGTCCGGCGGAGTTATTGGACCTTACTTTTTCGCAAATAGAGGCTAAATACAATGAGGCTGGAGCAACAGTGACGGTGAATGGATTGCGCTATCGAGAGATGATTAATGATTTTTTATGGCCGGAATTGGATGGTATTGATCTGGATAACGTCTACATTCAAGAAGACGGCGCTACGTGCCACACAAACAACGAAACCATTGATCCTTTACGGGAAAAATATCAAAATAACACCTCTTATTGGAAAACCCTGTAGTAACGCAACGATCAAACAATTAAATAGTTCTCAATGCCATTTTATTCATGATTTTTATTTCTTAAAACGATAGGCAATAGTAATTTATTAAGCAATTTTCATGAAATCGCTTACATGAAGTTTTAAATTAGGCAAATTACCCCTTTATCCCGTGAAAATTCACGGAATTATTCAGTAGGATTTGTGAAGCTAAAAGAATTTATAAAAAAAATATTTTCTCAGGATCAGGATTTCAGCCTTTCAAAAGACGATCATAAATTTACCTTTCGAATATAAGGGCAAGTTGTTTCACAGAATTTGAACAATTCATCAAATCTCAAAGTCAATTTTCAAGTTTAGTGAATGTTCCGATATTATTTCAATTATGGTGTATTTACAAAATTTGTGATTAACTTTGCAATTTGATAGATTGTTCAAATTCTCTGAAACAACTCACCCTTAGTAAAATTGAAAAATTATCAGATAAAGAGAAAAACACATTTCGAAACAGAATTATTAATTTACAAAATATTTTTGTGCCTACTTATCGCTTCTCTGAATCGTATTTCTAATTTTGAACATCAAAGTAAATCCCAGGTCTAAAAGTCATTGAACCGGAAAAAATAACAAATTCCTCAGCTTCAATACAATTTCTCAAAACTTTATCGGCACATTTCCTTTCTGATTATGTTATTTATGTTTCATGGAAATGATTTTACCTGTATTACTGCTAATTATTAATACACCTTAGTGTAGACCCTCTCTCCTGTCAAGCGACGGAGACAAGAGACACTCTGATCCCGGAAGCTGACCACAAATCCACACAGCGATAACAATGGCCGTTATAACGCGCAGGACACGGGAACAGGCGACTAGACCCGGCCGCTTCTTTGTGATTCAATTAATTCCACAAGTGTCATGTGAGTCAGCGATACGGGTTCTGGACACTGGACACTGTACACTGGGCGGGATAAATCACTGCAGGGCAGGCGGAGCTGCAATAATTAGCCATTCATACCTCGCAGTATTATTATTGTTGTCCTGTGTAGTTGACTGTGTGTTAGGCCGGCCATAAACCTTACGTATATTTAAGCTGAAGATTGCTTGATCGGCCTTACGACCAAGCATACCTCGCAGTATTATTATTGTTGTCGTAGGTAGTTGACTGTGTGTTAGGCCGGCAATAAACCTTAAATATATTTGAGCTGAAGATTGCTTGATCGGCCTTATGACCAAGCATATCTCGCGGTATTATTATTGTTGTCGTAGGTAGTTGACTGTGTGTTAGGCCGGCAATAAACCTTAAATATATTTGAGCTGAAGATTGCTTGATCGGCCTTATGACCAAGCATATCTCGCGGTATTATTATTATTGTCGTAGGTAGTTGACTGTGTGTTAGGCCGGCAATAAACCTTAAATATATTTGAGCTGAAGATTGCTTGATCGGCCTTATGACCAGGCATACCTAGCAGTATTATTTTTGTTGTTGTAGGTAGTTGACTGTGTGTTAGGCCGGCCATAAACCTTACGTATATTTGCTGAAGATTGCTTGATCGGCCTTATGACCAAGAATACCTCGCCGTATTATTATTGTTGTGCGAGGTAGTTCTCCCGGTAAAACAGAGATTCTGGGTTCGATTCCCAGTTGAGCTTGTTATAATTTATTTTCTGTTTCATGTTTCAATATAATAATTATTAGCAAGCCGGTATGCAGTAATACAGCTACGGGATTGTGGGTGGTGTTGTGGGGAGCAGGGGAGGATGGGAGAATTTACGGCGAAGCGGGAACTAATTGAATAACGTCACAACTGACATATTAATGGCGGCGGTACAGGTTGGTTGTCTCGCATGCGCGCTGCTCATCACTTGCGGCCCCTCATTGCCGTCACCTGCCATCGTGTATTACGCCGTGATTATGCCGCTATCGTTAATTATTTAATGATGAACCTTTATAGAATCAGTGCTTATATTGCTTCTGAGAAACCTAGTTTACCGATATACATACTATCTAGTAGTCGAGGGGTAAGGCTCTCAACTGGCGAGCCGCAGGAAGGGGATCAAATCCCGGCGTGTGAAAGTAATTTTTTTTTGATTAATTTGTGTTATTTCACAAATTACTCGTAGTAAGTATATTACCGGCACAATAGTGGTAGATCCTCTAAGTATCGCCCTGGTGAAAGATCATCATTCAGAAATGAAACGTCGCTTGAAATGGCTTTGGCCGTGTTTGGTGGCCATATCTGAATAGCCAGGTACTTTCCCACCCTCCTCTTCTCCATAACCTTTCACTTCCCACTGAAAGAATAGAAATGTTTTTGGTTAATAATATATTACACTAATATTTTTTTTTTAAATCTTGGCTTTCTTTGGGGGTGACTTACGACAGGGGTGTTAGTTCTCAAAGAAAGGTTTCAAGAGTAATTTTAGGCAAAAACTGTAACCTATATTATTTTAAAATTGAATGTATTCATTTTTAAGTTATGCATTTTATTTCAAATATACTGTAAAAGGATTACTAAACCTGTATTAAAAATGAAAATAAACGTCTAAGCCCGTCGTCCCACGGGTCAGTAAGCAATCGACATAAACATTTTTTTTAAGACTCCGCACAGAAAAGTACCACACTGAACTACGCTGCAGACCGTTACCTTAGTATAGCTAACTTAATTTTCTGCCCAGGGTCTTGCAACATTCGGTTTATGCCGATTGCTCACCGACCCGTGGGACGACGGGCTAAGGGAGAGATGTCGCAACAAAGTAAGGCGAGTCACAAATACACAATTATATATGTAAATATGAAGATATCATGTTATAAGTGTACGCACGTATGTTAGGCTAAAATAACGCACGGGAGAAACCAAACATATACATGTATGAAGGAGGGATCGGCCGCCCCGGGCTCACGGTGGAAATTAAATTCTTTGGAGGGAAATGGCCCGAGTTAACTGGATTAGCCGTTGGGGGGGTTGGGAGGGTGAGGGTGGGAAGGAGGCTGTGCAGGAGATGGGGAGCCCGATTAGGAGATAGTTGGGAGAGCCCCGCGGCAGTTAGTGGAATAGTTGCAAGGGGTGGCAGAGCATGCGCCGCACGATGCAACCGTTAGTATTATGAGAGCTTTATTAGAATATGTGGGTCCATGTGTAGTTTACTGTTTTCTATTCACTCCATTTTATTTTAGCTCAGATGGTTCGGACATGCAGACCGGATGAAAGAAGAAAGGACAGTACTATATATTTGAATTTACTATTTATTAAAACTTAGTATTTAAAGATGCGAATAACAAAGTCGAAATAAACTCGAAGATTTCACATTTGTTCACACCATCTCAAGCCGGAAACGGAACGTAAAAACAAACTTACACAGTCAATTATTTGCACTGACGTTAGAAGAGATACTGTGTACATACGCGCGCCTCCGTTTTTACACATTTTACGATTTTACAATTTTAAATATTTTATGGAGTTATTTATTTATCTTTGGGAAACAAAAGGTTGATTTTTATATTTTTTTTACATACAACAACAGACTTTAAAATTGATAGACCAGTCAATCAGGGAAAGGGGACACAGTATGATCCGCGGAGCGCGGGAGGTAGCGTGACTGTCTCCTTTTTTGTGATTGGTCCATAAACTAATCTGGCAGTGTACAGGCAACTCACAGTGTAACATCACCATTCAGTCCTCAAAAATAAAGTCTGTTTATGAATTACTTGTACTTTTTACAATGGCGCGCAAAAAAACTAACCCACAAATTCTAAATCGGGTAGACAAAAGTTGGGGCTCGTTTTCAAAATTGAATATTTTGTTACACCGTTTAGTTCGAAAATTTTACAAATGTGTTACAATTTACACAACCTCACTAATTTTTAGCATCGTTATTGTATGCGGATTAGTTTGTGGTTTTATTGTGGACTGTATTCAATATTTGACACAACTATTGAGGAGCTGTTGTTAACAGTTAGAATTGGAAAGGAATTCTGATTTATTAATTTCTGATCCCTTGTCTTTGGTATACGTGTTGTTGCCAATCGATATTAAGACCTTGAGGGACGCTGCGGGTGATCACTGCATAAGATTCCGTTATAGGCTCGAATTAAACGCACTGACGGAACATGTTAACTGCATAGTTTTTCTTACCAGACTGGTAATTTATGTAAGGTAATAGATAATTGGTTTGACGAATGCAGTTAGATAAGTTAAAAGGAGATGCATATACTTGCGTCAACAACACCAACTATGGATTGCCTTCCCAATACAAAACAACACTTACACAGTCTTGGTAACAAATATTTAAACAATGCTGTTCTATATGACAATAATTTGAACTTATTAATTATCAAAAGCCTTCTTTGTGAACTTCCGTCTAGTTTTTATAATACTAGCTGTACCCCGCCACGCGTTGATGTGGCTTAGTTTGCCTGTGCAGATAGAAAAACAATAGCTCGTGTTGCATTTATGTCCAATGTCATTTACGTTTTAAAAAAGTGTGTTTATCCAACAGATTTCGCTGTATTTGTACATTAGGAGCTTTAAGATTTTGAACAAACGAACATAAACATTTTTATTTATGTAGATTAATTAATCAATTTTAATTCACATGGATTAGTTAACAATTTTTAATTTTTTTTTATTAAAAACGTTAATTTGGCGGATATTGGCAGATCGATCTATTTGAATGTATTATTATTTGTTTCCTGTATTTTGTTAACTTTAGCTTATTTTTATTATTATTTTCTTTGTTATTTATCAAATGTAATAAAATATATACGACATGGTATGTCCAGATAACCAGAGGGTATGGTTGACTGGTTAATTGAAAAATTTGTACTGTTTTTTTTTAAGTAAATCCACACATGTGAAAATTTTTAATCAAGCCGCCACCAAATATATGCACACAAAATTCTCATACAAAAATAGTTCTGCATTTTTAAATGAATTTCACAGACAGTAAACCGATTCAGTAGGCGATTGTGCGTCAGCGTAGAGTCTACATGGTGTATCAGGACGCACCCGACAGATTTTAACTGGCGGATTCCTAAGCTTATTTATATATAATTACAAATATGAAAAAATAAACTTATTTCACATGTGGCCAGTCGCCCCTTACAAGAACCTAATGCCAACAAGTTTGTTATTTGTTTTTGTGTTTAATTCGCAGAGCTCCATTTGATTAAAAAAATAATCTAAATCAAATTTTATAATATTATTATTAAGTTCTGCAAGTATTTTATAATGTTATTATTAAGTTCTGCAAGTATTTTATAATATTATTATTAAGTTCTGAAAGTATTTTATAATGTTATTATTAAGTTCTGCAAAATTTTATAATTTTATTATGTTCTGTAAGTATTTTTGTTTTTTTTTTTAAAATTATTATTGCGACTGCCGTTCACGGCCATTTTCAAACTATTGCTAGGTCACGTTGAGACGACTTATTTAAATGATTCTATTTACCCTCACCTAGATTCAATTTTTATGATGAACATTATTAAATTTCATTAACATTAATTTTAATATAAAGCCAACACCCTTGTATTGCGTGATATTAATTAAATGCGCGCGCATTTTCCTTAATAATATATCATGACGAAATGCAAAAATATTCTGATTTTCGTGAACACGTGTTGCGGCATCGTGATAATATATTCGTAATTTAATAAAAGTTTATCAAGAAACCTGTTAATTCATTCGTAATTCCTGCAATCCCGCTTTAATAATTTGAAGATACTAATGTTTCTCCGTGTAGAAAAACAAAGATGGAGCCGAGCTACGACCAAAACGGACTATCAAAACGGCGCGGCGTGGCGTGGTTACTTCATAGATTGACCGCTGTGCGTAGATGAGACCTAACAGTATTATTGTGTCGCGGTTTCATATTAATAATTGTCCACTGCCCATATTGCTTGTTTCTTTTATCCCAATACATATACCTGATACATCCTGTATAATATCTCTACCCGGAGAGCAGGAGATAGTAGAGACGAGGCGGGAGTTTGGGGTGGAACAGAATAACACCAACCGAATAAAAACATCCCGGAGTGGGAATTTAATTTGCGCAAAACAAAATAATTGAGCGTGAATAATACGGGGCATTCGAACTGGGTACCTACCGCACTAGATACTGACGTAGGGTTAACGTTCGTGTAAAAACAATGAAAGAGCTCGTAATGGCGTGGCAACACGGCCGTTACTGAGGCTTGGAACATTGATGTAGAATTTGAATATGAACCAGGTAGTTAGGTTTTGTATCGTCTCATTACCAGTGAATGTAGTCCTAATGATTGTAACGAGGGTGACCTTTGCCAGCTAATACTCTGCCGGTAGTAAAGTGTAGCCTGTAGCCTGTGTGCCTTCTAGACGTACAAAAGACGATTAGTAGCCTATTTAGATGGTAAAGTAACGTAACATTATCAATAGAAAACTCAACAAAAAGTTATTTTTACTAAAATAAATCTATTTTTACTAAAATAAATCTATTTTTATTAATAGATATACATATTAAAAACATTTTTTTTTTGTTTTACTGATGATTGCACCTTCCTCCCCAGGGACTGGCTATTAACTGTGGTTAACTTTAAAATGACTTTTAAAACTTAATTTTTTTGTTTTGACTGAGGATTGAATCTTCCTCCCCAGGTACTAAAATGAGACTAAAATGAGAGAACCGCGAACTTAAGCCAAATCCTATTTGAATGGTACCGAGATGTATGTTGTACATTTATTTAGATGTGTGATTTTTTTATAATATCATCCTATTGACATATTATAATTGCATGTTTGTGCGCGTGCGTGTGCGTGAGTGCCATCAAAAGTTGATACAATGTATTGTCATTTACAACGTATCTGTCTGCGGAGTTTCAGCTCAATCGCACACTGGGAAGTGGGTTAATTTATGCTTCCAAGATTTGCATTAATTAATTAATTCAAGAAAACAAAATCTAAATTCAAATAGATTTATTAAAGAATATTCAACATTACGTAACATTACGTATTTGATGAACAGTAAGAATATGTTCAAACACTTCTTCTCTAATAATGATTTTTGTTCTTTTTGGCATTTTAAGGTCTGATTCTTCTGAAATTCTTAGCTAAAACGGTGGATACATTCTCTGAGAGATTAACCAACATAATATGTAATTAACTTTGTTAGATATGTCAAAAACCCCTTTAAAAATTTACGTAATTTAATTTCGAACGTAATATTTGTCTTTTTTTAAAATTTTTTTATTATTTTTTTATTTTTTTTTTTTTTTTTATTAGGTACAATATTTTTTACAATTCAAGGTTTTCAGTAATGTAGGCCTAACTGGGTGGCTAGCCCGTGCTGAGGCCTTCATTTTATAATATAAAAAAAAACTACATAATACATTTAATGAGAAAAATTATACATTTAAAATTAAAAATTCATAATAATATATTTAAAATTTAAAAAAAAATAGTACATTGAAAATAATCTTGTGTGTTTGTGAGTGATGTGTGTTTATATTGGTTTTGTGTGTTACGTGTAGGTTTTATTTTTATTTTATGCTATGAAATTTTGGTAATATTGTCTTTTTTGTTCTTTAATCCATTTTGTAATTTTGTGTGTGAATTTATTTTTATTTTCCTCAATTTTAATTTCAAGTTTTAAACTGTTGAAAGCTTTTATTGCGTGGTATTGGTAGTGTCTTTGTCCAAAGCTTGAATTTACTGTCGGAGTTTTTATGTTTTCTTTGTACGCTTGTCTAACTGGTCTGTTAGTGTTATTTTGTGTATGTTGAAATTTTTTTTTGGTCAAAAATGTAGTTTAGTAGTGTTTTAACGTATAATTGGCGTATATCTAGTACGTCATAGCTGTTGAATATTTGGTCTGTATCAGTCAGTCTATGTTTTTTTAGTATTACCTTTAAGATCGTTTTCTGTGCGGTTTCTATGTAATTGATTGCCGAGTTTGTTGCTCCTCCCAAAGCAATAATTCCATATTCTATTATTGATTGGCAAATATAACTAAAATCGTGGTCCAGTAAAAACGTTATAATATGTACTGCCAAACGATATTTACTTTTACTTCGTTCCTTTCATATAAAAACTATGCGTGGTATAAAATGTTAGAACGAAGTTAATAATTCAACGTTTTGGTTAAATTTAAATTTTGCTAAACCTCGACTTTAGCCGTACCGGGCGTGAGGCACGCACGTCAAAATCAAAAGAAGCAATCCGTTACTTTGGTACCCAAGTACAATCCACAAAGAACATTATTCTTAATATAGTCCCGGAACGTTGTGCTATTTGACAGGTAGGAGGAATGAAAGAAACCAAACCAAATTACACACACTTACTGCAGCCAAAAACAAAACAAAAAACACATCGATTATAGCACCTGCGCGCACGAACATGTTTATTCATTTTTGTTACATATAAAGCAAAATGTTTCTACGTCTTTAATATATTAATCAAACTGAAATTTATGAGAAAAAATTGAAACTCCCAATTAACGGACTTGCGATGCCAAACTAAACTTTTTTGTGAAGGAAAGTCTACATTTCTGTAAGTGTCCCCTAAGCGACTAACTGTGCTATTAGGACCGATCCACTCAGCAGTTTCTCCCAGGTATAGACCGGGCTTAATTATCATCCCAGGAAAGGGTGGGAGGGGGTTGGGTGGCAGCCCCTCTTTAAAGTTTTCAGGGAAATCCTTTTAATTTAATTAATTTATATTTTCAGTTATTCGTTAGTGTCTTAAAACGTTTTCTTTGCCCAAACGTTCCAAGGGCTTAAGTTGAATGGTCATTTTGGGGGCATGAAAGCAGAAAAATTAAGAGTTACTGATATAAAAGAAATTACGAACGGATTGGATGCAAACTAACACTTATAAAAAGTTAATTACAGCAATCATTTTTGACATTTGATTTATTTTGATATTTCACGGCCTATGTCGTTAGCTCATATGAAAAATAAAACGATTTTTTTAATATATTAACCCACACAGGAGGCCCTGAGGAAAATTATTTATCTCGGGGCCTATGTCATCTTTTGGGATGTTTTGTGGAGGGTCTTTTTTAAGGAAAGGAAGGAGAGGAAGTTCTGAGAAGGCAAAACGCATGAGGGTTGGGTAGGAATCTAGGGATCAGTGTATCCAGGAATGACGGACATATGAAAATATCTCTCCCAGTTAGAGAGGTCAAAGGGTCTCCCCAAACCAACCTCTACCGATCTGGCACGCCACACAGCTGGTGGGCAGGCGCCTCCTGAACACGCCTCACCCGATGAAAGCGGGCTCCCCTAATAAATCACAAAAAAATGGTGAATCACTTGGAGTGAAGGAAATGGTTACCGAGGCGGCGGTAGCCAAACCCGCCTCCCGAATTGAGTATTATTTAAACGCACAAAGGGCTTTAAATACAATGCCATACATATATTTTTTAAATTTCAATGAAAATAAGGAGGTAACCAAATACAGGTAACATAAAAAATAAGTAACAAAATGTTTTATTAATATGTTAGGTACCTATTCAGAGAGTTAGGACTTTGGCACTAGGTTTGGAATTTGAATAAAGAAAAAAAAATACATCGTCTATTTCACTTACGCATTTGATAGTTGTCATTAATTTGATTAAATTACATTAATATAATCGTCCTGGATACTAAAAAACATCGACCATCACTGTCCCAGGGAGCTCTTGACTTGGGGGATTCAAATCTCAAATTGCCTGCTCTCCGTCTTATCTCAATCATTAGCAGAAACGAGGGCACATGGGCCCTTGCATATCTTGAGAATCATACGCCCTCAATCTGCGCCATAACATCCACCTACACGCAAGTACACCACGTTCATAATATCCCGATATCTCATTGCCATCCTCCAGGTAGATCCAAAGCCGATTAGCCTGCAATTAGGGCTTATCAATTACTTCCCCAAGTCTTTAGCATCTACCCCGAGCCCCTAGCCCGGCCCCCCTCGGGGGTCTCGATTGCAGGGATTTTCCATTTGCATTTTTCAACTGAGCCTAATTGGATATAAGAATTTTCTTTTGTCAATTACTTTCTCATATTCAAAAGACCTTAATAACACTTTTCAAAGACATTCTTAAAGAGTAATTTTATTTTAGAGCCTTTAAAAAATCCACTAACAAGCAATACTTTCCAATTTGGTTTTAATTTCTAGGGAAGGGGTGGAATACCGATTTGATTTCCAGGAAATGTTCTTTACATCAAAAGTAAGTACTATCTTACGATGTAAAGATGTTATTTGTATGTATGTTTTAAGAAAAGGAAATAGTGTGAAGAAAACAAATGACCCGCAAACTAATGGAAGGAAAAGTAAAAAAAAACGCCAAATACTTCAGTCGGGTCATTTCGGAGAGTTTTAATGAGATGGATAGGAAATGATTTGTCTGAAAATTATGAAAATCAATAAACTTACCTCTTAAAAGTTTCTAGTTGAATTAGTGGGTATTAAATATTATCTGTGGAGTATTTGGCTCTGCAATCCGATATTTAAGAAGCCCGTTGTTTGCACTAATTCGTGGCGGTTGCAAGATAGACTTGATCCCGCTGGTGGCGCAAGAACTGATTATGTATTAATATATTCCTACCTATTTATTAAGATGCAAGAGAAGTGTTGAAATTACAATACACACCCAGACGAGCAACAAAGAGTGAAAGAAATAGTAAAATATGATTAAAAATAAAAGAACAAAGAGTTGCGAGAATTATGAAATAATTGTATTCATAAAAGGAATTCTTGGATGGAAAAATAAAATAAAACTTCCCTAAATTACAACATTCCCTAAATAGTATTATTTTTCACGACTTTGACACAAAACAACACTTTTTCATGACTTCGACACAAAACAACACCTTTTCACGACTTTGGCACAAAACATAACTTTTTCACGACTTTGACACAAAACAACAGTTTTTCACGACTTTGACACAAAAACACATTTCACGACTTTGACACAAAACATCACCTTTTAACGACTTTGACACAAAATAACATTTGTCACGACTTTGACACAAACATCAGTTTTCACGACTTTGACACAAACAACACTTTTCAAAATAATTTCGGTAACTTCTTAAATAAGTTCATATGGTTAAAAATTTTAACTTCTAAGGACCGGTTTTTTCACAAAATTTAAACAATTCTAAAGAATTTACATTTAAAAATTTCAAAGTTAATTTTCAAGTTCCCAGAGAGTTATATTCACGTTTTGTTATTCAATTCTGTGAAGCAACTGATCCATAATAATGATATGATAACAAAACTTGCATAGGACTTTCACAGAACTTGAAAATCAACGTCGAAATGTAATGAGTTGTTCAAGTTCTGTGAAACAACCCGTCCTAAGTATTTATTCACATGAAGCAGATAATTTTGATGTGACATTATAATATAAGATAAAATAATAACTTACTAAACACAACTTATATTTTTTTATACTTAATGCCGACCGGGTTTCGCAACAAACATAGCTTCGTCAGGGCTGTATAATACAAAAATAAAAGTTGTGTTGATTGTAGTGGAGATATACTCAGTATCGCTCAGGTGTAAGACCACCATTCATAATTCAAACGTTGCTTGAAATGGCTTTAGCCGTGATTGGTGACCAGATCTGAGTAGCCAGGTACCCCCGACCTTCGTCTTCCACATCTCCTTCCCCTCCCCACGGCTGGACGCAGTTAGAACTCTTGCGCGGTATTTACATAAAAAAAGTATTCAAGACTTCATTGGTACTAGGTACAATGTGCCTGTTCAATTTCTGTGTCGTGTGTCGCGTAATGGAGCAATTTAATAATATATATATTTTAATTAATTTAAATGTCTCGATACAATACACACAGTATTTAATCATGATATTTTCATGATTAAATTTTTGCTCAAATGCGTTAAATAATTTTTTAATAAATATGTTTTTTCAGTCATAGGTCACGATATGACATGGAATTAATGTGATATCATATTCTAAAGCATTCCGAAAAGGCCCGTTGCGAATGACAAGCGAGATACAAAACAGTAAAAGCAATATATACATGTATGCTTGAAAATTATACGGCGGCATTTCATATTGAATAAAAAACTAAACTCCAAGCAATGTTCGCGTTTACTCCTGAAGTTCTGATCTCCCGGGAATTACATTTTTCAGATATCAAAACACACATTGAACCGTTGTACATACGTGGTTCCATAATAAAACAGAACATTTATTTATATTTATTTGTTAGAAACAAACAGCCTAAACAGGGTGGTAAGGGATGTACTTGTTAACCAGTTATTCCTGACTTTGCTGGGAGTAAAAAATGCAAATAAAATTTTAATTATTTTACAAGCAATAATTATTCGCCTGAAACACTCATCCACATTGAAAAATCTCCTGATAAAAGATACATGACGCCAACGGGACTCGAACCCGTGTCCCTTCGATTTCCGGTCGACAGCTCTGACCACTGAGCTATGGCGGCTTATCTCTTACCCGCGAAATGATTCAATATATACTAGTGTTTCATTCAACAATTACTGATTGTTACATTTTTCACCTGAAAACAACCAACTTTATTTTATATGAGAAAGGCATTGTAAGTGCTAACTCTCTCACTAGATGGCGTCGAGACAAATTGTCTACATTTTTAGGTGAAATACTTGAACTTGTCAAATATTAATTATTATTTTTTTGGTAAACTAACGTTTAAGACTAGATTTTTTATGCATAGCACAAAGGGTAACAATTATTTTACAAGCAATAATTATTCAGGATGAGTGTTTCAGGCGAATAATTATTGCTTGTAAAATAATTGTTACCCTTTGTGCTATGCATAAAAAATCTTGTCTTAAACGTTAGTTTACCAAAAAAAAAAAAATGAAATTTTAATGTCCGGTTACATTTGAGAGGTTTTTTTTCATCGAAAAACATAGAAAATCAGTTGGTATTGGACAGCTGGGGTCAATGTCAGTAAGGGGTTGGATGGTTACTGTAAAAATATGTATATTTTTTAATTAAAGGAGCATTGAAAAACATACAACAAAAGAAATGATAAGTGAAGAAAAAACACACCTTTCCTAATACCCACGAATCTCTCGTTCACCAAAATAATCTTAGGTGTTTAGTTGAAGGTGAACTTCGAATATGTGCCGTAAATTAGGTGTGATAATTTTAATAATTTTAGAAAAAAGGTTTATTTCGTTTTTTTTTGTCTAGTAAATACAATCCATCAATTTGGCTTATTGGCTTTGCGTTCGAACAAAAAGTTTAAAGTAGTGATATTATTATTTTGAACAAAATGTATGCGAAAATAACTTATTGTTATTTACATAGATGTGAAAGAAAACTGATGCCGCCAATTTGCAAAAGACCTTCCTGTTCATCAATTGTTCAAGATGGAATTTCGCACTCAATAACACACTCCTGTGTTAATGTGTAATGTAAAATCTCGTACATTCATGCCCTTATTTTGTTTTTGACTGCACAACATATTAATTTTTAGTTTTTTTTTTACTATACAATTTTTGTATACTTTTATAAAACTTCACTGAAAATGTCATATTTTGTGTTATTTTTTGTTTACAATACACACATATTTTTTTATATTCGATAACCTCATTTTATCTTCAAGGAAAATGTACACATTAATATTATATTTATACCTAAACCATATAAATGTTGCAATCTACTATAATACCTCCGCACAGGCTTTTGCCTTAGTGGCACTTTTTGCTACATACTACAATGTATTTTTTTATTTGTGTAACTATTACAATGCTGTAAAAAAACTTTAAAAAAAAACAAAAAAGGAAAATCCTTATTCTAAGTAGCTTTAGGTGAGCCTATAAACGACGGTAATTTTAAACTTATATTTAGCATTTATTGTTGTAATAATTACCTCTTCTGCTGTAAGTAGTAGTTTTTTGAACACACAAAGGGCACATTTTTAATAGAGAAACGTGGCACCAAAAAGTGAGAAATATAGGTGAATCAAGAAAACATTTACTTCTTTCCCTTAATTAAACTGTAATATACTTATATATTTACCGCTAGAACCTGACAAAATAATCTCATATCATCAAATATTCCCGCTTGGCATTTAATTTGTAAAAGATTCGCTGTTGAAAATAAAACAATAACTTTGTTTATAAACACCCAGTTTCGCTTAGTACAAGCAACTTAACATGTAAAGTAATTTGTGGTTCATTAACTTATCATTAAATGAAATTGTGTTTTTGAAAGCAGATGAAAGACTACTTTTAATGCTTTAAATGGACATGTACAATTAAAAATATGCAAGCAAACAGCAAAAGTTTTTTAATCGCTTACCATAGTTTTTTCTTGCTAACTCTATTTACGATTTTATATAAAAATAAAATATACATTTAATTAGACCAAAAACGTCTCATAAAGGTAATTGTCATTCAACTTTTTTCGTTTAGTATAAAAGTTTTTTTTTGATTGGCAAACCTTAACTGGGTGAACTGTTTGATGGTTTTTCGTTTCGTAGAATTATTTGAAATTAATATTAGTAAACTTTTAAATGCAAATATTATGCGTATGTCAAACTTATAATCATATATAATTCGTTATATATTTCGATCCAGAAATCAAAACCTAAGTGGTTCCAAAACCTTTTCTGGATCGAACAGACACGCGACAGCGATCAGATTGAGACAAAACACACGAAATAAGGCCTCTGAAGATGGACAGTGAGATCTGTGTGAAACGTCAGGAGTTAAAAAGTCATTTTATGGACTAGAACCGAGAAAATTATTCTACATCTCACACACTTGAAAACCTTAAAATAATAATAATAATATGCATATATTATCGTTACGAATTCGTCGGAATTAATTGAAATGTGAGCCTCGAGCAAACCCCTGCTATTAGAGACATTTATCGCCTTGATTAAAAAAAAAATCTTGCAAATGGTGCCATATTCAAAGTCAGAAATTTTTAAAATTGAATCGTGTCTTTCAGAACAACACACAAAAATATTACCTCCCATATATCAGCTGTGACATCAATTGAAATCCAAGAACAGATAAAGTCGTCGCTTTTTCATACCGTCAGATAATTTGACACTGAACAAAATATGTTAAAAAAACATTGTTCACGGCAAGTCGACGCAATATGAATGCTTACTGCAACCAAAAGGAGTTCAAATAAGAAGGTTATAATCTCGTATTAAAAACGAAGAAAAATCTTTTACCGACCACACTGCTATTTTAAAATTATAACCTGTTTCATAAAAAAATGTGGTTAGAAAAAAAAATCTATTTGAAATATCTTGAGAACGTAATTTTTCATGTTTTATGAATATTTGTATAAAAAAACCTACCCAGTCATAATACTCTAGGAGAGGACTTGGCATACATTTTTTTTTTGATATTTTTGAACAAATATTTTTTAAATTTTCACGTGTAACAAACACTTTGTGCTTATGCATAATAATAAAAATTAGGATAAACTAACTTTTTGTACCACTTCATTGTATATTTTTTTAATATATAAAAAAACTACCGGTTTCGGCTTACCAATATCAGGGTTATGTAAAAAAAATATTTGTATGCTTTCACGGTGAACCACAACTGATTTATATTTATTTGTTTTATATATTAAAAATAATTATTAGTACAAGTTTTTACCGTTTTTAAAGTAGTTTTAAGAATAATTCGAGAACTCCATCAAAGACAAAAGTTATTAATAACATATGTGTATATAGTTTTTCTTTATTTGATTTACTTGATACGATTTTTTACTGTCCTGTAATAATTACACATTTGGAGTTTTCGTAGTTATTGACTGAGCGTTTCTTTATCCTTGAAAGAATCCCAAAGATGTAATTTATTACCAGGGTCCATTTTGAAAGCATTAGTAATTGCATTCAGAACAGATAAATGGTTTCTTTCAGGACATCACAAGTCTGAGATTCTTTCCAGGTCATTTTGGAGAACATTAACAATTGTAAAGTTAGAATTTCCACATTTATAAATCGAAGTCCTGTCATAACTCGACCATTTGACATTTCATCTGTATGTAAATTTGTTTGGTACGTTCCGGTTCCGGTATCAATATGGTGGCATTTATTTTTTCAAAGGAGAAATATTCGTGTTTATTAATTAAGTAGTTAGGTATTCAAGTACCTACTTACAAATCTCATAATTTAAGAGAAAATTTAAATTTCGATTGAAAAAACAGAATAATTTCATAATGTTTTTATTGAGATCCACGCTCCAGATTTAACTTAAGTCAATCGCTTTTGTTTCAAAGGCTCACTTTTTATTTAATTCCACGAGCACACCTGAAACAAGAAAATCAAATAGAATCTACCTGAGGAGCCGAGCAACTAGCCCGACAGTCCATAAATAACAGCTTCACTTTTTCCTGGAGAATCTGTCTAATATAAAATAATGGCAAAAGCGAATACTGTTCGGGCCAATTTCTTCTTAGCATACTTTCATTTCTCCTTTCGTTTGATTTTTATACCTTGAAATTCCTTATTCGCATTCCACAGCCCAAAGAATTTTTAAGGAATGAATATAAATAAGGTTTTAATATGAATTTATGATTTAAATCAACAATGGATATTATGTGGACACGATAATATAATCAATACCCAAAGCATGAGAACATCTCTGAATGGCGGCTTGTGATTTTTGTGTGTACTAGAGTTCTAATATTACAAAAATACCATTATTGATATTGTTGTAGCTGAAAACGATTTTTTATTTTTTTTCGAAAATTTCATTTTTTGTATGAAAATTTTCAGGAAATACGTGCGGCGCGGCGCACGGCTAAACTGACAGACTAAATATGTTCTCCTAGTGAGGTGTTCACGATAAATTGTAATAATTAAATCAGTTACAGAACGTACACATCGTTCTTACTTTAATATAATATTATAGGTACAAGACGTAAGATGTGTATGAAAAAAGTTTATATGATAATTATTATCATTGAAAAAATGCTGTATATATTATTTTTATTAATAATTATTATTATTCAGGGTTTTCCAATAAGAGGTATTATTTTGAATATCCCGCTATTTCAGTAGATGTTACTTTTGAAGCTGTCATTTTTTGACATTTGACAAGTAGAAACTACGCCATTAATAAAAATGGAACGATACACGCTTCAACAACGCATTGAAATTATTAAAATTCACTTGAGTGAATCAAATGCAAATCATTTTGAGTGATGAGGCCCATTTCCACCTCGGTGGCTTCGTCAAAAAGCAAAATTGTCGCATCTGGGGCTCGGAAAACCCATGAGTTATTTGTTGAAAAGCCTCTCTATCCTCAACGTGTGACTGTTTGGTGCGATTTATGGTCCGGCGGAGTCATTGGACCTTACTTTTTGAGGCTGGAGCAACAGTTACGGTGAATGAATTGCCCTATCGAGAGATGATTAATGATTTTTTATGGCCGGAATTGGATGGTATTGATCTGGACAACGTTTACTTTCAATAAGACGGCGCTACGTGCCACACAAGCAACGAAACCATTGATTTTTTACGATTGAATATCAAAATAACACCTCTTATTGGAAAACCCTGTAGAATCTGATTATTGGTAATCCAGTTAAAACCGGGATTGCAGGCCCTTATATAATGAATTAATAGGTTTCCTGTTCAACTTTTAGTAAAAGAGGCATATATTATGTGACGATGTCGGAGAACGAGTTCATAAAAATCATAATATTTTCGCATTTCGTCATTATATATTATCAAGCCTAATACAGGTGCTTGAACACGTGTTCCGATACATTAGGAATTAGATAAAAGTTTATCAAAAATGGCCTGCAATCCCGTTTTAACCAAAGATTCTTAATAAATTAGTAATGCTTATTTTTCTCTGAATTATTATTAAAATAGTGAAAAAAAAATTGAAAATAATTTTAGGTACTTGCTTTATCGTTTGTCTGAATACTTCACACAATCAGTTCCAATTTTGAAAATTACACTTAAATTGAAAGCAAATTTGAGTTAATTGAACCAAATTTCACGGGGAAGCACATACAACTGAAATTAGTATATTTTACCACCTGTTAAAAATCACGGGTTACTTCAAAATGACAAACAAAATAATTTAATATTATTATGACAATGTTGTAGCTAGGTACGTTCCTTCTTTATCGCTTGTCTGAATCTTTCACACAATGAGCTCCAATTTCGGAAATTACGTTTAAATTCAAAACAAATTTGAGTTCATCGAGCCAAAGTTAGGCAGGACAGACATACAACTGAAATTAGTATTTTTGATAAGGCTTTCATAATATGTTTTCGATAAGTTGTTCGTTCACGATTTCGGTATTCCTGCAATGTTTCAGTATTCAGTTTACGGATTTCAGTGAAGCGAAACGTAATTGTTGAATCCAGAGTTTTCAATAGATCCGCTGCTCGTCGTTACTTGACTTGCTAAAATGGACGAGGAATAAAGAATTAAATAAAAGGAATTATTGGCATCGGTCGATCTGTGAACAAGAAGAGAAGGGGTAAGCTGAAAACTTCTGTTAATTCTGTTAGAGTATTGTAAAACATCAAACTTCTAACATATAGAGTGTTTTCTTTACAAAAACTTAACATTCCCAAACGAGGTTTTAAATGCAAAAGCCGGTATCTGATACAATTATCAATATTGAAGATTTATCTTTTTGTATACCCATAACGGAAACAAAATGCAGGGGTGCTTTGGCTGAGTATCTCTTAAAGGTTAATGTTTTTTTCCCGGCAAATAAAACCTTTGAGATATTATTAATTTGACTTAAGTTGAGAGGATGTTATGTTAGAATCTATCTAATTTGTGAACATATAAAGCGAAAAAAGGGTCTCATCGGAAAACTTCTAGAAATGTAAAGTGTCCAGTTTGACAGAATAGTTAAAACCGAATATAATTATCCGATAGATGACAATCAGTCGACGATTTTTTTATAAAATGAACAGAAGTTCAGCACCACAGTGGAATAACATTAAAAAAATAATAAATTTTAGTTAGTGGGACTTAAAACATACAAAATCAAGTTGAAGGTTAATGTGCTAGACATCGCGTTCCGTATATTGTTTACACAGTAAGTTTCGAGTTCAGAAGTTTCTTATCGCTTACGAAATGATGAAAACTATATTTCCCTGTACCTTAAAACTATATCTTCATGAACCTTAAAATTATATCTCCCTGTACCTTAAAACTATATCTCCATGAACCTTAAAACTATATCTCCATGAACCTTAAAACTTTATCTCCATGAACCTTAAAACTATATCTCCACGAACCTTAAAACTATTGATAAACGCCAAGCTTTAGAGAATCTTAGAGAAATTGTGAATTATAAAATAGTTCACAATTTTATTGGTAGTATTACCGAGTATTCCGATGTTCATTAAGGGTTACCTACTCGATCTCCGGACACATTTTATATTCCTAAAAGCAACACTAATTATCTTATATATGTATTTATAAGAAGAAGCCGTAGCCCCTTTTAATAGATTATGCACAGACATCGATTCTCTAAATTTATGACAAAATACCTACTTAAACATATTATTTTTTGTCTATTTTTCATAATCTTTCCTTCCTTTGTGATCTGTCACAGGCAAAAATGTAAAACCAAATAATTCATAATTACACTATTTGTAACTACTTCATCAAAACTGTTTAACATTATACTTTTAAATGCAGAGCTTTTAGAATTTCTTGAAAACAGTCACAAGTCACTGTCTCCCTCATGTTTTGAAGGTTAAAGGCTTGTGTGCAAAATTTCATCAATCTCGAAATACAATAGTAGATTTGTATAAAAATCAAATCCCCGCCGCTCTCATATACATTAAAAATACCTTCTATAATGAAGTGTATGTTTATATAAATAAACAGATTGTTATTCTCATGTTTGTCTTCAATTTTAAATGTCGTTATTTTATTGGTCAATGATATAACCTTCCTAACTGTGGAAAATCTGTGTGTATAAAGACTGTTTAGAAAACAAATACATAAAATGGACATGAATGAAAAGGTTCGTGTGAATTAAATCAATTATATGTGCGGAGAACCGTGTGAATCGATTCAGATTATTGTAATGAATCAATTAATGGCATCCTTACAACCTTTCAGGACCCCGAGAATGGAATTGAAAAAAAATGTCTCACTCTACAGTCTACGTATATGTTTATACAGGGTGTCCGGGGGTATAGTGCACAAACTTCAGGGGGTGTTTCTACGTGATTTTTTTACTTCTTCTATGTAGAATGACCTTCCGAAGTTTGTGCACGTAACCCCCAGACACCATGTAAAATTGTTTACGCAGGATGGGATTGGTAGTATTTTTTATTTTTTACAGATTCGCTATTGATGTATTTTTGTTAATGATAAACTAATGTTTATAAGACAAGTTTTTTATGCATAGCACAAAGGATAATAAATTATTATAAGCAATAATTATTTACCTGTAATATCAAAACACATTGAAAATATCTCCCGAGTAAAAATGTTGAATTGAAGTATTAGTACATATTGAATTATTTGGCGGGTTGGAAATAAGCCGACGTGGCTCAGTGGTCCAGAGCGTCTGACCGGACATCAGATGGCGCGGGTTCCATTTCCGTCGGCGGCATTTATTTTTACTCGGGAGATATTTTCAATTTGTATTGATATTACAGTCGACTAATTATTGCTTATAATAATTTATTAGAATTGATTCACTTACAAATATCGTTATCCGCAGTAAATTAATGAATTACAAGTTTTGAGATGTAAAATAATGCCAAGTGTAACACATGTTGTGATTTGTGATTTATCCTCCACAATAGAATGAATATCCAGCCTTGATTGAACGCCATCACGGCGTGATTTAGGAGCGTTCAGTTCGGAAATCTCCATTTTGCAGTCGGGACGGTTTGAGTGCGGGGAGAGGGTGAATGGGAAGGTGGGGAGAGGGTAGCAGAAAGCAGCGGCGGTGTTAATGGAGGCACGTCCGGTATAACTTGCTTACGATATTCTCAAATCGGATCCTTTCATTTCCATCAGAGTGGCAACAGAATGCCAGTCCCGGCACCTTCCTGCCATCTATTGCCCTCACAACTGTGGTCGCCAACCTAACTTCTTGTCTCTCAAAAATTTTTAATTTAATTATTTTTTTCCAATTAAGTAACTTTGTGTTTCAAATAATACATTTGAAAGTGCATTTTAGATAATGTATATTATTATTATGTCCTTCCTACACAGTCATATGAAAGTACGAGTTCTTTTTTTTACATTGCCCATAACATGAGGCTCTGCGGAAAATAATTTCCCCAATGCCCCGTGTCATCTTTAAGGATACTGTGTGAAGGGTCTTTTAAAGGAAATAGAAGAGATGAAGTTCTGGAAAGGGCAACAATCTGGGACAGTGTGTCCAGGAGTGATCGACCTATGAATCCATTTCTCTCATTGGGCGATAGTAGCGTAAGGCAATGAGGTCAAAGGGTCTCCAGCAGCAGTGTTTCCTTCCAGTGTCTTCCGATGTCTCACCCCATGAACCCGGGCATCCCTGCTGAGTAACCAACCGTAGCGAACCACTTGGGGTGACATATGGCAGTGGTGTTGGTTATCCAATAAATGGTTCCCGGGGCAACCGTACCTATACCCGCCTTTCAAATTCAAACTATTCAAGTATCTTATATCACCCTAAAGTTTAAGTTTAGACTTACGGAATTCAATACTTCGTTTGTGTGCGCTATGAAACAATACATGATTATCTTGGCGAAAACCACCATACATCTGCGCGGAAGTTGCCGACATTTTGTTAAGTCGTCGGCGACGCCAGTCGGTTGTTACCATTCACCTCGTCGAGACTATTTATTAACATTTCTTGTGCTTTAGATCAATTGTAGAAATAAAACATTGAACAAAGGATTACAGGATTTAAAAATGACAGCTACAGAAACTGTGTGTGAGTGAACATTCTACAGTTATGATAGTTTTTCATTTGTTATATTATTTTTTATTTGTCGTTTCGAAAATTCAATAATGATTGGTGGCTACGCGGGTCTCGTTTTTCTATAGCGATGTCTACGGAATGTACGCGACAAGATGTTTGCGACTTGAGTACGCAACACGAGTATCGTGTACTTGTTTATCCCTTTGGAAGAAGGCCCTTACTGATGTAATAAAGCTATAGGTCGTTGGGTAGTATTGAAATTGGCGTACAAATTAGGTAATTATGTTTCTAACAAATTCAACATTCGAAGACTATAAGATCTGTATCTTCTTTAATAACACACGGAGACAAATTTATTTTTGCCCTCACGGTAAATTAATTAACGGGTCTTAATAATAAAACATAAATTTAAGAATGTATTAATTACTATGACGATACAAAGAATTTTCGTTGTAATGCAAAAATATTCAGATATTCATGAACATGTGTTCCGACACCTTGATAATGTATATATTCGTAACTTACTAAAAGTCTATCAGGAAATCTGTTAAAATCATTCGTAAGGTCTACAATCCCGTTTTTACCCAGAAGTACCAATAATTTGAAGAGATTCATAATAAATTAGCAATAGTCACCGTATTATCAAATATATTTTGGCAATCTTTCAGAGTAGCTGTACACGATTACTACGAATACTAGGTGGTCCAAAACCGAGCTCTCAGAAATATTCTTGGTCTTCCTTGGGACACACATGTCAAGGACATCTATTTAATTTCCGGTATCCTTCCAATCACAGTCCTTCCCAAACATGAAATCACGTCTACCACCCTACAAATTACCCAAAAATCAACCCACACTAATTTACCACAATATTCGGAATAACAATAAAATCCGCATTTCTCTAACACACACTACAAAACATGGAATAAAATCTCTTAAATATACTGCCTACACACTCTACAACTCTCTTCCAGATATGTATAAAAACAGCCAGCATATACAAAAAATATATGCTTAGAAAGTAATACTTTAAAAGAATATAAAAAAAAAACATATAAACCAAAATATGTAATTCTTTTCGTGTTGTATTTTGTCTCGTTTCTTTCTCTCCCCTTTCTTCTCCTCTGTATTTGTAATTGAGCGTAATCTATTGTTACCAATGTATTAGTGGGTAAGTTTTGTAAATTCCTACCTTGGCTTTGTACTTACGATGTGTATATCCCTGTCTGTTTAATTTATGTTTTGGTTTTTTCTTCTTTGTTCTACTTAACCTCCCTTTTTCTAATTTTGTACTGTTTTGTATGTGAAACTTATAATTTTGATTTTAAAATAACAATGTAAAAATGTACGTATTAACTCCCACCAATGTCTTGTAAGTTCTTCCCGTCCTACAATGATTTGTAACTTATCGGGATTGCTCTAGCAACAAATAAAAATATTTTTTTTTAATAACACTTCGATTAAACTTACTATCAGTGGCGGCTCGTAACTTTTGGCTGTACTAGAGTGCAAATATTATAAAAATTGGCAATATTGCTATTGTTGTAACTGAAAACTTTTTTTTTTTTTTGAAATCAGATTTTATGTATGAAGGTTTTCAGGAAATCCTTGCGGCTCGCGGCCAAACTGTAATTTCCCGAAAATCTAAATAAAAAAAAAAATAAAAAAATCTTTTTCAGCTATAAAAACATCTAAAGTGCAATTTTTTGTAATATTAGCACTCTAGTATACCCAAAAGTAACCACTGCTTACTATCAAAGATAACTATATACATCAGGAGGGATGATAAAAGATGAATTATAGTTCTATTTTCTGTCGTATTTGGCGCTTTGTGCTCTCAACATTTAACCCACGGGAGAATTGCTGCCAAAGTGGGCGATGAATCAGGGGGCGTCGTAGCCGCAAGGCCCACAAGCACAACAAAGGTCACTGAAGATCACTCTCAAAGCGGCGATACCAATAAAAAGACGCTGAAAAAATTAAGCCGACGAAATATTTATACATTTTGATATTGTTTACATGGCTATACAAAGCATAGTCACCAGTGTTGCTAACTCAGCTCTCCCCCAGGTAAAGAAAATAATGGTAATAGGGTAACGTCTCATCATGTTGGCAATACTGATTTTCACAAGTGCGTGGTTCGTATAGTATATTTCAACCAGTTTTATTTTCAAATTTAGATAATATATACGGAGATTTTCACAGATTTTTCAGGCAAGTTCTTGCAAATCTGATCCAAAAGGTTGGGGACCCCGGTTCTGCTACAAGCTGCCCTGCCCTGTGCGGGGCGCCCACCTTATTCTCCGGCTAAATGCTCATTGGCTCATTTCTACCCGCTTAAAACGGGGCACGTTTGAACATCGAACGCTCACTCCCAAATGTCTGCCCCAAAAGGCAAATGAATACATGAAAATAAAACAAGCTCCTTGTTTCTTATTTGAAAAAATATTTTATTTAATTTTTTGTACAACTCTACACAAATAACTTTGCTTGGGAACAATGTTTTTATATAGGAAAACTGCTTACATAATATTAAATATTTTTTTTTTCTAATCTTCAATTTTTTTATCCCGGAACATTCTGAAATGTAGTGGAATGTTCAGGAATAATCTGGAACGTTCAGGAACATCCCGGAACATCCCAGATCATAATGAACTAAAAACGGGATTATAGGCCGATTTCTAATAAAATTTTAGTAATTTCGAAGCTATATGTTCTATAGATTACAATAATAACACATAAATACAAATAAATAATGCTTCGTGCATCACATTGTCATAGATTTTTTTTCCATTTGCCCTCTATACCATAGAACTAAATGATTAAAGAAACTCAATCGAAAAAAATTTCACAGCCGAATAACAAAGTAAATTCTTCTGGCCGCGCGCCCCTATGTAAATAATGTAATACAGAAATCCATGTCAAGCTGTATTAAGACTTTATAATATTTAGCAAATAACGACATTTCATTCTAGCACCGAACTCGCCAGTCATTTTCACCATAGATAAAGCATTCTTTTCTCCCGCGCAAAACCACGGACAATAAGTACAGCGCGCAGATATGGCGTTAAATTTCCATCTCAGATTAATAATTTTCCCGCGCGAAGCGTCCACTCATGAATACATAATGGCGGCTTGGCGGGCAAACACGTCGTCGCAAGATGGCGACAACTGGAACGAAATTATTATGTAGATTGAAAGGTGATGGTGACAGGTTAGATAAGATGCGACCGTGTTATAAAGAACGAACGGTTGAATGCATCGCGGATAAGTGAGGTTAGGTAAGGATTTTTATTCGAAGGGTAGAAATAGATTATCACAGCCAAGCACGAAGAATTGAGGCTTTCTCTTTCTGGTATGCAGTTCAAAATAATTTTTTGAAGTTACAGATCTTATTATTTTAGTCACTTTATAATCCTGCTAGATTTAATAGTTATACCGACATAAACTGACTGTTGTATGTAGATTATCAGGGAACGTCTTTTAGGAGAACTGATTCCTTCGGTGTATAAAAATGAATGATGGTGGTTTTCTGAAATCAATCGTTAATATGAGCAAGTAAAATGTAAATCGCTTTGGTGTCAGTACACGGAAAAAAAGTGAGTATTGCTAATTTATTAAGAATCTCTTGAAATTATTGGTAATTCGGTTAAAAGCGGTATTGCAGTATATATATACAGTTGGTGTTCCACAAGGCAGTGTCTTAGGCCCGGTTTTATCCCTGATAATGATTTATGTAATCTAAACTCTCACGGCTCAGTCATTAGTTTCGCAGATGACACAGTCCTTCTCTTCCATGGAAAGTCGTGGGAGACTGTATTCGAAAAAGCTGAAGTAGGGATGAATAGGGTAAAACAATGGCTTGATTCAAATTCACTAACCTTAAATGACACAAAAACTAAATATATTAAATTTAAAATCCATAAGATAAGACAGATAATCTTAATTCAAACCTAAACATAAAAATTGTTCAAACGTAAACCAAGAGAATCCTTGCAACTGCCCAAAATACAAATGAAAAAGTACCTAGGAATAATTATTGATCGAAACCTAAAATGGAACTCCCAAGTTGAAAATATCAGCAACAAATAAAAATAAATCTAACCTATTTTTTCAAAACAATAATAAACATTTTAGATAAAGAACAACAAATTAAAATTTATTACGCCTTAAGCAAATCTCATCTACAATATAGTCTTATCGGATGGGGAAGTTCATGCGATTCCATTCTAAAACCAGTTCTCACAGCGAAAAAGGTAATTTTGAAAATTATACTTAGAGTCCCCATCAGAACCCTTACAGACTATGTTTTTAATTTCCTGAAAGTAATGTCTCTGAAACAATTTTATTAAAAAGATATTTCAATTTATGCATTAAAAAACCAGGATAACTTTGCACACATAAACTACAGTCCATTCACAAGATCCTCATTACAACATACATTTCACCAACCTACAACTAAAACGACTTTTGGGCAAAGAAATATGCAATATTTCTCTATAAAAACTATTTAATATCTCCACTCTTCCAATAAAAACAATTAAAAAAATAACCGACTTTAAAAGAAGTATTAAGATATGGGTTATGGACACGGGAAGGAAGAATATAGATAAAATGTTGCAACCTAACAAAGATTAACGGTATGTTATGTTTTAGCACTATACATTTTTCTTGTATAATGTTTTGTTTTTCTTCTTTTATTTCGCTTTATAATTTACCTTTTGTGTATTTTGAACGTTTACAAAAATTACTTAAAAAAAAATAAACGTACTAAAAAAAAACTTTACAAATTTACAAATTATAATTCACACAAATTATCATGTACAATGTGACCTTAGAACGGAGTACTAAAGTAAGGTCACATTCTTTTCAACAAAGGTAAAAAAAAATAAGAAAACATAGTGAAAATAAAAACGAAATGTCTAGAATTCTCTGTAATAATTTCAATTTCTATGAAACATGCTTAATAATATTTCACAACGAATTTAATTTATATGAGGAAAGTAAAAATGAAGAAAAAAAATATACTGGAATTCCTCATCATCCCAAACATATTAAATGAAGATTTATGTAGGTAATAAGAAACGGCGCAAGTCTCACACGTGAAACCACAATAAAACAAGCTATTGGATGTGAGGAACATACATTATAATGGAAATAAACGACTACTTCTCAAAAAACAATATCGGAAAAGATTTCAAGAATTCACCCAAGTTCAAGTTACAATTAAAGTTCAAGAATGTGTACGAGCATTATTAGTAATATTTCCCAAACATGAATAATGTCTTCACAGAGCTTTGAATTGCGGCGGAGAGGAAACTGTTGAGAACTGTTGAAGAGATATCAACTTTCCTTCAGGGGGTGGTTTGCTACCCTTACCTACCCCCGGGTGGGTGGCGGGCGGACTAAACGGATGAATGCTTAAGGGATGAATGATAAAAAGCGAATGGACCGCAAACGTAGATAATCCAAGACATAACGCTAATTTAAGACAGTTCCGAGACCGCTATAAAAGAGAAGTTTAATCAAATATATATCTATTGAAATTTATGCCCGTCCGAAATGGTAGGAATTTCGTTACCAGAGGGCGATAGTGAAGTTGGGTATTGTATTTCAGTTAGATATACGAATTAATTGATTTTTAAAGTTTTCAGCAGATATATTTTGTAATGAAGTGTGATTTGTGAAAAGCGACTGTGCATTGACGGATGATTAATTCTACAATGAGATTACAAAATAACCAACGGTTTCTGTAGGGGTAGGCAAAAATAATGGATCTTCACACAACTCTGTTTTAACACAAATGGCTAAATGTGTTCATTTTCTACTTATTTGGTCGAGAAATAAGAATATGCTTGGTTCCTACCGAAATGTCATTTATCCAGTTCCTACCTTTCCATAAACTTAATGACTAGCTGGAAACTATTCAAATTATGGAACAATTATATACGAATATTTTGCAAGTTCGAGTGTTTTGTTGTGAACCCAAAGGAAGAATTCGAACTATCATGGAAGCAAGTTGATCGTGATTTCGGTGTACAATAATCTCGGATTTTAGAACTCATTCGATGGTTTTGGCGACATTTACCTCGAGGTATGGCGGTGGGACTAAATATTGTGTTTGGGCTGTGTGCTCCTTTAGCAGAGATGTTAAGTGATAAGTGATTGGTCACCCTTTTTCCTTCAGCTTCAGAAATCCCACAATTTTAAGAATCCGTGTTTTGAAAGGCAATATTTAAATAAATATTATAAATAACTCTTTCAGTGAAATAAAACAAAAGTAACTTTGCATAGAACCACGAAATTATGCAATTTATTACGGCCGACCGGTTTCTACAGTTTAATTTTGTATCCTGATGATGCTTGTGTTGAACGAAACCTGTCGGTCGTAATAAATTAAATAAGTTAGTGGTTATTTACAAAGTTATTATCGTTTTATTTCATTAATATGTCAAACCACAAAGTGACTGCTTTCTAACAATATAATCCTTTCAGCTTCAAAAATCCTATAATCATAATAGCCTGTGATTTTCACGGGTTCGCACTAGGCCTTTTTTCGGAACCGGGATTACGGTGCCAGGACTTCTCGATTCCGGATTTAAATGTACTAATTATTACAATTTTTTATTTTTTTTTATTAATAATTTTTTTATAAGTCTTTTACATAGATTAGTTAACATACATTTTTAACTAATTTCAACCAATATAAAAGTAATTGCACAAAAAAAAAAACAGAAAAAATGCATGATACAATAAAAAAAATGTTTTGTGATTTTGAGATGTAGATTTCCTGTAGAGAACATCTAAAACTGACAGATGAATTGCATTAAAATTACGAGTAGTGCAAGAGAAGTGATAGCTCATCTGCCTAAATAATCCCGGAGTAGTGACCTCAGTCTAAATACTGAATGTTATTCAGGTTTCAATAAAACTTTCCTTACTTCAAAGAAAAACGCAATAAATATAGCCTCCCCAAAAATCTTCATATCCTGCATCCCAAGATCTCAAGAATATTGTGCAACAAATGACATGCTGCCAATAAAAAAAGATATTCCCATGGTTAAGAGCAAGGTCGTAAAACCAATAAAAATACCATAATTTCGGTATTAAAATAAGCTCAGCACCGGGATTACGGTGCCGACAAAGGTCCGGGATTTGTGGGATCCCGGTTTTCAAGATCCCGGGATTGAAAGTTCTAGTCTGTACTCGTATGAATAATTATAAAAAAAATGTATTCGTCGGTAAGAATACAACGAATAAAATGATTTCTACAATTATTACGCTTACACCTAAATGAACTCTAATTTAGCTAGGTTAAAGCACGTAAGTATATTCTGGCGTCGCGTGCGTACCTAAAGCAAGGTGTTCATTATACTTATAATGCAGATATAACCAAACTAACTAAATCTTATTATTTTTGTAGCGCAATCTTAATTGCCAAATCAGTGTTCCATTCTACTGGAGTCCTTGGAGCTAAATAATTAAACACGAAATAGTTATATGCAAAGTAAGGTTCATTGCTTTGAAAGCGTCTGTTTTAGAATATAATGTTATATAATCTAAATATTGGCGATATTGACGTGATCCGTCAAAAAAAACATTTTTTGTTTATATAATCTCCTTTTTTCAAGTAAACTATAGTGTTAAGTGATTAAACAGCATTGCCCTTCGGCACTAAGACTAAGTAGCTCTGTGAACATTCCCTTCAATTAAAAAATATCGTGAATGTGAAATGTGCTTGTCATCGTGATAGTTTAAGCAAAACAAAGAAACTTAAATCGTGCTGCAAAAAGGTTTTATACGACACAACTCTCTGCACCATTCAACGAACAGTTAATAAATAACAGTGCAAAATATAGTGAACTTTAAAAAAATATAATAATAAAACAAAAACTTGTAAAATAAAATAAATCCTGTGTCACCAATATATAACATATTAGTAATATTCACCAACCGTCAAAAGGTGTTGATAGCTCCGTGGGTTAAAACGCATCTTTCCCAAGGCGCCGCCCTCGGTTCGATCCTCATACCGGCGAAGATAATGAAACTTACTTTTTATTTATTTTTTTTGATTTTTGATAATAATAAGCTAAATTTTAACAATAAATTTTATTTTTTTTGTTAATAATAATAATACCAAAAAAAAAAAAAAAATTAACTAAGCTATCTTCAAAACAATAAATTTTATTGTTAATAATAATAATATCAATAAATCAATTTAACACCTATCGACACAAAAAATAAATATGGAGAACTTCACCTGCAGCAAGTGTCCAGAACCAATAATCACAAAGGAGTCAATGTTTTGGTGCTCTTCCTGCGAAGAGAGTCTTCACTTCGCCTGCGGCGGCATTACTGAGGGTCAATACCGGAAGCTCTCCCAAGAAAAACGCGCCAACACCAAATGCAGTGGATGTAAGACGGAACCTCGTCGAACGGCGCGTTCAACTTCCACATCGAGCAAAGAGCACGCAGCTCCTCCTGCCAACGTCAGCAAACCAGGACTAACCCCAGGGGAAACTCTTCTAATGGAGGAACTCCGCCAAATCAAGGTGGAACTCCAAGAGTTCAAGAGCATTCAATCAAAAGTGACAGTTTTATATGATGAATTCAAAGAATTCAAGAATTCAATGACCTTTTTCAACTCAAAAATGGAGGGTTTTGAGGACGAATTGAAAAAAGTAATGCATAAAATGAAAACCATAGATTCCGTCGAAAAGAAAAATATGGAACTCGAAGCAAAAGTGACAATGCTCGAGTTCAAACTCGACGATCAAGAACGTCAACAAAAAAATTTCGTTGCCGAAATAAGAGGAATATCGGAGGCTGAAGGAGAAAATTTACATAACATTCTTTTCAACATAAGTCAAGAAATACGCACAACCACCACTAAAAATGATATCGAGAGAACCTTTAGAGCTCCTGGTAGGCCAACCCCAACAAAAATCCGGCCTATAATTGTACGTTTCAAAGAAATTCACTTAAGAGATGAATTCTTAAGTTGTGTAAAAAGATACAATTTGAACGCCACAACAAAGGAAGACAAACTTAACACGAGCTCCATAGGCCTCTCCGGACCACGTACGCCAGTCTATATATCAGAACACTTAACAACAACAAATAAACGCTTACTTTACCTGGCGAAGAAGACGGCTACGGAAAAAAAGCTAGCTTACGTATGGGTGAAAGCGGGACGGGTCTACGTACGCCAAACAACAGAATCACGAGCTATCCACATTACCTCGGAAAATATTCTTCTCACACTATGACTCACTAATACAAGCAAACACACATTATTTTACTCAAACACCACACACACATCTGTACGTTCCCAAATCTTATCATTGTGGGTATACTTAAATAACTTTAAAAATGAAAATATAAATGATTAAAGTATCTTTTGATATCCCCGAAGAAACCATACTCACATGTAACAAAAATGTGATTGATAATCCCGAAGACATGAATAAATATTGTTGGGAATCGTACGGTCTGAAAATTATTCACCAAAACATTAGAAGTATTACCAACATTGATGACTTTCTCGTATTTCTTGACCAACTCAATTTCAAATTCGATTTGCTAGTTCTAACTGAGTGCTGGATTAATAAATACTTCACTGCCAAAAACATACAAAATTATACTGAGTACCACACAACCAGTATAATAAATAAAGCTAGTGGTATAGTAATCTATGTCAGGAACGGTATACAGACGCAAGTTGATGAACTCATCTTAACACAAGCAAATTGTCTAAAAATCGTGCTTAACAAAAACCTATGCATTTTTACAATCTATAGATCACCATCATTTCACAACATCGATTCATTTTTAAATTCACTCCACTCTATCATTAACAACACAGAAAACCCAAAACACCAAATAATCATTGGAGACTTGAATATTAATACTATTCTTGACAATCATCGCCAATCCGATGATTATTTATGTTTTCTCACTGAAAACGCTTTTACTCCGATAATTGACACCCCCACTCGAGTACAAGGTGCAAGTAAATCATGCTTGGATCACATCAACATTAAAAACATTGATTTCGCAGACTCATTTGTTATACACACAACAATTTCAGATCATTATACCACAGCGCTCGGCCTAAGAAATAAACCTTCCTCTCCTTCTAAAAACAAATATATTTCTAAAATAAATTATCACGCACTAATTGAGGAGCTGACAACAGAAAAGTGGCAAAACGTAATAAACCAGACTGACACTGAGCAAGCAATGCAGCAATTTATCACTAAATTACAATACTACATATCTAATCACACTACTAATAAAGTTATACCGAACAAAAAATTTAAACTCATGCCATGGATCACCCCTGGCCTAGTCAAATCCATCCACAGACGTAATCAAATGCATAAAAATGCTAAAAGATAACCAGATAATATTCTAGTTCAAGAACAATATAAGAAATATAGAAACATATGTAAAAAACTAATTATTTCCACTAAAGAAAATTTCTACAAAAAACATATATACGAAAACACCATAACTCCAAAACGTTTCTGGGAAATATTTCGTCAAATTACCAAAACAAAAAACAGCAAATCGTCTTTCATACAATCATTTGATATGAAAAACACAAGTACTACTAACCCCAAATTGATGGCTAATTTTGCTAATCAATATTTCACTTCAGTAGGAGCCTCTCTCGCAAATAAAATCCTTGAAAAATGTAAGAAAACTGAATCTGAACTAGCCAACATACCTTCAACTGATCTTAATCTTAAAACAGACGAGATTCAAACAACGATTAATGAAGTCATGAAAATGATAGATGAGCTGAAGCCATCGAATGCTTGTGGGCCAGACAAAATTTCCTCAAATCTGCTGAAAGTATTGAAACCACTTATAGCGAGTCCCATTGCATACATTTGTAATCTTAGTTTCAAGACAGGCACATTCCCAAACCACTTAAAACAATCAGTTGTTATATTGATTCATAAAAATGGAAACAAATCGGATATACATAATTATCGGCCAATATCTCTACTCAACTCATTCTCAAAAATTATCGAGAAAATCGCAAAAAATCGTCTCACCCTCTATCTTGAAAGACATAAAATCTTATCTAATAACCAGTTCGGCTTTCGTCCAGGTCTAGGAACAGAAAATGCTATTGCTAAGCTGGCGGATATTATTTCCAATAATATTGACCGGGGTAATAAATCCATCGCTCTCTTTTTAGATCTTGCCAAAGCTTTTGATACCATCTCGCATAAAATACTTCTAAAAAAACTAAAGGCTATAGGTGTTCAGGGACTGCTATACAAATGGATGGATAGTTACTTAACTAACAGATACCAACAAGTTAAAATTAATGATAATGTTAGCGATCCAGCCCTTGTAGAATTTGGTGTACCCCAAGGGAGTACCTTAGGACCTATTTTGTTCAGTATTTATATCAATGATCTGTGTAACAGCAATTTTTCCAATCATATTATAACATTTGCAGATGACACTGTCCTAATATTTGAAGGAAAAACATGGAATGATGTACACTGCAAAGCAGAAAGTGGATTAAAACAGCTAAAACTTTGGTTAGACTATAATCTGCTGACACTCAATTCGGAAAAAACTAAATTCATACGATTTAGTGCGACAGAAGCGGGCCAACCCGAGGAAGCACATAATATTTTTATACATAAATGCATTGACTCCACTAACTGTAATTGCTATAAATTGGAATGCGTAGACAGTATAAAATACCTTGGTGTTATATTAGACAAATATCTTAGATGGGACGGACAAATAGATCTAGTTGCCACAAAGGTTAGAAAGCTTACGTACATGTTTATGACAATCAGAAATATCTTACGTAAAAAAGAATTGAAACTCATCTATGATGCTATGTGTGGGTCACTTCTAGACTATGCATCCTTAGGTTGGGGTGGGTGTGCAAAAACTGTTTTGGACAAATTAGCAAAAGCTCAAAAATCACTACTAAGGGTAATCCTCAAAAAACCATTTAGATATCATAGCGATGCACTATTTGAAGAATTCCGAGTTCTGGATGTTAGACAACTATACATGAGAAAATTAATTTTAAACACCCATCAAAAACGCCACCTCTACCCATCTATTAACCACTCTCACGACACCCGCCACTCACGGAGAAATCCAATTGTACCACTCACAACTAAAACATCTCTCGCTCAAAGACACTTCTCATTCTTAGGTCCAAAACTATACAACTTCATGCCCGATGCTTGGAAAAAGGAAAACACAGCTATTCTTCATAAATTGACCACTAATTGGTTTCATCAATTAGGTAGAAAGGAGAGTGAACTTTTACTACACAAAAAATGAAATCAAACACAAACCAAAAACAACAACAAAAACTCCAACAAAACAGTAAAAGATACGTTTATGTTATAATCTTTATCATTATATGTATATATGTACTTACCTAATACTTTTAAATTAGAATGCTACCCAAGCAGCAGTTAATCTTATGTTTAATGTAATATTTTATTTTATGGTATTTCTTCTCTTTGTTATTCATATTTATACAAACATGTTAGTAGGCTTAGGCACCAGTTAAAAGTACAAATACCTATTATTTCATTATTATTGTAATACTATACTTATCAAACAACTTATCAAAATGTTAATACTCATACTAATTTGACTGTCCTAAAACGGGAATCCTCCTAGTTGGGCAGTCAAAACATTTCTTAAATAATGTATTTAAATGTATAATCTTTTACTAAATAAAAAAAAAAAAAAAAAAAAAAAAAAAAAAAAAAAAAAAAAAAAAAAAAAATTAATTTTATATAATCTCAACTAAATAAATGAATACTTGCCATAGACATATGAATATTAGTAGACCTGCCCTAAGTGATTAAAAGCGTATTATTCCCCACTCCCCATACCGGTTCCACTGGAGCCGGCTGTGCTTGCGTATGGCCTCAAGTGAATTTAGAAAACGTGACGTCATCATTCTTGTGCGAACTATGGTCGAGGCATCATCGGTTCATTTTACGAAATAACACGGCAAAATGGTGGCTTGTGCTATGAAAACTTGTAAAAATAGATGTGAAAAAGAGAATAAACCCAATTGTCGTATTACATTCCATATATAAGCATTATTTTACTTTATTTTAAGCATATTCACATCGTATAATATGGATCAGTTGTAGAAACATATACTATCACATCGTGATACGTCTGGACGCAAAACACAAAGCCGTTTGAATAAGAATCAGGGATGTGCCTTCGCCTTTTGCGCTTTGATAACATACATAATCATCATTTGAAACTTCTATTTTTTCATCTGTTATATCTTGCTGGAACTCCGTCGTATTAATAAAGGATAATAAACCAATCATTTTTAAATTTATTCCACTTTAATGGCGTTATTACTAAACGAGTTTTGAATTTTACACAACTCATAAACAACACTTAATATAGGATAAATGGCTGGTTATCAACTGTGAAAAATTGGTATGTTTGGAAGTAAAATTTGGATACAGTGAGCATGTTTGGAATGAAAAATGTATGTGTCATTAATGCTGTCCGATGATAATTTTTATCTATTCAAATTAAAAATATTATATTTTTCTATCGCACGTCGCCACCGATCATATATTATCTTTGGAACATTCTATCACACGTCGCAACGGACCACGTGTTAGGTACGCGCGTTATTTCGCATGTACGGTACTGCTAGAACGAGAAGGAGTGCATATCACGTAATGCGCTAGGTATACCGAGTGGCGATGTGTGATAGAAAAACATGTTTTTGTTTTTAATTGAAAAAGTGTCATCGGACGGCAAAATGATGTCCAAATTTTTACTCCAAATACTCTTAGGAATCGCTGGTAAAAGCTGTGTGTATATAATTTCATTTGTTTTTTTAGTTGTTTTACATTTCTATTATCTTCTTAAAAGTGAAATGTTATATATTTTCATAAAGATTTCATTATTTTATTATTACTAGGAACAGAGCGGTTGTGACAACCCTCCAACATTGGTCGAATGTAGCGATTCTCAAGTGTGCTCATGGTTGGTTGATGGGAAGTAAATTATGAACATTTATAAAAGTGTCTTAACTAAATACGTAAACGAAATATTCGACTCTGAAAATAGAAGAAATTTATTTTGCCGAATTTGGACTTCGCAAATTTGTTCATAACGTGGCGAGTAATTTGCGCTCCTATGTAAAAATGTCTATTCATTCAAAAGCAGATTTTACTTTTTAGAACTAAATGGTGATATTATAATGCGAGATGCCTATTTACTGTCAGATTGATTTATTGACGAATCACAGTCTGCTTTCCTCTCTGCGTCCCGCAACTCTTGTTTTAACCCCTCGTCCTTAACTTCTCGTCTATTAATATTCATATGTCTGTGATACTTGCTTAATATTTCCAACGCAGCCAAACATTAAACCGAGAATTTTTGCCATAAAACCATAGATTCAATATTATAATTTATTTAAATGATTTACGAACATCGTAAATCAGTTAGTTAAGTCGCGGTCCCAACATACTTTATTTCAATTATTTAGTTTGGTTCGGGCCCAAGTGCTCCGAGATAAATCTGAATGACCGTTAAAATATTGTTACTACAAATGTCTGGAGGGTCATAACAGCGGCCCAGCCAGTACAGCCACTGAAGAGATAAAAATATAGAATTGTGTCATGGGCGAGCCCGTGCGCCCGAAGTAAGCTCAATTTTTCCCTACTTTCGAATAAAATGTCTTCACAAATCGAAAATATTTCCCAAGCCTAGGAGGCTAAAGGTGTTAATAGTGTCTGCGCTTTGTAGCTGTAAGACATGTTTTAGCAATGCAAAAGATTATTTATTTATTAATTTTATTATGGCCATTTGTACATGCAAGTATAAAAATGTCTAATTTATTATTAAATACATAACATTCATACCTTATTAAAATTTAAATTAATTATTGCATTTTCGTTTCATTAATATGGCTATGTGTCCATAGTGCAGATTTTATGGTTTATATAGGGAATAAATATTATATAAATTTTTAGAAATATATAGGGAATAAATATTGAATTCCTTTGTATAGTAAACTATTTTTTGGTTTTGTCCTTTTTTGGTAGCCTATTTTTATTTCACGTTCTTGTGTTATGTCTGTGAATGTCCTTGTTGTATATTATTTTCTTTGACAAATGTTTTGGTATTATTTGATACGGTTGTTTATTATTTTATGCATAAATATCATCGCGTTATTATTCTATTCACTATTAGGCGCTATTGCGTACTAATATTCTGTCGGAACGTGTTCTACTATTAGAAGAACACGTAAAGTGGTGCGCGTTGACCGGATTCGGTAATTTTCGGTCGTTCGGCGTTAGAGCGTTGTGAGCTCTAGAGGTAAAAAAGTGGAACTTATTTTTCCGTTCCTCGATTTTCTTCACATCTTTTTTTAATCTAATTATCATACATCGTCGTAATGATCATAAACATTGCATGCAAAAGAAATGATGGTGATAGATTGTGTCAGCAATGTTGAGAATTATGTGGATTATTAGCGTTTGTTTCTCGGAAATCGATTATTTTACTGTGAGTGTTGACTTTTATTATTGCTTTCTGATAACGTTATCAAAGAGTTAAACAAAGAATTATTAAGCGCCCTAATATCTTTACCAAACGGCGCTATATAAATATATAATAATAATAATAATGGAAATGTGTCACATCGGTTTCTTTCAAATGGTAGACGAATCCTTTAAAATTATTTGTGATCTGGTTAAATCGGGATTGCAGGTCGTTTCCTGATATTTTTGTAGTAAATTCCTAATATATCGGAACACGTGTTAATGCACCTGCATTTTATTTGATAATATGAACTGACGAAATGCGAAAATATTAGGAATTTATTTATTAATTTTATTTTTGTAATTTGTACATTTAAGTTTACAAATGACTAATTAATTTTGTTACATATAAATATACTATATTTTTTCTTGCTTGATGTGGCTCCTACACAATATCTTGAACTTTTCAATTGGGGCAGACTTTATATTTTCCGGCAGCGCATTATAGTATTTCATCCCTTTATATAGTCCCTATTCTGAGTATTCGCCTTGTCCTTTTTGGTAGCCTGATTTCATTGCACGTCCTTGTTTTATGTTCGTGTATGTCCTTGTTGTATACAATTTTATTTGAAAAATATTTGGGTAGCAGGTTGTTTACTATTTTATGTACAAATATTATCGTGTTCAAGGTCAACATCTGTTTCACCGTTAGCCAAATTAGTTCCTTTAAAATTTTTATTTATTTTTGAATATCTATTTCGTCTGAGTATTGTTCTTATTATAAACACGTGTTCTGACATTGTGATAAAATATTTGTATTTTGGCTCAATTGGCCTCTTTATCATCAAGGACCTTACGAATAATTTGAAGAAATTATAATAGATTTGCAATAATCATTTCTAAGGATTATCTCAATTCAGTGGGCCCAGCACTGTACAGAATCCGTTTCTCCACTACCCCCGGATACGCGAATTGGTGTCTGGTGTTACAATCAAATATAAATATATATTTTTTAGGTAATGATTAAATATAAGACACCAGGGGCACCTCGTGGTACGAAAAGCCTGTTTTATTTATCAACAACGATAGCCGTGAGGCCATTTACGCAATTCAAATGCTGGGGTTTAGGATCCAAGGGACCTATCGTTGCTTATTTTGTCCATCAGATAGGCCCTCTTGGCCTAAAAAAACCCTAAAGTAGTACGTAAAATTATGTTTCAAAGTACACATGGAAAAAATCTTCGATGTTTTCGTAAAAGCTGATCATGTATTTCTTCTTCTCGTGTTGGGTATATTTTCACTATTTATTGAAAGTTCTTATTTTATTGAGTGCCTACATTTATTTTCCTTTTTATTTATATGCGATACCTCCTCAAGCGTCCCTGTCTACAGACATTGTAAAGGCAGGGGAGCTATGTCGCCACCCGGTTGTGCAGTTTTGCGAGTCGGGTTAAGGTAGGGTCTGTAGGAAGGGATTTATTAATGCAGGTCTTGAAGAAGACCGGATGCCGAGGATACAGGAGGGAGAACAGATGCCGGTAGCTCGTTCCACATGCGAGCCGTCTTACACAAAAATGGGTCGAAGAAGCAGCCCATTCTCACGAAGCCAATATCAACTGTGATCGGGTTTAAGTTCGTTCGTTTACGTCGACTTTCACGCACATAATAAAATAATATTTTATGTATAATTTAAAAAAAAAAACCTACCTACGTCTCTACTTCAATGACAATTATTTTTCAAACTTTCTTCAGGTAGGTAGAAAGAAGGAGCGTACAGGCCAGTGGCTTAGTTATTGCCCAGGTGGAAATACATAGATATACATTCATCTTCATTGTGTACGTTTACCATAAATATTCCTTCATCCGGTACATTTACCAGAAATCAGCATTCTACCCAGGAAAAGTCTTTCCTAGCGTAGTGGCAACATATAAAACTATTTGACTTTTGCATTGCATTTAAAATTTAAATACTGTTCGCATTTAATGGGCAGTACCCTATTAACAATCATGCCTTGGTTCATAGCGAGATTACGCCGCCCTTAACTGAAACAACCCTTATCATTTCGAATATTCCTCTGTCATAAAATTACTTATTGTTCGCTTGTACTGTAATTATTCATTCTTCTAAACAACGGTATGTTTATAAATTTTCCATTATAAATCTCAAACACGCCGATAAAAGCATCTCGTTGGGAAGTTCTTATTTTCCACCGAATTATTCTAAGTGGCTACTAGCTAAAAAGGCTCTTACTTGGGGATAAAACACGATGTCAACTGCTACCAAACCAAATATTCTTGCAACGGGGTAAATTGTTCGGATTAATAAGGGCTGAAAAGGGGTGAACATTCATTTTACATGAGGTCTAAAATAATATCAAAATGAGTTAATAATTTTACTGTGGCTACTTACGATGATTTATTAAAATTTTAACAAAATAATCCCACAGTACTTTTTCGAATTGATTTATTACATTTCGTGTGTGGGACTTGTTGAAAACAATGTGTGAAATGTAATGAAATTATAATGTGAACTTGGCACGAAAGCTGTGAATAATTTGACAGATTAATTATTTTTAAGTTGTAGGCTGCTGTGAAATGCGATTAGATATAATCACTATAATTTCGGATTAATTATTGCACCAGCGATAAAATAATCCGATATAATTATATCGTAAAGTCTACCAAGCAGAAAAAAAAGTGCGAAACACGTATAAATGTTTTATTGCTATGTGTTTTGCCTATAAACTGGAGCCAGGAGCTATTTCATAATTTATTTTTATTTATTTATTTTTTTACTTTATTTATTTTAATTTCTTTACATATATTATACATATTAATAGATAGTATATAATAACATAATATATAATACCAAATAGTATACACAAGAAATGAAAACCCACTAAGGCACTGCCTGAGTGTGGGTAATATAAAACGATTACTATATTTCAAGTACCTTTCAAGTATAATATACATTAGTAGAATTTTTTTTTTTATAGTTATTATTAAAAGTAAAGAGAAAACATTATGTACAATAGTTTATAAAGTTTCAGCAAGTAAGTTGTAGAAAGGATCAATAAATTTATAGTAAAAGCGTTTCAATATCTGCGTCATTCAGCCATAATTTTACCTCTTTAATATATTCTATCTTTTTATTTATCATTTGAGTTTGTAGTGGTAGAAGGTTAAATGTTACTTACAAATCTAATTAAATGTAATTACCACCTATAATGGCTATTTGCCAATCGCTGTTAGAATACGGTACTATCGGATGGGTCAGTGCAAGTTACTAAATCCTAAAATTGTTCATTAAAACCTAAAAATGCCATAATGAAAGATATTCTGAAAATGCCATAGTGAAATGTCCTTGTAAGAACTGGCACTGACGAAATCTTCAACAATTTTAATATCATGTCAATTAAACAATTCTATTCTAAAACAATAATCAGTTAAATCCATAAATACAAAACACAATAAATAACAACTAACACGTATATTAGAAACATTAGATCTCAAGAGTCAAAACATATCCAACAAGTTACTACAAATACAACATTTGGGTAAAATAGCTTCCTATGCTATAGTACCTACTAAACTCTACAAAAAAAATCTCCCTCTCATTCGAAACTCACAAAAATATTATAACGTTTACATCTCAAATAAAAAAAGCTCGATTGAAAACATACGGAGATCAAAAATATAGAAAATATAATATAAGACACCAAATACAGACTGAAACTACTCAACTGAACAGAATAACGCCATGTAACATATTTATAATTATTTCAAAAGAACACTACTTTATATGTTTATAACTACATCATATTATCCATACAACTAAATTTTAATAATGTCTAAATGCAATCCTCAGTACGGGAGATCAAAATTCAAAAAAACATTTATTGCACAAAAATACCTTGAACCTTGTAGCGTGTTTATGTGTTGAGTTTTTTTTGTGGGAACTTTTCTGGAGATGATCAAACTAACAGGCATAACTCCATTATATAGATGTCCGTCTCTATCAGAAGTTTGTTATTTTTTTGAATCCAGGTGATCAGAGTTTATAATTTTTCGTAGGCCCCTCTTTTGGATGATAAAAACATCTTTGGCGTTTACTGAGTTTCCCAAAAAACTATTTCGTATTTTATCATTGAGTATACGTATCCATAGTATGTGGTGATTATTGACTCAATGTTTATGATATTTTTTTAGGGCGCCTAGAAGAAAAGAAAAGCTACTGATTTTTGCTACAACTTTAGATACATGTTCTTTCCAGTTTATATTTGCATCTAGTTGTATTCCCAGCAGTGAACAAGTTTGGGAAGGTTCGATATAATTGTTATAAAAGTTAACATTTATGTTTATAGGTGTAGCTTGTACTGGACAAAATTTTAGAAGTTCAGTTTAAGTTCAAGATCCCAGTGAATATATCATTATGTCTATTTGTAACAAAAAATGACGATTATAACACTATTATTATTATTGAAACGGTATAATATTATATAATGGACTTATTTTTATGTTGATTGTGAAGTCAAAATGAATGCAAGTTACCTGTTCAGTCAGAGAAACCTGTACCTAATATAGTGCTCAGTGTTTGTCTATCTATCTTACTATCTAGTTATATGGCAAATACCTCGGGCCAATGTTCCCGAACTCAGGTCGGTCGGTCGGTCGGTCCGTTGGTTGGCCTGGCCGGGCCGGGATCGAACCCACGGGGAATAATTAATTTCAATCACTGTGCCACCGGCGTCGCTAATGACGTCGCAAGGGACGGACCAATCACACCACTAGACGTCCTTTTAAACCCGATGGAGGTTTTTATACCCGCTGACAAGTTGTCTACGTCCTTTATCATAGTTCACCGTTTACGAAAAAATCGAGATACTATAACGTGTAATGATTCGTGGCGTTTTATTATGTGGCATTCGATGAGTAGAAAATAATGCAGGAAATGAAAAAAAATAATTATTGATAAAGGAGAAAATATCGAAACATGTGATATATGTATCTATAAAAATGAAAATGAAAATGTTTGGTTGTTCAAAATTTAAAATCTCTGAAAGTTGATCACCGATTATTTCGAAATTTCGACACGTTGCATTCGAATACGCGTGTGTTTTTATATACCTACATTATATAGAGGTCACCTGTGGTAGGTAAAAACATGCCTTTTTTGAAAAATAGCTCCATCTGTTGGACAAACATGCTTTTTTTTATAACAGCGCCATCTGTTGGACGTAAAAGCAACACACGCTATTGTTTCTGTATCTGCACAAACATACTAAGCTACAGCAACGCGTGGCGGGGTTCAGCTAGTGTATATATATTTTAAAAATATTTTTTTTCAATCCATACAATACGATTTTTTGCAATATTATTCATTCGTAATGTAGGCTGGTGCTTGTGCTTAGGAAAGGAGTAATCGTTAAAATAATAATAATAAAAAACTGTATATTAAAACCAAAAATATATAAGTCGAAAATAAAATTAAAAGTATCAATCAATATATAAGTATACGGAGAAAAATTAGTTTTACTAATTTATTAAAAATCTCTTTATAAATGGGATCGCAGGCCGATTCCTGTTAAACTTTTAGTACATTCCTAATATATTGGAACACGTGTTCATGCACCTGCACTATCTCTTGATAATATATAATGACGAAATGCTAAAATATTATGATTTTTACGAACACGTTTTCCGACATCGTCACATAATATATTCATCTTTTACTAAAATATAAAGAGGAAACCTATCAATTAATGGCATGCCGTCCCGTTTTTAACCGGATTACGAATAATTTGAAGAGATTCTTAATAAATTAGCAATCTTTTATCGTGTACCTACACAAAAACGAGAAACATGAATAACAATTGAAAGAATTAAGATTTTTACGTAGTGATGCAATGATTAGTGCAGCATTTGATTCATTTCTTGTATTTTATTTACTGCGATAAAAGTGAGAAAATAGCAGAGCTACAACCCCTTGAATCAGTACTCAAAGGTTGCAGGTTTGAAATCTGACGTGGGTACAAGCGATATTTGATGACGGTGAAATAATGGAATTTAAAATTTGTCAGATTATTCTGAACCGTAGGATTTTGTTTCTCTTAAAATATAAAAAATTTGTTCACCAACCCTTCTTTGATCTCGTGCTTTAATTTCATGCTATAAGTCACTCCGTCTTTTCCTCCCTTTATTTTGGATTACACACTTATATGTGGCAGGACTGTTGTAAATTGTACAAATTGAACACTTGAACACACATCATTGTCGCTGTTACCAGTTCCCAGTTGCCATAGCATTGATATCGATTGTTCAGCAGCAGCACTTAGTGGCTGGAGTCAACCTCGTAATAAACCCAAGTTATTGGCTTTATAGACGATAGGGGCTTTTTGATAACGAATATTCCGTTGCCACAACAAACATAGGGTTTCGCAGTCCACAGGTTAAAAGTGAAATTCTTAGGGTGATGCACTACGTCGTGTAACATTTCAAATCGGGCTACTAACAATAACACTTCTTTTGAACCCCAGTCGCCTGTTTTCATTTATGCACGAAAAATAAAATATCGCAAGAAATTAATTTGCCACGTTATACAATAACACAATAATTGAAAGAGGTTCGCAAGTAGGAGATTTTGAACTTCAAAGGAGTTTTTATGGGTCTGATTCATGATATCAAAAGAATGCTCGATTGTTTCAAAGGCCAAGTTGTGTTCCAAACGCAGTATTTAATTAAAGCATCTCAATGTTTTATTGAGTTCATATCTTCTAATTCTAGTGAAAAAATCGCGCATAGTTTGAGTTTTTTTGCTGTTGAAAGTTTTGATGCTTGGGAAAACTTATAAAAATTAAAATACTGATATAATTATATAGATAATATATATAAATTGAAGTTTTAAAAAAAAATAAAACGTGTAATTATAATATTTTTATTTTATAAATTTTAAAAGATTACAATTTTGGTGATGTATTATGGTAGTCTTGCATGATTTGAAATGAAAACAAAAACGTATATAAAATATGACGTTTTCAGTGGAAATTTTAAACCAAACATAAAAAAATATGTACCCACTAATATTTTAAAAAGAAAAGTTTTATGAAAGTATATAATAAATATTATGCAATCGAAAACAAAACAAGGATATTAATGATGGATGGCATTGCACAATCGATGTAAGTAAATACTACTACAGATGTACTGTTGACGTTGACTTATAAGAAAATATATCTGTTTCGGTGTATTTTAGAAAAAAATTGATATATTTTTTGAAATCGTTAATGTTGAGACGTCTTTTAAAAAAATATATGAAGCATATTTATGATTTACAATTATTAAGTATGTGAATATTTAAGTACTTACTTACAAATCTTATGATTTCAGAGGAAATTTTGGTTTTCATTTATTAAATAAGAGAAAATTAGAAACGCACTTCTTTGGACGTGAAGTGCTATTCACAGAACTACTAGTTATATAAGGTTAGATTGTATAGCGTATCTAAAGCGCACTTGAAGTGAACCTTCTCAAAATTAGTTTAGATTGTATAGCGTATCTAAAGTGCACTCGAGGTGAACCTTCATAAAATTGGATTAGATTGTATAGCGTATCCAAAGTGCACTCGAGGTGAACCTTCATAAAATTGGGTTAGATTGTATAGCGTATCTAAGGTGCACTTCAGGTGAACCTTCACAAAATTAGGTTAGATTATGTAGCGTATCTAAAGTGCACTCGAGGTGAATCTTCATAAAATTGGATTAGATTGTATAGCGTATCCAAAGTGCACTCGAGATGAACCTTCATAAAATTGGGTTAGATTGTATAGCGTATCTAAGGTGCACTTCAGGTGAACCTTCACAAAATTAGGTTAGATTATATAGCGTATCTAAAGTGCACTCGAGGTGAACCTTCATAAAATTGGATTAGATTGTATAGCGTATCCAAAGTGCACTCGAGGTGAACCTTCATAAAATTGGGTTAGATTGTATAGCGTATCTAAGGTGCACTTCAGGTGAACCTTCACAAAATTAGGTTAGATTATATAGCATATCTAAAGTGCACTCGAGGTGAACCTTCATAAAATTGGGTTAGATTATATAGCGTATCTAAAGTGCACTCGAGGTGAACCTTCATAAAATTGGGTTAGATTGTATAGCGTATCTAAGGCGCACTTGAGGTGAACCTTCATAAAATTGGGTTAGATTGTATAGCGTATCTAAGGCGCACTTGAGGTGAACCTTCATAAAATTGGGTTAGATTGTATAGCGTATCTAAGGCGCACTTGAGGTGAACCTTCACAAAATTGAGTCAGATTGTGTAGCGTATCTAAGGCGCACTTGAGGTAACCCTCATAAAATTGCGCTACATAAATGAAATATTATTCAATTCATCCGGAGCATATCCGAAGCATTCTTCCGGCTTGTAGAATCCACAGGTCTTACTGTTTTTGTTCGTGAAATATTAAATAAGCCGTTCATAACACACCAGTACAGGAAGCTTAATAAATTGATATTGCCCTGATTAAAACGAAAAACCTACATATTTTATTTTAAATTGGTCGAAAGCTTAATAAAAACTTTTATTCGAAATGCTGACTGCGATTCCGGTTGATGAAGTTGTTGAAAATGAGATATACAAATATACACCAACTGCAAGTGACAGATAGAAGAAAATAGTTATGCGCGTAGTTTCAGCGATCTGAGAAAATAGTATGATTTATATCCTGCTGAAATAAATAACAAAATTAAACATTATTTACTATTGTAATGTTTCGATTTGTTCTTCTGGCATTAAATAGTTTCTCCAATCTCCTTGAAAGGACACAAAAACAAAAACTCACATGGCTTCTTAAAAGACTTTATTTGCATCTACAGATCGAACTGACCCTGTTCACATTGCAATGAACGCAGGAATAATCTTCCAAGACAACCGTCCCACCTACCTACCGCAAAGAGTTGTGTAAACAAAACTGAAGGTTTAACATCACAACGGACCTCTTCATTGTATTATACGAATTATTATCTAGACTTAAAAACATAAATATGTTGCGACAGAGAACCGCCAGTATTCGAATGAATGCGGGCCGAAGCATCCAAGATGGCGACCCCACCAAATACCCTATAATATTAACAATACCTCCAACTCTGACACTTCCCTTACATTCTGATGTGTTTTTAACATCAACACTGACGATGATTTATAAGTTCAACATGAACAGAATGCCGCATGGAAATATCACACATTTTCTGAATTATGTTTTTCGTAGAATAATCCAGTTTTTTATGTAATCAAGAACATTTTAATGGCTAGGATTTAACGAACTCGTATTATATTTCACCAACTAACCTGTCCACGTTTTTTTGCATCCTGAAAAACGACTTTGTTTTTGTTGTTTGTAATAATCATACCAGTAAATTGCACACACAGAATTTACTTTTTGGAACATTTTAAAATATTAAATAAACACCGCCACCAAGTACTAAATAAATTCAATTTTCCGACATTGAAAGTAATGTCAATGCCAATAAGCTACACTATCGCTTGTAGCGGCCAGCGTTGTTGAAAATGCCACTATTTCACTGGATTCGACGTATTATCATAATTATAGGTTACTTGGTTTTAGTCTAATCCTCCCTGTAAGCTCCCGGTGTTGACCAGAGACTGGCCCTTACCGTTCCCATGAGAATTGTGACAAATTTTAAGTTGCTAATACGATATTGTTTGTTTCAGGAATGAGGGCATCAGACCAGGACTGCGGGCAGGAGGAACTCGCCAGGTGTGCCAGACCCCTGCAAGTTCTCTCAGACACTTCTGACCTCAGCTTCGTCTCCAAGAAGGAGGAACTTGACCAGCTCTGCCCGTGAGTACCTAACCTACCTTATTAATACGTCCCTTTTTCTGAAAGTATTATTATCGCAATGAATGTACAGTTCAAGATTATTATAAACGAAAGTGGCGCCCTCTCTTATTTTCAAAAAGAACCGTTGAAGTTTTCAAACCGCGGCAGCGTGTTTTTATTTGCTAGTTATTATTTATTTCTGTATACATGGCAGTGTTTTATGTAGATACTATGTTTACTTGCCACGACTAAGCAACAATGGTACAATAAATTAACGGCGTGTATAAATTACCGTAAATAATTGAAGTTTCTGTTCATAGAGGACCTTCACTAATCAAACCCATCATTGACATTTTACTGATTATTACGTTTGGATAGTAATAATTTGAAATAAAAGTAGTTTATTAAATAAATATCAATGTAAAACTTTTATTATGCAGTCCAAGAGTTCCATTAATGATGGACTAAAATAGTGAAGGGTGAGAAGAATTCGGAGGTATCTGGTTAATCATGTCACTAAGCATAGCTAAAGCCATTAAAAGCAAAATTTTGATTTTAAATTTGATTAACCTACTTATCCCATTTTCAATATATAAAATTAGGTAAAAGCAAGATAAAAGTATGTTTTTCAATGATTATGCGGAGATTAATCGATTTTTGTCCTCACGATCAATTAATAAAACATCAATTTAAGAATGTTTTGTCGATTTGCCTTGATAATATATCACGATGATACAAAGATTTTGTAATGCAAAAATATTCGGATTTTCATGAACACGTGTTTACCGAAATCACGATAGTATATTTTTATTTTACTGAAAGTTTATCAGGAAATCTGTTAATTCATTCCTACGTCCTGCAATCCCGTTTTTAACCGGAATTGTAATATTTTTTCTCCGTGTACGTATATACAGATACACACAATACTGTGTATGTATTGCTCACCTCAACTCAAATCAACAATAATTTCTTTGATTGATGAACTAATTTCATCCAATGGCAATAATTGCGGAATAACATTCTTTATCTGTTGAACCCATATTGTACTCGCATCAAATACGAGTAGAAGGATTTGATGAAATGCCGGTTTGGATAAAATACTTTATTTTATATTTGTTTTATCAGCTAAAATTGACATTTGCAAATGGTGGTGCTAAATTCTTTCTGATAGTATTTGTTAACCGTTCATAAAAAAGCAATATGGGATACCATAAATCACAAACTTTACACTATTATTTCTCTGCGTCGGAGAGACGAATCGATCTTCAAAAATGTACCGTAATCCATTTAATAAAATTAATCCAGCCAATTTATATCGGGTTAGTGTCAGATTACATGTTAATCACGATGGGAAAGTTTACTTTTCCCAAAAGCTTTTTTTAATCGAGTGGTTGTGATAATATCACGGCTTAGGTTATAACAAAAACCACTTTCTCACAAAGACAATACACATACATCGCACCAAAAATATACAATGCACTAAATAACGACATCAAAAGATCCAGTACACGTACTCACTTTGCAACCGGTGTCCAAAAATGGATGTCCGGAAAGGGTCGAAATTTCTTTAAAGAATTTCTTTGAGGTATTTCTTTAAAGAATTTCTTTAAAGAACGTAGGTTATAAAACCAATAAAAGTTTTTGTTTTTAAAGAAATATATATATAATTACTATAATATTAGTAGCCGAAAGTTTAAAAACTTTTTACATAAATTAATTAAAACTGTTTGGTACCACTGTACGGCATACAAGTTCCATGTACCTACTGTGCTACCTTTATGTTAATGTATAGAAAATCGACCACCATAACACGGGCATGTGCCTAGCATGGTGGTCGAATAATCCTAAATGCATGTAATAAATAATTTCAATGAATAAAGAAACATAAAAAAAGAAAAATGCCTTATATAGAAACAAAAAATAACAATTTCACCTGAAATAAATATTATAATGCGAAACAGCCTTGAAAAAATAGCGGCAGGTGATTCTAAGAGTACATGATGGTAGAAGTAAAAAAAATAAACGTTGGCTAAAGGAGGAGTAGCGCAACACGGTATAATACCCTAAAAATAAATCACTGTAATACTTTTGGCCGTGAAAATCTCCAATCATATCGGAATATCTAAAGTTTTGATTAAATCTTGGTTTAGTAATACTGTCGTAAAATTTTGTTTACTTAGTTGCTAGTGCAGATAAATTTATCGTACGCATGTGGAGTAAACCAATGTAGGTAGTATAGTTATCCTGTTTGCGTGGGCGAGAACAGGAAGTTGGAGGTTGTGGGTAGTGAGGATTGTGTGGAGAGGGAGGGTGGAAAGGTTGAGGGGAAGGAAGACGCAAAGCTTCAAGCATTTAGCCTCTAGCCCTAGCTGCATCAATCCTCCGCCTGCATCTGCCTACATTGCACATTGCACATATTAAATTCAACTCTTCTCACAACTAGGGCGCACAGGGTCGGCATTGCTGTCATGGATTCTTACTTAACAATTAACTGAAACTGTTCACTTCATGTTCATTTTACAAAGATAGAAAATAATATCAAACTGTACCTAGTACATATATTAAAAATAATTATCAATTCTATGATTGTGTGGCGATGAGCTACTTGAATATTCGAGAATGTTCGCCCATGCAAAACGCATCGTATTAGAACGTACTAGCGAAAAATCATAGGTACTGCCCATCTACCTACTCGCTGGATTGTTTTCGATGCATGCGCGCCTATAATTCTATTGACAGTGAATTAATTAATTATTTTGTGAAACATGCAAAGTTAGGTGTTATATAAAAATGTTCCGATTTAAAGAATATATAGAATTTTTCTCGGCTGGACGTGAAAGTGAGGTTTTCAACTTAACATGAGAAATGCGAAGAGACTTTAAACCCTAAGTTATTTCGAAACCAAAAGTCGATATTATCGCTGTGAGTATCGAACTTGGCCTATTCTAACCGAACATCCTACTCACTGAACTATCGATCATCAAAACTGTAGTGAACAGTTTCTTGGTAAATAATAATTAAAACAAAAAACTTTAATTATTACATTATTTATTTAGAAACTCTTATCCTTGGGAACGAGTGTGTAGGACTGCCTGGAGGCCAACGTCCTCTCAAGGACTATCGCTACTTGATAGAAACCTTACAAATCGGTTCTGAATATGGGGGAGCAAACCTATAAACTACAAACATCTCTTGGATAACTCCATACTCGCACTAGAACTAGAGCCATCTATGCTACGTAGCTCGAACTATCACAAAAACCAACACTATTTTTTATAATTTTGGAATGACATCGAAAAGTAGAACAGCCGATGCTGAGGCTGAAACGCGTCGCAGATAGCAAAACGGATTCAGATTTTGATCACCTAACTTTAACATGAAGGGAACTGATAATAATTGTAATATTGCTTTATTTTTGATGTTTTTCCTCTAATTGTATTACGTTAACGTTTCCCCCTACTGCGCCCTGTTCGCCCCTGCCCCTATAACATATGTGTTGGTCAGCGGGGGAGGGTAGGGTGAGTTAGCGCGCCAGGAATTTAATTTCCTTGCACCACTTCCCCGCGTGATGAATCTGTTAACTGTTCCCCCTTCCTCCCCTCTCTTCTAACCTATGTGCTCCTGACCGTATTCTTCTTACATCAAATTTTCATAATTCTCAACGTTCTAAAATTCGGTGGTCAATATCGTCTGTTTCCCACCCAAACGCCGCGGATTCGATCCCCTGTTGCCAAGTCCTCCATCATTACACAAGCAACATTTCCGCTTACAATGATGGGCGTAAGTTGTCATCCTCTCGTCAGGCTTAAAAAAGTTTTTTTTAAATCTCCGTTCAGTTTTTACTAGATTTCCAAATGCTGTTTTAATTCGAGGCGCACACAGATATTGAGTTAACCAAAAGTGACACCTGGCGTATTTTATGAAAATTCGGTACGCCGAACCAAAATACGATTATGTCGGTGTTGGAGATGGAGAGATGGGTACTTTTCACTCTACGAGGTTCGCATGAAATATTCCATAAGAATCATCTGACCATATGTGCGTCCTGGATTCCGCTCCTATGAATGATTTTTAGTTTTTTTTAGTAAGGAATTTTAATGGCACGTTGTTTAAATCATGTTTACCTTATTCGTCTTTGCTATTATTTGGGAATTCACTGCACATAATATTTTTTTGAGAAAACCGCCATTGTATATGTGTGCTTTTTGCACCTAACGAATTTTAGCCCTAACTAATCGAGTTTAGCATAGCAAACTCACTTAAAACAATGTAAGGGTCGACTGGTCTAAGTGACCGCCCTCCATTGCCGCCAGCTTACCGGAATCCCGTTACGATTCGTTTTACGCCCGTCCCGCTGCGGGATTGCGCCGGGGATTTGTGGATATCAATTATGCTCTTCCCCGTTCTCTTCTCCCAACCGTTTCCCACCCATAGCCCCCATCATGGCGTGACAGACGGCCGCTACACTCCCCCGGAGGCTACTTCTCATCATCGGCTATCCAGAAACTTTCATTGAAAACAATAATTGGGGTGAAAAATTATCTATGAAAGGTAAGTCCTCGCAAGGCTGAAGAATTGTTTCTTTCTTAATTGAATTGTTTTTTTCAGGACTGATACTCGCACATTGTTTCATTCATGACTTGAATGTTGTTACTTTCAGAGCAGAAATATTGTTTTTTTGTAATTCAATTTCATTCATTGTTAACTTCAGGGAAGAAATTTTGTTAATTAAAGTATGATTATTGTTTCTTTCGGTACATAAGTTTTGCGACTTGTAACTTTCAGGAAACATTGTTTTGAAGACTGAAGTATTGTGATTTTCAGGGCTAAAGGTAGTTTCTTCCAGACCAAAAGCATTGTCAATATCAGAGATGAAAAAAGTTTTTTGCAGGATGAAAGCATTGTAATTTGTAAGTCTGAAATATTGTTACTCTCGGGTCTGAAATATTATTCGAACATAAAAATTAAGTTCGTTCATAACTGAAATAGACAAAAAGTTGTATCGTTTACGGAGCATGATGTTTTTGGTGCATTTTAAATTAAAATTATTTTTACTAAATAAACATTCATTCAAGAGCTCATAACGTAGATATTTTTTTAATTATCCAGACGAGTATTTTATTGTTTTTCTAATTAATGAAGGATTGCATAATTCGTCAGTATCCAGAAGCTTAATACCCTCTCCCCTGCAGTAATCTACTCCAAAGCGCCGCTACTAACCTTATGAATTAATGGAACTACCCCCTCAACACCCTCACCCCAACACGCCCTCCTACCACGAAGTCTTCATTGCAAAACGATCACGAAACATGAATAGATTCAATCTGCAATAATCGAATTAACAACTTGTTTGGAAGTTACAGAAACATGGTTTATGGAGTAACAACTTTCAGGAGAGTTGCGTGGCCTCATGAAAGGTTTCACTGGAATTTTCAATGGATAAAAATGTCCTCAAAGAATCCAGTTCAAGCATTTTGTGTGTAGTGTTGTGTAGTATTTTTCAATTAATCGATTGGCTCCGGCTTACTTTTCAGAACTGTGCATTCCTGAAAACTCTAATTATTCCCGATAGTCAACTCTTCAATCAGCAACAGAAGATTGACGGATCCAAAAGCGCAAATCTTCAACTAAGTTAGGTGAGCGTGTTTTCGGAGAGTCTGGACTTCAGCCTGTTATAAACTGACACACAATTGGAATGATTACAGAATTTAGAGCGAAGCTTTCAAATCATCTCTTGAGAAAACCATATTCATTAATGTTACAATTGCTTACCTAATTAATTTACATAGCTAAGTTGCCAGTGTACATAAAATCATTTACGGAATATATACACAGACATATAGGAATTAATAGACGAGAAGATATGGGCGAGGGGTAAAATCAACTGTTGAAGAACGAGGGAACGAGGGAACGAGTGAAGCTGACTGTGATTCGTCAATAAATCAATCTGACAGTAAATAGGCATCTCGCATTATAATATCACCATTTACTTCTTAAAAGTAAAATCTGCTTTGAATGAATAGACATTTTTACATGGGAGCGCAAATTACTCGCCACGTTATGAACAAATTTGCGAAGTCCAAATTCGGCAAAGTAAGGCAGCTTTTATTTTCAGAGTCGTAGTTAGTTTCAGAGTATTTAGTTAAGACACTTTTATAAATGTTCATAATTTACTTCCCAGCAACCAACCAGCTTTGTGTTTCGCGTCCAGACGTTTCTCTATGTGATAGTAACAACTGATTCATATTATACGATGTGAATATGCTTAAAATAAAGTAAAATAATGCTTATATATGGAATGTAATACGACAATTGGGTTTATTCTCTTTTTTCACATCTATTTTTACCAGTTTTCATAGTACAAGTCAAAATTTTGCCGTGTTATTTAGTAAAATGAACCGATGATGCCTCGACCATAGTTCGCACAAGAATGATGACGTCACGTTTTCAAATTTCATTTGAGGCCAAACGCGAGCCCAGCCGGCTCAATGGAACCGGTATGGGGAGTGGGGATAATACGCTTTTAATCACTTAGGGCAGGTCTACTAATATTCATATGTCTATGAATATATATTATTTCATGTACTAGTGCGCAAATGCGTTGATCTTCTGCCAAACTCGTAAAAAGCCTAAAACTTTTCAGTCTGTAAATAAGAAAATATAATGAATTATTAGTAATTTGTTTCTGTATTTGTTTGTCCATAAGAATATTAATCCTAGAGAGTGCATAATAAGGGCTGGAGCCCCACAATACTTGATAAACCTACTTGATTTTGTGCAAAGGAGGGGAGTCCATCTGATTCACAATCCATTCTATACAGACCGATTGCCATCTCTAATGTACAGACGCAATGTGGGCATGTTGAGTTCGTTCTAGAGGTATTTTAATGGAGCCTACTCTAAGGAGCTAGCAGCATTGATCCCCGGTGCACCGGTGCACGTGCGTGAAACTCAACGTACACGAGCGGAACACCCGTTCACAGTGTTTGATGTTGGCTTCATGAGAACGGGCCGCTTCTTCGACTCGTTTTTGTGTAAAACGGCTCTTATGTGAAACGAGGGACCGGCATCTGTTTTTCCTCCTTCATATTATCCGGGCCTCTTCAAGACCCGCATTATTCAATCCCTCCCTACAACCCCTATCTTAACCCGCCTCACAACGCTGCCCAACCGGTCGGCGACATAGCTCATCTGCCTTTACACTGTACAGTCAGGGGCGATCCTGTTAGGTGTCACATAAAATTAAAAAAAAAACTTTCATATTCAGATACTTCTGGAGGAGTTGTCCTTACTCTTGGGTCCTCTAATAAAAATACAAAATATATCGTGTGAATCATATTTAGAAAGGCCATCCGACAGAGGTGCTTTTCCATTATTTAAGAATTCTAAATGTCAGATTGTACTTCAAGGTAATCCTTAAAGTAATCCTTGTATCAAAACCATCAATGTATGTTATTAGCCATAGTAAAGACATAAGGGAGACTTTTTGTATTAAAATATACAAAATCTTTGCTCAGAGACACCACATACATAGAGTGCCTCACGCATACAACAAACTGCCACTACAGAACATAGCAATAACTAATATAATATGTATTCCTTCAACAAATACATCACTGAGGCTGAGTGGCTAATGAGAAAAGATGACAAGGCAATTGTAGACCGTATGAAAAAGAATTTGTTATTCTTTATGCCCCGCTAGAACAGTACTGTCATGCGTTTTCACTTTTGTTTATCTAACTTCTTTTTAACCATATGTCTAAAAATGTACTTTTTCTGATTATTAAACACTATCTACCTATGAATTATTCTCCTTCACATGTTTATATTTGACACTAGCTACCTAATCTGTCAATATCATTGCACTTACATCAAGTGTAAAGCTCTCGACTATCGATTCTGAGGTCACGGGTTCAAATAAAGCAAGTTAATTTTATTTGACAATTTGTTGTATTTGAAAATTTAATAATTTAAAGTAATAAATAGTATATTTGCGGCACGTTCCAGAGTGGAAGATACTCTCAGTATCGCCCTGGTGTACGGACCTCCATTCAGAAATGAATTAGTGCTTCAAATGGATTTTGCGGTGTTTCTTGACCAGATCTAAATAGCCAGATACTTCCCCACGGTCCTCTTCCCTTTTCCTATACCTTAAGCCTAACAAGATACACCGATTTGGGATGCCTTAGATTTACTGCATCCAGATGGTCAGAATATAAATTTTTAACCTATTTACATTGTTATTATTTTTTTCTGTAAATGTAAAAACATAAGAACTATAAAAATAATCCAGATTAATTTTAGTTCGAGATGAATCTTGCGATCATTCATAAAGATAGCAGCCAATACAAATATACCTTATAAAAATGAAGATAATATTGGTAGTTCTTATTCGAAGTATGACACAGTTAAATATGACCGAAGGAAATAGGATCGGATTAGCTCAGTTGGTAGAGTAGCGCCCCGACAAGGCGAAGTTCTGGCATTAAGTCCTAGATGCCACCATACTTTTTCTTTTTAAAATTTTCTTTTGATATTGTTTTTTTCGCTAATATTGTCTTCAATAAATAAATGTTAAAATAACATCTCAATAAACGCCGATTTATCGGCGCTGAAACTAAAAAGGATGTTAACGTAAAAAAAACAACTACTGTTAATATTTATCCTTTTTCGAAATAAACAACGTACTCCGTGTAATCATGACAGCCTTCCTTGTAGTGTATATGATAATCATCTCCTCGTTTATCCTGCGTTCTCTTGCGTGATGTGTACACGCCCTGCCTCTACGTTCTGCTTGACTGAGTCTAGTCACTTAGAAAACTTGTCAAATAACACTTTAGTTTTAGTCACAGTGATATTTTATTAAATCGCCATCAGCCTGTCGTTCTGTAAAGCTCACCTAGGCGAGGTTGCTGGATCGGATTTGTTCGGATCACCCCCCCCCACCTCCTCTTACCGATTTGCCGCACCACCCTATTCCTGATGGACTAATATTGAGGGTTGTCGATAATTCGAAAAACGTCAACTACGTTATCTTTAACGAAAGTTAACCGTTCAATAATAACGTCTTTGAGGGATTTATCAACTAACAGACATTATTTAACGTTTTCGGCATGATTTTATTGTATTCTACATATTCGCGGACACAAGGTCTATTGATGTAGTTATAGAGGTAATGTGATATATGAAACAAGTTAGGTTACATATACGTCAGGGACGCAATACGACGAAACGGTCATGACAGTTTTTGTGTTGTAGTAGTTATTTGTGTCATAACGCAAACACTTTTATACTTGATAGAGTCACATCTAAAGATGATAGGTGGTTTTTATTTTTTATTACAGATTTTTATCGACATGTACGTGACAGCATGGGTCGTATCACTAAACTCTGTTTTCCGATATTTTCTCTCAAACATCCGTCAATGTGCAACATCCCACCCATAACTACTAAAATAATCCTTAATTATTTTCAACATAAATAAACGTCCCTGCCCTGATGATAAACACCATAAGGCTGTTCTAAACCTAGGTTCAATAAGGAGAACTAGTACTATCCTAAAAATCAATTAACAATTTTTCAGATAATATTATCAATAAGAGTGGGATTCACATCACCTTGGTGAAAACCACTATTGAATTGATAAAAATTTAAAAGCTGTAGCGTTCAAAAAACCACTATTGAATTGATAAAAATTTAAAAGCTGTAGCGTTCAAAAAACCACTATTGAATTGATAAAAATTTAAAAGCTGTAGCGTTCAAAAAACCACTATTGAATTGATAAAAATTTAAAAGCTGTAGCGTTCAAAAAACCACTATTGAATTGATAAAAATTTAAAAGCTGTAGCGTTCAAAAAACCACTATTGAATTGATAAAAATTTAAAAGCTGTAGCGTTCAAAGACGAATGGGTTATCAATAGATTTATGAATTATTTTAAAACTAAGTATTGCAAGATTTGCAGAATGTCTGGTTTCTAGGATAAATCTATTCGTTGTGTAGTAATAATAATAAACAATAATATTTGGATGATTTGTAAAGCGCCGTTTTTGTGCAAAATCACCTCAACCTCACCTCTGTAAGTTCATATCGTGCATGAACTTCGGATAAGTTCCGTGCGTCCGCATATTGACATTTTGTTCCATTGATTGACTTCAACATGGAATATTGCATTTATTAGATCTCCATCCAAAAACAACATTACAAATTTCTTAGCTGCACTTAACAGTACATTAACTGCTCACAACAAAAACAAAATATCACCATCAGACCTGAACATAAACAGTTCACAATACGGGCACCCAAAAAGTATAGAATACCTAACAATACTAGCACAGCATGGACTGGAGCCCACGATAAATGTCCCAACACGAGTCACACAAAACACTATATAAACCATATAATGATTAGACCAAACTAAAAACAAAAACAATAGTGCTTGGAAGCATAATTACAGTTCACTACATGAATATGATCGCAATAAACAGCGAAAACACGAAACCTGGCCAACATAAAATACTTATAAAAATAATTAAATACCTACTCAAAAAGAAAATCAATGAAAATAGACTGGAACACAATATCCCGATTTCAGAACACTCTTTAGGCCTGGGATAAATTTACAACTATGTTAACGCAAGAAATAAATACTTACACCAATCTGAAACATTTAAAACTTACGCACAAAACAAAGTAATAAAACTTTGGATCATACAAGGAATATTAAAATGTATTCACAAACGAGACAAATTAAACATACTCCGTATGACATAGAACAACTTGATAACTATAAACGATATAGAAACATATGCACAAAAAGTATAAGAGTAGTTTAGGAGATATACTACAGGCAAAACTACAAAAAGAAAATAATAAGCCAAAAGCTACATGGAAAATATTAAAAGAAGTTACTTACACACAAAAATACAAACCGAAAAATAATATCGAACACCTAAATATTAACTCCAAAAATATAGATGCTAATACAAATATAGATATAATAGCAAAATATGTCGCAAATATGGAATAAACTATTTATGTTCGAATTAAATATTTTTTCAAAAATATATATATAGTCATGTTTACATCGTAATAATGATTATTAAATTAAAAGACAAACTTGTTTATGTATTTAGAAAGAAGAAAGAAAAATATTGTGTAGAATATTCAACTGTTAACGAAGAAAACTGTTAACTGCGTTGAGCGTAGACTTAATTCAACGCTTAATTCCAACGGCCAGTTATCTGTTGATACAGTACCACCCCGTCAAAGCGGGTGATTGCGGTTATTGTCAAAGTGTTTTGCTAAGGTATCTTTATTTACGGAGGCGACGCTGAGGGCCTCCATTAACCATTCACGGCTAAGCTGTCAGGGGTATTTACTCTGACGGGACAAAAGGGATCATTCCTATTCATGGGCGAGATTCCGGCCAAGCAACTAACTTACAGCCCGAGAGCTGAGAGCTGAGAGCTGAGAGCTACCCCCATCTCCTCTCCTGTCATGACGGATTTAAGACTGGAAATTTAAGAGTGACTAGTCTTAATAATTAACTTGAGATTTTGAGATGTTTATTTCAGTTTTTGTGTTAAATATTCATTGGTCTTCCAATATCGATGGAACAGTGTAGGTACTTGTAATAAAATTTGCCAGTGTAGTTAAAATGTAACTCAACGTGTTGAGGATGAGATATTTGTCTTTCTTTTTTTTAAAATTGCAAGAATGACGACCTTATTTTCAATATATACTTACCCTCTTTATTGCAGTGGATAAGTTACAACGAATGGGTCAATAAACGTCCCTTCCCGTAGATTCAGATATAATAAATTAGTGTTCAAAATTACTAATTTTATTATGAACTAGCACAGACCCGGGAAAAATCACGGGATATGTAGTAAAAACATATTTTTAAAAACATGTACAGAGTGTCCGGGGGTAAAGTGCGGGGGTAAACTTCGGGAGGTGATTCTACATGATGGTAGAAGTAAAACATATTAAATTATTCGAAATTACAATGCATGTACTAATGTAGTATTACAATAATTGTAGGGTTTTTGAAGCTGAAGAATTACTGGATGTTATAATGTATATTTAGTAGTTCTGTTAACAGTAGACCTCACGTAAGTCGATAAATCCTATTTGACAGCTCGTAGCGCTCATGCGAACTCTGGTGGAACAAATAGGTACTTTCCAACACGGCTATGCTCTTGACAGGATTGACCGGACACGGAACGCACAAATAAATTTACAAACAGACGAAATGCAAAGCGCTCAAGTAAAAACTGGACTTCGCCACGCTCAGTTAATGAAATTCAGGGTTTGAATACTGTCCGTTTTGGCGCAAAGTTGGTGTGACATTTTCCAAAGTGCTACTTTAAACTTTTAACAAATGAAAATTCTTGAATAGTCTCGTTACTGAAGTAAGTCCGTCGAAGCCGTGAATAGAGCTAACATTTTCGGTCGTCATGAATAATAAATGGGTAATTTAAAAGTTAAATTTCCTTAATTAAATGAGTGGTTTGGCAATAGACAGATATTTTTATTATTGCACACGTTTTTGGCTTACGTTGGGCGAGGGAAGACGTTCCTCTTCCTCCACATCTCTGCGTACCGCGGTGGACCCTTTCCTTTGACTTGTATAAAACTCTGTCCGTTAATATTTAAGTCCGAGTGTTGCGGCGTTAAGGAACCGCCGAAGAAGCCTCCCAAAGCCCCGGTTTCACTGTAATTAATTTGGATTGCGGTCCGTTATAGTTTGAAGGAGCTTATTTTGAATTTTACATCTCTCCCGCCTGGAAACTCCGTTTAAAAAGTATATAATCCCGTGCTTTTCTGTTCAATTATAAAATTAATTTACTAAGAAGTCACATGTTCGATCTATTTTAAAATTTTTTCGATGAATGTTACATCTGTAAGATTATCTGAAAAGTTTTAAAGCACTCTTCATATATCTTACTTTTCCCGACGCGCTTTACAATTTATTTAGTTGCCTTAAAGGGTTACGTGACGACATTTTATAGGCGTGAATTTCACGTACCCGAATCACACACAGACGGAATTACACATGGAGGGAATTAAACCCACTGGAATTGCACACGTCAAAAAACTAACATAACTAACTTACATAATCTAACTTTTTTTTCAATATGAAATATATTTAGCACACACCAAAACGCTTAAAAAATTTATTCACATTAAAATAGTTTTTTTGACTTATGTACAATGTACATTGTACACTGTACATTCTTCCGTTTGTTTGTAACAGGAGACCTTGAGGAAAATAATTCCCAACAGGACCTATATCTTCTTAGGGGATGCTGTGTGGAGGGTTTTTTTAAGAAAGGAGGGAGAGGAAGATCTGGGAAGGAAAAAGGTATGAGGGGTGGATAGGAATCTGGGGGTCAGTGTGTCCAGTAGTGACGGACAGTGGGAGGGATAGAACGTATGAACCTATCCCTTCCACTGCGGTGCAAGACGATGTTCCGCGAGAGTCTTGCTAGAGTCCTGATAGAGAAGTCAAAAGGTCTCCCTCAACCGTCTTTTCCAATCCGGCCCACGCAGTAGGTGGGCAGGACCCGGACAAATCTCACCCCATGAACCCGTGCACCTATGGCAGAGGTTTCGGTTACCCAATGGTTCCCGGGGCGGCGATACTCATACCCGCCTCCCAAATGTGTAATTTGGTCCATGTTTAATTCTGGCAGAGCAATTGGTTAGTAAAATTCACGCCTGTGTAATTTCGTTCTGACATCGCCTTAAAGATACCGTGAAACTATATACCATTTAACTCCGGAGCTGTGACTTTACGCAGTACACGGTTTCCCCTATTTACTGAGCCGTGTTTTATCTTTAGTAACGTACAAACTAACAGTTTTGTTGAAGTTGATACTTTATCGAATAAACGGCCGTGGGGTTCAGAATTAATAATTCTTCCCCTGCCTGGTGCGATGTGTACTTTGTATTGTGCGTCGAGCCGTTAGTTTAGAGATCTTCTGTTATCTTTTCATCAATGGTGCTTTGGTTAAATGTGATCATTGAAGTACGTAATGGCTAATTCAATATATTCGATCGATGCGTATCGCAAGTCTCAACAATGGGAAGCCGTCCCAAGTACGGTGCTTGTAATTGAGTTGGGAAACTGGAATCATCTTCCCTTCCTTCAGGTTTTGTACTTGCTATCGGAATTATTGGAAAAGCGTATTACTTATCATGGCTAAAGCGAGTGCGCTTTATAATTCCTTAGCAATTGAAAGTTTGCGTTGCCTTTGGCCTGGGCTTCTAAAGCTCGCGACAAATATTATAAAGTTTGGGGTAACAATGAAAGTTCACTCTCTCATACTAAGCTTAGCTCAGTCTCTCTCAGCCTCTTGCTCTAGAGGTAAAAGAGGAGATCAATGCTGATGCATTTGGCGCAGATGCTAGCGGTGTTTCTGAAGTGGTGCATTAACGCTGTTAACAAACACTTAGACCACCATTATTGATAATAATATGTCCTCTTTAAATCTAAAGCACGGTAGTTACCATATTATATGCTTAAGTTAATGTTTTGTGCGCAGTTGGGCAGTATTATATTATATACCTTCATACATATCCAGCATTATTGCAATAAATTAATGTATATAGCATTATTTATTGTGATCATGATTCGATGTAATTGATTTATTTTTATTATTTAAAGTAAATCAAATTTCATAATGAAATTATTAATTTCTGTCAATTATATTAGTTTTTATTTCGATTGATCACCGATACAATATATTATTATAATATATTTAAATGAACGCCATCTATGAACGTGTAGATTATAATGTGCGTTCAATTTGGGAGGCCGGTTTGGCTACCGCCGCCCCGGAATTCATTTATTGGATAACCAACAACTCTGTCATAGGTCACCCCAAGTGGTATGCCACGTATGGTGATTTAAGAGGTGTGTCCAGGATGGGCCTGCCCACCAGCTGCTTGACATGCCAGATCGGGAGAGGCTGCTTTGGGGAGACTATATTGATGGACATCCCTAGATTCCTTACCCAACCCTCATACCTTTTATCTTCCCAAAACTTCATCTCCTTCATTTCCTTTTAAAATATCCTCCACACAGCATCCCAAAAGATGACCTAGGCCCTGGGGTATATTTGACGGCCGGCATAGTCCAGTGGTAACGCATTGGACTGCCATTCCGAAGGTCGCGGGTTCGAACCCGGCGTGCGCAAATAAATTTTATTTGATTAATTTGTGTTATTTCACAATTAATTAATTAAAATAATATATAGTATATTTGCGGCACGTTCCAGAGTGGAAGATACTACCAGTATCGCCCTGGTGTAAGACCACCATTCAGAATTGAAACGTTGCTCCAAATGGCTTTAGCCGTGTTTAGTGACTAGATCTGAATAGCCAGGTACTTCCCCACCTTCCTCTTTCCCTTCCCCACTTACCTTCAGCCTCACAACATCCCCCGATTGGGGATGCCATAGTCTCACTGGCTCCAGACGGGAGCAGTTGGGACTCTTGTGAGGTATTCACTATAAAAATATATTATTTTCCTCTGGGCCTCCGTGAGGGGTAAATATATAAAAAAACCTTAAAGAACAAAAAAGTCAATATTATAACATAAAATAATTAAACAAATATACCCACGTAATACACAATACCATTACATTATACACGTCATTATATACAACCGTACCCCATAATATCAGCTAATTTAAAGAAAATCATTACCACCTTTATTATTGTATTTTATTTTATCTAGGATTTATTGAATTTTATTTTGTATTATTAACTTGTAAAATGGGGTCTCTAAAGCTCCCCGGCACCCAAGGCCCACGTTACTACATAATGTTTTAAAATTTATAAAGTTATTGCATCGAATAAAAAAAATCTAGTTTTTAAATAATCTAATATTTATTTATATATATATACGCATAAAAAGGCTTTTACATAGAAGTGATTTGATGATGCAGTGTACATAGGAGAATATCTGTATTATACAGGAGATACTGACAGTAAATAGATGTAACCCATTGTAAAGTAGGTACACAATACACAATTGTAAAATTGTGATTACAAGTATAATGAGAAAATATTAAGAAATAATTTAAAAAAAAAACTAAATATGAAGCAATATTAGTAACACGTAAAGTACCATAAAGTAAAAAAGAAATTACAACAACACTAATCATTAAAACTAATTTACCAACGCTACTCTAATTTGTAGGATTTGACATAGATATATAATGGAGTCAATAAATAAATCAATAGCATATTCAGTTCGAGATCAAAGATTAACGGTAGTTCTCAGAGAACAGTTGCTGAGAAAAGGACACTATCCTATTAAAAGAGACACTTTTTATGATCTATCTCGTGGGATTCAAGGATTCTACACAATTTCCTTCTTTACAGTTGCAAAATATTATCTAACTAACTAACCATCGCGCCGTTTCCCGAAGGAAAGAGAGGACGGACAGCCAAACAACTCGGATACACCACACACTCCTTGCCTCATTCACATTCATACATCGTATCATACATTCTCTTCTCTTATTATGACCCTTGACATGGACTCGAGTATCTGATTCCTTTGGTCGTTCCACTTCGTTCCATTTGCGTCATATATGATGATCTATTTATTCTAAACAATTTTCTTCTTTAGTATTGCAAAACAAGATTTTTTAATTTCGCGAAGTTAATAATTAAAGTTAAAATGCTAGAAAATACAAAAGTATGAATAGACAGTGAATGTGGATTTATTCAACGAATTTTTACTTAGTTTCTGTTGGAATTATATTTAAAATCTGTTTACATGACGTGATAATAAAAAGTTTTAAATTCGTTTTATTATATTTGTCGACATTCACATATTCTCTGACCATCCGCCATGCAGTTTACTCACGCTAGGATAATTTTTCATTATAAATTTGTATGAAATCTCTGTCGGCTCATTACCCCCGGCGCAGATAGGGCCCCCTGTCCCCGGTCCGTGGCCCTTGCCAAAGCGGCCCTATCTAGCCCACATCAACAGACAGGGTATTTTAATATCGCTCAAAAGGTTAAAAATAGTCGCATCTACAAAGGGCAAATTAAATGATATTTAAAAATTAGTATTTTAAGCTTCTCATATTTTTTTACATTAGATCCGCACCAGATCTATGGAATCTTTTGAATGTTGTGTGGAGGGATTTTTTAAGAAAAAGATGGAGATGAAGTTCTGGGAAGGAAAAAAAGTATGAGGGGTGGGTAGGAAGGAATCTGAGAGTCAGTGTGTTTGAATTCATCCCTCCCAGTGCAGTGCGATGGGTTGAGAGATTCCTGCTGGAGAGATATCGGTATATATAAAGATCCGGCCCGCTACATAGTAGGCGGGCAGATTCATACGCCCCAAGACCTAGACAATCCTCAACCCATGAACCTGGGCACCCCTGCTAAGTCACCAAACGTAGCGAACCACTTCGTTGACATATGGCAGAGGTGTTAGTTATCCGATAAATGATTCCCGAGGCGGCGGTACCCATACCCGCCTCACAAATTGAAAATCTGATAATCTCGATAAAAAAAATGTAATCTAATTTTTTTTTGTGAGGGATTGTAACTCAGGATGAATGAAGATTTGTTTTGAATTTGAAAATTTGGAACCGATTATGTGAATACTTTAAACAAGCGATACTAGAGACCCACCTATTATATAATATTTTAAGAGAAAATAATTTTAATTGTAATTTAAAAAATTGAAACTGATGTGTCAACAGTTATAATATTAATGAAATAAAAACAATATTTTTTGTTTAAAACCACGAATTTTTATTAATTTTAAGACCGACCGGTTTCGCTACACTCGAGCATCGTCAGGGTACAAAATTAAACTAATCAATAATACAAAATGTGTCATTATATATACATACAGAGGGAGATAGAAAGTAAAACCAAAATGAAACAACACTATATTAAAAGAAAACAATTAGTGTATATAAATATTATAATAATAGAGAATAGGCATTAATAATTGTAAGGTGATTAAGGGATACTGGGAATTTTACAGTTTACAGGGAATATTCCCAGTATTGGGCTTTTTGACAAATCTAATTGATTATTCAGAATTAAACTTTTGGTTTTAATGGCTTTCTTTATTTCGAGTGCTTCTAGGTTATTCAATTTGTTACTATGGTCTTTTCTATGGAGAATCTTAGCACCGGTGCTTTTATTGAAGGTATGATCTTTTTCAATAAGATGATTGGCAAACTCTGAAAAGCCATTGCTATTTAGGCCTAAATAGCTATGGCTTTTACTTATTACTCACTCCCGTGTCCGTCACTCCCGGACACAATGATCCCTAGATTCCTACCCACCCCTCATACCTTTTTCCTTCCCAGAACTTGCTCTCCTTCCTTTCCTTAAAACAACCATCGACACAGTATACCAAAAGATGACACAGGCCCTGAGAATTGAAATTGAATGCCAAGCTAGAATATTTGATGACGTGATATTATTTTGTCTAGTTCCGAGGGGTTAAATTGTATGAGATATCGATATTGTCCTGAATAATTCTGAAATACATAATAATAATAATAAAAACGTTTATTTGACAATAATTTTTTACATGTTTGCATATAGTTTGTACACATACATTTAGATGATTATATTGCCAAAAGGGCAACTGCTCAGCTGTACATTCCGGATTTCTCCGGGAATGTAGCTGGTTTTCAGCAGTGCCTTTAATATAATGTGTTATAAATCGATAAATACAAATTTCTTTAAAATAAAATAAAATATAAATTCAGGAATAAATTTACATAAAATACACAGATAAAATAAAAAAATAAAAATAATCACAAGTAGGTGTCCCTTTCATTTTAAATTCGATCAATTATGATGTTGTGCGGTTGACTGTGCTGTCAGCAACCATTCGCTGCAGAGCTTCTTAAAGCACTGCAACGATGTTGTTGTTCGAATAGGCAGTTGTATTTTATTCCAAAGTTTTGACGATGAGTAGCTAAAACTAGCCTCAAAAACAGCAGTTTTATGTTTGGGGAGAACAAGTAAATGGTCTCTTTGGCGTGTACTATGTGCATGTGAGTCACGGGACCACTGCAGTCTGTCAAACAGATAGGAAGGAACCTTTGAATTCATCAAGTTGAACAGTTGACACATTTGATGTAACTTCCTTCTGTTCGACATATTCAGTATTCGATGCCGATAGAGGTAAGGTGAGATATGCTCGCGTCTCGGGACATTATAGCAATATCGGACACATGCATTTTGGACTCGTTGTACTTGTTTTTGGGTTTTTTTCAATAAAGATGGACCGTAAACTGAGTCTCCATAGTCCAATATTGAGAGAACAAGACTATCAGTAATAATCTTGCGTAGTTTCACTGATATGTTATCTCTTATATTGTACAATAGACGAAGCCTCGAGTAGCACCACTGAGACCTGTTTTTAACATGTTCCTCATACCTCAATCTACCGTCCACCATTATTCCAAGGTTGCGCGCAGCATCAACAAAGGGAACGGTGGTTTCATGTATTTTTACAACATGTCCTCCATTTTTTACGCATGATATTTTTTGCTTAGTTCCCATTAATAAAGCAACAGTTTTTAACACATTTAACACATTTTTCAACACATAGCTGTGTTAACATTTGAAAACGCAGATTTTGCAGTTCACGTGGGCGAGTTTAGAAAGGCCGTAATGTGTTGGACAAACAAATAGTCGTCTCTGCGGCCCCAGCCCCTGAGTTCTATCCTTTATCTACAATATCTCTGTACTGTACTTTGCGTTCTGTGTTCTGGTTCTGTGTTCTGTTCTGTTTTGTCTCTGGACTGCAGTTTGCAGACTTCTCTCTGGGGACTGTTCATGTTACATTGTTTGTAGTCCATTCGCTCTGAATTGCGCGTCGCCACATCAATCAGAATTATAATTGAACTGTGTAAAAATAATTATTTATATTAAAAAATAATTTAATGTGCTTCACAACAATTTTAACACTTCTTTCGGTTCTGTCTGTGATTAACTGTTTTAAATTTTATATGTAGGTACTTTTCAACTTTAGAACAGACAATCGATAAAGTACCTAATTATAATATAATGTTTTAACAGAATACAATTTTAATTGTGTTGAGAGGGAATTTAAACCCTATCGTCATTTACATAAAGAGTGTTATTGTTAGCGGCCCGATTCCAAGTGTTACAGGATGTGGTGCAGCATCTTAAACCAAAACCTCCTAGATCACAAGGCCGGGACACTCATTCAAAGCAGCCTCCTAATTTGTATGAGAAATACCAAAAAATTGGTTAAATTTTTTTTTTAATAAATTTATAATTCTCAAAACATTTAAAAATGTTTTAGTTAATTAAAAAAAAAAAAAATACATTTCTCGGAGGTTCTCATACAAGTAGGGCTGCCACCTCTCCGGGTTTGACCCGGAGTCTACGGGTTTGCATGGTGCATGTCCGGGCTACGGGTTTAACATCAATATCTCCGAGTCAGACCGGGCGGTGGTAGCGAAGCGACATACGACCATCACGGCGCGGAGCGCGTGACTGTCTGACTGAGTGAATGCATGATAAATTTTACGGTGCCAAAATAATGAGAAACATAAAGTTTTTGAGGCCTTCTGATCAGAATCAATTAAAAAAAGAAGCCAATGAAGTTTACAGGAAAACTCTTGAATACATAAAGAAATATTATGATTTTGAGGATTCTGTATTCAAAATCTTTTCCAAATTCGATCTAACAAGTGCAGTAAGTTACGAAGATACTGTGGAAGCTGTCTAATCACTTGGTTTGAAAAATGTCTACGAAGATAAACTTTATGACGAGGCCTGAAAATTAAACCAAGTATTTCCTCAGTTCGTACAATCTAGTGATTCAACATTGCCTGTTGATTTACGATGGGTTCAGTTATTCAAAGTCCACCTCAACCGTCACCGAACTGCAAAAAATAATTGGATTTTTTTTTCAATCCCTATAGGCAATGCTTTTGTTGAACGCGTCTTTTCTTTAATGGGAAATTTGTGGACAGACGAGCGAAACTGCTTGTCAGCGGACATGGTGAAGGCAGATTTAATTGTGAAGATTGATTACAATATGAATTGCCAAGAATTTTTGAAGTTTTTGAAGAAACCTGAGCAAGAAAAGATGCTTAAACAATCCCTTCAGAATGAAAATATAATTTTAAGTGTCAAGCTGGTCCAAGTCAGCTTAGCACTAGCTAGGTCATTTATATTTAAAAAACATTACCAATGGTGATTTACCATGACATTTTGCCTTACTAGTAATAACTAAGTAATAATTCATACTAAAAAAGTTTTATTTTAATAAAAAAAAACTATATTTCTAAAATCTCCGGGTCTACTGTTTTTGAAAGGTGTCAGCCCTACATACAAGTGATCTAGGAGGTTTTGCTTAAACCCTTATTACGATAAGTAGGTACCGTGGAAGTAAAAAGCTACCTGCGTGTCTGTATTACCATAAAGTTTTAAATTGAATATGACACAAAAATCAAGCAATTACATTACCAGCTTCATTGCACCAGGCTAAAGCGTATTTTCCCCGTGAAATATTTTATAAAAATACAATATTTTTGTAGAAAGTTCCCTATAAATTAGCACAAATCTGTAGGTAAATAACACTCGCATTAGCGAAGTGATTAATTATCGTTGCAATATTCCATTTATCGGGTCATGTTGCAAATTGAATTATCACTTTATCACCGCGCTGTAATATATCGGCCATGGTGTGATGGTAGAGCTAATTATTGCTGATAACCACACACACACGCACACAGATGCCTAAATTACCATAAAATATAGAAATCTGATATATCATTATGCGACTAATTATTCAGTAATAATGGGCTAGTAATAATCTAATATATTATATTGTGCGGCCGCCAGGATTTATATATTTTAAATAAATGAAACGAAAATACTTGGTGTTAATAAATAATTATAAGCAATAATTAGTCGTCTAAAATATCGCTATAAATTAAAAATATCTCCCGAGTAAAAATAAATGCCGCCAACGGGAATTGAACCCGTACCTTCTGATGTCCGGTCAGGTACTTGGTTTTAAGTCACTTTGTTGATATATTTTATTGTCTACCGGTTTCGGTACCTTCGTACCATCATCAGGACTGTTATAAAAATAATGCTATTACATACAGAAGTACACATATAATCAAAAATAAAGGGACAGTATATGTTTCTTGCATCTTGCATCTGGAAACTGCCTTTCTTTATCTAAATATATATGTAGATACTCGCATCTGAAAGCACACCTTTCCAAACCCAAACTTTATACTTCGAAAGTTCCTGATCTAAATATACACGTAGATAATAAACTTAATACTTCTAACGTTACATGATACATGAATCTTGCATCTGCAAACTGCCGTTCCTGATCTAAACATAAAGATAATTTCATCTGAAATCACACCTTTCATAATCTTAACTTAATACTTCGAAAGTTACGTGATACTTCCTGATCTAAACATAACGATACTTAACCTGAAAGTACATCTTCCATAAATTAAACTTATTACTTTTAATCATACTTTCATCCGAGAAAATTGACTTTCCTAAACAAAATGCTGTTTATTAATACTATATTCTTGTTTACAACTGATAACTCTCATGCTTGATATTACCATTAGTAAAACCAATTGAATTATTTTTTCTTATACCGTATGGAAAGAGAGCTGAGTGAACTAACTTAAGAGTTTAATACACATTCATAAAGGTAATTTTGCGGTGGAAACAACAAGCTTATCCACTTATATTTTGTGGATTGGAGCATCAACGTACTTTTCATAATGTGTCGTCCGCCCCTACTTTAGTGCTCGTTGTGTACTCCGTGAAAATCGCTATAAAACGATCCATTAAATAGTTTGTTTGTAATGAATGTAACCAGCGCCCTTGAGGTGTTTTTGCACAAAAACGGCGCTATAAAAGTCATCCAGGTATTATTATTATTATTTGCAGCAGACATATGGCGCCATCTGTCTCCCGGTACTCGTGGCGACGGAGACATTCATCCCGCGTTGAGGTTTGACGTTGACAAACCACAGGTTGTTGTCTTGGCTAATGTACTGAACTTGTCTATGTCATTTGACGATAATGTATGATTTGCCTAAGTATCTCCCTGGGGTTTTGATCCTAACTACGTGCATTGGGGTGAATAATAATTATTAACGTGATCCGTCAAGCACCCAGTACTTGGATATAATACATTATTGTACAATTGGTTTCGTTGGTGTGTACGTTTGTACTAACAGGCACGATGCGGTTCGCCCAATTGCATCCTTGATTCGATTAGAAGCTTATTTGGTAGGTACCTACACATTGTGGTTGTTGTAACAATTACGCTCATTATAGATTAATTTGTTAGCAATTAATAATAATTCTTGATATTTTGTAACGATTGAATTAAATTAGAAAATATGTATTTTTGTTGTTTGTTTTTGGGGTGTTATGCCGTGTTGCGCTAACTCCTTCTTTAGCCGACGTTTCGGACAGCGTTGCAGTGTCCATCATCAGGGCAGATCCGGTAGATCCGAAGATGTGTGAATTTTGGTTGTCGAGTTTGTGCTTATTTATTTGTGGCCTGGGCCCATCCAAGTGCGAAATGCCAACGGAAGTGGCGACATCTTGTGGCGAATTCTGAAAGCTCAGTATTTATGTTAGCCTGGGTCCCGTCCAAGTGCGAAATGCCAACGGAAGTGGCGCCATCTTGTGGCGAATTCTAGAATTAGAAAACCGATTGAGCTGTCAATCCGTTTACAAATAAATAAGCACAAACTCGACAACCAAAATTCACACATCTTCGGATCTACCGGATCTGCCCTGATGATGGACATTGCAACGCTGTCCGAAACGTCGGCTAAAGAAGGAGTTAGCGCAACACGGCATAACACCCCAAAAACAAACAACAAAAATGCTTTTGGCCGTGAGAATCTAAAAACTTACCTAGAAAATATGTAGTTTTTTGTCGTCATAAAATGTGCAGAGGAGATATTTAATGGGCCAACGGTTTTAAACTTTGAATTGTTCCCGTAAATCTAAAAATGATTGATTTCATTGGTTTGTTTGGTGGATCAATACATTATGTACTTACTTATGGAAGATTGATATATAGTTATATAGAGGATGTTATATACAGTTATATGGATAGTTATAAAGACGACTCAAAACATAATGATATGAAATATTTATCACTAAATATACCTTATTTACCCTTACCATAATAAACAGTGTCCAGAAACTTTTTTTGTTCTGAGTATTCGATTTTTTTCTTCCTTTTATTCGGCAACTCAAAGGTTAAAGACCCTTTGGAGCCGGGTCTACGCTTCGACGCATTTTAAAAGAGCAGTTCAGACAGTTAATATTAACCCCCTGGCGCATAGGCTTTAAAATTTGACAAAAAAATTCTCGACTTGGACTCGATTTACTCGAAAACGAAAGTTCAAATGAAAAATGTGACCGTATGCGGCCAAATGTGATTTCAATTTATTAGTATTATTGTTTATATAGTAGTATGTATTTCATCATAACATTACGGCCCCCGTGGTCGAGTGGCAAAGCCCTCAACTAGCAAGCCGAAGTGCGCGGGTCTAATTCCCGGCGTGCGCAAGTAAATTTTATTTGATTAAGGCGATGCCATACGTAGTAATGCAAAATCATGTGTTTTTGGTTTGAAAATTTGGTCGCCTACAAATGTTTCAGATGCTTCAATTAAATACTGCGAGTAGAATACTTCTTGGCCTTTGAAATAATCGAGTATTTTTTAGATAAGTCTTTTTATAAGCCCAGAAAAAAATAATGTATAAGGCCTATGAAAACTGCTTTAAAGTTCAAAATCTCCTACTTACGAACCCATTTTCGGTTACGATTTTATTGTATAATGTGGCAAGTTAAGTTATTTATAAAATGATCGAAAAAAAATTAAATATTTATGCCTGTACATCCACAAAATAAAATAAAAAGCACTTTTTGGCCATGTTTTTTTCTTGCATAAATCAAAACAGGCGGATGGTGTTAAGCGGGAATTTAAACCTTATCACCATCTACGTAAGGGTTGTTATTGATAGCGGCTCAATTTGAAATATTACACGACGTAGTGCATCGCCTTAATTTGTGTTACTTGCCAATTAATTAATTTAGAAAATAATATAAAGTAAAATTGCCTCACGTTCCAGAGTGGAAGATACTCTCAGTATCGCCTTTGTGTAAGACCACCATTCAGAATCGAAATGTTGTTTTAAATGGGTTTAGCCGTGTTTGGTGACCCGATCTGAATAGCCAGGTACTCTCCCAACTTCTCTCTTAGTTAATTCCTCTATAAATCATGTACGACTACCATAATACGGGCATGAGCCTATTATGGTAGTTGAAATAATCTCCAAAATTGTAATTCACAAGTTTCCCGTTTGTGCTACGAGTTTCTGGACACCGTGTATATTGAGCTTATCTAACTGATCATAACATTATATAGTTACTGATAAAATACAGTATTAACTTAACGGTAGAAACATTAAAGAGATGACATATTTGTATGCCGATAACACTAAACAGTACTCGTATATAATTTCATATTTGTATACCTTTGAATGAATAAGTGATTGAATAGCTAAAAAACACCACACAGAATACAAAGAAAAAACTTGTAGTTAGCAGGTATGAACTTTCGTTTATTGAAACCGCCCCCAAGCCTTTGTCAGCCAATTCATAAAATATTCTCTATCCACTGGATATTGAATGAAGGATAATGCAAAGTAATGATACTTCAAAACTCCGCTAACGACATATTTATACGAAGGTAACACAAACAAATCATTTACTGTCAATGTCACTCAAACGTACATGAATTATTTAATATGTTCCCCAATGACTTTCAATGTTCCAACACTTTTGCTACCATTATGGGCAATTTATTCTACATCGATATACGATATAGATTTAAGGTGAACAAACCTAACCTTGATTACAGTTACTAGTAAAAAAATATATTTAAAACTTTGTAAATATGCATGATTATTTGTTATGGAAGAATTTACAGGATGTCCCCGGGACACCATACGAAAAGACATGCCTACTAAAAGTCTTCAGTGTGAGGTACAAACTTACCCGATAAATTCGCTGGGAGATTGCCGCGAGCGAGTGTAGCAACGTTTCATATTTGGGATTGGCCGTGTCCATGAAAACCGCAGGTAAAAAATAACATAAGACCGATAGTTCGACGTTTAAAACTAGCCAAAAAATCGTATATTTTAAACCAAATTAATTCAAGAAGAGAACTGCACTAAAATAACAAATTGTAGTTGCACGTAACATGATAAATGTCTGCCCGTTCTTCGTGGGTAAAGCTCAACATTGTCACAGTAATTAAATAAAAAAATTACGCCCAAAAGAAACAATTTAATAGTTATGTAAGTCTACAACTAAAAAAGCACAATGTTAAAAGTAAGTCTATGTCTAAGTCAATGTTAAGAGAAAACACGCACCGAATAAAGATGTTCTTTGAAATGAGTCTCAATAAATGCACACTAGATAAAGGCACATTAAATTAACAAATTTTGATTATAACAATCAAGTTTTTAAAGTGAAACACTGCTTAAATCAAGTTCATTAAATTATCAGATCTAGATCGAATTTTTGGGAATAAAACAAAAGTTATTGACATGACGCACGGCAAGTAAAGTTGCATTCAAATTTAACACTGAATGACACGGGACGGTAGATTTAGATCAAAGCAAACTAATAATGCCAGCCGCACATGGCGGACCAATTTTACCAGTTGACCAAGTTGTTTATTCTTTTTACTTTTACCATCATGTACATCACCTCCCGAATTTTGTGAAGTTTGTTCCCGACACCCTATATATTTTCAATATATTTATGTACAATACATTACATGTATGGAACAGCTGACCGAGCGCTGAGAAATCATTATTATCATGAAGGTATGTTAAACCAATGTTTTGTATAAATAATTCCCAAAGTTTCGTGGTATGAGCTGTATATTCATATCTATAACATTGTCGGTACAATGCAGACCCCTTTTGTGTGTTAGTTTCCCTTATTTAGTCTTTATCCGTTTTCCCCTGGGCCAGGTAACCAGCAGCCAGTAGAAAGTGGGAACTCATGCCCAGTGTTGGCAGTGAACAGATGCAGGACAGACAGGATTTAGGTTCTGCAAAGTGCAAACTGCAGTTATAATAAATTGGCGTGAGTCGAGCGAGAGCACTTATTGTCCTACCTTGGAGATAACTAGCTGTTACGTGTACAGGATAATCCAACTATGCATCACTTACTTTACTTCATAGGATACTTGTATGGAAAATGCTAAAAAAGTGACGCAAACATTATTAAGGTATTTTTATTTATTTATTCACGCCCTACTCGCGATTACGAATTAAATTGAAAACAACAGTATAACATCAATAAATAAAGATTTTTTAAAAATTAAGCATAAATATACTTGTTAAGTCATTACAAAACCTAACTTTAAAGAACTCTTTATATTTATGTACGAGTAATAATAATTCTAAACTTAAAAAGATATTGGTATTACTTAAGCATATTCATAAATTATGATTACTGGTTATTTACATGAACTAAGAAGTGCTGAACTAATTTGACTTTGAGTGACTGTGTCAAAATTTAAATCGAAAATTTCAGCTATTTATTCTCTGCATAACAGAATCGAACAGAAAGTTATTGTTGTGAAATAATATATTCCATGCTTCTGAAGTACATGTGACTTTTAGTGCCAGGGCACTCAAATCTTGGATTAACAATTTTATACATTTAAAGGACAAATATTTTTCTCCTTTCAGATAATTTCTATAAATTGAGTTTATATTGAGCAGTATATCCTGTTTGATTACAACACTACGTAATGAGCAAAAAATATAGTTGTGTTATTTTTCAAATGTCAATACAATAACCTTGCTCAACAAATCGAGAGAATGATTTACGAAAACCATTGAATAAAATTTGTAAAAAAAAATGTTTTTAATGTAGTCAAGTACCTACTGAATAAATTGAATTAACATCGAGTCTCAAAGGGTTAAAAATTTTCACAAAAAAAGAACACTTGCCTAACAAATCGAGCGAATATTTTTACTGAACCATTTGAGACATAAATAAATTAGAATAATACACAAATAACTTTGTTTACATCACTTTAATATATATAACCTCTACATGTTTTATGAACAATGTTCACATCACCAGGAGCAATTATATACTATGATGTGAACAGTATATGCTATGATGTGATGTGAACCTGATGATGTGAACATTGTTCTTGAAACATGTAGAGGTTATATATAAGTGATGTAAACAAAGTTATTTGTGTATTATTCTAATCATAAAGTGATAAGCTTTCAGAAGAAATTTTCTTGGAAAAAAAATACACAAATAAATGTACAAAAAATATTCAAGTAAAAATAAATTATTGTTTTTGATGTAGTCTAGTAATTAATGTTATTTTGAATTAAGTCTTGAAATAAATAATAATAATTTTTCCAAAACGTCATTTTAATTCAACAATCAATAACAATCGTTTTTTTTATTTTATGTTATTTATTTTTTTATTTAGTAAAAAATTATACATTTATATACTTACTTTATTTTATAAATGTTGTGACTGCATGAAATACATTGTGACTAGGAGGATTCCCGTTTTAGGACCCTCAAATTAGGATGAGTATTAACATTTTGATATGTTGTTTGATAAGTATATTATTAAAATAATAATGAAATAATAGGTATATGTACTTTTAAAATATCACTAATAGACCGGTCAGACAAGCGTACAAAGAAAACATAAAAACTCCGACGGTAAACACTACCTTTGGACAAAGACACCATAAATACCACGCTATTAAAGCATTCAACAGTCTTCCACTTGAAACAAAAATTGAGGAAAATAAAAATAAATTTAAACACAAAATAAAAAAAATGGATTAAAAAACAAAAAGACAATATTACCAAAATTCTATAACATAAAATAATAAAACATATACACGCAACACAAAAAAAATATATAAAACACGCAACACGCACAAACACATAAATCATTATAAATGCCGATTTACATTCTCTTTTAATATTTTTATTTTAGTGTGATAATTATATTTTAATTTTTAATCTTTATTTTTAATTTAAATTTATCTTTATTTTAATGTTGTTTTTCTTTTTTTTTAAATGTTTAAATTCTGAGATTATAAAATGGGGGCCTCAGCACGGGTAAACAACCCAGTGAGGCCAACATTACTGAATTAAAATATGAAATATTGTAAAATAATGTATCAACAATAAAAAAAAAAAAAAAACTGGTGCCTAAGCCTACTAACATATTTTGTAAATAATTTTTTTATGCAATATGCAAAGTAAATCTTTATTTTTATAACGATTCTCCATTCCCAAAGCTTTGTAAACCGATGTTTGACTGTACTAATAATGTCATCTATCATAGTGTGTCTACGAACACTGTACACTACACACTACAGGGGAGGTGATGTATCTTGTCCCTACATGTGTAGACCAGAGTACCTGCTAAATTCTGCTAAGTGAGTTGCCTTGTCTGACACTAATTGGGCAAACACCGTTAGAGCCGACTGCCGACTACTCGACTGCTCGACAGCTCGACGGCCCGTGGGTTGCTTCTCCTCATTGCCGTGTCGGGAATTACGCACGAAAGGGGACCCTGAGTACGCAAATGTTTACCCCTGCGTACTGCAAGCAATTGAAAGGTTCGGATTAAAATCGGATCCAGCTCGCAGATTTCAACACTTGTGTATCACGTGATATTTTTCGCGGAATACGTTATGCGTGAGAAGATTAGGGTCTTCAAGCCACACTTATAGAAGGGCTGTATATCTATGGTGAGGGGTCCATCTTAAATTAACTTTACAGAAGGAATGAGAAGTACAAAGCGGCCAGTGTTATGTACGTTATATATTGTTAAATATTCTCAAGTAATAAGTATTTTCAAAATCTGTGTGAAATTCACCTGCTGAAAAACTGAAACTTTATTGGTTTTCGCGGGTTTTTTTAACTTTTTTTATGTGTGCAGTGTAAAGGCAGGGGATTTCCATCCGGTTTGAACGGATTTATTAATGCCGGTCTTGAAGAGGCTCGGATTATACGATTGAGGAAAAACAGGTGCTGGAGCTCGTTCCACATACAAGCCGACTTACGCAAAATCAATTGAAAAAACGACCCGTTCTCTTGAAGCCAATATCACTGTCGACGGGCGTTCCTCTCGTGTCCGTCGAGTTTCATGCACGTACACCGGTGCACCGGGGATCAATGCTGCTAGCTCCTTAGAGCAGACTCCATTAAAATACCTGGAGAATAGATTCAGCATGCCCACATTGCGTCTGTGCATTAGAGATTGGCAATCAGATGGACCGCCCTCCTTTGCACAGAATCAAGTAGGTTTATCAAGTATTGCGGGGCTCCAGCCCAGAGGTGGCTCTCAAATTCAATTGTAGGGTGTATTTGATTTTTTATAGATAAAGAATAAAAAAAATAAGTTAAGTGGAATATACTCCTCAGTATCTCAGTAGATTTGTAAGCAATTTAAGCAGCCAGCCATAAGTCACATTTTGTAAAGTTTGAGAAGCCCGTCTCACACGAGCTAGTTAGCGCGGCGTGCTAATCGCTCCATATTAGCACTAACCGTCCAACTTGGATTTGCGGCCGGCTCGTGTTATACTGGCTTCATACAGAAACAATATTCCCTTATGCCATTATTTATTTTACGCTTGCATTTCAGTTTGTCATTTATAATCGCGACCAAACAGAGTGTATCAGACACAAGTCCTTTACATTGACTGTAAATAAGGGGTGCTGAATCTTCTAGTCGGTGAGCTGCTTTATGTTCAGGGCCTTTTCCGGTTGCTGTGATGTCGTGTATCCAAGGAGAGAGCAGTAGGTAGTCCAAGGAAGCGAGAGGTCAGAAGTCAAAGGCGGTTGTAGTGGTTCCAGCGGGAGAAGCAGTCCAGAGTGAAGCGGTCAGAGTAGATGTCGGAAGAGAGAGACTTGAGATCGCTTTACGCGCGGTATATATAGGACTAGCGGGGGCGTACACACATCGGTGTGCGCGCGTATCAAAACGCCCCGCGTAAACGAGGTGCATCTTTGTGCATCTTCGTGTGTTTTCATATGACTTTAATAGTCAATATTAAAATTATTTATTCAATAGTACTCTTTACGCCGCTTCATCTCATGAAAACTGTTTTTCCCTAGCATTTTTAATGTTTTTATAATAAATTGTACAATATGAATCAGTGGGTCCTCAGACCGACATTGGTGTGAGGAAATCCTTATAACTACTTAATATTAATGTTTACATATTTCAATATTACTTTACAACATAGACGCGAGTCCAGCCTTTCAACCTGTATATTTTTATTTTGCATTATGGCGGCCAGACTCACGCAAATCTAACATTAATTTGCGCAATTATGTATGAAAAGAGAAATATTTCTAGCATTATAGTGGCTTTGCGCTGATTGGCTGACCAACGCTGTTCAGTGTTTGGCGTTGCTCTGCCTGGGCAAAGGAGAGGGGATGCGACGTAAATACTGGGTCCACGGCTTGCGATGTGCCCAATGCTCTCCAGCCGGGGAGGGGATACCACGTAAATACTGTGTCCGAGCGCTCGTTGTGCTCAGTACTCGCCGGCCGGGTAAATACTAGCTTTCTTATCCTCCCATGGTCAGAAAGCTGCTTTGCGGCCTTCGGGTAACATTGCGTATTGCGTTCGATACATCCTCCCCCCGGTGCAGTATCGGCTGCGCCTAGCAAATTCGAACGTGTCGGGATGCTTTCGTCCGGCGGCGATCCATTCGGCCGGTTCCTTTTTGGCGGCGTGGGGGGGCCTCTTGTGATTTAGGGCCCGTGTTTGGTGTCGTCATGAGTACGGCAATTTTGACCGCTGGGCGCACGTACACTCCGGTGTTGGTCTGGACCCGAACGGTCCTTACATGCCCATCAGCGGCGGGCATTGTTTCAATGATTCGCCCGCGGGGCCAACTATTGCGGGGCAAAGCGGGATCCACAATCACCACAAGATCACCCACTTTGATAGGGGTACCTGGCTGGTGCCATTTTTGACGTGCGGCTATAGTGGGCAAGTATTCCTTCATCCATCGCCGCCAAAACATATCTGCTAATTGCTGGCTGATTCGCCATTGTTTTCTTAGGCAGACCTCTTCTTCTTTTGCCGCATACAGTGACAGGTGTGGCCGCTTTCCTGCTGATCCCAGCAAAAAATGGTTAGGGGTTAGCGGTTCCTCATCTCTCGGGTCGACAGAGACATGAGTCAGCGGGCGATTGTTCACTATGTACTCTGCTTCTGCCAGGGCCGTGAGGAGAGTTTCTTCTTTCGGTGAGCGCTCTTTCATAGTTGACTTGAGGGCTCTCTTTATAGAGCGCACGAGGCGCTCCCAAGCTCCCCCCATGTGGGGAGATAGGGGGGGGATAAATTTCCACGATGTTTTTTGTGTTGCAATGTAGTTTTGTACTCTGGGGTCTCGACTGATTGATTCCAGCGCGTCTCGGATTTCTTTATCAGCGCCATGGAAATTAGTCCCGTTATCGGAGTATATACATTCGGGCTGGCCTCGTCTAGCTGACATTCGCTGCATTGCCACTATAGCTGAATCGGCACTTAGTGAGGCCGCTAGCTCGAGATGTACAGCTCTGGTTGACAGGCAGGTGAATAATGCCCCGTACCGTTTCTCTCGACGCCTACCGATTGTTACTTCCATAGGGCCAAAATAGTCTAGGCCGCAGTGCGTGAAGGGACTCACGTGATGTGTAAGCCTGGCAGCCGGTAATGGTCCCATCAGTGGTGGCAATGGTTGAGCTCTCCTAATGCGGCATACTAGGCATTCATGCGCTATTCGGCGAAGGTTGGTGCGCAATTTCAATATAAAAAAGCTGCTTCTGATTTCCGCCATGGTTTTTTCGGTACTCGAATGGTCCGCCATTTGATGATAGTGGCGGATCAAGAGCCGAGTGTATGCCCCGTCACCATCCAGGATGACTGGTGTCCGTACTCCGCTGGCAACTCCTTTCAGGGCTTGTAACCGTGAGCCTATTCGTATAATGCCATCTGGGCCAAGGAAAGGCGTTAGCGTTCGCAAGCGACTGTCGGCGGGTAGTGTATCGCCTTTATGGGTAGCGCAAATTTCGGCCGCGAAAGAGTCTGCTTGAGATTTCTTTACCCATAATGTTTCTGCTCCTCGGGTCTCTTCGGCACTCAGAGGACCTTCTGATGATCTGTTGGGGTTCGGCCGACATCTCCTTATGAAGCGGAGAACCCATCCAGTGGTGCGTATGAGCCGATGCCACGATGAAAATCGCTCAATAAGAGGTAATCCGCCTTCTTTTATTATTGTGAGGCCGACATATTGAGGCCTCACCTCCAAAACTTGGTTATCAGGTCGGATGACTGGCTCCTTTTCACGGGGCCATGTAGCTTCTGGGTGGGTAATAAAGGCAGGACCGCAAAACCACCTGCTAGTGGGTGAGAGGTCGGGCGGCTCGATGTCTCTTGTACCGATATCGGCCGGGTTTAATTTAGTAGGTACCCATCTCCAATTAATTATTTCACTTAAATCATCAATCTCTCCTAGCCGGTTGGCCACGAAGGCGGAGTAAGTCCTCGGGTCTGTCCTTAGCCAACACAAGACAGTCGTTGAGTCGGTCCAATATGTTATTCTTCTTATGTGAATTTGGCTTTCCCTTTTGATTGTAGCCGCCAATCGTGTGGCCATTAAGGCTGCTTGTAGCTCAAGGCGCGGTATAGACAGAGGTTTCAATGGTGCCACTTTACATTTACTAGCCAGCAATGTTGAGTGTGTGCCTTCCTGGGAGTTTTCGGTTAAATAAGCAATAGCGCAACACGCCGACTCCGATGCATCGCAGAACAGGTGGAGTTCAAAATAGCCGTTTTTATTAATTAAGCATCTTCGTGGTATAGAAACGCTACTCTGGCTGAGAAGTAGTAGCCATTCCGACCATTTATTCGCGTGCTCGGGTTTTATTGGTTCATCCCAACCTATATTCGATCTCCACACTGCTTGTAGAAGTATTTTTGAGCGGATTGTCAAGCATGATACGAAACCAATTGGATCAAAAATCTTCATGACAATACTTAGTAGTTGTCTTTTCGTTGGGTGTGGGATCATCTCGGCTGAGGCTGCCTCCCTGAAGCTGTAGAGAAAGTGATCACCTATGGGGTCCCATACGAGGCCTAGTATGCGCTCGTTTTCGTGGTCCCCGCTGCTGATAGGTATTGCAGATTTCGCCCGTTTTTCAAAGGGTACTTCTGCAATGGCGGCAGGGTCATTTGAAGCCCAATTAGTGAGCAGAAAACCCCCACTTGCAAGGATTGCGCTCACCTCCCGTACCAATTTGGCGGCTTCGTCCGATGTGTCCACGGCGTCGAGATAATCATCCATATAAAATTTTTCCTGTATGGCTGTTGCCGCGGCGGTATATTGCACTTTGTGTTGCTCAGCTACCTTGTTTCGCACGAATTGCGCGCTGCTTGGGGAACAAGTTGCCCCAAACATCATAGAGGTGAGCATGTAAGTGCTCGGCTCTTCATTTGGCGTTGCTCTCCACATAAATAGTTGAGATGGTTGGTCCTCACTTTTTATTTTTATTTGTAAGAACATTTCTGCAATATCTGCCGCGAGCGCGATTTTTCCTTCGCGGAAGCGCAAAATGTTACCCAATAGCGAGGAGAGCAGATCGGGCCCTGTTAACAGTTTATCATTTAATGATACACCTCGACAGCGGCTTGCTGCGTCGAAAACAACTCTTAGCTTTCCCGGTTTATTGGGATTAACTACCGCGAAATGCGGTAAGTACCATTTTCGAGGGCTTGGAATGGCCGCTTCTTGAATATTTAATTTGCGCGCGTATCCACGTTCAATCAGAGAGTTAATTTTAACTTTATATGCTGCTGCTAATGTATCATTCTTCATAAGCTTTCTCTCCAATGCGTACAATCGTTTTAGCGCGCACTGTTTGTTGTCAGGCAGGCGCGTATTATCTTCTTTCCACAGTAGGCCCGTTTCCCACCGGTCGGTGTTATATGGCCGAGTGGTGTTTTCCATAAGCGCCTCTGCTCGCTGTATGGTCGCATCTACGCGTGTCGCTGACGTCACTCCAAGTGAATCGATCGCAAAGTTTTGTTTTATTAGCTCTGAGAGCTGTTGGTCTCCACTCTCGGCTTCACCGATAATGCTCAGCGTTATATTTTCTACGGGATGAATGCCTCCATGCGCGATCCAACCGAGTGCAGTACGGGACAGCATTCTTTTCTCTGTGTCTTCGCGCACCTCTCTTGACACGATAAGATGCACGTTGTCCTGTCCCAATAATATTTTTGGTTTCACTTGGCACCGACCAGCTATGTTTTGTTGCGGTAGGTCCAGGTTTCGCACTGTATTCGCCGTAATAACATATTCGTCACCGTCCCCGCGCACTGATAGTTTAACTCGCCGGGATGTACTATCCGACGAACACATACCACTTGCCCCGTGAATACGGAGCCCGCGGGTCGGCCCGTTTGCTCCCACTTTGTCCGCTGTTTCATTGTCTAGAAGGGTCACAGTTGACCCCTCGTCTAGTAGGGCATAAATTGACACTTGCCCGTTTGGGCCACATATGGTTACCGGTATCACTTTCAACAGCACTGATTCATGTCCATACGACGTGGTACTGGTTACAGTTTGGTTTTCACTATCGCGCGAGGTACCGGCAGATGATTTCACACGCGACGGGTCGTGAAGTAGTTTATGATGAGGAAGCCGACAAGAACCCACTCCACACCACACACGATATTTGCACGCTCTCGTATGGTGTCTTGCGTCTAGACATTTATGACAAAGTCGGGAATTTTTTACTTTTTCCCATCGTCCGGGGACATTTTTCCCCAAAAACACGGGGCACTCGTGAATTTTGTGCGAATTTAAACACTGTGCACACTTTTCGCTCTCCGTATCAGTTTGAGAATTTTGCGCATATACTTGTTCCCGTCGCGGTCGCATTGGAGCCCGAGCATTATCAACTAAGCCCGAACGCGGGATCGCGTTTGTGAGCCGCTTTAGAAATGCTGCTAATTGTTGAATTGTCGCACTTATCACTTGATCGGCTATTTTATCCAACCACGCCACTCTGAGCACAAGAGGCATTTTTGATGCAATTTCACTTAGTAGCGCGGGGTTAGATAAATAATCACACTTAAGACTGCCGAGTGAGGCCACCACATTTTGAACTGTACCCGAAAACTCAATAAGTGCGTCGTTTGATGCATCTTCGGGAAGCCGCGGCAACTTTTTTATTTTTTCAAACATCAGTGATGCAATAGTGTGAGCACCACCGAACCGATGTTCTAACACGTCCATTATTTCCGGTACTTGTGTGGGGTCCAATAGGAGTGGACTTACCGCTTCACGAGCCTTGCCTTTCAATGCTCTCTGAAGGCGCATTAGGTTTTCTGATTGCGTCATCCCACATGTAGACGTTGATTGATAAAATTGAGCGCGCCATGCTGGCCATTCCACGGCGTCTCCGTAGTATGATGGGAGGTCCTTAGCGCTTGATTGGCGTGCGATAAGGGACGCCATGCGGTTTTCTTCTTCGGGCTGCTGCCGCGGAGTACCGCCATTTTGCGAGGCGCGGAAAGCCTCCGTCATAAAGGCCGCAAACTGTTGGAACGGATTTGCTGGCGCCGCCTGTTCCGTTCTATTATTGACCCAATCTTGGGTTTGTCGCGCCGTGTCATCCTCCGTGGGATGGCCCGGGAATGTCGCGTATGTGTTGTTTGCAGGCGGTGTCTGGCCGAACTGCGTATGTGGTGAGCCCGACTGATATTCCGGGTTGTAGGATGCTGCGGGGATTTGCGAGGCCCCTTGAGCTGTAGTTTGGGTCGGCTGTTGTCCGGATATTGCGGCCGGATACTCCGTGTTGATGATAGCAGGCTGCAGAGGGGTTGTTTGGCCTCGCATCGTGGTGTTGGATGCTGAAGACCGGTACTCTGCGCTGTTTTGTTGTGCGGCACCTTGCATGGAGCCTTGTAGGGCGCCCTGCATGGCACCTTGTTGATGTGTGGTTGCCTGCTCTGTATGTGTGTCAGGTTCCACTAAAGGCGCTTGTTTTTTCGTAGGAGCCGCTATTGAAGCGATGAGGGCCTCCTGTAATTTCCGATTTCGTCGCCTTTCTGCTCTCAATTCTCGCTGCAGTTGTTTGAATGAATCTGCATTTGACGCCTCGCTGTCTGATGATGAGTCATGGATGGGTATCTGTACCGGAGAATGGTCCGATATCGCCATTCCAGTGGCTTGTGAGGGACCGGCAGGGTGCGGGGTACTGCCAGCGGCTTGTGACTCATCTTTTCCGGTTCCCTCCAATGTATTCTTCCCGGAGCGTAGAGATGGTGTCATCTTGGCAGCTGGAGACTAGAAAATGCGGCTGCGAAGGACCACACAATGTATCAGACACAAGTCCTTTACATTGACTGTAAATAAGGGGTGCTGAATCTTCTAGTCGGTGAGCTGCTTTATGTTCAGGGCCTTTTCCGGTTGCTGTGATGTCGTGTATCCAAGGAGAGAGCAGTAGGTAGTCCAAGGAAGCGAGAGGTCAGAAGTCAAAGGCGGTTGTAGTGGTTCCAGCGGGAGAAGCAGTCCAGAGTGAAGCGGTCAGAGTAGATGTCGGAAGAGAGAGACTTGAGATCGCTTTACGCGCGGTATATATAGGACTAGCGGGGGCGTACACACATCGGTGTGCGCGCGTATCAAAACGCCCCGCGTAAACGAGGTGCATCTTTGTGCATCTTCGTGTGTTTTCATATGACTTTAATAGTCAATATTAAAATTATTTATTCAATAGTACTCTTTACGCCGCTTCATCTCATGAAAACTGTTTTTCCCTAGCATTTTTAATGTTTTTATAATAAATTGTACAATATGAATCAGTGGGTCCTCAGACCGACATTGGTGTGAGGAAATCCTTATAACTACTTAATATTAATGTTTACATATTTCAATATTACTTTACAACATAGACGCGAGTCCAGCCTTTCAACCTGTATATTTTTATTTTGCATTATGGCGGCCAGACTCACGCAAATCTAACATTAATTTGCGCAATTATGTATGAAAAGAGAAATATTTCTAGCATTATAGTGGCTTTGCGCTGATTGGCTGACCAACGCTGTTCAGTGTTTGGCGTTGCTCTGCCTGGGCAAAGGAGAGGGGATGCGACGTAAATACTGGGTCCACGGCTTGCGATGTGCCCAATGCTCTCCAGCCGGGGAGGGGATACCACGTAAATACTGTGTCCGAGCGCTCGTTGTGCTCAGTACTCGCCGGCCGGGTAAATACTAGCTTTCTTATCCTCCCATGGTCAGACATAACTTACCGTGACGACATCAACGAGGCGTCCGTTGAGATTCCTACCGTCACCACACGTCATGGAATACCCGAAGAGATCAAAGATCTTATTAGGGAAAAAAATCTTGTTAGGAATGAGTGGCAGAGATCTTGCAATCCAATAGTAAAGCATCATTTTAATAGACTCAATAGAGAAGTACGTGAGGCCCTCAGCAAATTCCGCAACGAGCGATGGCACGACTTCATTTCAACTCTCGAAGACGATAGAGGAGCTTACTGGAAGCTCTCTAAAGCACTCAGACGCCCAAAAACTAAAATCTCTCCGATTAAAGGCCCCAACGGATTAGTATACTCCGCTGCAGACAAGGCTGAAGCCTTCGCAGATAGCCTTCAAAGCCAATTCTCTCCCAATACAGACTTCGACGACCCAGCCTTCGTAGCAAAGGTGGATTCAAAAGTAGAATCAATCTTAAGTCTAGATCCTGAAGACCCTCCAATCAGGTTCGCAACTCCTAAGGAAATAAACAACATAATTAAAAAATTAAAGAAAAAAAAAGCAGCCGGTCCTGACGGCATCTCAAATAAAATCTTAAAATATCTGCCAAAGAAAGGCATCTGCGCTATTACAGCCATCTGCAACGCGTCGCTGAGATTACGTTGCTTTCCAAAGGATTTTAAAGAAGCTGACGTAATTTTAATTCCCAAACCAGGCAAGGACCCACTATTAACGGAGAATCATCGGCCTATTAGCCTCCTTCCTTGCCTAGGTAAAATCCTGGAAAAAGTTATACTATCAAGATTAAACTCATTCACTCAGGACAGTAAATTCTTGCCAGACTTTCAACATGGTTTCAGAGCAGGTCATTCCACCTCTCACCAACTCCTGCGTGTTGTGGAACACATCACGGAGGGATTTAATACTAGGAAAAAAACAGTTATCCTCTCACTCGACGTAAGTAAAGCCTTCGATAAAGTCTGGCACAACGGCCTTTTATATAAAATGAACGCTCTCGGGTATCCTTTGAGACTTACGCAATTGATAGCTAGCTACCTGAGAGATAGATGCTTTAAAGTCAAGTCAGAAAACGTCTTCTCCACAACCAGCCCCTTATCAGCTGGGGTCCCTCAAGGCAGTCAACTCTCTCCATCCCTGTATAACATCTACTCTAGTGACATTCCTAAACCCATTGACCATAATGTTAAAATCACTCAATTTGCGGATGACACTAACATCATGTCTAGTTCAACAGTCGAGAGCATCGCCACAAAGCGTGTTCAGAGACAGGCCACTCTAACTGAAGAGTGGTGCAAAAAGTGGAGAATTTCAATAAACCCTACTAAAAGCGCCGCGACCGTTTTCTCAAAGACACGGCCGAAACGGCCCCCATTCATAAAACTGTTTGGGGAAAAGGTTCCATGGGAAAAGTCAATTAAATACCTAGGTGTAACGCTTGACTCCAAGCTCACCTGGAAGAAACATATAACTGGAAAAATAACAGCAGCAAATAAATGTCTAGCATCACTTTATCCAATGATGGGAAAGAAAAGTCGTTTATCAACGGATAATAAATTACTTCTTTACAAAACAACAATAAGACCAGGTTTCACTTACGGATGCCCCATTTGGGGGCACGCCGCTCCAAGTCTAATACAAAAGATTCAACTATTTCAAAATAAAGCCATTAGACTTGCTTTAAATGCACCTAAATGGATTAGAATTTCTTCTATCCATAATGACACCAACATTCCGTTGATAAAGGACTTGATTGTTTCCCAAGCAACAAAATTTTATGCCGGCCTTTCCAGCCACACTAACCCATCAATAAATTCACTTTGCAAATATAGCGAAAACGATAAATTCAAATTTAAAAAACCAAAGATAGTCCTCCGGAAGGAATAATAACCTGCCTTCAGCTGCAGTATAGTTTTTAAGCTCTTTTTCAACACCACCTTAATAATAAAAATAACAGTAAAGCATCTAAAGATAATCAATTATAATTATGTTAGAGTCAGTAAACTCATTGTTTAGGAACTCTGTAAAATAAATAAATCAAAAGTCAAAAGTCTCCCATGGTCAGAAAGCTGCTTTGCGGCCTTCGGGTAACATTGCGTATTGCGTTCGATACACAGAGCATAATCCTACCTGATCTACAGCAGTACCTCTGTTCTGGTACAGTTAGCAAGTACCTATTGTGTAGTGACAACCGTTTTATCGACGGGACGGCTATTAACGCAGTGGAAATTCATTATTATTCTGAAAGCAGATGTTAAATCATACAAATTTAATTCAATACGAGGGTGGTTCAAGTTTCGGGTTTCCAACGTTTTATATTTTATTTTATTTTTTTATTTTTTATTTCATTTTATTTATTTGGGAAAATAAACAGATTATTTACATATACAAGAATAAACTAAATAATAAAGATAAAATCCAATCACTTAACATTGTCAGTTAGTAGAAAAATAAGTATTGCTAATTTTTAAAGAATGTCTCGAAATTATTGGTAATCCGGTTAAAACCTGGATTGCAGGCCCTTTCCTGATATTTTTGACTAAATTCCTTGGTAATTAATATAATGACGACATGCGAAAATATTAGGATTTTTATGAACACGTGTCCCGACATCCTGATAATAATACATTCGTATTTTACTAAAAGTTTATCAGGAAACCTATCAATTCATTCGTTAAGGACATGCATACCCGTTTTTAACCGGATTACAAATAATTTGAAAATATTCTTAATAAATTAGCAATACTAAAATATTGATAAAAATGAGTATTGATAATTTATTAAGAATCTCTTCGAGTTATTTGTAATCCGGTTAAAATGGGATTAATAGCCACATTTAGTAAAATACGAATATATTATCACGTTGTCGGAACACGTGTTCATAAAAATCCTGATATTTTGGTATTTTGTCATTATATATATTATCAAGGCAAATGCAGGTGCATTATAACACGTGTTCCGATATATTGGGAATTTACTAAAAGTTTATCAGGAAATGGCCTGCAATCCCGCTTTAAACTAATAATTTGAAGAGATTTTTAATAAATTAGCAATACTCATTTTTCTCCGTGTAAAACAGGGTTTTCCAATAAGAGGTGTTATTTTGAATAGCCCCCTATTTCAGTAGATGTTACTTTTGAAGCTGTCATTTTTTAACATTTGACGAGTAAAAACTACGCCATTAATAAAAATGAAACGATACACGCTTCAACAACGCATTGAAATTATTAAAATGCACTTGAGTGAATCAAATGCAAATCATCTTGAGTGATGAGGCCCATTTCCACCTCGGTGGCTTCGTCAACAAGCAAAATTGTCGCATCTGGGGCTCGGAAAACCTAAGAGTTATTGTTGAAAAGCCTCTCTATCTTCAACGTGTGACTGTTTGGTGCGGTTTATGGTCCGGCGGAGTCATTGGACCTTACTTTTTCGAAAATGAGGCTGGAGCAACAGTTACGGTGAATGGATTGCGCTATTGAGAGATGAGATGGTATTGATCTGGACAATGTTTACTTTCAACAAGACGGCGCTACGTGCCACACAAGATACGAAACCATTGATCTTTTACGATTGAATATCAAAATAACACCTCTTATTGGAAAACGCTGTATAATATTATAAGTCTCCATTTATTTTCATCCGCCGGCTTAAAAACCTCAGTCACATAAATTAAATTATTGCAGTAAACCGTGTCAAAATACTAGTGTCGCTAATATTCCATGATAATAATATTTATGTCGGTTTTTACAATAAATCATTAAACGTATTATTATTATCGAAATTAACTCCACATTACTGAAACGCTAATTACCGATAACAGCTGTTATTACAATAAATTTGTTTGTATTTGTCGCAATCAAATGCGTTTGCAAACCAGAACAATTAATAACTCTTACGCCGGACTATTAATTGCCTATGTGGAAAATATTATAATAATACTGTTTTTTTATTGTTTTTTTTTTTCATTTTATTACACACAAACAGAAAAAAATCTCCCTTAGGAATTTTGCATTGATAATTCAGATTTAATGTTTTTCATTTATTATGGAAGGAAACAATTTTGTTTCCGGGTGTAATTATTATTTTAATAATTTTATGTATGCACGTCAGTATATTTATGCTGCTTTTTCCTATTTTAATAAATCCTATTTGTATTTGTTCGGCACACATCTGGGCCTAGTAACCTCAGCCAATTAAGCGAGGGTAATTGCCCGTCGGGGCAGGCAGTGCGGCTGCCCAGGGAGACGAGAAAGGGGAAGAGGATGGGCAGGCGAAAGGATTAACATCGTTATATTTCTTTTGTCGGTTCATCTCTGTAACTAAGCTACTTTGCAGGGATTATTTGAACAAAGCTTTTGTACATCCGAGCTTTCCAAACATACTCCAGGATTTACAACCACGTATTTTAATCTTCAGCTTATCAAAGGTTTTATTACTACATTCATTTTCAATGTGTAAAATTTGAACTTCAGTGATGAAAATATTGCTTTTGATCATTATTTTCATTTTTTTTATTGGTTTCTATGGAAAAGTTTGTACATGATGTAGGATGTAGGTATACATTATCATAAATGAAAATTTTTTCACAGTCCTCCTTACTTGAGTTTTCTGTTCTGGGGCGGTTTTTATATTTTTTTATTTAATTTCTAGTTGGCTTTATATTGTCTTCATAATTTTTATAAGTCACTATCGATCGGTTTTCTTAGCAACGTTTTTACTTACGACCCCTTAGTAAGCGTTTTTTCAATATTAGCGAGCTCCCTCTAACATTTGGATTTACGTATCTCCCTTTCCAACCATCTTCTTTTCAAACGCTTAATGCGGAGCCTCAATTACTTGTACTAGCGCAAACCCGTGTAAAATCAAGGGCTATTAGAATTGAAATATTTTGGAAGTTAAAAAAATTCTTAGTAAATTTTCTTTATAATATTATAATGTATTTTATTAACAAATCAGAGAGACGATCAGAAATTTACCTTGCGAATGAGCTCCTTTAGTCAACTTGAAAAATCACAAAATCTGTCAAAAATTTACACAAAAAAATACGCATTTCAAAATAAAAAATTTAACTAACAAATTAAAATATCACAATTTTATGGTTATTTTATAATTATTTTAAGGTACCTGCTTTATTGCTTGTGTGGCCAGTCTGTTACAATTTTGAAACTGATACAGTTACATTCTTCGCATGTGTTCAATAAAAAATGATAATGAGATACTATTATTTTTAATTTGTATTTCTCTCTGATGATGATCTAAATCAGACACTAATTAACAGGATCTTCTTACATGGAGGAAAATGAGTAAGTATTGCGAATTTATCAAGAATAAAAACTAGATTGCAGGCCCAGAACGAATCAATAAATAGGTTTCCTGATGAACACGTGTTTATTAACATCGTAGTATTTTCGCATTTCGTCATTATATATTATCAAGACAAATGTAGGTACATAAACAGGTATTCCGATATATTAGGAATTTACTAAAAGTTTATCAGGAAACGGTCCGAAATCCCGTTCTTAATTGGATAACAAATAATTCAAAGAGATTCCTAATAAATTAGCAATTTTCTTGTTCCTCCGTGCACTATTCAGTAACTACGTGTTTGTTATAACGACTGTAGTGTAACCCCCTACTGAAGATTACATGCCTACGGTATTTATCCAAATACGGATGAACAAAGCCTGGTTAATAGCTGAAGAACACCGGAAGCAGCGGCGGAAGCCTTCTGACCAAAACTGTAACGGAAATACGGTTCATACCAACCCCTTTGTTCCCTCTCCCACCTCCCTTCCTCCCATCAACCCCCTCCCTCCCCTTTCCCACTCACAACACACTACACACACTACACCACTGGACCGGTAATACCGAGAAGTTATGATCTACACCTATATGAACGAAAATTGATTTCGCTAAAAAAAAATCTTTCGATTCCGAAGCAGTGTACACGGAGAAAAAGGAGTATTGATAATTTACTAAGAATCTCTTAAATTATTGGTTATCCGGTTATAAAGGGGATTGCTGGCCTTTTCCTGATAAATTTTTAATAAATTCCTAATATATCAGAACACGTGTTCATGCACCTGCGTTTGTCTCGTTAATATATAATGACGAAATGTGTCAAGGATTGGATTGTGTTACATGCGTTCCACGTCTTGATAATACATTGGTATTTTACTATACGTTTATCTGGAAACCTATCAATGGATTCGTTAAGGGCCTGCAATCCCGTTTTTAACAGAATTAGCAATAATTTGAAGAGATTCTTAATAAATTGGCCATACTCATACTGACGACATAACACCAAATTAGGAATGCTGTAATCCCACTGGTTTTTGACAGCTAGAAATACTGCTTTATTGCAGAATTCACAAAAAAATAGATATACTCTGCTAGAATGAATGTCGATATTTGAAAATGTATTTGACCATTTACTCAAACGAAATTGAATCAGTTAGTGATTGAACAATTACTAACCGGTTACTAACTCATTATTTTGATTTAGTTCCTCACACGTGGCCTGCTCAAAGTGATTGAAATCGGTAGTTTTCTGTACGGTCATAGAAGGTGGAACATCACGATCATTGAGTGCTACATGGATAATGATTCGAGTGATGATTCCAATGGTTAATCTGTGTTACTTTATTACTATTATTATTAAAGAAGAATTAAAACACTAAGATAATTTTGGGTTAATCCATTAAAACCAATGTTTTACACAGCTATTCACTTGTGATCGTTTCTTTTCTTGAACAACAATGTAATTATTATCAAATGAAATAATAATAAACAGAAGAAACGGTGATGTAACATCAATTGGACAAGAAACTAAGCGACTCAATCACAAAGCACTCTTTTCAGGGTGAAATGCCTAAAACCAAAAAAAAAGCGACTCAATTTAAAAGTGAGTCGACAGATTGAGTAGCCTCCAACGCGTTACTAAATAGTGACAAGCAGCACATTCTGTAGTCTCCCATTCAAATACAAAAGTTCTTCCGACTTATTGCAGAATGGTTGTATGTGATTTGCGTCAGTGATCAGTTTCTTTTAAGTAGCTCCGTGTGCACAGGCCCTTACTTTTGAAAACAGTTTTAGTTTACTTTACGCACACCGGCACACCCACAACAAACTTCTATCGGTTCATTTCTTCAGTGCACTAGACACAATACACACTAAGCATTACACACTTCAAAATAGACACTCTATAAAATACACACACTACAAAATAAACACACTACACACTGTGAACACTGCACACACTTCATCCAGCAAGATTTTCAAGATTCAAGGGTGGTCCAATTCATCATGGATGTCGTCGTTGAAGTGATGATGTTTTGAAAGGACCACAATCAATGGAGTTAAAAAACACGAAGTCATCAAGCCAAGTTTTTGGTTCAGAGCATTAAAGTTCAATATAGATTCAAACTGATTTAAGTAGGCAGTCAAGCTGTGAATATTTGCAGTATTCCCAAAAATTGAGACGAAAAATCGATACACAGACCAAGACAAAAATTGTTTTTCTCGTCGGAAATAAGATTTGATCTTGTTTACGTTTGTGATATTGATTACAGGAATTATTAAGTCAGCAATAGTTTTCAAGATATTATGTCTTGACGGCTTAACAAAGTTGATCAATCGTGGCTACAGGCCGAGATTCGTTAGTTGATAGAGACCGTTGACATGTTAATTAAAAAATTGTGCTAATTATCAATTTGATTGTCACCAGTGAATACCGTAAGTGTTCCAACTTATCTAAGCTATCCGGAGCCAGTGGATCTGTGGCATCCCCAATTGAGAAATGATGTGAAACTTCACCATATTGAGAATATCGAAGTACTGTTTTAACCCGAGCGCTTTGAATTTCGTCTGTCTCTAAATTTTTTTGTGTGTTCTGTGTCCTGTCAATCTTGTCAAGATGGTAGCCGTGTTGGATATTTCCCTTTTACTATGTCAGAGTTCGCGTGAGTGTTATGGGCTGACGAATCGGAATGAACAATGAGGTCTACCGTTTACAGAACTACTAGTTATAATTTAATAAAATACTGTAAATCAGAAAATATCGATGCTTTATTTAGTAAGGGATATTCTGCGCCCTGTGGTCTGCACCCGCTTCATCTATCGCATCCCCCAACCGGCAACGCTATTCTCCCCTAACAAAGAAACCCCGAACATTGTTTACATTCTAGTCTCCCGGTAATTCCATCAACCTATGTACATAAATATTACGTGTTCATCCTGCATCCTGTCGGAGGTTCTATAATCTGTGGAAGGCTCTATGGGCGGGCAATGACCTGTGGCGTAACTAGCGATTAGCGATACGGGCGATGAAAACTAGGCCGCGCCAATAAAACTGTTCTGAGTTCACAACAATGCGAGAGTTCCGGTGATAATGGCACTTGAAGTGCCGAATAACTGACTTAACACTGAATAAATAAACCGATATAAGTGTATTGTGGGTGAGTCCTTGAGTCAGAAGTAAGGTCTATTGTTTCTTACTTCCGGTGGGACAGGCTGTTTTCATGTTTTTTTTACCCTCGAAATTATACTTATATTTTGGCGAGTAAAAATTCTAAAATGTCCAATTTTATTGGGCTTTTTTTGTAAATATTGCGTTGTTGACACACCGGACAACAACGGTGACAGCCGTCTTACCAGGTAGTGTTTTTTACACCGTACTGACGTTGTAGCCAGTTCCAAACTTCTCAGATGTGCGGTTTCAGTTTTAAAATCGATGATTATGGAAGCAAATATTAAAATAACACATTTTTAGTACAACGATCAGAATCGGAAAAATAAACTTCGCAGATTTTTTAACTGTATTGATAGTTTGTGAAAATACCCCTGTGATCAACATTTAAAAAATGAAAAATGTTTACCATGTTCAATTTTTAAATCGAATTTCAAAATTGAACGAGGTCGAAATTGAATGTTCAATTTTAAAATCGAATTTTAAAATTGAACGAGGTCGAAATTGAATGTTCAATTTTAAAATCGAATTTTAAAATTGAACGTGGTCAAAATTGAATGTTCAATTTTTAAATTGAACTTAGTCAACTTTTTACGGCGCGGCGCACCTTTTCTAAAGTTTCCGACCTAAGACTAAATGGTAAGTCATCCAACGTTGGCCACCCCTAAACTTCGCAACATTCACACATTCATTCAACTAGTATTTGTAATTTTTTCAATGCAATAAAACTGTATTTCAATACGATATTGACTAAATCCTTCATCTATTGTCAGTAAGCGATATTTGCGAGCACGGTCAGCATGTGATTCCGACAGTCAGTAGACAAAATTCGCCGCATTTAGCCCGGCCTCCAAGGTATCGGATAAACTTCGGTAAGCTGTTAGTATGAACAACAATTCGAACTCGTTCGTTATGCAAAGTAAATGGCATATTAATGAACTTGGAAGTTTGAAGGAACGAAAGTTGTTCAAATATCATCAGTTATAAGACCTCGTTAACCTATTAACTCCCATTTCAATGTTAAAACGTACATGCGGACTACCAATGAATAATAATGTAAATTTAGTATTTCAATTCGGCTATGTCAATTTGTTAGTATTTTTATGTCTACCTAACCGTTTGAAGTTTAGGAATATCAATCTATAAACGGATACGCCAGTATTGCCATCGTAAAAAGATTTATTTTTTGTCAATATCGGTTCGGCTATCGACAGCGCAAACGTGATACGGATATCGATATACAATCGTCAGAAGTTAAGCCTATCGATTCGGTTAAATTATCAATTTGATCGTGCAGCGTGAGTTGCCTCTAGATTGTAAATTTCGTTGGCCTCTGGAGTCTAAAAGTTGAAATGTTTTATGGAAATAGGTGACTTCAGTTATCTTCAAAATCAAAATATGATACATTTCTGGTGGTTGTTGTCTATGTTCAGTGCGGCTAGCAGGCCATGTAGTCGTTATGTAGTTTCCCCTCTGAATGGTTGTCTTACACCATGGCGATACTAACTACATGGCGAGAGTAACTTCCACTATATAACAATTTCATCAAATTAAATTTACTTGCGCACGAAAGGATTGGAACTCGCGACTTTCGCATTCGGCTCGGCAATTGTTAATCATCGTAATTTGTAAAGTAAATATCGACGCACGCAATAATCCACACCAGTATCTCCGGTGAACGCGTATTGCTAACTGGAGACGGGGCCAACGTGTGAACGCTGTTGGCGCCAAGATCCTTTGATGTGTGCAAGAAAACCATGCAACGGCAATGCACGTTGGATTTTGTGACCAGTGGCGAAATGTAAAGGCATTTTTTCTGTTTGTTTTTTTTTTTTAAATTTCATCTAACATCAAAATGATGTCTACAGTTTTACTACAAATATGCTCAGGAAACGCTGGTTAGGTTAGGTTTGTCGGTGTATGCTGATACACCCTGTATATATTATATTACGATACTAAAGCCTTTTATTCATTCCGCCGGCATTTTTATCCCAGGAATTAATCATATTTCTGAATACAATGTATCTGTGTAGAATGTACACAAGAAAATCACCAATTCCGAACCAAATATCTACCAATAATAACGTAATTTCCGGGAAAATCAGCAGAGAATTGTGGTGAAATATTTGGGACTATTACCGATTTATCTGCTCCTTATTCTCCCATTGATAGGACCTCCATAACAATTAATCCCAAATGCCAATTGTCAAAGTGGAAAAACCTTTCCAGAATTTATGTTAACGCTTTTGCCATTCTGATATTAATTAACCTGTCGCATGATAGAACAACATTTTGGATACGACGATACACTCGCTTGTACCTAGATTACATGAAGTTACTAATAAATACGCAGATGTGGCGGATCTATTTAACCGCACGGAATATAGGTACAAGAAGGCTATAATTAATTTAACCTAAGTTTACTTATACTTGTATATTATATTGTGTATGTACTTTTAAATCCTTCTAGAGCTTTATTTTATTCTTTTTGTCGTTATTTTATGAACAAATGACACAGTTAGTTGAAAAAATAATTTCTAGTACGAGGCGTACCCAGAAACTAAGTGTATTGAATTTTTGTAGGTTACAAATTTTTTTTTGAAACAAAAAAATTACATGGTTACCGTAGTACATATGTAAGCTATTTTTCGACATAGTCGCCATTCCTCTCAATGCAGGTGGTGAAGCGGGGGATCAACATTTTGATGCCTTCCTCGAAGTAGTTTCCCGCCAACCCCTTCGTCCACTTCTCCACCTCCTCCTTTACCTCCTCATCGGTTGAAAACCTTTTTCCACCCATGTACAGCTTCAGGGAGGTAAAGAGATATCAGGAAATCCCATTTAGACGAGGCAAGCAGTTCCTTCGTGGCGTTGGCCGTGTGTGATCTGATATTGTCGTGCAGCAGGCTGACTCCCTTTGTCAGCATGCCTCTCCTCTTGTTTTGAATCGCCTTCCGCAATTTTTTTAGGGTCTCACAGTATCTTGCAGAGTTGATGGTCTCCCCTTGAGGCAGATATTCAATCAAAATTATGCCTTGACAGTCCCAAAACACGGATGCCATGATTTTCTTGGCTGAAATTGTGGTGTTGAAATTTTTACCACTTGTACACACTCGTACGATTCATAGCTTTATCACCATATGCAGTTTTCACCTCATTATAAACCTCAAACGGAGGTTTTCCCTTCCTCGTATTTGCTAATGCCTGTATACTGTGACACGCAATTATTGTTTACGGTATATTTATACCACGGATATTAATTAAATAAAGGAAAATTAGAAGAGTACAAATTTTTGTGTGTAATAAAAGTACAGAATTTTGTATGTAATAAGAGTATAGATTTTTTTGCCATAGTACTGAACAGTTGCCGACGATTTTTTCGGGAGTTAAAACGACGTACAAACCACGAAAGATTAACTTTTGAGATAAGATAAAATTAATTTTTAAAGCAAATAAAAATCTATTTCGAGAGTTGTCACGTTTTTTATACCTAAATATCGCATGTGAAACTTTCAGACACAATGGCGTGTATCACTGACACATTGATAAGTGCAAACAGTAAAAAATCTCTCCACGAGGCCTTCACAGTTGAATGACTACAATAATTTTAAATGTTTGTGCAAAATTGTGATACAAAACTAAAATTGCCACAATAATCATCAAAAAACTAATTTCGGCTTTGTGTCCGTCCATGTACCTCTGGTTCAATGAACTCAAATTTGTTTTGAATTTAAGTGTCATTTTTTAAATTGGAACTGATTGTGTGAAGAAGGTAACTAACTACCTGTATCATAATATTTTAACAGATAACAAGAATTCATACTGTCCTGTGATTTTTCACGGGTCTGCGCTAGTATAATAATGATCGTTATTGCATTGTTGGCTTACGAAGAATTTAAAGCAAAATTCAAAACAAGAAATGAGTTTAATGTGTACTGTAATTGTGTATTCAAATATTGTTACAATATACTGTCAAATTACCCATCTGGTAACACATCTAATACTCATTTTTTCTTTAATTTTGAAATATTTTGTGTTTGTATGTAGAATTACTTTATGTTTGTGATACTCTAATGTTTGCTTCACTCAAATTTTTAACCTCGATACAGGCTCAGTCCTAGTGAGGTTGATTTTTATGTGAAAAAAGTGTTTTATGTATAGTGAAATGCAATAAATAAACTGCACAATAAAATGTTGATGAGAAAACACGTGTCAGATTTAGGACGGGTTGTTTCGGAGAATTTGAACAATTCATCAAATTTCAACGTTCATTTTCGGGTTCTGTGAAAGACTTATTCAAGTTCTGTTTTTATATCATTGTAGGCTAGTTGCTTGACAAAACTGAAATAAAAACAGAACTTGAAAAAGTCTTTCACAGAACCCGAAAATGAACGTTGAAATTTGATGAATTGTTCAGATTCTCCGAAACAACCCGTCCTTAGTGTAACTTATAAATAAATTGCATATTCTCAATTATTTAGATGAATTCAAAAGTGACGATATTAAGACAATGAAACAAATTAGTCCTAATATTATTTATATTTGAATTTCACTCAAAATAAAAATTTTATACAGGGTGTCCGGGGGTAAGTGGTAAAAGTAAGTAAGTGGTAAGTGGCAGAAGTAAACATAAGAGTGCAACACAGTGTTTGAATGGTAGAAGAGGTTGGGGAAGCCAGACGAAGATTTAACGCATTATCTCTGCATTGGAAAGAGATACCGGGTCGAATTAAAGACCACGTAATGTATAGGGTTTTTTAATAAGAGGTGTTATTTTGAATAGCCCGCTATTTCGGTAGATGTTACTTTTGAAGCTGTCATTTTTTGACATTTGACAAGTCGAAACTACGCCATTAATAAAAATGGAACGATACACGCTTCAACAACGCATTGAAATTATTAAAATTCACTTGAGTCAATCAAATGCAAATCATCTTGAGTGATGAGGCCCATTTCTACCTCGGTGGCTTCGTCAACAAGCAAAATTGTCGCATCTGGGGCTCGGAAAACCCAAGAGTTATTGTTGAAAAGCCTCTCCATCCTCAACGTGTGACTGTTTGGTGCGGTTTATGGTCCGGCGGAGTCATTGGACCTTACTTTTCCGAAAATGAGGCTGCAGTAACAGTTTCGGTGAATGGATTGCGCTATCGAGAGATGATTAATGATTTTTTATGGCCATAATTGGATGGTATTGATCTGGGCAAGGTTTACTTTCAATAAGACGGCGCTACGTGCCACACAAGCAACGAAACCATTGATCTTTAACGGGAAAAATATGAAAATAACTTATTGGAAAACCCTGTAGTTTTATAACGGTAAATATATGGTATAGAGTAGTGAACGGTTGAAAAAGTCGGGGACGTTTATATAATTATTTGTGATAAAATGTGGCGTAGTGATAACGGAGAATGACGTGTAAGGAGAATCTATTACTTGGAAGCGAATGCTTAAAGAAGTCGAAGACGTCTGAGGAAGACATGGCACGATCGAGTGAAACAAATACTTATTACAATACAATAATATTATTTCCACCTTAAAAATGCACACAGTTGTTACTTGTCAGGTACACTAGAACTAACAACCTGGAACTAGCAGCGCCGGGTACACTTCAGCTAGTTTTAGATAGATTTATGTGTACCCAGCGTTACTCTACTTTTCTCTTTTTTCAATAAATATAATATGCATATAAAAAAATACATAACCCTTCAGGAAAAAATTCTCTAAATGACTGTGAAAACCCTATTAAAATCCGTTGCATAGTTTAGAAGAACTAAGCGCACAGACAGACGCGGATGGCGACTTTATTTTTTTAATTCCCGCTTAACACCATCCGCCTGTTTTGATTTATGCAAGAAAAAAACATGGCAAAAAAGTGCCTTTTATTTTATTTTGTTGATGTTCAGGCATAAATATTTAATTTTTTTCCGATCATTTTATAAATAACTTAATTTGCCACATTATACAATAAAATCATAACCGAAAATGGGTTCGTAAGTAGTTGATTTTGAACTTTAAAGCAGTTTTCATAGGCCTTATACATTATTTTTTCTGAGCTTATAAAAAGACTTATATAAAAAATACTCGATTATTTCAAAGGCCAAGATGTATTCTACTCGCAGTATTTAATTAAAGCATCTAAAACATTTCTAGGCGACCAACTTTTCAAACCAAAAACACAATCTCGATGTTTAAAAAAAAACATGTTTTTACCTGCAAAATGCATTTCTTTACCTGTCACAGGTGACATCTATACAATATAGAAATATAAAAACGCACGCGTATTCGAATGCAACGTTGTGTCAAAATTTAAAAGATATCGGTGAAGAGATTTAAGATTTTGAATAAACAAACAAAATAGAGAAGAGATTGGAATTTCGTCTTTTATACGTCCTTTAGTTCTATGTATAAATCATTGTAATTAAAATAATATAAGATTAACGCATGAGAACGAAAATCAGTGCGTATGGTGTAGTTTACTGTTTGTGATTATAAATATGCAAAATCACCACTTATCGGTTTTAGATAACCAATATGCTGATCGGTAGATATAGTGTTTAGTTTAACTGATATTAATAAAATCACACGCTCAATAAACTTCCAACTTCGAACTGAACGAAGTGACCTGTGAAATAAACAGTTTTCGATATGATGTTGCACGTGTTACGCAATTTATTATTGTATAAACACATTCGATTAACAAGTTACTTTATTTTTACTATGTACACTGAAATCATTTGAAAACAGTTTAGGATAATAACTGGCTGAACGTCCTGTTTTAACTATACCGTTTTACATTTCATCTGTCTGTAAATTTGTTTGTACGTCCCGTTTCCGTTTCGAAATGGTGGCCGTTCTGATGGTCCAGTAAAGATTATTTTTTTAAATGTGAAATCTTCGTGTTTATTTGGACTGTTTTATTCACATTTTTAAATAGTACCTACCTCTGAAGAATGTTTGAAAAAATAATTGCAATTGAGATAGAGACATTTCTTTGGACACATTAAAAAAGTTGCTTTTTATTTAATTTAATTTAATTTTATTAATTTCAACGCCCTGGTGGGCTTTTACATAACAAGTTTTTTACATAACAAGCTTTTACATAACATAACATACAGAAACATTTTTAAATGGTAAAAGATAGACTGTAAAAATAAAAATAAAAGTAAACATAATATGAAAGGTAGGTAGGTGAATAGATAAGTCAGGGGAGAGTTAATTCATTGCAATAAAAGAGAAATAAACTAATAGGTACGTTAACAATTACAAAATTACATGTGAATGGCTAAATGTGATACATGACAAAATTTATTTATTTATTTATTTGTTTGTTCACGCCTTGACGGCTTTCACATGCAAGGTAAATCATACAGGAGCATTATAACAAGTATATAGCATCATAAGAAGTATAACATAGTAAATAAAATAATAAGCTGAGCATGAAAGACATAAGTAGGCACAACACAGGTAGGTATTAGTATACGATAAGTAAATTGTATATTGTATAAAGGAGTTCAACCAGCAAATACTTATTTGGGCTCAGGCTACAGTAGGTACATTCAGCAATTAATTAATTAATTAATGCATGTATTATATATAAACCTTCCGGAAGAAATTCTCTAAGTGATCCCGAAAATCCGTTGCGTAGATAAGAACTAAACGCACAAACAGACAGAAGCGGATAGCGACTTTGTTTTATATTATTTAGGGAGGAGAAAATTAGAAAGACCTTTTTTGGATGTGAGGTCTACTGGCCACAGAACTAATACATAGTAATAATAATATTTAGCTAATCTTTTTAGCTTCTAACTGAAAACTGTACCGACATTTTTTTAATATAGTGATTTATATACGACATACGAACTGATTTATTATTCATATTTAAATAATTCATGCTCACTATTCACGCAATATATGTGGGATTGGGAGGTAAGCATTCGCAAAGACTTCGTTGATAGGAAATCTCAAATCCTGTAATTGTCTTACCTACCCAATGTACTCATACCAAAAATGTCACCGTGTCTGATTGTTGTTGCAAAATGTGAATAATTTATTGTCATCTTATGCTTATACAAACAAATATATAATTATATTAGTCAATATATATAATAAATTGTATAATTAGGCTTATTTGGAGCTCTGCAGAGCTCAGTACAGGGGGTATAACTCCGATCGAAAATTGGAACGGTGAATATTGTGACGTCATATTGTTGCCTAAATACATCCACCAATGAAAAACTCTGAAAGTCTTTCAAAGTTTCATTGGTGTATAGTAGGTAATAAGTAGGCTCCGAATGAGAATTGTAATATATTGGCATATCTATGGGTTTTTATCACCAATTTTTTTCATACAAAAAGCCCGAAAATATCGATCTAGTGAGTGGTTTATTTATGTAGGTCAGTATAAAATAGTATCTCAGACAGGGAGGATTGACGTAAAATATAACCACAACCGTGGAATAAACTATTGTGAATATAACTTGATAAGCATATTTCGAGGGCATCCAGAATTTGGCACACTGGCCCCAACTGCGACGGGTGAGTTCCTTTTTATCCTATAATCCAATCTGAGCTTTTCTTATGTTCCAGAAGCCCAGGTTTAAACATTGAGGAATACTGTCTATCAATGTCTATCAAAAATAAATTGTCCCATATAACATTGCAATTAACATAGTTCTGGGACTGGTCCTTCGGGAACACCAACTAATAGAGTGGAGTCGCAGTTTCGCGACATCACTTGCTTATTTACATGATAAGGAAAATGCTTTGGACTGTCGTAATAACTACGAAGTATCTATATTTATGTATTACCAATGACATACGTTTGACTATGTCTCCACTTGTTTCTTGTGTGGTTTTCAATGCTTTGAAATTTTATTTTCCCTATTCGAATATTTTACACAATTTTTGGAATAATTTTAAGTTTCTTCACGTGTTTTTTTTGTATTTAGAGTTTGAATAAACAAAATTCTAATTAAAATTACTTTTGAAGGTTACTGCCAATAGTCGGAAATACAAAAACACGTTTTGGAGTAAACTCAATTTTAAAGTTTTATCTTCATTTATTTATTATTATTGTTAGTGCTTTTACAATGTTTTCTTGTCTTAATTAAATATAAATTAAGTTACAAAGTTTTATCAAAAAAGCTGTAGCTAAAAATTTACTTAACGTCATAACAGATAAATACATAAACATTAAAATCATCGCTAACCCAAAAAACCAAAAAATGTAGTTTCCAACTTTTGGCAGTAACCCCACGATATAATTATATCCTGAGTGGTCCTGGCTTCGGTCCCCAGTTGCGACCGTTATCTTTTTTCTATTGTTTCGTTTTATTTTTTGTATTATCTTCTTCAACGATTAATAGTCTTAATTCAACGATTCTTAGAAACAAGCTGTACCCCGCCACGCGTTTCTGTGGCTCTTTCCAGAACTTTCTCCTCCACTTACTTTGGAACCTTATAGAACCTTCTTGAACTTTCTCATTCTAGAACCTTCTAGAACATTCGAGAACATTCGTGAAATTTATTCTGAAATAATCGGAAGCATTCGCGGCCTTTCTATATATAGCAAAGCACTTTTTCGCCACCCACGCTCGGCCACCCCCACCAAACTCCCTAACTTTCGATGTGACACCAAGGGCTATCTACCACCATAACCACCGGTGGGTGGCAGTGGCTAGTTGTGAAGAAAATTAGTCGGATAGGGAAACGAGGGTTTCTTTTTAAAATATATATTATATTAGAAAAAGTGTTTATAGTAAATTACATATTATTAATAACCATTTTTTTAAATATCCATCTCTTACATTTATTTCGCTTTGATACCTATATTGATAATAATTTTTGTTTCTTATTTATACATTTTAGTTGCTCCTTAATTATTTTATGTTGAATTATAAAAGTTTTTGATTTACACATAATTGTGATTTTATAAAATTTCGCTATATACATAAATGTAATAATTAAGATTGAATATTATTAAATGATTATTAACTATTTGTGATAATTTAATTTATTTTATACAAATTAATTTTTATTTTCCTAGTAATAACTTATCAATCACCTATCATTACAATTTTTTGTGTATGTACTTATTTGTCTATTTTAAATTCGTTAATTTTAATTATCCTGACGAAGAAGTCATTGGCTTTGAAACATGTAGATTATTATTAATTAAAAGTTTTGTATACAAAGTAATATTCTAATTCTTCATCAAAATTATCATAAAAATACTAATTATCTGGTTTAAAAACTGGTCATTCGTGTTATACGATGATTTAAAAACTTTTAAGCCATGTTTTCTTTTTTGTAAGTGGATATAAGCGGTTAATTTTCAACCGGATCATTTTGTCTCTTCCACAAATGCTATCCACTGGCTGTGGTCCATCGCCATTCTCCTTGGATCTTCAGACCTTCTCTTCCTGCTCCAATCCTCTTCCAAGCATTCTATCCTACTCTTATGCGAACTGCCTCTTGGTCGCTTCCACTGGAGCACTTACCAACAATTTTTGGTCATGTCATATGACGTTCTTTCGACATGTTTAATGCATTCTTTGGGACTTACAGACTTTACGATGGTCGCATTCTGATGATTGGTGAACCAGTTCATGTCCCAAAAAGTTTAAAAATCATAACATATATACAGATTGCCAACACCTCTGTCACACGTCACCCCAATGATTTGATACGGTGGGTGACTTAGCAGGGGTGGATGCGTCTGCCTACCAGCTGCGTGGCGGGACGGATTGGGAGATATCGGTTGAGGGAGATCCTTTGACCTCTTCAGCCAGACTCTCTCGACCCAACCCCTTTGCACCACAGTGAGAGGGATGCATTCATACGTCACTCCTTGATACGATGACCCCCATCTTTGTACCCACCCCTCATACCATGTTCTTTCCCAGAACTTCATCTTCTTCCTTTAAGATGACATAGGTCCTGGGGGAAATCATTTTCCCTAGGCAAACAAAAAAAATGTCGCAGTACGGCACCAGAGTAATTAGTTTGTATGGATTAATGTATAACTAACAGTAGGTACCACCTTCAAAAGAAAGTGTTGCATTGCATTGTCTGGTCATTAAAACAGGCCCAGCATTAGTACAGTAATATCCCGATATTCGGTGCGGTTTTTCCAACTGTCCAAACAGCAATTAAAAAGCAGCTGCCCGCCGTGTTGGCTTACACCGGCAGGCCGTAAGTCACCAAGCCGAATTATCGCGCCATTTTAATCCCGAAGTTCGCAAATTGAATTATGCACACGGAGGGAAATTGTTTGAATTCGGAACGGTTTGAATTTACCGCGAAAAGAGCCGCAACTGGTTCCGCATCCAATTAACCTTCTGCGGACACCACCTGGGCCCCTTCCCCTCCCCTTTCTCATCTCCCTTCTCCGCAACGGGCCACCCTTGTTATGGCCAAGTAGTCGATGGTCACTATTGCCAGGAGGAGTTATCGCTCATTTATGTTGGTGGTATTCAAATATTATAGCTTCAATATTGGGAGATGGTTAAATTCCCTCATAAGTATTCGATCTTCCATGCCAATTGCAGTCATAGCTACTCTAATATTATTAAAAGTGTGATTGTACCGTGATTTGCGAGAAAACTGATGCTGACAATTTACTATTAAGGCGAAACACTACGAAGTAATGTTAAATAATTTGTTTTCGGTTTGAAATATTTTGATGCTTTAATTAAATTGTGCGGGTAGAACACATTTTAGCCTTTTAAATAATCGATCGGTGTTTTTATAAGCCCAGAAAAAATAAAGTAGGCCTGTAAAATCTGCTGTAAGGTTCAAAATCTCTTAATTACAAACCCCTTTTTGGTCATTGTTTTACTGTATTATGTGGTAAATTAAGTTCTGTAGAAAATGATCGTAAAACATTTAAATATTTGTGCTTGAACTTAACAAAATAAATTAAAACATACTTTTTGGTCATTGTTTTATTATATAGTGCGGCAAATTAAGTTCTTTGGAAAATGATCGTAAAACATTTAAATATTTGTGCTTGAACTTAACAAAATAAAATAAAACATACTTTTTGGTCATTGTTTTCTTATATAGTGCGGCAAATTAAGTTCTTTGGAAAATGATCGTAAAACATTTATATATTTGTGCTTGAACTTAACAAAATAAAATAAAACATACTTTTTGGTCATTGTTTTCTTATATAGTGCGGCAAATTAAGTTCTTTGGAAAATGATCGTAAAACATTTAAATATTTGTTCTTGAACTTAACAAAATAAAATAAAGCATACTTTTTGGTCATTTTTTATCAAAAGCAGTGAAAACTAATTGTATTAATTATTTTAGTTAACATTATTGATTATACTCTGTAATACTATTATACTGTAAACTGATTAATTATTAAAAAAATTATTTTATTGTATAGTGTGGCAAATTAAGTTCTTTAGAAAATGATCGTAGAACATTTCACAATAATAATATTATTTTTTAATAATTTATTCCAGAATGTATGCAGGGGTAGTGAAATGCAATCCACATTTAAATAATATACATAATAAGTAATAAAAATAATAATAAGGTAGGTAATAACATAGGTGATTCCGACAGGCACAAAAAAGCGGAATTTAAGTGAAAAAAGATAAAATATAAACACAAAAATGAGTGTAAACAGACGTTTATGGGGGATATTTGCACATCTCCCGTCTCCAGAGGGCCATTAGAAGGGACTGCATCCAGGCAACCATGGCAGTGATGATTTTGTTCCTTGATTGGCATAGTCTGCGCCATAAGCTTCCCATGTGATGGCGGAGAAGCGCTCTGAAAGAGTGTACTCGTCCCTCCAGGAACATTTCCGTGGCGCTGCAGTATCTCGGTAGGCGGAATAGTTGACGATAAGCATTATTGTAAGCGAATTTTAGCTTATGCCATTGGGATGCAGTGTAATAAATAAAATAAAACACACTTTCAGCGTTGTTTTTTTCGTGCATAAATTAAAACAGTCAGGTGGTGTTAAATGGGAATTTTAATAACAAATTATTATAAGCAATAATTAGTCGCCTGAAATATCAATACAAATTGAAAATATCTCCCGAGTCAAAATAAATGCCGCCGACGGGAATTGAACCCGCACCTTTTGATGTCCGGTCAGGTGCTCTAGACCACTGAGCTATGTCGGCTTATTTCCAACACGCCAAATAATTCAATATGTTCTAGTACTTCAATCAACAATTACTGCTTATTATAATAATTTATGCTATAAAAAAACCTTGTGTTATAAACATTAGTTTATCGTTAAAAAAATAATAGGGAATTTTAATCTTATCGCCATATACACAAGGAGTGTTATTGTTATCGGCCTACTTCCAAATATTACACGACGTGGTGTATCGACTTACAGAGAGACAAACATTCCTTCTCAGGCCTTTCGACTTCTAGGCCCCACAGGCAATTAAATATGACAGTCTTTTCAAGAGATAGTTTCGATATTTAAAATAATTTAAAGAAAATTAACTCGCTTATCGTATCTTTAATTGATGAATTCAATGATTACAGTATTCATAATTTTATAACTATTTTGGTAGGTATGAAGGAATGATTCGTGGCAGTAGTATATCTAGTTCTCTAGAAATAACAACACGTCTGTATGGTAGAGTGTTCCTTAAATATCTGACTGTATTAGTTGTTGAGTACAGGGTTGGGGGCGCGACTACCAAATTATGAAGCAAGTATTTTCGAAAGTAAACTTCACTGTTTAAAATAGTCTAATCACTTGCAGTAAAACAACACACAAATAAGCAGTGACAACGAGTATCAACAACAATCCCTGCATTTGTAAACTGTGGTTGCTCGATGGCACTGACTTGATCACGTGATATGTGAAAATCCGTAGGTACTTAACTTGTTGGGGAACCGTGGGACTTAGTATCTCTAACGTACCCACGGGTAAGGACGCTACGTCACACATCATCTTATCAAGATCCATCTCCGAACTAATCTCCTTCCATGTTCGCACAACCATACTCACGTGGGCTTTATGATGTTTTAAATAGTCTTACATACTCTCATATTCCTTAAAATAGTGTTACTATTTATAGATAAAGAAAATAAGAGGTCACTCGAAACTCGTGGAATTTTCCAGATACACAGAACTAGAGAGAAGTTTCTTGACATAGGGATGAACAGTGAAAGCAGCTGCCCACGCAGCCGGGGTTTGTTTTATCTCTCAATACCCAAAACTCTAACTATCCAACTAAACGTGTCAATGAGATTGAATCCCTTACAATGGACTCTCGTCCAAGTAATAACTCTAAAGCCACTGAATACCCTATTCCTAGAAGCGTGATATATATATATATATATATATATATATATATATATATATGGTCGCCTGAAGTCGAGAGACTTTAGTCGCGGCGAAGATTGGAAACTAGCGACGGGTCATAAGGTCATTTATCTTATTCTTAACTTTTTTTTCAACAATTAAAGAAACGGTGATTATACACGGAGAAAATGAGTATTGCTGATTTATTCAAAATCTCTTTAAATTATTTTTAATCAGGTTTAAAATGGGACTGCAGTCCCTTTCCTGATAAAATTTTAGTGAATCCGCAATAATGTCGGAACACGTGTTGGTGCACCTACGTTTGTCTTAATAATATATAATGTTAGGATTTTTTTATGAACACGTGTTCCGACAACGTGACAAAACATTGGGAATTTACTAAAAGTTAATTTTAAATCCATTTGTTATGGGCCTGCAATCCCGTTTTCAACCGGATTTCGAATAATTTGAACAGATTCTTAGTAAATTGGCAATATTTTTATCACTAAGTTTTCTCCGTGTACCTACCCTAATGTGAGGAAGTATTATACATACGATCTTTCGACTCCTGCTTAGCAAAGAATTTAATTATTTGCATTTCCACCAGAAACCAACAATAAGTAACGGGCGGACGCACAATACACTTCTATCAGTTTATATGTTCAGTTTCTGATAAGGACCTTACTGTCAGTTTGTTGAACTACCCTCAAGTAACTAGATATTTTCCGATAGTTTCCGTGCGCCACTGATTTGTGACAAAGGGAAGATGGCGGCCATCCGGTAGCACTTATTCCCTGACATTTCTGATGAAAATGGCAAGTTTCGGGTTAGACTTATCGGTCGCACGGCTCTGGAATATATCTGCCTTAAAATAAAAATGACCTACGACCGGAGCCGCGAAGGGATCGACATTTTTATCGGCGAGCGGGAAAAATTTAATCAAAATTCGCCAGCGGTGGCCAATGGCCGTGTCCCGAAACTCTAATTATTAATTCATGCGATTTTCAAACGGTTTTTAAAGGTCGAAACGCTCCGACGGATCAGGAGCAATTTGGCGGCTGATTTTAGGCCTGATTGAATATTGGAACCGAGTTTTTTTTTCGCTTCTATGAAAAGTCGTGATTTGCCACAATCATTTGCATTCATTAGAATAACGTTTACGCCTGTTTCTAAATTGTTTTAATTTAGTAAAAAACCTTGAAGGAGAAATGTAATCACTCATGTAATTAATTCACGATTTAAGGGCAAACGAGGTGACCTAATTGACTTTTTCTTAGACTTTTATTTTTTTTAATTGATTTTACCACCTACTAATAAACCTGTTCAGTGAACGGGTGAGGATTTAAACTTGTGAAAATGAGAAAAAAAATTCTAAAAGAAACCAATTATTATTGCAATCTACGAAATAAGTAAAATAAAATAGTTTGACGAAAAATTTTTCACTTTAGTTCGGGTATATTTTATTTTTATTTATTACATTTTAGCTATTGGTACATTGAAGTTTACCAATGTATAATTTGTTATTAATTACAAATATATTTTTAAATTTTTTTTTTTTTTTTTAATATGGTTTCTACAATCCAGCGTGAATCTATGAATTCCAATCTTCGCTAACAATTTATAATTTAATTTATTCTTGCTAATTAGATTCTTGCACGCCCGGTCAACGTTGGTGTGGGAAAGCCGGCATTGAGCCTGGTTTAAGACCGTTTTAAACGAACAAACCCTATAATAAGTCAAGTGTTTCACTATTCTGGCCACACCACGATTTACACGACGTCTTTTAGTAAAGCTGTGAGTTAATAAATTCATGACATAATTGAAATAGAGTTCCATGGCGTAATTGTTTATTCCGAGATTTTTTTCTGTGTGCATTTGTAATTATTCGTAACTATGTTAAAAATATTAATATTGCTTCTATAATTAATATAATAATGGATGATATATTGTTAAATGTAAATCATAACTTAATTTAAACTAAAGTATAATGTGGCTAATCATCCAAGAAGGTTGGTATCTTTTGTTGTGCGAGAATTGTCCCTCCGACGGGACGAGACAAAGCTTCTTGATGAAGAACGTTCCTTAGACCCTAAGCACTAGATAGCAGTATATTATAATTCCTCCTTGGCTGAGTGGAAGTTCCAGAATAAATCCCGGGACGGTGTTCTCGGCCGACAGATAAAGCTCTCAAAACTTTGGACAAAGCTCCGGAAGTAACTTTTAAAAACTGTCCGAAAATTGACATGAATTCCAACACTTTGTGTAAAGTTTTAAAGTCAGCCGTTGTCAATTTGGAGATGTTAGCCATTCTCTATTCTCTGCTTCTAACTATCTAAAATCCCTCGCTCAAAAATATTTCTTAATTAAGGAAGTTTTTAAATTTCTGTATATTTTTTGCATATAATAATATTGAATAATAATGTTATTAAATGTATAATTAATTAATTTTTTTTCCCATTTGATCTCTGGTGAGTTGACGTGTTGTTGTTCTTGTATTGTTTTGTATTTATTTTACTTATATAATGCACTTGCATAGTGTTGATTGACTAGCTGATCATTTGTGGAAAAGTGAGTGGAAGGGTTTAGTTTTTCCTATGGGTAAGATTTAACCCGAACAACAAAATCGGAAGCATAAAAAAAAAAAGTATAAAAGAAAAACTTAAAATTCAAATGAAGTTCTATATCATTTTAACCCATCAGGCCTCTGGCATATTGACTGTTATACTTCTTAAATTTCTCTTTCTGCCAAAAAGTAGTTGAATTTGTGTGTATTTCCGCTTCTCAAGAAAATCCAAATAAATTGTATATTTCTGAACATATCCGTAAACTGTTTTTGAAAGGTTATAAAGAAATTAACATATAAATTTAAAAATATATATTTTTTTAAAACAAACAAAAATGTTTTAAAAATGGTTAACCTTACCTTTTTTTCTGAAGTAAAATTACTGATAACGAAAAAAATCACAATAAATATATTAAATTTTATTATATAAAATTTGTTATAAAAATTATTGCAACCTTTTTTTGTTGTTTCATATAAACATAATTAATCAAAAATTCACAAAGTTTCATAATTTTTTCTCAAATTGCTTTCGGAATCTTTGGTTTCATTGAGATGTACATTTATCATTATGTGGTTAACTACTTTATTTGAATTTAAAGCCTGTTGTTTTACCGTTTAGTAGTTTCTAACTATGACGGTAAGGGAGACAACGATTTCTATGAGACCATGTGAGCTGTTCCGAAAAGCGAACAAATTGACTCTACAGATAATAGCTGTTTGTTCCCAAAACCGAACAAATTAGCCAGAGGAGTTAATAAACAGTAGAATTAATTGACTTTCTGTTCGTATTTACGAAAGTATTTACTTTTTACATTATTTACGAGAGTTAATTAATTAGTCAATGATTAAACCCAATGATGTACATTGACGTAATTAGTCAATGATTGCACCCTAAGTTTTCGTAGCTTTTTTCTTGACTTTAGCTGTCACGTCCACCAATTCTGTAAAAACTTACAGAAAAAAGAATTCATGACTTATTTAAATTATGTATACAACTAAAATATCTAACTCTACTTGCAACTATCCAACCCTTACAGCCGCAGGTTTAGGGAATATAAATATGTTTGGCACTTGAAATCGGACCTCCTTCTACCCAGATATCTGATTTACCTGCTGAGCTAGCAAAACAGCTTTAATGTATCCTTGTAGGTATTCTTTCATATTTAAAAAAATATTAATCTCAACATTTGTGGGAAAAATATATACAAAACATTATCTTTTCTATTTTAGTTTATATTTACAAAATATGTACTAAACATTAACTTTACTATTTTAGTTTTTTATTTACAAAATATATACAAAACATTTACTTTTCTATTTTAGTTTTTATTTACAAAATATAAACTAAACATAAAATTTTTTATTTTTAGGTTTAGAAGTTTTTTTTTTGAAAAACAACAGTAATAATATTTTATAATGTTTAGTAAAATATGAATAATTGTTCAACCAATAAATGGTTTTCACTGATGTATCTTAATTAAGTGAATTTAAAAGAGAAAGAATTACATTAGCCCATGGGGATGGGATGTTGGGAGGGAGGGAAAGAGGATGAATCTAGTCTGTGTTGAGTAATATGTATTATGTTAATGTTATTTATTGATTTTAGCTTTTAAAATGTGAGATGCTGTGTTAAATAAGTCGAAATCAAATGTGTTTTGTTTTGAGTTAGTGCTTCATTGAGGGATGTTTAATTAATTTAGGTTATGTAATACATAATATGGAAAGGTCTGTCTACAGGCTCAATCTTACTTGTGAAATTTAAAGTGCTCAAGTAAGCATGTACATTAAGACGGCAAAACAGTATATCGCGCAAACGGCTTGCTCGAACGTTGATTTGCGCAATCTGAAATTGATCTAATTTGCACGAGTAAGTAAATAAGTGAAGACGATGGCTTGCATACACTTCAAAAGATTGCGACATTTACACATACAAGTCGCTGCGTGTAAACGGACCTTGAGAATGGAGGTGTACACATTCGTAGATAACTTCTGCCCAGATGACGTATTTGTATATATGTGTAGGATGTAGATAGTAGTTTCAAGATTTCCAGTACTTTCTTCCAGCTTTTGTTTGAACCTCTTCCCGATAGAGACTTCCGGAGTTCATTAAGGAAATTGATTCCCGTTCCCGGGTTTTCATTTTGAACGTCATTGGCGATTTCCCGAAAATCGCTGCAAAGAAAAACAATACCATGTTCTGTCGTTCTGCCGCTCTCCCACTCGTAGAGAACGCGGAACTTGATATTAGTTTTGAACTTGGTAAAAATAAGTCTGCTGAGAGACTAGATTTTCCGTCCTTGATTTTATAGTTGAGTTTCATTTTATAATATATCTACATTTTTTACTTATTTTTTTTATAATTACCTACCGGTTTCAACTTTCAATACGTTCAGTCGCTAGCGTTTATAAAATTAGCTTAAATTATACAAGTACAGAAATAATAAGATATTGTTGGGTGTGGGTAGTGGGAGCGCTTTTAAGATAGTAAAATATATTTTAGTATCTGACATGTACCCGGCGTTGTTCGGGGTTGTGTATATTATTACAAAGATTTGAACAAGTTTACGAGCGTCCTCGACTTCTTCTACCATTCACTTCCACGCCATGTATTCTCCGTACACCCCTTTCTTCGTTTACCTTTTCAAATTTTACCACACACAAGTAATTGATTAATATCACCATGCCATGTCTTCCTCGGGCGTCCGTAACCTTTTCTACAACTCACTTCATGTATTTTTGTGAAATCCGCATTGTGTCTGTTGAAAAATTACATTAATTCGACTCCATACCTCATTCCTGTGCAGAGAAAAGCGTTAAGTATTCCTCATAATAAGAATAAGAACAAACTTTAAAATTTTCTTTGATATCGGTCCGGTAGTTTTTGAGTCTATGGGGTATATATATACGAGTATATACAATACAAGCCCAGAATAATAAGAAATTAATTGGTGGGAGGAATGGGTGGTGGAGATTTGGAGTGAAAGAGGGGGGGGGGGTTACAATATTGAAAATGATGGTTAGCAAATGCGATTTACAGGGTGATATTTTTTGGTAACTACTATTCATTTTACATATTTTATGTAGTATAATTATTACAATAATACTTACCTTGGTCTAATGGTAGTAATATAAAAGTGAATCAACATTGTCAGGGCTATCCAACTGATAATTTACATTTTTATATAAATGTATAAAATCAAAAAAATTTCTTCTGTCACTTAAATTTTAAAATTTTAGTAAATGTAATAAAAAATCATAATCTATTGATTCTAGTCTAAAATTAATACACCTCAAATTTGTGATGTACTCTTTCAATGATATTAATATGATTATTAAAGACAGTTGACCAAATTGTAGTTATTTTTGGGATGCTTCTAACGAGAAATGTGGACAGAATTTTTAATGCGCGAATATTTTTCAAATCGTTATTATTATTAGGACGTTTTATTGTCTCTGTCTTAAAGGGACAATACTCTACAATTGAGCTATTAACATTTAAATTATTGTAAGCAATAATTAGTCGCCTGAAATATCCAAACAAATTGAAAATATCTCCCGATAAAAATAAATGCCGCCGATGGGAATTGAACCTGCACCTTCTGATGTCCGGTCAGGTGCTCTGGAACACTGAGCTACGTTGGCTTCCCAACCCGCCAAATAATTCAATATGTACTAGTACTTCAATCAACAATTACTGCTTATTTTGTTTTTTCACCTGTAAATAACCTACGTTATTTTTGTAGGAAAGGCTTTGTTAGTGCTAAATTTCCCACTAGATGGTGTCGAGACATATTATATCTACATTTGTTGGTGAAATACTTTGACTTAAATATTTATATTTTTAATGAAACTAATATTTATAAGACAAGGTTTTTTATGCGTAGCACAAATAGTGGATATTTCAGGCGAATAATTATTGTTTATAATAATTTGTTATCCTTTGCGCTATGCATAAAAAACCCAGTCTTATGAACATTAGTTTATCACTAAAAATAATATTAAAATCTAATTATTTTCCTGATTTGTACCTCAATCCATAAATTACCAATATTATCGTCGATTATTGAATTTCCTATATTTTTTGCCTGTACCTTTTTGTATGATTGCAAAGTTCTACCTGAATATATTGGAAATCCAAACAGTGTATCGGATATATCAGACATCGTGTATAGAATGAATATTTAAATTATTTGGAATATCTTTTTGAAGTGGCAAAAACTTTTTTCGATGAGTTAGCAGGGTGTGAAGGTTAAATATTTCAGAAGATAATAACGAGAGAAAGGCATTAATTAAATATTTGTATGTTTGTTTCAGAGACCTGTTTACTGGTCTGCGCTGCATCCACTCGTACACCAAGCGCTGCATGTCTGCCGAGCAGCGCGCGCACTTCGGGCGGCTATACCGTGGTACTGGAGCCGCCGTGCGCGACTTGTGCACCGAGGGTGCCTACCAAACCCGATTCCTCAAGCACGCGCCCTGTCTCAAGGGGCTGAAACCGCAGTACGAGGATTGCGCGAAAGTCTACCAGGGCGCGGTGGGGGCGCTGGCACACAACTCCACCAGCCAAGGCCAGTCCGACAACAAGCTGAAGACGCTCTGTTGGTAAGTCCCACTTTACTATTTAATACCGACCAGTCCCGCATCCTCACAATTTACCACTTATTTTTATTTCCGCGATAAATAAACCTTCAAGATTTTTCCAATCATCATTTTATTCATCCAGTCTTGTACGATCGAAGATTAAATTAATTAAACATCGTAATTAGGAGCGGTCATCTGTCTAATCGTATTATGGTATTACGGTGAGTCAGGCGGTTGACAGGTGACACCCATCTCACTCTGTTCTCCCTCACCGACTCACTAACCAATGGTCAATTTTCTAATTAGAATCAGTAATGGGAAAACTCTGATCTTCGTTATTTATCGTAATGTAACGTTTCTGTATTTAAAAAATATATAATACTTGGTATTTAACTGACATTTACAAGGCATTGATACATTGAATCACCATACTTAGGGTACTACGTGTTTTAAGGTGCTCAATACATTATAGTTATTTTGTATAAAGTGTAAACAATAAGATGTAAGATTTTGTATCTTACTAATAAACGTGTTTCAAACCATATACAACTGATAACCAACCAACCCTTAATGTATAGTAAATTGTAGTTTTTCAGCTAAACAAAATATAAAACTAGTTAGACAATATGTGAATGTGATAGTTATATAATATATGAATGTGATAAGTTAGATAATTTGTGAATGTGATAGTTAGAAAATATGTGAATGTGATAGTTAGAAAATATTTGAATGTGATAGTTAGATAATATGTGAATGCGACAGTTAGAAAATATGTGAATGTGATAGTTAGAAAATATGTGAATGGGATAGTTAGAATATATGTGAATGTGATAGTTAGATAAGAACAAGTAATCATGCTGGAAATAGATAAATTCAATAAATTTAGTAATAGGTTAAATAATGTTTTTAAAGTTCCACTGTGTAAAACCAGACTTGATAACACCAAAAATGTATAATGCTCTCTATAAGACTACAAAAAAAATCCTAAATATAACGACTAAAAATCAATCCTCCTACAAAATATATAAAAATGTAATAAAGTCTTGGATAAATACCATTGATACAAACATTTACTTGCTGTAACATGTGATCTGCTGTAACATCTGAACTGATGTATCTTAACATTTTTCTTTTCTTTTTTTATGTTTTTCTAATCTTCTTAATGTATGTATGTGATTAAAAAATCTAATCTTCTACAAAGATAATGTATGTATGTGAGTAAAACTGTTAATAAACACAAGTATACCCACGAACTGGCGATGCCTGTGGGATTTTTCGGGTTAATCTGCTAAATGTATTATTCTTTAATTTTTAACTGTTTATATAAAAATAAAAAAAGTGTTTCCTGTATTTTAAAATTATACCAATGTATGTACTAGAAAAAAATATTAATAAAAAAATATATGAAATAAAAACAATATTTTTTGTTTAAAACCACGAATTTTTATTAATTTTAAGACCGACCGGTTTCGCTACACTCGAGCATCGTCAGGGTACAAAATTAAACTAATCAATAATACAAAATGTGTCATTATATATACATACAGAGGGAGATAGAAAGTAAAACCAAAATGAAACAACAATATATTAAAAGAAAACAATTAGTGTATATAAATATTATAATAATAGAGAATAGGCATTAATAATTGTAAGGTGATTAAGGGATACTGGGAATTTTACAGTTTACAGGGAATATTCCCAGTATTGGGCTTTTTGACAAATCTAATTGATTATTCAGAATTAAACTTTTGGTTTTAATGGCTTTCTTAATTTCTAGTGCTTCTAGGTTATTCAATTTGTTACTATGGTCTTTTCTATGGAGAATCTTAGCACCGGTGCTTTTGTTGAATGTATGATCTTTTTCAATAAGATGATTGGCAAACTCTGAAAAGCCATTGCTATTTAGGCATCTAAGATGTTCTTTAATCCTAATGTTGACATTGCGCGTTGTCTTCCCGATATAAAACGCTGGACAATTGTTACAATTTAATTTATAAATTCCTGCATGACTGAGTGTGTCATCTTTATCTTTAGAATTGACTAAAAATTTACCTAGATTGTTGTTAGTATAAAACGCCGGTTTGACTTCAGAAGGAAGGTTAACTATACTGCAGGAAGAAAAATTATTGATGAATAGAATACGGCGCCATTGGAAAGGAAGATTATTATTATTAATATTATGTGGACTCGCGAATAAGAAGTTTTTAACTGCTAATTGTTTTAGTTTTTTACTTAAAATTCTATCAATAAAATCTGGATCGTATCCATTATTAGACGCTATTTTTTTTTAATTATTGATAATTCGTTAGAGAAATTAATATTAGTTAATGGAATCGTGACCAAGCGATGGACCATTGAGTGAAATGCTGAGTGTTTGTGTGAAAAAGGATGATTGGATGTATTATGTATGACAATATCGGTGTAGGTAGGTACGAAAAAAAAAAAAAAAAAAAAAAAATATATATATATATATATATTGAACCAAAATTAACAAATGTGCTGAAAAATGAACAAAAATAAGATCAAAACGAAGTATTGACATTTCAGTAAAAAAAATCCAAGTTTTATAAAATATTGAGATAAATGTATCAAGTGCTGCAAATAAACCTCGAACGAAAATATAAATACTTGTTGCTAGTAAGGAATATTTGTATGGATAAAAGGGATGTTAATTGCTTAGATGGTGAAAAATATTGCCGTCCTCTTTGCCTACCCCTGCGGGGAAACGGCGTGATGTTAGTTAGTGAAAAATATTGTATAGTAAGTAAAGTATGAAATTACATATTGTCACATAATGTGATTTAAAGCTATCATCCAACGTACGTACTGATATCGGTTTTTTGTGATGATGTGCGTTAGTTATTCCTGCGTGAATTAGTCTTGCGTTAAATTTTTCACGTTCAATGAACTCAAATTTACAAAATTGTAACTGATTGTTTAGACAAGCGATATAGTAAGTACCTACCTTCAATAAAATTTATTTTAACTAATTAATAATTCTATATTTGAAATGTGTATTTCTATTGTTTAAATTTTGACAGATTTCGTGATTTTTCAAAGGGTAAATGATCGTCTCTCTAATTTGTCAACGAAAAATATAATAATATTGCAAAGAAAATTTACTGTATATATTTTTTTTAAATGCTGATGCAAATGTTTTATTATTTTTTAATGATAAACTAATATTAATAAGCAATAATTAGTCGCCTGAAATATGTTTCAGAAAGAATAACAAATATTTATAAGCAATAATTAAATATTTCAGTCGACTAATTATTGCTTATAAATATTTGTTATCCCTTGTGCTATGCATAAAACCTTGTCTTATAAACATTAGTTTATCATTAAAAAATAATAATATTTGACAAGTCAAAAAAAATATTTCACCAATAAATGAACATGTTATATGCTCGACGCCATCTAGTGAGAAATTTAGCACTAACAAAGCCTTTCCGACAAAAATAATTTTGGTTGTTTACAGGTGGAAAAAATATAATTAGTAGTAATTGTTGATTGAGGTACTAGTACATATTGAATCATTTGGCGGGTTGGAAATAAGCCGACATAGCTCAGTGGTTTCAGAGCACCTGACCGGACATTCAAGGTTCAATTCCCGTTGGCGGCATTTGTTTTTTTTACTTGGGAGATATTTTCAATTTGTATTGATATTTCAGGCTACTAATTATTTCTTATAAATGTTTCATAATATGTAAGTGCTTTCGGATTCACAAATTCGCTAGTGTATGTATTTGAAGAATATAATAAACGAGTACAAACAATCAATTAAAAAGTTTAAAATTTGTGGTTAATGATATTAGTCGGTTAAATTTAAAATCACAATTTTTGTTCATCCACAACTCATGCCATGATATAGAAGTCGATTTTATTTCTGACGCGTAGCTTTTTGACGTGGGAATAATTCACACGATAGTGAGAGCATTGTGCTGTCAGTTTCATATTTACAGTTTGACGTTTACATTTTGACGCTTGTTTTTGTGAATACACGACGCTTGTGTTTCTATCGTGGATTTTGAAACAAAAAATAGTGGCGCTTAGGAACCGTATTCTGTTAAAAAATATTCGATGTTTTAATAATTTAAAAATATTTATCGTCGATCAAATATTAAATTTGAATAATTATAAAACTGTATATGTGATTAGTCTTAAGTTTCTCTTTGTAGCTAATTTAAGTCTATTTATATTCTAGGACCCGCAATGGCAAAAAAGCCATCGATAGATCACGAGAATGTAACCACCGTATCCAATTCCATTTAATTTCAGGATGTCAATAATTGCATCGTGCTAAAAACACTTCGTGTCTGGACGCAGCTTAATTTATTTTTTAAATGAAGTGCGTATACACACAGTTTATTTATAGAGATATAGAAAGTTGGTAAATTTGAAGATAAATCTAACAATTTAAAATTAAAGTAATATAGATTATAAAATTACATAAAATATAAATTCAACTCAATCAAATTTAGATATATTTTTTTATCCAAGGTATGTAATTTGACTCATAAGAAGATTTGAAAATAATAAATACAAAAAAACAAATTAAAAGAAAATATAAAAGAAATGTAATCACAAAAAATATGAATTGAAAAAAACAGCAAATTGTATCTTTTCAATAGAAGAATATAAAAAGAAAATTAAAAATTAAATTCACATAGCACTCTTTTTAGGGTGAATTGCCTAATACAAAAAAAAATTAAATTAAACAATTAAAATTCTTGTGGTACTAACTACCCTATATATTTCCCTTTGCCCAGAATACTAATGGAGGGAAACATTTATACCAAGTTAGTGGACATCTTAAACTTATCATTAAACAAATATAAAATATTGTTAGTGAAGCAATTCAGTTATGTAAAATAAATAATGTATATTTCTTAATGTAAAAGCCCCGCAAAAGGGCGTTAATTAATAAATAAATAAAAATAAAATTAATGATAACAATTTCAACACATTTGAAATTACGATATTTTGCAAGACAAAAGGTTTATAAACTTAATACGGTATTTGTAGGTAGTATACTAGTAGAGAGGTTTTTATGACTTTAGAAATATGGCGTTGACAGTTCTTGAATGTGACAGGAAATCATTTGAGGAGAAGAATGGTCCTTTATGAATAGTCAAATTTTAATCTCAACGTCAGAAATCCGAAACCCATTTAATATGTGCCAGTAGGTGAAAAAATTTGAATAAAACATGGTCCATATTCAACATATAATAAAGAAGAAAACTACAAGTGCCTTTGGTACAAATTTGAATGGAAACAAATGTGCCACCGACTTAGTACCTTTAGGTTCCAGACCATTTAGCACGCGGTCTGTCTCTCTTAAATTTACCTGCAATTGTATATCGCTAGCCCATTTGAATTTCGTATTCATGGTGAAACACAGTTTTGTATGGAAAGACTTGTTTCCGACATCACTTATTTTTAAAATTCGCAATGTAATTATGGACAGCCCTGATTTTCTAGTACCACTCGTTCGAAAATAATTTTTAATTGCATCAACAATATCAGGACTGAGTCATTTACATACTCGATTGTTCCTAAAATTAATAGTAGATTTGTTCAACTTCACGAAATATGGTTACAAGAAGGCTATGCTATAATAACATACCTCAATAATAGTAATAATAATTAAGGTTATCATAAAACTATTCTTCTGCAAGGGTTTTATATAATTTGAATAGCAAATTTTACTTACTGATTACATTGTTCCACTGAACTATTATGTTTATCAATAAATTAACATAATAATCAATAAGGGCTTGTATTTGTATCATAAAACACCCCCACAAGGCTTGTGTTGTTCTTTTTTCTATTATTAACAAACAAGGTAAGAAAACTTTAGGAGTCTATTTGAAATCTATTTATTATTTAAGATAGTTCACAAATTCCGGTAGGGTGACCCCATTGTTCTCGATGTAATGACAACCATTACATGACCATTAAGAATACGCACTTTTAGTTACCTCATACCATGTCTAATTCCACTTACAGTCTTGCGTTTAGTTTACTTCTGAGTCACGTCAAATACCGACATGGATTCATACAGAACGCCAATGTTATCCAACAATTTCAATGGGATTTGAATCCCATTGTCTTCTCGATTAAGCGGTTCGTTTCTTGCATAATATTATAATGTTCCCTGGTGATTGATTTTGTCGTTGTGTGCAATTGCTGGAACAATGACCGATGTAATTTATCAATGGTGTTGTAACCTTTCCAAGAATGTAAACAATAAAGGCGACATTGCAATATACAGATTTAGTTTTGTCAACATTGCGAGATGTATGACAACACGGAACTTTTAACACTTTCATTAAACATGTACACCGTAATACGGGGTTAAATTACTCCACTCTATTATCAATTTTTATTTTTATTTGGTTGTGGTATTATTTATGTTAAATACAGGTGTCTTAGGGTAAAGTGCACAAACTTTGGGAGGTGATTCTACACGATGGTAGAAGTAGGTAATATCTCTTCGAAATTCCGTTGTTTTTTCCCATACAAAAATATTTGTCCATAGAACAATATTATTTTCTCGATACAAATAATTCAACTTTTGCACCTGAATATTACATTAAAACGTTGAAATTTCTAAAAAACTTTAATTGTACCACTATGTAGAATCACCTGAATTTTGTGCACTTTACCCGGACACCCTGTATAGAAATTAATAAATAGTTATTGAGATAAAAAAATGGTTCTTTGAGTAATGAAATTCCTTGTAGGGGGTCACTTTATGTCATGTGCATATGTTGTAGTAACATTCTTCAACATAGGCTGCTTTCTGTGAACTTACATGGAAACCAACCGAATCATATTTATTACATATTGACCGGTCAGTGGCTAAGTTGGCATCGCGTCTGAGTCCCACCAAGGCGTAGTGTGTTCCATTGCTCGGCTGGCTAAGTCGTTCATCACGACATAAGCAATATTTTCCGCTTACTGTGATGGTAGTGGGAGATATTAAAATATTGTCATATTATTCGTAACCTGGGAATGTTTGCCTTTCTTTATTTAATTAATTATAATTATAATTAAATTAAATATTGAAGAATTCTCTTTACAGGTAGTCCAGGGGTAAATTGCACCAACTTCGACAAGTGATTATACAGTATAGTAGAAGTAAAAAAGATTAATAACTAATAATTTTCCAAAGTTCCATTGTTTTTTTTTACAAAAATATTTTTCATACAATAATATTTTTCTTGCACAAATATTTTTACCTACAAGACTTTTATAGTAAAAAAAATTATGCTTTTTTAGTTGAAAACTACATTAAGTCGTTGGAATTTCGAAAATTTTTTTTATCTTTTTTGCTTCTAGGTACGCGGAGAAAAATGAGTATTGCTGATTTATTAAGAACCTCTTCAAATGATTGGTGATCCGGTGAAAAACGGGATTGCATCCCGTGGAATTTTCTCCCGAAATTAGTGCACTTTTTCCCCAGACACTAATAATAGCCTATTGAAGAGAAATAATGTTATTATCCTTATTTCATTTAAAAAATATATCGATTTTTAAAAGTGGCCATATTTGGTGACCAGATCTGAATAACCAGACACTTCCCCACCTTCCTTTTCCCCATCTCCTTCCCCTTTTTATTTCCTTCAGCCTAAAAACATACGTCAATTGGGGATGCCATAATATCACTACGGTTTCATATTTAAAAAAAAATAATTTATTAATTCCTAAACTGTTGGTGTGCAAAAAGTAACCCGATCTTACTATATAGGTGCTGTTGGTTTCTAAAATCAGATGCCTTATATTAAAGTTTTTTTGAAGGATGGTTATTGAATAAAGTTAGGAAGAAATTTAAAAAATCTAAACCGACTGCAAAGATAAGTGTGTCAAGTTGTATCAGTGACTCAGACATAATAATGCCCACACATATAATTCCTTGACTGAAGGTAAAACCAAGATAATCTATATTTAAATTGAACGAATATCAGAGTGGGTGACTAAATTATTCAATATGACAAAACTTGTTTTTCGCTGTTGCTTCCATAATGTCATAAGCGGCTTACTGCAAATTGTTTATTAATAATATTAAAACAGGATGCTGTGGGCGCTAATGGACTAGCTATTTTTCCAAAAAGGATACAATCAAGGATTCTTTAAAGAATTTAATAAACTTCTTACTTTGTTACATTAAATATTCTGGAAAAAGAGAATGAATGAACGGAATTATACTGGCCTATTTGTAAGCAAATTACCCGTGAAGGAAATTCTCTTTGTTTAAAGCAGCATAAACGCATAAAATGAGAGGTTTGGGGCCATGAAATGTGCTCAGCTATTTATGTTTGTAAATTCTTCGTCAACACAAACTTTCATGTTTTATTTAATATATTGGTACAGTGATGTTATATAAGTACATATGATTACAAAATATATTTATAATCGCAATCTCACAAAAAACAAACTTGTTCTTGTGCTTGGTGAGCGAGTTACACTAATTATAAGGAAAATAGAATAACGTTATGCAATAGGTAAGTATATATATATATATATATATATATATATATATATATATATATATATATATATATATATATAATAGGAACAATTGAAACTTCTGGATTATCTATATGTGTAGATGTACATATATAGGATTCTGTTACATACTAATTATTGGGCATTTAAGAGAGTAATTAGGAACTTCTAAATACAGATAATAAATATAAAGAAAGGGAAAAACAGGCAATTATTTAGTTAATTATTTCTGAAAGTATGACTTCAGTTTTAGTTTAAGTAAGTTGATATCCTTTAATTTCTTTATTTCAATCGGAAGGTTGTTGAAATACAACAATTAGTTTGGCAGCATCATTTATATCATGAGTTAAGGTGCTTTGAAATACCTGTTTAACTGTTCATAAATAGGACAAGACGCCAGTTTTATGTTGTATATATTACTAGCTAAAGTTCCCGGGGTTGCCCGGGGCTTTACAGAGAGATTTTATTGTTTTGAAGGTCAAGTGTGCAAAATTTCATCAATCTCGGAATAAAACTGTAGATTTGTATAAAAATCAAGCAAACATCGCACGCCACAGACAATCTTCTTTTTATAAATAGATAGATAAATTCAATAATAAAACAGGTTAGTAAAAGTACTTAAAGACTAATATAACCGTTAGAAAATGTTAGATTTATGGATTTTATCAGCAATCCAATTTTTTATTCATAAAAAATGTCCGAATGTCACAAAATAATATAAAACCCTTTTGATGTTCTTTATTTTAAGGGCACTAAAAGGTTTGCCACCGCTTCCAAAGCTTGTAAACATGTCACTACAATACAACAAACTCGAGTTAACAATACCACTTGTCCACGCAGTTACCATAATCGATACGATATAGCCCGAGGCTTAATATAGCTTATAGCCCAGCCACTAGCCACTGGCCTATAACAGCACATAGCCAGCCAATCTAACTTGAGCAATAACCGAGTTCCAGAATTAGGCTCGTATACTTTTATGTTCCCTAATCAGCCATTGTCATCAGGTACGAAATACAACTAGCCCATTCCAAACATACTCATTTCCTTGTCCCGTTGGAGCGGCCATTTGGACTGTGACACTGAAAAGATCACTTTTAGAAGTGTGTTGTGGATGTGCCCGAATAGAACAGGATGACCGTTTTTCTCATGTAAATTCCATGCGTTTTCCAATGCCATGAGCTAAAATATTTGAAAGCATTCTTTTTAACTTTTAAAATGGACTATGCCATGAATTCCTCAGGCTTCCCCGACTTTCGTCATTCGCTACTGTATACCACATTGTTACTATCAAACAAAACTACATTATATTGACTTTTATTCGACTCCTTATCTTCTTCCTCGGGCGTAACCGACTTCTTCTACCATTCAGACCACTTTTTGAACACTCCTGATACTAATAAGAATAAACATTGAAATTTTCATAAAAATTGGTCGTCTTGAAGTCGATGATGGGCATTTTCGCCAATTTTTTGTACATTTCGTTTTGTCATGGCCCCAAAATTTTTATTGATTTTTTCCGTATTTATGTATAATAGAATATTGATAAGTTGTATATTTTGAATAGGTAAATTTATTAATTTACTTTATTCAGTCAGTCAAATTCAACGGTTGAAGGTGTATGTATTTTTAATTAATTGTTTAGATAAAAAGGTAGTCTGTTGAACAAAATCTGATTTCGTAATTAAATTTAGTTGTGCAAGATTAAATTTCTCGTGGCTAATGCTGCGTATACATTTATACATAATATATTTTGGGAAAATACAGTTTTTTCGTAAATTTGGACCAGAATTGAAAAAAATCGCGTTTAGAATTTCTGATATAGAATCCGTTACTTCCATGAAGGAATAATATGGTGTAGTGATATATAGACTATGCCAATTTGTGGTGACAACTGACGGAGTCACATTGTTTGACTTTGTGTAATATGCCAATTTGTGGCGACAACTGACGGAGTCATTTTGTTTGATTTTGTGTAATACGCCAATTTGTGGTGACAACTGACGGAGTCACATTATTTGACTTTGTGTAATACGCCAATTTGTGGTGACAACTGACGGAGTCACTTTGTGTAATACTTTGTGTATTCTTCTGATCTCGTATAGTAATGATGCATAGCTTTACAATAATAATACTGGATTGTAGGTACACTATTTACACATGTATTGTCGCACCACCGCGACCGGTACATGTAAGCTACTCGTAAAAAGACATGAAACAAAAAAAACCTATCCATTTATACAATTCGGCCTAATCATGCTGTCCCTTTCATACATTTAGACATACGTTCATTACATAAGGTTACTTCCATTCCAAAACTGTATTGATTGAAAATTATAAGTGGAACGTAAATGTAACGGAATGGACTGTATGCAAACTGTACGGACTTTGGAGAAAACGCCCTGATCCAAAGAGGCAAATACTCACAGACCGCGCCCTGGTGAAAGTCCAACGTTCAGAATCGGTAGCCCTATTTATTGACTAGTTCTCAACAGCAAGGTACTCCCAAACTTCTTCTTCCCCATCTATTTCCCTTCCTCACTTCCTAAGTATAGCCTAATATGGATTAAATAACAAAAAAGGCTATATAATATAAAATACACCGACATAGTACACATATTATACACAAACGGACCAATAATTTATAAGAATAGAAAATACACCTACATAGTGCACATATTATACACAAACGGAGCAATAATTATATACATACATAATATGTAACAAATTATGTATGTACAAAAAAGGTTACATCCCAAATAAATTATCTTAAAAGAATAGAAAATATATCTACATAGTACACGTATTATATAAAAACGGACCAATAATTATATAATATTGCTTAGTTTTTGTAACTGCCTTAATTATTTTATTTCTTAATATTTCATTTAAATGAACATAATTTCAATATAGTAAATTTTTATTTACATACATACATACTTTGTTACAAAAAATTGTAAAATGGGGACCTCGCACCCAGTGAAGCTCAAATTACCAAATCATATTTTATAAAAAATACTTATAACTCTCAAGTGACCTACCAGGTATGTATGGGATTGTATATTATCTGCATATATAGTTAGCAATAACATACATTATTGTAGAAATGTGTTATTTATTTGTACAGCGCCCTTGACGTGATTTTGCACAAAAACGCCATACAAATCATCAAAATATTATTATTTTTATAAAAAAAAATTGATCAAACATTTTGAAATATCGAAAATCTTGCTCGAGCAAGTGATCAATTTGATTAGCGTCTCTTCTACTGTCTGTGAGGTCATACGCAAATTAGCGATAACAGTTTTCTTTCAAATTACATGGCATAGATGACACTTCTATGTAATATCTATTCAGTAGACTGTAACATGATCAGCTGGTAATAGTCCCTTCTGGAGACTGTTGGAAGATGTGAAGTTGTTAGTTAGTTTGGAAATAAAGATAATCTCGTGTTTTTCTGTGCCATTAGGCTGCCTAATAGCCTTATTTGTTCCAAGATATTTACGGTGTCGAGTTCCTCTCGTAGTAGGGGAGATGGAAATCGAATCGCATTTAAGGTTTATTATATAACTCCCCTTTTCTGGATTTATTCAACCTATTAGAAATAATTTCTAACATCGGGATGTTTGTTGATTAATGTTTGTATCATAAGCAGTGTTGCCTTGAAATGCTTTGTTTGGAATTCTAATAATAATACACATTCCGTTTTACTCATAATAGATAATACGAGGGGATAAGAACGGGTTAGTAGAAAACGTTACTCATAATCACGCGTGTGCATACTACGTATACCGGCCAAATAGATTCAGATATATGCTGAAAATATGGTCCATAAATAGAAATATTTTACACCAATCATCACTATCAATCAATAATTGTTATTTATTAGCATGTACATTTAGTGTTATTTTAGATTGTGCCAATAATAATAATCTGAATATGTTATAAGTAGAAAGAATATTATGTTGTTTTTTTTCGACTTTATGTCCGGGTTAAATCTTCCCCACAGGAAAAACTAAACTCTTCCACACACTTTTCTATAAATGATCATCTAGTCAATCCACATTATGCAAGTGCTTTATATAAGCATAATAAATACAAAACAATACAAGAACACGTCAACTCACCAGAGATCAAATGGGAAAATAACGGGTTCGGCTCGGTTGAACTCCTAACTGGACTTATAAATCCTACTGATCCCTCAATATTCACCTATATCTTTAAAAAATCTTTTGTAATCCTACTAATAATATTATGTTTACATATTTGCATTGCAATTGAACATGTACATCCTGTTGACAAACTGCTTAACTATATTTTAACGGGATAATACTTTAATGAACAGTAATTTTTTGTTTGAATACGACAGTATCAGTAGTTGACAAGTTTTTAAACCGCCCTACGCTACGGAAATGTATTATGATCGTAGTAAGACTGAGATCGCGGACTTTAACAATATGGTTGAGTTGACAAATATCGATCGGTTGCGCAGTAAAAAAGCAAAAAAAAACAGCAATAACCCAACAGCACTATCAGAGGAATATTTTAAACCGAAATAGTGATTAACCAAAGCAAATACGGAGCGCATAATAGAATTAGCCGGATTTCGAAGCAATTAAAAACAAATCGGGTCAATGACATTACAAATGACATTTGAAGAAACGTGAATTTAGCAACAAATTGCGAAATTGATCTGTTTTGAAGTTTGGAAAAAAGTGGTGCCAGTCTAAAAAAATCTTGCATGAGTATTATAATGAGAAAAGATTTGAACTCTTCACTTAAGCTGTAACATCGCAGATACAGTGAAGAGCTACAGTAAGTATCACTGACTGCGTATAATTTTAGTTTAATTGAATGAATGAATACTCAAATCTAATATAATGGATACATTATTTATCGATGTACCCATTTTGTTAATTTCAAATTAATTGAACATTATGTAATGATTTTGAGGTCTAGTCAAATGAATACTCCTACAGTGCAATGTTCACCAAATAAAACTTTATTTTGTGAAATAAGAACTGCGAAATTTGGTAGGTCATAAAAGAAACAATAGAGAATACTCTGGCTTGTACAAAAATGGTCTAGATTTATACATCATTTACATGCTTAGTATTACGCGCTCAAAGGTCAACCAACTGACGCCGTCTGATTCATACAAGGTTTCTGACCTTATTGTACGACTTCTAATAATATTTTTTGTAAGGATATATGTATATGGCTTCTGGCTTGAACTATAATCATACAAATGTGCCTTTAAGATACATGTACTAAAGATATAATGGGCAGTACGACGCAACAACACGTCCAGCTTTCAATAGCTAAAACCTAAAACATCTCAAAAATATGTGTAAGACATTATACAAATCTTCTGACACCTTGCAAAATACATTTTAAGCATACATTTTCTCTTTAAAACAATTGCTAAAGCATGTCACATTATGCCCCAAATGCATTAATCAACCCTTCTGTAAACCTAGCGGGTTATTTGAGACTTCCAGGATCCACTGATTTCTTTGGATGCATGAGAAAATATACATTTTTTGTAGAATTTGGGGTGTGCTCACAAATGATATAGCCCACCATCTAACATGCGCTAATGGACAATATCTCCCATTGTCATAATTAGTTTGTTATTCTGAAAAGAGATATCTGAATGGAATCGCCAGTACCCAAATAGTGAATAGTCCAATGTTGCATCCTTTTATGGAATCACCACGATTAATCGGAATACTGACAAATTACGTCACATGTTTCGTTACCCAGGCAGACTATATTATATAATTTAGACCTTGGCGCGCGACTGTTTTTGTCACGTGGTCAAGTCAGTGCCATCGATCAACGACCGCTTACAAAAGATGTTTGCTAGAAGAAAATGAAAATCCTCAACTCTTTAAAAGGTCCACGTCAAATGGTGTCAGCGTTCATAAAATAGGAGAGCTCCGTTAAAACTTTGATTAGAAAACGGAGGAAGAAATACAATCATAATAAATACACCATTTTGACGGCCTCCGTGGTCGAGGGGTAAAGATCTCCACTAGCGAGTCGTGGGTCGCGGGTTCATAGCCTGGCGTGCGCAAGTAAATTTTATTTGATTAATTTGTGTTATTTCACCTTTTTATTCATTTAAAATAGTATATCGTATACTTGCGGCACGTTCAAGAGTGAAAGATACTCTTAGTATCGCCCCGGTGTAAAAACATTAGTCAGAAATGAAACGTTGCTTAAAATGGCTTTAGGAAGATCTGAATCCCCCACCTTTCTCTTCTCCTCACCACCTCCTTCAACTTCACAACATACCCCAACACACAACCCGTTTGACGTAACGTTCACAGTAAATACCGGCGTTCAAATATTGTTATTATATGTATTTGGAAAGATCAAAACAAATGAATGTATTTCGAGATATTTTCATGAGCAAAACCAAATCAGTCCCGTATTTGTAAACAGCATTAACTTTGTGGTTCGTCATAATTTACAATAAAAAATACATAAATTTGTATTTGACCACTTTAATTTTATTTAAACTCTATCGGTAACGGTAACGGTAAACGGTTTCGGAAGAGCCCTTCCTTCAAGTTTCAGAAAACTAGAATATTAAAAATAGTTTTTAAAATTGAAGTTTCAGAAAATAGAATATTGAAAACAGTTTTTAAAATTGAAGTTTCAGAAAATAGAATATTAAAAACAGTTTTTAAAATTGAAGTTTCAGAAAATAGAATATTAAAAACAGTTTTTATAATTGAAGTTTCAGAAAATAGAATATTAAAAAACAGTTTTTAATATTCTCCTGATGAAGGAAGGGTTCTTCCAAAACCGGTAGAGTTTAAATAAAATGAAAGTAGTCAAAAACATTTTTATTTTTTTTCTATATATTCAATAATATTATTATTAGATTTAGAAAAACAGTTTATTTTTAAACAAGTTCTACTGTGTAATTATTATTACGCGTGACAGCTGTTTCGCCCTCTGAACGCCCTTCTTTTTATAAATCTAATAATAATATTATTGAATATATAAAAAATTAAAATGAAAATGGAGTTCTACAAATTAAACTTGATAACAATAAAAACAAATTTATATGTTTTTTATTCCAAATCAGTTCTTTGGTTCCATCATTAATAGGTGGCTGTTTTTGTTTGACGGATAGTTTGGTTTAATTCTGATTCACTTTTTTCTTGTCTTAAGTTGTAGGTTCCCGTTAATGTACTATTTACCCAAGTGCATGTTCCAGTTAATCGTTTGGCGCTCCATCACGGTGATAAATTAATGTCCCCTGATTATCTATATGTATGTCCACAATTGCTCAGTGTCCGATCTGAGTTCAGAAACGAGCGTGGTTTCACTCCACCGATATTGCGGTGCTGCAGGGAAAAAACTTAATGATATAAAATAATGCTAATTTATTTAGAATCTCTTCAAATTACATGTAATCCGGTTAAAAACGGGATTGCAGGCCTTTAACGAATGAATGGATTGGTTTCTTAATAAACTTTTAGTAAAACGCGATGTCGGGAGACGTATTCGTAAGAATTCTAATATTTTCGCATTTCGTCATTGTATATTATCAGGACAAATCCAGGTGTATGAACGTATGTTCCGATATGTTATGAATGTACTAAAAGCTTAATAGAAAACGACCAGCAATCATTATAACCAGATTTTAATAAATCAGAAATGCTCATTTTTCTCCGTGTGGTAGCTCAATTTTGATTTACTTCTGTTGAAATACAAATATTTTCAAGTATCTTATCTATAAATTCTTTCTTGAGCAAATAATCAATTTATTTACTTGTCTGAGGCCTAGGAAATGAAAGATCTTATGAGTTACTTACACATTTTGATGAAACCCAATTGAAAGTATTTGAAAACATAATATCAACATTAATATAGCATTAGTACCTCCGAACATGTGGTCAAAGATCGCCCGCTGCATTAATTCCCCAGTGGGATTGATGAGGTCCACAGGGCGACGCCTGAAACCCTAGACTGGCTCGACCTAGATGTACCCCTCTGACTCCCCCACCATACGAAAGAAAAAGTACCTCTTCTAGCCTTCTGCAAAGTTATCTGTGTCAATCTGTAATTTCATGTAGCCGTATTAACAATGGCAATTCATCAGGTTGAAAAGTAAAATTGATCAGAACATTGACAATATATTAGGTTGATAAGTAAAATCGATCACAAAATTGACAATTTTATCAGGTTGATAAGTAAAATTGATCACACAATTGACAATTTTACCAGGTTGATAAGTAAAATTGATCACAACGTTGACAATTTTATCAGGTTGATGAGTAAAATTTATCACAACATTGACAATTTTTTATCATGTCGGCCAAATGCACAAAATACAAGAAACCATGGTGTATTTTTTGCCTAGTTAAATATTGATTCATTACCAGTCAGTTAGGTACTAAGAAATGAAAAATGAAAATCACAATGGTTGTTTTTTTAATTTTATAATTTCTATTCACTTACGTACAATTTACAAATTATCAGTTATACAAAGATGTTAATAAGTAGTATCTGTAATAGTTAGTAGAAGTGTTTTGTGAACACCTCACTAAGATAACCTGTGCTGAGGTGTTCGCATGTTTTAAGAAAAGTGTTATTATGAGTCATAAGTAAAAACACTGCATCGTCCTTTTTTACTTTACATGAATTATTTCGACGCTACGGCAAGCTGGAGGGAGTAGAAAATAATGTCAAATGGTTTTACTTTAATCATAAAGCATAAATCTGTTGTTTGTTTGTTAGTTTAGGCGTCCTGAAATTTGCTCCACTTTTTCTGTCTGGAGTTTCTAAGTCAACGCCAAACGTTTTAGATCGCGTCATCATTTGCATTTAGTGTTCGCATGTTTTAAGAAAAGTGTTATTATGAGTTACAACTTTGAAATATAAAAATAAATCTAAAAAATAAGACAGCATTTTTTCCTCTAAATTTTATTTAATCATTTCCATCATGAGCTATGGAGCGTATCAATATAACTAAAATTAAATTCTCGAGCCAATCCCGTAGCAAAGCTACGTAAATTAAGTTTCAGTGGATTTTTCTGCTTATCGAAACATCAAAGGGTGGAAGAATTAATTAAGTACGGTTCAGGTTGATAAATTAATGAATATTTGACTATCAAGATCGGAAAAAGAAATGCTTAGGGGCTGATAACGCCCCGCGATAATTCATTACCTCAGTTTACATTTCTCCACATGCATAATTAACTTCCAAGTTTATTTTCTTATCACGGTTATAGTAGCAAACCCTGAATTAGTCGGTAGCCACAGGGTATCCAGAATTAAATCCTCTGAAATAAAAAATATTTACAAGTAAAACTAATTGGTATTTCCAAAGACCGTGAGAGAGGCCGGTATAGATTAAATAAAATCAAATCCCCATTTTATCTTCATAAGAGGAGGTGTCAATCATTAAATAACGTATTCAAATAGGGGATGAAATTAAACAGGCGTAAATTTTACGTACCAATGCACTGCCAGAATTAATCACGGATGGAATAATTATACATGTACGAAAGTGCGCGTGAAGAGAATTATTACACTTGTTTTACATTATTGTATTTTTAAGATTGTTAGTTAATGTTACGGTTGTGTCGGAACCGATATCAAAGTAAACAAAGTTTAAGTAACAAATGTACATTTGAAAATAAAACACTTTTTTTACTTAGCTCCACACATAAAGCAATAATGAGACATATACGAAAGTTTATACCAAGAGAATTATTACATTTTTTTACGTAACTCCACACGTAAAGTAATAATGATACATATATGAAAGCGTACACGAATAAAATTGTCATTTTTTTACTTAAATCCACTTAGGAAACCCTCAAAGATTCCTCAATGGGGAGCCTGTGTGGAGGGTTTTATAAAAGGAAAAAAAGTTTTATAAAAGGAGAAAAGGGTCAGAGTGTCAAAGGGTCCAAAGGGTAGCCCTCAACCGGTCTATCCCGATCCGATCGCCGCATCCGTATCCGACACCAAGGTCTGCACAAACCCCACCTCATGAACCCGGGCACTCCTGCTAAATTACCAAACGTAGCTTGCCATTTGGGGTAACCTATGGCAGATGTGTTGGTTGCTAACTCATGATTAATCGATAAAGGACAATTTTACGTATATTTTTAAATATAATTCATTCAGTCATCTATCAGCGTCGTTTTAGGATATTCCCCTTGTCGCCGGGGGATGTGGCTGGTAATGGGGTGGTAGCGGGTGGTACGGTTGGGTGAGGGTGTTGTGGCGTGATGTATGTGACCGCAGTTGACCGATCTATCCGGACAGTCCATCTGTCAGGTTGGGGGCTGTCAGACCCTGGACTGCCGCCTGCCCCTGCTTAGCTATCACTATCAATACCACTAAATGTACGTCAGACATCTCTAAATCTCCAATTATTTTTGAAGCCAGAATTACGAATTTCTTGCTGAAAAACTTTTTTAGTTCGTAAAAACAAATCTTAATGCAATTTGATTTATCTGTTGATTTAAAAAAATACATTTTGGTTAAGTAATTTAAAAGAGTGACACGGTTAATACGCACTCTGTAAAAAACATTTGTTTTCAGTTACATAACACCGAGAAGTAAGTATTTCAGTTTCCTGAAATAGTTTTTTTTTTATTTTAGTAGTTATTTCGTTAAAATTAACAACAGTTTTTCATGGTGGCCATTTTTATTGCTGTGAGTGTTTAAGGTTAGTTTCTTCCTTTTCTTATTTCTTAACCCAAAATAGGTTCTTAGATTGAGTTTAATTAAAAAATAATGGAAAATACCTTTTTAATATTATTACGTCAAAACATAGCATCAAGAAAGGATGTAAAATTATCGTTTTTTAATTTAATATAATTTTTAAGAATATTATAATACACCAAAACATCATTTTTTGTGTAATTTTTGGTTATGTTTTTGTTTTGTTTTTGCTTTGTATTTTATTTTTATTTTTTTTTATTGTTGATATATTATTTTACAATATTTCATATTCTAATTCAGTAATGTTGGCCTCACTGGGTTGTTTACCCGTGCTGAGGCCCCCATTTTATAATATAAGAATTTATACATTTAAAAAAAAAAAAAAAAAACATCATTAAAATAAAGATAAATTTAAACTAAAAATAAAGATTAAAAATTAAAATATAATTATCACACTAAAATAAAAATATTAAAAGAGAATGTAAATGATAATTTGATTTTATTGTAAAGTTTTTTTAACGATATAGCTATTAAAATGCTTGTTTTCTATTCCCGGTTACTGAAATAGTTTATTTTTTATCAATAAACTAATGTTTATAAGATTTTTATGCTTAGCACAAAGGCAACACCAGGTTTTTCTCGGGAGATTTTTTCTAATTTGCTAATAATGATTGCTAATAATAACTGAAATGGCTGTTTCTCACTGTTATCTAACTGATACAATAGTGTTTTAAATAAAATATGCCCATTAACCGATTCCTACGTTTCTGTGTATTTACCAATATATATATATATTTTTTTAAATTTTGAAAAATGTTTTTTTCATGATATTTATTTTACTTACGGCACTATGTATTGCGTACAAAAATTCTCGACTATGTGTGGGATAGCTTCCCGACAAAGGGGCAAAGTTACACGAATGCTTCGCGCTAGAAAGTACCTAATACAAGAAGGTACCTATTACCTAAACACCTTACATATTCCCCAGATTGTTATCCTATAGTCCCACAGGCTCTTAAGCTTAATCACATTAAACAGCTATGATGTGAAAATAAAACTTACGCAAACCTACAAAGGTATAATGTAAATCGATTGTTTTTAAAATAGTCTTATTTGAAAATCGAATTCTCTCGAGCTGATCACTATCCGTGGAGTGATGAATATTTCAGTGTCGGTTTAGTAAATCATTCGTTAATAATACGTTTCAGACATGCCGCTACCGTAATTATCCAGAAAGTAACAAAACTGTAGATATACTGTAGAATACCATAGAATACCGTAGAGTTGTAGGGTGTAGTGGGAGCATTGATTAATCATCCCCGTAAGACGACACTACTTGGCACTTGATGCTTGATAAGCGGGAACTAATCTGTGATTCGCTTTTAATAGTACATCCCTTAGCAAAAGGGCATCTGGAGTAGCTTACATATTGAAACCGCACAAGAGCCCCAAATGCTCTCAACCGTCTGAAGTCAGTGAGAATATAGCATCCCCAAAAGGGCTATATTGTGAGGCTGACGGTAGTAGGGGTAGCAGGAAGGTGGGTAAGTACCTGGCTATTCAGATCTGGTCACCAAACACGGCCAAAGCCATTCAACCAACTTTTTAATTATGAATGGTGGTCTTACACCAGGGCGATACTGAGAGTATCTCCTACTCTGGAATTTGTGAACACAAATTAATCAAATAAAAGTTACTTGCGCACGCCGGGATTTGAACCCGCGACCTCCAACTTGATAGTCGAGAGCCTTAACCCTTAACCACGGAGGCCGTTATTGTGTGTACATTTAAGAAAAGTGTTAAAATTTGTTTGACTTAGACTGGAACCTCTTATCCTAAGGTTTTTTTAATTTTTTTTAACTCATTCTCATACTTTCATTTCTACCTTCAGTTTTTACTATGAGTTTAAACTGAGCCTGTGAGATCGTGGTGTAACCATTTTTGTAGGGGTGACATTTTAAGGCTGAACTATAGATGAGGAGAGGAAGGAGAATTCGAAGAGAACAGTTGGGAGTACCTGGCTATTCAAAATCAGTCACCAAACACGTCTAAATCGTTTGTTTTCTGAATCGTGGTGTTTCAGAAAGAGGTTCTATGTAATCGAGGTACGTCATCGACGCTCATCCTTTTTTTCTGTATAAAAACGACAAGACATAAGATACTAGAACGAGGACGTCACGTATATCTCTGTCTGGGACTACTATACCAGTATATTTAATTGGGGATCTTGGGCTGCTAAGAGTAAAATAAAATTGTCTTTATTAATTGTTCGGCCTATTGATTTGTTTGAGAAAATCTAAGCGTTAAGTTACTATTACATAATTATATTTCAATTGAATGAAAGTTGTTTTAACTTTACCAATTTATTAAGTTGAATTGCTTCGGTTACATTCGGCCATAGGCTTATTATAGGTACTCTGCCCAAAGTCATTTATTTCTAAATCTCTCGCAGTTAAATCGGTCAAATATATAGCTCTCAATCGGTTTTGTTAAACTTTTAATTACAATATCCTTTATAATTTTAATAAATCTAATAAAATCCACTTTAATGAAATGTTTTGATGTCAATGAAAATAAATACAGAACTTTATGTACGTTTTATTATTCTTGTTTTTACACTTAATGGTAATATTATATATATTTTTTTAAATACCATAATAAGTTTAATTTAGTCGACGTGAATTATTGCGTATCCGTTAGTGATCTGCAGCCTTGCTCAGAAATTGCCGACAAAACATTTATCGATGTGTTCGTGCTGTGCTGAAAACTGTACATTTAAGAAAAGTGTTACAATTTGTTTGGCAAAGCAATAGAGCCCTGTTGGATAAGTCAAAGGGTCTCCCTCAACCAGTGTATCTCGATCCGGCCCGCTGCGCAAATAGGTAGGCAGACGAATTTTCCGCCAAGACCTACACAAACCTCACCCCATGAACCCGGACACACCTGCCACTAAAAGTTGTGTGACATATGGTAGAAGTGTTGGTCATCCAATAAATGGTTCCCGGGCAGCGGTACCCTCTCCTGCCTCCCAAATTGATACCTACATACCTTTGACCAAAAAATAATCTCTGCAGCATTTGCTGATAAAGTGTAGATCAAATTTTAAGTTTCTTATTGGTGAATTTGATTAGCGAAAGCAGTCTTTAGTATAATATGAATCTTATGCGTACTATTGATTCTAAAGCCGGTATTTTTCTCGTAAAAGAAAATTGATTTTTCTTCGGTCGAGAACTGCGCTGTGTTCCATGTCTTACTTAGACGTGCGTGTCTATCTATAACGGCTGTGAATAAATATATTTGTGGCATGATGGAGGAACATTGATTACCAGCCGTGGCGTGGCGGAGGCGGGGCGGGGGAGGGCGGTCGGAAGGCTTATCGGCAATTACGACGTCAACTGGAAACATATCGGTCACTTTTCAGGTCGACCTGGAGAACTGAACGAGTCCCAGGGTCGATTGACCTTGTCTGCCGAGTTCGGAAAATAACGTACTTATAAATTAAATATTTCTGTGTTTCGGCATAAAATTGCTGTAATTAGTTATTATCTGTTATGAGTTATTATTTTAGCTTGGATATAACTGGCAGTTAGCTGACGATATCTGAACGGCTCGTTTTTACGACTTGTTCTAGAGTCAACTGCTCGGCTGTGGAACGATTTGCCGGCCTCTGTGTTACCTCCATCCTATAACATGGGTCTCTTCAAAACATTCTTCACTTTTCCTCTCCACAAAAAATCCTCTACATAGCTTCCCCAAAGATAACATCCTGAGGTAAATAATTTTTCTCAGGACTTCCTGTATGGACGGAGAAAACTTACTCATATGAAATAGTGTTAAATTATTAAAAATCTGGTTAAATTATTCGTTTTCCTGTTAAAAACGGGACTGCTGGTCTTAAATGAATTAATTGACAGAGTTCGTAATAGAGTATCAGTCAAAAGCGAATATTTCATTAGGCAAGCATTACACATGTTCATACAAATATTTATTTTTATTTCTTACACCCGCTAAACTGCCAAAGCAGTTTCTCAGCAGGATCTTGATTGACATACTGATATTGTTGCATTACATCATGATTTTTATTAATGACCAATGTTTTATCAGGTGCTTTAACACTTTAACAGGGTCATTTTTCTCCGTGTCAAGTTGAGGAAAAGGTAACACGTAAATCCAAAGCATCTTTCCTTAAAACATGTATTATTTTCATAGTTATTTGTATTAGGTGTAGTGTCATCATTGTCAGTAATAATATTTTTTCCTTTTCCTGTTAAAATGTCATCCAGATTCCTGGTTGACTTTCCTTGAATGATTCAATTTCAGAATTGAGGAAACTATAAAAAATTGGTTGTTAGCTGATATGTATTTTGTCAACATTAGCAGCGAAAAATATCATTTACTTTCTGGAGTTTCTGAGTTGACTCTCCTAATAAATTCATAACATCTGTGCTTGTGCTTGCTTATTGTTGTGTTTTTATCAGCGTCGAAAATATTCAATCGTCGCCTGAAAATATGTCAGCCACTTTTTTAGCCGACTGGAATCAGTGTCGACCGACCTTGGCTGACAGACATCAAAATTGGAAAAAAAATTACGTAAATTAAAAACATCTGTGCTTACAACTTACAACACGTACATCGTATTACATGGGTTTTTATTGAGATTATTAATTATTAAATAGTGTTTCGTCAACAGTGGCAGTAGCACGCGAATTTCTAATTACGTTTTTGTTACATCCACCCGAGCCAATAACCTCTCTTGACCCGGTACATTTTTAACGATTACAATTAAATACTTTTATTTGTATTTTATGCGTCGCATTGCCGGAGTAAATTTAAAAAAAAACAATGTTTACAAATCTTTAAAAAAATATATTTGCAGCTAATAAACTAATCATTTACATAAGTTTGTTGTTGTGCCCTGCTTGGTATGCATATTCGTATTTTTGAAGGGTGAACATAAAATTAAAAATATCTACTAATTACACATTTATTATAAGATTATAAGAAATTTTACTACTTAGAATAGGTTATAAAAATATATATATATTGGAGAAAACGGTTCCATGATAACTCATCAATCAAATGACAATTCAACACACCTTTAAAAGGTGATATAAAGTCATTAAAAGTGATGAAACAAAAACTAGCTTAAATAGTTGCATATGTAAGCTAGTTTTTGATTCATCACTTTTCATTACTTTATAACACTTTTTATATGTGTGTTGAATTGTTATTTTGATGAGTTATTCGGTCACCGGAGAAAACACTCATACAGACAGTAATAAACATAACAGTAAAATACATTAATTGATAAATTCGCCTGCATCCTACCTTTTTCTCACAGTTTAACATGGCATAAAAATAATAATAATAAGCTTTTACAAAGTAAGTTATATTAACAATTGTTAATAAAAAAAATAGGAGAAAGTGCACAATATCTATTAATAAATGTTAACAAATAATGTTTCTTGTAAACTTTTTTCTAATAAACTTTTCTGTTTAATAACAAATGTTATTAAACAGAAAAGTGAGAAAGTACATGAGTTCGTCCTATGACGTTTTTTGAATCTGGATATAGGGTAAAGGTAGGTAATACGTATTTCACAGGAAAGCGTTAAACAAAATGTTGGATTTTTCTTTATTATAATGAAGGGTACTATGAGTAAACTGTACTCTGTATTCAAACGAGTTTACGGTAGATATTTGGTGATTTGCATTTTTATAATATTTTTTCTTCAACATTACGTATTTTGATACATCTTGGGGCTTAAAAGTTTTTCTTTAAATTTAATTAATTAATTTTGTCAATCTATTTATCTATTTGTTACATATAAATAAGAATGTCTGTTGGCGACTGTTAATCTACAGTTTTATTCCGAGATTGATGAAATTTCGCACACTTGACCTTCGAAAAAGAGGAAGGTCATTGTCTATCTGATTTCGAAAAACTATGCATAAAAGATAAGCAGCATCAGCTAGTATAATAAGATAAGTTTTAGCATTTAAATTGGACTAAGCATACTTGTTAATACGCGTACACGATTCCCAATACATATTACTTTCTTTAAACCTTAGCGTTTCTACTTTTTATCTGGTTTTTCTGAATTCGATTGAAAAATGTATTATGAATGAAGCAGATACTAACAAATCAAAACGAAAAATGGAACAGAACAATACACAGAAAATAAAACGATCTCAACTCAATTATATATTACATTGGTAAGTATAAGTAACATTTAAAAGTTTAAAAAAAGTTGTTCCAGTAGAAATTGAATATTCATTTAGAATTTTATGAAAAGTCAATGGGTATCCCGTATAAATAACATCGGATATTTATATCTAGGTTACAAACCAATTCTTTAAAACTTCGTGACTATTCAAAAAGATAGCTGTCAAAAATAGAAAAATTGGTTCTAAGATAATATTGTTAATTTTGAATTTGAAATATAAGATCGACAAACACGACGTATGTTAATTAGGTCCCAATCACGGAGGAAGGAAGACCATGTGAAGAATCAATAAATAAAAAATGGGTATTATACGGCACAGCATTGAATACCATTACGAATTCTTATTTTAACTGACTATTTTTTTGTAATCATTTATCATGTAGGTTTTGCTTATTTTTGTTGTTGTGTATTTTACAAATAATATATCTAATAAAAGAAAGTTTATTAATATGTGATATTATATATATTGTCATTAAAAACCCTTGGTAATTAATTTATAAAAATTAATATTGTTAAGTGGTTGAAACTGGGGATTTTACCCCATTCTGGCTAGATGGATGGGTGTGTCCATTTTAAATCCCACCCATACTTACCGCGCGCACCTTACTTCTTCCCGCAAACTGGCGACAAAATTGTCGTAGAAAAAGTTTCTATGACCACCTCCACTCTCTTCCTTCCTCCGTGGTCCAAATGGTCGACAGGATACAGACATTGTCAGACAGAGATCCTGGTTTCGATTCCTGGTTGAAATCGTTATATTTTATTTTCTGTTTCTTGTTCTGTTTCATGTTTCGTTTAGATTTGTTTGTATTGTCTTATTCCCCAAATGTGAATGGAATAATCCCACAGGCTCTGGGGCAGTTGTAACTTGAGCTGTATCACATTAAACAGCCATGATGTGAAAATAATACTCACGCAAACTTACAAAGAATAATGTAACTCGATAGTTTTAAAAATAGTCTTATTTGAAAACCAAATTCTCTCGAACCGATCGCTATCCGTGGAATGATGAATATTTCAATGTAGGTTTAGTAAATCATCCGTTAATAATACGTTTTAGACACGCCGCTGTCGTAATTATCCAGAAAGTGAACAAAACTGTAGATAGACTATAGAATGTAGAATACTATAGAATACTGTAGAAATGTAGGGTGTAGTGGGAGCATTGATTAATCATTCCCGTAAGACGGCACTACTTGGCACTTGATGCTTGATAAGCGGGAACTAACCTGTGATTCGTTTTTAATATTATACAGGGCTTTCCAATAAGAGGTGTTATTTTGAATAGCCCGCTATTTCGGTAGATGTTACTTTTGAAGCTGTCATTTTTTGACATTTGGCAAGTAGAAACTACGCCATTAATAAAAATAGAACGATACACGTTTCAATAACGCATCGAAATTATTAAAATTCACTTGAGTGAATCAAATGCAAATCATCTTGAGTGATGGGGCCCATTTCCACCTCGGTGGCTTCGTCAACAAGCAAAATTGTCGTATCTGGGGCTCGGAAAACCCAAGAGATATTGTTGAAAAGCCTCTAGATCCGCAACGTGTGACTGTTTGGTGCGGTTTATGGTCCGGCGGAGTCATTGGACCTTACTTTTTTGAAAATGAAGCTGGAGCAACAGTTACGGTGATTGGATTGCGCTATCGAGAGATGATTAATGATTTTTTATGGCCGGAATTGGTTGGTATTGATCTGGACAACGATTACTTCCAAGACGGCGCTACGTGCCACACAAGCAACGAAACCATTGATCTTTTAGGATTGAATATCAAAATAACACCTATTATTGGAAAACCCTGTATCTAGAGACACCCATTCATAGATTTAATTTAAAAAAAATATAGCATTCATTATTGAAAAAATAGCTTTAATGCTTTTTCATGGCGTTTATAGCTAAATAAACAATTACATTAGCAAAATCACTTGAAACATGTTTATTATATTATTGATTGAAACTCAACATGGCATATGTTTCTACAGTAGAGTGTGTCATGTTCGTTCTACGATCTCTCAATACACGATTATAGCGACTAAAAAATCTTTCTGCGTCAACACTTTTCACAGGAAAAACCATTTATCGCTTTAATTCGCGAAAATATCGTTAATCCTATGAATGGGTGTCTCTAATTATATCCCTTGGCAAAAGGGCGCCTGGGTTAGCTGTCATTCTGGTGCCTTTTTTTCCGTACAGTCCCAATCTGCTTCTTTAATGAAATATTACATTGATTGTTAAAATCTTCAAAAGTTAAAGAAAACCTATTCCAATAAAAAATGAATTTTTGTTGTTGTTAATATAACATATTTTTTAGCGTTGGAATCGGAAAAAAACAACGCGCAAAATGACTAATATCTTAAACACATTTGGTGTTGTGCGACATAAAGTCGTATGACTTCATATGAAGTACTCGCGTCGACCCGCGACGCAATCCTAGGATCTTGGTATGCATGGAATATTTGAATGAATTGACTCATTTACCTGGTAATACCTGAGAAAGTGTGTGTGTGTGTGTGTGTAAAAACAATTTATGTGCGCGAGGCTTATTTGTAAGAACTCACGACCGGTTCTAGGTGTTTTTTGGTATTGTTTTGGAAAATTAGACTTATTCGACTAGTGGACCCGCAATACTTTGTGATTGCTTATATCTTCTTCGGGCGTCACCGACTTCTTCCACCATACACATTACTGTACTGTACTGTAATGGAGACCTTTTGACCCCTCCAGCCGGACTCTCTCGACCCATCGCCTTGCACCACAGTGGGAGGGATGGATTCATACGTCCGTCACTCCTGAGACATTGACCCCTAGATTCCTACCTAACCCTCATACCTTTTTCTTCCTAGAACTTTCTCTCATTTCTTTCCCTAAAAAGACCCTCCACGCAAAATCAATCACCGACTCCAGATATTTTCATATCAGAGGGTTCGGCTCGGTAGAACTCCTAACAGGGCCTATAAATCCTACTGATCCTTCAACATAAATATATATATATTTTTTTAATATTCACATTGTAAACCAATTCGTTATAAAGATTAATCAAAATAGTGATTTAGAATTAAGCTTCGCCTTAACTTATCAATCACACATCAATAGATCCTATATATAAATATTTAATTTTAATTCTTGAATAATTTATATAGCGCCATTTTTATTACCTAATGCCGGCCCACATCACACGGTGGCGTGATGTTTGCTGTGTAGTTGTGTACATTCTATTTGTGTATATATATACTGTACACACTGTATACGGTGTTTGTGTTGGTACACTGTAATAGGCCTAACCTTGACTTTTGGGTATCGTTATATCTCGAGTTACCCGTATTATTGTGTGTACAGTGTACAGTCATAATAACCTTTTTGCCAGTCACCAAAATAGCCTTTTTTAAAACTGACTTATGAACGGAAACCTTTTATTTATTTTTTCGCTTGATGCAAATCGCATTACGGTGAAGCCGTTTTTGGACCAGCTTGTGCTATTGTTTTCTTTACTCCTAGAACTACGTTTGTTTCAATTAGTAATTTATCTAGGTATGAAGCAGAAAATCTATGTGCTTAGGCAACAAAACTCGCACAAAACTTGCACAGCTTTTCTGTTTTTAAATTTTATGTCATCATAAAACGTAACATCACTATTTTTAGCGAATAAAATAATTTCCACTATAGAGCTTGAAATTTTTATTATTTATTTTTTTTTACACAAAAACGTTAAGTACTAATCTAGGCACATGCCCGTATCATAGTTGTCGTGCATAGATTATATTTATGGTGCAAAATGTAGCTATAATAATATATTCTACAGAAAAAAAAAAACAAAACGAAATGTATAAATCGCATTAAAAATAAAGCTGTCTTTGAAAAAAAAATTAAATTTCAGAATCACCTCGCACGCAATTTGAATATGTCAAACAATAAATAAAAAAATAAAAACTCGACTGAAACTGTCAAAACACAAAACAAACCGAAAGTTTGATGTACAAAAAAATGGAACTTTATTGCATCTTTTACCTTCTGTGCCAACATAAATAATTGTAAATTCTGGTTCACGAAAACAGTACGCGGTAACAGTATGCATCTTTGTAGGCGACTAAAGGAGGAACTATGGAACTAACTTTTTTTTTTAAATTCATACTTTTTATTTGTAACGATGATTTATACTAACGACACCATCGATCGCAAAGTATGGTACATCGTTACGTACATGATTGTTATTTATAGAATTGATATAACCTAATTTCGATACCAATAGTATATGCTTGAACATTTAGCTGTGTTCCGTCATGCTGATCCGTAGTGGAATGACGTTAACAAAATTCAAGGCCTCGCCCACTGCTTCTTGGATGGTCGATCAGTCAATCGCCTTATCGCATATAATCCAGCAAGTCTAGACATAACACTGTGCTAAATGTTACGCCGATCGTTTCGTCATTACTTATCCCCGGAGACAAATATGGTGATAGCAATACTTATTATCAATTTTGGAGGTGGGTTTTGGTACCGCCGCCCTGGAAACACTTCTTGGATAACCAACACCTCTGCCACAGGTCACCCCAAGTGTTTCGCTACGTTTGGTGATTTAGCAGGGGTGCCAGGGTTCATCGGTTGAGGTGTGTTCAGGATGCGCCTACCTACCAGGTGCGTGGCGGGCAACGTTAAGAGAGGGTGGTTTGGGCAGACCCTTTGACCTCTTCAACTGGTCTCTCGACCTAACACCGTGTACCAACTACTTTTGTTGTGAATACTTCCGTTAAATTATAACACCTTCTTCACAACAAACTACCATTTCTTTCATTTAGACTAAAAACGCTTTAAAAATTAGTAAATAGTTTATAGGACGGCCTGGAGGCTAACGTCTTCTCTATTATTTGTTTCTTTGCTGTATTTGTATTGTGTATATGCTAATAAAAATGTAACCTAAAATAATGTATTGCTGTATAGGAACCTATATTCAACATTTATAAGTAAACCATAGACAAAATGCGAGAAATAATTAACCAAAAATCTACCTCAACACAGGTTCGCCTAGTGAGGCAGGTTATGCCATATATTTATAACACTCATACATATTTACTTTTTCTTCTATTAGAAACTGTTCTATTATTGTAATATTAGTTTTTCAACAATATCATTGTTACTAACTTGCATATAGGTATTTTACTTACTAATGATATATTATATATTCTGTAATTTTTTTGATGAAATAAATAAAATTTAAATTCTGTTCTCAAAATCTCTCTGATGCTAGAAACCTAACTTCTAGCCTGCCTCGATTATAAACATGATCGGGCAAACCTATATACCATCGACATCTGTCGGAGAAGTCTTTAACCTCTAAGATATACTAGTGCTATCTATGTCTTGTAGATCGAACTATCACAACTTCAATTATTCAAGTACCCTGTCCTTATATTGTACTAAGCTCATTTTAATACAAATGGCGTGTATTAAAATGAGCTTAGTACACGCACTTATTAAAAACGAATTAATTATCTTTATGAATATTTTAAGTACCAAAATAGATATGAACCATTTGTCATCTAGAATAGTTCATGAATTATTCGTTATCTGAATCTACTATTTGGCCACTATTCGTCTATTTAAGCATGTAAAATCTTATCCCTGGTGATGATGGACCGTTTTCTCTCTGTAAATAGAAACAATATATTACATCTCATCTGCTGTCCTTAAATAACTTCTACGTTTGGTATACTTAAGCTAACATAGTTTGTTTTTGTACAGTTTGGGATGGAGTCTGTATCAATTTGCCGAAGGACGTAGTAGATAAGATTTTTTTGATTATGCCGTAAATATTTAAGTTATCACCTAATAATAGATAACAATCAATAAAAACAACAGCGGTCTTCGGAGAGATCCTTGCGGGACTCCAAAAAAAAACTGAGATTTCTGCCGAATGAGAACCCTTATAAAATACAACATTGTCACAATCTTTTTATGTAGTAATGAGGCTGTAAACATTATCAATTATTATAATTTTATCTAAAGTATGACGCATGATATGAGTTAGGAGTGAAAAGCTTCAAATGGTTCTAGAAAATGTGATGAGATGTGCCAAAGTCTTACTTTGATGGGAAGAGGGCTCAGACACTTGGGAATTGAATAGCATATTGTAGGATCGAGACATGTTCAAAAACCTGCTGAAACCTCTTTTAAACTTCAAGCCTATATTACTTTAAATGAAATAAGGTGAAGCGCAATGGACATAATATATCCTGAGTGCTTACAGGATCTATGCACGCCATAATCGTATTAATAATAATCAAAGTATCCTGTATGCGCAAGTAGAACTGCTATAACATTATCAGGTTGTCCCATTCCACATAAAATATGTACGAGTTTAATATTTTTCATCAAAAGAAATTACGTGGGGTAGCAACTATTTTTTGCATAACATTTGACACATTTTCATGTAAAATACGCTTGAAAATATCGTTGTGAGGCATAGAGGTGATATACATCTGTGTTGTGAGGTAGTTAAGTCCACAAAATGTACTTTTGGTCTGTGCCTCTAAAAACTCTGCGTTCATTACTTTTATCTTGTTCTGTTCAATTTTTTGTTTGTTTACCATACAGATAGGCACATTACAATGTAAATTTAACTGGTACAGGTACACTTTTTGTCCCTTTCAGTGGCAACTATTTCATGAACAGAATTGCGCAGTAAGCCCGAATGGTACTTAACTATTATCATGTTTAAGCACGTAAAAATGATATATGAACCTTTTCGCATAAGTTGATGTTAAATTTAATACAGGACTAGCAAAAAATAGTACGTAATTTCCAGTGTTTTTTTGCTTAATTTATTTAAATCTGATTTTCGCTGCTAAATTACGCGCAAAGTAATTTTATTTTTTAATAAAAATTGTACGTTATCTTGTATCTACACAACTATATTGGGGTTATAAGCTGTTTCGTGGGCAATGGTGTTCAAACATAGCACGTGTTTTTTTATTAAATTTATTTAACGCGTTTTATATAATTGACTTAGCGTAGCCAAGTCCTATTTTAACTCGACCGCATGGCATTTCATCTGTCTGTAAATTGTTTTGTTGCATTCCGTTTTCGGTTCAAGATGGTGGCCGTATTAGATACTGCATTTTTATACCGCCAGAGTTCGCACGTGCGTGGATCTTACTAGGAGCTGTCAAATCGGAATAATCAATATTAAAGTACCTACTATAATGTCTACGTATTATGTCATTGGGGTAGTGCCAATTAATAATAGTAATAGGTTTATAATTAAGTAAATAGGTAATAAGTACCTACCTACTTACGAATATTATGATTTGAGAGGAAATTTTGGTTTTGATTTATTAAATAAGAGAAAATTAGAAACATCCGACCTTGCGTTCAAATATTGCTTGAACGCAAGGTCTACTGTTCACGGAACCTACTTGTTTTTTTACATCGGTTGTAACTAACTATAAACTATTATTACTATTTTTATATCCATGCTAGCTGAAGCCCCAAAGTCCCTCAGAGATTTTTCGAATCAGATTTAGAAATTGACTTTTTTCTTATTTGGAAGGTCAAGTCGACTCGACTATTACAATGGCACATATGAAAGTCTCCTTAAAATATACACCGACAGACTTCAGTCAATTTTCAATGCTGCAGAAAGGCTGATAACCGGCGTTTCCAAATATTCCCACATCTCACAATATTTGCGGAACCTTCATTGACATTCATTGACTTCATTACATGATATGGCGCCACCCTACTTGTCGGAACTCTGCATTCCAAACGATGTCAATGTTGGGCAATCAACCCTTCGATCAGCATCTCCAACAGCCATAGGTAGACTCTCAGTACCTATACGCCATCCCAATACCAATTTTGGAGACCGAGTTTTTGCAGTAGCAGGCCCAACAGCTTGGAACAAACTCCCTTCACATTTGCGAAAGATCGACAGCTCATCTGAGTTCAGGGCAAAACTAAAGACTCACCTTTTCAACTCCTGAATAGTGACCGTATTTTTGTTTCAGTAGTAATTCATCGCTCAGTCCAGGGGATGTTTGTCCCTGACCACCCACTTTAATGTAATAACCATTAATGCGTAAACTATTATTATAATAATGTATATCTTGTCACTGATGCCACGGGCAGAAATCATAACAATCTAAATTTGTAAACGTAAATATGTATGTTAGTCGTAAATCTCTAGTTTAAGCCACAATTGTAAGTCGTATTATAGCGGTATTGTGTAAATACCCACTCGGTCATAAAAATATGTTTTAATTCATTAGTCAAAAGCCTTAGTTGTAAATCACTCGACATTAATTTTAGTTATGAGCCACTCGTTATAAGTCACTAGCTATGAAACTTAGTTATAAGCCAAAAGTAATAAGGTATAAGTCTAAGTGACAGGAATACATTAATTGCATATATTAAGTTGTTAAGCGCCCTTGAGATGATTTTCTAACGAAAACGGCGCTATACAAATAATCCAATCATTATTATTAAATTTCATCAATCTCGCAATAAAACTGTGGATTTTTATACACATCAAATGAAGGTCTCCCGCCCGATACAGACACTAGAAGAAGATATATATTTATCTTTTATTATATTGCACCACAAAGTAAATTTACATGATAATGTTTTTAAGGATCGATTCAAATTTAATTTTTTGTTGCAATTCTCTAACAACAAGGTTGACGGGTATTCTATTATTATAAGAATTAATCATTGAAAGATTCGTTGTGTTTTATCTATGTAAAGCGTAATTGGAACGTTTCATTATTCCACCCAGAACTTGTGAATGACACCCTTATTTTTCTGTTGTTTCAGTTCCTTCCAAGCCTACATGGGTTGCTCTGAGAACGCAGTGCGAGTGCAGTGCGGGGATGAATCTGCTGCCTTCACTAGGGAGTTCCTGCATAGGATGGGAGACACTCTTATCAAGGTAATTATCCACCCTTAAATGTTTCACAAATCAATCATCAAAAAGCACTCTTTTTAGTCACTACAAAAAATATTACAAAATAAATAATATGTTACTAGATCCTGCAGGCAACTATTGAGGATGTATATATACTCAATATATATACATCATATATATTGAGTATATATACATATTGAGTATATATACATATTGATATATACATCATATATATTGAGTATATACACATATTAGTATAGTAGCGCCCTTTGTGGCAGCTGGACGCGTCATGCCGTCTCCAACCGCTTTGTGTTTTTTTAGTATTTTCAAGGGAAACGAGGCAACATCCCTTTGAACTTATTTTAAAAATCAGTGAATCAACATTTTAAATTAACTTACCAATTAGTAATCAGAACTTTATAGTAATGTGACTAGAGTGCAGTGTTTCAAAAATGAATAATCGAAAATTGTGCTAAAAATATTCTAAATTCGCTGAAGTTTAACTTGGGACGAGAATCGGTAACTGAAGGTACGCCAGATGTTTTCAATGTTATTCTTGGAAACTCTGAAAGCCCTAACAAGTGCCCAAGGTGATTTTTTATCCCTTCCGCCGCCTTTTATTTCGGAACAATGCACCACTAACACAATCACCAGAAACAAGTGTACAAGGATATGGACTTTCCGAACGTCACAGCAGTGCTGCCAAGGTTTGTTATCTATGTGAGGATACTGTGACAGCGCTTAATTAGCAGCAGACACATACCTGGACGGATGACGAACCTCGTGCTGGCACTGTTGGTGGCGCGGTGCACTCTTTCGCTGCAGTAGCTGGTCCAGTTTCCTCAACACCTGGGATTCTTGCTGCAGAGTCTCCATCCTCTACCTTCGTCGAATGTCACAGCGGTGCTGCCAAGGTCTGGAATCCATGAGAGGACATTGTGTCAGCGCTCTATTAGCAGCAGACACATACCTGGAAGGATGACGAACCTCGTGCTGGCACTGTTGGTGGACGCGGTGGACTCTCTCGCTGCAGCAGCTGGTCCAGTTTCCTCACCACCTAGGATTCTTGCAGCAGATTCTCCATCTCCGTGTCACCTGTTTCTGTACTTCATTTTATTTAACTTAATTTCAATTTGTAATATTTATATATTTTTTTTTTGTAATATCTGCATTAACTGTACAGCGCCCCTGAGGTGATATTTCGCAAAAGCGGCGCTATAAAAATCATCCAATAAATAAATAAATAAATAAATAAATATTGAGTATATATACATCCACTGCTATGAGTCAAACTGGGATAATTGACTTGAATCGAGATTTTTTCACGTATTCTACTGAAAGTAGGAATAATAGTGACAATCTACCGTCTTACTAACTAGATTATTACACGGCCGTTCAAAGTTGGTGTGGTAAAGCGGGTCTCGAGCCTGATTTAAGACCGTTTTAACCAAACAAACGAGCCGAGCCACGAATTACTAGAAAGGAACGAGAACGAGATTCAGCTCGGCAGTTCGGCTCGCGTATACGTAGCATTAGAGAGTTTGTTTATTGTACTCATACCAAATAGGTTCCTAATACCAAAATGTTAAACTCTTGAAATGAAGTACATCGTTAATTTAGTGTGAACATAAATTTATTTTTCTAAACATTGTCAACTAGCTTCGTCATCGACAAAAACGAGCATATTTCTGCATTGGAAACGTGCGAACTTGCGCGTTTTTTTCCCGTTTCCATATTTGATGGACAGAGACAGAGACAGATCGGATATTAATTATGTATTTAGATTGATAATTACTCTCAATTATTCCGACTAAGAAGCTAAGGAATTAATGATTGTTTTTTAATGAAATTTGCATATTTATCATAGCACTACAATCCACTTTTTATGAAGAAGAACATTCGTGACCTACCTAAGTAATGATCATAATGAGGTCTCCTCCTGATTTTTTATTCTGATGAAAGTATATTATATTTAAAGTGTCAATAACGACAGTAAAATGACTTTTTCGATATCTCACCACATGACGAAGTAATGTGGCTTGTGCAATCAAGTGGGGCGATGCGTCGACCTCCATGATGGATCATTTAATTTGAACTGTAATTTCACTTATTCATGTTTTTTTATTATTTTATGTTATCATTAGGTGACTTTTATTTATCACTGTTCTTATTTTTCTCATGTAATAGTTGTATATATGTATATCATGTGATGCAGCAGACTGGTTCTCCTAAACCTGCTTGATTAAAAACTTAATTAAATTCTATCTATATAAATCAAAATGTAAATGTTTGTTTGTTCAAAATCTTAACTCTCCGAAAGTTCTTCACCGATTGGTTTGAAATTTTGACACATTGTCACATTCGAATACGCGTGTGTTTTTATCTCATATAGATGGAACCTGTGACAGGTAAAAAAAGGTTTTCTTTTTAAAAACAGCGCCATTTGTTGGACGTAAAAGCAAAACGCGCTATTGTTCCTCTATCTGCACAGACATTCTGAGCCACAACATGCGTGGCCAGGTGTACCTGTAGCTAGTAAATAAATTACTTTCAAAGTGAACTTGGGTAAAACCAATAGCTAAAGAAAATATCCTAATGATTTATTCATGGGTATGGGTAAAATGTATGCAATTTTGCCTCATGACGTCATACGAGACACAATTTAGTATAATTATTCATAATTCGAATGGCAGTGCTGCAGTAGGTACCACCGCGCACGTCACTAACTTTTCGGCCGGCCGCAAATACCAACATTGTGTATGAAAAAATAGTATCTTCGGTACTATATAGGTATTTTTCAAAAATTCTATCCTCAGCATGCTCTAATTAATATGGTACATTGGTAAAAAATTAAAATAAAATTTTGTTGTACGAGACGACATCGCTACGTGAATATCAAAGGGTATAAAAATAGCAAATGGCATGTTGGCATCGTCCTAGAAAATAATGATTCCAGTTACCTGCAGAATGTTGAATGCACTGAAACTACTCGTGATTCGGAAAAGGTAAAAAAGTGTTAGCACAGCAGGCGACAATTTGAAAAAATTGTATATTGCATTAATTAAAATAGTAGTACATTTTGTATTTGATAGTTTAATCCGAATTCTTCGAACACACACTATAAAATATGTAATAAAATCTTTTAAGACGATGCACTACGTCGTTTCATATTTTAAATTGAGCCGCTTTCAATAACAACCCTTACGTAGTGCATCGTCGATAAGGTTTAAATTCCCGCTTAACACTATCCGCCTGATTTGATTTATTCAAGAAAAAAACATGTCCAAAAAGTGCCTTTTATTTGATTTTGTGGATGTTCAGGCATAAATATTTAATTTTTTTCGATCATTTTATAAATAACTTAATTTTACACATTATACAATAAAATCATAACCGAAAATGGGTTCGTAAGTAGGAGATTTTGAACTTTAAAGCAGTTTTCATAGGCCTTATTTTTTTCTGGGCTTATAAAAAGACTTATCTAAAAAATACTCGATTGTTTCAAAGGCCAAGATGTATTCTACTCGCAGTATTTAATTAAAGCATTTGAAACATTTCTGGGCGACCAAATTTTCAAACCAAAAACACATGATTTTGCATTACTACGTATGGCATCGCCTTAACTATATTGCCTACACACTCTATAACTCTCCTCCAGATATGTATAACAGCCCGCCTTCAATTTTTTTTTCAAAATAATGCTTTTAAATAATATTTTTTAATTTAATTCATACATACATACAGTCTTGATTCTTTTTACTCTTCTTTTCTGTATCCGTATTTGTAATCAAGCATAATCTATTTTTACCAATGTATTAGTGGATAATACCTTTTTTGTAAACTCCTACCTTGGCTTTGTACTTATGTGTATATTGCTGTGTGTTTCTTTCTTGTTTTTCAACTGAACCTCCCTTTTTATATTTTTGTGATGATTTGGGTGTGAAACTAATTATTATTATTATTAATAATTTTGATATCAAAATCCCAATGTAAAATTGTAAATATTAACTCTAATACACCCTATGTATTGTAAGTTTCTCCAGTCCTAAAATGAGTTTTATATGTCATCGGGATTGCTCTAGCAAGAAATAAATAAGATCCTTCGATGAATTTTGTTGATAAACTTAACATTATTTTTTCGAAGATGCACTCCTGTGCAATCCTGGAATCTTGTATTGTTTTTTTTCTGAAAAAGATAATTCTTTCAATATATATAAAAAAAACACCGTCCATCGTTGATTTAAAACCCATGTGGGTTTTATTAAGCTTTAAATTTATTGAAAACTGGAAATAAAACGATTTGCGAAAAAATCTAAATATCGTCATCTTAAAAACAGCTTTTAAAAGTTTAAACACATTTAAAATTGGTTCGCGAACCACAGATAGGCAATCTCTACGGATCCATAAGATCCTAAACACAGACAGGCAATCTCTACGGATTCACAAGATCCAAAGCACAGATAGACAATCTCTAGGATCAATAAGATCTGATGCACAGATGGGCAATCTCTACGGATCCATAAGATTCGAAGCACAGATAGGCAATCTCTACGGATCCATGTGATCCGATGAGAGATCTAAGAATAATAATAATTTAGTATTTCAAGATATATTCATAAATTTCTTGTTATGCAAAGTCATGCCAATAAAATGCAAATGTGCCAATAAATAATGTCGTTCGTTGCGGTAGATTAGAAATGATTCATTGTGCATCTGTTGCTCAGTTCTGTAACAAACAGATGATGTTTGAAAATAATAGATTTGTCACGATCGGTTTATCTAAATTAAAAATGATGTAGTGATGCAGAACCAGCACGTGAGTCTGTTTTCCCTTTTCCAATGAAAATTGATAACGTGTTTATAATAAATTGACTCAACGCAGAGGAAAACTTTAGTGTTCTAGATAATGATTAAGCATTACACAAGTAATTGCGCAACACATTTGTAAGGCGTGTTTTTCCGTGACGATTATTTTTTCGAGCACGGCAACATTATGATTTTTTTCATTACCATAAATAATTTACATCATTTTTGTAGAATATTTATTTTATTGCAGCGTAACGAGTCGGTACCTATATAAGTTCCTGATTCCCTATATCTCTCTACCCCTACCGTTCCCTCGGATAGGTATAGGTACTTTTTTAATATATGTTAAACTGCACAAGAGTTCCAACTGCTCCCAACCGTCTGCAGCCAGTGAGACTATGGCTTCCCGATTGGGGTATGTTGTGAGGCCGAGAGTAGTGGGGAGGGGAAGGAGATGGAGAAGAGAAGATCGGTCACCCCGCACCCCACACCCGGCACCCTGCACCCCGCACCCGGCACCCTGCACCCCGCACCCCGCACCCGGAATCCAGCACCCGGAATCCAGCACCCTGCACCCAGCACCCGCATCCTGCACCTCGCACCCCGCACCCCGCACCCCGCTCCCGGCACCTAGCACCACGCACCCAACACCCAGCACCCGCACCCGGAACCCAGCACCCCACATCCTGCACCCGGCACCCCGCACTCGGATCCCTGCACCTTACACACGGGTGCCGGGTGAAAAGCACCCGATGCGTGACACGTAATTCCACCCGGTACCTGGCACCATGCAACCTGCAATTGCCCGGCACCCGGCACCTGGTACCTTGTACCCGGCACTCTGCACCCGGCACTCTGCACCCGGCACTCTGCACCCGGCACTCTGCACCCGGCACTCTGCACTCGGCACTCTGCACCCGGCACCCTGCACCTTGCACATGGGTGAAAATGCACCCGATGCGTAATAACACGTAATAAAACCCGGTACCTCGCACCATGCAACCTGCAATTGCCCGGCTCCCGGTACCTTGCACCTTGCACCCGGCACCCTGCACCCTTCTGTTATTTCTGTAAAATAGGGAGAAGTAAAACAAATTTTTAATGCAGGTAAATTGTATTCGTTGGACATATGTTTCAATCATGTACGTTTGTTTGGTTTATTACTTTAACATACTTTAACGAAGTCTTTACCAACAGAATAGAGCCAAATGAATTATACCTACAAGAGGAAAGTATTAGGCCATGTGGTCCGGTCTAAAATAAGGAGAAAAGGAACAAGGCCTTTTAATTGCATTATTTTAACGGTATTGTAAGCGTATTTGCGAAAGGGTTACAATGGCAAAAGCGTAACATTTTATTAATTTTTAATACGCCGGAATTTGAACCCGCAACCTCCAGCTAATAATTATTGTTGTAATATATTTTCTGAAATATTTGTTCTACAGAATAGTGAATGTGAAATCTTTTATTAAAAATCGTTCAGAAATTTTCGCGCCAAAAAACTTTTGAAAAGCGTTCTATAACTTGTCCAATTTTCCTTTATCTCACGTGAATCTACGCGAAAGTTTGAACGGACGAACTTCTGACATTCCGTTCGGCTAAACGAGCATTGTTTCGTTGAAACTATCCCCGCGGCGGCCATTTTCTACCTGAAACTGTTAATTATGTTGCTATTTTTTTATTTCAATTACTATTATGTTATAATATTTCTATTGAAATGAGAAAAATATATACTAGTTTACTGCAGTTATTTACTTATCGTATATCTTTAACTTTTCTGTATGGCAAACTTTGCAATCAGGCCACTAGAATACGGAGAAAAATATATACTAACTTTTCTGTGGGACAAACGTTGTAATCGGGCCATTAGACCACGGATTCGGAGAATGCAGAGGTAATGCTATTACCAATAATTTGAAGAAACTCTTAATAAATTAGCAAATACCCATTTTTCTCTGTGAGTGAACGCGGAGAAAGCGTCCGAGATCAATTATCATCTTTTTTGAAGAACAAACATTGCGGTCAACAACTGGCCAGGAGAGACGTTAGAATTAACGTGGGGGAAGAGTCCAAGATGGCCGCCTCCTGCACCGTGGATGTGACCCGCTGGCTAGAGAATAAACGGATTATTAATTTTTCTGTAGAACAAACGTTGTGAACAAGCCAGAGTACCATAAGAATGAACGCGGGAAGCGTCCAAGATGGCCGCCCATTGTACCGTAGAGATGTCATCATTGAACATAATCTATATCGATAAATCGTTAGTTTAGCTAACATCACACATTATTTTACAAGCGTTCTTTCAATTAAACGATACATATTTGTATTTCTGACAGAGGCTAAACCTTGTAAGGTGCTTCTCACTTACAGTAAACTACGTTATCATTACTATCAACTACGAGTATCTGTTGACGCAAATCAACAAAGTGTTTTTTTTATATATGACTAGCTGACGTGTAACCGGCGTTGCTCCGGGTTACGAATGGCTTGGAGTAAAGTTTTGAGGTGTTGACTTCTATTGTACCTTAAAACTGGGGCATTATTAATGTGCAAATAAAATTATTGGACTGTAATAATTATTTATTTCACTTGAGAGTGCCATGTCCTTCTCGACATCTCCTGCCATTCACTTCCACGTCATATGCAATCATACACACAATCAGTCAATGCCACATTTTACCACACACAAGTATTTGATTCATTTGATCGTGCCGTGTCCTTCTTGGACGTTCCTGACTTCTTCAACCATTACTTCCAATAGAATTAAAATTAAAAAACTTTTTCACTTTGTTCCACTTATTTATTATTACCAGGACCGGTTTCATCCTACTACGGACATTTTCAGACTGGTAGTTGAAACTCTTATGCTACTGATTTTATACAAACTTAGGCAGGGGTACACAACATTGTTTATATATAATGAATGATTCTATTTTGTTAATTTGAGGTAGGTATTATGAGTTATTTTGTTAATTTAGGGTACATTAGGTAATTATAAAGTTTATTTTTACAAATTATGAATGATGTTACAAAGCAAGTACATATTTATAGATTATATGAATATAAAAGAATTTATATAATTAAAAAGGTTTGTGATTTCTGATATTTAATTTTTGTAATGTTGGGATATTCCCTCCTTGTTGCTTAGGGCTTATTGTCAAATATTGATAGCAATTAAGTCATTGTTATTATTAGGGTTCCCCACATATTTGGGTTATTACATCTTTAAATTACATACTTAAATTATACCACTGCTCTCTGAAGTAAAATTATTCTAAGTGAATTATAATGGGTAAATTAATGGTGATTGAGCATTATGTTCTAACTGTTTATTCATAACATATTTACGATCTATTTTCTTCGTTAAGCGATTGATTTCTAGTGACTCTAATCTGTCTAATTTTTGTCCTTTGTTGCAAACATGAAGGATTTTTACATCTCTATCTTTGTCAAAAGTATGTTGGTTTTCTAGTAGATGCAAGGCAACGTTCGATAAATCTCCTTTTTGATTAACCCAACTAGCGAAATGTTCTTTTATACGGGTTGATACTGCTCTTCCTGTTTGTCCTACGTAATACGCGGGGCAATTCGAGCAGTTCACCTGGTAGACTCCAGAGTTTTCCAGATTACCTCTTTTATCTTTATTGTTTATAAATATTTTACCCAAAGAATTTACATTATAAAAGGCTGTCTTACATTTTTTATCACTGTCTATTAATTTTGATATTTTATTTGATATTTTGCCAAGGTACGGTATTTTAGTCCATTGTTTTGTTTCTATTTCCTTGTCCGGCGTAAGGCCATATGTAATTGAAGCTACGGTGAGTTTTTTATTCTTCTTCTTTATAAGATTATCAATCATTATGCTATCGTAACCATTATTTTCTGCAATAGTTTTGATAACTTTTAATTCATTATTGTAATTTATGTCGTTTAGTGGTACATGTAATAGTCTATGGATTAAAGAATGGAATACCGACAATTTATGTGAAATGTGGTGTCTTGAGGAGCTGTGAATAATATTATCGCTATATGTCGGTTTCCTGTATATCGAAAATTCTAATTTGTTATTAACTATATTCATTCCTATATCTAAAAAGTTGATTTTATCTCCTCCTATCTCCATCGTGAATTGAATTGACTTATTGATTTGATTTATTTCTTTGATGAAGATATCTAGTTGTCTCTGCGTACCGGTCCATATGATCAAAATGTCGTCTACATATCTCCGATAGAAAATAACATTTTTAAATGATTTTAACTTTTCGATGGTTTCTTCCAAGTGGTCCATCATGAACTCTGCTAATATTGGTGAGATAGGACTGCCCATGGCCAACCCTTTTGATTGTAAATAGAATTTATTATCGAATCTAAAATAGTTTTGTTCAATGCACGTATTTATTACTTGATTAATTTCTCTCTTTTTTATTATATTTAAATTGATTTTCTCCATGTAATTATTGATTATTATTTTTAATTCATCTGTGGGTACGCTTGTAAATAGACTAACAACATCAAATGACACCAGAGAGGCGTTGTTTGGTATATGTATATCCTTGATGAGGTCTATTAATTGCAAAGAATTTTTTATTCCATATTTTGGTTTGAAATTTAAAGTGTTTTTAATGATTCTATTTGCGTATTTTGCTAACTTATAGGCTGGTGCTGAGTTATATCCTACGACTGGTCTCACTGGTATATCTAATTTGTGAACTTTAGGTTGTCCATATAGCCGCGGACATTGGGGGTTCATGACAGTGAGGTTGGATTTTTGGAATTTATCTTTAATGAGTGTTTGGCATGTACTAAGAATTGAATTTATTTCTGCGGTAAATTTTGGGGTGGGATCCTTTTTTAATAAAATAACATCACTAGAGTCCAGCACATTTTGGACTTTTTCAATATAAATATTTTTTGGTAGAATTACAGTGCTATTCCCCTTATCAGCTTTTGAAATAATTAAGTTATTTTCTTTAATTTTATTTTTAATTGATTTTATTGTACGAGCTTCGCTTGAAAACTTACTATTAGTTATAGCGTTTTTTATTATTTTTGAACATAAATATTTTTTACCGTAATCTGATGGAATTGCAATGTCTACGTCTAATGCAAAATTCTCGTAATCTTTTATGTGAATTGGTAAGTCAGGGCAATGTTTTAATCCTTTATCTAGCATTTTTATTTCATCTACATTAAAGTCCAAGGTACAGGAGACAACATGATACAAATATAAGCAACACAAAGACGGTCATAAAATACATTAACATAAGTGCACAAGTAATGGAAAAACCGCTAGATAATTATGTAGACTAATGGGTTATACGAATAAATCGGGAGAAACAAAACATCAACTGGCAAGGTGGTAAGGAGGTAAGGAGAACTGGGAATTTTTTATGGGTTTATTGGAAACAGACTTAATATTGGACTACTTGATATGTCTAATTGATTATTAAGTATCTGACTTTTGGTTTTTACAGCTTTTTTAATTTCTAGTGCCTCTAAATTGTTTAGTCTGTTACCATGCCCGTTTTTATGTAAGATGTTAGCACCGGTTCTATGACAGAATGTATGATCTTTATCGATCAAATGATTTGCAAATTCGGAAAAACCGTTATTATTGAGGTTTTATTGATGTTTTGTTTTTCCCGATTTATTCGTATAACCCATTAGTCTACATAATTATCTAGCGGTTTTCCATTACTTGTACACTTATGTTAATGTATTTTATGACCGTCTTTGTGTTGCTTATATTTGTATCATGTTGTCTCCCTCTATAATATATTTGTATCATGTTGTCTCCCTCTATATTTTGTTATATATATGCACACATTATGTACTTCTTGTTTAGTATTAATTTGTACCCTGATGATGCTTAAGTAAAGCGAAACCGGTCGGTTCTTAAATTAATAAATATCGTGGTTTTAAAACAAAAAAGTATTTTATTTTATTAAATATGTCAAACCACAAAGTGATTGCTTTCTACAATAATATAATTTAGTTCAGTGATGTTATTTTTTATGTCGGAAGGAGGCCCTGAAGAAAATAATTTCTCTCAGAGCCTGTGTCATCTTTGAGAATGCTGTATAGAGGGTCTTTTTTGAGGAGGAGGGAGTGAACCTGTCCTGAATGTCAACTGTACAATTTCTTCCCAGAATTAACTTTATTGTACGTTTTTTGACTAACCGTACCTTGGTGTTCTATTTTCAATAAACTCTTTAATTATGTTTCAGATGTGAAATCTATACTCTGCTACAGAATGTTTTGCCCAAGTCTTGTAAAGATGCAAAGGCACGGACGTAACAATAAAATCATTTGAGCCCTTTACTGTTATTTAAAAGGTCACTTGAAGTGCAGTTATAATCAATGATTTTATTTTTTTTCTAGCTTCCACGAATAATTAGAAAAGGCATTATCTAAGGATTATACTCTTAAGGAGAATATAGAAAATGTAGAAAGGTGAAACGGATTTAAGATTTTCGATGAAATTATTGTGTTGTGAAATATTTATTTTGTTATTTATTACTTTATTTTTTTTTACAGTTTTACCGTACGCGGCCTTGTTGTAGAGTGGTATATCTAACTGTCATGGAAAGTTTTTTTCTGAGCTTTAAGAGAAAGGTTTCTTAAAGATACTGGAGTTATTCTAGGGCTATGTTAGATTTTTAACATCGATCACCGTAATGCTTGCCTTCCTGAATAAATCTAATTTTATTTAATCATTTACGGCCAAGATGTTTTTGACAATGGTGTGTTTTTATCTTTCTGTATTCCAATCATTTAGCTTGGCTTCTAGGGTTGTGCCCCAGTATTGCTTTTTGGAGACTGTAAACGGATCTCTCGGCATTTAATGAAACTGCAGCAGAACAAAGGCTGTTGCTATATTGACGTTCATGGTATGTTTTGCTCAGATTGACGGTAAGGTTTCCAGATCCGCATTTCGCTCGAAGCATGTTTAGGGCAATAAGTTCATAGTTTAGGGTTCTTTCACCGTATTTATGGGAACATTTCAGAACCACCAATCTTTCATTTTGAGTGAATCTTGTGTTTGTGATTAAATTATATTTGACAATTTAAACAAATAATATTTAGAGAAGTTAAAAATAAAATTGAAAGTTCACTGAAAGCTTAAACTATTAAAAGTAGTAATTTCATAAAAATGTAAATAAATAGAGCCCCTTTCACATTTTAGAATGTAATTTTATGTTGCTTACATGTTTTATTACTCTTTATAATTATTGAATTGTTTAAATGAATAAATAAATAATTACAAAAAAGTCTTCTGATTTGTAAGTCCTCAGGAAGCACTAAGGATCTTTCTATCTATCTTTATAATATAATAAATTTGATGAGCATAAAAATGTAAACGTGTATATAATTTATATAAATGTACAAAAGTAGATATTACACTTGTATAAATATTATATTGCGCATATTATACAAGATGTCGGGGGTAAAGTGCACAAACTTCGGGAGGTGATTCTAATTGATAGTACAAGTAAAAAAGAAAAAAAAACTTTTTTTGGAATTCCAACGTTTTAAGATAGTTTTCGAGTAAAAAAGTTTAAAACCTTATTGATGTAAAAATATATTTATTGATTTTATAAAAGTTATAAATTACTTTTATAAAAGTGAGAATAGTATTTTAGTAAAGTAAAGTAATTTTTATACCTATACAAATAACTTTCGTAAATGTTTTTTGTAAAATTAAAATTTTTTTTTTAATTAAATCCGTAATAAAACCCATATTTTGAGAACCATCTTCATATCGACTTCGTTCTCATTTGGTCGGTGCATTATTACTCTAAGGTCGGTGCTAACTAAAAATGGTTCTGTTTTTCTAAAATTGCAATAGATGTCGGTAATTTAATTTCATAATCCCCAAAATTATTCCTAATACGAATTCAGACACCTCTGTCGGATTCTTTTAACACTAAATTTTGTAGGTGTTGCCCAAATCTAAATTCTTTACGCGGAAAGCGGGCCCTTAATAGACCTCATCAAGGATATACATATACCAAACAACGCCTCTCTGGTGTCATTTGATGTTGTTAGTCTATTTACAAGCGTACCCACAGATGAATTAAAAATAATAATCAATAATTACATGGAGAAAATCAATTTAAATATTATAAAAAAGAGAGAAATTAATCAAGTAATAAATACGTGCATTGAACACAACTATTTTAGATTCGATAATAAATTCTATTTACAATCAAAAGGGTTGGCCATGGGCAGTCCTATCTCACCAATATTAGCAGAGTTCATGATGGACCACTTGGAAGAAACCATCGAAAAGTTAAAATCATTTAAAAATGTTATTTTCTATCGGAGATATGTAGACGACATTTTGATCATATGGACCGGTACGCAGAGACAACTAGATATCTTCATCAAAGAAATAAATCAAATCAATAAGTCAATTCAATTCACGATGGAGATAGGAGGAGATAAAATCAACTTTTTAGATATAGGAATGAATATAGTTAATAACAAATTAGAATTTTCGATATACAGGAAACCGACATATAGCGATAATATTATTCACAGCTCCTCAAGACACCACATTTCACATAAATTGTCGGTATTCCATTCTTTAATCCATAGACTATTACATGTACCACTAAACGACATAAATTACAATAATGAATTAAAAGTTATCAAAACTATTGCAGAAAATAATGGTTACGATAGCATAATGATTGATAATCTTATAAAGAAGAAGAATAAAAAACTCACCGTAGCTTCAATTACATATGGCCTTACGCCGGACAAGGAAATAGAAACAAAACAATGGACTAAAATACCGTACCTTGGCAAAATATCAAATAAAATATCAAAATTAATAGACAGTGATAAAAAATGTAAGACAGCCTTTTATAATGTAAATTCTTTGGGTAAAATATTTATAAACAATAAAGATAAAAGAGGTAATCTGGAAAACTCTGGAGTCTACCAGGTGAACTGCTCGAATTGCCCCGCGTATTACGTAGGACAAACAGGAAGAGCAGTATCAACCCGTATAAAAGAACATTTCGCTAGTTGGGTTAATCAAAAAGGAGATTTATCGAACGTTGCCTTGCATCTACTAGAAAACCAACATACTTTTGACAAAGATAGAGATGTAAAAATCCTTCATGTTTGCAACAAAGGACAAAAATTAGACAGATTAGAGTCACTAGAAATCAATCGCTTAACGAAGAAAATAGATCGTAAATATGTTATGAATAAACAGTTAGAACATAATGCTCAATCACCATTAATTTACCCATTATAATTCACTTAGAATAATTTTACTTCAGAGAGCAGTGGTATAATTTAAGTATGTAATTTAAAGATGTAATAACCCAAATATGTGGGGAACCCTAATAATAACAATGACTTAATTGCTATCAATATTTGACAATAAGCCCTAAGCAACAAGGAGGGAATATCCCAACATTACAAAAATTAAATATCAGAAATCACAAACCTTTTTAATTATATAAATTCTTTTATATTCATATAATCTATAAATATGTACTTGCTTTGTAACATCATTCATAATTTGTAAAAATAAACTTTATAATTACCTAATGTACCCTAAATTAACAAAATAACTCATAATACCTACCTCAAATTAACAAAATAGAATCATTCATTATATATAAACAATGTTGTGTACCCCTGCCTAAGTTTGTATAAAATCAGTAGCATAAGAGTTTCAACTACCAGTCTGAAAATGTCCGTAGTAGGATGAAACCGGTCCTGGTAATAATAAATAAGTGGAACAAAGTGAAAAAGTTTTTTAATTTTAATTCTATTACAATGGAATTCCACCACGAATTAACAGTGCAAAAACTAGACTCATTACTTCCAAGTCATATTTTCTCCTTACACCTATTTCTTATCATTATTTTCGACTCATTTTACTACAAATAATTATTTAATTAATTTCTTCCTCGGGCGTCGACCGTTTACTACTATGTACCTTATTGTTACTGTTCAAAAAAACTACATTATATCGAATTTAAATCGACTACGTATCTGTAGAATGCGTTAAGTCTTCCTGCTTTATATATACAGATATATTTTTCTTTTTTTACAATTTATCATTCACTGTACCTTTATGTGTTCTAAATTCATAATCTTTTCTGTAATATATTGGCTTATAAGCGTTTTATTCAGATTATCTTTAAAAAAGTAAAAACAATAAGAAAATTACAGACCAAATTAAGTAATGGTTTTTTTGCTCTTTTTTCCAGATGCACTGCGGAGAATACCCCGAGGGAAGCGAGCACTGCGCTAGCTTCATGAAAAGCAATTCCGTCTCCAGTTTAGTACCAAATCTGCTGGCAGTTCTCCTTCCAACCTTTATCGTGGTGGCAACCCTGTTCCAAGGGCGCACCCTCCGGAGCCACGTTTGTTAGACCCCCAGCGGCCAGCGCCCGAGTGCTACATTCACTTTACATGATTAGAGTAACAGTAATAAAGACGAAGTTACATTGCGTTAATATGGCGTGCGGTTAAGTTGAATACAGTCACGTCCAAATGTACGCAGTGATACTATTTCATTGCAATTTGATAATATTAGAGAATCTCAAAAAGACATTCCGCTGTTTTAAATCCGTTTTAGCTTCTCTCTTTTTCTGGCGTAAGAAATGTAAACGAAGAGCATGCATTGATAATATAAATAAACAGAGATATGGTATGGAGAGTAGCGACTGTCGCCAAACTAAGACCAAATTATACGAAACATCAAAGTGAAGGTAGATAATATGTATTGTATTATGTACAAAGTGCATGTTCAAAGCTATATATATGATATGCAGTAGTATGAATGAATAATACGGTTCATATGGCTCATGGCCCAGCTCCCTTGTTTTTATTATCTATGGAACATGAAACAGAAAGATAAGTTAAACTGGATTGACCTATGGGATTCTTGCGTCATTCAAATACACGGAGAAAAATGAGTATTGCTATCTTATTAAGAATCTCTTCATATTATTCGTAATTCGGTTAAAAACGGGATTGTAGGCCCTTAACGAATGAATTGATAGGTTTCCTGTTAAACTTTTAGTAAAAAAGTGTGAAACACTTGTTCAAATATATCATTATATTTACGCATTTCGTCATTATATATTTATTATCAGGGAAAATGCAGGTGTATGAACAGGTGTTCCAATATATTAGGAATTATTAAACTAAAAGTTTATCAGAAAACGGCCTGCAATCTCGTTTTTAACCGAATTACCAAAAATCGAATGATATACTTAATAAATTAGCAATATTCAATTTCCTCCATGTGGTATTATAGTATTTTATGTGAATTCCGCGTACTTGATTATTAATTTTTGTAAACTTTCGATATATCATAATATTCATTGAAGTTGCGATATCTGGAAAGGACTGTATTCTGTATTACCCGCGCAGCATCATAATGTATCTCGAATGCAATTGAGGCGTTCAGTTTCATTCGAGTCTTTTTTAAGAAACCGAGCTAAAATATTGTTAAAAAATGACCAGATTTGGTATCTACCTAATTTTTAATGTTGAGGATGTTTTTAACTAAACGCCTCAATGGTAATTACTAAACCCGAGGCTTAATATTATTTTTGTACGGTTCGATTAATTTGTACAGAACTCGCTGTATACGCCTAGAGTCGCCTAGTAGGGAAGCATATTAAAAGTATAGTAAAATTAATTATTAGAAGTTAATAAATATTATAATTGAAATTAAACTTGTAAATAAACATATTATTTATTATTAAAAAAAAATTAAGGAAGTGTTGGGGGATTAACGAAAAATATAAATACATAACTAGCTATATATCGTATCCAGCGTTGCTCGGAGTTACGAATGATTTGAATTGAACTAAAATTAATGTTTTCCTCCCTTTGCACTGCTGTATTCTGGTGGTAGAACGGCGAACTAATTACTAATCAAGTTTATTGAAGACATATTGGTGAAAAATAATACATCCAAATTTATAAGTATAAAAGATGTATCGATATCGACACTGGAGGAAAATTATATGATACTTCTAGTGTGATAACTGCGGCGGCTAACTTCATATCACCAAACTAAATTAGTGTTCCTAAATATATACATTTTTGATTATTTTTCATCGTTATACATAGCAGTCAGCACACCTATGCCACAACACATATAAAACAATGTAGTTGATTCTACAAACTTTGATGCTATTTTCGAAAAATAGAATACAATTTCACGATGTTAAATCTAGTTTATACAATTCACTAGTTAAATTGCTATCGTGCTGTGGGACATCTAATTGATTATTTCCACTGGAATACATCGAAATCAAGTTTCATTACCGAGGGATTTCGAATTTGAAATCATTTAACTAACTTGATCGATGTCCCAAGAGAACTATTTAGGTTGGTTGTTCCACCGAAATTCAAATGTAACATTGTCATCAAATGGTCAATCAGCGACATTTTCTTTTGTTGACGTTTGATTCTAGCTCCGTTTCAGATTTATAACAAATTGTGACCGGTTGACAAGCACAACAACAAATACACACGGAGAAAACTTACTGATATAAAATATTGCTAATTTATTAAGAATCTCTTTAAATTATTCGTAATACGGTTAAAAACGGGATTGCAGGCCTTTAACGAATGCATTACGAATTTACAGGAATAAATTTATAAGGAAGCGGTCTGAAATCCCGTTTTTAACCGGATTTTAATACATCGACAATATTCATCTTTCTCCGTCCAGTGCTTTTCTGCTGATCACATTTGAATTTTTGTGAAACATCTCAACCTAAATCTTTTCAATGCAATTTGAATATTTAACATTTTTTTTAAATTTTGTAAAATAATTTCTCATTGATAATATGTTTACAATAATTGATATTGATAATAATTCATCACCAATATATTCACATTACTATGAATAATATGATAGTTATGAAGTCATGGCAAAGACATTGATGTAGTCTATGTGTATTAAAATGAAATTCTTTGTAATTTAATTCTGGTTTAAAATTGTTACTGATCTTTGAGAAACAGGGTCTTATTTTGTAGAAATATTAAAAAATAAAAAGGTGCGTAGCACACAGTATTTCTACTCGAATATTTCCAATACTAAGCGTAAACGTAACGTACGTTTTAATCTAGTCGTTCACAGATGGCGTAAATTTAATTATTTTATGAAAACACACTTTTTGCAAGTAATACTTTAAAATATTAAGACGAAATATGTTTCTGCGCCTAACTATTCATGTATATAACTACCTTAACTAACAATATTTATACTACATTTATATATATATATATATAAATGTATACATGAGTACAAATACATTAATAACAAATCTATTCAATAAATATATGAATAGTTTTGTGTGTGAATAGTTTAGTTATAAATCTATTCATGTTTTCATAAATAGTTTTGTACATATAAAAATCAAAATCTTTTCAGAAAGGCATACAAATACAATATTAGATTGAATCGCCAATACAATTATGTATTTGTTTGCCGTTCTTGAAAGAATTGAGTTTGTACTTTTTACTGTTGCTTATGTATGGGCGCAAACTAATAATTCGTCTTTACATTTTAGAGCGTAGCAAAAATGTGAATTCATAAAATAGTTAAATTTACGCCATCTATGAACGCGTAGATTATAACGAACGTTTAACCTTAACTGCTTAACGATGTAATGTAAGTACTTAAAATTATGATAAAATGTATTCATTTAATGACCAGTTTACAAGGTAACCATTTTGTCATTCTTGCAGATAAAAAATAAACTTTTTGTAAGATAAATTTATTTTTTAATATCCCTGAGCAACTATTCGACTTAAAACAGTAATGACAGCTGTAATAGTAAATTATGGAATTTTTCATTTCCAAATGCAATCGAAATGAATTATGCATGATTGAAAAAACACCTGTACACTTTTTGGGGACAGTAATTATTAGCATCGCGTGAATGCTTTTGATACTTATTATGAAATATGACACAAGTGGAAGGTGCTTACCTACTAACAACTTTAAACTAATGTTTTGTATATCAATTAAACATCAATGAAGCAACTAACATGAATGTAAGTGTTACTAATATTTATATATGGTGTTATTATATAATGTATATTATAAATAATGTATATTTTGGTAGCGGTGAAGAGATAACCGATTGTGTTGTGGATATGTCCAATTTGTCCGAATTCAGGGCGATTTTTTCTTACTTTGAGAGATATTGAATGTAATGTAGTTGTGTATTATATAATTATCTTTTTAATGTGGAATACACATAAGATCGGGAGTATTCAATAAATGTTTTGGTTCATCACAGATTATTATCTCAAGACATGTTTTTTGGACATACGTCCGTTCTATCAGAGGCTATGAATACTGGAAGTGAGCTCCCTACATAGGGATCGGCTGGCATCGGTTATACTCGTAACCATTCGGGTACTACCGACATGCTGTCTCTGTCATGTGGCGTAAGTACCGCCATCTATGGAAATACCTTAAAACTAGATGAACTGGATAAAAGTAACTTGATTTGCACACTCTACCGACATCTGGTGAGCGGTATGAAAACTACAACCAAATATCAACAGTACATTGATAAAACAATGTCAAATACCGAAAATCTTCTTGAACAGATTTAAAATTTTATTTGACGTGTTTGAGGTCTAGGAGTCGAAATGTATTATTATGTCATTTGGTGACATCAGTTTTCTTTCAAATCGGTACAGATCACACCTCTAAGAATTTTTTGTTCACTGGGATTTGCAATAGGTAAACTTTCCAAACAAATTCACTTATTTGTGTTTTTCTTTTTATTTAAAACCTCTTGCAGCTAAATTTGTGAAGATAATATAAGGGGCTCTCGCCTACTTAAGCATTATGACTTGTTTGAATGTTATTTTTAATATAGTAGCTAATATTACTGTGATCTGCATTCCACTTCGTTTGTCCATTTTGTTTTGTCTTTCTTGTGTTTATCTTTTTTTCAATTAAGAAAAAATACATATACCTGTATCGTATCATATTTTCGTTCTCTGTCTGGTTATAGGTACCTCGTTTGAAAAGTTTATTACACAAATAAGTCTGGAAAAAAGTAGTACTAAGTAGTTCCAGAGAGAGAGATCGTACGTATGTCATCGACGAAAAATCTTCCTTCTCACTCATACTAAAATGATAAAATCACGTACGACCTCTCTCTAGGACTACTATAGCCTTGTTTTCGCCCTCGTAAAGACTTTTCGGAATCAGATATTAACAGGCAAGTACTTTTCCACTTTCCCCTTCAAACTCACAGCATAACTTAATAGACGATGCCATAGTCTCACTGGCTGCAGATAGTTGGTAGCAGTTGTACGTTCATGTAAACGTTTAAAAATCCTATCTTTGTTTGTCACATGTTATTTTATATTCGTCGTTTATATTACTTTCGAACGTTTTCATAAAACAGCTTGGTTAAAATGAATTTTCCTTATAAGCACAGCTATAATAGAAACACTAGAAATTAACGCCTTTAATCATCTCGATGTCGCTCAACTTTTTGGTTTTAGCCGATTTAGCACGCGCTCTATCTCTCTTACACTTACCAGTCATATATCGCCGTCCCATTTGAATTACATTTTGGTGTTCTTCACGTTAAATTTAAGCAAAAAATGGTCAGACTTTTGAATAACGAATCACGCGGCATTTCTTGGGTTCTTCTTTAGTCTATGGTTCTAAGAATCTTTGTCGAGCGAGATAATTATCACTTATTAATATTATTACTGTGTAATATTTAATTTAAATAAAACCATTCATCGGGATATTTTAATTAGATGTAAAAGCTTTGACCCCTCACAGCATAGATATGTTTTATTTTATCACAACTTATCAAAACACACTAAGTATTTTAAGTTTCAAACTGTTGAATCTATGCACAATCCAAAAAGTAATTAGATTTCCCTTATAATCACATTAAAAGATTTCCCTTTAAATTCAAAGTAATACCCTTGTCCACAATAAGGTCCACTATTATATTCAATTCAATCCAATATTGTATTTGTATGCCTTTCTTGAAAGAATTGTGTTTTCTATTTTTCTGAACTATTTATTGGTATTTATATAGCGCGTTTACTAGCGCAAACAATCATAACAAAAGTGTATTTTAATAAAATAATTAAATTAGCGACGTATAGATTAAACGTACGCGTAGATTAAAAGATAACGATGAAAATATTTGAGTTTTTACACTTTGAAACTGAGGTTAATATTTTAGGTTCAATGCAGACATCAAAGAGTTAGCATTAAAATTAAATATAATAAAAACGATAATTTAAAAACATTAAATTACCAACAATAACTCAAAACTCTTTTTGATCAATCTCAAATTCTTGGAATAAACTTCTGAAATTTTAGAAATGCTTGAACATGAAATGTTTTCTGCCATTTAAAGGTTGCAAAAGTTTCGCGAAATCTATTTCTTAGTGATTGAATTGCTACAAATTGCGAAACTTTTGATTAAAATAAAATTATTTAGAAATATATGTCTTTAAAATTTTTAAGAAGATTTTTAGCATGTTTTTAAAATGATTTTTAGCAATATTTTTCCAGATTTTCTGTCTGTCATTCGTGTCTTTTTTAATAAAAATTTTAAGATTTCAGATTTTTTTATGATTATTTTTTACGCAATTTAGTTAGTTAATGATTATTTATTTTATTATTATTCTTAGATTTAAATAATATTTTAATCAAACTTCTTGCGATGTGAAAGCTAATGGTCGTTCCTACATTTTTAATATAATGATATGATTAACAAATATTTAATTTATTTAACAGCTGGATATTTGAACACAATATTTTTTTTAATATTGAAATACACATAACCTTACTTATTTACTTTAATGTTGCTAATACAATTATATAACGGTTTCGAATACAGAAACAGTTGAAGCAATGTATTACACATTATGTAACGTATTACAAATTATGCAATGTATTACACATTATGCAATGTATTACAAATTATGCAATGTATTAAACATTATGCAATATATTACACATTATGCAATGTACTACAAATTATACAATGTATTAAACATTATGCAATGTATTACACAATAAGGAATGTATTACACATTATGCAATGTATTACACATTATGCAATGTATTACAAATTATGCAATGTAATAAACGTTATGCAATGCCATAGAGAAACAACCAGTTTAAACTACATAATAATACTAATTAAAAAAAAGATTTTGTGTAATTATAAAATTTTATAAAGTTCTTCAAACAAACTATAAATTAACTTAATATAACCAAATCATTCTAGTGTGATTTTTATGAGGAATGTATCATAATATATTAAAAATTAACCTAAAAAATGATCATATTTTTTCTCTTAGAACTATTTGCAAAATAATGTATTTATAAGTAAGCAACATATATATATTATATAATTTTATTGTAATGATTGATGGAGTATAATGATTATGTATAATAAATGATGTAAGCATAGAATAAAGGGTGTTATTCTTTATTATATATATGTAAGCTTATTATTTGAATTAAGAAACTTTTGTTTGTGATATGTTAATAAAAATGTTACACTAAATATTTTATTTTATTAACCTGTCCTATAAAAACTAGGAAATAATCGACCCGTAATAAACATTTTTTTTTACTATAATATATATGCTTTTATTAATAGTTTTTTTTTTGGTATGGCTGAGGAATGAACCTGGAGTCAACAACGCCAACCCCTCAGCCAAATTGTAATTGGATAGTATTGACATTTATTTCGTGCGCCCCGCACTGTACAGTGTAAAGGCAGGGAAGCTATGTCGTCACCCGGTTGGGTTAAGGAAGGGGCTGTAGGAAGGGATTTATCAATGCGGGTCTTGAAGAGGCCCGGATTATATGAAGGAGGAAAAATAGATGAAGAAGCGGCCCGTTCTCATGAAGTCAACATCAACTGTTAACGGGTGTTCCGCTCGTGTACGTCGGGTTTCACGCACCTGCACCGGTGCACCGGAACCGGAAATTTTCAGGAAATCCGTGCGACGCACGGCCAAACTGAAATTTCCTGAAAATCTTCATACTAAAAAATAAAAACGTTTTCAGCTACAACAACATCAGTAATGCCATTTTTTGAAATATTATTAGTCTAGTACACCCAAATGGCAGTCATTTTCTTTAATCGCTGACCATTTTAACTGCGGATTCCGCCGAAGATAAAGTGGTATCTCGTAGCATGTTGTCGGATAAATAAATTCCGCTATGGCGACTCAATAAATCCAACGCTAAGGCTGTATGAACTGGCGCAGGGTAGTGCGGGGCACGAAGAGGGATCCACCCGGGGGAAGTTATCAAGTTATGCTCCGGAGGTCTATATATTATAACATTTTCATAGATATGACGCCAATTCAGAAAGTTTTAATCAGCGATACGTACATTATAAGGGACCATTGCCAGCCCAAAGGGCGGCGCGACCAGAGGAAGGGTGAATTCACGTTCAGGACATTAAATGATACCGATATGAACCCCAGAAGCTGATGGACTATAGGAGTATAAGAGGTTTGTTTTTTTAAACTTCTTCGAATTGTTTACTTGATTAGATATCTTAACAAGAACAGCTGTCGTAATTTACAATATTATAATGTTAAATGAAACCCTTGTGAAGATCTCAGGATTTATTTAAGCTATATCGGTAATTACATACTTACATAAGGTCACCAAATCTGTATGATGGATAAGAGAGTACATTCCATGAAGATTTCTCAGTTTTATATATATGTGTGGTGTTTAAATACAACACTTTGGTTAAGTGGTGTTAGAGTGCGATGGCATTAGATGAGCCTTTTTATACAGTATTGCGTAACAGAATAACAGAAGTGTTCTAAGTTACCTTCATATAAAATACCTTAATAATATTGGCGCAGCCTTTAGGATTCAAACCCGCGCTTGTGATTTTTAAGGGGAGTGGCAGGGCCACAAAATGGGATCGAGTGGGTAGTCAAAAACTCGCTATTGAAGTGACTTCTTGACTTGAATAATAAACATGTACCTACATAGTTACAAAGTTTGAAAAAGGAAGATTATGATTTGAGATTTTTACGGCCAAAAGTATTATAGTGATTTGTTTTTGGGGTATTATGCCGTGTTGCGCTCCCTTCTTCTTTAGCCAACGTTTCGGACAGCATTGCAGTGTCCATCATCAGGGCAGATGTGTAATCTAAGGTTGACGTGAAATGTGTGTTTATGTTTGAAGTTTATTGGTTACGATCCTCGGTTACGAATCCGGAAATCGCGGGTTTAAATCCCGACGAGCGCAGATTAATTTTATTTGACTAAAATCAGGATAGTAAATTTGCGGTACGTTATGGAGTGGTATATACTTTTACTATCGTCCCGGTGAAAGAGCACCGTTCAGAATAGAAACATTACTTGAAATAGTAGTAGTGTATATACAGTTTCTATTTATCCTTACTCTTTCCCTACTTATTCGCCCATCACTGCCTTAATCCTAAAAAAATACAACAATCAGGTGTGCTATAGTCGCACTAGCTACATGAAATTACACATAATAAATCGCTATGTTGAGATTTTACGCACTCCCGTAATTTGCTAAACGCTTAAGAGGAAGCTACAAGCCAAAAATGTGTATATTCTTGGTGGTGACCGGATAAATCATCACAATGATAAATAATTCATAACATCTTCAAAAAGTTATATAAAGTCATGGAAAGTGATGAAACCAAAACTTTATTAACTGGGTTAAGTAGGTTAGGTTAGGTTAGGTTAAAATTATTATTTTTTCATCGTTTCGAATGACTTCATATCACTTTTAGAAAGTGTGTTGAATTGTCACTGTGTTGAGTTATCATGGAACAAAGTTGTTTCCTTTACGCGTTCAGACATTTCGTAGCTTACATTTATATTTTTTATTGAGTAATTTTTTAAATTTGTATTCTAATCCAGCGTAACGATACGAAAACTTTCAATTTATCTACTATTCTGCAAGTACCATTCTACACAGACTCAAACAAAATCTTCAAAACACTAGACGTCATGTCAATAAGACAACTTTACGCCAAAACTGCTCTCCTACACCTCATCCATGATAATTTTCATATTACAAATCAAGCAAAAGCCGTAATAAAAACCAGGTCCTCAACAAATAAAACACTGAACATTCCGATAACACACACCACACACGGACAAAGACACTTTCAATACTACGCAACAAAACTTTTTAACAGTGTGCCCATTACTTTGAAACAATTATTGACTACAAACACATCTACAAACTTTCTCAAAAAACAGATCGTAGCCAGGATAAAAAATCATGATATTCACTTTATTCAAAAGATTATAATTCCAAACCAAACATAACCAAAATATTATAAGAAAAATTAAATATTACACACGTTCTTCAAGAATTATCCAAAAATACATACACTCACATATAAATGTGTGTTTTCATGCTTCAATATATGTCTGTGAAAAAAAAAAATTTTTTTCTACCACAACACATAAATACCTGTCACCCTTAATCACAAAAACTTTAACACCTCAGCACAGGTTCTCGTAGTGAGGTGTTCACGTAACATACAATATCACCCACACACAGCTTTACCATTTTATCAACCTATGTTCTTTATTTTTTATACCTTTTTTCTGTACTTTTTTCTCTGTACTACAATATAAACCACTGTAATCATTTGTTAAATGTGTATTCAAGAATAGACATAAATAAATAAATCTAAAGCATATTTTTTGGTATTCATAATGTACACCAATTCGTTTAGAAAGATTAATCGAAATAGTGATTTAGCATTAAGCTTCGCCTTAAAACTGTTCAGAATAATTCTGCGCTACCTCCAACGCTCTAACGCCGAACGACTGGAAACTACTAAATTCGGTACCCGTGCACTGCTACTCGTCTGATAATAATGGAACACGTTTCGACTGGAAGCTAGTACGCATTAGCACCTGTAAAACTATCCAGTGATTTTTCACGGCTCTGCGCCAGTTTATTGTACACTAAATCACAATAAAATCGTTATTAAAGCAAAACACAAAAAATAAAACATCTTTCTTGGGTATTTATAATCTGTACGCACATTTCCAACGATTTGTACGTCGATTTTTTGTGCTTGTTTTTGTTTGAAGAAATGTAGTTAGTTGGAGAATATAAATTGCTTCATTTCTGAATAAATTCGTTATTTTAATTTTGTTTTTTTCCTAGCTGAAGACACCTTCGGATTAAATATATAAATACATTTTCAATTCACGAATACCTATACTACAAACTAATATAAAAACAAAATAGGAGATATTAAATTTCATCGGAAAATTCTAATGCGTAATTTAAATGAATTTTCTCAGAAAAGATATAAAACCAATTAATTTTTTACCTTAAAAGTCCTTTTTTAAGCTACCTGGAAGTTATGTGGGGCAGTGGCTTAGTGACCTTTTGGTGGACTGGGAAGCTATCTGAGGTAATGATAATTTTGTCACTCGTAAATAAATATATACACACAAATATATTATATTTTATATATTTTATTACCCTCGCACACGCAGTGCCTTTATTGCTTCCCTTAACTTAACTTTAAAAAAAAATTATATATAGACAGCAATTTTCCTCTTATTTTGAACGTCAAATGTGCAAAATTTCATCAAAATATTGAAGATTTATATACAAATATGTATGTGTGTGGCGGTCAGTGTTGATTTAATATGTATTTTTAATGAATAATTTGTTAAACAACTAAAATTAACTATATAAATTTCGCGACTTCCTAATTCATAGTCGAGAGCCTTTGAACTTAATCACGTTGACCGTCAAAATAGTAGCTGACCAAATAGCGCTAGCCCTACAGTCACAGTAACTTCGTAAAACGTAGAGCAGCGGCAGGGCCAGAAAGCGTAGCAGAGGCAGTAAAGTAGCATTGGGGCCGGGTAATGAAACGATTCCATCATCTTCAGGCGGACGGAAACTTGTTTTCTGGGGTGAAAATATGAAAACAAATGAACGTCCATCATGTCTGACGATTACCCCCAACCCCGACCCCCTCCCCACACCCCTGGGTTGGGGGGGGGGGGGGGCAGGGTAGGACTTGGAAACTGAAGGCCTACACGATGAAAAATGAGTATTGTATTGCCAATATATTAAGAATCTCTATAAATTATTAATATCTGGTATAGATAGGGGCCGCTTTGCCTATTTTTTAAAAAAGGCCGCGACCTACAAATGTTTTTTTGTTTGTTTTCTTTTTCGCTGGTGGTTGTCAGCGAAATTTAAGATTTAAGGTTTCTCTTGATTTTTAGAATTGGTGTTATGCAAACCGGTTCTTCAAATTTGGTTCCATTTAGGAAATGCAGCGTAAATTAACCCAAACTCTATAAAAAAACGTTTTCAGACAGGGTTTTCATGAATTACCCCGAACATTTAGATTTTTCTTTATAGCCAATTGGGCCGTATGAAATTGACATGATTATATATCGATGATTATACCGAAAGATTTGGGACGCGGGTTGTGCATCACTTGTTTGTGACTTACAGCCGAAAACCAAAACAATTCCGAAAGCTAGATATTTCTGACAAGCGGTACGATACGCATAACCTAGTGATAATAAGATTAAGTGATACTTTTCTCGGAAGACTTGAACCAGGTGATGATAGCTATAAAGCGTTGATTGTTTTGAGGAGAAAATTGAGAAGCAGGAAAGCGAAATCTTTAAAAACAATCATTTATAGTAAATTTGAGTAATTAAAGTGTATTTTTCTAAGTAAGTATTACCTACTCGTATTATGAAAATATACTGTATAACTGCGAATATATTGATAGTAGATACAGGGAGGTAGGTATATACGACTTTTAAAAGATCTATTTCGGATATAACCTGTATATGCCTGTATATATACCATATCTAATTCATTAAACATATAATTCATAATAGAGCAATAGTACAACGTCCTTGATCAATCTTACGAGTACCTTAGAAGTTTCTAACTCCGGTCCTGCGTCCGTTCTTATAGGCGTAACAACTAAAACATCTGTAATTTCCGGTTTTTCACTCCCGCAGAACAAAACATTTCCCCCTCGGGGGACTGGGGGGTGGCGGCAGACAGTGAGGGGATGAACACGGAGGCGGGAGATATGACGAGCGAGACAACACTTCGACTAGGAAATTGTGTTTTGTTATTTATGTTTGCCTAAACGACTGACAAACTGAGGGTAATTGTATGTCAGCCCTATAAGGTACCTGCACACTTCGCTACCCATCACTCAAAAAATATTATGTAAAAAAATTGTTTTATTGAGGAACATGTCAAATCAAATTTAAGTGGGGCTAATAAAGAACGTTTTTCACAAGTCAAACAAATAACGCAGATTGATATTGCATGTTCGCAAACTCCATCCTCATGCAAGAAAAATATATTTAAAAAGTCTTAATAAATAGTCTTATAAATGAACAACTGTTAACGGGCGGCGTGTATTTGATTTGTGTACAAATATACAGTTTTATTTTGAGATTGATGAAATTTTGCACACTTAACAAGGTCACTTCGGTAATTATCCAGATGCGCTGGATATCCTTATTGCGCACAAATTATTTTTGTTAATTCAAATAATATATATTTAAAAAAAAACTAGCCTAACAACCTAACAACATAATACCTTTTTTTATTTGAAAACATGGCGTAAACAAAATACGTTAAATTATTATAATATTAATTTGAATGAAAAAGCTATTTAAATGAAATATTTTTCTTCTCAAAATAATTCAATCGCTTTTGCCATAAAAATTTTACGTTCTTGAATTCTATTATTAATTTTGGTGTCAAACAATAGTGATAGACGATGTTTTAATTCGGTAGCCCCAATGTTGTGACACTGCACAGAGAAAAATGATTGTTGCCAATTTATTAAAAATCTCTTCAAATTATTGGTAATCCGGTTGAAAACGGGATTTCAGGCCGTTTCCTGACAAACTTTTAGTATTATTAATTTTGAAACACGTGTTAATGCACCTGCATATGCCTTGATAATAAATAAAATACTAGGATTTTTAAGAACACGTGTTCCAACATCATGATAATATATTCGAATTTTACTAAACCTTTTATTACATTCGTTGAGGGCCTTAGAACGGAAATTTTAACTGGATAATCAATAATTTAAAAATATTTTTAAAATAAGTCACTAGTTATTATGAATCCTAGTTGTGAGCTAGCTGTGTTTATTATTTAATAAATATATTTATGCAGCGCCCTTGAGGTGATTTTTCACGAAAACAGCGGTATGTAAATTAGCCAAATATTATTATTAAATTAGTTTTGTGTGCTGGGAGTGGAGATGAGGCTGGAAGGATGAGATTTTGGAAAATGACTACAGAGCAGAAGGGTAAAAACTAATTTTCTTTCATTATATGCGCTATTCTGTATTGCCCTGTTACGTTGTAATTTGTTGCTCAGTTGTTATTTGTTTTATTGTATTTTGTTGCGGTGCTATGTTTTTTGTTATCTTATGGTGTTGTCTTGTTGAGCTAACCATCTGGTGTCTTGCTCTGCGGGAATGGTGTGATGAATGACGTCTGTAATGAATGCGATTCCTTCCTTTCTTCGCTCCGGAGCCAAATATCCTGCAAATTCAATTTCTCGAGCCATTCCCATGCTTGAAACGGTACCCAGGTGTTTTTCTTTTTGATTAGTTAATTTATTTTATCCCTCTGCATCCCTACAACATAATCCACACTTCGCATTACTTTTATTTATTTAATATCAACGGTACATATAAACCTACCAAAAAACTGTAATTGCATGTAATATCAAACTACTAAAATAGATTTTTTTTTTAAATTGAAAATATATGATAGTACACCCTTTTCATATCTTCCTTCCGTGCAGTTAAATACAGGGTTTTCCAATAAGAGTTGTTATTTTGATATTCAATCGTAAAAGATCAATGATTTCGTTGCTTGTGTGGCCCGTAGCGCCATCTTGTTAGTAAACATTGTCCAGATCAATAACATCCAATTCCAGACATAAAAATCATTAATCATCTCTCGATAGCGCAATCCATTCACCGTAACTGTTGCTTCAGCCTAATTTTCGAATAAGTAAGGTCCGCTGCAGGTTGCTGCGGATCTAGAGGCTTTTCAACAATAACTCTTGGGTTTTCCGAGCCCCAGATGCGACAATTTTGCTTGTTGACGAAGCCACCGAGGTGGAAATGGGCCTCATCACTCAAGATGATTTGCATTTGATTCACTCAAGTGAATTTTAATAATTTCAATGCGTTGTTGAAGCATGTATCGTTCCATTTTTATTAATGGCGTAGTTTCTAATTGTCAAATGTCAAAAAATCACAGCTTCAAAAGTAACATCTACCGAAATAGCGGGCTATTCAACATAACACCTCTTATTGGAAAACCCGCCACATATGCGTATATATTACTAACTTCAAGTAATCTAGGTAAGAGCGAGTGTTTGAAATGCTCAGTCCCAGTATTGTTACATTTAAACACGATTTTGGAACGAGTAGCTCTCATATGTTAAATTCAATGACGTTAAGTAAATCAGGGCTGCCTATACTACCATTTTCAATTTTGAACATAAATATTAAGTCGGATATAATTCTTTGATCTGCCAATTGTAATAAATTTAATTGTTTCATTAAGTAATAATTGTTGTTTATGTTTTAAATTAATGTGTTTTATGTAGATTTTTTTCTATTGAATCTGAATGTTTTATAAAATGGGGGGACCAGAACAAGAAGTAATATTCGACTTGGCTTCGAATTAAAGATGTATTGAAAAAAAAATGTGTTACGTACTATATCTATGATGGAAGAACTTACAGTGGGTACCTACTTAAGTAGATCGGTAATTAAAATTAACAGCATTCTGTTTATTTATTGTTGTGTATTTTTTCTTGTTTTTGTTTTTTCACTTGAGTGCCTTAGTACAAACATTTTCATTTTTTTTAATGATAAACTAATGTTTATAAGACAAAGTTTTTTATGCATAGCGCAAAGGATAACAAATTATTGCCATAATTAGGTACTCGCCACAAATCGAAGTAAAAATAATTTCCGCCGACGTGAATTGAACCCACACCTTCTGATGTCCGGTCAGGTGCTCAGAACAACTAAGCTACGTCGGCTTATTCCCCCAACCGGCCAGATAATTCAATATATACTAGTATTTTAATCAACAATTATTGCTTATTATATTTTTTCACCTTATATTTATATGTATATATATATATATTTTTTTCTTTTCCAATCGGATATCGACTCTTTCTATGATTGGTGTAAAATTAATTGTTAAAACTAAATGTCGATAAATGCAAAATTATGTCCTTCTATAGATCAAAAAACCGATTGTCTTCGAATACAAACTTAATAATATTTGCTTAACAACTGTTACATCTATTAAAGACCTTGGTGTCTCTCTTGATAGCAAGCTTTCTTTTCGGGATCACATAACTGCAATCGTTAATAAATCCCTCAAACTACTTGGTTTCATCACTAGAATCACTTCGGACTTCAAAAACGTAAATACCCTTAGAATTCTTTACTGCTGCTTGGTTCGCCCCCATCTTGAATATGCTTGTGTTATCTGGTCTCCTTTTTATGATGTCCACATTCGACGCATTGAATCTGTTCAACATCGGTTCTTAAGAGGGATTGCTAGGAGGCTAGGATTAGAAAAAGGAAAATACTCATATGTTGAAATTGAACTAACTCTAAACCTCTCTCCTTTGGAAGTCCGTCGGGAAAGAAATGACCTCATTTGCTTCTTCAAAATTATAAATGGTATTATTGATTCACCTACTCTACTGCAACTCATTCCCTTCAATATCCCCTCGCACAGACTCAGAAATAATGAACTGCTCTTCCTCAACCATCATTCGACAAATTTTGGATATTATTCACCATTGTCCAGAATGTGTAGACTGGTCAACTCAAGTCAAAACCTTAACTTTTTTGGGATAAGTCAGAATGATTTTTGCCGGTCGCTAAACAAGTGACGGAATATTATAAGTGTCCCGTGGTCCTGACCCACGGCGTAGTCTTGACTTGATTCGTCTTTTCACTTTATTCTCTTATATTTTATCTGCCTTATGTCTTTGCTTTCATGTACCTTTGTCTAATCCTGTATTTTTCATTTTATTGTTTCGTGTTATTATTTTGTAATTTGGACGATGTCCGTTAATAAATAAATAAATTTATTGTACGACAGACAGGTAAGTCCAATTATGGTACAATTTTATTATAACTAACAATACATGTACATAATTTTTTAAAACATGGTATAGTGATATTAAACACATCTATATCCGCTGGTAGGGCATTTAGCAAGGTCATACCTCTTGTCATTCTATGTTGGGCAATGACATCTGTCCGACCCTGCGGTATGCAGAATAAGTTGTGGCTACGATTTCGACAGTATTTATCAGGAACGAATAAGCCACAGCATGACAGGAGATATGGACAATCGATAAGGTTTTTTAGTAACTTTAATTCAAATTCCATGAGTCCGACATTACGCCTGGTCTCCCAGGCTTTGGTAATTTGTCTCCTTTAGCAGTTGATGCATGAATTTCGGATATATTCCGTATGATTGCATGTAAACATACCTTAGGATTTTTTTTTAAATTTTTTCAATCATATTTATGTATTTAGGTTGATAAGGTATCCAGACAGTACCTACTGGCGTACTCCAGCTTGCTTCTGACCACTCCGTTGAACATTTATTTAAAACGAAAAATATGACATTTAATATACCTTTAAATATCGAAATTCGATGAGAAATTATTATTATTTGAAGTTTATACAAGAGATAAACTACCCACTTTGACTGGATAAGCAATTTGTACATCTTATGTATCTTTCCATGAACTATTTTATGTCTGTTTCTATTTTACGTTTCTTTTTTACGTTTATCAATTGAATAAAAAAATTACAATGTCAAAAATTAAATTATCGAAGAAAGCAAACACTTTGTGGCTTGACATTATACAAAATGAAAACAAACACTTAGTTTTATTGTCCTGATGAAGATTGAGTCCAATCGAAACCGGTCGACGAATATACATCAAAATAAAGTGGTTTAAAACTAAGTGTTTGTTTTCATTTTGTCAAAAATTAAATATAGATTACAATTGAAAAGAAGAAGTGGAAGGAGGGGGGAGGTGGGTGGAGATTATCAGAATTAAGAATTATAATATCGTTAGACGGGAATGACCAGTTGAGTGGGAAAATATTTAAAATAGGATTTATATTTTTTTTGGCTTATTAATTATATCTGTTTTATATTGACATGTTTTCTAATTTTTAAAATTTCTAAAAATTTAATAAAGTGATGTAAACAAAGTTATTGGTGTTTTAATAAAATAAATAATGCCATCACAAAGTGATCCAAAAGAAATCTTCTTACTAAACGCTTGTTAATGGTCAAGTAATTTTGCATAACTATGTGTATTGTTAGCTGCATATTTAAATATTCGCGCCAGTCATTTGGTTCGTTCTTATACCGCCAGAGGTGCGCTCTGTCGGCCATCTATAACCGCCGTGCGTATCGGCCATATTCAAGGAACACGTGATTTTTTATAAACGTCAAACATAATCACGTAATTGTGGATAATTTTCATTGTAATGTAATTAATCCAATGGATTACGAATTTTCTAAAACATATTTTCTTCCATATTATCCAAAAATTATATGAGCAGAAACTATGTTTTTTAAGAATTCTCGTATTATATGAGGCGATCCTATTTCAGTTTGAAATCGGGTCTTAATTTTAAAGTCTTATTTTTTGGATCCGGTCGCCTGCAAACCGAAATGAACCTTACGGTTGGTTAAAATTGAAGGGCAGAGTGGTTGAATTTTGCCTGCAGACCCCCTATTTGGGATTTTACCGAAACATACGATTTGAATTTGACTAATCAGAGGGCCTAGACCGTCCAGACGCTAGAGTAATAATACGTAAGAATACTTGCGGCACTTTCCAAAGTAGAAGATTCTGTTTGTATTTCCCTGGATTAAGACCACCATTTAGAATTGAAACGTTGCTTGAAATGGCTTTTGCCGTGTTTGGTGTCCAAATCTGAATAGCCAGGTACTTCCTCACCTTCCCTTTCTTTTCACAACATACCCCAATTTGGGATGCTATAATCTCACTGGATACAGACGCTTAGAAGCATATGGGCTTAGTAAATTTACTGTTACTGTTAACGATTTCATGATTTGTTTATTTAAAGAGCTTCCAGGATTTTAATCTTTTCCCTCTTCATTGTTATGTTAAATATAATTCTCCTGAATTTATCAAAATTGTGGTTTGATTTGATTGGCAAATTCAAATAAACTGATATTTGTAAGGACTCACAATCTTGGAGTGTCCTTTGATGTTGATATTGATGATCAAAGTTCCCAGTTATTTTTTCAAAGTTAATCATTAATCATTATAATTTAATTTATGAGTGCCTTTATATAAGTTCTAAGTTGGTTCTATCTGAAACTGCTCTAAATACAAATAGTATGTACAAAGAAATAAATTAATTAAAATACAGAAATTATAATGCTCGTCTTAAAAGTCAATAATTTTGACTGCACTGTTAACCGCTTCTTTTGAAACAATTATAATATTCTTCCATATAAATTACATTTATGCATGTTTTCAAAAGTGTTACTTCGTATTTTACGCGGATGATATGAACATATTTAAACCTATGTAATCTAACTGGATTGTTCCGAATAACAAAGCGATCTTGATCATATCTTTGGATATTGTGAATCAAACATGTCTTATTGTCCATAAACATATCTAAGTGACAAAAAAGTTAAAACAATCAAAACGACAAAACTGCATTCGGTAGTGAAACTTAATTTATTTTTGCAACAAAACTTTACAATATCCTCCCCACATATATAAACGGAATAATATATTTTAATGGTTATAAATTAAGAATAAAAATCTGGCTGAAAGAGGTCAGTGACGAAAACCTTTAAAAAACACTAAAACTGACATAGAAGAATAATAAAATAACTTTAGTCCGGCTAAGCACAGGACTCCCTAGTGAGGAGGATTAAGAAACACCGTCACAATATTTTAATTAACTTTATATTTTGTACGGTACAATGTATTGTAATTTTATAAAATCTACAACTTGAACAATAGACCTTTTCAATCTATGTCAGCGTAGATCAAAAGCAAATCTATTTTTGATAATGTACATAATTTATTTGTTATTTTTTAAATTTATTTGTATATATTTTTTAAACGATCAAATTATATAAAAATCCTACAAGATGAGAATAAGTAACGTTTTCAAAAGTGCTAAGACTCTAGAAATGTTGTTTGTTTATTGCTCAGACGTCCACTGGAGTGTGCTTCCACAATACGGAAACCTCATTAATATAAGGTATACATAGATTTAGTAGAAAGTGTACGGAGAAAAAATAGTATTGCTAATTTATTAAGAATCTCTTAAAAAAATTGGTAATCCGGTTAGTAACGGAATTGCAGGCCTTAATGAATGAATTACCAAGTTTCCCGATAAACTTTTAGTAAATACCGAATATATTATCATGACCTCGAAACACATGTGTTCATGAAAATCCGAGGCAAATGCGCGTGTTCAGGCATCGGAATTTCGACTTCTTTTACCCTTAGCTGCAAACGTACAAAGCTAATTTGCAGAAACTAATTCTACGCGCCTTCTCGATGCTCGAAGTGAACTCAAAAGTTTTCTTTTATCTGAGTTTTTCAAGTAATTTTACTATGTTTTTTTGTATAGGTAACTTAAAATGATAATTGGGCATACGGTAGGTTCTCCTAGTGCCCACTGTTACATTGTAACACCCTTCCGTCACATTCCACGCTCAAAAGAAAAACCTTTAAATCTGATAAAGTTAAGTGTATCAATCAAGATGTCCTTTGTGTTTGACTTTGAGAGTCGGGAGAAACTTTAGAATACTTTTATTTTCCTTAGATAGAAGTGGAACATTAGTTTAGGGTTGGAGACAACCAACCCACTCAACCGGGGGAGGAGAACTTTTTACTTAGTGTCTAATGCACAACCCTGCGGTGACTGAGAGACACACACTGCCACTTGGGAACTTTAGACAAATATCTTTAAAAACGTACCCCTTCAACCTTTCTGAAAGACTACAAACTCGTTTAACTTGTGTATACTTGTAAACTTTAGTGGAAAACCGAAGGCCTTCTGGCTTTAATAAAACTTACACACATGAATCAGTGGGATCGTTTGCATAATGAGGGTGTAATTAATACAGCTGTTTACCAAACTTTGTTCAACTCCAATTACAAGCACGATATTACGAAAATAACGAACTTTGTTTACACCACTATTTTTATAATAAATGTTATTAACATGTTCCAAAAGCAAAGGTTTCTTCATCAAGATACAAAGTATACTGTAAATTGAGAAAACACAAATAAGATCATAAAGAAAAAATATAACAATAAGCGGTGGCAGAAAATATTTAATTATTTATTATTTTAACATTGAAATGAGTTAAATTAATATGAAATAATTACTGCACATATTCAGAATAGACAAATAAATATGGACGAATAAGTACCTATATAAAAATATAACATTAAACGATTGGAGAAGTAATGAATTATTGTAAAAATGTATTAAATATAATAAGATAAATTAATATGAAATAAAATTGTATTTTGCATGTTTAAATAAATTGTACACTCAAAATAAATAATAAACATTATAAATTAAAAGATCAGATTCAAGGAGCAACTAAGATCACCTTAAATAAAAAAAATATTATGAATACAGTTATAAATGTGAAAATAAATTTAGGAGTCGGCTATTTCATAAAAATATTTGGTTATTAATAATATTTAACTGACTATTAACAATTTTTTCTGATTTCTAATTTATCTTAAAAAATCCAAAATTTCACTTGTCTCCGCCCGCTTGGAGTCGAGCTACCGACTTCATCCCCATGACCACAATCCACCACCGTTCATCTCCGCTTATGCGGTGTTGAGCATCGGTCTAGTGAATTCGTCATCCAATGTCGAGCAGTCGGCCTGGAGCATTCGCCATCGATCATCTCCACCACAGTGTCGAGCACGGATCCGGAGGAGTTCAGCATCCAGTCTCCGCCCGCAGCGTCAACATGGATTCACATCCCATGAGACCTACTCAACTACACTGACTACCAATAAAGACACTGTGATATTAACCACATCTTTCACTTGGACCATGTACTTGTTTTATGGCACGTCATCTACATATTTATGAAAAGAATATAAATATTTAAAAAACAGAACTTGTTTATAAATAAATAAATAAATAAAAATATTATTTAAAAAAATATAATACACAAAATGGGTTCTGTAAATGAAACTTAAAAAGTATAAATATTTTTTAAAACAAATATTATAATATCCCGTGATTTTTCACCGGTCTGTGTTACTATTTTCGGTTATGTGTTTGTTGGATCTGGAATTGGAACTGTTTGCTTAAACAAATTCAGACAAACGCTAAAGTACTTACCTTTTTTATGTGAAACATTTAGTAAAATTATATTATCATTGTTTTGTTATTTGTGAAACCGAACAAGAGCCCCAACTGCTCCCATTTAAGTAGTAGGGAAGGAAAAGAGATGGGGAAGAAGAAGGTGGGGAAGTACCTGACTATTCAGAACTGATCACCAAACACGGCCAAAGCCATCAAGCAACGCTTCAATTCTGAATGGTGGTCTAATGCTACGTATACATACGCGAGCCGAACTTCCGAACTGAACCTCAACTTATGGGAAAGGAACGAAGCAACCGCAAATTACGCGAAACGCCGCTTGCATTTGCTTCTTTCCTTTCCCGTAATTCGTGGCTGGGTTCGCGTTTAAGTTCGCAAATGTATACGTACCATTATACCAAGTTGATACTGAGAGAATATTCCACTCTAAATAGTAAATCGTGAAATAAGAAGAATTAATCAATTAAAGTTTACTCGCGCACGCAGGGATGTGAACCCGTGACCGCCAGCTTCCTAGTCCAGAGCCTTACCCCTCGTCCACGAAGGCCGTCAAATATAACCTTGAGTATAATATTTTAACAGAAAACCATTTTAATTGTCTTTATCTAAAATGGAATTATTTTATAATATAATATCTTGTGATTTTCACGGGTTTCTCTGTCTGCGCCAGTCCCACGCTAGTACCATATAACTATCAATCAATCTATTTTTCCGACAGTTTAACAGTAAAACTCCCAAACAATCTCACCATCAATCAGACTAACCTATTATAGAATCAAACCATCAATCAGTTGCCGTGAAACATATCGCCTAAGTTATAAAAATAACGCAACGTGTGTTGTGTTATCAAAGGGCTGTGTGTGGTGAAGTAAGTTCGCGAAACACGACATTGAAAGTTAGCAGATTGACGCTAGAAACAGAGCAGAGCGCTCAATGACTCCAAGATTCAGATGGAATTTCTCCAGTATTCCGAGCATTACCACCCCACCATCACACAATCCACCCCCTACTACTACCCCCCTGCTACATTCCTCCGGCGAGCTATTTCTATTAACTGTTTGTAGTTTGTTATTTGCGCCGTTTGAAAGGAATGGCTAAAGGTTAATCATTGAGACATTAAATAATGACTACTAATTGAATTTAAATGCGATCGCGGATGAGTTTTGTGTTTTATTGTTTGGACCGCTAGTGGAGGAGTGAACACATATTTATTGCAGTGGGTGCTTTTTAAAAAATACCTTGGATTGATATGTAACTGGGGCATTCTGAATATTGTATGATTAAATCAAATTCAAAATAATACGGCGCGTCAGACTCAAAAAGACAAAAATATTGAAAAACAGCCGTGATATAATTATTGGTTAGCGTTAATTTTTTTTACATTAGTTCCACAAAGGAGGCCCCACGTAAATTAATTCCCCAATTACATCTTTGGGGATACTATGTGGAGGGTGTTTCAAAAAAAGGAAGGAGATGAAGGGGAAATTGGGAAGAAAAAAGGTATGAGGTATGGGTAAGAATGTGACAGTCAGCGTGTCCAGGAGTGACGAAGTATGAATCCATCCCTCCCACTGTGGCGCAATAGGGTCCTGCTGGAGAGGTCAAAAGTTATTCCACAACCAATTTCTCCGGATTCGGACCACCACCCAACTGGTGAGCAGATGCATCCACCACCAGGACCCGGATAAGCCTCACCCCATGAACCCGGAAACCCCTACAATGTCACCAAACGTAGCGAACCACTCGGTGTGATCTAAGGCAGAGGTATTCGTTATCCAATAAATTGAGGGTTGCCACCCGGCAATGTGTCAGGGTGACAATAGCACAGGGCCGACTGGCCTTGACTGAGTAGATGATGCGGACCTCTGGTCCACCAGAGGCATGGTTCCAGCTGGCGCTTCTCGTACGGCTTTCTAGTGTATCTGCTGTATCAGAGATACGTGCGGTACGGGTTCAGATGGTCTAGTCTGCTTCGAGGTTGGCTATCCGGAAATGGGCCTGGATGACGATATGGCTCGTATGGCCAACAAGGTGGCGTGTTTATAACGCCCAGAGTCACCGCCGTGGGTTATTTATCCCAACGCAACGCCGTCCGTGACATTATTTGTGTAGAGTTACAAACGACGTGCACTTCCCTAGAGACAATAGGTTGGACATTGTCTTGCCCGATGAGAAGTGTGGGGGTGATGTGGCGAACGGCGACCCTCTGTTCAGGGAAGCTGAGATTTTCAATATGCTCGCTTTGATGATGTACTCATCAGTAATTCCGGCGCCGCGTAGAGTAATTGAAAAAAACATATTTGTTGCTCCCTGCACCTGTAGCTCACGCTGAGCCTTCGTCCATGAGCGCAAATGTTGACATCTGCTGCTTCGGGCCCGTCAATATCGATGACTTTCGGATTTTTAAATTTTTATTTTTATTTATATCTATATAATATTTACATTGTTCACATAATTATTTATATTTGTACATGATATATTTCAAACTTATAACTATAATATGTTGTGTGTAAGGTAGGTTTGAGAAGGTGAAACTGTATGTGAGTAATATTGTATGTTTCGTGCACACCTCACTAGGAGAACCTGTGCTGAGGTGTTTACGTTGTTATGTATAGGTGTGATAAGTATTTATGTGTTGTAGAAGAAAGTTTTTATTTTTTATATGTTTTGATTTTTTTTTTTTTTTTTTTTTTGGTTTTTGTAAATTGAATATGCATAAAATTTTAATGGTTTTTGTAAATTGAATATTCATAATAAAATGTAAAAAATATATATTAATAGATATTAACATATATGTAAGTGCATATATTTGTATTGTAAGTGTGAGTATAGTTGGTAAAATCTCGAAAAACGTGTTTATTTATTATACACTTTTTAGGGTTTAGTTATGTTTGGTTTGGAGTTATTATGTTTTGAAAAAATAAAATATCTTAATTTTTGATCCAGGCATATGTTTTTTGTGAATGTTTGCGGATGTATTTGCAGTTAGAAGTTGCTTCAGAGTAATGGGCATACAATTAAACAGTTAAGTAGCGTAGTATTGAAAGTGTCTGTGTCCGTGTGTGGTGTGTGTTATCGGTATGTTTAGTGTTTTATTTGTTTAGGATCTGGTTTTTAACGAGGTTTTTGGTTGAATTGGAATATGGAGTTTGTGTTGGAGGAGGTGTAGTAATGCAGATATGGCATAAAGTTGTCTTATTGACAAGACTTCTAATGTTTTGTAAATTTCGCTTGATTCTGTGTCGAATGGTACTTTTAGGTTTATTTTAATTATCGCCTTTTGAATTTTTTGAATTGGGTCAGTTGTCATTCTTGTAGCACTTCCCCAAGCTAGTATTCCTTATGTGGCAATGGATTGACACAGTGCAAAGTATATGAATCTGAGTATTGTTAGAGGGAAAATGTTTTTGATGGACTTCATTAGGTACATGACTCGTTTTAGTTTATTAGTGATGAAAGTAATGTGGTCAGTCCAGCGTAAGTGTGTATCAAAAATAACAACTAGGTATTTTATTTGTTTTACCCTTTCTAAACGTTCGCATTGGCAATTAAATGAAGTTTGTTCACTGTCATGTAGTAAAAGGTCTATGTTAGTTGAAGGTTGACATCTTTGTGTTATACTGTGTGTGATGTATTTTGTTTTAATTGCATTAATGGTAAGAGTATTACTGTTTAGCCATTTTTAGACAATTGATAAACTTTTTTCAGCTATTATAAATACATCTTTCCATGTGGCTGCTTGACAAAGAAGAACTGTATCATCAGCAAAGGTCACGATTTAACCTTCAATTTTAATGTCACACAGTTCGTTTATGTAGATGAGGAATAATAAAGGGCCAAAAACACTCCCCTGTGGAACTTCGTATGTAATTAAAAGTGGTTCACTTGTCTTGTTGCCAATATTAACTAGTTGTTGTTCGAACCCAAGTCTTAAAATCGTTTGCGTAAGAATAATGATTTTTCCAGAAATGCTTCTGAAAGCGGATTTTGATAATGATTTTGATTCAGACAATCATTTTAAGAACGAAACCAAAATTTCAGTTCATTCGGCGCCATACAACCTGAGAAATTTTAACTTTATAAGTTCGAACCCAAGTCTTAAAATCGTGTCGGTAAGAATAATGATTTTTCCAGAAATGCTTTTGAAAGCAGATTTTGATTCAGACAATCATTTTAAGAACGAAACCAAAATTTCAGTCCATTCGGCGCCATAAAACCTGAGAAAATTTAACTTTATAAGTTCGAACCCAAGTCTTGAAATGGTGTCCGTAAGAAGAATGATTTTTCCAGAAATGCTTCTTTAAGCAGATTTTCATAATTATTTTGATTCAGACAATCATTTTTAGAACGAATCTAAAATTTCAGTCCATTCGGCGACATACAACCTGAGAAATTTTAACTTAATAAGTTCGAACCCAAGTCTTGCAATCTTGTCCGTAAGATTAATAATTTTTCCAGAAATGCTACTTTAAGCAGATTTTGATATTTATTTTCCTTCAGACAAGCAGTTAAAGTACGAATCCAAGATTTCAGTCAATTCGGTGCCATAGAACCTGAGAAAACTACTTTATAAGTTCGAACCCCCAAGTCTTGAAATCGTGTACGTACGAACAATATTTTTTCCAGAAATGCTTATTAAAGCAGATTTTGATATTAATTTTCCTTCAGACAAGCATTTAAGAACGAATCCAAAATATCAGTCCATTCCATAGAACCTGAGAAAATAACTTTATAAGTTCGAACCCAAGTCTTGGAATCGTGCCCGTAAGAATAATATTTTATCCAGAAATGCTATTTTAAGAAAATTTTGATTTTGATTTTCCTTCAGACAATCATTTTTAGTACGAATCCAAAATTTTTTTCCATTCGGCGCCAAAGTACCTGAGAAAACTGCTTTGAAAGGTCGAACCCAAGTCTTAAAATCGTCTCCGTAAGAATAATGATTTTTCCAGATATGCTTCTGAAAGCAGATTTTGATTCAGACAATCATTTAAAGAACGAATCCAAAATTTCAGTCCATTCGGCGCCATACAACCTGAGAAATTTTAACTTTTTAAGTTCGAACCCAAGTCTTGAAATGGTGTCCGTAAGAATAATAATTTTTCCAGAAATGATTTTTTAAGCCGATTTCTATATTGATTTTCCTTCAGGCAATCATTTTTAGTACGAATCCAAAATTTTAGTCCGTTCGGCGCCATAGAACCTGAGAAAACTGCTTTGAAAGGTCGAACCCAAGTCTTAAAATCGTGTCCGTAAGAATAATTATTTTTCCAGAAATGCATCTGAAAGCTGATTTTGATATTGATTTTGATTCAGTCAACCATTTTAGAACGAATCGAAAATTTCAGTCTATTCGGTGTCATACAACATGAGATATTTTAACTTTATAATTTCGAACCCAAGTCTTGAAATGGTGTCCGTAGGAATAAAAATTTTTGAAGAAATGATTTTTTAAGCAGATTTCTATATTGATTTTCCTTCAGACAATCATTTTTAGTACGAAACCAAAATTTCAGTCCATTCGGAGCCATAGAACCTGAGAAAACTACTTTGAGAGGTCGAACCCAAGTCTTAAAATCGTGTCCGTAAGAATTATGATTTTTCCAAAAAAGCTTCTGAAAGCAGATTTTGATATTGATTTTTATTCAGACAACCATTTTTATAACGAATCCAAAATTTCTTTCCATTCGGCGCCAAAGTAGCTCTGAAAACTGCTTTGAAAGGTCGAACCCAAGTCTTTAAATCGTCTCCGTAAGAATAATGATTTTTCCAGAAATGCTTTTGAAAGCAGATTTTGATTCAGACAATCATTTTAAGAACGAAACCAAAATTTCAGTCCATTCAGCGCCATAAAACCTGAGAAATTTTAACTTTATAAGTTCGAACCCAAGTCTTGAAATCGTGCCCGTAAGAATAATAATTTATCCAGAAATGCTTCTTTAAGCAGATTTTCATAATGATTTTGATTGAGACAATCATTTTTAGTACGAATCCAAAATTTCTTTCCATTCGGCGCCAAAGTACCTCTGAAAACTGCTTTGAAAGGTCGAACCCAAGTCTTAAAATCGTCTCCGTAAGAATAATGATTTTTCCAGAAATGCTTTTGAAAGCAGATTTTGATTCAGACAATCATTTTAAGAACGAAACCAAAATTTCCGTCCATTCGGCGCTATAAAACCTGAGAAATTTTAACTTTATAAGTTCGAACCCAAGTCTTGAAATGGATTTCGTTAGAATAATTATTTTTCCAGAAAGGCTTCTGAAAGCAGATTTTGACATTGATTTTGATTCAGTCAACCATTTTTAGAACTAATCAAAAATTTCAGTCTATTCGGCGCCATACAACCTGAGATATATTAACTTTATAATTTCGAACCCAAGTCTTGGAATCGTGCCCGAAAGAATAATATTTTATCAAGAAATGCTATTTTAAGAAGATTTTGATATTGATTTTCCTTCAGACAATCATTTTTAGTACGAATCCAAATTTTTTTTCCATTCGGCGCCAAAGTACCTGAGAAAACTGCTTTGAAAGGTCGAACCCAAGTCTTAAAATCGTCTCCGTAAGAATAATGATTTTTCCAGATATGCTTCTGAAAGCAGATTTTGATTCAGACAATCATTTTATGAACGAAACCAAAATTTCAGTCCATTCGGCGCCATAAAACCTGAGAAATTTAAACTTTATAAGTTCGAACCCAAGTCTTGAAATGGTTTTCGTAAGAATAATTATTTTTCCAGAAAGGCTTCTGAAAGCAGATTTTGATTCAGACAATCATTTAAAGAACGAATCCAAAATTCAGTCCATTCGGCGCCATACAACCTGAGAAATTTTAACTTTTTAAGTTCGAACCCAAGTCTTGAAATGGTGTCCGTAAGAATAATAATTTTTCAAGAAATGATTTTTTAAGCCGATTTCTATATTGATTTTCCTTCAGGCAATCATTTTTAGTGCGAATCCAAAATTTCAGTCCATTCGGCGACGTAGAACCTGAGAAAACTACATTGAAAGGTCGAACCCAAGTCTTGAAATGGTGTCCGTAGGAATAAAAATTTTTGAAGAAATGATTTTTTAAGCAGATTTCTATATTGATTTTCCTTCAGACAATCATTTTTAGTACGAAACCAAAATTTCAGTCCATTCGGAGCCATAGAACCTGAGAAAACTACTTTGAAAGGTCGAACCCAAGTCTTAAAATCGTGTCCGTAAGAATTATGATTTTTCCAAAAAAGCTTCTGAAAGCAGATTTTGATATTGATTTTTATTCAGACAACCATTTTTAGAACGAATCCAAAATTTCAGTCCATTCGGCGACATACAACCTGAGAAATTTTAACTTTATAAGTTCGAACCCAAGTCTTGAAATCGTGCCCGTAAGAATAATAATTTTTCCAGAAATGCTTCTTTAGGCATATTTTCTTAATGATTTTCATTCAGACAATCATTTTTAGTACGAATCCAAAATTTCAGTCCATTCGGTGCCATAGAACCTGAAAAAACTACTTTGAAAGATCGAACCCAAATTTTAAAATCGTGTCCGTAAGAAGAATGATTTTTCCAGAAATGCTTCTTTAAGCAGATTTTCATAATTATTTTGATTCAGACAATCATTTTTAGTACGAATCCAAAATTTCAGTCCATTCGGCGCAATAGAACCTGAGAAAACTGCTTTGAAAGGTCGAACCCAAGTCTTGAAATATTGCCCGTAAGAATAATAATTTTTCCAGAAATGCTTCTTTAAGCAGATTTTCATGATAATTTTGATTCAGACAATCATTTTTATAACGAATCCAAAATTTCTTTCCATTCGGCGCCAAAGTAGCTCTGAAAACTGCTTTGAAAGGTCGAACCCAAGTCTTTAAATCGTCTCCGTAAGAATAATGATTTTTCCAGAAATGCTTTTGAAAGCAGATTTTGATTCAGACAATCATTTTAAGAACGAAACCAAAATTTCAGTCCATTCGGCGCCATAAAACCTGAGATATTTTAACTTTATAATTTCGAACCCAAGTCTTGAAATGGTGTCCGTAGGAATAAAAATTTTTGAAGAAATGATTTTTTAAGCAGATTTCTATATTGATTTTCCTTCAGACAATCATTTTTAGTACGAAACCAAAATTTCAGTCCATTCGGAGCCATAGAACCTGAGAAAACTACTTTGAGAGGTCGAACCCAAGTCTTAAAATCGTTTTTTTTTTTTTTTTTTTTTTTTTTTTTTTTTTTTTTTTTTTTTTTTTTTTTTTTTTTTTTTTTTTTATATATACAATAATATTATTATTGGGTTTATAAAAACAGTTTATTTTTAAACAAGTTCTGCTGTGTAATTATTATTACGCGTGACAGCTGTTTCGCCCTCTAAAGGCATTATCTTAAAATCGTGTCCGTAAGAATTATGATTTTTCCAAAAAAGCTTCTGAAAGCAGATTTTGATATTGATTTTTATTCAGACAACCATTTTTATAACGAATCCAAAATTTCTTTCCATTCGGCGCCAAAGTAGCTCTGAAAACTGCTTTGAAAGGTCGAACCCAAGTCTTTAAATCGTCTCCGTAAGAATAATGATTTTTCCAGAAATGCTTTTGAAAGCAGATTTTGATTCAGACAATCATTTTAAGAACGAAACCAAAATTTCAGTCCATTCGGCGCCATAAAACCTGAGAAATTTTAACTTTATAATTTCGAACCCAAGTCTTGAAATGGTGTCCGTAAGAAGAATGATTTTTCCAGAAATGCTTCTTTAAGCAGATTTTCATAATTATTTTGATTCAGACAATCATTTTTAGTACGAATCCAAAATTTCAGTCCATTCGGCGCAATAGAACCTGAGAAAACTGCTTTGAAAGGTCGAACCAGAGTCTTGAAATATTGCCCGTAAGAATAATAATTTTTCCAGAAATGCTTCTTTAAGGGCCCACTATTCGAATTTCATCCAATTTCCGAGATATTTTCCTTAAAAGTTTGAAGTTTTTAAGCTCTTAAAAAAATATATGTTATTCTTTAAGATAGTATCTATTTGTTCCAAAAGCCGAAACGGTAATTATTTGAAATTCCCTCGATAGAAATAAATCGCAAAGTATGCTCCGAAAAATATTATTAACACTTTTATTTCTGTTATTTTACTTAAGTTACATGTATGAAAAAAATCACAATGCTTTTTTTAATGCTACTCAATAGACCCCAAAAGTGAGTTTTGCTATTTTTGAAATACGCCGTGATTTATTAAACATTTTCACAACAGTCGCTTACGTCTTATGATTCTAAGCATGATTATTGCATCCCCTCTCACTTCCTCACGCGCGTTCGCTATCTGCCTTTCAGTCACTGCTTAGAGAGCTTCGCGGATGGTCGTGTTGTTCTACGTTTCGTGATTTCTCCTAAATAATATTTATCGTAAATAATAATATTGGTATGGCGTGGTATGTTGAAGATCCCCTCCCCCTCTCTGAACGGGTCACGTAGTATGGGTACTGTATATATTGCGCGAAGAAATTCTAAAATCAAGCCGCACTTAATTTACAACGTTCTAACAGCATTACGTTTGTTTTTTTTTTGTCCTATTGTATTTGTCTGTTTCTGAGGCGTTTTGTAGTTGTTCATTTTGATTGGATATAGTTTTAACTTCGCTTTTCCATGTTCTGAGGAGAGAAAGTTTGCAAAGACAAGTTTTCGAAATCCATTTAACAATTTTTGATTTTGAGGTTCAATCTTGTGCAAATTATTTTAGTTCGTCATATTTTAATGGAAAATATTTATAAAGTACGTTGCCAGAGCACAGAATTGCATTCGTTAGAATCTTGTACAATGAATAATTATGCCCTAGCTAATTGCATAATATTCCATATGCATATTTAGGTATGTTCTAAAATGGTAATTATATGTCCTATTTAAATATTTTTCATTTTAAAAATATTAAACTTAAAAACTTTACAAAAAACTCAAATCAGAAATTGGTAAATATATAAATCGTCTTTGCAAACTTTGACATCTCATATCATAGAACTGTATATCTGATGTTAGAACGCGTTCCAACTAAGGCTTGATACAAATTCTAAGCTTTCTGGATCGAGGCAAGTAATATGTATAATAACACTGTAGGTACCTGGAATATGTAGAAAGCGACCCGGTCAGATTTGCATCTCTGCCAATGATTTCGTACAATAATAAGACACTTTTACGGTGGGGCAAACTACCGGCATTTTCGATAATGTATCCAAGAACATAAAGATCTTCATACTAGTTCTCAAACTTTAGGGAATTTAATTTGAGGAAGTTAATTATTGATTGGATATATAATAAATAATTATTTTGTTTTTCTTCCAATAAAAATTAGGTTTTCTATTATTTTATAGTTACGTACTTATTTATTCCAGAATTCGTCCATTTGAAAATAGTCTAATTTTTTAGGCGATCTGTTTTAAATAACTAACTAACTAACCATCAGGCCGTTTCCCCGCAGAGGTAGTCAGAGAGGACGGACCGCCAAACAACTCGGTCTTGGCACGCACTCTTTGCCTTACTCACATTCATACATCGTCTCATACAAAAACCACTTAACTTTAATTTATATTCGTCGATATATATAAATGTTTATTGTCCTGAAGAAGGTTGAGTTCAACCGAAACCGGTCGACGAATATAAATTAAAATAAAGTAGTTAAAACAAAATATTTATTTCATTTTGTTCTTTAATTATATTTCAGATGTGACTATACTCAACTGAAGAACGTTTTGTCCACATCTTGTAAAGATGTTGAAGCACTGAGGTAACAATAAAATCATTTACGCCCTTCACATTTATTTAGAAAGTTCTTGAAATGTAGTTATAATCAATGTTTTTATTTTGTTCCAGCTTCCACGAACAACGGGAAAGCATACCTGTTGAGAATACATATAACGACATACATATAACGTAATTCGCCGTTTCTAATCTATTAAATATCGCTATTATACGATTAAGGGTTTTCAAAGATTATATTTTCAAACATCATGAATCAAACTTCTTGCGTTTGATGCAAAGGTCTAGTTAATAAGCTGCATTCTACGCCATAAGGTAGAAGAAGCAAAAAACCTTTGGACGAAGTTATCACTTTATAACTCTGACAATAATAGCTTTTGAATTGTTGATTGAACACTTCATTGTAACTGTTGCTGAAGTGTAAATCTACATACAGTGTATTGACTCTGTTTGACATGTTCTCAGTATCTTGTTTATGCGATCGAATAGGTGACAAATCACTTTTCTGATGAACAGTATCCTTTGTGTGGTTATCATCTTTAGCTGATGTAAAGGATACTTGGTCGTTCACATCAGCGAATAATCTTTTGGAGCGGATAATTTGGTGCACATTCTTTGGAAGTAAATAATTGCGACACTTTTTCGATGATTTACTTCGGATGTGGTTTCTTTTGGATTAACTTATAAGTACTACTGTCGCCAACCAATATAAGTTGCATGTATCAAATCATACGATTCAACGGAAGTTTTGATCAAGTTCATTAATTTTTGTACCATCCGTGGTCTTTAGGCAAAGCACATTGGTTCTCAGTTGCACAAATGCAACAATATTTACTTGTAGGTTTAAAAATTCTCCAAATTTTCTGTCAATAATTGCTGCTGCACATAAGAGGGCTGTATAATTTAATCTATATGTATGATCACTTCGCGATCACCGCCACTCCATCCTGCAGAAAACCTTCTTCAATAGCAGATTGACGCTCTCGCTCCACTGTGACTTCCACTGCGAGTAATGCACATTTCTTTCACTCTCTTGACATATATTTGCTTTATTATAATGTTTTTGGTACACCAGGGATAAGTCGACAGCCGTCAAAAACTCAGACAGTTGAGCAAGCCCAATTCCTTCAGTCATCCCCGATGCTGCTGCTACATTGATGTCCATGGTATTTTTAGGCTTTTGGTCGCATGTGTTGACTATAAATTTGTCGCCACATTTTACATTCAAATTTTATTTTGGACTTAAGGTCAGATCTGGGCTCAGATTTGACAATAACTTTTCCAAATCCGCGTCTAAATGGAGAATGGTCCGATATGGATTGCAGTTGGTTGATAAAAAAAGAAGGTGTCGATGGTGCATCTTTATTCTCCTTATTCCGACCGTGTCATTTGTATCCAACCTAGAAAATCAAAAGCTGCCTTAAAATGGATATCGATCTATGAAAACAATAACATTGATTTGAGTGCCAGTATAACTGTTGTAGTTTTTTAATGTTTGTATTGTATTACGGTCTTCATCATATGGCACCAGCGTCAAACGTTGTTACCAGGTTGTCTCTTTTCATATAACCCACTTTCATTCATCACACCCAATTTCACATTGAATGAACCCGATTATGTACCTGTTGTCGCTGACGTCTATTATTTATTATACCTGACGAGTTTTATTTTTCTTTATTAATATTTAAACATGCTACACTACTTATGAAGATTGTCAGCAGGTACGTAGTGACAACATTTTATGCAATTGGTAAATTTTCAAAGAAGGTATATGTATAAATAAAGATGATGATAAATTACCAACAAGATCAATTGGTTAAATTAACAGAATAGTATAAATATAAATATGTAAACAGCAGTAAAAAACTTATACACTAAACAAGTACAAATGAATGGTCACATCAATAGTTTCATATATTATATAGGTAGGTATATGAAGTATTACAAACATATAATGATATTCCTTTTCCTAACAATGTCAATTCTAATTACAAATACAAGTGCTTCAATAGGGCATCAATATAAATATCTGTATCTTATAGTCATTTCCTTTTATTATATTTGACTTGCAATACAAATGGTATTATTTTTGATTGTTTTTAGTTTATTGTATTTTTTGGGTACAACATAGTTTAAGGTTCTTTCACCGTATTTATTGGTATATCTCAGAACCACCAATTCTTCATTGTATTATGTTTGTGATTAAATTACATTTGACAATTTAAACAAACAAGATTTAGAGTATTTAAAAGTATATCGTATGTTATAACCAATAAAGTTCAAAATTAAATTGTAAGTTCACATGAACTTAAACTATTAAAAATAGTAGTTACAAAAATTTCTTACCTTTGTGAATAAATAAAGCACCCTCTAAACAAAAATACAGAAGCTTTTTTGTGAGAGTAGGTACATCATTAAAAATATATGTTGGAATGTAATTTTATGATTCATACATGTTATATATTACTCTCATAATTATTGAATTGTTTAAATGAATAAATAAATCATTACAAAACTGTCTTCTGATTTATATTTAAATCCTTGAGACACTAATGGCCCACACCCTGATAAAAAAGCTTAAAAATGTATAAATTATCTTCATAATACAAAATATGATAAGTATAAAAAACGTATACATCTATATAATTTATATAAATGTACAAAAGTAGATAATACATATATATTTTTTATACAATATGTCCGGGGGTTAAATGTGCAAGGAAGGTGATTCTACATGATAGTACAATTAAAAAAGACGATTTTTTGAAATTTTAACGTTTTAAGCTAGTTTTCGGATAAAAAAATGTAAATGATTGTACAGAAAAAAGTATATTGGTCTATGAAAAAATGTTTTTTTAAGGAAAAAAAAAATGAAATTTCTTCTCCTTGAAACCTCCTGAAGTTTTTGAACTTTACCCCCGGACACCCTGTATAGATAAACTTATATATATTGATTTTATAAAATCATATTTTTTTACAAATTACATATTATTATAAAATTTAAAAAAAATAATAATTTATTGATTCTGAAATACCCCACAGTTGGACTTCCTTTGTATTGTGCCAGCTGTTGGCAGCTGACACGTGTTGATATTATTTCACATTTGTAAAAGTAGATTTAGTTTGGAGTCGTGTTAATAGATGTCTCGAATTCAGACATAATATTATTTTTCTTGAAGTGACGACAGAGACCCTATAGGCAATCTTACAAAGGTTTAAAAGTTGCCGTAGAGGCAATTCTCAAATTCTGATAGGGAAAGTGCACTCTTAAGCAGATTTTCATAATGATTTTGATTCAGACAATCATTTTTATAACGAATCCAAAATTTCTTTCCATTCGGCGCCAAAGTAGCTCTGAAAACTGCTTTGAAAGGTCGAACCCAAGTCTTTAAATCGTCTCCGTAAGAATAATGATTTTTCCAGAAATGCTTTTGAAAGCAGATTTTGATTCAGACAATCATTTTAAGAACGAAACCAAAATTTCAGTCCATTCAGCGCCATAAAACCTGAGAAATTTTAACTTTATAAGTTCGAACCCAAGTCTTGAAATCGTGCCCGTAAGAATAATAATTTATCCAGAAATGCTTCTTTAAGCAGATTTTCATAATGATTTTGATTGAGACAATCATTTTTAGAACGAATCCAAAATTTCAGTCCATTCGGTGCCATAGAACCTGAAAAAACTACTTTGAAAGATCGAACCCAAATTTTAAAATCGTGTCCGTAAGAAGAATGATTTTTCCAGAAATGCTTCTTTAAGCAGATTTTCATAATTATTTTGATTCAGACAATCATTTTTAGTACGAATCCAAAATTTCAGTCCATTCGGCGCAATAGAACCTGAGAAAACTGCTTTGAAAGGTCGAACCCAAGTCTTGAAATATTGCCCGTAAGAATAATAATTTTTCCAGAAATGCTTCTTTAAGCAGATTTTCATGATAATTTTGATTCAGACAATCATTTTTATAACGAATCCAAAATTTCTTTCCATTCGGCGCCAAAGTAGCTCTGAAAACTGCTTTGAAAGGTCGAACCCAAGTCTTTAAATCGTCTCCGTAAGAATAATGATTTTTCCAGAAATGCTTTTGAAAGCAGATTTTGATTCAGACAATCATTTTAAGAACGAAACCAAAATTTCAGTCCATTCGGCGCCATAAAACCTGAGAAATTTTAACTTTATAAGTTCGAACCCAAGTCTTGAAATGGATTTCGTTAGAATAATTATTTTTCCAGAAAGGCTTTTTTAAGCAGATTTTCATAATGATTTTGATTCAGACAATCATATTTAGAAAGAATCCAAAATTTCAGTCAATTCGGTGCAATAGAACCTGAGAAAGCCTCTTTATAAGTTCGAACCCAAGTCTTGAAAACGTGCCCGTAAGAATAATATTTTTTCCAGAAATGCTTCTTTAAGCAGATTTTCATAATGATTTTGATTCAGACAATCATTTTTAGTACGAATCCAAAATTTCAGCCCATTCGGCAACATAGAACCTGAGAAAAGTACTTTGAAAGGTCGAACCCAAGTTTAGCATTTGTGCCCGTAAAAATTATGATTTTTTGGGAAATTCTAATTTAAGAATATTTTAGATTTGATTTTGCATCAGACCATGTTTTATAATATGAATCCAAAATTTCAGTCCATTCGGCTTCATAGAACCTGAGAAAAAAACTTTATAAGTTCGAACCCACGTCTTGAAATTGTGCGGGTAAGAATAATAATGTTTCCAGAAATGCTTCTTTAAGCAGATATTCATATTGATTTTGATTCAGAGAATCTCTTTTATTACAAATCCAAAATTTCAGTCCATTCGGCGCCATAGAACCTGAGAAAACTACTTTGAAATGTCGAACCCAAGTCTTGAAATGGTGTCCGTAAGAATAATATTTTTTCCAGAAATACTTTTAAGCAGATTTTTATATTGATTTTCCTTCAGAAAATCATTTTTAGTACGAAACCAAAATTTCAGTCCATTCGGAGCCATAGAACCTGAGAAATCTACTTTGAAAGGTCGAACCCAAGTCTTGAAATGGTGTCCGTAAGAATAATGATTTTTCCAGAAATGCTTTTGAAATCATATTTATTTATTTTTAAATCATTTTTATCATATATTTTCATAATGATTTTGATTCAGACAATCATTTTTAGAACGAATCCAAAATTTCAGCCCATTCGGCAATATAGAACCTGAGAAAACTACTTTGAAAGGTCGAACCCAAGTTTAGCATTTGTGCCTGTAAAAATTATGATTTTTTGAGAATTTCTAATTTATGAATATTTTAGTTTTGATTTTGCATCAGACCATGTTTTATAATATGAATCCAAAATTTCAGTCCATTCGGCTTCATAGAACCCGAGAAAACGACTTTATAAGTTCGAACCTACGTCTTGAAATTGTGCGTGTAAGAATAATAATTTTTCCAGAAATGCTTCTTTAAGCAGATTATCATATTGATTTTGATTCAGAGAATCTCTTTTATTACAAATCCAAAATTTCAGTCCATTCGGCGCCATAGAACCTGAGAAAACTACTTCGAAATGTCGAACCCAAGTCTTGAAATGGTGTCCGTAAGAATAATGTTTTTTCCAGAAATGCTTATAAGCAGATTTTTATATTGATTTTCCTTCAGAAAATCATTTTTAGTACGAAACCAAAATTTCAGTCCATTCGGAGCCATAGAACCTTAGAAAACTACGTTGAAAGGTCGAACACAAGTCTTGAAATGGTGTCCGTAAGAATAATGATTTTTCCAAAAATGCTTTTGAAAGCAGATTTTGATTCAGACAAACATTTAAAGAACGAAACCAAAATTTCAGTCCATTCGGCGACATACAACCTGAGAAATTTTAACTTTATAAGTTCGAACCCAAGTCTTGAAATGGTGTCCGTAAGAATAATAATTTTTCCAGAAATGCTTGTTTCAGCAGATTTTGATATTGATTTACCTTAAGACAATCATTTTTAGTACGAATTCAAAATTTCAGTCAATTCGGTGCCATAGAACCTGAGAAAACGACTTTGAAAGGTCGAACCCAAGTCTTGAAATGGTGTCCGTACGAATAATATTTTTTCCAGAAATGCTTTTAAGCAGATTTTTATATTAATTTTCCTTCAGACAATCATTTTTAGTACGAAACCAAAATTTCAGTCCATTCGGCGACGTAGAACCTGGGAAAACTTAACTTTATAAGTTCGAACCCAAGTCTTGAAATGGATTTCGTTAGAATAATTATTTTTCCAGAAAGGCTTTTTTAAGCAGATTTTGATCATAATTTTGATTCAGACAATCATATTTAGAAAGAATCCAAAATTTCAGTCAATTCGGTGCAATAGAACCTGAGAAAGCCTCTTTATAAGTTCGAACACAAGTCTTGAAATCGTGCCCGTAAGAATAATAATTTTTCCAGAAATGCTTCTTTAAGCAGATTTTCATAATGATTTTGATTCAGACAATCATATTAAGAACGAATCCAAAATTTCAGCCCATTCGGCAACATAGAACCAGAGAAAACTACTTTGAAAGGTCGAACCCAAGTTTAGCATTTGTGCCTGTAAAAATTATGATTTTTTGAGAATTTATAATTTATGAATATTTTAGTTTTGATTTTGCATCAGACCATGTTTTATAATATGAATCCAAAATTTCAGTCCATTCGGCTTCATAGAACCCGAGAAAACGACTTTATAAGGTCGAACCTACGTCTTGAAATTGTGCGTGTAAGAATAATAATTTTTCCAGAAATGCTTCTTTAAGCAGATTATCATATTGATTTTGATTCAAAGAATCTCTTTTATTACAAATCCAAAATTTCAGTCCATTCGGCGCCATAGAACCTGAGAAAACTACTTTGAAATGTCGAATCCAAGTCTTGAAATGGTGTCCGTAAGAATAATATTTTTTCCAGAAATGCTTTTAAGCAGATTTTTATATTGATTTTCCTTCAGAAAATCATTTTTAGTACGAAACCAAAATTTTAGTCCATTCGGAGCCATAGAACCTTAGAAAACTACTTTGAAAGGTCGAACCCAAGTCTTGAAATGGTGTCCGTAAGAATAATGATTTTTCCAGAAATGCTTTTGAAAGCAGATTTTGATTCAGACAAACATTTAAAGAACGAAACCAAAATTTCAGTCCATTCGGCGACATACAACCTGAGAAATTTTAACTTTATAAGTTCGAACCCAAGTCTTGAAATGGTGTCCGTAAGAATAATAACTTTTCCAGAAATGCTTGTTTTAGCAGATTTTGATATTGATTTACCTTCAGACAATCATTTTTAGTACGAATTCAAAATTTCAGTCAATTCGGTGCCATAGAACCTGAGAAAACGACTTTGAAAGGTCGAACCCAAGTCTTGAAATGGTGTCCGTAAGAATAATATTTTTTCCAGAAATGCTTTTAATAAGTTCGAACCCAAGTCTTGAAATGGATTTCGTTAGAATAATTATTTTTCCAGAAAGGCTTTTTTAAGCAGATTTTGATCATGATTTTGATTCAGACAATCATATTTAGAAAGAATCCAAAATTTCAGTCAATTCGGTGCAATAGAACCTGAGAAAGCCTCTTTATAAGTTCGAACACAAGTCTTGAAATCGTGCCCGTAAGAATAATAATTTTTCCAGAAATGCTTCTTTAAGCAGATTTTCATAATGATTTTGATTCAGACAATCATATTAAGAACGAATCCAAAATTTCAGCCCATTCGGCAACATAGAACCAGAGAAAACTACTTTGAAAGGTCGAACCCAAGTTTAGCATTTGTGCCTGTAAAAATTATGATTTTTTGAGAATTTATAATTTATGAATATTTTAGTTTTGATTTTGCATCAGACCATGTTTAATAATATGAATCCAAAATTTCAGTCCATTCGGCTTCATAGAACCCGAGAAAACGACTTTATAAGGTCGAACCTACGTCTTGAAATTGTGCGTGTAAGAATAATAATTTTTCCAGAAATGCTTCTTTAAGCAGATTATCATATTGATTTTGATTCAGAGAATCTCTTTTATTACAAATCCAAAATTTCAGTCCATTCGGCGCCATAGAACCTGAGAAAACTACTTTGAAATGTCGAACCCAAGTCTTGAAATGGTGTCCGAAAGAATAATATTTTTTCCAGAAATGCTTTTAAGCAGATTTTTATATTGATTTTCCTTCAGAAAATCATTTTTAGTACGAAACCAAAATTTTAGTCCATTCGGAGCCATAGAACCTTAGAAAACTACTTTGAAAGGTCGAACCCAAGTCTTGAAATGGTGTCCGTAAGAATAATGATTTTTCCAGAAATGCTTTTGAAAGCAGATTTTGATTCAGACAAACATTTAAAGAACGAAACCAAAATTTCAGTCCATTCGGCGACATACAACCTGAGAAATTTTAACTTTATAAGAACGAACCCAAGTCTTGAAATGGTGTCCGTAAGAATAATAATTTTTCCAGAAATGCTTGTTTTAGCAGATTTTAATATTGATTTTTATTCAGACAACCATTTTTAGAACGAATCCAAAATTTCAGCCCATTCGGCAACATTGAACCTGAGAAAACTACTTTGAAAGGTCGAACCCAAGTTTAGCATTTGTGCCCGTAAAAATTATGATGTTTTGAGAAATTCTAATTTAAGAATATTTTAGTTTTGATTTTGCATCAGACCATGTTTTATAATATGAATCCAAAATTTCAGTCCATTCGGCTTCATAGAACCTGAGAAAGCGACTTTATAAGTTCGAACTCACGTCTTGAAATTGTGCGCGTAAGAATAATAATTTTTCCAGAAATGCTTCTTTAAGCAGATTTTCATATTGATTTTGATTCAGAGAATCTCTTTTATTAAAAATCCAAAATTTCAGTCCTTTCGGAGCCATAGAACCTGAGAAAACTAATTTGAAAGGTCGAACCCAAGTTTTAAAATCGTGTCCGTAAGAAGAATGATTTTTCCAGAAATGCTTCTTTAAGCAGATTTTCATAATTATTTTGATTCAGACAATCATATTAAGAACGAATCCAAAATTTCAGTCCATTCGGCGACATACAACCTGAGAAATTTTAACTTTATAAGTTCGAACCCAAGTCTTGAAATCGTGCCCGTAAGAATAATAATTTTTCCAGAAATGCTTCTTTAGGCATATTTTCTTAATGATTTTCATTCAGACAATCATTTTTAGTACGAATCCAAAATTTCAGTCCATTCGGTGCCATAGAACCTGAAAAAACTACTTTGAAAGATCGAACCCAAATTTTAAAATCGTGTCGGTAAGAAGAATGATTTTTCCAGAAATGCTTCTTTAAGCAGATTTTCATAATTATTTTGATTCAGACAATCATTTTTAGTACGAATCCAAAATTTCAGTCCATTCGGCGCAATAGAACCTGAGAAAACTGCTTTGAAAGGTCGAACCCAAGTCTTGAAATATTGCCCGTAAGAATAATAATTTTTCCAGAAATGCTTCTTTAAGCAGATTTTCATGATAATTTTGATTCAGACAATCATTTTTATAACGAATCCAAAATTTCTTTCCATTCGGCGCCAAAGTAGCTCTGAAAACTGCTTTGAAAGGTCGAACCCAAGTCTTTAAATCGTCTCCGTAAGAATAATGATTTTTCCAGAAATTCTTTTGAAAGCAGATTTTGATTCAGACAATCATTTTAAGAACGAAACCAAAATTTCAGTCCATTCGGCGCCATAAAACCTGAGAAATTTTAACTTTATAAGTTCGAACCCAAGTCTTGAAATGGATTTCGTTAGAATAATTATTTTTCCAGAAAGGCTTTTTTAAGCAGATTTTCATAATGATTTTGATTCAGACAATCATATTTAGAAAGAATCCAAAATTTCAGTCAATTCGGTGCAATAGAACCTGAGAAAGCCTGTTTATAAGTTCGAACCCAAGTCTTGAAAACGTGCCCGTAAGAATAATATTTTTTCCAGAAATGCTTCTTTAAGCAGATTTTCATAATGATTTTGATTCAGACAATCATTTTTAGTACGAATCCAAAATTTCAGTCCATTCGGTGCCATAGAACCTGAAAAAACTACTTTGAAAGGTCGAACCCAAGTTTTAAAATCGTGTCCGTAAGAAGAATGATTTTTCCAGAAATGCTTCTTTAAGCAGATTTTCATAATTATTTTGATTCAGACAATCATATTAAGAACGAATCCAAAATTTCAGCCCATTCGGCAACATTGAACCTGAGAAAACTACTTTGAAAGGTCGAACCCAAGTTTAGCATTTGTGCCCGTAAAAATTATGATGTTTTGAGAAATTCTAATTTAAGAATATTTTAGTTTTGATTTTGCATCAGACCATGTTTTATAATATGAATCCAAAATTTCAGTCCATTCGGCTTCATAGAACCTGAGAAAGCGACTTTATAAGTTCGAACTCACGTCTTGAAATTGTGCGCGTAAGAATAATAATTTTTCCAGAAATGCTTCTTTAAGCAGATTTTCATATTGATTTTGATTCAGAGAATCTCTTTTATTAAAAATCCAAAATTTCAGTCCTTTCGGAGCCATAGAACCTGAGAAAACTAATTTGAAAGGTCGAACCCAAGTCTTAAAATCGTGTCCGTAAGAATTATGATTTTTCCAAAAAAGCTTCTGAAAGCAGATTTTGATATTGATTTTTATTCAGACAAACATTTAAAGAACGAATCCAAAATTTCAGTCCATTCGGCGACATACAACCTGAGAAATTTTAACTTTATAAGTTCGAACCCAAGTCTTGAAATCGTGCCCGTAAGAATAATAATTTTTCCAGAAATGCTTCTTTAGCAGATTTTCATAATGATTTTGATTCAGACAATCATTTTTAGTTCGAATCCAAAATTTCAGTCCGTTCGGCGCGATAGAACCTGAGAAAGCGACTTTATAAGTTCGAACCCAAGTCTTGAAATGGTGTCCGTAAGAATAATAATTTTTCCAGAAATGCTTCTTTAAGCAGATTTTCATGATAATTTTGATTCAGACAATCATTTTTATAACGAATCCAAAATTTCTTTCCATTCGGCGCCAAAGTAGCTCTGAAAACTGCTTTGAAAGGTCGAACCCAAGTCTTTAAATCGTCTCCGTAAGAATAATGATTTTTCCAGAAATTCTTTTGAAAGCAGATTTTGATTCAGACAATCATTTTAAGAACGAAACCAAAATTTCAGTCCATTCGGCGCCATAAAACCTGAGAAATTTTAACTTTATAAGTTCGAACCCAAGTCTTGAAATGGATTTCGTTAGAATAATTATTTTTCCAGAAAGGCTTTTTTAAGCAGATTTTCATAATGATTTTGATTCAGACAATCATATTTAGAAAGAATCCAAAATTTCAGTCAATTCGGTGCAATAGAACCTGAGAAAGCCTGTTTATAAGTTCGAACCCAAGTCTTGAAAACGTGCCCGTAAGAATAATATTTTTTCCAGAAATGCTTCTTTAAGCAGATTTTCATAATGATTTTGATTCAGACAATCATTTTTAGTACGAATCCAAAATTTCAGTCCATTCGGTGCCATAGAACCTGAAAAAACTACTTTGAAAGGTCGAACCCAAGTTTTAAAATCGTGTCCGTAAGAAGAATGATTTTTCCAGAAATGCTTCTTTAAGCAGATTTTCATAATTATTTTGATTCAGACAATCATATTAAGAACGAATCCAAAATTTCAGCCCATTCGGCAACATAGAACCTGAGAAAAGTACTTTGAAAGGTCGAACCCAAGTTTAGCATTTGTGCCCGTAAAAATTATGATTTTTTGGGAAATTCTAATTTAAGAATATTTTAGATTTGATTTTGCATCAGACCATGTTTTATAATATGAATCCAAAATTTCAGTCCATTCGGCTTCATAGAACCTGAGAAAAAAACTTTATAAGTTCGAACCCACGTCTTGAAATTGTGCGGGTAAGAATAATAATGTTTCCAGAAATGCTTCTTTAAGCAGATATTCATATTGATTTTGATTCAGAGAATCTCTTTTATTACAAATCCAAAATTTCAGTCCATTCGGCGCCATAGAACCTGAGAAAACTACTTTGAAATGTCGAACCCAAGTCTTGAAATGGTGTCCGTAAGAATAATATTTTTTCCAGAAATACTTTTAAGCAGATTTTTATATTGATTTTCCTTCAGAAAATCATTTTTAGTACGAAACCAAAATTCAGTCCATTCGGAGCCATAGAACCTGAGAAATCTACTTTGAAAGGTCGAACCCAAGTCTTGAAATGGTGTCCGTAAGAATAATGATTTTTCCAGAAATGCTTTTGAAATCATATTTATTTATTTTTAAATCATTTTTATCATATATTTTCATAATGATTTTGATTCAGACAATCATTTTTAGAACGAAATCAAAATTTCAGTCCATTCGGCGACATACAACCTGAAAAATTTTAACTTTATAAGTTCGAACCCAAGTCTTGAAATGGTGTCCGTAAGAATAATAATTTTTCCAGAAATGCTTATTTAAGCAGATTTTGATATTGATTTATCTTCAGACAATTATTTTTAGTACGAATTCAAAATTTCAGTCCATTCGGAGCCATAGAACCTGAGAAATCTACTTTGAAAGGTCGAACCCAAGTCTTGAAATGGTGTCCGTAAGAATAATGATTTTTCCAGAAATGCTTTTGAAATCATATTTATTTATTTTTAAATCATTTTTATCATATATTTTCATAATGATTTTGATTCAGACAATCATTTTTAGAACGAAATCAAAATTTCAGTCCATTCGGCGACATACAACCTGAAAAATTTTAACTTTATAAGTTCGAACCCAAGTCTTGAAATGGTGTCCGTAAGAATAATAATTTTTCCAGAAATGCTTATTTAAGCAGATTTTTATATTGATTTACCTTCAAACAATCATTTTTAGTGCGAATCCAAAATTTCAGTCCATTCGGCGACGTAGAACCTGAGAAAACTACATTGAAAGGTCGAACCCAAGTCTTGAAATGGTGTCCGTAAGAATAATATTTTTTCCAAAAATGCTTTTAATCAGATTTTTATATTGATATTCCTTCAGACAATCATTTTTAGTACGAAACCAAAATTTCAGTCCATTCGGAGCCATAGAACCTGAGAAAACTACTTTGTAAGGTCGAACCCAAGTCTTAAAATCGTGTCCGTAAGAATTATGATTTTTCCAAAAAAGCTTCTGAAAGCAGATTTTGATATTGATTTTTATTCAGACAATCATATTTAGAACGAATCCAAAATTTCAGTCCATTTGCGGCGTAGAACCTGAGAAATTTTAACTTTGTAAGTTCGAACCCAAGTCTTGAAATCGTGCCCGTAAGTATAATAATTTATCGAGAAATGCTTCTTTAAGAAGATTTTCATAATGATTTTGATTCAGACAATCATTTTTAGTACGAATCCAAAATTTCTTTCCATTCGGCGCCAAAGTACCTCTGAAAACTGCTTTGAAAGGTCGAACCCAAGTCTTAAAATCGTCTCCGTAAGAAAAATGATTTTTCCAGAAATGCTTTTGAAAGCAGATTTTGATTCAGACAATCATTTTAAGAACGAAACCAAAATTTCCGTCCATTCGGCGCTATAAAACCTGAGAAATTTTAACTTTATAAGTTCGAACCCAAGTCTTGAAGTGGATTTCGTTAGAATAATTATTTTTCCAGAAAGGATTCTGAAAGCAGATTTTGACATTGATTTTGATTCAGACAATCATTTAAAGAACGAATCCAAAATTTCAGTCCATTCGGCGCCATACAACCTGAGAAATTTTAACTTTTTAAGTTGGAACCCAAGTCTTGAAATGGTGTCCGTAAGAATAATAATTTTTCCAGAAATGATTTTTTAAGCCGATTTCTATATTGATTTTCCTTCAGGCAATCATTTTTAGTACGAATCCAAAATTTTAGTCCGTTCGGCGCCATAGAACCTGAGAAAACTGCTTTGAAAGGTCGAACCCAAGTCTTAAAATCGTGTCCGTAAGAAGAATGATTTTTCCAGAAATGCTTCTTTAAGCAGATTTTCATAATTATTTTGATTCAGACAATCATATTAAGAACGAATCCAAAATTTCTGCCCATTCGGCAACATAGAACCTGAGAAAAGTACTTTGAAAGGTCGAACCCAAGTTTAGCATTTGTGCCCGTAAAAATTATGATGTTTTGAGAAATTCTAATTTAAGAATATTTTAGTTTTGATTTTGCATCAGACCATGTTTTATAATATGAATCCAAAATTTCAGTCCATTCGGCTTCATAGAACCTGAGAAAGCGACTTTATAAGTTCGAACCCACGTCTTGAAATTGTGCGCGTAAGAATAATAATTTTTCCAGAAATGCTTCTTTAAGCAGATTTTCATATTGATTTTGATTCAGAGAATCTCTTTTATTAAAAATCCAAAATTTCAGTCCTTTCGGAGCCATAGAACCTGAGAAAACTAATTTGAAAGGTCGAACCCAAGTCTTAAAATCGTGTCCGTAAGAATTATGATTTTTCCAAAAAAGCTTCTGAAAGCAGATTTTGATATTGATTTTTATTCAGACAACCATTTTTAGAACGAATCCAAAATTTCAGTCCATTCGGCGACATACAACCTGAGAAATTTTAACTTTATAAGTTCGAACCCAAGTCTTGAAATCGTGCCCGTAAGAATAATAATTTTTCCAGAAATGCTTCTTTAGCAGATTTTCATAATGATTTTGATTCAGACAATCATTTTTAGTTCGAATCCAAAATTTCAGTCCGTTCGGCGCGATAGAACCTGAGAAAGCGACTTTATAAGTTCGAACCCAAGTCTTGAAATGGTGTCCGTAAGAATAATAATTTTTCCAGAAATGCTTGTTTTAGCAGATTTTGATATTGATTTACCTTCAGACAATCATTTTTAGTACGAATTCAAAATTTCAGTCAATTCGGTGCCATAGAACCTGAGAAAACGACTTTGAAAGGTCGAACCCAAGTCTTGAAATGGTGTCCGTAAGAATAATATTATTTCCAGAAATGCTTTTAAGCAGATTTTTATATTAATTTTCCTTCAGACAATCATTTTTAGTACGAAACCAAAATTTCAGTCCATTCGGCGACGTAGAACCTGGGAAAACTTAACTTTATAAGTTCGAACCCAAGTCTTGAAATGGATTTCGTTAGAATAATTATTTTTCCAGAAAGGCTTTTTTAAGCAGATTTTGATCATGATTTTGATTCACACAATCATATTTAGAAAGAATCCAAAATTTCAGTCAATTCGGTCTAATATAACCTGAGAAAGCCTCTATATAAGTTCGAACCCATGTCTTGAAATTGTGCGCGTAACAATAATAATTTTTCCAGAAATGCTTCTTTAAGCAGATTTTCATATTGATTTTCATTCAGAGAATCTCTTTTATTACAAATCCAAAATTTCAGTCCATTCGGAGCCATAGAACCTGAGAAAACTAATTTGAAAGGTCGAACCCAAGTCTTAAAATCGTGTCCGTAAGAATTATTATTTTTCCAAAAAAGCTTCTGAAAGCAGATTTTGATATTGATTTTTATTCAGACAACCATTTTTAGAACGAATCCAAAATTTCAGTCCATTCGGCGAAATACAACCTGAGAAATTTTAACTTTATAAGTTCGAACCCAAGTCTTGAAATCGTGCCCGTAAGAATAATAATTTTTCCAGAAATGCTTCTTTAGCAGATTTTCATAATGATTTTGATTCAGACAATCATTTTTAGTTCGAATCCAAAATTTCAGTCCATTCGGCGCGATAGAACCTGAGAAAACTGCTTTGAAAGGTCGAACCCAAGTCTTAAAATCGTGTCCGTAAGAATTATGATTTTTCGAAAAAAGCTTCTGAAAGCAGATTTTGATATTGATTTTCATTCAGACAACCATTTTTAGAACGAATCCAAAATTTCAGTCCATTCGGCGACATACAACCTGAGAAATTTTAACTTTATAAGTTCGAACCCAAGTCTTGAAATCGTGCCGTAAGAATAATAATTTTTCCAGAAATGCTTCTTTAGGCATATTTTCTTAATGATTTTCATTCAGACAATCATTTTTAGTACGAATCCAAAATTTCAGTCCATTCGGTGCCATAGAACCTGAAAAAACTACTTTGAAAGATCGAACCCAAATTTTAAAATCGTGTCCGTAAGAAGAATGATTTTTCCAGAAATGCTTCTTTAAGCAGATTTTCATAATTATTTTGATTCAGACAATCATTTTTAGTACGAATCCAAAATTTCAGTCCATTCGGCGCAATAGAACCTGAGAAAACTGCTTTGAAAGGTCGAACCCAAGTCTTGAAATATTGCCCGTAAGAATAATAATTTTTCCAGAAATGCTTCTTTAAGCAGATTTTCATGATAATTTTGATTCAGACAATCATTTTTATAACGAATCCAAAATTTCTTTCCATTCGGCGCCAAAGTAGCTCTGAAAACTGCTTTGAAAGGTCGAACCCAAGTCTTTAAATCGTCTCCGTAAGAATAATAATTTTTCCAGAAATGCTTTTGAAAGCAGATTTTGATTCAGACAATCATTTTAAGAACGAAACCAAAATTTCAGTCCATTCGGCGCCATAAAACCTGAGAAATTTTAACTTTATAAGTTCGAACCCAAGTCTTGAAATGGATTTCGTTAGAATAATTATTTTTCCAGAAAGGCTTTTTTAAGCAGATTTTCATAATGATTTTGATTCAGACAATCATATTTAGAAAGAATCCAAAATTTCAGTCAATTCGGTGCAATAGAACCTGAGAAAGCCTGTTTATAAGTTCGAACCCAAGTCTTGAAAACGTGCCCGTAAGAATAATATTTTTTCCAGAAATGCTTCTTTAAGCAGATTTTCATAATGATTTTGATTCAGACAATCATTTTTAGTACGAATCCAAAATTTCAGTCCATTCGGTGCCATAGAACCTGAAAAAACTACTTTGAAAGGTCGAACCCAAGTTTTAAAATCGTGTCCGTAAGAAGAATGATTTTTCCAGAAATGCTTCTTTAAGCAGATTTTCATAATTATTTTGATTCAGACAATCATATTAAGAACGAATCCAAAATTTCAGCCCATTCGGCAACATAGAACCTGAGAAATGAAAGGTCGAACCCAAGTTTAGCATTTGTGCCCGTAAAAATTATGATTTTTTGGGAAATTCTAATTTAAGAGTATTTTAGATTTGATTTTGCATCAGACCATGTTTTATAATATGAATCCAAAATTTCAGTCCATTCGGCTTCATAGAACCTGAGAAAAAAACTTTATAAGTTCGAACCCACGTCTTGAAATTGTGCGGGTAAGAATAATAATGTTTCCAGAAATGCTTCTTTAAGCAGATATTCATATTGATTTTCATTCAGAGAATCTCTTTTATTACAAATCCAAAATTTCAGTCCATTCGGCGCCATAGAACCTGAGAAAACTACTTTGAAATGTCGAACCCAAGTCTTGAAATGGTGTCCGTAAGAATAATATTTTTTCCAGAAATACTTTTAAGCAGATTTTTATATTGATTTTCCTTCAGAAAATCATATTTAGTACGAAACCAAAATTTCAGTCCATTCGGAGCCATAGAACCTGAGAAATCTACTTTGAAAGGTCGAACCCAAGTCTTGAAATGGTGTCCGTAAGAATAATGATTTTTCCAGAAATGCTTTTGAAATCATATTTATTTATTTTTAAATCATTTTTATCATATATTTTCATAATGATTTTGATTCAGACAATCATTTTTAGAACGAAATCAAAATTTCAGTCCATTCGGCGACATACAACCTGAAAAATTTTAACTTTATAAGTTCGAACCCAAGTCTTGAAATGGTGTCCGTAAGAATAATAATTTTTCCAGAAATGCTTATTTAAGCAGATTTTGATATTGATTTATCTTCAGACAATTATTTTTAGTACGAATTCAAAATTTCAGTCCATTCGGAGCCATAGAACCTGAGAAATCTACTTTGAAAGGTCGAACCCAAGTCTTGAAATGGTGTCCGTAAGAATAATGATTTTTCCAGAAATGCTTTTGAAATCATATTTATTTATTTTTAAATCATTTTTATCATATATTTTCATAATGATTTTGATTCAGACAATCATTTTTAGAACGAAATCAAAATTTCAGTCCATTCGGCGACATACAACCTGAAAAATTTTAACTTTATAAGTTCGAACCCAAGTCTTGAAATGGTGTCCGTAAGAATAATGATTTTTCCAGAAATGCTTTTGAAATCATATTTATTTATTTTTAAATCATTTTTATCATATATTTTCATAATGATTTTGATTCAGACAATCATTTTTAGAACGAAATCAAAATTTCAGTCCATTCGGCGACATACAACCTGAAAAATTTTAACTTTATAAGTTCGAACCCAAGTCTTGAAATGGTGTCCGTAAGAATAATAATTTTTCCAGAAATGCTTATTTAAGCAGATTTTTATATTGATTTACCTTCAGACAATCATTTTTAGTGCGAATCCAAAATTTCAGTCCATTCGGCGACGTAGAACCTGAGAAAACTACATTGAAAGGTCGAACCCAAGTCTTGAAATGGTGTCCGTAAGAATAATATTTTTTCCAAAAATGCTTTTAATCAGATTTTTATATTGATATTCCTTCAGACAATCATTTTTAGTACGAAACCAAAATTTCAGTCCATTCGGAGCCATAGAACCTGAGAAAACTACTTTGTAAGGTCGAACCCAAGTCTTAAAATCGTGTCCGTAAGAATTATGATTTTTCCAAAAAAGCTTCTGAAAGCAGATTTTGATATTGATTTTTATTCAGACAATCATATTTAGAACGAATCCAAAATTTCAGTCCATTTGCGGCGTAGAACCTGAGAAATTTTAACTTTGTAAGTTCGAACCCAAGTCTTGAAATCGTGCCCGTAAGTATAATAATTTATCGAGAAATGCTTCTTTAAGAAGATTTTCATAATGATTTTGATTCAGACAATCATTTTTAGTACGAATCCAAAATTTCTTTTCATTCGGCGCCAAAGTACCTCTGAAAACTGCTTTGAAAGGTCGAACCCAAGTCTTAAAATCGTCTCCGTAAGAATAATGATTTTTCCAGAAATGCTTTTGAAAGCAGATTTTGATTCAGACAATCATTTTAAGAACGAAACCAAAATTTCCGTCCATTCGGCGCTATAAAACCTGAGAAATTTTAACTTTATAAGTTCGAACCCAAGTCTTGAAGTGGATTTCGTTAGAATAATTATTTTTCCAGAAAGGATTCTGAAAGCAGATTTTGACATTGATTTTGATTCAGACAATCATTTAAAGAACGAATCCAAAATTTCAGTCCATTCGGCGCCATACAACCTGAGAAATTTTAACTTTTTAAGTTGGAACCCAAGTCTTGAAATGGTGTCCGTAAGAATAATAATTTTTCCAGAAATGATTTTTTAAGCCGATTTCTATATTGATTTTCCTTCAGGCAATCATTTTTAGTACGAATCCAAAATTTTAGTCCGTTCGGCGCCATAGAACCTGAGAAAACTGCTTTGAAAGGTCGAACCCAAGTCTTAAAATCGTGTCCGTAAGAAGAGTGATTTTTCCAGAAATGCTTCTTTAAGCAGATTTTCATAATTATTTTGATTCAGACAATCATATTAAGAACGAATCCAAAATTTCAGCCCATTCGGCAACATAGAACCTGAGAAATGAAAGGTCGAACCCAAGTTTAGCATTTGTGCCCGTAAAAATTATGATGTTTTGAGAAATTCTAATTTAAGAATATTTTAGTTTTGATTTTGCATCAGACCATGTTTTATAATATGAATCCAAAATTTCAGTCCATTCGGCTTCATAGAACCTGAGAAAGCGACTTTATAAGTTCGAACCCACGTCTTGAAATTGTGCGCGTAAGAATAATAATTTTTCCAGAAATGCTTCTTTAAGCAGATTTTCATATTGATTTTGATTCAGAGAATCTCTTTTATTAAAAATCCAAAATTTCAGTCCTTTCGGAGCCATAGAACCTGAGAAAACTAATTTGAAAGGTCGAACCCAAGTCTTAAAATCGTGTCCGTAAGAATTATGATTTTTCCAAAAAAGCTTCTGAAAGCAGATTTTGATATTGATTTTTATTCAGACAACCATTTTTAGAACGAATCCAAAATTTCAGTCCATTCGGCGACGTACAACCTGAGAAATTTTAACTTTATAAGTTCGAACCCAAGTCTTGAAATCGTGCCCGTAAGAATAATAATTTTTCCAGAAATGCTTCTTTAGCAGATTTTCATAATGATTTTGATTCAGACAATCATTTTTAGTTCGAATCCAAAATTTCAGTCCGTTCGGCGCGATAGAACCTGAGAAAGCGACTTTATAAGTTCGAACCCAAGTCTTGAAATGGTGTCCGTAAGAATAATAATTTTTCCAGAAATGCTTGTTTTAGCAGATTTTGATATTGATTTACCTTCAGACAATCATTTTTAGTACGAATTCAAAATTTCAGTCAATTCGGTGCCATAGAACCTGAGAAAACGACTTTGAAAGGTCGAACCCAAGTCTTGAAATGGTGTCCGTAAGAATAATATTATTTCCAGAAATGCTTTTAAGCAGATTTTTATATTAATTTTCCTTCAGACAATCATTTTTAGTACGAAACCAAAATTTCAGTCCATTCGGCGACGTAGAACCTGGGAAAACTTAACTTTATAAGTTCGAACCCAAGTCTTGAAATGGATTTCGTTAGAATAATTATTTTTCCAGAAAGGCTTTTTTAAGCAGATTTTGATCATGATTTTGATTCACACAATCATATTTAGAAAGAATCCAAAATTTCAGTCAATTCGGTCTAATATAACCTGAGAAAGCCTCTATATAAGTTCGAACCCATGTCTTGAAATTGTGCGCGTAACAATAATAATTTTTCCAGAAATGCTTCTTTAAGCAGATTTTCATATTGATTTTCATTCAGAGAATCTCTTTTATTACAAATCCAAAATTTCAGTCCATTCGGAGCCATAGAACCTGAGAAAACTAATTTGAAAGGTCGAACCCAAGTCTTAAAATCGTGTCCGTAAGAATTATTATTTTTCCAAAAAAGCTTCTGAAAGCAGATTTTGATATTGATTTTTATTCAGACAACCATTTTTAGAACGAATCCAAAATTTCAGTCCATTCGGCGAAATACAACCTGAGAAATTTTAACTTTATAAGTTCGAACCCAAGTCTTGAAATCGTGCCCGTAAGAATAATAATTTTTCCAGAAATGCTTCTTTAGCAGATTTTCATAATGATTTTGATTCAGACAATCATTTTTAGTTCGAATCCAAAATTTCAGTCCATTCGGCGCGATAGAACCTGAGAAAACTGCTTTGAAAGGTCGAACCCAAGTCTTAAAATCGTGTCCGTAAGAATTATGATTTTTCGAAAAAAGCTTCTGAAAGCAGATTTTGATATTGATTTTCATTCAGACAACCATTTTTAGAACGAATCCAAAATTTCAGTCCATTCGGCGACATACAACCTGAGAAATTTTAACTTTATAAGTTCGAACCCAAGTCTTGAAATCGTGCCGTAAGAATAATAATTTTTCCAGAAATGCTTCTTTAGGCATATTTTCTTAATGATTTTCATTCAGACAATCATTTTTAGTACGAATCCAAAATTTCAGTCCATTCGGTGCCATAGAACCTGAAAAAACTACTTTGAAAGATCGAACCCAAATTTTAAAATCGTGTCCGTAAGAAGAATGATTTTTCCAGAAATGCTTCTTTAAGCAGATTTTCATAATTATTTTGATTCAGACAATCATTTTTAGTACGAATCCAAAATTTCAGTCCATTCGGCGCAATAGAACCTGAGAAAACTGCTTTGAAAGGTCGAACCCAAGTCTTGAAATATTGCCCGTAAGAATAATAATTTTTCCAGAAATGCTTCTTTAAGCAGATTTTCATGATAATTTTGATTCAGACAATCATTTTTATAACGAATCCAAAATTTCTTTCCATTCGGCGCCAAAGTAGCTCTGAAAACTGCTTTGAAAGGTCGAACCCAAGTCTTTAAATCGTCTCCGTAAGAATAATAATTTTTCCAGAAATGCTTTTGAAAGCAGATTTTGATTCAGACAATCATTTTAAGAACGAAACCAAAATTTCAGTCCATTCGGCGCCATAAAACCTGAGAAATTTTAACTTTATAAGTTCGAACCCAAGTCTTGAAATGGATTTCGTTAGAATAATTATTTTTCCAGAAAGGCTTTTTTAAGCAGATTTTCATAATGATTTTGATTCAGACAATCATATTTAGAAAGAATCCAAAATTTCAGTCAATTCGGTGCAATAGAACCTGAGAAAGCCTGTTTATAAGTTCGAACCCAAGTCTTGAAAACGTGCCCGTAAGAATAATATTTTTTCCAGAAATGCTTCTTTAAGCAGATTTTCATAATGATTTTGATTCAGACAATCATTTTTAGTACGAATCCAAAATTTCAGTCCATTCGGTGCCATAGAACCTGAAAAAACTACTTTGAAAGGTCGAACCCAAGTTTTAAAATCGTGTCCGTAAGAAGAATGATTTTTCCAGAAATGCTTCTTTAAGCAGATTTTCATAATTATTTTGATTCAGACAATCATATTAAGAACGAATCCAAAATTTCAGCCCATTCGGCAACATAGAACCTGAGAAATGAAAGGTCGAACCCAAGTTTAGCATTTGTGCCCGTAAAAATTATGATTTTTTGGGAAATTCTAATTTAAGAGTATTTTAGATTTGATTTTGCATCAGACCATGTTTTATAATATGAATCCAAAATTTCAGTCCATTCGGCTTCATAGAACCTGAGAAAAAAACTTTATAAGTTCGAACCCACGTCTTGAAATTGTGCGGGTAAGAATAATAATGTTTCCAGAAATGCTTCTTTAAGCAGATATTCATATTGATTTTCATTCAGAGAATCTCTTTTATTACAAATCCAAAATTTCAGTCCATTCGGCGCCATAGAACCTGAGAAAACTACTTTGAAATGTCGAACCCAAGTCTTGAAATGGTGTCCGTAAGAATAATATTTTTTCCAGAAATACTTTTAAGCAGATTTTTATATTGATTTTCCTTCAGAAAATCATTTTTAGTACGAAACCAAAATTTCAGTCCATTCGGAGCCATAGAACCTGAGAAATCTACTTTGAAAGGTCGAACCCAAGTCTTGAAATGGTGTCCGTAAGAATAATGATTTTTCCAGAAATGCTTTTGAAATCATATTTATTTATTTTTAAATCATTTTTATCATATATTTTCATAATGATTTTGATTCAGACAATCATTTTTAGAACGAAATCAAAATTTCAGTCCATTCGGCGACATACAACCTGAAAAATTTTAACTTTATAAGTTCGAACCCAAGTCTTGAAATGGTGTCCGTAAGAATAATAATTTTTCCAGAAATGCTTATTTAAGCAGATTTTGATATTGATTTATCTTCAGACAATTATTTTTAGTACGAATTCAAAATTTCAGTCCATTCGGAGCCATAGAACCTGAGAAATCTACTTTGAAAGGTCGAACCCAAGTCTTGAAATGGTGTCCGTAAGAATAATGATTTTTCCAGAAATGCTTTTGAAATCATATTTATTTATTTTTAAATCATTTTTATCATATATTTTCATAATGATTTTGATTCAGACAATCATTTTTAGAACGAAATCAAAATTTCAGTCCATTCGGCGACATACAACCTGAAAAATTTTAACTTTATAAGTTCGAACCCAAGTCTTAAAATGGTGTCCGTAAGAATAATGATTTTTCCAGAAATGCTTTTGAAATCATATTTATTTATTTTTAAATCATTTTTATCATATATTTTCATAATGATTTTGATTCAGACAATCATTTTTAGAACGAAATCAAAATTTCAGTCCATTCGGCGACATACAACCTGAAAAATTTTAACTTTATAAGTTCGAACCCAAGTCTTGAAATGGTGTCCGTAAGAATAATAATTTTTCCAGAAATGCTTATTTAAGCAGATTTTTATATTGATTTACCTTCAGACAATCATTTTTAGTGCGAATCCAAAATTTCAGTCCATTCGGCGACGTAGAACCTGAGAAAACTACATTGAAAGGTCGAACCCAAGTCTTGAAATGGTGTCCGTAAGAATAATATTTTTTCCAAAAATGCTTTTAATCAGATTTTTATATTGATATTCCTTCAGACAATCATTTTTAGTACGAAACCAAAATTTCAGTCCATTCGGAGCCATAGAACCTGAGAAAACTACTTTGTAAGGTCGAACCCAAGTCTTAAAATCGTGTCCGTAAGAATTATGATTTTTCCAAAAAAGCTTCTGAAAGCAGATTTTGATATTGATTTTTATTCAGACAATCATATTTAGAACGAATCCAAAATTTCAGTCCATTTGCGGCGTAGAACCTGAGAAATTTTAACTTTGTAAGTTCGAACCCAAGTCTTGAAATCGTGCCCGTAAGTATAATAATTTATCGAGAAATGCTTCTTTAAGAAGATTTTCATAATGATTTTGATTCAGACAATCATTTTTAGTACGAATCCAAAATTTCTTTTCATTCGGCGCCAAAGTACCTCTGAAAACTGCTTTGAAAGGTCGAACCCAAGTCTTAAAATCGTCTCCGTAAGAATAATGATTTTTCCAGAAATGCTTTTGAAAGCAGATTTTGATTCAGACAATCATTTTAAGAACGAAACCAAAATTTCCGTCCATTCGGCGCTATAAAACCTGAGAAATTTTAACGTTATAAGTTCGAACCCAAGTCTTGAAGTGGATTTCGTTAGAATAATTATTTTTCCAGAAAGGATTCTGAAAGCAGATTTTGACATTGATTTTGATTCAGACAATCATTTAAAGAACGAATCCAAAATTTCAGTCCATTCGGCGCCATACAACCTGAGAAATTTTAACTTTTTAAGTTGGAACCTAAGTCTTGAAATGGTGTCCGTAAGAATAATAATTTTTCCAGAAATGATTTTTTAAGCCGATTTCTAATTTGATTTTCCTTCAGGCAATCATTTTTAGTACGAATCCAAAATTTTAGTCCGTTCGGCGCCATAGAACCTGAGAAAACTGCTTTGAAAGGTCGAACCCAAGTCTTAAAATCGTGTCCGTAAGAAGAGTGATTTTTCCAGAAATGCTTCTTTAAGCAGATTTTCATAATTATTTTGATTCAGACAATCATATTAAGAACGAATCCAAAATTTCTGCCCATTCGGCAACATAGAACCTGAGAAAAGTACTTTGAAAGGTCGAACCCAAGTTTAGCATTTGTGCCCGTAAAAATTATGATTTTTTTGGAATTTCTAATTTAAGAATATTTTAGATTTGATTTTGCATCAAACCATGTTTTATAATATGAATCCAAAATTTCAGTCCATTCGGCTTCATAGAACCTGAGAAAAAAACTTTATAAGTTCGAACCCACGTCTTGAAATTGTGCGGGTAAGAATAATAATGTTTCCAGAAATGCTTCTTTAAGCAGATATTCATATTGATTTTGATTCAGAGAATCTCTTTTATTACAAATCCAAAATTTCAGTCCATTCGGCGCCATAGAACCTGAGAAAACTACTTTGAAAGGTCGAACCCAAGTCTTGAAATGGTGTCCGTAAGAATAATGATTTTTCCAGAAATGCTTTTAAGCAGATTTTTATATTAATTTTCCTTCAGACAATCATTTTTAGTACGAAACAAAAATTTCAGTCCATTCGGCGCCTTAAAACCCTTGAAATTTTAACTTTATACGTTCGAACCCAAGTCTTGAAATGGATTTCGTTAGAATAATAATTTTTCCAGAAATGCTTTTAAGAAGATTTTTATATTGATTTTCCTTCAGAAAATCATTTTTAGTACGAAACCAAAATTTCAGTCCATTCGGAGCCATAGAACCTTAGAAAACTACGTTGAAAGGTCGAACCCAACTCTTGAAATGGTGTCCGTAAGAATAATATTTTTTCCAGAAATGATTTTAAGCAGATTTTTATATTAATTTTCCTTCAGACAATCATTTTTAGTACGAAACCAAAATTTCAGTCCATTCGGCGCCATAGAACCTGAGAAAAATACTTTGAAAGGTCGAACCCAAGTCTTGAAATCGTGTCCTTAAGAATAATAATTTTTCCAGAAATGCTTCTTTAAGCAGATTGTCATAATGATTTTGATTCAGATAATCATTTTTAGTACGAATCCAAAATTTCAGTCCATTCGGTGCCATAGAACCTGAAAAAACTACTTTGAAAGGTCGAACCCAAGTCTTAAAATCGTGTCCGTAAGAAGAATGATTTTTCCAGAAATGCTTCTTTAAGAAGATTTTCATAATTATTTGATTCAGACAATCATATGAAGAACGAATCCAAAATTTCAGCCCATTCGGCAACATAGAAAATGAGAAAGCCTCTTTATAAGTTCGAACCCAAGTCTTGAAATCGTGCCCGTAAGAATAATAATTTTTCCAGAAATGCTTCTTTAAGCAGATTTTGATATTGATTTACCTTCAGACAATCATTTTTAGTACGAATTCAAAATTTCAGTCAATTCGGTGCCATAGAACCTAAGAAAACGACTTTATAAGTTCGAACCCAAGTCTTGAAAGCCCGTAAGAATAATATTTTTTTCCAGAAATGCTTCTTTAAGCAGATTTTCATAATGATTTTGATTCAGACAATCATTTTCATTACGAATCCAAAATTTCTTTCCATTCGGCGCCAAAGTAGCTCTGAAAACTGCTTTGAAAGGTCGAACCCAAGTCTTAAAATCGTCTCCGTAAGAATAATGATTTTTCCAGAAATGCTTCCTTAAGCAGATTTCGATATTGATTTTTAATCAGACAACTATTTTTAGAATAAATAGAACCTGAGAAAACGACTTTATAAGTTCGAACCCAAGTCTTGAAATCGTGCCCGTAGGAACAATATTTTTTATCAGAAATGCTTATTAAAGCAGATTTTGATATTGATTTTCCTTCAGAAAATCATTTTTAGTTCGAAACCAAAATTTCAGTCCATTCGGCGCCATACAACCTGAGAAAGCGACTTTATAAGTTCGAACCCACGTCTTGAAATTGTGCGCGTAAGAATAATAATTTTTCCAGAAATGCTTCTTTAAGCAGATTTTCATATTGATTTTGATTCAGAGAATCTCTTTTATTAAAAATCCAAAATTTCAGTCCTTTCGGAGCCATAGAACCTGAGAAAACTAATTTGAAAGGTCGAACCCAAGTCTTAAAATCGTGTCCGTAAGAATTATGATTTTTCCAAAAAAGCTTCTGAAAGCAGATTTTGATATTGATTTTTATTCAGACAACCATTTTTAGAACGAATCCAAAATTTCAGTCCATTCGGCGACGTACAACCTGAGAAATTTTAACTTTATAAGTTCGAACCCAAGTCTTGAAATCGTGCCCGTAAGAATAATAATTTTTCCAGAAATGCTTCTTTAGCAGATTTTCATAATGATTTTGATTCAGACAATCATTTTTAGTTCGAATCCAAAATTTCAGTCCGTTCGGCGCGATAGAACCTGAGAAAGCGACTTTATAAGTTCGAACCCAAGTCTTGAAATGGTGTCCGTAAGAATAATAATTTTTCCAGAAATGCTTGTTTTAGCAGATTTTGATATTGATTTACCTTCAGACAATCATTTTTAGTACGAATTCAAAATTTCAGTCAATTCGGTGCCATAGAACCTGAGAAAACGACTTTGAAAGGTCGAACCCAAGTCTTGAAATGGTGTCCGTAAGAATAATATTATTTCCAGAAATGCTTTTAAGCAGATTTTTATATTAATTTTCCTTCAGACAATCATTTTTAGTACGAAACCAAAATTTCAGTCCATTCGGCGACGTAGAACCTGGGAAAACTTAACTTTATAAGTTCGAACCCAAGTCTTGAAATGGATTTCGTTAGAATAATTATTTTTCCAGAAAGGCTTTTTTAAGCAGATTTTGATCATGATTTTGATTCACACAATCATATTTAGAAAGAATCCAAAATTTCAGTCAATTCGGTCTAATATAACCTGAGAAAGCCTCTATATAAGTTCGAACCCATGTCTTGAAATTGTGCGCGTAACAATAATAATTTTTCCAGAAATGCTTCTTTAAGCAGATTTTCATATTGATTTTCATTCAGAGAATCTCTTTTATTACAAATCCAAAATTTCAGTCCATTCGGAGCCATAGAACCTGAGAAAACTAATTTGAAAGGTCGAACCCAAGTCTTAAAATCGTGTCCGTAAGAATTATTATTTTTCCAAAAAAGCTTCTGAAAGCAGATTTTGATATTGATTTTTATTCAGACAACCATTTTTAGAACGAATCCAAAATTTCAGTCCATTCGGCGAAATACAACCTGAGAAATTTTAACTTTATAAGTTCGAACCCAAGTCTTGAAATCGTGCCCGTAAGAATAATAATTTTTCCAGAAATGCTTCTTTAGCAGATTTTCATAATGATTTTGATTCAGACAATCATTTTTAGTTCGAATCCAAAATTTCAGTCCATTCGGCGCGATAGAACCTGAGAAAACTGCTTTGAAAGGTCGAACCCAAGTCTTAAAATCGTGTCCGTAAGAATTATGATTTTTCGAAAAAAGCTTCTGAAAGCAGATTTTGATATTGATTTTCATTCAGACAACCATTTTTAGAACGAATCCAAAATTTCAGTCCATTCGGCGACATACAACCTGAGAAATTTTAACTTTATAAGTTCGAACCCAAGTCTTGAAATCGTGCCGTAAGAATAATAATTTTTCCAGAAATGCTTCTTTAGGCATATTTTCTTAATGATTTTCATTCAGACAATCATTTTTAGTACGAATCCAAAATTTCAGTCCATTCGGTGCCATAGAACCTGAAAAAACTACTTTGAAAGATCGAACCCAAATTTTAAAATCGTGTCCGTAAGAAGAATGATTTTTCCAGAAATGCTTCTTTAAGCAGATTTTCATAATTATTTTGATTCAGACAATCATTTTTAGTACGAATCCAAAATTTCAGTCCATTCGGCGCAATAGAACCTGAGAAAACTGCTTTGAAAGGTCGAACCCAAGTCTTGAAATATTGCCCGTAAGAATAATAATTTTTCCAGAAATGCTTCTTTAAGCAGATTTTCATGATAATTTTGATTCAGACAATCATTTTTATAACGAATCCAAAATTTCTTTCCATTCGGCGCCAAAGTAGCTCTGAAAACTGCTTTGAAAGGTCGAACCCAAGTCTTTAAATCGTCTCCGTAAGAATAATAATTTTTCCAGAAATGCTTTTGAAAGCAGATTTTGATTCAGACAATCATTTTAAGAACGAAACCAAAATTTCAGTCCATTCGGCGCCATAAAACCTGAGAAATTTTAACTTTATAAGTTCGAACCCAAGTCTTGAAATGGATTTCGTTAGAATAATTATTTTTCCAGAAAGGCTTTTTTAAGCAGATTTTCATAATGATTTTGATTCAGACAATCATATTTAGAAAGAATCCAAAATTTCAGTCAATTCGGTGCAATAGAACCTGAGAAAGCCTGTTTATAAGTTCGAACCCAAGTCTTGAAAACGTGCCCGTAAGAATAATATTTTTTCCAGAAATGCTTCTTTAAGCAGATTTTCATAATGATTTTGATTCAGACAATCATTTTTAGTACGAATCCAAAATTTCAGTCCATTCGGTGCCATAGAACCTGAAAAAACTACTTTGAAAGGTCGAACCCAAGTTTTAAAATCGTGTCCGTAAGAAGAATGATTTTTCCAGAAATGCTTCTTTAAGCAGATTTTCATAATTATTTTGATTCAGACAATCATATTAAGAACGAATCCAAAATTTCAGCCCATTCGGCAACATAGAACCTGAGAAATGAAAGGTCGAACCCAAGTTTAGCATTTGTGCCCGTAAAAATTATGATTTTTTGGGAAATTCTAATTTAAGAGTATTTTAGATTTGATTTTGCATCAGACCATGTTTTATAATATGAATCCAAAATTTCAGTCCATTCGGCTTCATAGAACCTGAGAAAAAAACTTTATAAGTTCGAACCCACGTCTTGAAATTGTGCGGGTAAGAATAATAATGTTTCCAGAAATGCTTCTTTAAGCAGATATTCATATTGATTTTCATTCAGAGAATCTCTTTTATTACAAATCCAAAATTTCAGTCCATTCGGCGCCATAGAACCTGAGAAAACTACTTTGAAATGTCGAACCCAAGTCTTGAAATGGTGTCCGTAAGAATAATATTTTTTCCAGAAATACTTTTAAGCAGATTTTTATATTGATTTTCCTTCAGAAAATCATTTTTAGTACGAAACCAAAATTTCAGTCCATTCGGAGCCATAGAACCTGAGAAATCTACTTTGAAAGGTCGAACCCAAGTCTTGAAATGGTGTCCGTAAGAATAATGATTTTTCCAGAAATGCTTTTGAAATCATATTTATTTATTTTTAAATCATTTTTATCATATATTTTCATAATGATTTTGATTCAGACAATCATTTTTAGAACGAAATCAAAATTTCAGTCCATTCGGCGACATACAACCTGAAAAATTTTAACTTTATAAGTTCGAACCCAAGTCTTGAAATGGTGTCCGTAAGAATAATAATTTTTCCAGAAATGCTTATTTAAGCAGATTTTGATATTGATTTATCTTCAGACAATTATTTTTAGTACGAATTCAAAATTTCAGTCCATTCGGAGCCATAGAACCTGAGAAATCTACTTTGAAAGGTCGAACCCAAGTCTTGAAATGGTGTCCGTAAGAATAATGATTTTTCCAGAAATGCTTTTGAAATCATATTTATTTATTTTTAAATCATTTTTATCATATATTTTCATAATGATTTTGATTCAGACAATCATTTTTAGAACGAAATCAAAATTTCAGTCCATTCGGCGACATACAACCTGAAAAATTTTAACTTTATAAGTTCGAACCCAAGTCTTAAAATGGTGTCCGTAAGAATAATGATTTTTCCAGAAATGCTTTTGAAATCATATTTATTTATTTTTAAATCATTTTTATCATATATTTTCATAATGATTTTGATTCAGACAATCATTTTTAGAACGAAATCAAAATTTCAGTCCATTCGGCGACATACAACCTGAAAAATTTTAACTTTATAAGTTCGAACCCAAGTCTTGAAATGGTGTCCGTAAGAATAATAATTTTTCCAGAAATGCTTATTTAAGCAGATTTTTATATTGATTTACCTTCAGACAATCATTTTTAGTGCGAATCCAAAATTTCAGTCCATTCGGCGACGTAGAACCTGAGAAAACTACATTGAAAGGTCGAACCCAAGTCTTGAAATGGTGTCCGTAAGAATAATATTTTTTCCAAAAATGCTTTTAATCAGATTTTTATATTGATATTCCTTCAGACAATCATTTTTAGTACGAAACCAAAATTTCAGTCCATTCGGAGCCATAGAACCTGAGAAAACTACTTTGTAAGGTCGAACCCAAGTCTTAAAATCGTGTCCGTAAGAATTATGATTTTTCCAAAAAAGCTTCTGAAAGCAGATTTTGATATTGATTTTTATTCAGACAATCATATTTAGAACGAATCCAAAATTTCAGTCCATTTGCGGCGTAGAACCTGAGAAATTTTAACTTTGTAAGTTCGAACCCAAGTCTTGAAATCGTGCCCGTAAGTATAATAATTTATCGAGAAATGCTTCTTTAAGAAGATTTTCATAATGATTTTGATTCAGACAATCATTTTTAGTACGAATCCAAAATTTCTTTTCATTCGGCGCCAAAGTACCTCTGAAAACTGCTTTGAAAGGTCGAACCCAAGTCTTAAAATCGTCTCCGTAAGAATAATGATTTTTCCAGAAATGCTTTTGAAAGCAGATTTTGATTCAGACAATCATTTTAAGAACGAAACCAAAATTTCCGTCCATTCGGCGCTATAAAACCTGAGAAATTTTAACGTTATAAGTTCGAACCCAAGTCTTGAAGTGGATTTCGTTAGAATAATTATTTTTCCAGAAAGGATTCTGAAAGCAGATTTTGACATTGATTTTGATTCAGACAATCATTTAAAGAACGAATCCAAAATTTCAGTCCATTCGGCGCCATACAACCTGAGAAATTTTAACTTTTTAAGTTGGAACCTAAGTCTTGAAATGGTGTCCGTAAGAATAATAATTTTTCCAGAAATGATTTTTTAAGCCGATTTCTAATTTGATTTTCCTTCAGGCAATCATTTTTAGTACGAATCCAAAATTTTAGTCCGTTCGGCGCCATAGAACCTGAGAAAACTGCTTTGAAAGGTCGAACCCAAGTCTTAAAATCGTGTCCGTAAGAAGAGTGATTTTTCCAGAAATGCTTCTTTAAGCAGATTTTCATAATTATTTTGATTCAGACAATCATATTAAGAACGAATCCAAAATTTCTGCCCATTCGGCAACATAGAACCTGAGAAAAGTACTTTGAAAGGTCGAACCCAAGTTTAGCATTTGTGCCCGTAAAAATTATGATTTTTTTGGAATTTCTAATTTAAGAATATTTTAGATTTGATTTTGCATCAAACCATGTTTTATAATATGAATCCAAAATTTCAGTCCATTCGGCTTCATAGAACCTGAGAAAAAAACTTTATAAGTTCGAACCCACGTCTTGAAATTGTGCGGGTAAGAATAATAATGTTTCCAGAAATGCTTCTTTAAGCAGATATTCATATTGATTTTGATTCAGAGAATCTCTTTTATTACAAATCCAAAATTTCAGTCCATTCGGCGCCATAGAACCTGAGAAAACTACTTTGAAAGGTCGAACCCAAGTCTTGAAATGGTGTCCGTAAGAATAATGATTTTTCCAGAAATGCTTTTAAGCAGATTTTTATATTAATTTTCCTTCAGACAATCATTTTTAGTACGAAACAAAAATTTCAGTCCATTCGGCGCCTTAAAACCCTTGAAATTTTAACTTTATACGTTCGAACCCAAGTCTTGAAATGGATTTCGTTAGAATAATAATTTTTCCAGAAATGCTTTTAAGAAGATTTTTATATTGATTTTCCTTCAGAAAATCATTTTTAGTACGAAACCAAAATTTCAGTCCATTCGGAGCCATAGAACCTTAGAAAACTACGTTGAAAGGTCGAACCCAACTCTTGAAATGGTGTCCGTAAGAATAATATTTTTTCCAGAAATGATTTTAAGCAGATTTTTATATTAATTTTCCTTCAGACAATCATTTTTAGTACGAAACCAAAATTTCAGTCCATTCGGCGCCATAGAACCTGAGAAAAATACTTTGAAAGGTCGAACCCAAGTCTTGAAATCGTGTCCTTAAGAATAATAATTTTTCCAGAAATGCTTCTTTAAGCAGATTGTCATAATGATTTTGATTCAGATAATCATTTTTAGTACGAATCCAAAATTTCAGTCCATTCGGTGCCATAGAACCTGAAAAAACTACTTTGAAAGGTCGAACCCAAGTCTTAAAATCGTGTCCGTAAGAAGAATGATTTTTCCAGAAATGCTTCTTTAAGAAGATTTTCATAATTATTTGATTCAGACAATCATATGAAGAACGAATCCAAAATTTCAGCCCATTCGGCAACATAGAAAATGAGAAAGCCTCTTTATAAGTTCGAACCCAAGTCTTGAAATCGTGCCCGTAAGAATAATAATTTTTCCAGAAATGCTTCTTTAAGCAGATTTTGATATTGATTTACCTTCAGACAATCATTTTTAGTACGAATTCAAAATTTCAGTCAATTCGGTGCCATAGAACCTAAGAAAACGACTTTATAAGTTCGAACCCAAGTCTTGAAAGCCCGTAAGAATAATATTTTTTTCCAGAAATGCTTCTTTAAGCAGATTTTCATATTGATTTACCTTCAGACAATCATTTTTAGTGAGAATCCAAAATTTCAGTCCATTCGGCGACGTAGAAGCTGGGAAAACTACTTTGAAAGGTCGAACCCAAGTCTTGAAATGGTGTCCGTAAGAATAATATTTTTTCCAGAAATGCTTTTAAGCAGATTTTTATATTAATTTTCCTTCAGACAATCATTTTTAGTACGAAACAAAAATTTCAGTCCATTCGGCGCCTTAAAACCCTTGAAATTTTAACTTTATACTTTCGAACCCAAGTCTTGAAATGGATTTCGTTAGAATAATAATTTTTCCAGAAATGCTTCTTTAAGCAGATTTTCATAATGATTTTGATTCAGACAATTATTTTTAGTACGAATCCAAAATTTCAGTCCATTCGGTGCCATAGAACCTGAAAAAACTACTTTGTAAGGTCGAACCCAAGTCTTAAAATCGTGTCCGTAAGAATTATGATTTTTCCAAAAAAGCTTCTGAAAGCAGATTTTGATATTGATTTTTATTCAGACAATCATATTTAGAACGAATCCAAAATTTCAGTCCATTTGCGGCGTAGAACCTGAGAAATTTTAACTTTGTAAGTTCGAACCCAAGTCTTGAAATCGTGCCCGTAAGTATAATAATTTATCGAGAAATGCTTCTTTAAGAAGATTTTCATAATTATTTTGATTCAGACAATCATATTAAGAACGAATCCAAAATTTCAGCCCATTCGGCAATATAGAACCTGAGAAAACTACTTTGAAAGGTCGAACCCAAGTTTAGCATTTGTGCCTGTAAAAATTATGATTTTTTGAGAATTTCTAATTTATGATTATTTTAGTTTTGATTTTGCATCAGACCATGTTTTATAATATGAATCCAAAATTTCAGTCCATTCGGCTTCATAGAACCCGAGAAAACGACTTTATAAGTTCGAACCTACGTCTTGAAATTGTGCGTGTAAGAATAATAATTTTTCCAGAAATGCTTCTTTAAGCAGATTATCTTATTGATTTTGATTCAGAGAATCTCTTTTATTACAAATCCAAAATTTCAGTCCATTCGGCGCCATAGAACCTGAGAAAACTACTTTGAAATGTCGAACCCAAGTCTTGAAATGGTGTCCGTAAGAATAATATTTTTTCCAGAAATGCTTTTGAAAGCAGATTTTGATTCAGACAAACATTTAAAGAATGAAACCAAAATTTCAGTCCATTCGGCGACATACAACCTGAGAAATTTTAACTTTATAAGTTCGAACCCAAGTCTTGAAATGGTGTCCGTAAGAATAATAATTTTTCCAGAAATGCTTGTTTTAGCAGATTTTGATATTTATTTACCTTCAGACAATCATTTTTAGTACGAATTCAAAATTTCAGTCAATTCGGTGCCATAGAACCTGAGAAAACGACTTTGAAATGTCGAACCCAAGTCTTGAAATGGTGTCCGTAAGAATAATATTTTTTCCAGAAATGCTTTTAAGCAGATTTTTATATTGATTTTCCTTCAGACAATCATTTTAAGTAGGAAACCAAAATTTCAGTCCATTCGGAGCCATAGATCCTGAGAAAACTACTTTGAAAGGTCGAAACCAAGTCTTGAAATGGTGTCCGTAAAAATAATAAATATTTCCAGAAATGCTTGTTTTAGCAGATTTTGATATTGATTTACCTTCAGACAATCATTTTTAGTACGAATTCAAAATTTCAGTCAATTCGGTGCCATAGAACCTAAGAAAACGACTTTATAAGTTCGAACCCAAGTCTTGAAAGCCCGTAAGAATAATATTTTTTTCCAGAAATGCTTCTTTAAGCAGATTTTTATATTGATTTACCTTCAGACAATCATTTTTAGTGAGAATCCAAAATTTCAGTCCATTCGGTGCCATAGAACCTGAAAAAACTACTTTGAAAGGTCGAACCCAAGTCTTAAAATCGTGTCCGTAAGAAGAATGATTTTTCCAGAAATGCTTCTTTAAGCAGATTTTCATAATTATTTTGATTCAGACAATCATATTAAGAACGAATCCAAAATTTCAGCCCATTCGGCAATATAGAACCTGAGAAAACTACTTTGAAAGGTCGAACCCAAGTTTAGCATTTGTGCCTGTAAAAATTATGATTTTTTGAGAATTTCTAATTTATGAATATTTTAGTTTTGATTTTGCATCAGACCATGTTTTATAATATGAATCCAAAATTTCAGTCCATTCGGCTTCATAGAACCCGAGAAAACGACTTTATAAGTTCGAACCTACGTCTTGAAATTGTGCGTGTAAGAATAATAATTTTTCCAGAAATGCTTCTTTAAGCAGATTATCATATTGATTTTGATTCAGAGAATCTCTTTTATTACAAATCCAAAATTTCAGTCCATTCGGCGCCATAGAACCTGAGAAAACTACTTCGAAATGTCGAACCCAACTCTTGAAATGGTGTCCGTAAGAATAATGTTTTTTCCAGAAATGCTTATAAGCAGATTTTTATATTGATTTTCCTTCAGAAAATCATTTTTAGTACGAAACCAAAATTTCAGTCCATTCGGAGCCATAGAACCTTAGAAAACTACGTTGAAAGGTCGAACACAAGTCTTGAAATGGTGTCCGTAAGAATAAAGATTTTTCCAAAAATGCTTTTGAAAGCAGATTTTGATTCAGACAAACATATAAAGAACGAAACCAAAATTTCAGTCCATTCGGCGACATACAACCTGAGAAATTTTAACTTTATAAGTTCGAACCCAAGTCTTGAAATGGTGTCCGTAAGAATAATAATTTTTCCAGAAATGCTTGTTTTAGCAGATTTTGATATTGATTTACCTTCAGACAATCATTTTTAGTACGAATTCAAAATTTCAGTCAATTCGGTGCCATAGAACCTGAGAAAACGACTTTGAAAGGTCGAACCCAAGTCTTGAAATGGTGTCCGTAAGAATAATATTTTTTCCAGAAATGCTTTTAAGCAGATTTTTATATTAATTTTCCTTCAGACAATCATTTTTAGTACGAAACCAAAATTTCAGTCCATTCGGCGACGTAGAACCTGGGAAAACTTAACTTTATAAGTTCGAACCCAAGTCTTGAAATGGATTTCGTTAGAATAATTATTTTTCCAGAAAGGCTTTTTAAGCAGATTTTGATCATGATTTTGATTCAGACAATCATATTTAGAAAGAATCCAAAATTTCAGTCAATTCGGTGCAATAGAACCTGAGAAAGCCTCTTTATAAGTTCGAACACAAGTCTTGAAATCGTGCCCGTAAGAATAATAATTTTTCCAGAAATGCTTCTTTAAGCAGATTTTCATAATGATTTTGATTCAGACAATCATATTAAGAACGAATCCAAAATTTCAGCCCATTCGGCAACATAGAACCAGAGAAAACTACTTTGAAAGGTCGAACCCAAGTTTAGCATTTGTGCCTGTAAAAATTATGATTTTTTGAGAATTTATAATTTATGAATATTTTAGTTTTGATTTTGCATCAGACCATGTTTTATAATATGAATCCAAAATTTCAGTCCATTCGGCTTCATAGAACCCGAGAAAACGACTTTATAAGGTCGAACCTACGTCTTGAAATTGTGCGTGTAAGAATAATAATTTTTCCAGAAATGCTTCTTTAAGCAGATTATCATATTGATTTTGATTCAGAGAATCTCTTTTATTACAAATCCAAAATTTCAGTCCATTCGGCGCCATAGAACCTGAGAAAACTACTTTGAAATGTCGAACCCAAGTCTTGAAATGGTGTCCGTAAGAATAATATTTTTTCCAGAAATGCTTTTAGGCAGATTTTTATATTGATTTTCCTTCAGAAAATCATTTTTAGTACGAAACCAAAATTTTAGTCCATTCGGAGCCATAGAACCTTAGAAAACTACTTTGAAAGGTCGAACCCAAGTCTTGAAATGGTGTCCGTAAGAATAATGATTTTTCCAGAAATGCTTTTGAAAGCAGATTTTGATTCAGACAAACATTTAAAGAACGAAACCAAAATTTCAGTCCATTCGGCGACATACAACCTGAGAAATTTTAACTTTATAAGTTCGAACCCAAGTCTTGAAATGGTGTCCGTAAGAATAATAATTTTTCCAGAAATGCTTGTTTTAGCAGATTTTGATATTGATTTACCTTCAGACAATCATTTTTAGTACGAATTCAAAATTTCAGTCAATTCGGTGCCATAGAACCTGAGAAAACGACTTTGAAAGGTCGAACCCAAGTCTTGAAATGGTGTCCGTAAGAATAATATTTTTTCCAGAAATGCTTTTAAGCAGATTTTTATATTAATTTTCCTTCAGACAATCATTTTTAGTACGAAACCAAAATTTCAGTCCATTCGGCGACGTAGAACCTGGGAAAACTTAACTTTATAAGTTCGAACCCAAGTCTTGAAATGGATTTCGTTAGAATAATTATTTTTCCAGAAAGGCTTTTTAAGCAGATTTTGATCATGATTTTGATTCAGACAATCATATTTAGAAAGAATCCAAAATTTCAGTCAATTCGGTGCAATAGAACCTGAGAAAGCCTCTTTATAAGTTCGAACACAAGTCTTGAAATCGTGCCCGTAAGAATAATAATTTTTCCAGAAATGCTTCTTTAAGCAGATTTTCATAATGATTTTGATTCAGACAATCATATTAAGAACGAATCCAAAATTTCAGCCCATTCGGCAACATAGAACCAGAGAAAACTACTTTGAAAGGTCGAACCCAAGTTTAGCATTTGTGCCTGTAAAAATTATGATTTTTTGAGAATTTATAATTTATGAATATTTTAGTTTTGATTTTGCATCAGACCATGTTTTATAATATGAATCCAAAATTTCAGTCCATTCGGCTTCATAGAACCCGAGAAAACGACTTTATAAGGTCGAACCTACGTCTTGAAATTGTGCGTGTAAGAATAATAATTTTTCCAGAAATGCTTCTTTAAGCAGATTATCATATTGATTTTGATTCAGAGAATCTCTTTTATTACAAATCCAAAATTTCAGTCCATTCGGCGCCATAGAACCTGAGAAAACTACTTTGAAATGTCGAACCCAAGTCTTGAAATGGTGTCCGTAAGAATAATATTTTTTCCAGAAATGCTTTTAAGCAGATTTTTATATTGATTTTCCTTCAGAAAATCATTTTTAGTACGAAACCAAAATTTTAGTCCATTCGGAGCCATAGAACCTTAGAAAACTACTTTGAAAGGTCGAACCCAAGTCTTGAAATGGTGTCCGTAAGAATAATGATTTTTCCAGAAATGCTTTTGAAAGCAGATTTTGATTCAGACAAACATTTAAAGAACGAAACCAAAATTTCAGTCCATTCGGCGACATACAACCTGAGAAATTTTAACTTTATAAGTTCGAACCCAAGTCTTGAAATGGTGTCCGTAAGAATAATAATTTTTCCAGAAATGCTTGTTTTAGCAGATTTTGATATTGATTTACCTTCAGACAATCATTTTTAGTACGAATTCAAAATTTCAGTCAATTCGGTGCCATAGAACCTGAGAAAACGAATTTGAAAGGTCGAACCCAAGTCTTGAAATGGTGTCCGTAAGAATAATATTTTTTCCAGAAATGCTTTTAAGCAGATTTTTATATTAATTTTCCTTCAGACAATCATTTTTAGTACGAAACCAAAATTTCAGTCCATTCGGCGACGTAGAACCTGGGAAAACTTAACTTTATAAGTTCGAACCCAAGTCTTGAAATGGATTTCGTTAGAATAATTATTTTTCCAGAAAGGCTTTTTTAAGCAGATTTTGATCATGATTTTGATTCAGACAATCATATTTAGAAAGAATCCAAAATTTCAGTCAATTCGGTGCAATAGAACCTGAGAAAGCCTCTTTATAAGTTCGAACACAAGTCTTGAAATCGTGCCCGTAAGAATAATAATTTTTCCAGAAATGCTTCTTTAAGCAGATTTTCATAATGATTTTGATTCAGACAATCATATTAAGAACGAATCCAAAATTTCAGCCCATTCGGCAACATAGAACCAGAGAAAACTACTTTGAAAGGTCGAACCCAAGTTTAGCATTTGTGCCTGTAAAAATTATGATTTTTTGAGAATTTATAATTTATGAATATTTTAGTTTTGATTTTGCATCAGACCATGTTTTATAATATGAATCCAAAATTTCAGTCCATTCGGCTTCATAGAACCCGAGAAAACGACTTTATAAGGTCGAACCTACGTCTTGGAATTGTGCGTGTAAGAATAATAATTTTTCCAGAAATGCTTCTTTAAGCAGATTATCATATTGATTTTGATTCAGAGAATCTCTTTTATTACAAATCCAAAATTTCAGTCCATTCGGCGCCATAGAACCTGAGAAAACTACTTTGAAATGTCGAACCCAAGTCTTGAAATGGTGTCCGTAAGAATAATATTTTTTCCAGAAATGCTTTTAAGCAGATTTTTATATTGATTTTCCTTCAGAAAATCATTTTTAGTACGAAACCAAAATTTTAGTCCATTCGGAGCCATAGAACCTTAGAAAACTACTTTGAAAGGTCGAACCCAAGTCTTGAAATGGTGTCCGTAAGAATAATGATTTTTCCAGAAATGCTTTTGAAAGCAGATTTTGATTCAGACAAACATTTAAAGAACGAAACCAAAATTTCAGTCCATTCGGCGACATACAACCTGAGAAATTTTAACTTTATAAGAACGAACCCAAGTCTTGAAATGGTGTCCGTAAGAATAATAATTTTTCCAGAAATGCTTGTTTTAGCAGATTTTAATATTGATTTTTATTCAGACAACCATTTTTAGAACGAATCCAAAATTTCAGCCCATTCGGCAACATTGAACCTGAGAAAACTACTTTGAAAGGTCGAACCCAAGTTTAGCATTTGTGCCCGTAAAAATTATGATGTTTTGAGAAATTCTAATTTAAGAATATTTTAGTTTTGATTTTGCATCAGACCATGTTTTATAATATGAATCCAAAATTTCAGTCCATTCGGCTTCATAGAACCTGAGAAAGCGACTTTATAAGTTCGAACCCACGTCTTGAAATTGTGCGCGTAAGAATAATAATTTTTCCAGAAATGCTTCTTTAAGCAGATTTTCATATTGATTTTGATTCAGAGAATCTCTTTTATTAAAAATCCAAAATTTCAGTCCTTTCGGAGCCATAGAACCTGAGAAAACTAATTTGAAAGGTCGAACCCAAGTCTTAAAATCGTGTCCGTAAGAATTATGATTTTTCCAAAAAAGCTTCTGAAAGCAGATTTTGATATTGATTTTTATTCAGACAAACATTTAAAGAACGAATCCAAAATTTCAGTCCATTCGGCGACATACAACCTGAGAAATTTTAACTTTATAAGTTCGAACCCAAGTCTTGAAATCGTGCCCGTAAGAATAATAATTTTTCCAGAAATGCTTCTTTAGCAGATTTTCATAATGATTTTGATTCAGACAATCATTTTTAGTTCGAATCCAAAATTTCAGTCCGTTCGGCGCGATAGAACCTGAGAAAGCGACTTTATAAGTTCGAACCCAAGTCTTGAAATGGTGTCCGTAAGAATAATAATTTTTCCAGAAATGCTTGTTTTAGCAGATTTTGATATTGATTTACCTTCAGACAATCATTTTTAGTACGAATTCAAAATTTCAGTCAATTCGGTGCCATAGAACCTGAGAAAACGACTTTGAAAGGTCGAACCCAAGTCTTGAAATGGTGTCCGTAAGAATAATATTATTTCCAGAAATGCTTTTAATCAGATTTTTATATTAATTTTCCTTCAGACAATCATTTTTAGTACGAAACCAAAATTTCAGTCCATTCGGCGACGTAGAACCTGGGAAAACTTAACTTTATAAGTTCGAACCCAAGTCTTGAAATGGATTTCGTTAGAATAATTATTTTTCCAGAAAGGCTTTTTTAAGCAGATTTTGATCATGATTTTGATTCACACAATCATATTTAGAAAGAATCCAAAATTTCAGTCAATTCGGTCTAATATAACCAGAGAAAGCCTCTATATAAGTTCGAACCCATGTCTTGAAATTGTGCGCGTAACAATAATAATTTTTCCAGAAATGCTTCTTTAAGCAGATTTTCATATTGATTTTCATTCAGAGAATCTCTTTTATTACAAATCCAAAATTTCAGTCCATTCGGAGCCATAGAACCTGAGAAAACTAATTTGAAAGGTCGAACCCAAGTCTTAAAATCGTGTCCGTAAGAATTATGATTTTTCCAAAAAAGCTTCTGAAAGCAGATTTTGATATTGATTTTTATTCAGACAACCATTTTTAGAACGAATCCAAAATTTCAGTCCATTCGGCGACATACAACATGAGAAATTTTAACTTTATAAGTTCGAACCCAAGTCTTGAAATCGTGCCCGTAAGAATATTATTTTTTCCAGAAATGCTTCTTTAAGCAGATTTTCATAATGATTTTGATTCATAAAATCATTTTTAGAACGAATCCAAAATTTCAGTCCATTCGGCGCCATAGAACCTGAGAAAACTGCTTTGAAAGGTCGAACCCAAGTCTTAAAATCGTGTCCGTAAGAATTATGATTTTTCGAAAAAAGCTTCTGAAAGCAGATTTTGATATTGATTTTCATTCAGACAACCATTTTTAGAACGAATCCAAAATTTCAGTCCATTCGGCGACATACAACCTGAGAAATTTTAACTTTATAAGTTCGAACCCAAGTCTTGAAATCGTGCCCGTAAGAATAATAATTTTTCCAGAAATGCTTCTATAAGCAGATTTTGATATTGATTTTTAATCAGACAACCATTTTTAGAACGAATCCAAAATTTCAGTCCATTCGGCGTCATAGAACGGGAGAAATCTACTTTGAAAGGTCGAACCCAAGTCTTAAAATCGTGTCCGTAAGAATTATGATTTTTCCAAAAAAGCTTCTGAAAGCAGATTTTGATATTGATTTTCATTCAGACAACCATTTTTAGAACGAATCCAAAATTTCAGTCCATTCGGCGACATACAACCTGAGAAATTTTAACTTTATAAGTTCGAACCCAAGTCTTAAATTCGTGCCCGTAAGAATAATAATTTTTCCAGAAATGCTTCTTTAAGCAGATTTTGATATTGATTTTTAATCAGACAACCATTTTTAGAACGAATCGAAACATTCAGTCCATTCGGCGACATAGAACCTGAGAAAACTAATTTGAAAGGTCGAACCCAAGTCTTGAAATGGTGTCCGTAAGAATAATATTTTTTCCAGAAATGCTTCTTTAAGCAGATTTTCATAATGATTTTGATTCAGACAATCATTTTCATTACGAATCAAAAATTTCTTTCCATTCGGCGCCAAAGTAGCTCTGAAAACTGCTTTGAAAGGTCGAACCCAAGTCTTAAAATCGTCTCCGTAAGAATAATGATTTTTCCAGAAATGCTTCCTTAAGCAGATTTCGATATTGATTTTTAATCAGACAACTATTTTTAGAATAAATAGAACCTGAGAAAACGACTTTATAAGTTCGAACCCAAGTCTTGAAATCGTGCCCGTAGGAACAATATTTTTTTTCAGAAATGCTTATTAAAGCAGATTTTGATATTGATTATCCTTCAGAAAATCATTTTTAGTTCGAAACCAAAATTTCAGTCCATTCGGAGCCATAGAACCTGAGAAAACTACTTTGAAAGCTCGAACCCAAGTCTTAAAATCGTGTCCGTAAGAATAATGATTTATCCGGAAATGCTTCTTTAAGCAGATTTCGATATTGATTTTAAATCAGACAACCATTTTTAGAATAAATAGAACCTGAGAAAACGACTTTATAAGTTCGAACCCAAGTCTTGAAATCGTGCCCGTAGGAACAATATTTTTTTTTCAGAAATGCTTATTAAAGCAGATTTTGATATTGATTTTCCTTCAGAAAATCCTTTTTAGTACGAAACCAAAATTTCAGTCCATTTGGAGCCATAGAACCTGAAAAAACTACTTTGAAAGCTCGAACCCAAGTCTTAAAATCGTGTCCGTATGAATTATGATTTTTCCGGAAATGCTTTTTTAAGCAGATTTTCATATTGATTTTGATTCAAACAATCATTTTTAGTACGAATCAAAAATTTCAGTCCATTCGGAGCGATAGAACCTAAGAAAATTGCTTTGAAAGGTCGAACCCAAGTCTTAAAATCGTGTCCGTAAGAATTATGATTTTTCGAAAAAAGCTTCTGAAAGCAGATTTTGATATTGATTTTTATTCAGACAACCATTTTTAGAACGAAACCAAAATTTCAGTCCATTCGGCGACATACAACATGAGAAATTTTAACTTTATAAGTTCGAACCCAAGTCTTGAAATCGTGCCCGTAAGAATATTAATTTTTCCAGAAATGCTTCTTGAAGCAGATTTTCATAATGATTTTGATTCAGAAAATCATTTTTAGAACGAATCCAAAATTTCAGTCCATTCGGCGCGATAGAACCTGAGAAAACTGCTTTGAAAGGTCGAACCCAAGTCTTAAAATCGTGTCCGTAAGAATTATGATTTTTCGAAAAAAGCTTCTGAAAGCAGATTTTGATATTGATTTTCATTCAGACAACCATTTTTAGAACGAATCCAAAATTTCAGTCCATTCGGCGACATACAACCTGAGAAATTTTAACTTTATAAGTTCGAACCCAAGTCTTGAAATCGTGCCCGTAAGAATAATAATTTTTCCAGAAATGCTTCTATAAGCAGATTTTGATATTGATTTTTAATCAGACAACCATTTTTAGAACGAATCCAAAATTTCAGTCCATTCGGCGTCATAGAACCTGAGAAATCTACTTTGAAAGGTCGAACCCTAGTCTTAAAATCGTGTCCGTAAGGATTATGATTTTTACAAAAAATCTTCTGAAAGCAGATTTTGATATTGATTTTCATTCAGACAACCATTTTTAGAACGAATCCAAAATTTCCTTCCATTCGGCGACATACAACCTGAGAAATTTTAACTTTATAAGTTCGAACCCAAGTCTTGAATTCGTGCCCGTAAGAATAATAATTTTTCCAGAAATGCTTCTTAAAGCAGATTTTGATATTGATTTTTAATCAGACAACCATTTTTAGAACGAATCGAAAATTTCAGTCCATTCGGCGACATAGAACCTGAGAAAACTAATTTGAAAGGTCGAACCCAAGTCTTGAAATGGTGTCCGTAAGAATAATATTTTTTCCAGAAATGCTTCTTTAAGCAGATTTTCATAATGATTTTGATTCAGAAAATCATTTTCATTACGAATCCAAAATTTCTTTCCATTCGGCGCCAAAGTAGCTCTGAAAACTGCTTTGAAAGGTCGAACCCAAGTCTTAAAATCGTCTCCGTAAGAATAATGATTTTTCCAGAAATGCTTACTTAAGCAGATTTCGATATTGATTTTTAATCAGACAACTATTTTTAGAATAAATAGAACCTGAGAAAACGACTTTATAAGTTCGAACCCAAGTCTTGAAATCGTGCCCGTAGGAACAATATTTTTTATCAGAAATGCTTATTAAAGCAGATTTTGATATTGATTTTCTTTCAGAAAATAATTTTTAGTTCGAAACCAAAATTTCAGTCCATTCGGAGCCATAGAACCTGAGAAAACTACTTTGAAAGCTCGAACCCAAGTCTTAAAATCGTGTCCGTAAGAATAATGATTTTTCCGGAAATGCTTTTTTAAGCAGATTTTCATAATGATTTTGATTCAGACAATCATATTTAGAAAGAATCCAAAATTTCAGTCAATTCGGTGCAATAGAACCAGAGAAAGCCTCTTTATAAGTTCGAACCCAAGTCTTGAAATTGTGCGCGTAAGAATAATAATTTTTCCAGAAATGCTTCTTTAAGCAGATTTTCATATTGATTTTCCTTCAGAAAATCATTTTTAGTTCGAAACCAAAATTTCAGTTCATTCGGAGCCATAGAACCTGAGAAAACTACTTTGAAACCTCGAACCCAAGTCTTAAAATCGTGTCCGTAAGAATAATGATTTTTCCGGAAATGCTTTTTTAAGCAGATTTTCATAATGATTTTGATTCAGACAATCATATTTAGAAAGAATCCAAAATTTCAGTCAATTCGGTGCAATAGAACCAGAGAAAGCCTCTTTATAAGTTCGAACCCAAGTCTTGAAATTGTGCGCGTAAGAATAATAATTTTTCCAGAAATGCTTCTTTAAGCAGATTTTCATATTGATTTTGATTCAGAGAATCTCTTTTATTACAAATCCAAAATTTCAGTCCATTCGGAGCCATAGAACCTGAGAATACTAATTTGAAAGGTCGAACCCAAGTCTTAAAATCGTGTCCGTAAGAACTATGATTTTTCCAAAAAAACTTCTGAAAGCAGATTTTGATATTGATTTTTATTCAGACAACCATTTTTAGAACGAACCTGAGAAATTTTAACTTTATAAGTTCGAAAACAAGTCTTGAAATCGTGCCCGTAAGAATAATAATTTTTCCAGAAATGCTTCTTTAAGCAGATTTTGATATTGATTTTTAATCAGACAACCATTTTTAGAACGAATCCAAAATTTCAGTCCATTCGGCGACATAGAACCTTAGAAATCTACTTTGAAAGGTCGAACCCAAGTCTTAAAATCGTCTCCGTAAGAATAATGATTTTTCCAGAAATGCTTTTTTAAGCAGATTTTCATAATGATTTTGATTCAGACAATCATATTTAGAAAGAATCTAAAATTTCAGTCAATTCGGTGCAATAGAACCAGAGAAAGCCTCTTTATAAGTTCGAACCCAAGTCTTGAAATCGTGCCCGTAGGAACAATATTTTTTTTCAGAAATGCTTATTAAAGCAGATTTTCATATTGATTTTGATTCAGAGAATCTCTTTTATTACAAATCCAAAATTTCAGTCCATTCGGAGCCATAGAACCTGAGAATACTAATTTGAAAGGTCGAACCCAAGTCTTAAAATCGTGTCCGTAAGAACTATTATTTTTCCAAAAAAACTTCTGAAAGCAGATTTTGATATTGATATTTATTCAGACAACCATTTTTAGAACGAATCCAAAATTTCAGTCCATTCGGCGACATACAACCTGAGAAAGTTTAACTTTATAAGTTCGAACCCAAGTCTTGAAATCGTGCCCGTAAGAATAATAATTTTTCCAGAAATGCTTCTTTAGCAGATTTTCATAATGATTTTGATTCAGACAATCATTTTTAGTACGAATCCAAAATTTCAGTCCATTCGGCGCGATAGAACCTGAGAAAACTGCTTTGAAAGGTCTAACCCAAGTCTTAAAATCGTGTCCGTAAGAATTATGATTTTACGAAAAAAGCTTCTGACAGCAGATTTTGATATTGATTTTCATTCAGACAACCATTTTTAGAACGAATCCAAAATTTCAGTCCATTCGGCGACATACAACCTGAGAAATTTTAACTTTATAAGTTCGAAAACAAGTCTTGAAATCGTGCCCGTAAGAATAATAATTTTTCCAGAAATGCTTCTTTAAGCAGATTTTGATATTGATTTTTAATCAGACAACCATTTTTAGAACGAATCCAAAATTTCAGTACATTCGGCGACATAGAACCTTAGAAATCTACTTTGAAAGGTCGAACCCAAGTCTTAAAATCGTGTCCGTAAGAATTATGATTTTACGAAAAAAGCTTCTGAAAGCAGATTTTGATATTGATTTTCATTCAGACAACCATTTTTAGAACGAATCCAAAATTTCAGTCCATTCGGCGACATACAACCTGAGAAAATTTAACTTTATAAGTTCGAAAACAAGTCTTGAAATCGTGCCCGTAAGAATAATAATTTTTCCAGAAATGCTTCTTTAAGCAGATTTTGATATTGATTTTTAATCAGACAACCATTTTTAGAACGAATCCAAAATTTCAGTCCATTCGGCGACATAGAACCTTAGAAATCTACTTTGAAACCTCGAACCCAAGTCTTAAAATCGTGTCCGTAAGAATAATGATTTTTCCGGAAATGCTTTTTTAAGCAGATTTTCATAATGATTTTGATTCAGACAATCATATTTAGAAAGAATCCAAAATTTCAGTCAATTCGGTGCAATAGAACCAGAGAAAGCCTCTTTATAAGTTCGAACCCAAGTCTTGAAATTGTGCGCGTAAGAATAAAATTTTTTCCAGAAATGCTTCTTTAAGCAGATTTTCATATTGATTTTGATTCAGAGAATCTCTTTTATTACAAATCCAAAATTTCAGTCCATTCGGAGCCATAGAACCTGAGAAAACTACTTTGAAAGCTTGAACCCAAGTCTTAAAATCGTGTCCGTAAGAATAATGATTTTTCCAGAAATGCTTTTTTAAGCAGATTTTCATAATGATTTTGATTCAGACAATCATATTTAGAAAGAATCCAAAATTTCAGTCCATCCGGCGAAATAGAACCTAATAAAACTACTTTGAAAGGTCGAACCCAAGTCTTGAAATGGTGTCCGTAAGAATAATATTTTTTCCAGAAATACTTATTTAAGCAGATTTTCATAATGATTTTGATTCAGACAATCATTTTTATTACGAATCCAAAATTTCTTTCCATTCGGCGCCAAAGTAGCTCTGAAAACTGCTTTGAAAAGTCGAACCCAAGTCTTAAAATCGTCTCCGTAAGAATAATGATTTTTCCAGAAATGCTTCTTTAAGCAGATTTCGAAATTGATTTTTAATCAGACAACCATTTTTAGAATAATTAGAACCTGAGAAAACGACTTTAAAAGTTCGAATCCAAGTCTTGAAATCGTGCCCGTAGGAACAATATTTTTTTTCAGAAATGCTTATGAAAGCAGATTTTGATATTGATTTTCCTTCAGAAAATCATTTTTAGTACGAAACCAAAATTTCAGTCCATTCGGAGCCATAGAACCTGAGAAAACTACTTTGAAAGCTTGAACCCAAGTCTTAAAATCGTGTCCGTAAGAATAATGATTTTTCCGGAAATGCTTTTTTAAGCAGATTTTCATAATGATTTTGATTCAGACAATCATTTTTAGTACGAATCCAAAATTTCAGTCCATTCGGCTCGATAGAACCTGAGAAAACTGCTTTGAAAGGTCGAACCCAAGTCTTAAAATCGTGTCCGTAAGAATAATGATTTTTCCAGAAATGCTTTTTTAAGCAGATTTTCATAATGATTTTGATTCAGACAATCATATTTAGAAAGAATCCAAAATTTCAGTCAATTCGGTGCAATAGAACCAGAGAAAGCCTCTTTATAAGTTCGAACCCAAGTCTTGAAATTGTGCGCGTAAGAATAATAATTTTTCCAGAAATGCTTCTTTATGCAGATTTTCATATTGATTTTGATTCAGAGAATCTCTTTTATTACAAATCCAAAATTTCAGTCCATTCGGAGCCATAGAACCTGAGAATACTAATTTGAAAGGTCGAACCCAAGTCTTAAAATCGTGTCCGTAAGAATTATGATTTTTCCAAAAAAGCTTCTGAAAGCAGATTTTGATATTGATTTTCATTCAGACAACGATTTTTAGAACGAATCCAAAATTTCAGTCCATTCGGCGACATACAACCTGAGAAATTTTAACTTTATAAGTTCGAACCCAAGTCTTGAAATCGTGCCCGTAAGAATAATAATTTTTCCAGAAATGCTTCTTTAAGTAGATTTTGATATTGATTTTTAATCAGACAACCATTTTTAGAACGAATCCAAAATTTCAGTCCATTCGGCGACATAGAACCTGAGAAATCTACTTTGAAAGGTCGAACCCAAGTCTTAAAATCGTGTCCGTAAGGATTATGATTTTTCCAAAAAATCTTCTGAAAGCAGATTTTGATATTGATTTTCATTCAGACAACCATTTTTAGAACGAATCCAAAATTTCAGTCCATTCGGCGACATACAACCTCAGAAATTTTAACATTAAAAGTTCGAACCCATGTCTTGAAATCGTGCCCGTAAGAATAATAATTTTTCCAGAAATGCTTCTTTAAGCAGATTTTGATATTGATTTTTAATCAGAAAACCATTTTTAGAACGAATCGAAAATTTCAGTCCATTCGGCGACATTGAACCTGAGAAAACTACTTTGAAAGCTTGAACCCAAGTCTTAAAATCGTGTCCGTAAAAATAATGATTTTTCCGGAAATGCTTTTTTAAGCAGATTTTCATAATGATTTTGATTCAGACAATCATTTTTAGTACGAATCCAAAATTTCAGTCCATTCGGCGCGATAGAACCTGAGAAAACTGCTTTGAAAGGTCGAACCCAAGTCTTAAAATCGTGTCCGTAAGAATAATGATTTTTCCAGAAATGCTTTTTTAAGCAGATTTTCATAATGATTTTGATTCAGACAACCATTTTTAGAACGAATCCAAAATTTCAGTCCATTAGGCGACATACAACCTCAGAAATTTTAACTTTTAAAGTTCGAACCCAAGTCTTGAAATGGTGTCCGTAAGAATAATATTTTTTCCAGAAATGCTTACTTAAGCAGATTTTCATAATGATTTTGATTCAGACAATCATTTTTATTACGAATCCAAAATTTCTTTCCATTCGGCGCCAAAGTAGCTCTGAAAACTTCTTTGAAAGGTCGAACCCAAGTCTTAAAATCGTCTCCGTAAGAATAATGATTTTTCCAGAAATGCTTCTTTAAGCAGATTTCGATATTGATTTTTAATCAGACAACCATTTTTAGAATAATTAGAACCTGAGAAAACGACTTTATAAGTTCGAACCCAAGTCTTGAAATCGTGCCCGTAGGAACAATATTTTTTTTCAGAAATGCTTATTAAAGCAGATTTTGATATTGATTTTCCTTCAGAAAATCATTTTTAGTACGAAACCAAAATTTCAGTCCATTCGGAGCCATAGAACCTGAGAAAACTACTTTGAAAGCTTGAACCCAAGTCTTAAAATCGTGTCCATAAGAATAATGATTTTTCCATAAATGCTTTTTTAAGCAGATTTTCATAATGATTTTGATTCAGACAATCATATTTAGAAAGAATCCAAAATTTCAGTCAATTCGGTGCAATAGAACCAGAGAAAGCCTCTTTATAAGGTCGAACCCAAGTATTGAAATTGTGCGCGTAAGAATAAAATTTTTTCCAGAAATGCTTCTTTATGCAGATTTTCATATTGATTTTGATTCAGAAAATCTCTTTTATTAAAAATCCAAAATTTCAGTCCATTCGGAGCCATAGAACCTGAGAAATCTACTTTGAAAGGTCGAACCCAAGTCTTAAAATCGTGTCCGTAAGAATTATGATTTTTCGAAAAAAGCTTCTGAAAGCAGATTTTGATATTGATTTTCATTCAGACAACCATTTTTAGAACGAATCCAAAATTTCAGTCCATTCGGCGACATACAACCTGAGAAATTTTAACTTTATAAGTTCGAAAACAAGTCTTGAAATCGTGCCCGTAAGAATAATAATTTTTCCAGAAATGCTTCTTTAAGCAGATTTTGATATTGATTTTTAATCAGACAACCATTTTTAGAACGAATCCAAAATTTCAGTCCATTCGGCGACATAGAACCGTAGAAATCTACTTTGAAAGGTCGAACCCAAGTCTTAAAATCGTGTCCGTAAGAATTATGATTTTTCCAAAAAAGCTTCTGAAAGCAGATTTTGATATTGATTTTCCTTCAGAAAATCATTTTTAGTACGAAACCAAAATTTCAGTCCATTCGGAGCCATAGAACCTGAGAAAACTACTTTGAAAGCTTGAACCCAAGTCTTAAAATCGTGTCCGTAAGAATAATGATTTTTCCGGAAATGCTTTTTTAACCAGATTTTCATAATGATTTTGATTCAGACAATCATTTTTAGTACGAATCCGAAATTTCAGTCCATTCGGCGCGATAGAACCTGAGAAAACTGCTTTGAAAGGTCGAACCCAAGTCTTAAAATCGTGTCCGTAAGAATAATGATTTTTCCAGAAATGCTTTTTTAAGCAGATTTTCATAATGATTTTGATTCAGACAACCATTTTTAGAACGAATCCAAAATTTCAGTCCATTCGGCGACATACAACCTCAGAAATTTTAACTTTTAAAGTTCGAACCCAAGTCTTGAAATGGTGTCCGTAAGAATAATATTTTTTCCAGAAATGCTTACTTAAGCAAATTTTCAAAATGATTTTGATTCAGACAATCATTTTTATTACGAATCCAAAATTTCTTTCCATTCGGCGCCAAAGTAGCTCTGAAAACTTCTTTGAAAGGTCGAACCCAAGTCTTAAAATCGTCTCCGTAAGAATAATGATTTTTCCAGAAATGCTTCTTTAAGCAGATTTCGATATTGATTTTTAATCAGACAACCATTTTTAGAATAATTAGAACCTGAGAAAACGACTTTATAAGTTCGAACCCAAGTCTTGAAATCGTGCCCGTAGGAACAATATTTTTTTTCAGAAATGCTTATTAAAGCAGATTTTGATATTGATTTTCCTTCAGAAAATCATTTTTAGTACGAAACCAAAATTTCAGTCCATTCGGAGCCATAGAACCTGAGAAAACTACTTTGAAAGCTTGAACCCAAGTCTTAAAATCGTGTCCGTAAGAATAATGATTTTTCCATAAATGCTTTTTTAAGCAGATTTTCATAATGATTTTGATTCAGACAATCATATTTAGAAAGAATCCAAAATTTCAGTCAATTCGGTGCAATAGAACCAGAGAAAGCCTCTTTATAAGGTCGAACCCAAGTATTGAAATTGTGCGCGTAAGAATAAAATTTTTTCCAGAAATGCTTCTTTATGCAGATTTTCATATTGATTTTGATTCAGAAAATCTCTTTTATTAAAAATCCAAAATTTCAGTCCATTCGGAGCCATAGAACCTGAGAAATCTACTTTGAAAGGTCGAACCCAAGTCTTAAAATCGTGTCCGTAAGAATTATGATTTTTCGAAAAAAGCTTCTGAAAGCAGATTTTGATATTGATTTTCATTCAGGAAACCATTTTTAGAACGAATCCAAAATTTCAGTCCATTTGGCGACATACAACCTGAGAAATTTTAACTTTATAAGTTCGAACCCAAGTCTTGAAATCGTGCCCGTAAGAATAATAATTTTTCCAGAAATTCTTCTTTAAGCAGATTTTGATATTGATTTTTAATCAGACAACCATTTTTAGAACGAATCGAAAATTTCAGTCCATTCGGCGACATAGAACCTCATAAAACTACTTTGAAAGGTCGAACCCAAGTCTTGAAATGGTGTCCGTAAGAATAATATTTTTTCCAGAAATGCTTCTTTAAGCAGATTTTCATAATGATTTTGATTCAGACAATCATTTTTAATACGAATCCAAAATTTCTTTCCATTCGGCGCCAAAGTAGCTCTGAAAACTGCTTTGAAAGGTCGAACCCAAGTCTTAAAATCGTCTCCGTAAAAATAATGATTTTTCCAGAAATGCTTCTTTAAGCAGATTTCGATATTGATTTTTAATCAGACAACCATTTTTAGAATAAATAGAACCTGAGAAAACGACTTTATAAGTTCGAACCCAAGTCTTGAAATCGTGCCCGTAGGAACAATATTTTTTTTTCAGAAATGCTTATTAAAGCAGATTTTGATATTGATTTTCCTTCAGAAAATCCTTTTTAGTACGAAACCAAAATTTCAGTCCATTTGGAGCCATAAAACCTGAAAAAACTACTTTGAAAGCTCGAACCCAAGTCTTAAAATCGTGTCCGTAAGAATTATGATTTTTCCGGAAATGCTTTTTTAAGCAGATTTTCATAATGATTTTGATTCAAACAATCATTTTTAGTACGAATCAAAAATTTCAGTCCATTCGGCGCGATAGAACCTGAGAAAACTGCTTTGAAAGGTCTAACCCAAGTCTTAAAATCGTGTCCGTAAGAATTATGATTTTTCGAAAAAAGCTTCTGAAAGCAGATTTTTATATTGATTTTTATTCAGACAACCTTTTTAAGAACAAATCCAAAATTTCAGTCCATTCGGCGACATACAACCTGAGAAATTTTAACTTTATAAGTTCGAACCCAAGTCTTGAAATCGTGCCCGTAAGAATATTAATTTTTCCAGAAATGCTTCTTTAAGCAGATTTTCATAATGATTTTGATTCAGAAAATCATTTTTAGTACGAATCCAAAATTTCAGTCCATTCGGCGCGATAGAACCTGAGAAAACTTCTTTTAAAGGTGAAACCCAAGTCTTAAAATCGTGTCCGTAAGAATTATGCTTTTTCGAAAAAAGCTTCTGAAAGCAGATTTTGATATTGATTTTCATTCAGACAACCATTTTTACAACGAATCCAAAATTTCAGTCCATTCGGCGACATACAACCTGAGAAATTTTAACTTTATAAGTTCGAACCCAAGTCTTGAAATCGTGCCCGTAAGAATAATAATTTTTCCAGAAATGCTTCTTTAAGCAGATTTTGATATTGATTTTTAATCAGACAACCATTTTTAGAACGAATCCAAAATTTCAGTCCATTCGGCGTCATAGAACGTGAGAAATCTACTTTGAAAGGTCGAACCCAAGTCTTAAAATCGTGTCTGTAAGAATTATAATTTTTTCAAAAAAGCTTCTGAAAGCAGATTTTGATATTGATTTTCATTTAAACAACCCTTTTTAGAACGAATCCAAAATTTCAGTCCATTCGGCATCATAGAACGTGAGAAATCTACTTTGAAAGGTCGAACCCAAGTCTTAAAATCGTGTCTGTAAGAATTATGATTTTTCCAAAAAAGCTTCTGAAAGCAGATTTTGATATTGATTTTCATTTAGACAACCATTTTTAGAACGAATCCAAAATTTCAGTCCATTCGGCGACATACAACCTGAGAAATTTTAACTTTATAAGTTCGAACCCAAGTCTTGAATTCGTGCCCGTAAGAATAATAATTTTTCCAGAAATGCTTCTTTAAGCAGATTTCGATATTGATTTTTAATCAGACAACCATTTTTAGAATAATTAGAACCTGAGAAAACGACTTTATAAGTTCGAACCCAAGTCTTGAAATCGTGCCCGTAGGAACAATATTTTTTTTAGAAATGCTTATTAAAGCAGATTTTGATATTGATTTTCCTTCAGAAAATCATTTTTAGTACGAAACCAAAATTTCAGTCCATTCGGAGCCATAGAACCTGAGAAAACTACGTTGAAAGCTTGAACCCAAGTCTTAAAATCGTGTCCGTAAGAATAATGATTTTTCCGGAAATGCTTTTTAAAGCAGATTTTCAAAATGATTTTGATTCAGACAATCATTTTTAGTACGAATCCAAAATTTCAGTCCATTCGGCGCGATAGAACCTGAGAAAACTGCTTTGAAAAGTCGAACCCAAGTCTTAAAATCGTGTCCGTAAGAATAATGATTTTTCCAGAAATGCTTTTTTAAGCAGATTTTCATAATGATTTCGATTCAGACAATCATATTTAGAAAGAATCCAAAATTTCAGTCAATTCGGTGCAATAGAACAAGAGAAAGCCTCTTTATAAGTTCGAACCCAAGTCTTGAAATTGTGCGCGTAAGAATAATAATTTTTCCAGAAATGCTTCTATATGCAAATTTTCATATTGATTTTGATTCAGAAAATCTCTTTTATTACAAATCCAAAATTTCAGTCCATTCGGAGCCATAGAACCTGAGAAATCTACTTTGAAAGGTCGAACCCAAGTCTTAAAATCGTGTCCGTAAGAATTATGATTTTTCGAAAAAAGCTTCTGAAAGCAGATTTTGATATTGATTTTCATTCAGAAAACCATTTTTAGAACGAATCCAAAATTTCAGTCCATTCGGCGACATAGAACCTAATAAAACTACTTTGAAAGGTCGAACCCAAGTCTTGAAATGGTGTCCGTAAGAATAATATTTTTTCCAGAAATGCTTCTTTAAGCAGATTTTCATAATGATTTTGATTCAGACAATCATTTTTATTACGAATCCAAAATTTCTTTCCATTCGGCGCCAAAGTAGCTCTGAAAACTGCTTTGAAAGGTCGAACCCAAGTCTTAAAATCGTGTCCGTAAGAATTATGATTTTTCCAAAAAAGCTTCTGAAAGCAGATTTTGATATTGATTTTCCTTCAGAAAATCATTTTTAGTACGAAACCAAAATTTCAGTCCATTCGGAGCCATAGAACCTGAGAAAACTACTTTGAAAGCTTGAACCCAAGTCTTAAAATCGTGTCCGTAAGAATTATGATTTTTCCAAAAAAGCTTCTGAAAGCAGATTTTGATATTGATTTTCATTCAGACAACCATTTTTAGAACGAATCCAAAATTTCAGTCCATTCGGCGACATACAACCTGAGAAATTTTAACTTTATAAGTTCGAACCCAAGTCTTGAATTCGTGCCCGTAAGAATAATAATTTTTCCAGAAATGCTTCTTTAAGCAGATTTTGATATTGATTTTTAATCAGACAACCATTTTTAGAACGAATCGAAAATTTCAGTCCATTCGGCGACATAGAACCTGAGGAAACTAATTTGAAAGGTCGAACCCAAGTCTTGAAATGGTGTCCGTAAGAATAATATTTTTTCCAGAAATGCTTCTTTAAGCAGATTTTCATAATGATTTTGATTCAGACAATCATTTTCATTACGAATCCAAAATTTCTTTCCATTCGGCGCCAAAGTAGCTCAGAAAACTGCTTTGAAAGGTCGAACCCAAGTTTTAAAATCGTCTCCGTAAGAATAATGATTTTTCCAGAAATGCTTCCTTAAGCAGATTTCGATATTGATTTTTAATCAGACAACTATTTTTAGAATAAATAGAACCTGAGAAAACGACTTTATAAGTTCGAACCCAAGTCTTGAAATCGTGCCCGTAGGAACAATATTTTTTATCAGAAATGCTTATTAAAGCAGATTTTGATATTGATTTTCTTTCAGAAAATCATTTTTAGTTCGAAACCAAAATTTCAGTCCATTCGGAGCCATAGAACCTGAGAAAACTACTTTGAAAGCTCGAACCCAAGTCTTAAAATCGTGTCCGTAAGAATAATGATTTTTCCGGAAATGCTTTTTTAAGCAGATTTTCATAATGATTTTGATTCAGACAATCATATTTAGAAAGAATCCAAAATTTCAGTCAATTCGGTGCAATAGAACCAGAGAAAGCCTCTTTATAAGTTCGAACCCAAGTCTTGAAATTGTGCGCGTAAGAATAATAATTTTTCCAGAAATGCTTCTTTAAGCAGATTTTCATATTGATTTTGATTCAGAGAATGTCTTTTATTACAAATCCAAAATTTCAGTCCATTCGGAGCCATAGAACCTGAGAATACTAATTTGAAAGGTCGAACCCAAGTCTTAAAATCGTGTCCGTAAGAACTATGATTTTTCCAAAAAAGCTTCTGAAAGCAGATTTTGATATTGATTTTTATTCAGACAACCATTTTTAGAACGAATCCAAAATTTCAGTCCATTCGGCGACATACAACCTGAGAAATTTTAACTTTATAAGTTCGAACCCAAGTCTTGAAATCGTGCACGTAAGAATAATAATTTTTCCAGAAATGCTTCTTTAGCAGATTTTCATAATGATTTTGATTCAGACAATCATTTTTAGTACGAATCCAAAATTTCAGTCCATTCGGCGCGATAGAACCTGAGAAAACTGCTTTGAAAGGTCGAACCCAAGTCTTAAAATCGTGTCCGTAAGAATTATGATTTTACGAAAAAAGCTTCTGAAAGCAGATTTTGATATTGATTTTCATTCAGACAACCATTTTTAGAACGAATCCAAAATTTCAGTCCATTCGGCGACATACAACCTGAGAAATTTTAACTTTATAAGTTCGAAAAGAAGTCTTGAAATCGTGCCCGTAAGAATAATATTTTTTCCAGAAATGCTTCTTTAAGCAGATTTTTATATTGATTTTTAATCTGACAACCATTTTTAGAACGAATCCAAAATTTCAGTCCATTCGGCGACATAGAACCTTAGAAATCTACTTTGAAAGGTCGAACCCAAGTCTTAAAATCGTGTCCGTAAGAATTATGATTTTTCCAAAAAAGCTTCTGAAAGCAGATTTTGATATTGATTTTCATTCAGACAACCATTTTTAGAACGAATCCAAAATTTCAGTCCATTTGGCGACTTCCATCCTGAGAAATTTTAACTTTATAAGTTCGAACCCAAGTCTTGAAATCGTGCCCGTAAGAATAATAATTTTTCCAGAAATTCTTCTTTAAGCAGATTTTGATATTGATTTTTAATCAGACAACCATTTTTAGAACGAATCGAAAATTTCAGTCCATTCGGCGACATAGAACCTAATAAAACTACTTTGAAAGGTCGAACCCAAGTCTTAAAATGGTGTCCGTAAGAATAATATTTTTTCCAAAAATGCTTCTTTAAGCAGATTTTCATAATGATTTTGATTCAGACAATCATTTTTATTACGAATCCAAAATTTCTTTCCATTCGGCGCCAAAGAAGCTCTGAAAACTGCTTTGAAAGGTCGAACCAAAGTCTTAAAATCGTCTCCGTAAGAATAATGATTTTTCCAGAAATGCTTCTTTAAGCAGATTTCGATATTGATTTTTAATCAGACAACCATTTTTAGAATAAATAGAACCTGAGAAAACGACTTTATAAGTTCGAACCCAAGTCTTGAAATCGTGCCCGTAGGAACAATATTTTTTTTCAGAAATGCTTATTAAAGCAGATTTTGATATTGATTTTCCTTCAGAAAATCATTTTTAGTTCGAAACCAAAATTTCAGTCCATTCGGAGCCATAGAACCTGAGAAAACTACTTTGAAACCTCGAACCCAAGTCTTAAAATCGTGTCCGTAAGAATAATGATTTTTCCGGAAATGCTTTTTTAAGCAGATTTTCATAATGATTTTGATTCAGACAATCATATTTAGAAAGAATCCAAAATTTCAGTCAATTCGGTGCAATAGAACCAGAGAAAGCCTCTTTATAAGTTCGAACCCAAGTCTTGAAATTGTGCGCGTTAGAATAATAATTTTTCCAGAAATGCTTCTTTATGCAGATTTTCATATTGATTTTGATTCAGAAAATCTCTTGTATTTCAAATCCAAAATTTCAGTCCATTCGGCGACATAGAACCTGAGAAATCTACTTTGAAAGGTCGAACCCAAGTCTTAAAATCGTGTCCGTAAGAATTATGATTTTTCCAAAAAATCTTCTGAAAGCAGATTTTGATATTGATTTTCATTCAGACAACCATTTTTAGAACGAATCCAAAATTTCAGTCCATTTGGCGACTTCCATCCTGAGAAATTTTAACTTTATAAGTTCGAACCCAAGTCTTGAAATCGTGCCCGTAAGAATAATAATTTTTCCAGAAATTCTTCTTTAAGCAGATTTTGATATTGATTTTTAATCAGACAACCATTTTTAGAACGAATCGAAAATTTCAGTCCATTCGGCGACATAGAACCTAATAAAACTACTTTGAAAGGTCGAACCCAAGTCTTAAAATGGTGTCCGTAAGAATAATATTTTTTCCAGAAATGCTTCTTTAAGCAGATTTTCATAATGATTTTGATTCAGTCAATCATTTTTATTACGAATCCAAAATTTCTTTCCATTCGGCGCCAAAGAAGCTCTGAAAACTGCTTTGAAAGGTCGAACCAAAGTCTTAAAATCGTCTCCGTAAGAATAATGATTTTTCCAGAAATGCTTCTTTAAGCAGATTTCGATATTGATTTTTAATCAGACAACCATTTTTAAAATAAATAGAACCTGAGAAAACGACTTTATAAGTTCGAACCCAAGTCTTGAAATCGTGCCCGTAGGAACAATATTTTTTTTCGAAATGCTTATTAAAGCAGATTTTGATATTGATTTTCCTTCAGAAAATCATTTTTAGTTCGAAACCAAAATTTCAGTCCATTCGGAGCCATAGAACCTGAGAAAACTACTTTGAAACCTCGAACCCAAGTCTTAAAATCGTGTCCGTAAGAATAATGATTTTTCCGGAAATGCTTTTTTAAGCAGATTTTCATAATGATTTTGATTCAGACAATCATTTTTAGTACGAATCCAAAATTTCAGTCCATTCGGCGCGATAGAAACTGAGAAAACTGCTTTGAAAGGTCGAACCCAAGTCTTAAAATCGTGTCCGTAAGAATAATGATTTTTCCAGAAATGCTTTTTTAAGCAGATTTTCATAATGATTTTGATTCAGACAATCATATTTAGAAAGAATCCAAAATTTCAGTCAATTCGGTGCAATAGAACCAGAGAAAGCCTCTTTATAAGTTCGAACCCAAGTCTTGAAATTGTGCGCGTAAGAATAATAATTTTTCCAGAAATGCTTCTTTATGCAGATTTTCATATTGATTTTGATTCAGAAAATCTCTTGTATTTCAAATCCAAAATTTCAGTCCATTCGGAGCCATAGAACCTAAGAAATCTACTTTGAAAGGTCGAACCCAAGTCTTAAAATCGTGTCCGTAAGAATTATGATTTTTCGAAAAAAGCTTCTGAAAGCAGATTTTGATATTGATTTTCATTCAGACAACCATTTTTAGAACGAATCCAAAATTTCAGTCCATTCGGCGACATAAAACCTGAGAAATTTTAACTTTATAAGTTCGAAAACACTCTTGAAATCGTGCCCGTAAGAATAATAATTTTTCCAGAAATGCTTCTTTAAGCAGATTTTGATATTGATTTTCATTCAGACAACCATTTTTAGAACGAATCCAAAATTTCAGTCCATTCGGCGACATACAACCTGAGAAATTTTAACTTTATAAGTTCGAACCCAAGTCTTGAAATCGTGCCCGTAAGAATAATAATTTTTCCAGAAATGCTTCTTTAAGCAGATTTTGATATTGATTTTTAATCAGACAACCATTTTTAGTTCGAAACCAAAATTTCAGTCCATTCGGAGCCATAGAACCTAATAAAACTACTTTGAAAGGTCGAACCCAAGTCTTGAAATGGTGTCCGTAAGAATAATATTTTTTCCAGAAATGCTTCTTTAAGCAGATTTTAATAATGATTTTGATTCAGACAATAATTTTTATTACGAATCCAAAATTTCTTTCCATTCGGCGCCAAAGTAGCTCTGAAAACTGCTTTGAAAGGTCGAACCAAAGTCTTAAAATCGTCTCCGTAAGAATAATGATTTTTCCAAAAATGCTTCTTTAAGCAGATTTCGATATTGATTTTTAATCAGACAACCATTTTTAGAATAAATAGAACCTGAGAAAACGACTTTATAAGTTCGAACCCAAGTCTTGAAATCGTGCCCGTAGGAACAATATTTTTTTTCAGAAATGCTTATTAAAGCAGATTTTGATATTGATTTTCCTTCAGAAAATCATTTTTAGTACGAAACCAAAATTTCAGTCCATTCGGAGCCATAGAACCTGAAAAAACTACTTTGAAAGCTCGAACCCAAGTCTTAAAATCGTGTCCGTAAGAATTATGATTTTTCCGGAAATGCTTTTTTAAGCAGATTTTCATAATGATTTTGATTCAAACAATCATTTTTAGTACGAATCCAAAATTTCAGTCCATTCGGCGCCATAGAACCTGAGAAAACTGCTTTGAAAGGTCGAACCCAAGTCTTAAAATCGTGTCCGTAAGAATTATGATTTTTCCAAAAAAGCTTCTGAAAGCAGATTTTGATATTGATTTTCATTCAGACAACCATTTTTAGAACGAATCCAAAATTTCAGTCCATTCGGCGACATACAACCTGAGAAATTTTAACTTTATAAGTTCGAACCCAAGTCTTGAATTCGTGCCCGTAAGAATAATAGTTTTTCCAGAAATGCTTCTTTAAGCAGATTTTGATATTGATTTTTAATCAGACAACCATTTTTAGAATGAATCGAAAATTTCAGTCCATTCGGCGACATAGAACCTGAGAAAACTAATTTGAAAGGTCGAACCCAAGTCTTGAAATGGTGTCCGTAAGAATAATATTTTTTCCAGAAATGCTTCTTTAAGCAGATTTTCATAATGATTTTGATTCAGACAATCATTTTCATTACGAATCCAAAATTTCTTTCCATTCGGCGCCAAAGTAGCTCTGAAAACTGCTTTGAAAGGTCGAACCCAAGTCTTAAAATCGTCTCCGTAAGAATAATGATTTTTCCAGAAATGCTTCCTTAAGCAGATTTCGATATTGATTTTTAATCAGACAACTATTTTTAGAATAAATAGAACCTGAGAAAACGACTTTATAAGTTCGAACCCAAGTCTTGAAATCGTGCCCGTAGGAACAATATTTTTTATCAGAAATGCTTATTAAAGCAGATTTTGATATTGATTTTCCTTCAGAAAATCATTTTTAGTTCGAAACCAAAATTTCAGTCCATTCGGAGCCATAGAACCTAAGAAAACTACTTTGAAACCTCGAACCCAAGTCTTAAAATCGTGTCCGTAAGAATAATGATTTTTCCGGAAATGCTTTTTTAAGCAGATTTTCATAATGATGTTGATTCAAACAATCATTTTTAGTACGAATCCAAAATTTCAGTCCATTCGGCGACATACAACCTGAGAAATTTTAACTTTATAAGTTCGAACCCAAGTCTTGAATTCGTGCCCGTAAGAATAATAATTTTTCCAGAAATGCTTCTTTAAGCAGATTTTGATATTGATTTTTAATCAGACAACCATTTTTAGAACGAATCGAAAATTTCAGTCCATTCGGCGACATAGAACCTGAGAAAACTAATTTGAAAGGTCGAACCCATGTCTTGAAATGGTGTCCGTAAGAATAATATTTTTTCCAGAAATGCTTCTTTAAGCAGATTTTCATAATGATTTTGATTCAGACAATCATTTTCATTACGAATCCAAAATTTCTTTCCATTCGGCGCCAAAGTAGCTCTGAAAACTGCTTTGAAAGGTCGAACCCAAGTCTTAAAATCGTCTCCGTAAGAATAATGATTTTTCCAGAAATGCTTCCTTAAGCAGATTTCGATATTGATTTTTAATCAGACAACTATTTTTAGAATAAATAGAACCTGAGAAAACGACTTTATAAGTTCGAACCCAAGTCTTGAAATCGTGCCCGTAGGAACAATATTTTTTATCAGAAATGCTTATTAAAGCAGATTTTGATATTGATTTTCCTTCAGAAAATCATTTTTAGTTCGAAACCAAAATTTCAGTCCATTCGGAGCCATAGAACCTGAGAAAACTACTTTGAAACCTCGAACCCAAGTCTTAAAATCGTGTCCGTAAGAATAATGATTTTTCCGGAAATGCTTTTTTAAGCAGATTTTCATAATGATTTTGATTCATACAATCATATTTAGAAAGAATCTAAAATTTCAGTCAATTCGGTGCAATAGAACCAGAGAAAGCCTCTTTATAAGTTCGAACCCAAGTCTTAAAATTGTGCGCGTAAGAATAATAATTTTTCCAGAAATGCTTCTTTAAGCAGATTTTCATATTGATTTTGATTCAGAGAATCTCTTTTATTACAAATCCAAAATTTCAGTCCATTCGGAGCCATAGAACCTGAGAATACTAATTTGAAAGGTCGAACCCAAGTCTTAAAATCGTGTCCGTAAGAATTATGATTTTTCCGGAAATGCTTTTTTAAGCAGATTTTCATAATGATTTTGATTCAAACAATCATTTTTAGTACGAATCCAAAATTTCAGTCCATTCGGCGCGATAGAACCTGAGAAAACTGCTTTGAAAGGTCGAACCCAAGTCTTAAAATCGTGTCCGTAAGAATTATGATTTTTCCAAAAAAGCTTCTGAAAGCAGATTTTGATATTGATTTTCATTCAGACAACCATTTTTAGAACGAATCGAAAATTTCAGTCCATCCGGCGACATAGAACCTAATAAAACTACTTTGAAAGGTCGAACCCAAGTCTTGAAATGGTGTCCGTAAGAATAATATTTTTTCCAGAAATGCTTCTTTAAGCAGATTTTCATAATGATTTTGATTCAAACAATCATTTTTAGTACGAATCCAAAATTTCAGTCCATTCGGCGCGATAGAACCTGAGAAAACTGCTTTGAAAGGTCGAACCCAAGTCTTAAAATCGTGTCCGTAAGAATTATGATTTTTCCAAAAAAGCTTCTGAAAGCAGATTTTGATATTGATTTTGATTCAGACAATCACATTTAGAAAGAATCCAAAATTTCAGTCAATTCGGTGCAATAGAACCAAAGAAAGCCTCTTTATAAGTTCGAACCCAAGTCTTGAAATTGTGCGCGTAAGAATAATAATTTTTCCAGAAATGCTTTTTTAAGCAGATTTTCATAATGATTTTGATTCAGACAATCATTTTTAGTACGAATCCAAAATTTCAGTCCATTCGGCGCGATAGAAACTGAGAAAACTGCTTTGAAAGGTCGAACCCAAGTCTTAAAATCGTGTCCGTAAGAATAATGATTTTTCCAGAAATGCTTTTTTAACCAGATTTTCATAATGATTTTGATTCAGACAATCATATTTAGAAAGAATCCAAAATTTCAGTCAATTCGGTGCAATAGAACCAGAGAAAGCCTCTTTATAAGTTCGAACCCAAGTCTTGAAATTGTGCGCGTAAGAATAATAATTTTTCCAGAAATGCTTCTTTATGCAGATTTTCATATTGATTTTGATTCAGAAAATCTCTTTTATTACAAATCCAAAATTTCAGTCCATTCGGAGCCATAGAACCTAAGAAATCTACTTTGAAAGGTCGAACCCAAGTCTTAAAATCGTGTCCGTAAGAATTATGATTTTTCGAAAAAAGCTTCTGAAAGCAGATTTTGATATTGATTTTCATTCAGACAACCATTTTTAGAACGAATCCAAAATTTCAGTCCATTCGGCGACATACAACCTGAGAAATTTTAACTTTATAAGTTCGAAAACAAGTCTTGAAATCGTGCCCGTAAGAATAATAATTTTTCCAGAAATGCTTCTTTAAGCAGATTTTGATATTGATTTTCATTCAGACAACCATTTTTAGAACGAATCCAAAATTTCAGTCCATTCGGCGACATACAACCTGAGAAATTTTAACTTTATAAGTTCGAACCCAAGTCTTGAAATCGTGCCCGTAAGAATAATAATTTTTCCAGAAATGCTTCTTTAAGCAGATTTTGATATTGATTTTTAATCAGACAACCATTTTTAGAACGAATCGAAAATTTCAGTCCATCCGGCGACATAGAACCTAATAAAACTACTTTGAAAGGTCGAACCCAAGTCTTGAAATGGTGTCCGTAAGAATAATATTTTTTCCAGAAATGCTTCTTTAAGCAGATTTTAATAATGATTTTGATTCAGACAATCATTTTTATTACGAATCCAAAATTTCTTTCCATTCGGCGCCAAAGTAGCTCTGAAAACTGCTTTGAAAGGTCGAACCAAAGTCTTAAAATCGTCTCCGTAAGAAAAATGATTTTTCCAGAAATGCTTCTTTAAGCAGATTTCGATATTGATTTTTAATCAGACAACCATTTTTAGAATAAATAGAACCTGAGAAAACGACTTTATAAGTTCGAACCCAAGTCTTGAAATCGTGCCCGTAGGAACAATATTTTTTATCAGAAATGCTTATTAAAGCAGATTTTTGGTATTGATTTTCCTTCAGAAAATCATTTTTAGTACGAAACCAAAATTTCAGTCCATTCGGAGCCATAGAACCTGAAAAAACTACTTTGAAAGCTCGAACCCAAGTCTTAAAATCGTGTCCGTAAGAATTATGATTTTTCCGGAAATGCTTTTTTAAGCAGATTTTCATAATGATTTTGATTCAAACAATCATTTTTAGTACGAATCCAAAATTTCAGTCCATTCGGCGCGATAGAACCTGAGAAAACTGCTTTGAAAGGTCGAACACAAGTCTTAAAATCGTGTCCGTAAGAATTATGATTTTTCCAAAAAAGCTTCTGAAAGCAGATTTTGATATTGATTTTCATTCAGACAACCATTTTTAGAACGAATCCAAAATTTCAGTCCATTCGGCGACATACAACCTGAGAAATTTTAACTTTATAAGTTCGAACCCAAGTCTTGAATTCGTGCCCGTAAGAATAATAATTTTTCCAGAAATGCTTCTTTAAGCAGATTTTGATATTGATTTTTAATCAGACAACCATTTTTAGAACGAATCGAAAATTTCAGTCCATTCGGCGACATAGAACCTGAGAAAACTAATTTGAAAGGTCGAACCCAAGTCTTGAAATGGTGTCCGTAAGAATAATATTTTTTCGAGAAATGCTTCTTTAAGCAGATTTTCATAATGATTTTGATTCAGACAATCATTTTCATTACGAATCCAAAATTTCTTTCCATTTGGCGCCAAAGTAGCTCTGAAAACTGCTTTGAAAGGTCGAACCCAAGTCTTAAAATCGTCTCCGTAAGAATAATGATTTTTCCAGAAATGCTTCCTTAAGCAGATTTCGATATTGATTTTTAATCAGACAACTATTTTTAGAATAAATAGAACCTGAGAAAACGACTTTATAAGTTCGAACCCAAGTCTTGAAATCGTGCCCGTAGGAACAATATTTTTTATCAGAAATGCTTATTAAAGCAGATTTTGATATTGATTTTCCTTCAGAAAATCATTTTTAGTTCGAAACCAAAATTTCAGTCCATTCGGAGCCATAGAACCTGAGAAAACTACTTTGAAACCTCGAACCCAAGTCTTAAAATCGTGTCCGTAAGAATAATGATTTTTCCGGAAATGCTTTTTTAAGCAGATTTTCATAATGATTTTGATTCACACAATCATATTTAGAAAGAATCGAAAATTTCAGTCAATTCGGTGCAATAGAACCAGAGAAAGCCTCTTTATAAGTTCGAACCCAAGTCTTAAAATTGTGCGCGTAAGAATAATAATTTTTCCAGAAATGCTTCTTTAAGCAGATTTTCATATTGATTTTGATTCAGAGAATCTCTTTTATTACAAATCCAAAATTTCAGTCCATTCGGAGCCATAGAACCTGAGAATACTAATTTGAAAGGTCGAACCCAAGTCTTAAAATCGTGTCCGTAAGAATTATGATTTTTCCGGAAATGCTTTTTTAAGCAGATTTTCATAATGATTTTGATTCAAACAATCATTTTTAGTACGAATCCAAAATTTCAGTCCATTCGGCGCGATAGAACCTGAGAAAACTGCTTTGAAAGGTCGAACCCAAGTCTTAAAATCGTGTCCGTAAGAATTATGATTTTTCCAAAAAAGCTTCTGAAAGCAGATTTTGATATTGATTTTCATTCAGACAACCATTTTTAGAACGAATCGAAAATTTCAGTCCATCCGGCGACATAGAACCTAATAAAACTACTTTGAAAGGTCGAACCCAAGTCTTGAAATGGTGTCCGTAAGAATACTATTTTTTCCAGAAATGCTTCTTTAAGCAGATTTTCATAATGATTTTGATTCAAACAATCATTTTTAGTACGAATCCAAAATTTCAGTCCATTCGGCGCGATAGAACCTGAGAAAACTGCTTTGAAAGGTCGAACCCAAGTCTTAAAATCGTGTCCGTAAGAATTATGATTTTTCCAAAAAAGCTTCTGAAAGCAGATTTTGATATTGATTTTGATTCAGACAATCACATTTAGAAAGAATCCAAAATTTCAGTCAATTCGGTGCAATAGAACCAAAGAAAGCCTCTTTATAAGTTCGAACCCAAGTCTTGAAATTGTGCGCGTAAGAATAATAATTTTTCCAGAAATGCTTTTTTAAGCAGATTTTCATAATGATTTTGATTCAGACAATCATTTTTAGTACGAATCCAAAATTTCAGTCCATTTGGCGCGATAGAAACTGAGAAAACTGCTTTGAAAGGTCGAACCCAAGTCTTAAAATCGTGTCCGTAAGAATAATGATTTTTCCAGAAATGCTTTTTTAACCAGATTTTCATAATGATTTTGATTCAGACAATCATATTTAGAAAGAATCCAAAATTTCAGTCAATTCGGTGCAATAGAACCAGAGAAAGCCTCTTTATAAGTTCGAACCCAAGTCTTGAAATTGTGCGCGTAAGAATAATAATTTTTCCAGAAATGCTTCTTTATGCAGATTTTCATATTGATTTTGATTCAGAAAATCTCTTTTATTACAAATCCAAAATTTCAGTCCATTCGGAGCCATAGAACCTAAGAAATCTACTTTGAAAGGTCGAACCCAAGTCTTAAAATCGTGTCCGTAAGAATTATGATTTTTCGAAAAAAGCTTCTGAAAGCAGATTTTGATATTGATTTTCATTCAGACAACCATTTTTAGAACGAATCCAAAATTTCAGTCCATTCGGCGACATACAACCTGAGAAATTTTAACTTTATAAGTTCGAAAACAAGTCTTGAAATCGTGCCCGTAAGAATAATAATTTTTCCAGAAATGCTTCTTTAAGCAGATTTTGATATTGATTTTCATTCAGACAACCATTTTTAGAACGAATCCAAAATTTCAGTCCATTCGGCGACATACAACCTGAGAAATTTTAACTTTATAAGTTCGAACCCAAGTCTTGAAATCGTGCCCGTAAGAATAATAATTTTTCCAGAAATGCTTCTTTAAGCAGATTTTGATATTGATTTTTAATCAGACAACCATTTTTAGAACGAATCGAAAATTTCAGTCCATCCGGCGACATAGAACCTAATAAAACTACTTTGAAAGGTCGAACCCAAGTCTTGAAATGGTGTCCGTAAGGATAATATTTTTTCCAGAAATGCTTCTTTAAGCAGATTTTAATAATGATTTTGATTCAGACAATCATTTTTATTACGAATCCAAAATTTCTTTCCATTCGGCGCCAAAGTAGCTCTGAAAACTGCTTTGAAAGGTCGAACCAAAGTCTTAAAATCGTCTCCGTAAGAAAAATGATTTTTCCAGAAATGCTTCTTTAAGCAGATTTCGATATTGATTTTTAATCAGACAACCATTTTTAGAATAAATAGAACCTGAGAAAACGACTTTATAAGTTCGAACCCAAGTCTTGAAATCGTGCCCGTAGGAACAATATTTTTTTTCAGAAATGCTTATTAAAGCAGATTTTTGGTATTGATTTTCCTTCAGAAAATCATTTTTAGTACGAAACCAAAATTTCAGTCCATTCGGAGCCATAGAACCTGAAAAAACTACTTTGAAAGCTCGAACCCAAGTCTTAAAATCGTGTCCGTAAGAATTATGATTTTTCCGGAAATGCTTTTTTAAGCAGATTTTCATAATGATTTTGATTCAAACAATCATTTTTAGTACGAATCCAAAATTTCAGTCCATTCGGCGCGATAGAACCTGAGAAAACTGCTTTGAAAGGTCGAACACAAGTCTTAAAATCGTGTCCGTAAGAATTATGATTTTTCCAAAAAAGCTTCTGAAAGCAGATTTTGATATTGATTTTCATTCAGACAACCATTTTTAGAACGAATCCAAAATTTCAGTCCATTCGGCGACATACAACCTGAGAAATTTTAACTTTATAAGTTCGAACCCAAGTCTTGAATTCGTGCCCGTAAGAATAATAATTTTTCCAGAAATGCTTCTTTAAGCAGATTTTGATATTGATTTTTAATCAGACAACCATTTTTAGAACGAATCGAAAATTTCAGTCCATTCGGCGACATAGAACCTGAGAAAACTAATTTGAAAGGTCGAACCCAAGTCTTGAAATGGTGTCCGTAAGAATAATATTTTTTCGAGAAATGCTTCTTTAAGCAGATTTTCATAATGATTTTGATTCAGACAATCATTTTCATTACGAATCCAAAATTTCTTTCCATTTGGCGCCAAAGTAGCTCTGAAAACTGCTTTGAAAGGTCGAACCCAAGTCTTAAAATCGTCTCCGTAAGAATAATGATTTTTCCAGAAATGCTTCCTTAAGCAGATTTCGATATTGATTTTTAATCAGACAACTATTTTTAGAATAAATAGAACCTGAGAAAACGACTTTATAAGTTCGAACCCAAGTCTTGAAATCGTGCCCGTAGGAACAATATTTTTTATCAGAAATGCTTATTAAAGCAGATTTTGATATTGATTTTCCTTCAGAAAATCATTTTTAGTTCGAAACCAAAATTTCAGTCCATTCGGAGCCATAGAACCTGAGAAAACTACTTTGAAACCTCGAACCCAAGTCTTAAAATCGTGTCCGTAAGAATAATGATTTTTCCGGAAATGCTTTTTTAAGCAGATTTTCATAATGATTTTGATTCAGACAATCATATTTAGAAAGAATCGAAAATTTCAGTCAATTCGGTGCAATAGAACCAGAGAAAGCCTCTTTATAAGTTCGAACCCAAGTCTTGAAATTGTGCGCGTAAGAATAATAATTTTTCCAGAAATGCTTCTTTAAGCAGATTTTCATATTGATTTTGATTCAGAGAATCTCTTTTATTACAAATCCAAAATTTCAGTCCATTCGGAGCCATAGAACCTGAGAATACTAATTTGAAAGGTCGAACTCAAGTCTTAAAATTGTGTCCGTAAGAATTATGATTTTTCCGGAAATGCTTTTTTAAGCAGATTTTCATAATGATTTTGATTCAAACAATCATTTTTAGTACGAATCCAAAATTTCAGTCCATTCGGCGCGATAGAACCTGAGAAAACTGCTTTGAAAGGTCGAACCCAAGTCTTAACCGTAAGAACCGTAAGAATTATGATTTTTCCAAAAAAGCTTCTGAAAGCAGATTTTGATATTGATTTTCATTCAGACAACCATTTTTAGAACGAATCGAAAATTTCAGTCCATCCGGCGACATAGAACCTAATAAAACTACTTTGAAAGGTCGAACCCAAGTCTTGAAATGGTGTCCGTAAGAATAATATTTTTTCCAGAAATACTTCTTTGAGCAGATTTTCATAATGATTTTGATTCAAACAATCATTTTAAGTACGAATCCAAAATTTCAGTCCATTCGGCGCGATAGAACCTGAGAAAACTGCTTTGAAAGGTCGAACCCAAGTCTTAAAATCGTGTCCGTAAGAATTATGATTTTTCGAAAAAAGCTTCTGAAAGCAGATTTTGATATTGATTTTCATTCAGACAACCATTTTTAGAACGAATCGAAAATTTCAGTCCATCCGGCGACATAGAACCTAATAAAACTACTTTGAAAGGTCGAACCCAAGTCTTGAAATGGTGTCCGTAAGAATAATATTTTTTCCAGAAATACTTCTTTGAGCAGATTTTCATAATGATTTTGATTCAAACAATCATTTTAAGTACGAATCCAAAATTTCAGTCCATTCGGCGCGATAGAACCTGAGAAAACTGCTTTGAAAGGTCGAACCCAAGTCTTAAAATCGTGTCCGTAAGAATTATGATTTTTCGAAAAAAGCTTCTGAAAGCAGATTTTGATATTGATTTTGATTCAGACAATCATATTTAGAAAGAATCCAAAATTTCAGTCAATTCGGTGCAATAGAACCAGAGAAAGCCTCTTTATAAGTTCGAACCCAAGTCTTGAAATTGTGCGCGTAAGAATAATAATTTTTCCAGAAATGCTTCTTTATGCAGATTTTCATATTGATTTTGATTCAGAAAATCTCTTTTATTACAAATCCAAAATTTCAGTCCATTCGGAGCCATAGAACCTAAGAAATCTACTTTGAAAGGTCGAACCCAAGTCTTAAAATCGTGTCCGTAAGAATTATGATTTTTCGAAAAAAGCTTCTGAAAGCAGATTTTGATATTGATTTTCATTCAGACAACCATTTTTAGAACGAATCCAAAATTTCAGTCCATTCGGCGACATACAACCTGAGAAATTTTAACTTTATAAGTTCGAAAACAAGTCTTGAAATCGTGCCCGTAAGAATAATAATTTTTCCAGAAATGCTTCTTTAAGCAGATTTTGATATTGATTTTCATTCAGACAACCATTTTTAGAACGAATCCAAAATTTCAGTCCATTCGGCGACATACAACCTGAGAAATTTTAACTTTATAAGTTCGAACCCAAGTCTTGAAATCGTGCCCGTAAGAATAATAATTTTTCCAGAAATGCTTCTTTAAGCAGATTTTGATATTGATTTTGATTCAGACAATCATTTTTATTACGAATCCAAAATTTCTTTCCATTCGGCGCCAAAGAAGCTCTGAAAACTGCTTTGAAAGGTCGAACCAAAGTCTTAAAATCGTCTCCGTAAGAATAATGATTTTTCCAGAAATGCTTCTTTAAGCAGATTTCGATATTGATTTTTAATCAGACAACCATTTTTAGAATAAATAGAACCTGAGAAAACGACTTTATAAGTTCGAACCCAAGTCTTGAAATCGTGCCCGTAGGAACAATATTTTTTTTCAGAAATGCTTATTAAAGCAGATTTTGATATTGATTTTCTTTCAGAAAATCATTTTTAGTACGAAACCAAAATTTCAGTCCCTTCGGCGCGATAGAACCTGAGAAAACTGCTTTGAAAGGTCGAACCCAAGTCTTAAAATCGTGTCCGTAAGAATTATGATTTTTCCAAAAAAGCTTCTGAAAGCAGATTTTGATATTGATTTTCATTCAGACAACCATTTTTAGAACGAATCCAAAATTTCAGTCCATTCGGCGACATACAACCTGAGAAATTTTATTTTTATAAGTTCGAACCCAAGTCTTGAATTTGTGCCCGTAAGAATAATAATTTTTCCAGAAATGCTTCTTTAAGCAGATTTTGATATTGATTTTTAATCAGACAACCATTTTTAGAACGAATCGAAAATTTCAGTCCATTCGGCGACATAGAACCTGAGAAAACTAATTTGAAAGGTCGAACCCAAGTCTTGAAATGGTGTCCGTAAGAATAATATTTTTTCCAGAAATGCTTCTTTAAGCAGATTTTCATAATGATTTTGATTCAGACAATCATTTTCATTACGAATCCATAATTTCTTTCCATTCGGCGCCAAAGTAGCTCTGAAAACTGCTTTGAAAGGTCGAACCCAAGTCTTAAAATCGTCTCCGTAAGAATAATGATTTTTCCAGAAAAGCTTCCTTAAGCAGAATTCGATATTGATTTTTAATCAGACAACTATTTTTAGAATAAATAGAACCTGAGAAAACGACTTTATAAGTTCGAACCCAAGTCTTGAAATCGTGCCCGTAGGAACAATATTTTTTATCAGAAATGCTTATTAAAGCAGATTTTGATATTGATTTTCCTTCAGAAAATCATTTTTAGTTCGAAACCAAAATTTCAGTCCATTCGGAGCCATAGAACCTGAGAAAACTACTTTGAAACCTCGAACCCAAGTCTTAAAATCGTGTCCGTAAGAATAATGATTTTTCCGGAAATGCTTTTTTAAGCAGATTTTCATAATGATTTTGATTCAGACAATCATATTTAGAAAGAATCCAAAATTTCAGTCAATTCGGTGCAATAGAACCAGAGAAAGCCTCTTTATAAGTTCGAACCCAAGTCTTGAAATTGTGCGCGTAAGAATAATAATTTTTCCAGAAATGCTTCTTTAAGCAGATTTTCATATTGATTTTGATTCAGAGAATCTCTTTTATTACAAATCCAAAATTTCAGTCCATTCGGAGCCATAGAACCTGAGAATACTAATTTGAAAGGTCGAACCCAAGTCTTAAAATCGTGTCCGTAAGAACTATGATTTTTCCAAAAAAGCTTCTGAAAGCAGATTTTGATATTGATTTTTATTCAGACAACCATTTTTAGAACGAATCCAAAATTTCAGTCCATTCGGCGACATAGAACCTGAGAAATTTTAACTTTATAAGTTCGAACCCAAGTCTTGAAATCGTGCCCGTAAGAATAATAATTTTTCCAGAAATGCTTCTTTAGCAGATTTTCATAATGATTTTGATTCAGACAATCATTTTTAGTACGAATCCAAAATTTCAGTCCATTCGGCGCGATAGAACCTGAGAAAACTGCTTTGAAAGGTCGAACCCAAGTCTTGAAATGGTGTCCTTAAGAATAATATTTTTTCCAGAAATGCTTATTTAAGCAGATTTTCGTAATGATTTTGATTCAGACAATCATTTTTATTACGAATCCAAAATTTTTTTCCATTTGGCGCCAAAGTAGCTCTGAAAACTGCTTTGAAAGGTCGAACCCAAGTCTTAAAATCGTCTCCGTAAGAATAATGATTTTTCCAGAAATGCTTCTTTAAGCAGATTTCGATATTGATTTTTAATCAGACAACCATTTTTAGAATAATAAGAACCTGAGAAAACGACTTTATAAGTTCGAACCCAAGTCTTGAAATCGTGCCCGTAGGAACAATATTTTTTTTCAGAAATGCTTATTAAAGCAGATTTTGATATTGATTTTCCTTCAGAAAATCATTTTTAGTACGAAACCAAAATTTCAGTCCATTCGGAGCCATAGAACCTGAGAAAACTACTTTGAAAGCTTGAACCCAAGTCTTCAAATCGTGTCCGTAAGAATAATGATTTTTCCGGAAATGCTTTTTTAAGCAGATTTTCATAATGATTTTGATTCAGACAATCATTTTTAGTACGAATCCAAAATTTCAGTCCATTCGGCGCGATAGAAACTGAGAAAATTGCTTTGAAAGGTCGAACCCAAGTCTTAAAATCGTGTCAGTAAGAATAATGATTTTTCCAGAAATGCTTTTTTAAGCAGATTTTCATAATGATTTTGATTCAGACAATCATTTTTATTACGAATCCAAAATTTCTTTCCATTCGGCGCCAAAGTAGCTCTGAAAACTGCTTTGAAAGGTCGAACCAAAGTCTTAAAATCGTCTCCGTAAGAATAATGATTTTTCCAGAAATGCTTCTTTAAGCAGATTTCTATATTGATTTTTAATCAGACAACCATTTTTAGAATAAATAGAACCTGAGAAAACGACTTTATAAGTTCGAACCCAAGTCTTGAAATCGTGCCCGTAGGAACAATATTTTTTTTCAGAAATCCTTATTAAAGCAGATTTTGATATTGATTTTCCTTCAGAAAATCATTTTTAGTACGAAACCAAAATTTCAGTCCATTCGGAGCCATAGAACCTGAAAAAACTACTTTGAAAGCTCGAACCCAAGTCTTTAAATCGTGTCCGTAACAATTATGATTTTTCCGGAAATGCTTTTTTAAGCAGATTTTCATAATGATTTTGATTCAAACAATCATTTTTAGTACGAATCCAAAATTTCAGTCCATTCGGAGCGATAGAACCTGAGAAAACTGCTTTGAAAGGTCGAACACAAGTCTTAAAATCGTGTCCGTAATAATTATGATTTTTCCAAAAAAGCTTCTGAAAGCAGATTTTGATATTGATTTTCATTCAGACAACCATTTTTAGAACGAATCCAAAATTTCAGTCCATTCGGCGACATACAACCTGAGAAATTTTAACTTTATAAGTTCGAACCCAAGTCTTGAATTCGTGCCCGTAAGAATAATAATTTTTCCAGAAATGCTTCTTTAAGCAGATTTTGATATTGATTTTAAATCAGACAACCATTTTTAGAACGAATCGAAAATTTCAGTCCATTCGGCGACATAGAACCTAAGAAAACTAATTTGAAAGGTCGAACCCAAGTTTTGAAATGGTGTCCGTAAGAATAATATTTTTTCCAGAAATGCTTCTTTAAGCAGATTTTCATAATGATTTTGATTCAGACAATCATTTTCATTACGAATCCAAAATTTCTTTCCATTCGGCGCCAAAGTAGCTCTGAAAACTGCTTTGAAAGGTCGAACCCAAGTCTTAAAATCGTCTCCGTAAGAATAATGATTTTTCCAGAAATGCTTCTTTAAGCAGATTTTGATATTGATTTTTAATCAGACAACTATTTTTAGAACGAATCGAAAATTTCAGTCCATCCGGCGACATAGAACCTAATAAAACTGCTTTGAAAGGTCGAACCCAAGTCTTAAAATCGTGTCCGTAAGAATTATGATTTTTCCAAAAAAGCTTCTGAAAGCAGATTTTGATATTGATTTTCATTCAGACAACTATTTTTAGAACGAATCGAAAATTTCAGTCCATCCGGCGACATAGAACCTAATAAAACTACTTTGAAAGGTCGAACCCAAGTCTTGAAATGGTGTCCGTAAGAATAATATTTTTTCCAGAAATGCTTCTTTAAGCAGATTTTCATAATGATTTTGATTCAAACAATCATTTTTAGTACGAATCCAAAATTTCAGTCCATTCGGCGCGATAGAACCTGAGAAAACTGCTTTGAAAGTTCGAACCCAAGTCTTAAAATCGTGTCCGTAAGAATTATGATTTTTCCAAAAAAGTTTCTGAAAGCAGATTTTGATATTGATTTTGATTCAGACAATCATATTTAGAAAGAATCCAAAATTTCAGTCAATTCGGTGCAATAGAACCAGAGAAAGCCTCTTTATAAGTTCGAACCCAAGTCTTGAAATTGTGCGCGTAAGAATAATAATTTTTCCAGAAATGCTTCTTTATGCAGATTTTCATATTGATTTTGATTCAGAAAATCTCTTTTATTACAAATCCAAAATTTCAGTCCATTCGGAGCCATAGAACCTAAGAAATCTACTTTGAAAGGTCGAACCCAAGTCTTAAAATCGTGTCCGTAAGAATTATGATTTTTCGAAAAAAGCTTCTGAAAGCAGATATTGATATTGATTTTCATTCAGACAACCATTTTTAGAACGAATCCAAAATTTCAGTCCATTCGGCGACATACAACCTGAGAAATTTTAACTTTATAAGTTCGAAAACAAGTCTTGAAATCGTGCCCGTAAGAATAATAATTTTACCAGAAATGCTTCTTTAAGCAGATTTTGATATTGATTTTCATTCAGACAACCATTTTTAGAACGAATCCAAAATTTCAGTCCATTCGGCGACATACAACCTGAGAAATTTTAACTTTATAAGTTCGAACCCAAGTCTTGAAATCGTGCCCGTAAGAATAATAATTTTTCCAGAAATGCTTCTTTAAGCAGATTTTGATATTGATTTTTAATCAGACAACCATTTTTAGAACGAATCGAAAATTTCAGTCCATCCGGCGACATAGAACCTAATAAAACTACTTTGAAAGGTCGAACCCAAGTCTTGAAATGGTGTCCGTAAGAATAATATTTTTTCCAGAAATGCTTCTTTAAGCAGATTTTAATAATGATTTTGATTCAGACAATCATTTTTATTACGAATCCAAAATTTCTTTCCATTCGGCGCCAAAGTAGCTCTGAAAACTGCTTTGAAAGGTCGAACCAAAGTCTTAAAATCGTCTCCGTAAGAATAATGATTTTTCCAGAAATGCTTCTTTAAGCAGATTTCGATATTGATTTTTAATCAGACAACCATTTTTAGAATAAATAGAACCTGAGAAATCGACTTTATAAGTTCGAACCCAAGTCTTGAAATCGTGCCCGTAGGAACAACATTTTTTTTTTCAGAAATGCTTATTAAAGCAGATTTTGATATTGATTTTCCTTCAGAAAATCATTTTTAGTACGAAACCAAAATTTCAGTCCATTCGGAGCCATAGAACCTGAAAAAACTACTTTGAAAGCTCGAACCCAAGTCTTAAAATCGTGTCCGTAAGAATTATGATTTTTCCAAAAAAGCTTCTGAAAGCAGATTTTGATATTGATTTTCATTCAGACAACCATTTTTAGAACGAATCCAAAATTTCAGTCCATTTGGCGACATACAACCTGAGAAATTTTAACTTTATAAGTTCGAACCCAAGTCTTGAAATTGTGCCCGTAAGAATAATAATTTTTCCAGAAATTCTTCTTTAAGCAGATTTTGATATTGATTTTTAATCAGACAACCATTTTTAGAACGAATCGAAAATTTCAGTCCATTCGGCGACATAGAACCTAATAAAACTACTTTGAAAGGTCGAACCCAAGTTTTGAAATGGTGTCCGTAAGAATAATATTTTTTCCAGAAATGCTTCTTTAAGCAGATTTTCATAATGATTTTGATTCAGACAATCATTTTTATTACGAATCCAAAATTTCTTTCCATTCGGCGCCAAAGTAGCTCTGAAAACTGCTTTGAAAGGTCGAACCCAAGTCTTAAAATCGTCTCCGTAAGAATAATGATTTTTCCAGAAATGCTTCTTTAAGCAGATTTCGATATTGATTTTAAATCAGACAACCATTTTTAGAATAAATAGAACCTGAGAAAACGACTTTATAAGTTCGAACCCAAGTCTTGAAATCGTGCCCGTAGGAACAATATTTTTTTTCAGAAATGCTTATTAAAGCAGATTTTGATATTGATTTTCCTTCAGAAAATCATTTTTAGTTCGAAACCAAAATTTCAGTCCATTCGGAGCCATAGAACCTGAGAAAACTACTTTGAAACCTCGAACCCAAGTCTTAAAATCGTGTCCGTAAGAATAATGATTTTTCCGGAAATGCTTTTTTAAGCAGATTTTAATAATGATTTTCATTCAGACAATCATATTTAGAAAGAATCCAAAATTTCAGTCAATTCGGTGCAAAAGAACCAGAGAAAGCCTCTTTATAAGTTCGAACCCAAGTCTTGAAATTGTGCGCGTAAGAATAATAATTTTTCCAGAAATGCTTCTTTAAGCAGATTTTCATATTGATTTTGATTCAGAGAATCTCTTTTATTACAAATCCAAAATTTCAGTCCATTCGGAGCCATAGAACCTGAGAAATCTACTTTGAAAGGTCGAACCCAAGTCTTAAAATCGTGTCCGTAAGAATTATGATTTTACGAAAAAAGCTTCTGAAAGCAGATTTTGATATTGATTTTCATTCAGACAACCATTTTTAGAACGAATCCAAAATTTCAGTCCATTCGGCGAAATACAACCTGAGAAATTTTAACTTTATAAGTTCGAACCCAAGTCTTGAAATCGTGCCCGTAAGAATAATAATTTTTCCAGAAATTCTTCTTTAAGCAGATTTTGATATTGATTTTTAATCAGACAACCATTTTTAGAACGAATCGAAAATTTCAGTCCATTCGGCGACATAGAACCTAATAAAACTACTTTGAAAGGTCGAACCCAAGTCTTGAAATGGTGTCCGTAAGAATAATATTTTTTCCAGAAATGCTTCTTTAAGCAGATTTTCATAATGATTTTGATTCAGACAATCATTTTTATTACGAATCCAAAATTTCTTTCCATTCGGCGCCAAAGTAGCTCTGAAAACTGCTTTGAAAGGTCGAACCCAAGTCTTAAAATCGTCTCCGTAAGAATAATGATTTTTCCAGAAATGCTTCTTTAAGCAGATTTCGATATTGATTTTTAATCAGACAACCATTTTTAGAATAAATAGAACCTGAGAAGACGACTTTATAATTTCGAACCCAAGTCTTGAAATCGTGTCCGTAGGAACAATATTTTTTTTCAGAAATGCTTATATAAGCAGATTTTGATATTGATTTTCCTTCAGAAAATCATTTTTAGTACGAAACCAAAATTTCAGTCCATTCGGAGCCATAGAACCTGAAAAAACTACTTTGAAAGCTCGAACCCAAGTCTTAAAATCGTGTCCGTAAGAATAATGATTTTTCCGGAAATGCTTTTTTAAGCAGATTTTCATAATGAATTTGATTCAAACAATCATTTTTAGTACGAATCCAAAATTTCAGTCCATTCGGCGCGATAGAACCTGAGAAAACTACTTTGAAAGGTCGAACCCATGTCTTGAAATGGTGCCCGTAAGAAGAATGATTTTTCCAGAAATGCTTCTTTAAGCAGATTTTCATAATTATTTTGATTCAGACAATCACATTTAGAAAGAATCCAAAATTTCAGTCAATTCGGTGCAATATAACCAGAGAAAGCCTCTTTATAATTTCGAACCCATGTCTTGAAATTGTGGGCGTAAGAATAATAATTTTTCCAGAAATGCTTCTTTAAGCAGATTTTCATATTGATTTTGATTCAGAGAATCTCTTTTATTACAAATCCAAAATTTCAGTCCATTCGGAGCCATAGAACCTGAGAAAAGTAATTTGAAAGGTCGAACCCAAGTCTTAAAATCGTGTCCGTAAGAATTATGATTTTTCCAAAAAAGGTTCTGAAAGCAGATTTTGATATTGATTTTTATTCAGACAACCATTATTTAGAACGAATCCAAAATTTCAGTCCATTCGGCGACATACAACCTGAGAAATTTTAACTTTATAAGTTCGAACCCAAGTCGTGAAATGGTGTCCGTAAGAATAATAATTTTTCCAGAAATGCTTCTTTAAGTAGATTTTGATATTGATTTACCGTCAGACAATCATTTTTAGTACGAATTCAAAATTTCAGTCAATTCGGTGCCATAGAACCTGAGAAAACGACTTTATAAGTTCGAACCCAAGTCTTGAAATCGTGCCCGTAAGAACAATATTTTTTTCAGAAATGCTTATTAAAGCAGATTTTGATATTGATTTTTCTTCAGCAAATCATTTTTAGTACGAAACCAAAATTTCAGTCCATTCGGAGCCATAGAACCTGAGAAAACTACTTTGAAAGGTCGAACCCAAGTCTTAAAATCGTGTCCGTAAGAATAATGATTTTTCCAGAAATGCCTTTTTAAGCAGATTTTAATAATGATTTTGATTCAAACAATCATTTTTAGTACGAATCCAAAATTTCAGTCCATTCGGCGCGATAGAACCTGAGAAAACTGCTTTGAAAGGTCGAACCCAAGTCTTAAAATCGTGTCCGTAAGAATTATGATTTTTCGAAAAAAGCTTCTGAAAGCAGATTTTGATATTGATTTTCATTCATACAACCATTTTTAGAACGAATCCAAAATTTCAGTCCATTTGGCGACATACAACCTGAGAAATTTTAACTTTATAAGTTCGAACCCAAGTCTTGAAATGGTGTCCGTAAGAATAATATTTTTTCCAGAAATGCTTCTTTAAGCAGATTTTCATAATGATTTTGATTCAGACAATCATTTTTATGACGAATCCAAAATTTCTTTCCATTCGGCGCCAAAGTAGCTCTGAAAACTGCTTTGAAAGGTCGAACCCAAGTCTTAAAATCGTCTCCGTAAGAATAATGATTTTTCCAGAAATGCTTCTTTAAGCAGATTTCGATATTGATTTTTAATCAGACAACCATTTTTAGAATAAATAGAACCTGAGAAAACGACTTTATAAGTTCGAACCCAATTCTTGAAATCGTGCCCGTAGGAACAATATTTTTTTTCAGAAATGCTTATTAAAGCAGATTTTGATATTGATTTTCCTTCAGAAAATCATTTTTAGTAGGAAACCAAAATTTCGGTCCATTCGGAGCCATAGAACCTGAGAAAACTACTTTGAAAGCTCGAACCCAAGTCTTAAAATCGTGTCCGTAAGAATAATGATTTTTCCGGAAATGCTTTTTTAAGCAGATTTTCATAATGATTTTGATTCAGACAATCATTTTTAGTACGAATCCAAAATTTCAGTCCATTCGGCGCGATAGAACCTGAGAAAACTGCTTGGAAATGTCGAACCTAAGTCTTAAAATCGTGTCCGTAAGAATTATAATTTTTCGAAAAAAGCTTCTGAAAGCAGATTTTGATATTGATTTTTATTCAGACAACCATTTTAAGAACGAATCCAAAATTTCAGTCTATTCGGCTACATACAACCTGAGAAATTTTAACTTTATAAGTTCGAACCCAAGTCTTGAAATCGTGCCCGTAAGAATATTAATTTTTCCAGAAATGCTTCTTTAAGTAGATTTTGATATTGTTACCTTCAGACAATCATTTTTAGTACGAATTCAATTCATAATGATTTTTCCAGAAATGCTTTTTTAAGCAAATTTTCATAATGATTTTGATTCAGACAATCATATTTAGAAAGAATCCAAAATTTCAGTCAATTCGGAGCCATAGAACCTGAGAAAGCCTCATTATAAGTTCGAACCCAAGTCTTGAAATCGTGCCCGTAAGAATAATAATTTTTCCAGAAATGCTTCTTTAGCAGATTTTCATAATGATTTTGATTCAGACAATCATTTTTAGTACGAATCCAAAATTTCAGTCCATTCGGCGCGATAGAACCTGAGAAAACTGCTTTGAAAGGTCGAACCCAAGTCTTGAAATGGTGTCCGTAAGAATAATATTTTTTCCAGAAATGCTTATTTAAGCAGATTTTCGTAATGATTTTGATTCAGACAATCATTTTTATTACGAATCCAAAATTTCTTTCCATTCGGCGCCAAAGTAGCTCTGAAAACTGCTTTGAAAGGTCGAACCCAAGTCTTAAAATCGTCTCCGTAAGAATAATGATTTTTCCAGAAATGCTTCTTTAAGCAGATTTCGATATTGATTTTTAATCAGACAACCATTTTTAGAATAATAAGAACCTGAGAAAACGACTTTATAAGTTCGAACCCAAGTCTTGAAATCGTGCCCGTAGGAACAATATTTTTTTTCAGAAATGCTTATTAAAGCAGATTTTGATATTGATTTTCCTTCAGAAAATCATTTTTAGTACGAAACCAAAATTTCAGTCCATTCGGAGCCATAGAACCTGAGAAAACTACTTTGAAAGCTTGAACCCAAGTCTTAAAATCGTGTCCGTAAGAATAATGATTTTTTCGGAAATGCTTTTTTAAGCAGATTTTCATAATGATTTTGATTCAGACAATCATTTTTAGTACGAATCCAAAATTTCAGTCCATTCGGCGCGATAGAAACTGAGAAAACTGCTTTGAAAGGTCGAACCCAAGTCTTAAAATCGTGTCCGTAAGAATAATGATTTTTCCAGAAATGCTTTTTTAAGCAGATTTTCATAATGATTTTGATTCAGACAATCATATTTAGAAAGAATTCAAAATTTCAGTCAATTCGGTGCAATAGAACCAGATAAAGCCTCTTTATAAGTTCGAACCCAAGTCTTGAAATTGTGCGCGTAAGAATAATAATTTTTCCAGACATGCTTCTTTATGCAGATTTTCATATTGATTTTGATTCAGAAAATCTCTTTTATTACAAATCCAAAATTTCAGTCCATTCGGAGCCATAGAACCTAAGAAATCTACTTTGAAAGGTCGAACCCAAGTCTTAAAATCGTGTCCGTAAGAATTATGATTTTTCGAAAAAAGCTTCTGAAAGCAGATTTTGATATTGATTTTCATTCAGACAACCATTTTTAGAACGAATCTAAAATTTCAGTCCATTCGGCGACATACAACCTGAGAAATTTTAACTTTATAAGTTCGAACCCAAGTCTTGAAATCGTGCCCGTAAGAATAATAATTTTTCCAGAAATGCTTCTTTAAGTAGATTTTGATATTGTTACCTTCAGACAATCATTTTTAGTACGAATTCAATTCATAACGATTTTTCGAGAAATGCTTTTTTAAGCAAATTTTCATAATGATTTTGATTCAGACAATCATATTTAGAAAGAATCCAAAATTTCAGTCAATTCGGAGCCATAGAACCTGAGAAAGCCTCTTTATAAGTTCGAACCCAAGTCTTGAAATCGTGCCCGTAAGAATAATAATTTTTCCAGAAATGCTTCTTTAGCAGATTTTCATAATGATTTTGATTCAGACAATCATTTTTAGTACGAATCCAAAATTTCAGTCCATTCGGCGCGATAGAACCTGAGAAAACTGCTTTGAAAGGTCGAACCCAAGTCTTGAAATGGTGTCCGTAAGAATAATATTTTTTCCAGAAATGCTTATTTAAGCAGATTTTCGTAATGATTTTGATTCAGACAATCATTTTTATTACGAATCCAAAATTTCTTTCCATTCGGCGCCAAAGTAGCTCTGAAAACTGCTTTGAAAGGTCGAACCCAAGTCTTAAAATCGTCTCCGTAAGAATAATGATTTTTCCAGAAATGCTTCTTTAAGCAGATTTCGATATTAAAAAATCAGACAACCATTTTTAGAATAATAAGAACCTGAGAAAACGACTTTATAAGTTCGAACCCAAGTCTTGAAATCGTGCCAGTAGGAACAATATTTTTTTTCAGAAATGCTTATTAAAGCAGATTTTGATATTGATTTTCCTTCAGAAAATCATTTTTAGTACGAAACCAAAATATCAGTCCATTCGGAGCCATAGAACCTGAGAAAACTACTTTGAAAGCTTGAACCCAAGTCTTTAAATCGTGTCCGTAAGAATAATGATTTTTCCGGAAATGCTTTTTTAAGCAGATTTTCATAATGATTTTGATTCAGAAAATCATTTTTAGTACGAAACCAAAATTTCAGTCCATTCGGAGCCATAGAACCTGAAAAAACTACTTTGAAAGCTCGAACCCAAGTCTTAAAATCGTGTCCGTAACAATTATGATTTTTCCGGAAATGCTTTTTTAAGCAGATTTTCATAATGATTTTGATTCAAACAATCATTTTTAGTACGAATCCAAAATTTCAGTCCATTCGGAGCGATAGAACCTGAGAAAACTGCTTTGAAAGGTCGAACCCAAGTCTTAAAATCGTGTCCGTAAGAATTATGATTTTTCCAAAAAAGCTTCTGAAAGCAGATTTTGATATTGATTTTCATTCAGACAACCATTTTTAGAACGAATCCAAAATTTCAGTCCATTCGGCGACATACAACCTGAGAAATTTTAACTTTATAAGTTCGAACCCAAGTCTTGAATTCGTGCCCGTAAGAATAATAATTTTTCCAGAAATGCTTCTTTAAGCAGATTTTGATATTGATTTTTAATCAGACAAACATTTTTAGAACGAATCGAAAATTTCAGTCCATTCTGCGACATAGAACCTGAGAAAACTAATTTGAAAGGTCGAACCCAAGTCTTGAAATGGTGTCCGTAAGAATAATATTTTTTCCAGAAATGCTTCTTTAAGCAGATTTTCATAATGATTTTGATTCAGACAATCATTTTCATTACGAATCCAAAATTTCTTTCCATTCGGCGCCAAAGTAGCTCTGAAAACTGCTTTGAAATGTCGAACCCAAGTCTTAAAATCGTCTCCGTAAGAATAATGATTTTTCCAGAAATGCTTCCTTAAGCAGATTTCGATATTGATTTTTAATCAGACAACTATTTTTAGAATAAATAGAACCTGAGAAAACGACTTTATAAGTTCGAACCCAAGTCTTCAAATCGTGCCCGTAGGAACAATATTTTTTATCAGAAATGCTTATTAAAGCAGATTTTCCTTCAGAAAATCATTTTTAGTTCGAAACCAAAATTTCAGTCCATTCGGAGCCATAGAACCTGAGAAAACTACTTTGAAACCTCGAACCCAAGTCTTAAAATCGTGTCCGTAAGAATAATGATTTTTCCGGAAATGCTTTTTTAAGCAGATTTTCATAATGATTTTGATTCAGACAATCATTTTTAGAAAGAATCCAAAATTTCAGTCAATTCGGTGCAATAGAACCAGAGAAAGCCTCTTTATAAGTTCGAACCCAAGTCTTGAAATTGTGCGCGTAAGAATAATAATTTTTCCAGAAATGCTTCTTTAAGCAGATTTTCATATTGATTTTGATTCAGAGAATCTCTTTTATTACAAATCCAAAATTTCAGTCCATTCGGAGCCATAGAACCTGAGAATACTAATTTGAAAGGTCGAACCCAAGTCTTAAAATCGTGTCCGTAAGAATTATGATTTTTCCGGAAATGCTTTTTTAAGCAGATTTTCATAATGATTTTGATTCAAACAATCATTTGTAGTACGAATCCAAAATTTCAGTCCATTCGGCGCGATAGAACCTGAGAAAACTGCTTTGAAAGGTCGAACCCAAGTCTTAAAATCGTGTCCGTAAGAATTATGATTTTTCCAAAAAAGCTTCTGAAAGCAGATTTTGATATTGATTTTCATTCAGACAACCATTTTTAGAACGAATCGAAAATTTCAGTCCATCCGGCGACATAGAACCTGAGAAAACTGCTTTGAAAGGTCGAACCCAAGTCTTAAAATCGTGTCCGTAAGAATTATGATTTTTCCAAAAAAGTTTCTGAAAGCAGATTTTGATATTGATTTTGATTCAGACAATCATATTTAGAAAGAATCCAAAATTTCAGTCAATTCGGTGCAATAGAACCAGAGAAAGCCTCTTTATAAGTTCGAACCCAAGTCTTGAAATTGTGCGCGTAAGAATAATAATTTTTCCAGAAATGCTTCTTTATGCAGATTTTCATATTGATTTTTATTCAGACAACCATTTTTAGAACGAATCCAAAATTTCAGTCCATTCGGCGACATACAACCTGAGAAATTTTAACTTTATAAGTTCGAACCCAAGTCTTGAAATCGTGCCCGTAAGAATAATAATTTTTCCAGAAATGCTTCTTTAGCAGATTTTCATAATGATTTTGATTCAGACATTCATTTTTAGTACGAATCCAAAATTTCAGTCCATTCGGAGCAATAGAACCTGAGAAATCTACTTTGAAAGGTCGAACCCAAGTCTTAAAATCGTGTCCGTAAGAATTATGATTTTACGAAAAAAGCTTCTGAAAGCAGATTTTGATATTGATTTTCATTCAGACAACCATTTTTAGAACGAATCCAAAATTTCAGTCCATTCGGCGAAATACAACCTGAGAAATTTTAACTTTATAAGTTCGAAAACAAGTCTTGAAATCGTGCCCGTAAGAATAATAATTTTTCCAGAAATGCTTCTTTAAGCAGATTTTGATATTGATTTTTAATCAGACAACCATTTTTAGAACGAATCCAAAATTTCAGTCCATTCGGCGACATAGAACCTTAGAAATCTACTTTGAAAGGTCGAACCCAAGTCTTAAAATCGTGTCCGTAAGAATTATGATTTTTCCAAAAAAGCTTCTGAAAGCAGATTTTGATATTGATTTTCATTCAGACAACCATTTTTAGAACGAATCCAAAATTTCAGTCCATTTGGCGACATACAACCTGAGAAATTTTAACTTTATAAGTTCGAACCCAAGTCTTGAAATCGTGCCCGTAAGAATAATAATTTTTCCAGAAATTCTTCTTTAAGCAGATTTTGATATTGATTTTTAATCAGACAACCATTTTTAGAACATATCGAAAATTTCAGTCCATTCGGCGACATAGAACCTAATAAAACTACTTTGAAAGGTCGAACCCAAGTCTTGAAATGGTGTCCGTAAGAATAATATTTTTTCCAGAAATGCTTCTTTAAGCAGATTTTCATAATGATTTTGATTCAGACAATCATTTTTATTACGAATCCAAAATTTCTTTCCATTCGGCGCCAAAGTAGCTCTGAAAACTGCTTTGAAAGGTCGAACCCAAGTCTTAAAATCGTCTCCGTAAGAATAATGATTTTTCCAGAAATGCTTCCTTAAGCAGATTTCTATATTGATTTTTAATCAGACAACCATTTTAGAGAATAAATAGAACCTGAGAAAACGACTTTATAAGTTCGAACCCAAGTCTTGAAATCGTGTCCGTAGGAACAATATTTTTTTTCAGAAATGCTTATCTAAGCAGATTTTGATATTGATTTACCTTCAGACAATCACTTTTAGCACGAATCCAAAATTTCAGTCCATTCGGCGCCGAAGAACCTGAGAAAATAGATATAAGTTCTGACCCTAGTCTTATATTGGTGTGCATAAGATAAATAATTTTTCCAGAAATGCTTCTTTAAGCAGATTTTGATATTGATTTTCCTTCAGACAATCATTTTTAGTACGAATCCAAAATTTCAGTCCATTCGGCGCAATAGAACCTGAGAAAACTGCTTTGAAAGGTCGAACCCAAGTCTTAAAATCGTGTCCGTAAGAATAATAATTTTTCCAGAAATGCTTTTTGAAGCAGATTTTCATAATGATTTTGATTCAGACAATCACATTTAGAAAGAATCCAAAATTTCAGTCAATTCGGTGCAATAGAACCAGAGAAAGCCTCTTTATAATTTCGAACCCATGTCTTGAAATTGTGCGCGTAAGAATAATAATTTTTCCAGAAATGCTTCTTTAAGCAGATTTTCATATTGATTTTGATTCAGAGAATCTCTTTTATTACAAATCCAAAATTTCAGTCCATTCGGAGCCATAGAACCTGAGAAAAGTAATTTGAAAGGTCGAACCCAAGTCTTAAAATCGTGTCCGTAAGAATAATGATTTTTCCAGAAATGCTTTTTGAAGCAGATTTTCATAATGATTTTGATTCAGACAATCACATTTAGAAAGAATCAAAAATTTCAGTCAATTCGGTGCAATATAACCAGAGAAAGCCTCTTTATAATTTCAAACCCATGTCTTGAAATTGTGCGCCTAAGAATAATAATTTTTCCAGAAATGCTTCTTTAAGCAGATTTTCATATTGATTTTGATTCAGAGAATCTCTTTGATTACAAATCCAAAATTTCAGTCCATTCGGAGCCATAGAACCTGAGAAAAGTAATTTGAAAGGTCGAACCCAAGTCTTAAAATCGTGTCCGTAAGAATTATGATTTTTCCAAAAAAGGTTCTGAAAGCAGATTTTGATATTGATTTTTATTCAGACAACCATTATTTAGAACGAATCCAAAATTTCAGTCCATTCGGCGACATACAACCTGAGAAATTTTAACTTTAGAAGTTCGAACCCAAGTCGTGAAATGGTGTCCGTAAGAATAATAATTTTTCCAGAAATGCTTCTTTAAGTAGATTTTGATATTGATTTACCGTCAGACAATCATTTTTAGTACGAATTCAAAATTTCGGTCCATTCGGAGCCATAGAACCTGAGAAAACTACTTTGAAAGCTCGAACCCAAGTCTTAAAATCGTGTCCGTAAGAATAATGATTTTTCCGGAAATGCTTTTTTAAGCAGATTTTCATAATGATTTTGATTCAGACAATCATATTTAGAAAGAATCCAAAATTTCAGTCAATTCGGAGCCATAGAACCTGAGAAAGCCTCTTTATAAGTTCGAACCCAAGTCTTGAAATCGTGCCCGTAAGAATAATAATTTTTCCAGAAATGCTTCTTTAAGCAGATTTTCATATTGATTTTGATTCAGAGAATCTCTTTTATTACAAATCCATAATTTCAGTCCATTCAGCGCCATAGAACTTGAGAAAACTACTTTGAAATGTCGAACTCAAGTCTTGAAATGGTGTCCGTAAGAATATTTTTTTCCAGAAATGCTTTTAAGCAGATTTTTATATTGATCTTCCTTCAGACAATCATTTTTAGTACGAAACCAAAATTTCAGTCCATTCGAAGCCATTGATCCTGAGAAAACTACTTTGAAAGGTCGAACCCAAGTCTTGAAATGGTGTCCGTAAGAATAATATTTTTTCCAGAAATGCTTCTTTAAGCAGATTTTGATATTGATTTACCTTCAGACAATCATTTTTAGTACGAATCCAAAATTTCAGTCCATTCGGCGCCGTAGAACCTGAGAAAATGGATATAAGTTCTGACCCTAGTCTTATATTGGTGTGCATTAGATAAATAATTTTTCCAGAAATGCTTCTTTAAGCAGATTTTGATATTGATTTTCCTTCAGACAATCATTTTTAGTACGAATCCAAAATTTCAGTCCATTCGGCGCAATACAACCTGAGAAATTTTAACTTTATAAGTTCGAAAACAAGTCTTGAAATCGTGCCCGTAAGAATAATAATTTTTCCAGAAATGCTTCTTTAAGCAGATTTTGATATTGATTTTTAATCAGACAACCATTTTTAGAACGAATCCAAAATTTCAGTCCATTCGGCGACATAGAACCTTAGAAATCTACTTTGAAAGGTCGAACCCAAGTCTTAAAATCGTGTCCGTAAGAATTATGATTTTTCCAAAAAAGCTTCTGAAAGCAGATTTTGATATTGATTTTCATTCAGACAACCATTTTTAGAACGAATCCAAAATTTCAGTCCATTTGGCGACATACAACCTGAGAAATTTTAACTTTATAAGTTCGAACCCAAGTCTTGAAATCGTGCCCGTAAGAATAATAATTTTTCCAGAAATTCTTCTTTAAGCAGATTTTGATATTGATTTTTAATCAGACAACCATTTTTAGAACGAATCGAAAATTTCAGTCCATTCGGCGACATAGAACCTAATAAAACTACTTTGAAAGGTCGAACCCAAGTCTTGAAATGGTGTCCGTAAGAATAATATTTTTTCCAGAAATGCTTCTTTAAGCAGATTTTCATAATGATTTTGATTCAGACAATCATTTTTATTACGAATCCAAAATTTCTTTCCATTCGGCGCCAAAGTAGCTCTGAAAACTGCTTTGAAAGGTCGAACCCAAGTCTTAAAATCGTCTCCGTAAGAATAATGATTTTTCCAGAAATGCTTCTTTAAGCAGATTTCGATATTGATTTATAATCAGACAACCATTTTTAGAATAAATAGAACCTGAGAAAACGACTTTATAAGTTCGAACCCAAGTCTTGAAATCGTGTCCGTAGGAACAATATTTTTTTTCAGAAATGCTTATCTAAGCAGATTTTGATATTGATTTTCCTTCAGAAAATCATTTTTAGTACGAAACCAAAATTTCAGTCCATTCGGAGCCATAGAACCTGAAAAAACTACTTTGAAAGCTCGAACCCAAGTCTTAAAATCGTGTCCGTAAGAATTATGATTTTTCCGGAAATGCTTTTTTTAGCAGATTTTCATAATGAATTTGATTCAAACAATCATTTTTAGTACGAATCCAAAATTTCAGTCCATTCGGCGCTATAGAACCTGAGAAAACTACTTTGAAAGGTCGAACCCATGTCTTGAAATGGTGCCCGTTAGAAGAATGATTTTTCCAGAAATGCTTCTTTAAGCAGATTTTCATAATTATTTGATTCAGACAATCATATTTAGAAAGAATCCAAAATTTCAGTCAATTCGGTGCAATAGAACCTGAGAAAGCCTCTTTATAAGTTCGAACCCAAGTCTTGAAATCGTGCCCGTAAGAATAATAATTTTTCCAGAAATGCTATTTTAAGCAGATTTTCATATTGATTTTGATTCAGAGAATCTCTTTTATTACAAATCCATAATTTCAGTCCATTCAGCGCCATAGAACCTGAGAAAACTACTTTGAAATGTCGAACTCAAGTCTTGAAATGGTGTCCGTAAGAATATTTTTTTCCAGAAATGCTTTTAAGCAGATTTTTATATTGATCTTCCTTCAGACAATCATTTTTAGTACGAAACCAAAATTTCAGTCCATTCGAAGCCATTGATCCTGAGAAAACTACTTTGAAAGTCGAACCCAAGTCTTGAAATGGTGTCCGTAAGAATAATATTTTTTCCAGAAATGCTTCTTTAAGCAGATTTTGATATTGATTTACCTTCAGACAATCATTTTTAGTACGAATCCAAAATTTCAGTCCATTCGACGCCGTAGAACCTGAGAAAATGGATATAAGTTCTGACCCTAGTCTTATATTGGTGTGCATTAGATAAATAATTTTTCCAGAAATGCTTCTTTAAGCAGATTTCGATATTGATTTTTAATCAGACAACCATTTTTAGAATAAATAGAACCTGAGAAAACGACTTTATAAGTTCGAACCCAAGTCTTGAAATCGTGCCCGTAGGAACAATATTTTTTTTCAGAAATGCTTATTAAAGCAGATTTTGATATTGATTTTCCTTCAGAAAATCATTTTTAGTACGAAACCAAAATTTCGGTCCATTCGGAGCCATAGAACCTGAGAAAACTACTTTGAAAGCTCGAACCCAAGTCTTAAAATCGTGTCCGTAAGAATAATGATTTTTCCGGAAATGCTTTTTTAAGCAGATTTTCATAATGATTTTTATTCAGACAATCATTTTTAGTACGAATCCAAAATTTCAGTCTATTCGGCGCGATAGAACCTGAGAAAACTGCTTGGAAATGTCGAACCTAAGTCTTAAAATCGTGTCCGTAAGAATTATGATTTTTCGAAAAAAAGCTTCTGAAAGCAGATTTTGATATTGATTTTTATTCAGACAACCATTTTAAGAACGAATCCAAAATTTCAGTCTATTCGGCTACATACAACCTGAGAAATTTTAACTTTATAAGTTCGAACCCAAGTCTTGAAATCGTGCCCGTAAGAATATTAATTTTTCCAGAAATGCTTCTTTAAGCAAATTTTCATTATGATTTTAATTCAGAGAATCATTTTTAGTACGAATCCAAAATTTCAGTCCATTCGGCGCGATAGAACCTGAGAAAACTGCTTTGAAAGGTCGAACCCAAGTCTTAAAATCGTGTCCGTAAGAATTATGATTTTTCGAAAAAAGCTTCTGAAAGCAGATTTTGATATTGATTTTCTTTCAGACAACCATTTTTAGAACGAATCCAAAATTTCAGTCCATTCGGCGACATACAACCTGAGAAATTTTAACTTTATAAGTTCGAACCCAAGTCTTGAAATCGTGCCCGTAAGAATAATAATTTTTCCATAAATGCTTCTTTAAGTAGATTTTGATATTGATTTACCTTCAGACAATCATTTTTAGTACGAATTCAATTCATAATGATTTTTCCAGAAATGCTTTTTTAAGCAAATTTTAATAATGATTTTGATTCAGACAATCATTTTTAGTACGAATCCAAAATTTCAGTCCATTCGGCGCGATAGAACCAGAGAAAACTGCTTTGAAAGGTCGAACCCAAGTCTTGAAATGGTGTCCTTAAGAATAATATTTTTTCCAGAAATGCTTATTTAAGCAGATTTTCGTAATGATTTTGATTCAGACAATCATTTTTATTACGAATCCAAAATTTTTTTCCATTTGGCGCCAAAGTAGCTCTGAAAACTGCTTTGAAAGGTCGAACCCAAGTCTTAAAATCGTCTCCGTAAGAATAATGATTTTTCCAGAAATGCTTCTTTAAGCAGATTTCGATATTGATTTTTAATCAGACAACCATTTTTAGAATAATAAGAACCTGAGAAAACGACTTTATAAGTTCGAACCCAAGTCTTGAAATCGTGCCCGTAGGAACAATATTTTTTTTCAGAAATGCTTATTAAAGCAGATTTTGATATTGATTTTCCTTCAGAAAATCATTTTTAGTACGAAACCAAAATTTCAGTCCATTCGGAGCCATAGAACCTGAGAAAACTACTTTGAAAGCTTGAACCCAAGTCTTCAAATCGTGTCCGTAAGAATAATGATTTTTCCGGAAATGCTTTTTTAAGCAGATTTTCATAATGATTTTGATTCAGACAATCATTTTTAGTACGAATCCAAAATTTCAGTCCATTCGGCGCGATAGAAACTGAGAAAACTGCTTTGAAAGGTCGAACCCAAGTCTTAAAATCGTGTCAGTAAGAATAATGATTTTTCCAGAAATGCTTTTTTAAGCAGATTTTCATAATGATTTTGATTCAGACAATCATTTTTATTACGAATCCAAAATTTCTTTCCATTCGGCGCCAAAGTAGCTCTGAAAACTGCTTTGAAAGGTCGAACCAAAGTCTTAAAATCGTCTCCGTAAGAATAATGATTTTTCCAGAAATGCTTCTTTAAGCAGATTTCGATATTGATTTTTAATCAGACAACCATTTTTAGAATAAATAGAACCTGAGAAAACGACTTTATAAGTTCGAACCCAAGTCTTGATATCGTGCCCGTAGGAACAATATTTTTTTTCAGAAATCCTTATTAAAGCAGATTTTGATATTGATTTTCCTTCAGAAAATCATTTTTAGTACGAAACCAAAATTTCAGTCCATTCGGAGCCATAGAACCTGAAAAAACTACTTTGAAAGCTCGAACCCAAGTCTTAAAATCGTGTCCGTAACAATTATGATTTTTCCGGAAATGCTTTTTTAAGCAGATTTTCATAATGATTTTGATTCAAACAATCATTTTTAGTACGAATCCAAAATTTCAGTCCATTCGGAGCGATAGAACCTGAGAAAACTGCTTTGAAAGGTCGAACACAAGTCTTAAAATCGTGTCCGTAAGAATTATGATTTTTCCAAAAAAGCTTCTGAAAGCAGATTTTGATATTGATTTTCATTCAGACAACCATTTTTAGAACGAATCCAAAATTTCAGTCCATTCGGCGACATACAACCTGAGAAATTTTAACTTTATAAGTTCGAACCCAAGTCTTGAATTCGTGCCCGTAAGAATAATAATTTTTCCAGAAATGCTTCTTTAAGCAGATTTTGATATTGATTTTAAATCAGACAACCATTTTTAGAACGAATCGAAAATTTCAGTCCATTCGGCGACATAGAACCTGAGAAAACTAATTTGAAAGGTCGAACCCAAGTCTTGAAATGGTGTCCGTAAGAATAATATTTTTTCCAGAAATGCTTCTTTAAGCAGATTTTCATAATGATTTTGATTCAGACAATCATTTTCATTACGAATCCAAAATTTCTTTCCATTCGGCGCCAAAGTAGCTCTGAAAACTGCTTTGAAAGGTCGAACCCAAGTCTTAAAATCGTCTCCGTAAGAATAATGATTTTTCCAGAAATGCTTCCTTAAGCAGATTTCGATATTGATTTTTAATCAGACAACAATTTTTAGAATAAATAGAACCTGAGAAAACGACTTTATAAGTTCGAACCCAAGTCTTCAAATCGTGCCCGTAGGAACAATATTTTTTATCAGAAATGCTTATTAAAGCAGATTTTGATATTGATTTTCCTTCAGAAAATCATTTTTAGTTCGAAACCAAAATTTCAGTCCATTCGGAGCCATAGAACCTGAGAAAACTACTTTGAAACCTCGAACCCAAGTCTTAAAATCGTGTCCGTAAGAATAATGATTTTTCCGGAAATGCTTTTTTAAGCAGATATTCATAATGATTTTGATTCAGACAATCATATTTAGAAAGAATCCAAAATTTCAGTCAATTCGGTGCCATAGAACCAGAGAAAGCCTCTTTATAAGTTCGAACCCAAGTCTTGAAATTGTGCGCGTAAGAATAATAATTTTTCCAGAAATGCTTCTTTAAGCAGATTTTCATATTGATTTTGATTCAGAGAATCTCTTTTATTACAAATCCAAAATTTCAGTCCATTCGGAGCCATAGAACCTGAGAATACTAATTTGAAAGGTCGAACCCAAGTCTTAAAATCGTGTCCGTAAAAATTATGATTTTTCCGGAAATGCTTTTTTAAGCAGATTTTCATAATGATTTTGATTCAAACAATCATTTGTAGTACGAATCCAAAATTTCAGTCCATTCGGCGCGATAGAACCTGAGAAAACTGCTTTGAAAGGTCGAACCCAAGTCTTAAAATCGTGTCCGTAAGAATTATGATTTTTCCAAAAAAGCTTCTGAAAGCAGATTTTGATATTGATTTTCATTCAGACAACTATTTTTAGAACGAATCGAAAATTTCAGTCCATCCGGCGACATAGAACCTAATAAAACTACTTTGAAAGGTCGAACCCAAGTCTTGAAATGGTGTCCGTAAGAATAATATTTTTTCCAGAAATGCTTCTTTAAGCAGATTTTCATAATGATTTTGATTCAAACAATCATTTTTAGTACGAATCCAAAATTTCAGTCCATTCGGCGCCATAGAACCTGAGAAAACTGCTTTGAAAGGTCGAACCCAAGTCTTAAAATCGTGTCCGTAAGAATTATGATTTTTCCAAAAAAGCTTCTGAAAGCAGATTTTGATATTGATTTTCATTCAGACAACTATTTTTAGAACGAATCGAAAATTTCAGTCCATCCGGCGACATAGAACCTAATAAAACTACTTTGAAAGGTCGAACCCAAGTCTTGAAATGGTGTCCGTAAGAATAATATTTTTTCCAGAAATGCTTCTTTAAGCAGATTTTCATAATGATTTTGATTCAAACAATCATTTTTAGTACGAATCCAAAATTTCAGTCCATTCGGCGCGATAGAACCTGAGAAAACTGCTTTGAAAGGTCGAACCCAAGTCTTAAAATCGTGTCCGTAAGAATTATGATTTTTCCAAAAAAGCTTCTGAAAGCAGATTTTGATATTGATTTTCATTCAGACAACTATTTTTAGAACGAATCGAAAATTTCAGTCCATCCGGCGACATAGAACCTAATAAAACTACTTTGAAAGGTCGAACCCAAGTCTTGAAATGGTGTCCGTAAGAATAATATTTTTTCCAGAAATGCTTCTTTAAGCAGATTTTCATAATGATTTTGATTCAAACAATCATTTTTAGTACGAATCCAAAATTTCAGTCCATTCGGCGCGATAGAACCTGAGAAAACTGCTTTGAAAGGTCGAACCCAAGTCTTAAAATCGTGTCCGTAAGAATTATGATTTTTCTAAAAAAGCTTCTGAAAGCAGATTTTGATATTGATTTTCATTCGGACAACTATTTTTAGTACGAATCGAAAATTTCAGTCCATCCGGCGACATAGAACCTAATAAAACTACTTTGAAAGGTCGAACCCAAGTCTTGAAATGGTGTCCGTAAGAATAATATTTTTTCCAGAAATGCTTCTTTAAGCAGATTTTCATATTGATTTTGATTCAGAAAATCTCTTTTATTACAAATCCAAAATTTCAGTCCATTCGGAGCCATAGAACCTAAGAAATCTACTTTGAAAGGTCGAACCCAAGTCTTAAAATCGTGTCCCTAAGAGTTATGATTTTTCGAAAAAAGCTTCTGAAAGCAGATTTTGATATTGATTTTCATTCAGACAACCATTTTTAGAACGAATCCAAAATTTCAGTCCATTCGGCGACATACAACCTGAGAAATTTTAACTTTATAAGTTCGAAAACAAGTCTTGAAATCGTGCCCGTAAGAATAATAATTTTACCAGAAATGCTTCTTTAAGCAGATTTTGATATTGATTTTCATTCAGACAACCATTTTTAGAACGAATCCAAAATTTCAGTCCATTCGGCGACATACAACCTGAGAAATTTTAACTTTATAAGTTCGAACCCAAGTCTTGAAATCGTGCCCGTAAGAATAATAATTTTTCCAGAAATGCTTCTTTAAGCAGATTTTGATATTGATTTTTAATCAGACAACCATTTTTAGAACGAATCGAAAATTTCAGTCCATCCGGCGACATAGAACCTAATAAAACTACTTTGAAAGGTCGAACCCAAGTCTTGAAATGGTGTCCGTAAGAATAATATTTTTTCCAGAAATGCTTCTTTAAGCAGATTTTAATAATGATTTTGATTCAGACAATCATTTTTATTACGAATCCAAAATTTCTTTCCATTCGGCGCCAAAGTAGCTCTGAAAACTGCTTTGAAAGGTCGAACCAAAGTCTTAAAATCGTCTCCGTAAGAATAATGATTTTTCCAGAAATGCTTCTTTAAGCAGATTTCGATATTGATTTTTAATCAGACAACCATTTTTAGAATAAATAGAACCTGAGAAATCGACTTTATAAGTTCGAACCCAAGTCTTGAAGTCGTGCCCGTAGGAACAACATTTTTTTTTTTCAGAAATGCTTATTAAAGCAGATTTTGATATTGATTTTCCTTCAGAAAATCATTTTTAGTACGAAACCAAAATTTCAGTCCATTCGGAGCCATAGAACCTGAAAAAACTACTTTGAAAGCTCGAACCCAAGTCTTAAAATCGTCTCCGTAAGAATAATGATTTTTCCAGAAATGCTTCTTTAAGCAGATTTCGATATTGATTTTTAATCAGACAACCATTTTTAGAATAAATAGAACCTGAGAAATCGACTTTATAAGTTCGAACCCAAGTCTTGAAGTCGTGCCCGTAGGAACAACATTTTTTTTTTTCAGAAATGCTTATTAAAGCAGATTTTGATATTGATTTTCCTTCAGAAAATCATTTTTAGTACGAAACCAAAATTTCAGTCCATTCGGAGCCATAGAACCTGAAAAAACTACTTTGAAAGCTCGAACCCAAGTCTTAAAATCGTGTCCGTAACAATTATGATTTTTCCGGAAATGCTTTTTTAAGCAGATTTTCATAATGATTTTGATTCAAACAATCATTTTTAGTACGAATCCAAAATTTCAGTCCATTCGGAGCGATAGAACCTGAGAAAACTGCTTTGAAAGGTCGAACACAAGTCTTAAAATCGTGTCCGTAAGAATTATGATTTTTCCAAAAAAGCTTCTGAAAGCAGATTTTGATATTGATTTTCATTCAGACAACCATTTTTAGAACGAATCCAAAATTTCAGTCCATTCGGCGACATACAACCTGAGAAATTTTAACTTTATAAGTTCGAACCCAAGTCTTGAATTCGTGCCCGTAAGAATAATAATTTTTCCAGAAATGCTTCTTTAAGCAGATTTTGATATTGATTTTAAATCAGACAACCATTTTTAGAACGAATCGAAAATTTCAGTCCATTCGGCGACATAGAACCTGAGAAAACTAATTTGAAAGGTCGAACCCAAGTCTTGAAATGGTGTCCGTAAGAATAATATTTTTTCCAGAAATGCTTCTTTAAGCAGATTTTCATAATGATTTTGATTCAGACAATCATTTTCATTACGAATCCAAAATTTCTTTCCATTCGGCGCCAAAGTAGCTCTGAAAACTGCTTTGAAAGGTCGAACCCAAGTCTTAAAATCGTCTCCGTAAGAATAATGATTTTTCCAGAAATGCTTCCTTAAGCAGATTTCGATATTGATTTTTAATCAGACAACAATTTTTAGAATAAATAGAACCTGAGAAAACGACTTTATAAGTTCGAACCCAAGTCTTCAAATCGTGCCCGTAGGAACAATATTTTTTATCAGAAATGCTTATTAAAGCAGATTTTGATATTGATTTTCCTTCAGAAAATCATTTTTAGTTCGAAACCAAAATTTCAGTCCATTCGGAGCCATAGAACCTGAGAAAACTACTTTGAAACCTCGAACCCAAGTCTTAAAATCGTGTCCGTAAGAATAATGATTTTTCCGGAAATGCTTTTTTAAGCAGATATTCATAATGATTTTGATTCAGACAATCATATTTAGAAAGAATCCAAAATTTCAGTCAATTCGGTGCCATAGAACCAGAGAAAGCCTCTTTATAAGTTCGAACCCAAGTCTTGAAATTGTGCGCGTAAGAATAATAATTTTTCCAGAAATGCTTCTTTAAGCAGATTTTCATATTGATTTTGATTCAGAGAATCTCTTTTATTACAAATCCAAAATTTCAGTCCATTCGGAGCCATAGAACCTGAGAATACTAATTTGAAAGGTCGAACCCAAGTCTTAAAATCGTGTCCGTAAAAATTATGATTTTTCCGGAAATGCTTTTTTAAGCAGATTTTCATAATGATTTTGATTCAAACAATCATTTGTAGTACGAATCCAAAATTTCAGTCCATTCGGCGCGATAGAACCTGAGAAAACTGCTTTGAAAGGTCGAACCCAAGTCTTAAAATCGTGTCCGTAAGAATTATGATTTTTCCAAAAAAGCTTCTGAAAGCAGATTTTGATATTGATTTTCATTCAGACAACTATTTTTAGAACGAATCGAAAATTTCAGTCCATCCGGCGACATAGAACCTAATAAAACTACTTTGAAAGGTCGAACCCAAGTCTTGAAATGGTGTCCGTAAGAATAATATTTTTTCCAGAAATGCTTCTTTAAGCAGATTTTCATAATGATTTTGATTCAAACAATCATTTTTAGTACGAATCCAAAATTTCAGTCCATTCGGCGCCATAGAACCTGAGAAAACTGCTTTGAAAGGTCGAACCCAAGTCTTAAAATCGTGTCCGTAAGAATTATGATTTTTCCAAAAAAGCTTCTGAAAGCAGATTTTGATATTGATTTTCATTCAGACAACTATTTTTAGAACGAATCGAAAATTTCAGTCCATCCGGCGACATAGAACCTAATAAAACTACTTTGAAAGGTCGAACCCAAGTCTTGAAATGGTGTCCGTAAGAATAATATTTTTTCCAGAAATGCTTCTTTAAGCAGATTTTCATAATGATTTTGATTCAAACAATCATTTTTAGTACGAATCCAAAATTTCAGTCCATTCGGCGCGATAGAACCTGAGAAAACTGCTTTGAAAGGTCGAACCCAAGTCTTAAAATCGTGTCCGTAAGAATTATGATTTTTCCAAAAAAGCTTCTGAAAGCAGATTTTGATATTGATTTTCATTCAGACAACTATTTTTAGAACGAATCGAAAATTTCAGTCCATCCGGCGACATAGAACCTAATAAAACTACTTTGAAAGGTCGAACCCAAGTCTTGAAATGGTGTCCGTAAGAATAATATTTTTTCCAGAAATGCTTCTTTAAGCAGATTTTCATAATGATTTTGATTCAAACAATCATTTTTAGTACGAATCCAAAATTTCAGTCCATTCGGCGCGATAGAACCTGAGAAAACTGCTTTGAAAGGTCGAACCCAAGTCTTAAAATCGTGTCCGTAAGAATTATGATTTTTCTAAAAAAGCTTCTGAAAGCAGATTTTGATATTGATTTTCATTCGGACAACTATTTTTAGTACGAATCGAAAATTTCAGTCCATCCGGCGACATAGAACCTAATAAAACTACTTTGAAAGGTCGAACCCAAGTCTTGAAATGGTGTCCGTAAGAATAATATTTTTTCCAGAAATGCTTCTTTAAGCAGATTTTCATATTGATTTTGATTCAGAAAATCTCTTTTATTACAAATCCAAAATTTCAGTCCATTCGGAGCCATAGAACCTAAGAAATCTACTTTGAAAGGTCGAACCCAAGTCTTAAAATCGTGTCCCTAAGAGTTATGATTTTTCGAAAAAAGCTTCTGAAAGCAGATTTTGATATTGATTTTCATTCAGACAACCATTTTTAGAACGAATCCAAAATTTCAGTCCATTCGGCGACATACAACCTGAGAAATTTTAACTTTATAAGTTCGAAAACAAGTCTTGAAATCGTGCCCGTAAGAATAATAATTTTACCAGAAATGCTTCTTTAAGCAGATTTTGATATTGATTTTCATTCAGACAACCATTTTTAGAACGAATCCAAAATTTCAGTCCATTCGGCGACATACAACCTGAGAAATTTTAACTTTATAAGTTCGAACCCAAGTCTTGAAATCGTGCCCGTAAGAATAATAATTTTTCCAGAAATGCTTCTTTAAGCAGATTTTGATATTGATTTTTAATCAGACAACCATTTTTAGAACGAATCGAAAATTTCAGTCCATCCGGCGACATAGAACCTAATAAAACTACTTTGAAAGGTCGAACCCAAGTCTTGAAATGGTGTCCGTAAGAATAATATTTTTTCCAGAAATGCTTCTTTAAGCAGATTTTAATAATGATTTTGATTCAGACAATCATTTTTATTACGAATCCAAAATTTCTTTCCATTCGGCGCCAAAGTAGCTCTGAAAACTGCTTTGAAAGGTCGAACCAAAGTCTTAAAATCGTCTCCGTAAGAATAATGATTTTTCCAGAAATGCTTCTTTAAGCAGATTTCGATATTGATTTTTAATCAGACAACCATTTTTAGAATAAATAGAACCTGAGAAATCGACTTTATAAGTTCGAACCCAAGTCTTGAAGTCGTGCCCGTAGGAACAACATTTTTTTTTTTCAGAAATGCTTATTAAAGCAGATTTTGATATTGATTTTCCTTCAGAAAATCATTTTTAGTACGAAACCAAAATTTCAGTCCATTCGGAGCCATAGAACCTGAAAAAACTACTTTGAAAGCTCGAACCCAAGTCTTAAAATCGTGTCCGTAAGAATTATGATTTTTCCAAAAAAGCTTCTGAAAGCAGATTTTGATATTGATTTTCATTCAGACAACCATTTTTAGAACGAATCCAAAATTTCAGTCCATTTGGCGACATACAACCTGAGAAATTTTAACTTTATAAGTTCGAACCCAAGTCTTGAAATTGTGCCCGTAAGAATAATAATTTTTCCAGAAATTCTTCTTTAAGCAGATTTTGATATTGATTTTTAATCAGAAAACCATTTTTAGAACGAATCGAAAATTTCAGTCCATTCGGCGACATAGAACCTAATAAAACTACTTTGAAAGGTCGAACCCAAGTCTTGAAATGGTGTCCGTAAGAATAATATTTTTTCCAGAAATGCTTCTTTAAGCAGATTTTCATAATGATTTTGATTCAGACAATCATTTTTATTACGAATCCAAAATTTCTTTCCATTCGGCGCCAAAGTAGCTCTGAAAACTGCTTTGAAAGGTCGAACCCAAGTCTTAAAATCGTCTCCGTAAGAATAATGATTTTTCCAGAAATGCTTCTTTAAGCAGATTTCGATATTGATTTTTAATCAGACAACCATTTTTAGAATAAATAGAACCTGAGAAAACGACTTTATAAGTTCGAACCCAAGTCTTGAAATCGTGCCCGTAGGAACAATATTTTTTTTCAGAAATGCTTATTAAAGCAGATTTTGATATTGATTTTCCTTCAGAAAATCATTTTTAGTTCGAAACCAAAATTTCAGTCCATTCGGAGCCATAGAACCTGAGAAAACTACTTTGAAACCTCGAACCCAAGTCTTAAAATCGTGTCCGTAAGAATAATGATTTTTCCGGAAATGCTTTTTTAAGCAGATTTTCATAATGATTTTCATTCAGACAATCATATTTAGAAAGAATCCAAAATTTCAGTCAATTCGGTGCAAAAGAACCAGAGAAAGCCTCTTTATAAGTTCGAACCCAAGTCTTGAAATTGTGCGCGTTAGAATAATAATTTTTCCAGAAATGCTTCTTTAAGCAGATTTTCATATTGATTTTGATTCAGAGAATCTCTTTTATTACAAATCCAAAATTTCAGTCCATTCGGAGCCATAGAACCTGAGAATACTAATTTGAAAGGTCGAACCCAAGTCTTAAAATCGTGTCCGTAAAAACTATAATTTTTCCAAAAAAGCTTCTGAAAGCAGATTTTGATATTGATTTTTATTCAGACAACCATTTTTAGAACGAATCCAAAATTTCAGTCCATTCGGCGACATACAACCTGAGAAATTTTAACTTTATAAGTTCGAACCCAAGTCTTGAAATCGTGCCCGTAAGAATAATAATTTTTCCAGAAATGCTTCTTTAGCAGATTTTCATAATGATTTTGATTCAGACAATCATTTTTAGTACGAATCCAAAATTTCAGTCCATTCGGCGCGATAGAACCTGAGAAAACTGCTTTGAAAGCTCGAACCCAAGTCTTAAAATCGTGTCCGTAAGAATTATGATTTTTCGAAAAAAGCTTCTGAAAGCAGATTTTCATATTGATTTTGATTCAGAAAATCTCTTTTATTACAAATCCAAAATTTCAGTCCATTCGGCGCGATAGAACCTGAGAAAACTGCTTTGAAAGGTCGAACCCAAGTCTTAAAATCGTGTCCGTATGAATTATTATTTTTCGAAAAAAGCTTCTGAAAGCAGATTTTCATAATGATTTTGATTCAGACAATCATATTTAGAAAGAATCCAAAATTTCAGTCAATTCGGTGCAATAGAACCAGAGAGAGCCTCTTTATAAGTTCGAACCCAAGTCTTGAAATTGTGCGCGTAAGAATAATAATTTTTCCAGAAATGCTTCTTTATGCAGATTTTCATATTGATTTTGATTCAGAAAATCTCTTTTATTACAAATCCAAAATTTCAGTCCATTCGGAGCCATAGAACCTGAGAAATCTACTTTGAAAGGTCGAACCCAAGTCTTAAAATCGTGTCCGTAAGAATTATGATTTTACGAAAAAAGCTTCTGAAAGCAGATTTTGATATTGATTTTCATTCAGACAACCATTTTTAGAACGAATCCAAAATTTCAGTCCATTCGGCGAAATACAACCTGAGAAATTTTAACTTTATAAGTTCGAACCCAAGTCTTGAAATCGTGCCCGTAAGAATAATAATTTTTCCAGAAATTCTTCTTTAAGCAGATTTTGATATTGATTTTTAATCAGACAACCATTTTTAGAACGAATCGAAAATTTCAGTCCATTCGGCGACATAGAACCTAATAAAACTACTTTGAAAGGTCGAACCCAAGTCTTGAAATGGTGTCCGTAAGAATAATATTTTTTCCAGAAATGCTTCTTTAAGCAGATTTTCATAATGATTTTGATTCAGACAATCATTTTTATTACGAATCCAAAATTTCTTTCCATTCGGCGCCAAAGTAGCTCTGAAAACTGCTTTGAAAGGTCGAACCCAAGTCTTAAAATCGTCTCCGTAAGAATAATGATTTTTCCAGAAATGCTTCTTTAAGCAGATTTCGATATTGATTTTTAATCAGACAACCATTTTTAGAATAAATAGAACCTGAGAAAACGACTTTATAAGTTCGAACCCAAGTCTTGAAATCGTGTCCGTAGGAACAATATTTTTTTTCAGAAATGCTTATATAAGCAGATTTTGATATTGATTTTCCTTCAGAAAATCATTTTTAGTACGAAACCAAAATTTCAGTCCATTCGGAGCCATAGAACCTGAAAAAACTACTTTGAAAGCTCGAACCCAAGTCTTAAAATCGTGTCCGTAAGAATAATGATTTTTCCGGAAATGCTTTTTTAAGCAGATTTTCATAATGAATTTGATTCAAACAATCATTTTTAGTACGAATCCAAAATTTCAGTCCATTCGGCGCGATAGAACCTGAGAAAACTACTTTGAAAGGTCGAACCCATGTCTTGAAATGGTGTCCGTAAGAATATTTTTTTCCAGAAATGCTTTTAAGCAGATTTTTATATTGATCTTCCTTCAGACAATCATTTTTAGTACGAAACCAAAATTTCAGTCCATTCGAAGCCATTGATCCTGAGAAAACTACTTTGAAAGGTCGAACCCAAATCTTGAAATGGTGTCCGTAAGAATAATATTTTTTCCAGAAATGCTACTTTAAGCAGATTTTGATATTGATTTACCTTCAGACAATCACTTTTAGTACGAATCCAAAATTTCAGTCCATTCGGCGCCGTAGAACCTGAGAAAATGGATATAAGTTCTGACCCTAGTCTTATATTGGTGTGCATTAGATAAATAATTTTTCCAGAAATGCTTCTTTAAGCAGATTTTGATATTGATTTTCCTTCAGACAATCATTTTTAGTACGAATCCAAAATTTCAGTCCATTCGGCGCAATAGAACCTGAGAAAACTGCTTTGAAAGGGCGAACCCAAGTCTTAAAATCGTGTCCGTAAGAATAATAATTTTTCCAGAAATGCTTTTTGAAGCAGATTTTCATAATGATTTTGATTCAGACAATCACATTTAGAAAGAATCCAAAATTTCAGTCAATTCGGTGCAATAGAACCAGAGAAAGCCTCTTTATAATTTCGAACCCATGTCTTGAAATTGTGCGCGTAAGAATAATAATTTTTCCAGAAATGCTTCTTTAAGCAGATTTTCATATTGATTTTGATTCAGAGAATCTCTTTTATTACAAATCCAAAATTTCAGTCCATTCGGAGCCATAGAACCTGAGAAAAGTAATTTGAAAGGTCGAACCCAAGTCTTAAAATCGTGTCCGTAAGAATAATGATTTTTCCAGAAATGCTTTTTGAAGCAGATTTTCATAATGATTTTGATTCAGACAATCACATTTAGAAAGAATCCAAAATTTCATTCAATTCGGTGCAATATAACCAGAGAAAGCCTCTTTATAATTTCGAACCCATGTCTTGAAATTGTGGGCGTAAGAATAATATTTTTTCCAGAAATGCTTCTTTAAGCAGATTTTCATATTGATTTTGATTCAGAGAATCTCTTTTATTACAAATCCAAAATTTCAGTCCATTCGGAGCCATAGAACCTGAGAAAAGTAATTTGAAAGGTCGAACCCAAGTCTTAAAATCGTGTCCGTAAGAATTATGATTTTTCCAAAAAAGGTTCTGAAAGCAGATTTTGATATTGATTTTTATTCAGACAACCATTATTTAGAACGAATCCAAAATTTCAGTCCATTCGGCGACATACAACCTGAGAAATTTTAACTTTATAAGTTCGAACCCAAGTCGTGAAATGGTGTCCGTAAGAATAATAATTTTTCCAGAAATGCTTCTTTAAGTAGATTTTGATATTGATTTACCGTCAGACAATCATTTTTAGTACAAATTCAAAATTTCAGTCAATTCGGTGCCATAGAACCTGAGAAATCGACTTTATAAGTTCGAACCCAAGTCTTGAAATCGTGCCCGTAAGAACAATATTTTTTTCAGAAATGCTTATTAAAGCAGATTTTGATATTGATTTTTCTTCAGCAAATCATTTTTAGTACGAAACCAAAATTTCAGTCCATTCGGAGCCATAGAACCTGAGAAAACTACTTTGAAAGGTCGAACCCAAGTCTTAAAATCGTGTCCGTAAGAATAATGATTTTTCCAGAAATGCCTTTTTAAGCAGATTTTAATAATGATTTTGATTCAAACAATCATTTTTAGTACGAATCCAAAATTTCAGTCCATTCGGCGCGATAGAACCTGAGAAAACTGCTTTGAAAGGTCGAACCCAAGTCTTAAAATCGTGTCCGTAAGAATTATGATTTTTCGAAAAAAGCTTCTGAAAGCAGATTTTGATATTGATTTTCATTCATACAACCATTTTTAGAACGAATCCAAAATTTCAGTCCATTTGGCGACATACAACCTGAGAAATTTTAACTTTATAAGTTCGAACCCAAGTCTTGAAATGGTGTCCGTAAGAATAATATTTTTTCCAGAAATGCTTCTTTAAGCAGATTTTCATAATGATTTTGATTCAGACAATCATTTTTATGACGAATCCAAAATTTCTTTCCATTCGGCGCCAAAGTAGCTCTGAAAACTGCTTTGAAAGGTCGAACCCAAGTCTTAAAATCGTCTCCGTAAGAATAATGATTTTTCCAGAAATGCTTCTTTAAGCAGATTTCGAAATTGATTTTTAATCAGACAACCATTTTTAGAATAAATAGAACCTGAGAAAACGACTTTATAAGTTCGAACCCAAGTCTTGAAATCGTGCCCGTAGGAACAATATTTTTTTTCAGAAATGCTTATTAAAGCAGATTTTGATATTGATTTTCCTTCAGAAAATCATTTTTAGTAGGAAACCAAAATTTCGGTCCATTCGGAGCCATAGAACCTGAGAAAACTACTTTGAAAGCTCGAACCCAAGTCTTAAAATCGTGTCCGTAAGAATAATGATTTTTCCGGAAATGCTTTTTTAAGCAGATTTTCATAATGATTTTGATTCAGACAATCATTTTTAGTACGAATCCAAAATTTCAGTCCATTCGGCGCGATAGAACCTGAGAAAACTGCTTGGAAATGTCGAACCTAAGTCTTAAAATCGTGTCCGTAAGAATTATAATTTTTCGAAAAAAGCTTCTGAAAGCAGATTTTGATATTGATTTTTATTCAGACAACCATTTTAAGAAAGAATCCAAAATTTCAGTCTATTCGGTCACATACAACCTGAGAAATTTTAACTTTATAAGTTCGAACCCAAGTCTTGAAATCGTGCCCGTAAGAATATTAATTTTTCCAGAAATGCTTCTTTAAGCAAATTTTCATTATGATTTTGATTCAGAGAATCATTTTTAGTACGAATCCAAAATTTCAGTCCATTCGGCGCGATAGAACCTGAGAAAAGTGCTTTGAAAGGTCGAACCCAAGTCTTAAAATCGTGTCCGTAAGAATTATGACTTTTCGAAAAAAGCTTCTGAAAGCAGATTTTGATATTGATTTTCTTTCAGACAACCATTTTTAGAACGAATCCAAAATTTCAGTCCATTCGGCGACATACAACCTGAGAAATTTTAACTTTATAAGTTCGAACCCAAGTCTTGAAATCGTGCCCGTAAGAATAATAATTTTTCCAGAAATGCTTCTTTAAGTAGATTTTGATATTGTTACCTTCAGACAATCATTTTTAGTACGAATTCAATTCATAATGATTTTTCCAGAAATGCTTTTTTAAGCAGATTTTCATAATGATTTTGATTCAGACAATCATATTTAGAAAGAATCCAAAATTTCAGTCAATTCGGTGCAATAGAACCAGAGAAAGCCTCTTTATAAGTTCGAACCCAAGTCTTGAAATTGTGCGCGTAAGAATAATAATTTTTCCAGACATGCTTCTTTATGCAGATTTTCATATTGATTTTGATTCAGAAAATCTCTTTTATTACAAATCCAAAATTTCAGTCCATTCGGAGCCATAGAACCTAAGAAATCTACTTTGAAAGGTCGAACCCAAGTCTTAAAATCGTGTCCGTAAGAATTATGATTTTACGAAAAAAGCTTCTGAAAGCAGATTTTGAAATTGATTTTCATTCAGACAACCATTTTTAGAACGAATCCAAAATTTCAGTCCATTCGGCGAAATACAACCTGAGAAATTTTAACTTTATAAGTTCGAACCCAAGTCTTGAAATCGTGCCCGTAAGAATAATAATTTTTCCAGAAATTCTTCTTTAAGCAGATTTTGATATTGATTTTTAATCAGACAACCATTTTTAGAACGAATCGAAAATTTCAGTCCATTCGGCGACATAGAACCTAATAAAACTACTTTGAAAGGTCGAACCCAAGTCTTGAAATGGTGTCCGTAAGAATAATATTTTTTCCAGAAATGCTTCTTTAAGCAGATTTTCATAATGATTTTGATTCAGACAATCATTTTTATTACGAATCCAAAATTTCTTTCCATTCGGCGCCAAAGTAGCTCTGAAAACTGCTTTGAAAGGTCGAACCCAAGTCTTAAAATCGTCTCCGTAAGAATAATGATTTTTCCAGAAATGCTTCTTTAAGCAGATTTCGATATTGATTTTTAATCAGACAACCATTTTTAGAATAAATAGAACCTGAGAAAACGACTTTATAAGTTCGAACCCAAGTCTTGAAATCGTGTCCGTAGGAACAATATTTTTTTTCAGAAATGCTTATATAAGCAGATTTTGATATTGATTTTCCTTCAGAAAATCATTTTTAGTACGAAACCAAAATTTCAGTCCATTCGGAGCCATAGAACCTGAAAAAACTACTTTGAAAGCTCGAACCCAAGTCTTAAAATCGTGTCCGTAAAAATAATGATTTTTCCGGAAATGCTTTTTTAAGCAGATTTTCATAATGAATTTGATTCAAACAATCATTTTTAGTACGAATCCAAAATTTCAGTCCATTCGGCGCGATAGAACCTGAGAAAACTACTTTGAAAGGTCGAACCCATGTCTTGAAATGGTGCCCGTAAGAAGAATGATTTTTCCAGAAATGCTTCTTTAAGCAGATTTTCATAATTATTTGATTCATACAATCATATTTAGAAAGAATCCAAAATTTCAGTCAATTCGGTGCAATAGAACCTGAGAAAACTACTTTGAAATGTCGAACTCAAGTCTTGAAATGGTGTCCGTAAGAATATTTTTTTCCAGAAATGCTTTTAAGCAGATTTTTATATTGATCTTCCTTCAGACAATCATTTTTAGTACGAAACCAAAATTTCAGTCCATTTGAAGCCATTGATCCTGAGAAAACTACTTTGAAAGGTCGAACCCAAATCTTGAAATGGTGTCCGTAAGAATAATATTTTTTCCAGAAATGCTACTTTAAGCAGATTTTGATATTGATTTACCTTCAGACAATCACTTTTAGTACGAATCCAAAATTTCAGTCCATTCGGCGCCGTAGAACCTGAGAAAATGGATATAAGTTCTGACCCTAGTCTTATATTGGTGTGCATTAGATAAATAATTTTTCCAGAAATGCTTCTTTAAGCAGATTTTGATATTGATTTTCCTTCAGACAATCTCTTTTATTACAAATCCAAAATTTCAGTCCATTCGGAGCCATAGAACCTGAGAAAAGTAATTTGAAAGGTCGAACCCAAGTCTTAAAATCGTGTCCGTAAGAATAATGATTTTTCCAGAAATGCTTTTTGAAGCAGATTTTCATAATGATTTTGATTCAGACAATCACATTTAGAAAGAATCCAAAATTTCATTCAATTCGGTGCAATATAACCAGAGAAAGCCTCTTTATAATTTCGAACCCATGTCTTGAAATTGTGGGCGTAAGAATAATATTTTTTCCAGAAATGCTTCTTTAAGCAGATTTTCATATTGATTTTGATTCAGAGAATCTCTTTTATTACAAATCCAAAATTTCAGTCCATTCGGAGCCATAGAACCTGAGAAAAGTAATTTGAAAGGTCGAACCCAAGTCTTAAAATCGTGTCCGTAAGAATTATGATTTTTCCAAAAAAGGTTCTGAAAGCAGATTTTGATATTGATTTTTATTCAGACAACCATTATTTAGAACGAATCCAAAATTTCAGTCCATTCGGCGACATACAACCTGAGAAATTTTAACTTTATAAGTTCGAACCCAAGTCGTGAAATGGTGTCCGTAAGAATAATAATTTTTCCAGAAATGCTTCTTTAAGTAGATTTTGATATTGATTTACCGTCAGACAATCATTTTTAGTACGAATTCAAAATTTCAGTCAATTCGGTGCCATAGAACCTGAGAAATCGACTTTATAAGTTCGAACCCAAGTCTTGAAATCGTGCCCGTAAGAACAATATTTTTTTCAGAAATGCTTATTAAAGCAGATTTTGATATTGATTTTTCTTCAGCAAATCATTTTTAGTACGAAACCAAAATTTCAGTCCATTCGGAGCCATAGAACCTGAGAAAACTACTTTGAAAGGTCGAACCCAAGTCTTAAAATCGTGTCCGTAAGAATAATGATTTTTCCAGAAATGCCTTTTTAAGCAGATTTTAATAATGATTTTGATTCAAACAATCATTTTTAGTACGAATCCAAAATTTCAGTCCATTCGGCGCGATAGAACCTGAGAAAACTGCTTTGAAAGGTCGAACCCAAGTCTTAAAATCGTGTCTGTAAGAATTATGATTTTTCGAAAAAAGCTTCTGAAAGCAGATTTTGATATTGATTTTCATTCATACAACCATTTTTAGAACGAATCCAAAATTTCAGTCCATTTGGCGACATACAACCTGAGAAATTTTAACTTTATAAGTTCGAACCCAAGTCTTGAAATGGTGTCCGTAAGAATAATATTTTTTCCAGAAATGCTTCTTTAAGCAGATTTTCATAATGATTTTGATTCAGACAATCATTTTTATGACGAATCCAAAATTTCTTTCCATTCGGCGCCAAAGTAGCTCTGAAAACTGCTTTGAAAGGTCGAACCCAAGTCTTAAAATCGTCTCCGTAAGAATAATGATTTTTCCAGAAATGCTTCTTTAAGCAGATTTCGATATTGATTTTTAATCAGACAACCATTTTTAGAATAAATAGAACCTGAGAAAACGACTTTATAAGTTCGAACCCAAGTCTTGAAATCGTGCCCGTAGGAACAATATTTTTTTTCAGAAATGCTTATTAAAGCAGATTTTGATATTGATTTTCCTTCAGAAAATCATTTTTAGTAGGAAACCAAAATTTCGGTCCATTCGGAGCCATAGAACCTGAGAAAACTACTTTGAAAGCTCGAACCCAAGTCTTAAAATCGTGTCCGTAAGAATAATGATTTTTCCGGAAATGCTTTTTTAAGCAGATTTTCATAATGATTTTGATTCAGACAATCATTTTTAGTACGAATCCAAAATTTCAGTCCATTCGGCGCGATAGAACCTGAGAAAACTGCTTGGAAATGTCGAACCTAAGTCTTAAAATCGTGTCCGTAAGAATTATAATTTTTCGAAAAAAGCTTCTGAAAGCAGATTTTGATATTGATTTTTATTCAGACAACCATTTTAAGAACGAATCCAAAATTTCAGTCTATTCGGCTACATACAACCTGAGAAATTTTAACTTTATAAGTTCGAACCCAAGTCTTGAAATCGTGCCCGTAAGAATATTAATTTTTCCAGAAATGCTTCTTTAAGCAAATTTTCATTATGATTTTGATTCAGAGAATCATTTTTAGTACGAATCCAAAATTTCAGTCCATTCGGCGCGATAGAACCTGAGAAAAGTGCTTTGAAAGGTCGAACCCAAGTCTTAAAATCGTGTCCGTAAGAATTATGACTTTTCGAAAAAAGCTTCTGAAAGCAGATTTTGATATTGATTTTCTTTCAGACAACCATTTTTAGAACGAATCCAAAATTTCAGTCCATTCGGCGACATACAACCTGAGAAATTTTAACTTTATAAGTTCGAACCCAAGTCTTGAAATCGTGCCCGTAAGAATAATAATTTTTCCAGAAATGCTTCTTTAAGTAGATTTTGATATTGTTACCTTCAGACAATCATTTTTAGTACGAATTCAATTCATAATGATTTTTCCAGAAATGCTTTTTTAAGCAAATTTTCATAATGATTTTGATTCAGACAATCATATTTAGAAAGGATCCAAAATTTCAGTCAATTCGGAGCCATAGAACCTGAGAAAGCCTCTTTATAAGTTCGAACCCAAGTCTTGAAATCGTGCCCGTAAGAATAATAATTTTTCCAGAAATGCTTCTTTAGCAGATTTTCATAATGATTTTGATTCAGACAATCATTTTTAGTACGAATCCAAAATTTCAGTCCATTCGGCGCGATAGAACCTGAGAAAACTGCTTTGAAAGGTCGAACCCAAGTCTTGAAATGGTGTCCGTAAGAATAATATTTTTTCCAGAAATGCTTATTTAAGCAGATTTTCGTAATGATTTTGATTCAGACAATCATTTTTATTACGAATCCAAAATTTCTTTCCATTCGGCGCCAAAGTAGCTCTGAAAACTGCTTTGAAAGGTCGAACCCAAGTCTTAAAATCGTCTCCGTAAGAATAATGATTTTTCCAGAAATGCTTCTTTAAGCAGATTTCGATATTGATTTTTAATCAGACAACCATTTTTAGAATAATAAGAACCTGAGAAAACGACTTTATAAGTTCGAACCCAAGTCTTGAAATCGTGCCCGTAGGAACAATATTTTTTTTCAGAAATGCTTATTAAAGCAGATTTTGATATTGATTTTCCTTCAGAAAATCATTTTTAGTACGAAACCAAAATTTCAGTCCATTCGGAGCCATAGAACCTGAGAAAACTACTTTGAAAGCTTGAACCCAAGTCTTAAAATCGTGTCCGTAAGAATAATGATTTTTCCGGAAATGCATTTTTAAGCAGATTTTCATAATGATTTTGATTCAGACAATCATTTTTAGTACGAATCCAAAATTTCAGTCCATTCGGCGCGATAGAAACTGAGAAAACTGCTTTGAAAGGTCGAACCCAAGTCTTAAAATCGTGTCCGTAAGAATAATGATTTTTCCAGAAATGCTTTTTTAAGCAGATTTTCATAATGATTTTGATTCAGACAATCATATTTAGAAAGAATCCAAAATTTCAGTCAATTCGGTGCAATAGAACCAGAGAAAGCCTCTTTATAAGTTCGAACCCAAGTCTTGAAATCGTGCCCGTAAGAATAATAATTTTTCCAGAAATGCTATTTTAAGCAGATTTTCATATTGATTTTGATTCAGAGAATCATTTTTAGTACGAATCCAAAATTTCAGTCCATTCGGCGCGATAGAAACTGAGAAAACTGCTTTGAAAGGTCGAACCCAAGTCTTAAAATCGTGTCCGTAAGAATAATGATTTTTCCGGAAATGCTTTTTTAAGCAGATTTTCATAATGATTTTGATTCAGAAAATCATTTTTAGTACGAAACCAAAATTTCAGTCCATTCGGAGCCATAGAACCTGAAAAAACTACTTTGAAAGCTCGAACCCAAGTCTTAAAATCGTGTCCGTAACAATTATGATTTTCCCGGAAATGCTTTTTTAAGCAGATTTTCATAATGATTTTGATTCAAACAATCATTTTTAGTACGAATCCAAAATTTCAGTCCATTCGGAGCGATAGAACCTGAGAAAACTGCTTTGAAAGGTCGAACCCAAGTCTTAAAATCGTGTCCGTAAGAATTATGATTTTTCCAAAAAAGCTTCTGAAAGCAGATTTTGATATTGATTTTCATTCAGACAACCATTTTTAGAACGAATCCAAAATTTCAGTCCATTCGGCGACATACAACCTGAGAAATTTTAACTTTATAAGTTCGAACCCAAGTCTTGAATTCGGGCGCGTAAGAATAATAATTTTTCCAGAAATGCTTCTTTAAGCAGATTTTGATATTGATTTTTAATCATACAACCATTTTTAGAACGAATCGAAAATTTCAGTCCATTCTGCGACATAGAACCTGAGAAAACTAATTTGAAAGGTCGAACCCAAGTCTTGAAATGGTGTCCGTAAGAATAATATTTTTTCCAGAAATGCTTCTTTAAGCAGATTTTCATAATGATTTTGATTCAGACAATCATTTTCATTACGAATCCAAAATTTCTTTCCATTCGGCGCCAAAGTAGCTCTGAAAACTGCTTTGAAAGGTCGAACCCAAGTCTTAAAATCGTCTCCGTAAGAATAATGATTTTTCCAGAAATGCTTCCTTAAGCAGATTTCGATATTGATTTTTAATCAGACAACTATTTTTAGAATAAATAGAACCTGAGAAAACGACTTTATAAGTTCGAACCCAAGTCTTCAAATCGTGCCCGTAGGAACAATATTTTTTATCAGAAATGCTTATTAAAGCAGATTTTCCTTCAGAAAATCATTTTTAGTTCGAAACCAAAATTTCAGTCCATTCGGAGCCATAGAACCTGAGAAAACTACTTTGAAACCTCGAACCCAAGTCTTAAAATCGTGTCCGTAAGAATAATGATTTTTCCGGAAATGCTTTTTTAAGCAGATTTTCATAATGATTTTGATTCAGACAATCATTTTTAGAAAGAATCCAAAATTTCAGTCAATTCGGTGCAATAGAACCAGAGAAAGCCTCTTTATAAGTTCGAACCCAAGTCTTGAAATTGTGCGCGTAAGAATAATAATTTTTCCAGAAATGCTTCTTTAAGCAGATTTTCATATTGATTTTGATTCAGAGAATCTCTTTTATTACAAATCCAAAATTTCAGTCCATTCGGAGCCATAGAACCTGAGAATACTAATTTGAAAGGTCGAACCCAAGTCTTAAAATCGTGTCCGTAAGAATTATGATTTTTCCGGAAATGCTTTTTTAAGCAGATTTTCATAATGATTTTGATTCAAACAATCATTTGTAGTACGAATCCAAAATTTCAGTCCATTCGGCGCGATAGAACCTGAGAAAACTGCTTTGAAAGGTCGAACCCAAGTCTTAAAATCGTGTCCGTAAGAATTATGATTTTTCCAAAAAAGCTTCTGAAAGCAGATTTTGATATTGATTTTCATTCAGACAACCATTTTTAGAACGAATCGAAAATTTCAGTCCATCCGGCGACATAGAACCTAATAAAACTACTTTGAAAGGTCGAACCCAAGTCTTGAAATGGTGTCCGTAAGAATAATATTTTTTCCAGAAATGCTTCTTTAAGCAGATTTTCATAATGATTTTGATTCAAACAATCATTTTTAGTACGAATCCAAAATTTCAGTCCATTCGGCGCGATAGAACCTGAGAAAACTGCTTTGAAAGGTCGAACCCAAGTCTTAAAATCGTGTCCGTAAGAATTATGATTTTTCCAAAAAAGTTTCTGAAAGCAGATTTTGATATTGATTTTGATTCAGACAATCATATTTAGAAAGAATCCAAAATTTCAGTCAATTCGGTGCAATAGAACCAGAGAAAGCCTCTTTATAAGTTCGAACCCAAGTCTTGAAATTGTGCGCGTAAGAATAATAATTTTTCCAGAAATGCTTCTTTATGCAGATTTTCATATTGATTTTTATTCAGACAACCATTTTTAGAACGAATCCAAAATTTCAGTCCATTCGGCGACATACAACCTGAGAAATTTTAACTTTATAAGTTCGAACCCAAGTCTTGAAATCGTGCCCGTAAGAATAATAATTTTTCCAGAAATGCTTCTTTAGCAGATTTTCATAATGATTTTGATTCAGACAATCATTTTTAGTACGAATCCAAAATTTCAGTCCATTCGGAGCAATAGAACCTGAGAAATCTACTTTGAAAGGTCGAACCCAAGTCTTAAAATCGTGTCCGTAAGAATTATGATTTTACGAAAAAAGCTTCTGAAAGCAGATTTTGATATTGATTTTCATTCAGACAACCATTTTTAGAACGAATCCAAAATTTCAGTCCATTCGGCGAAATACAACCTGAGAAATTTTAACTTTATAAGTTCGAAAACAAGTCTTGAAATCGTGCCCGTAAGAATAATAATTTTTCCAGAAATGCTTCTTTAAGCAGATTTTGATATTGATTTTTAATCAGACAACCATTTTTAGAACGAATCCAAAATTTCAGTCCATTCGGCGACATAGAACCTTAGAAATCTACTTTGAAAGGTCGAACCCAAGTCTTAAAATCGTGTCCGTAAGAATTATGATTTTTCCAAAAAAGCTTCTGAAAGCAGATTTTGATATTGATTTTCATTCAGACAACCATTTTTAGAACGAATCCAAAATTTCAGTCCATTTGGCGACATACAACCTGAGAAATTTTAACTTTATAAGTTCGAACCCAAGTCTTGAAATCGTGCCCGTAAGAATAATAATTTTTCCAGAAATTCTTCTTTAAGCAGATTTTGATATTGATTTTTAATCAGACAACCATTTTTAGAACATATCGAAAATTTCAGTCCATTCGGCGACATAGAACCTAATAAAACTACTTTGAAAGGTCGAACCCAAGTCTTGAAATGGTGTCCGTAAGAATAATATTTTTTCCAGAAATGCTTCTTTAAGCAGATTTTCATAATGATTTTGATTCAGACAATCATTTTTATTACGAATCCAAATTTTCTTTCCATTCGGCGCCAAAGTAGCTCTGAAAACTGCTTTGAAAGGTCGAACCCAAGTCTTAAAATCGTCTCCGTAAGAATAATGATTTTTCCAGAAATGCTTCTTTAAGCAGATTTCGATATTGATTTTTAATCAGACAACCATTTTTAGAATAAATAGAACCTGAGAAAACGACTTTATAAGTTCGAACCCAAGTCTTGAAATCGTGTCCGTAGGAACAATATTTTTTTTCAGAAATGCTTATCTAAGCAGATTTTGATATTGATTTTCCTTCAGAAAATCATTTTTAGTACGAAACCAAAATTTCAGTCCATTCGGAGCCATAGAACCTGAAAAAACTACTTAGAAAGCTCGAACCCAAGTCTTAAAATCGTGTCCGTAAGAATAATGATTTTTCCGGAAATGCTTTTTTAAGCAGATTTTCATAATGCATTTGATTCAAACAATCATTTTTAGTACGAATCCAAAATTTCAGTCCATTCGGCGCGATAGAACCTGAGAAAACTACTTTGAAAGGTCGAACCCATGTCTTGAAATGGTGCCCGTAAGAAGAATGATTTTTCCAGAAATGCTTCTTTAAGCAGATTTTCATAATTATTTGATTCAGACAATCATATTTAGAAAGAATCCAAAATTTCAGTCAATTCGGTGCAATAGAACCTGAGAAAACTACTTTGAAAGGTCGAACCCAAATCTTGAAATGGTGTCCGTAAGAATAATATTTTTTCCAGAAATGCTTCTTTAAGCAGATTTTGATATTGATTTACCTTCAGACAATCACTTTTAGCACGAATCCAAAATTTCAGTCCATTCGGCGCCGAAGAACCTGAGAAAATGGATATAAGTTCTGACCCTAGTCTTATATTGGTGTGCATTAGATAAATAATTTTTCCAGAAATGCTTCTTTAAGCAGATTTTGATATTGATTTTCCTTCAGACAATTATTTTTAGTACGAATCCAAAATTTCAGTCCATTCGGCGCAATAGAACCTGAGAAAACTGCTTTGAAAGGTCGAACCCAAGTCTTAAAATCGTGTCCGTAAGAATAATAATTTTTCCAGAAATGCTTTTTGAAGCAGATTTTCATAATGATTTTGATTCAGACAATCACATTTAGAAAGAATCCAAAATTTCAGTCAATTCGGTGCAATAGAACCAGAGAAAGCCTCTTTATAATTTCGAACCCATGTCTTGAAATTGTGCGCGTAAGAATAATAATTTTTCCAGAAATGCTTCTTTAAGCAGATTTTCATATTGATTTTGATTCAGAGAATCTCTTTTATTACAAATCCTAAATTTCAGTCCATTCGGAGCCATAGAACCTGAGAAAAGTAATTTGAAAGGTCGAACCCAAGTCTTTAAATCGTGTCCGTAAGAATAATGATTTTTCCAGAAATGCTTTTTGAAGCAGATTTTCATAATGATTTTGATTCAGACAATCATATTTAGAAAGAATCCAAAATTTCAGTCAATTCGGAGCCATAGAACCTGAGAAAGCCTCTTTATAAGTTCGAACCCAAGTCTTGAAATCGTGCCCGTAAGAATAATTATTTTTCCAGAAATGCTTCTTTAAGCAGATTTTCATATTGATTTTGATTCAGAGAATCTCTTTTATTACAAATCCATAATTTCAGTCCATTCAGCGCCATAGAACTTGAGAAAACTACTTTGAAATGTCGAACTCAAGTCTTGAAATGGTGTCCGTAAGAATATTTTTTTCCAGAAATGCTTTTAAGCAGATTTTTATATTGATCTTCCTTCAGACAATCATTTTTAGTACGAAACCAAAATTTCAGTCCATTCGAAGCCATTGATCCTGAGAAAACTACTTTGAAAGGTCGAACCCAAGTCTTGAAATGGTGTCCGTAAGAATAATATTTTTTCCAGAAATGCTTCTTTAAGCAGATTTTGATATTGATTTACCTTCAGACAATCATTTTTAGTACGAATCCAAAATTTCAGTCCATTCGGCGCTGTAGAACCTGAGAAAATGGATATAAGTTCTGACCCTAGTCTTATATTGGTGTGCATTAGATAAATAATTTTTCCAGAAATGCTTCTTTAAGCAGATTTTGATATTGATTTTCCTTCAGACAATCATTTTTAGTACGAATCCAAAATTTCAGTCCATTCGGCGCAATACAACCTGAGAAATTTTAACTTTATAAGTTCGAAAACAAGTCTTGAAATCGTGCCCGTAAGAATAATAATTTTTCCAGAAATGCTTCTTTAAGCAGATTTTGATATTGATTTTAAATCAGACAACCATTTTTAGAACGAATCGAAAATTTCAGTCCATTCGGCGACATAGAACCTAATAAAACTACTTTGAAAGGTCGAACCCAAGTCTTGAAATGGTGTCCGTAAGAATAATATTTTTTCCAGAAATGCTTCTTTAAGCAGATTTTCATAATGATTTTGATTCAGACAATCATTTTTAGTACGAATCCAAAATTTCAGTCCATTCGGCGCAATACAACCTGAGAAATTTTAACTTTATAAGTTCGAAAACAAGTCTTGAAATCGTGCCCGTAAGAATAATAATTTTTCCAGAAATGCTTCTTTAAGCAGATTTTGATATTGATTTTTAATCAGACAACCATTTTTAGAACGAATCCAAAATTTCAGTCCATTCGGCGACATAGAACCTTAGAAATCTACTTTGAAAGGTCGAACCCAAGTCTTAAAATCGTGTCCGTAAGAATTATGATTTTTCCAAAAAAGCTTCTGAAAGCAGATTTTGATATTGATTTTCATTCAGACAACCATTTTTAGAACGAATCCAAAATTTCAGTCCATTTGGCGACATACAACCTGAGAAATTTTAACTTTATAAGTTCGAACCCAAGTCTTGAAATCGTGCCCGTAAGAATAATAATTTTTCCAGAAATTCTTCTTTAAGCAGATTTTGATATTGATTTTAAATCAGACAACCATTTTTAGAACGAATCGAAAATTTCAGTCCATTCGGCGACATAGAACCTAATAAAACTACTTTGAAAGGTCGAACCCAAGTCTTGAAATGGTGTCCGTAAGAATAATATTTTTTCCAGAAATGCTTCTTTAAGCAGATTTTCATAATGATTTTGATTCAGACAATCATTTTTATTACGAATCCAAAATTTCTTTCCATTCGGCGCCAAAGTAGCTCTGAAAACTGCTTTGAAAGGTCGAACCCAAGTCTTAAAATCGTCTCCGTAAGAATAATGATTTTTCCAGAAATGCTTCTTTAAGCAGATTTCGATATTGATTTTTAATCAGACAACCATTTTTAGAATAAATAGAACCTGAGAAAACGACTTTATAAGTTCGAACCCAAGTCTTGAAATCGTGTCCGTAGGAACAATATTTTTTTTCAGAAATGCTTATCTAAGCAGATTTTGATATTGATTTTCCTTCAGAAAATCATTTTTAGTACGAAACCGAAATTTCAGTCCATTCGGAGCCATAGAATCTGAAAAAACTACTTTGAAAGCTCGAACCCAAGTCTTAAAATCGTGTCCGTAAGAATTATGATTTTTCCGGAAATGCTTTTTTAAGCAGATTTTCATAATGAATTTGATTCAAACAATCATTTTTAGTACGAATCCAAAATATAAGTCCATTCGGCGCTATAGAACCTGAGAAAACTACTTTGAAAGGTCGAACCCATGTCTTGAAATGGTGCCCGTAAGAAGAATGATTTTTCCAGAAATGCTTCATTAAGCAGATTTTCATAATTATTTGATTCAGACAATCATATTTAGAAAGAATCCAAAATTTCAGTCAATTCGGTGCAATAGAACCTGAGAAAGCCTCTTTATAAGTTCGAACCCAAGTCTTGAAATCGTGCCCGTAAGAATAATAATTTTTCCAGAAATGCTTCTTTAAGTAGATTTTGATATTGATTTACCTTCAGACAATCATTTTTAGTACGAATTCAATTCATAATGATTTTTCCAGAAATGCTTTTTTAAGCAAATTTTCATAATGATTTTGATTCAGACAATCATATTTAGAAAGAATCCAAAATTTCAGTCAATTCGGAGCCATAGAACCTGAGAAAGCCTCTTTATAAGTTCGAACCCAAGTCTTGAAATCGTGCCCGTAAGAATAATAATTTTTCCAGAAATGCTTCTTTAAGCAGATTTTCATATTGATTTTGATTCAGAGAATCTCTTTTATTACAAATCCATAATTTCAGTCCATTCAGCGCCATAGAACTTGAGAAAACTACTTTGAAATGTCGAACTCAAGTCTTGAAATGGTGTCCGTAAGAATATTTTTTTCCAGAAATGCTTTTAAGCAGATTTTTATATTGATCTTCCTTCAGACAATCATTTTTAGTACGAAACCAAAATTTCAGTCCATTCGAAGCCATTGATCCTAAGAAAACTACTTTGAAAGGTCGAACCCAAGTCTTGAAATGGTGTCCGTAAGAATAATATTTTTTCCAGAAATGCTTCTTTAAGCAGATTTTGATATTGATTTACCTTCAGACAATCATTTTTAGTACGAATCCAAAATTTCAGTCCATTCGGCGCCGTAGAACCTGAGAAAATGGATATAAGTTCTGACCCTAGTCTTATATTGGTGTGCATTAGATAAATAATTTTTCCAGAAATGCTTCTTTAAGCAGATTTTGATATTGATTTTCCTTCAGACAATCATTTTTAGTACGAATCCAAAATTTCAGTCCATTCGGCGCAATACAACCTGAGAAATTTTAACTTTATAAGTTCGAAAACAAGTCTTGAAATCGTGCCCGTAAGAATAATAATTTTTCCAGAAATGCTTCTTTAAGCAGATTTTGATATTGATTTTTAATCAGACAACCATTTTTAGAACGAATCCAACATTTCAGTCCATTCGGCGACATAGAACCTTAGAAATCTACTTTGAAAGGTCGAACCCAAGTCTTAAAATCGTGTCCGTAAGAATTATGATTTTTCCAAAAAAGCTTCTGAAAGCAGATTTTGATATTGATTTTCATTCAGACAACCATTTTTAGAACGAATCCAAAATTTCAGTCCATTTGGCGACATACAACCTGAGAAATTTTAACTTTATAAGTTCGAACCCAAGTCTTGAAATCGTGCCCGTAAGAATAATAATTTTTCCAGAAATTCTTCTTTAAGCAGATTTTGATATTGATTTTTAATCAGACAACCATTTTTAGAACGAATCGAAAATTTCAGTCCATTCGGCGACATAGAACCTAATAAAACTACTTTGAAAGGTCGAACCCAAGTCTTGAAATGGTGTCCGTAAGAATATTTTTTTCCAGAAATGCTTTTAAGCAGATTTTTATATTGATCTTCCTTCAGACAATCATTTTTAGTACGAAACCAAAATTTCAGTCCATTCGAAGCCATTGATCCTAAGAAAACTACTTTGAAAGGTCGAACCCAAGTCTTGAAATGGTGTCCGTAAGAATAATATTTTTTCCAGAAATGCTTCTTTAAGCAGATTTTGATATTGATTTACCTTCAGACAATCATTTTTAGTACGAATCCAAAATTTCAGTCCATTCGGCGCCGTAGAACCTGAGAAAATGGATATAAGTTCTGACCCTAGTCTTATATTGGTGTGCATTAGATAAATAATTTTTCCAGAAATGCTTCTTTAAGCAGATTTTGATATTGATTTTCCTTCAGACAATCATTTTTAGTACGAATCCAAAATTTCAGTCCATTCGGCGCAATACAACCTGAGAAATTTTAACTTTATAAGTTCGAAAACAAGTCTTGAAATCGTGCCCGTAAGAATAATAATTTTTCCAGAAATGCTTCTTTAAGCAGATTTTGATATTGATTTTTAATCAGACAACCATTTTTAGAACGAATCCAACATTTCAGTCCATTCGGCGACATAGAACCTTAGAAATCTACTTTGAAAGGTCGAACCCAAGTCTTAAAATCGTGTCCGTAAGAATTATGATTTTTCCAAAAAAGCTTCTGAAAGCAGATTTTGATATTGATTTTCATTCAGACAACCATTTTTAGAACGAATCCAAAATTTCAGTCCATTTGGCGACATACAACCTGAGAAATTTTAACTTTATAAGTTCGAACCCAAGTCTTGAAATCGTGCCCGTAAGAATAATAATTTTTCCAGAAATTCTTCTTTAAGCAGATTTTGATATTGATTTTTAATCAGACAACCATTTTTAGAACGAATCGAAAATTTCAGTCCATTCGGCGACATAGAACCTAATAAAACTACTTTGAAAGGTCGAACCCAAGTCTTGAAATGGTGTCCGTAAGAATAATATTTTTTCCAGAAATGCTTCTTTAAGCAGATTTTCATAATGATTTTGATTCAGACAATCATTTTTATTACGAATCCAAAATTTCTTTCCATTCGGCGCCAAAGTAGCTCTGAAAACTGCTTTGAAAGGTCGAACCCAAGTCTTAAAATCGTCTCCGTAAGAATAATGATTTTTCCAGAAATGCTTCTTTAAGCAGATTTCGATATTGATTTTTAATCAGACAACCATTTTTAGAATAAATAGAACCTGAGAAAACGACTTTATAAGTTCGAACCCAAGTCTTGAAATCGTGTCCGTAGGAACAATATTTTTTTTCAGAAATGCTTATCTAAGCAGATTTTGATATTGATTTTCCTTCAGAAAATCATTTTTAGTACGAAACCGAAATTTCAGTCCATTCGGAGCCATAGAACCTGAAAAAACTTCTTTGAAAGCTCGAACCCAAGTCTTAAAATCGTGTCCGTAAGAATTATGATTTTTCCGGAAATGCTTTTTTAAGCAGATTTTCATAATGAATTTGATTCAAACAATCATTTTTAGTACGAATCCAAAATTTCAGTCCATTCGGCGCTATAGAACCTGAGAAAACTACTTTGAAAGGTCGAACCCATGTCTTGAAATGGTGCCCGTAAGAAGAATGATTTTTCCAGAAATGCTTCTTTAAGCAGATTTTCATAATTATTTGATTCAGACAATCATATTTAGAAAGAATCCAAAATTTCAGTCAATTCCGTGCAATAGAACCTGAGAAAGCCTCTTTAAAAGTTCGAACCCAAGTCTTGAAATCGTGCCCGTAAGAATAATAATTTTTCCAGAAATGCTATTTTAAGCAGATTTTCATATTGATTTTGATTCAGAGAATCTCTTTTATTACAAATCCATAATTTCAGTCCATTCAGCGCCATAGAACCTGAGAAAACTACTTTGAAATGTCGAACTCAAGTCTTGAAATGGTGTCCGTAAGAATATTTTTTTCCAGAAATGCTTTTAAGCAGATTTTTAAATTGATCTTCCTTCAGACAATCATTTTTAGTACGAAACCAAAATTTCAGTCCATTCGAAGCCATTGATCCTGAGAAAACTACTTTGAAAGGTCGAACCCAAATCTTGAAATGGTGTCCGTAAGAATAATATTTTTTCCAGAAATGCTTCTTTAAGCAGATTTTGATATTGATTTACCTTCAGACAATCACTTTTAGTACGAATCCAAAATTTCAGTCCATTCGGCGCCGTAGAACCTGAGAAAATGGATATAAGTTCTGACCCTAGTCTTATATTGGTGTGCATTAGATAAATAATTTTTCCAGAAATGCTTCTTTAAGCAGATTTTGATATTGATTTTCCTCCAGACAATCATTTTTAGTACGAATCCAAAATTTCAGTCCATTCGGCGCAATAGAACCTGAGAAAACTGCTTTGAAAGGTCGAACCCAAGTCTTAAAATCGTGTCCGTAAGAATAATAATTTTTCCAGAAATGCTTTTTGAAGCAGATTTTCATAATGATTTTGATTCAGACAATCACATTTAGAAAGAATCCAAAATTTCAGTCAATTCGGTGCAATAGAACCAGAGAAAGCCTCTTTATAATTTCGAACCCATGTCTTGAAATTGTGCGCGTAAGAATAATAATTTTTCCAGAAATGCTTCTTTAAGCAGATTTTCATATTGATTTTGATTCAGAGAATCTCTTTTATTACAAATCCAAAATTTCAGTCCATTCGGCGACATACAACCTGATAAATTTTAACTTTATAAGTTCGAACCCAAGTCTTGAAATCGTGCCCGTAAGAATAATAATTTTTCCAGAAATGCTTCTTCAAGCAGATTTTGATATTGATTTTTAATCAGACAACCATTTTTAGAACGAATCCAAAATTTCAGTCCATTCGGCGACATAGAACCTGAGAAAACTACTTTGAAAGGTCGAACCCAAGTCTTAAAATCGTGTCCTTAAGAATTATGATTTTTCCAAAGAAGCTTCTGAAAAAAGATTTTGATATTGATTTTCATTCAGACAACCATTTTTAGACCGAATTCAAAATTTCAGTCCATTCGGCGACATACAACCTGAGAAATTTTAACTTTATAAGTTCGAACCCAAGTCGTGAAATGGTGTCCGTAAGAATAATAATTTTTCCAGAAATGCTTCTTTAAGTAGATTTTGATATTGATTTACCGTCAGACAATCATTTTTAGTACGAATTCAAAATTTCAGTCAATTCGGTGCCATAGAACCTGAGAAAACGACTTTATAAGTTCGAACCCAAGTCTTGAAATCGTGCCCGTAAGAACAATATTTTTTTCAGAAATGCTTATTAAAGCAGATTTTGATATTGATTTTTCTTCAGCAAATCATTTTTAGTACGAAACCAAAATTTCAGTCCATTCGGAGCCATAGAACCTGAGAAAACTACTTTGAAAGGTCGAACCCAAGTCTTAAAATCGTGTCCGTAAGAATAATGATTTTTCCAGAAATGCCTTTTTAAGCAGATTTTAATAATGATTTTGATTCAAACAATCATTTTTAGTACGAATCCAAAATTTCAGTCCATTTGGCGACATACAACCTGAGAAATTTTAACTTTATAAGTTCGAACCCAAGTCTTGAAATGGTGTCCGTAAGAATAATATTTTTTCCAGAAATGCTTCTTTAAGCAGATTTTCATAATGATTTTGATTCAGACAATCATTTTTATGACGAATCCAAAATTTCTTTCCATTCGGCGCCAAAGTCGCTCTGAAAACTGCTTTGAAAGGTCGAACCCAAGTCTTAAAATCGTCTCCGTAAGAATAATGATTTTTCCAGAAATGCTTCTTTAAGCAGATTTCGATATTGATTTTTAATCAGACAACCATTTTTAGAATAAATAGAACCTGAGAAAACGACTTTATAAGTTCGAACCCAAGTCTTGAAATCGTGCCCGTAGGAACAATATTTTTTTTCAGAAATGCTTATTAAAGCAGATTTTGATATTGATTTTCCTTCAGAAAATCATTTTTAGTACGAAACCAAAATTTCGGTCCATTCGGAGCCATAGAACCTGAGAAAACTACTTTGAAAGCTCGAACCCAAGTCTTAAAATCGTGTCCGTAAGAAAAATGATTTTTCCGGAAATGCTTTTTTAAGCAGATTTTCATAATGATTTTGATTCAGACAATCATTTTTAGTACGAATCCAAAATTTCAGTCCATTCGGCGCGATAGAACCTGAGAAAACTGCTTGGAAATGTCGAACCTAAGTCTTAAAATCGTGTCCGTAAGAATTATGATTTTTCGAAAAAAGCTTCTGAAAGCAGATTATGATATTGATTTTTATTCAGACAACCATTTTAAGAATGAATCCAAAATTTCAGTCTATTCGGCTACATACAACCTGAGAAATTTTAACTTTATAAGTTCGAACCCAAGTCTTGAAATCGTGCCCGTAAGAATATTAATTTTTCCAGAAATGCTTCTTTAAGCAAATTTTCATTATGATTTTGATTCAGAGAATCATTTTTAGTACGAATCCAAAATTTCAGTCCATTCGGCGCGATAGAACCTGAGAAAACTGCTTTGAAAGGTCGAACCCAAGTCTTAAAATCGTGTCCGTAAGAATTATGATTTTTCGAAAAAAGCTTCTGAAAGCAGATTTTGATATTGAATTTCTTTCAGACAACCATTTTTAGAACGAATCCAAAATTTCAGTCCATTCGGCGACATACAACCTGAGAAATTTTAACTTTATAAGTTCGAACCCAAGTCTTGAAATCGTGCCCGTAAGAATAATAATTTTTCCAGAAATGCTTCTTTAAGTAGATTTTGATATTGATTTACCTTCAGACAATCATTTTTAGTACGAATTCAATTCATAATGATTTTTCCAGAAATGCTTTTTTAAGCAAATTTTCATAATGATTTTGATTCAGACAATCATATTTAGAAAGAATCCAAAATTTCAGTCAATTCGGAGCCATAGAACCTGAGAAAGCCTCTTTATAAGTTCGAACCCAAGTCTTGAAATCGTGCCCGTAAGAATAATAATTTTTCCAGAAATGCTTCTTTAAGCAGATTTTCATATTGATTTTGATTCAGAGAATCTCTTTTATTACAAATCCATAATTTCAGTCCATTCAGCGCCATAGAACTTGAGAAAACTACTTTGAAATGTCGAACTCAAGTCATGAAATGGTGTCCGTAAGAATATTTTTTTCCAGAAATGCTTTTAAGCAGATTTTTATATTGATCTTCCTTCAGACAATCATTTTTAGTACGAAACCAAAATTTCAGTCCATTCAAAGCCATTGATCCTGAGAAAACTACTTTGAAAGTCGAACCCAAGTCTTGAAATGGTGTCCGTAAGAATAATATTTTTTCCAGAAATGCTTCTTTAAGCAGATTTTGATATTGATTTACCTTCAGACAATCATTTTTAGTACGAATCCAAAATTTCAGTCCATTCGACGCCGTAGAACCTGAGAAAATGGATATAAGTTCTGACCCTAGTCTTATATTGGTGTGCATTAGATAAATAATTTTTCCAGAAATGCTTCTTTAAGCAGATTTTGATATTGATTTTCCTTCAGACAATCATTTTTAGTACGAATCCAAAATTTCAGTCCATTCGGCGCAATACAACCTGAGAAATTTTAACTTTATAAGTTCGAAAACAAGTCTTGAAATCGTGCCCGTAAGAATAATAATTTTTCCAGAAATGCTTCTTTAAGCAGATTTTTATATTGATTTTTAATCAGACAACCATTTTTAGAACGAATCCAAAATTTCAGTCCATTCGGCGACATAGAACCTTAGAAATCTACTTTGAAAGGTCGAACCCAAGTCTTAAAATCGTGTCCGTAAGAATTATGATTTTTCCAAAAAAGCTTCTGAAAGCAGATTTTGATATTGATTTTCATTCAGACAACCATTTTTAGAACGAATCCAAAATTTCAGTCCATTTGGCGACATACAACCTGAGAAATTTTAACTTTATAAGTTCGAACCCAAGTCTTGAAATCGTGCCCGTAAGAATAATAATTTTTCCAGAAATTCTTCTTTAAGCAGATTTTGATATTGATTTTTAATCAGACAACCATTTTTAGAACGAATCGAAAATTTCAGTCCATTCGGCGACATAGAACCTAATAAAACTACTTTGAAAGGTCGAACCCAAGTCTTGAAATGGTGTCCGTAAGAATAATATTTTTTCCAGAAATGCTTCTTTAAGCAGATTTTCATAATGATTTTGATTCAGACAATCATTTTTATTACGAATCCAAAATTTCTTTCCATTCGGCGCCAAAGTAGCTCTGAAAACTGCTTTGAAAGGTCGAACCCAAGTCTTAAAATCGTCTCCGTAAGAATAATGATTTTTCCAGAAATGCTTCTTTAAGCAGTTTTCGATATTGATTTTTAATCAGACAACCATTTTTAGAATAAATAGAACCTGAGAAAACGACTTTATAAGTTCGAACCCAAGTCTTGAAATCGTGTCCGTAGGAACAATATTTTTTTTCAGAAATGCTTATCTAAGAAGATTTTGATATTGATTTTCCTTCAGAAAATCATTTTTAGTACGAAACCAAAATTTCAGTCCATTCGGAGCCATAGAACCTGAAAAAACTACTTTGAAAGCTCGAACCCAAGTCTTAAAATCGTGTCCGTAAGAATATTTTTTTCCAGAAATGCTTTTAAGCAGATTTTTATATTGATCTTCCTTCAGACAATCATTTTTAGTACGAAACCAAAATTTCAGTCCATTCGAAGCCATTGATCCTGAGAAAACTACTTTGAAAGGTCGAACCCAAATCTTGAAAGTCCGTAAGAATAATATTTTTTCCAGAAATGCTTCTTTAAGCAGATTTTGATATTGATTTACCTTCAGACAATCACTTTTAGTACGAATCCAAAATTTCAGTCCATTCGGCGCCGTAGAACCTGAGAAAATGGATATAAGTTCTGACCCTAGTCTTATATTGGTGTGCATTAGATAAATAATTTTTCCAGAAATGCTTCTTTAAGCAGATTTTGATATTGATTTTCCTTCAGACAATCATTTTTAGTACGAATCCAAAATTTCAGTCCATTCGGCGCAATAGAACCTGAGAAAACTGCTTTGAAAGGGCGAACCCAAGTCTTAAAATCGTGTCCGTAAGAATAATAATTTTTCCAGAAATGCTTTTTGAAGCAGATTTTCATAATGATTTTGATTCAGACAATCACATTTAGAAAGAATCCAAAATTTCAGTCAATTCGGTGCAATAGAACCAGAGAAAGCCTCTTTATAATTTCAAACCCATGTCTTGAAATTGTGCGCGTAAGAATAATAATTTTTCCAGAAATGCTTCTTTAAGCAGATTTTCATATTGATTTTGATTCAGAGAATCTCTTTTATTACAAATCCAAAATTTCAGTCCATTCGGAGCCATAGAACCTGAGAAAAGTAATTTGAAAGGTCGAACCCAAGTCTTAAAATCGTGTCCGTAAGAATAATGATTTTTCCAGAAATGCTTTTTGAAGCAGATTTTCATAATGATTTTGATTCAGACAATCACATTTAGAAAAAATCCAAAATTTCAGTCAATTCGGTGCAATATAACCAGAGAAAGCCTCTTTATAATTTCGAACCCATGTCTTGAAATTGTGCGCGTAAGAATAATAATTTTTCCAGAAATGCTTCTCTAAGCAGATTTTCATATTGATTTTGATTCAGAGAATCTCTTTTATTACAAATCCAAAATTTCAGTCCATTCGGAGCCATAGAACCTGAGAAAAGTAATTTGAAAGGTCGAACCCAAGTCTTAAAATCGTGTCCGTAAGAATTATGATTTTTCCAAAAAAGGTTCTGAAAGCAGATTTTGATATTGATTTTTATTCAGACAACCATTATTTAGAACGAATCCAAAATTTCAGTCCATTCGGCGACATACAACCTGAGAAATTTTAACTTTATAAGTTCGAACCCAAGTCTTGAAATCGTGCCCGTAAGAATAATAATTTTTCCAGAAATGCTTCTTCAAGCAGATTTTGATATTGATTTTTAATCAGACAACCATTTTTAGAACGAATCCAAAATTTCAGTCCATTCGGCGACATAGAACCTGAGAAAACTACTTTGAAAGGTTGAACCCAAGTCTTAAAATCGTGTCCGTAAGAATTATGATTTTTCCAAAGAAGCTTCTGAAAAAAGATTTTGATATTGATTTTCATTCAGACAACCATTTTTAGACCGAATTCAAAATTTCAGTCCATTCGGCGACATACAACCTGAGAAATTTTAACTTTATAAGTTCGAACCCAAGTCGTGAAATGGTGTCCGTAAGAATAATAATTTTTGAAGAAATGCTTCTTTAAGTAGATTTTGATATTGATTTACCGTCAGACAATCATTTTTAGTACGAATTCAAAATTTCAGTCAATTCGGTGCCATAGAACCTGAGAAAACGACTTTATAAGTTCGAACCCAAGTCTTGAAATCGTGCCCGTAAGAACAATATTTTTTTCAGAAATGCTTATTAAAGCAGATTTTGATATTGATTTTTCTTCAGCAAATCATTTTTAGTACGAAACCAAAATTTCAGTCCATTCGGAGCCATAGAACCTGAGAAAACTACTTTGAAAGGTCGAACCCAAGTCTTAAAATCGTGTCCGTAAGAATAATGATTTTTCCAGAAATGCCTTTTTAAGCAGATTTTAATAATGATTTTGATTCAAACAATCATTTTTAGTACGAATCCAAAATTTCAGTCCATTTGGCGACATACAACCTGAGAAATTTTAACTTTATAAGTTCGAACCTAAGTCTTAAAATCGTGTCCGTAAGAATTATGATTTTTCGAAAAAAGCTTCTGAAAGCAGATTTTGATATTGATTTTCATTCAGACAACCATTTTTAGAACGAATCCAAAATTTCAGTCCATTTGGCGACATACAACCTGAGAAATTTTAACTTTATAAGTTCGAACCCAAGTCTTGAAATGGTGTCCGTAAGAATAATATTTTTTCCAGAAATGCTTCTTTAAGCAGATTTTCATAATGATTTTGATTCAGACAATCATTTTTATGACGAATCCAAAATTTCTTTCCATTCGGCGCCAAAGTAGCTCTGAAAACTGCTTTGAAAGGTCGAACCCAAGTCTTAAAATCGTCTCCGTAAGAATAATGATTTTTCCAGAAATGCTTCTTTAAGCAGATTTCGATATTGATTTTTAATCAGACAACCATTTTTAGAATAAATAGAACCTGAGAAAACGACTTTATAAGTTCGAACCCAAGTCTTGAAATCGTGCCCGTAGGAACAATATTTTTTTTCAGAAATGCTTATTAAAGCAGATTTTGATATTGATTTTCCTTCAGAAAATCATTTTTAGTTCGAAACCAAAATTTCGGTCCATTCGGAGCCATAGAACCTGAGAAAACTACTTTGAAAGCTCGAACCCAAGTCTTAAAATCGTGTCCGTAAGAATAATGATTTTTCCGGAAATGGTTTTTTATGCAGATTTTCATAATGATTTTGATTCAGACAATCATTTTTAGTACGAATCCAAAATTTCAGTCCATTCGGCGCGATAGAACCTGAGAAAACTGCTTGGAAAGGTCGAACCTAAGTCTTAAAATCGTGTCCGTAAGAATTATGATTTTTCGAAAAAAGCTTCTGAAAGCAGATTTTGATATTGATTTTCTTTCAGACAACCATTTTTAGAACGAATCCAAAATTTCAGTCCATTCGGCGACATACAACCTGAGAAATTTTAACTTTATAAGTTCGAACCCAAGTCTTGAAATCGTGCCCGTAAGAATAATAATTTTTCCAGAAATGCTTCTTTAAGTAGATTTTGATATTGATTTACCTTCAGACAATCATTTTTAGTACGAATTCAATTCATAATGATTTTTCCAGAAATGCTTTTTTAAGCAAATTTTCATAATGATTTTGATTCAGACAATCATATTTAGAAAGAATCCAAAATTTCAGTCAATTCGGAGCCATAGAACCTGAGAAAGCCTCTTTATAAGTTCGAACCCAAGTCTTGAAATCGTGCCCGTAAGAATAATAATTTTTCCAGAAATGCTTCTTTAAGCAGATTTTCATATTGATTTTGATTCAGAGAATCTCTTTTATTACAAATCCATAATTTCAGTCCATTCAGCGCCATAGAACTTGAGAAAACTACTTTGAAATGTCGAACTCAAGTCTTGAAATGGTGTCCGTAAGAATATTTTTTTCCAGAAATGCTTTTAAGCAGATTTTTATATTGATCTTCCTTCAGACAATCATTTTTAGTACGAAACCAAAATTTCAGTCCATTCGAAGCCATTGATCCTGAGAAAACTACTTTGAAAGGTCGAACCCAAGTCTTGAAATGGTGTCCGTAAGAATAATAATTTTTCCAGAAATGCTTCTTTAAGCAGATTTTCATATTGATTTTGATTCAGAGAATCTCTTTTATTACAAATCCTAAATTTCAGTCCATTCGGAGCCATAGAACCTGAGAAAAGTAATTTGAAAGGTCGAACCCAAGTCTTTAAATCGTGTCCGTAAGAATAATGATTTTTCCAGAAATGCTTTTTGAAGCAGATTTTCATAATGATTTTGATTCAGACAATCATATTTAGAAAGAATCCAAAATTTCAGTCAATTCGGAGCCATAGAACCTGAGAAAGCCTCTTTATAAGTTCGAACCCAAGTCTTGAAATCGTGCCCGTAAGAATAATTATTTTTCCAGAAATGCTTCTTTAAGCAGATTTTCATATTGATTTTGATTCAGAGAATCTCTTTTATTACAAATCCATAATTTCAGTCCATTCAGCGCCATAGAACTTGAGAAAACTACTTTGAAATGTCGAACTCAAGTCTTGAAATGGTGTCCGTAAGAATATTTTTTTCCAGAAATGCTTTTAAGCAGATTTTTATATTGATCTTCCTTCAGACAATCATTTTTAGTACGAAACCAAAATTTCAGTCCATTCGAAGCCATTGATCCTGAGAAAACTACTTTGAAAGGTCGAACCCAAGTCTTGAAATGGTGTCCGTAAGAATAATAATTTTTCCAGAAATGCTTCTTTAAGCAGATTTTCATATTGATTTTGATTCAGAGAATCTCTTTTATTACAAATCCTAAATTTCAGTCCATTCGGAGCCATAGAACCTGAGAAAAGTAATTTGAAAGGTCGAACCCAAGTCTTTAAATCGTGTCCGTAAGAATAATGATTTTTCCAGAAATGCTTTTTGAAGCAGATTTTCATAATGATTTTGATTCAGACAATCATATTTAGAAAGAATCCAAAATTTCAGTCAATTCGGAGCCATAGAACCTGAGAAAGCCTCTTTATAAGTTCGAACCCAAGTCTTGAAATCGTGCCCGTAAGAATAATTATTTTTCCAGAAATGCTTCTTTAAGCAGATTTTCATATTGATTTTGATTCAGAGAATCTCTTTTATTACAAATCCATAATTTCAGTCCATTCAGCGCCATAGAACTTGTGAAAACTACTTTGAAATGTCGAACTCAAGTCTTGAAATGGTGTCCGTAAGAATATTTTTTTCCAGAAATGCTTTTAAGCAGATTTTTATATTGATCTTCCTTCAGACAATCATTTTTAGTACGAAACCAAAATTTCAGTCCATTCGAAGCCATTGATCCTGAGAAAACTACTTTGAAAGGTCGAACCCAAGTCTTGAAATGGTGTCCGTAAGAATAATATTTTTTCCAGAAATGCTTCTTTAAGCAGATTTTGATATTGATTTACCTTCAGACAATCATTTTTAGTACGAATCCAAAATTTCAGTCCATTCGGCGCTGTAGAACCTGAGAAAATGGATATAAGTTCTGACCCTAGTCTTATATTGGTGTGCATTAGATAAATAATTTTTCCAGAAATGCTTCTTTAAGCAGATTTTGATATTGATTTTCCTTCAGACAATCATTTTTAGTACGAATCCAAAATTTCAGTCCATTCGGCGCAATACAACCTGAGAAATTTTAACTTTATAAGTTCGAAAACAAGTCTTGAAATCGTGCCCGTAAGAATAATAATTTTTCCAGAAATGCTTCTTTAAGCAGATTTTGATATTGATTTTAAATCAGACAACCATTTTTAGAACGAATCGAAAATTTCAGTCCATTCGGCGACATAGAACCTAATAAAACTACTTTGAAAGGTCGAACCCAAGTCTTGAAATGGTGTCCGTAAGAATAATATTTTTTCCAGAAATGCTTCTTTAAGCAGATTTTCATAATGATTTTGATTCAGACAATCATTTTTAGTACGAATCCAAAATTTCAGTCCATTCGGCGCAATACAACCTGAGAAATTTTAACTTTATAAGTTCGAAAACAAGTCTTGAAATCGTGCCCGTAAGAATAATAATTTTTCCAGAAATGCTTCTTTAAGCAGATTTTGATATTGATTTTTAATCAGACAACCATTTTTAGAACGAATCCAAAATTTCAGTCCATTCGGCGACATAGAACCTTAGAAATCTACTTTGAAAGGTCGAACCCAAGTCTTAAAATCGTGTCCGTAAGAATTATGATTTTTCCAAAAAAGCTTCTGAAAGCAGATTTTGATATTGATTTTCATTCAGACAACCATTTTTAGAACGAATCCAAAATTTCAGTCCATTTGGCGACATACAACCTGAGAAATTTTAACTTTATAAGTTCGAACCCAAGTCTTGAAATCGTGCCCGTAAGAATAATAATTTTTCCAGAAATTCTTCTTTAAGCAGATTTTGATATTGATTTTAAATCAGACAACCATTTTTAGAACGAATCGAAAATTTCAGTCCATTCGGCGACATAGAACCTAATAAAACTACTTTGAAAGGTCGAACCCAAGTCTTGAAATGGTGTCCGTAAGAATAATATTTTTTCCAGAAATGCTTCTTTAAGCAGATTTTCATAATGATTTTGATTCAGACAATCATTTTTATTACGAATCCAAAATTTCTTTCCATTCGGCGCCAAAGTAGCTCTGAAAACTGCTTTGAAAGGTCGAACCCAAGTCTTAAAATCGTCTCCGTAAGAATAATGATTTTTCCAGAAATGCTTCTTTAAGCAGATTTCGATATTGATTTTTAATCAGACAACCATTTTTAGAATAAATAGAACCTGAGAAAACGACTTTATAAGTTCGAACCCAAGTCTTGAAATCGTGTCCGTAGGAACAATATTTTTTTTCAGAAATGCTTATCTAAGCAGATTTTGATATTGATTTTCCTTCAGAAAATCATTTTTAGTACGAAACCGAAATTTCAGTCCATTCGGAGCCATAGAATCTGAAAAAACTACTTTGAAAGCTCGAACCCAAGTCTTAAAATCGTGTCCGTAAGAATTATGATTTTTCCGGAAATGCTTTTTTAAGCAGATTTTCATAATGAATTTGATTCAAACAATCATTTTTAGTACGAATCCAAAATATAAGTCCATTCGGCGCTATAGAACCTGAGAAAACTACTTTGAAAGGTCGAACCCATGTCTTGAAATGGTGCCCGTAAGAAGAATGATTTTTCCAGAAATGCTTCATTAAGCAGATTTTCATAATTATTTGATTCAGACAATCATATTTAGAAAGAATCCAAAATTTCAGTCAATTCGGTGCAATAGAACCTGAGAAAGCCTCTTTATAAGTTCGAACCCAAGTCTTGAAATCGTGCCCGTAAGAATAATAATTTTTCCAGAAATGCTTCTTTAAGTAGATTTTGATATTGATTTACCTTCAGACAATCATTTTTAGTACGAATTCAATTCATAATGATTTTTCCAGAAATGCTTTTTTAAGCAAATTTTCATAATGATTTTGATTCAGACAATCATATTTAGAAAGAATCCAAAATTTCAGTCAATTCGGAGCCATAGAACCTGAGAAAGCCTCTTTATAAGTTCGAACCCAAGTCTTGAAATCGTGCCCGTAAGAATAATAATTTTTCCAGAAATGCTTCTTTAAGCAGATTTTCATATTGATTTTGATTCAGAGAATCTCTTTTATTACAAATCCATAATTTCAGTCCATTCAGCGCCATAGAACTTGAGAAAACTACTTTGAAATGTCGAACTCAAGTCTTGAAATGGTGTCCGTAAGAATATTTTTTTCCAGAAATGCTTTTAAGCAGATTTTTATATTGATCTTCCTTCAGACAATCATTTTTAGTACGAAACCAAAATTTCAGTCCATTCGAAGCCATTGATCCTAAGAAAACTACTTTGAAAGGTCGAACCCAAGTCTTGAAATGGTGTCCGTAAGAATAATATTTTTTCCAGAAATGCTTCTTTAAGCAGATTTTGATATTGATTTACCTTCAGACAATCATTTTTAGTACGAATCCAAAATTTCAGTCCATTCGGCGCCGTAGAACCTGAGAAAATGGATATAAGTTCTGACCCTAGTCTTATATTGGTGTGCATTAGATAAATAATTTTTCCAGAAATGCTTCTTTAAGCAGATTTTGATATTGATTTTCCTTCAGACAATCATTTTTAGTACGAATCCAAAATTTCAGTCCATTCGGCGCAATACAACCTGAGAAATTTTAACTTTATAAGTTCGAAAACAAGTCTTGAAATCGTGCCCGTAAGAATAATAATTTTTCCAGAAATGCTTCTTTAAGCAGATTTTGATATTGATTTTTAATCAGACAACCATTTTTAGAACGAATCCAACATTTCAGTCCATTCGGCGACATAGAACCTTAGAAATCTACTTTGAAAGGTCGAACCCAAGTCTTAAAATCGTGTCCGTAAGAATTATGATTTTTCCAAAAAAGCTTCTGAAAGCAGATTTTGATATTGATTTTCATTCAGACAACCATTTTTAGAACGAATCCAAAATTTCAGTCCATTTGGCGACATACAACCTGAGAAATTTTAACTTTATAAGTTCGAACCCAAGTCTTGAAATCGTGCCCGTAAGAATAATAATTTTTCCAGAAATTCTTCTTTAAGCAGATTTTGATATTGATTTTTAATCAGACAACCATTTTTAGAACGAATCGAAAATTTCAGTCCATTCGGCGACATAGAACCTAATAAAACTACTTTGAAAGGTCGAACCCAAGTCTTGAAATGGTGTCCGTAAGAATAATATTTTTTCCAGAAATGCTTCTTTAAGCAGATTTTCATAATGATTTTGATTCAGACAATCATTTTTATTACGAATCCAAAATTTCTTTCCATTCGGCGCCAAAGTAGCTCTGAAAACTGCTTTGAAAGGTCGAACCCAAGTCTTAAAATCGTCTCCGTAAGAATAATGATTTTTCCAGAAATGCTTCTTTAAGCAGATTTCGATATTGATTTTTAATCAGACAACCATTTTTAGAATAAATAGAACCTGAGAAAACGACTTTATAAGTTCGAACCCAAGTCTTGAAATCGTGTCCGTAGGAACAATATTTTTTTTCAGAAATGCTTATCTAAGCAGATTTTGATATTGATTTTCCTTCAGAAAATCATTTTTAGTACGAAACCGAAATTTCAGTCCATTCGGAGCCATAGAACCTGAAAAAACTTCTTTGAAAGCTCGAACCCAAGTCTTAAAATCGTGTCCGTAAGAATTATGATTTTTCCGGAAATGCTTTTTTAAGCAGATTTTCATAATGAATTTGATTCAAACAATCATTTTTAGTACGAATCCAAAATTTCAGTCCATTCGGCGCTATAGAACCTGAGAAAACTACTTTGAAAGGTCGAACCCATGTCTTGAAATGGTGCCCGTAAGAAGAATGATTTTTCCAGAAATGCTTCTTTAAGCAGATTTTCATAATTATTTGATTCAGACAATCATATTTAGAAAGAATCCAAAATTTCAGTCAATTCCGTGCAATAGAACCTGAGAAAGCCTCTTTAAAAGTTCGAACCCAAGTCTTGAAATCGTGCCCGTAAGAATAATAATTTTTCCAGAAATGCTATTTTAAGCAGATTTTCATATTGATTTTGATTCAGAGAATCTCTTTTATTACAAATCCATAATTTCAGTCCATTCAGCGCCATAGAACCTGAGAAAACTACTTTGAAATGTCGAACTCAAGTCTTGAAATGGTGTCCGTAAGAATATTTTTTTCCAGAAATGCTTTTAAGCAGATTTTTAAATTGATCTTCCTTCAGACAATCATTTTTAGTACGAAACCAAAATTTCAGTCCATTCGAAGCCATTGATCCTGAGAAAACTACTTTGAAAGGTCGAACCCAAATCTTGAAATGGTGTCCGTAAGAATAATATTTTTTCCAGAAATGCTTCTTTAAGCAGATTTTGATATTGATTTACCTTCAGACAATCACTTTTAGTACGAATCCAAAATTTCAGTCCATTCGGCGCCGTAGAACCTGAGAAAATGGATATAAGTTCTGACCCTAGTCTTATATTGGTGTGCATTAGATAAATAATTTTTCCAGAAATGCTTCTTTAAGCAGATTTTGATATTGATTTTCCTTCAGACAATCATTTTTAGTACGAATCCAAAATTTCAGTCCATTCGGCGCAATAGAACCTGAGAAAACTGCTTTGAAAGGTCGAACCCAAGTCTTAAAATCGTGTCCGTAAGAATAATAATTTTTCCAGAAATGCTTTTTGAAGCAGATTTTCATAATGATTTTGATTCAGACAATCACATTTAGAAAGAATCCAAAATTTCAGTCAATTCGGTGCAATAGAACCAGAGAAAGCCTCTTTATAATTTCGAACCCATGTCTTGAAATTGTGCGCGTAAGAATAATAATTTTTCCAGAAATGCTTCTTTAAGCAGATTTTCATATTGATTTTGATTCAGAGAATCTCTTTTATTACAAATCCAAAATTTCAGTCCATTCGGAGCCATAGAACCTGAGAAAAGTAATTTGAAAGGTCGAACCCAAGTCTTAAAATCGTGTCCGTAAGAATAATGATTTTTCCAGAAATGCTTTTTGAAGCAGATTTTCATAATGATTTTGATTCAGACAATCACATTTAGAAAGAATCCAAAATTTCAGTCCATTCGGCGACATACAACCTGATAAATTTTAACTTTATAAGTTCGAACCCAAGTCTTGAAATCGTGCCCGTAAGAATAATAATTTTTCCAGAAATGCTTCTTCAAGCAGATTTTGATATTGATTTTTAATCAGACAACCATTTTTAGAACGAATCCAAAATTTCAGTCCATTCGGCGACATAGAACCTGAGAAAACTACTTTGAAAGGTCGAACCCAAGTCTTAAAATCGTGTCCGTAAGAATTATGATTTTTCCAAAGAAGCTTCTGAAAAAAGATTTTGATATTGATTTTCATTCAGACAACCATTTTTAGACCGAATTCAAAATTTCAGTCCATTCGGCGACATACAACCTGAGAAATTTTAACTTTATAAGTTCGAACCCAAGTCGTGAAATGGTGTCCGTAAGAATAATAATTTTTCCAGAAATGCTTCTTTAAGTAGATTTTGATATTGATTTACCGTCAGACAATCATTTTTAGTACGAATTCAAAATTTCAGTCAATTCGGTGCCATAGAACCTGAGAAAACGACTTTATAAGTTCGAACCCAAGTCTTGAAATCGTGCCCGTAAGAACAATATTTTTTTCAGAAATGCTTATTAAAGCAGATTTTGATATTGATTTTTCTTCAGCAAATCATTTTTAGTACGAAACCAAAATTTCAGTCCATTCGGAGCCATAGAACCTGAGAAAACTACTTTGAAAGGTCGAACCCAAGTCTTAAAATCGTGTCCGTAAGAATAATGATTTTTCCAGAAATGCCTTTTTAAGCAGATTTTAATAATGATTTTGATTCAAACAATCATTTTTAGTACGAATCCAAAATTTCAGTCCATTTGGCGACATACAACCTGAGAAATTTTAACTTTATAAGTTCGAACCCAAGTCTTGAAATGGTGTCCGTAAGAATAATATTTTTTCCAGAAATGCTTCTTTAAGCAGATTTTCATAATGATTTTGATTCAGACAATCATTTTTATGACGAATCCAAAATTTCTTTCCATTCGGCGCCAAAGTCGCTCTGAAAACTGCTTTGAAAGGTCGAACCCAAGTCTTAAAATCGTCTCCGTAAGAATAATGATTTTTCCAGAAATGCTTCTTTAAGCAGATTTCGATATTGATTTTTAATCAGACAACCATTTTTAGAATAAATAGAACCTGAGAAAACGACTTTATAAGTTCGAACCCAAGTCTTGAAATCGTGCCCGTAGGAACAATATTTTTTTTCAGAAATGCTTATTAAAGCAGATTTTGATATTGATTTTCCTTCAGAAAATCATTTTTAGTACGAAACCAAAATTTCGGTCCATTCGGAGCCATAGAACCTGAGAAAACTACTTTGAAAGCTCGAACCCAAGTCTTAAAATCGTGTCCGTAAGAAAAATGATTTTTCCGGAAATGCTTTTTTAAGCAGATTTTCATAATGATTTTGATTCAGACAATCATTTTTAGTACGAATCCAAAATTTCAGTCCATTCGGCGCGATAGAACCTGAGAAAACTGCTTGGAAATGTCGAACCTAAGTCTTAAAATCGTGTCCGTAAGAATTATGATTTTTCGAAAAAAGCTTCTGAAAGCAGATTATGATATTGATTTTTATTCAGACAACCATTTTAAGAATGAATCCAAAATTTCAGTCTATTCGGCTACATACAACCTGAGAAATTTTAACTTTATAAGTTCGAACCCAAGTCTTGAAATCGTGCCCGTAAGAATATTAATTTTTCCAGAAATGCTTCTTTAAGCAAATTTTCATTATGATTTTGATTCAGAGAATCATTTTTAGTACGAATCCAAAATTTCAGTCCATTCGGCGCGATAGAACCTGAGAAAACTGCTTTGAAAGGTCGAACCCAAGTCTTAAAATCGTGTCCGTAAGAATTATGATTTTTCGAAAAAAGCTTCTGAAAGCAGATTTTGATATTGAATTTCTTTCAGACAACCATTTTTAGAACGAATCCAAAATTTCAGTCCATTCGGCGACATACAACCTGAGAAATTTTAACTTTATAAGTTCGAACCCAAGTCTTGAAATCGTGCCCGTAAGAATAATAATTTTTCCAGAAATGCTTCTTTAAGTAGATTTTGATATTGATTTACCTTCAGACAATCATTTTTAGTACGAATTCAATTCATAATGATTTTTCCAGAAATGCTTTTTTAAGCAAATTTTCATAATGATTTTGATTCAGACAATCATATTTAGAAAGAATCCAAAATTTCAGTCAATTCGGAGCCATAGAACCTGAGAAAGCCTCTTTATAAGTTCGAACCCAAGTCTTGAAATCGTGCCCGTAAGAATAATAATTTTTCCAGAAATGCTTCTTTAAGCAGATTTTCATATTGATTTTGATTCAGAGAATCTCTTTTATTACAAATCCATAATTTCAGTCCATTCAGCGCCATAGAACTTGAGAAAACTACTTTGAAATGTCGAACTCAAGTCATGAAATGGTGTCCGTAAGAATATTTTTTTCCAGAAATGCTTTTAAGCAGATTTTTATATTGATCTTCCTTCAGACAATCATTTTTAGTACGAAACCAAAATTTCAGTCCATTCAAAGCCATTGATCCTGAGAAAACTACTTTGAAAGTCGAACCCAAGTCTTGAAATGGTGTCCGTAAGAATAATATTTTTTCCAGAAATGCTTCTTTAAGCAGATTTTGATATTGATTTACCTTCAGACAATCATTTTTAGTACGAATCCAAAATTTCAGTCCATTCGACGCCGTAGAACCTGAGAAAATGGATATAAGTTCTGACCCTAGTCTTATATTGGTGTGCATTAGATAAATAATTTTTCCAGAAATGCTTCTTTAAGCAGATTTTGATATTGATTTTCCTTCAGACAATCATTTTTAGTACGAATCCAAAATTTCAGTCCATTCGGCGCAATACAACCTGAGAAATTTTAACTTTATAAGTTCGAAAACAAGTCTTGAAATCGTGCCCGTAAGAATAATAATTTTTCCAGAAATGCTTCTTTAAGCAGATTTTTATATTGATTTTTAATCAGACAACCATTTTTAGAACGAATCCAAAATTTCAGTCCATTCGGCGACATAGAACCTTAGAAATCTACTTTGAAAGGTCGAACCCAAGTCTTAAAATCGTGTCCGTAAGAATTATGATTTTTCCAAAAAAGCTTCTGAAAGCAGATTTTGATATTGATTTTCATTCAGACAACCATTTTTAGAACGAATCCAAAATTTCAGTCCATTTGGCGACATACAACCTGAGAAATTTTAACTTTATAAGTTCGAACCCAAGTCTTGAAATCGTGCCCGTAAGAATAATAATTTTTCCAGAAATTCTTCTTTAAGCAGATTTTGATATTGATTTTTAATCAGACAACCATTTTTAGAACGAATCGAAAATTTCAGTCCATTCGGCGACATAGAACCTAATAAAACTACTTTGAAAGGTCGAACCCAAGTCTTGAAATGGTGTCCGTAAGAATAATATTTTTTCCAGAAATGCTTCTTTAAGCAGATTTTCATAATGATTTTGATTCAGACAATCATTTTTATTACGAATCCAAAATTTCTTTCCATTCGGCGCCAAAGTAGCTCTGAAAACTGCTTTGAAAGGTCGAACCCAAGTCTTAAAATCGTCTCCGTAAGAATAATGATTTTTCCAGAAATGCTTCTTTAAGCAGTTTTCGATATTGATTTTTAATCAGACAACCATTTTTAGAATAAATAGAACCTGAGAAAACGACTTTATAAGTTCGAACCCAAGTCTTGAAATCGTGTCCGTAGGAACAATATTTTTTTTCAGAAATGCTTATCTAAGAAGATTTTGATATTGATTTTCCTTCAGAAAATCATTTTTAGTACGAAACCAAAATTTCAGTCCATTCGGAGCCATAGAACCTGAAAAAACTACTTTGAAAGCTCGAACCCAAGTCTTAAAATCGTGTCCGTAAGAATATTTTTTTCCAGAAATGATTTTAAGCAGATATTTATATTGATCTTCCTTCAGACAATCATTTTTAGTACGAAACCAAAATTTCAGTCCATTCGAAGCCATTGATCCTGAGAAAACTACTTTGAAAAGTCGAACCCAAATCTTGAAAGTCCGTAAGAATAATATTTTTTCCAGAAATGCTTCTTTAAGCAGATTTTGATATTGATTTACCTTCAGACAATCACTTTTAGTACGAATCCAAAATTTCAGTCCATTCGGCGCCGTAGAACCTGAGAAAATGGATATAAGTTCTGACCCTAGTCTTATATTGGTGTGCATTAGATAAATAATTTTTCCAGAAATGCTTCTTTAAGCAGATTTTGATATTGATTTTCCTTCAGACAATCATTTTTAGTACGAATCCAAAATTTCAGTCCATTCGGCGCAATAGAACCTGAGAAAACTGCTTTGAAAGGGCGAACCCAAGTCTTAAAATCGTGTCCGTAAGAATAATAATTTTTCCAGAAATGCTTTTTGAAGCAGATTTTCATAATGATTTTGATTCAGACAATCACATTTAGAAAGAATCCAAAATTTCAGTCAATTCGGTGCAATAGAACCAGAGAAAGCCTCTTTATAATTTCAAACCCATGTCTTGAAATTGTGCGCGTAAGAATAATAATTTTTCCAGAAATGCTTCTTTAAGCAGATTTTCATATTGATTTTGATTCAGAGAATCTCTTTTATTACAAATCCAAAATTTCAGTCCATTCGGAGCCATAGAACCTGAGAAAAGTAATTTGAAAGGTCGAACCCAAGTCTTAAAATCGTGTCCGTAAGAATAATGATTTTTCCAGAAATGCTTTTTGAAGCAGATTTTCATAATGATTTTGATTCAGACAATCACATTTAGAAAAAATCCAAAATTTCAGTCAATTCGGTGCAATATAACCAGAGAAAGCCTCTTTATAATTTCGAACCCATGTCTTGAAATTGTGCGCGTAAGAATAATAATTTTTCCAGAAATGCTTCTCTAAGCAGATTTTCATATTGATTTTGATTCAGAGAATCTCTTTTATTACAAATCCAAAATTTCAGTCCATTCGGAGCCATAGAACCTGAGAAAAGTAATTTGAAAGGTCGAACCCAAGTCTTAAAATCGTGTCCGTAAGAATTATGATTTTTCCAAAAAAGGTTCTGAAAGCAGATTTTGATATTGATTTTTATTCAGACAACCATTATTTAGAACGAATCCAAAATTTCAGTCCATTCGGCGACATACAACCTGAGAAATTTTAACTTTATAAGTTCGAACCCAAGTCTTGAAATCGTGCCCGTAAGAATAATAATTTTTCCAGAAATGCTTCTTCAAGCAGATTTTGATATTGATTTTTAATCAGACAACCATTTTTAGAACGAATCCAAAATTTCAGTCCATTCGGCGACATAGAACCTGAGAAAACTACTTTGAAAGGTTGAACCCAAGTCTTAAAATCGTGTCCGTAAGAATTATGATTTTTCCAAAGAAGCTTCTGAAAAAAGATTTTGATATTGATTTTCATTCAGACAACCATTTTTAGACCGAATTCATAATTTCAGTCCATTCGGCGACATACAACCTGAGAAATTTTAACTTTATAAGTTCGAACCCAAGTCGTGAAATGGTGTCCGTAAGAATAATAATTTTTGAAGAAATGCTTCTTTAAGTAGATTTTGATATTGATTTACCGTCAGACAATCATTTTTAGTACGAATTCAAAATTTCAGTCAATTCGGTGCCATAGAACCTGAGAAAACGACTTTATAAGTTCGAACCCAAGTCTTGAAATCGTGCCCGTAAGAACAATATTTTTTTCAGAAATGCTTATTAAAGCAGATTTTGATATTGATTTTTCTTCAGCAAATCATTTTTAGTACGAAACCAAAATTTCAGTCCATTCGGAGCCATAGAACCTGAGAAAACTACTTTGAAAGGTCGAACCCAAGTCTTAAAATCGTGTCCGTAAGAATAATGATTTTTCCAGAAATGCCTTTTTAAGCAGATTTTAATAATGATTTTGATTCAAACAATCATTTTTAGTACGAATCCAAAATTTCAGTCCATTTGGCGACATACAACCTGAGAAATTTTAACTTTATAAGTTCGAACCTAAGTCTTAAAATCGTGTCCGTAAGAATTATGATTTTTCGAAAAAAGCTTCTGAAAGCAGATTTTGATATTGATTTTCATTCAGACAACCATTTTTAGAACGAATCCAAAATTTCAGTCCATTTGGCGACATACAACCTGAGAAATTTTAACTTTATAAGTTCGAACCCAAGTCTTGAAATGGTGTCCGTAAGAATAATATTTTTTCCAGAAATGCTTCTTTAAGCAGATTTTCATAATGATTTTGATTCAGACAATCATTTTTATGACGAATCCAAAATTTCTTTCCATTCGGCGCCAAAGTAGCTCTGAAAACTGCTTTGAAAGGTCGAACCCAAGTCTTAAAATCGTCTCCGTAAGAATAATGATTTTTCCAGAAATGCTTCTTTAAGCAGATTTCGATATTGATTTTTAATCAGACAACCATTTTTAGAATAAATAGAACCTGAGAAAACGACTTTATAAGTTCGAACCCAAGTCTTGAAATCGTGCCCGTAGGAACAATATTTTTTTTCAGAAATGCTTATTAAAGCAGATTTTGATATTGATTTTCCTTCAGAAAATCATTTTTAGTTCGAAACCAAAATTTCGGTCCATTCGGAGCCATAGAACCTGAGAAAACTACTTTGAAAGCTCGAACCCAAGTCTTAAAATCGTGTCCGTAAGAATAATGATTTTTCCGGAAATGGTTTTTTATGCAGATTTTCATAATGATTTTGATTCAGACAATCATTTTTAGTACGAATCCAAAATTTCAGTCCATTCGGCGCGATAGAACCTGAGAAAACTGCTTGGAAAGGTCGAACCTAAGTCTTAAAATCGTGTCCGTAAGAATTATGATTTTTCGAAAAAAGCTTCTGAAAGCAGATTTTGATATTGATTTTCTTTCAGACAACCATTTTTAGAACGAATCCAAAATTTCAGTCCATTCGGCGACATACAACCTGAGAAATTTTAACTTTATAAGTTCGAACCCAAGTCTTGAAATCGTGCCCGTAAGAATAATAATTTTTCCAGAAATGCTTCTTTAAGTAGATTTTGATATTGATTTACCTTCAGACAATCATTTTTAGTACGAATTCAATTCATAATGATTTTTCCAGAAATGCTTTTTTAAGCAAATTTTCATAATGATTTTGATTCAGACAATCATATTTAGAAAGAATCCAAAATTTCAGTCAATTCGGAGCCATAGAACCTGAGAAAGCCTCTTTATAAGTTCGAACCCAAGTCTTGAAATCGTGCCCGTAAGAATAATAATTTTTCCAGAAATGCTTCTTTAAGCAGATTTTCATATTGATTTTGATTCAGAGAATCTCTTTTATTACAAATCCATAATTTCAGTCCATTCAGCGCCATAGAACTTGAGAAAACTACTTTGAAATGTCGAACTCAAGTCTTGAAATGGTGTCCGTAAGAATATTTTTTTCCAGAAATGCTTTTAAGCAGATTTTTATATTGATCTTCCTTCAGACAATCATTTTTAGTACGAAACCAAAATTTCAGTCCATTCGAAGCCATTGATCCTGAGAAAACTACTTTGAAAGGTCGAACCCAAGTCTTGAAATGGTGTCCGTAAGAATAATATTTTTTCCAGAAATGCTTCTTTAAGCAGATTTTGATATTGATTTACCTTCAGACAATCATTTTTAGTACGAATCCAAAATTTCAGTCCATTCGGCGCCGTAGAACCTGAGAAAATGGATATAAGTTCTGACCCTAGTCTTATATTGGTGTGCATTAGATAAATAATTTTTCCAGAAATGCTTCTTTAAGCAGATTTTGATATTGATTTTCCTTCAGACAATCATTTTTAGTACGAATCCAAAATTTCAGTCCATTCAGCGCAATAGAACCTGAGAAAACTGCTTTGAAAGGTCGAACCCAAGTCTTAAAATCGTGTCCGTAAGAATAATGATTTTTCCAGAAATGCTTTTTGAAGCAGATTTTCATAATGATTTTGATTCAGAAAATCATATTAAGAAAGAATCCAAAATTTCAGTCAATTCGGTGCAATAGAACCAGAGAAAGACTCTTTATAAGTTCGAACCCAAGTCTTGAAATTGTGCGCGTAAGAATAATAATTTTTCCAGAAATGCTTCTTTAAGTAGATTTTCATATTGATTTTGATTCAGAGAATCTCTTTTATTACAAATCCATAATTTCAGTCCATTCAGCGCCATAGAACTTGAGAAAACTACTTTGAAATGTCGAACTCAAGTCATGAAATGGTGTCCGTAAGAATATTTTTTTCCAGAAATGCTTTTAAGCAGATTTTTATATTGATCTTCCTTCAGACAATCATTTTTAGTACGAAACCAAAATTTCAGTCCATTCAAAGCCATTGATCCTGGGAAAACTACTTTGAAAGTCGAACCCAAGTCTTGAAATGGTGTCCGTAAGAATAATATTTTTTCCAGAAATGCTTCTTTAAGCAGATTTTGATATTGATTTACCTTCAGACAATCATTTTTAGTACGAATCCAAAATTTCAGTCCATTCGACGCCGTAGAACCTGAGAAAATGGATATAAGTTCTGACCCTAGTCTTATATTGGTGTGCATTAGATAAATAATTTTTCCAGAAATGCTTCTTTAAGCAGATTTTGATATTGATTTTCCTTCAGACAATCATTTTTAATACGAATCCAAAATTTCAGTCCATTCGGCGCAATACAACCTGAGAAATTTTAACTTTATAAGTTCGAAAACAAGTCTTGAAATCGTGCCCGTAAGAATAATAATTTTTCCAGAAATGCTTCTTTAAGCAGATTTTTATATTGATTTTTAATCAGACAACCATTTTTAGAACGAATCCAAAATTTCAGTCCATTCGGCGACATAGAACCTTAGAAATCTACTTTGAAAGGTCGAACCCAAGTCTTAAAATCGTGTCCGTAAGAATTATGATTTTTCCAAAAAAGCTTCTGAAAGCAGATTTTGATATTGATTTTCATTCAGACAACCATTTTTAGAACGAATCCAAAATTTCAGTCCATTTGGCGACATACAACCTGAGAAATTTTAACTTTATAAGTTCGAACCCAAGTCTTGAAATCGTGCCCGTAAGAATAATAATTTTTCCAGAAATTCTTCTTTAAGCAGATTTTGATATTGATTTTTAATCAGACAACCATTTTTAGAACGAATCGAAAATTTCAGTCCATTCGGCGACATAGAACCTAATAAAACTACTTTGAAAGGTCGAACCCAAGTCTTGAAATGGTGTCCGTAAGAATAATATTTTTTCCAGAAATGCTTCTTTAAGCAGATTTTCATAATGATTTTGATTCAGACAATCATTTTTATTACGAATCCAAAATTTCTTTCCATTCGGCGCCAAAGTAGCTCTGAAAACTGCTTTGAAAGGTCGAACCCAAGTCTTAAAATCGTCTCCGTAAGAATAATGATTTTTCCAGAAATGCTTCTTTAAGCAGTTTTCGATATTGATTTTTAATCAGACAACCATTTTTAGAATAAATAGAACCTGAGAAAACGACTTTATAAGTTCGAACCCAAGTCTTGAAATCGTGTCCGTAGGAACAATATTTTTTTTCAGAAATGCTTATCTAAGAAGATTTTGATATTGATTTTCCTTCAGAAAATCATTTTTAGTACGAAACCAAAATTTCAGTCCATTCGGAGCCATAGAACCTGAAAAAACTACTTTGAAAGCTCGAACCCAAGTCTTAAAATCGTGTCCGTAAGAATATTTTTTTCCAGAAATGCTTTTAAGCAGATTTTTATATTGATCTTCCTTCAGACAATCATTTTTAGTACGAAACCAAAATTTCAGTCCATTCGAAGCCATTGATCCTGAGAAAACTACTTTGAAAGGTCGAACCCAAATCTTGAAAGTCCGTAAGAATAATATTTTTTCCAGAAATGCTTCTTTAAGCAGATTTTGATATTGATTTACCTTCAGACAATCACTTTTAGTACGAATCCAAAATTTCAGTCCATTCGGCGCCGTAGAACCTGAGAAAATGGATGTAAGTTCTGACCCTAGTCTTATATTGGTGTGCATTAGATAAATAATTTTTCCAGAAATGCTTCTTTAAGCAGATTTTGATATTGATTTTCCTTCAGACAATCATTTTTAGTACGAATCCAAAATTTCAGTCCATTCGGCGCAATAGAACCTGAGAAAACTGCTTTGAAAGGGCGAACCCAAGTCTTAAAATCGTGTCCGTAAGAATAATAATTTTTCCAGAAATGCTTTTTGAAGCAGATTTTCATAATGATTTTGATTCAGACAATCACATTTAGAAAGAATCCAAAATTTCAGTCAATTCGGTGCAATAGAACCAGAGAAAGCCTCTTTATAATTTCAAACCCATGTCTTGAAATTGTGCGCGTAAGAATAATAATTTTTCCAGAAATGCTTCTTTAAGCAGATTTTCATATTGATTTTGATTCAGAGAATCTCTTTTATTACAAATCCAAAATTTCAGTCCATTCGGAGCCATAGAACCTGAGAAAAGTAATTTGAAAGGTCGAACCCAAGTCTTAAAATCGTGTCCGTAAGAATAATGATTTTTCCAGAAATGCTTTTTGAAGCAGATTTTCATAATGATTTTGATTCAGACAATCACATTTAGAAAAAATCCAAAATTTCAGTCAATTCGGTGCAATATAACCAGAGAAAGCCTCTTTATAATTTCGAACCCATGTCTTGAAATTGTGCGCGTAAGAATAATAATTTTTCCAGAAATGCTTCTCTAAGCAGATTTTCATATTGATTTTGATTCAGAGAATCTCTTTTATTACAAATCCAAAATTTCAGTCCATTCGGAGCCATAGAACCTGAGAAAAGTAATTTGAAAGGTCGAACCCAAGTCTTAAAATCGTGTCCGTAAGAATTATGATTTTTCCAAAAAAGGTTCTGAAAGCAGATTTTGATATTGATTTTTATTCAGACAACCATTATTTAGAACGAATCCAAAATTTCAGTCCATTCGGCGACATACAACCTGAGAAATTTTAACTTTATAAGTTCGATCCCAAGTCTTGAAATCGTGCCCGTAAGAATAATAATTTTTCCAGAAATGCTTCTTCAAGCAGATTTTGATATTGATTTTTAATCAGACAACCATTTTTAGAACGAATCCAAAATTTCAGTCCATTCGGCGACATAGAACCTGAGAAAACTACTTTGAAAGGTTGAACCCAAGTCTTAAAATCGTGTCCGTAAGAATTATGATTTTTCCAAAGAAGCTTCTGAAAAAAGATTTTGATATTGATTTTCATTCAGACAACCATTTTTAGACCGAATTCAAAATTTCAGTCCATTCGGCGACATACAACCTGAGAAATTTTAACTTTATAAGTTCGAACCCAAGTCGTGAAATGGTGTCCGTAAGAATAATAATTTTTGAAGAAATGCTTCTTTAAGTAGATTTTGATATTGATTTACCGTCAGACAATCATTTTTAGTACGAATTCAAAATTTCAGTCAATTCGGTGCCATAGAACCTGAGAAAACGACTTTATAAGTTCGAACCCAAGTCTTGAAATCGTGCCCGTAAGAACAATATTTTTTTCAGAAATGCTTATTAAAGCAGATTTTGATATTGATTTTTCTTCAGCAAATCATTTTTAGTACGAAACCAAAATTTCAGTCCATTCGGAGCCATAGAACCTGAGAAAACTGCTTTGAAAGGGCGAACCCAAGTCTTAAAATCGTGTCCGTAAGAATAATAATTTTTCCAGAAATGCTTTTTGAAGCAGATTTTCATAATGATTTTGATTCAGACAATCACATTTAGAAAGAATCCAAAATTTCAGTCAATTCGGTGCAATAGAACCAGAGAAAGCCTCTTTATAATTTCAAACCCATGTCTTGAAATTGTGCGCGTAAGAATAATAATTTTTCCAGAAATGCTTCTTTAAGCAGATTTTCATATTGATTTTGATTCAGAGAATCTCTTTTATTACAAATCCAAAATTTCAGTCCATTCGGAGCCATAGAACCTGAGAAAAGTAATTTGAAAGGTCGAACCCAAGTCTTAAAATCGTGTCCGTAAGAATAATGATTTTTCCAGAAATGCTTTTTGAAGCAGATTTTCATAATGATTTTGATTCAGACAATCACATTTAGAAAAAATCCAAAATTTCAGTCAATTCGGTGCAATATAACCAGAGAAAGCCTCTTTATAATTTCGAACCCATGTCTTGAAATTGTGCGCGTAAGAATAATAATTTTTCCAGAAATGCTTCTCTAAGCAGATTTTCATATTGATTTTGATTCAGAGAATCTCTTTTATTACAAATCCAAAATTTCAGTCCATTCGGAGCCATAGAACCTGAGAAAAGTAATTTGAAAGGTCGAACCCAAGTCTTAAAATCGTGTCCGTAAGAATTATGATTTTTCCAAAAAAGGTTCTGAAAGCAGATTTTGATATTGATTTTTATTCAGACAACCATTATTTAGAACGAATCCAAAATTTCAGTCCATTCGGCGACATACAACCTGAGAAATTTTAACTTTATAAGTTCGAACCCAAGTCTTGAAATCGTGCCCGTAAGAATAATAATTTTTCCAGAAATGCTTCTTCAAGCAGATTTTGATATTGATTTTTAATCAGACAACCATTTTTAGAACGAATCCAAAATTTCAGTCCATTCGGCGACATAGAACCTGAGAAAACTACTTTGAAAGGTTGAACCCAAGTCTTAAAATCGTGTCCGTAAGAATTATGATTTTTCCAAAGAAGCTTCTGAAAAAAGATTTTGATATTGATTTTCATTCAGACAACCATTTTTAGACCGAATTCAAAATTTCAGTCCATTCGGCGACATACAACCTGAGAAATTTTAACTTTATAAGTTCGAACCCAAGTCGTGAAATGGTGTCCGTAAGAATAATAATTTTTGAAGAAATGCTTCTTTAAGTAGATTTTGATATTGATTTACCGTCAGACAATCATTTTTAGTACGAATTCAAAATTTCAGTCAATTCGGTGCCATAGAACCTGAGAAAACGACTTTATAAGTTCGAACCCAAGTCTTGAAATCGTGCCCGTAAGAACAATATTTTTTTCAGAAATGCTTATTAAAGCAGATTTTGATATTGATTTTTCTTCAGCAAATCATTTTTAGTACGAAACCAAAATTTCAGTCCATTCGGAGCCATAGAACCTGAGAAAACTACTTTGAAAGGTCGAACCCAAGTCTTAAAATCGTGTCCGTAAGAATAATGATTTTTCCAGAAATGCCTTTTTAAGCAGATTTTAATAATGATTTTGATTCAAACAATCATTTTTAGTACGAATCCAAAATTTCAGTCCATTTGGCGACATACAACCTGAGAAATTTTAACTTTATAAGTTCGAACCTAAGTCTTAAAATCGTGTCCGTAAGAATTATGATTTTTCGAAAAAAGCTTCTGAAAGCAGATTTTGATATTGATTTTCATTCAGACAACCATTTTTAGAACGAATCCAAAATTTCAGTCCATTTGGCGACATACAACCTGAGAAATTTTAACTTTATAAGTTCGAACCCAAGTCTTGAAATGGTGTCCGTAAGAATAATATTTTTTCCAGAAATGCTTCTTTAAGCAGATTTTCATAATGATTTTGATTCAGACAATCATTTTTATGACGAATCCAAAATTTCTTTCCATTCGGCGCCAAAGTAGCTCTGAAAACTGCTTTGAAAGGTCGAACCCAAGTCTTAAAATCGTCTCCGTAAGAATAATGATTTTTCCAGAAATGCTTCTTTAAGCAGATTTCGATATTGATTTTTAATCAGACAACCATTTTTAGAATAAATAGAACCTGAGAAAACGACTTTATAAGTTCGAACCCAAGTCTTGAAATCGTGCCCGTAGGAACAATATTTTTTTTCAGAAATGCTTATTAAAGCAGATTTTGATATTGATTTTCCTTCAGAAAATCATTTTTAGTTCGAAACCAAAATTTCGGTCCATTCGGAGCCATAGAACCTGAGAAAACTACTTTGAAAGCTCGAACCCAAGTCTTAAAATCGTGTCCGTAAGAATAATGATTTTTCCGGAAATGGTTTTTTATGCAGATTTTCATAATGATTTTGATTCAGACAATCATTTTTAGTACGAATCCAAAATTTCAGTCCATTCGGCGCGATAGAACCTGAGAAAACTGCTTGGAAAGGTCGAACCTAAGTCTTAAAATCGTGTCCGTAAGAATTATGATTTTTCGAAAAAAGCTTCTGAAAGCAGATTTTGATATTGATTTTCTTTCAGACAACCATTTTTAGAACGAATCCAAAATTTCAGTCCATTCGGCGACATACAACCTGAGAAATTTTAACTTTATAAGTTCGAACCCAAGTCTTGAAATCGTGCCCGTAAGAATAATAATTTTTCCAGAAATGCTTCTTTAAGTAGATTTTGATATTGATTTACCTTCAGACAATCATTTTTAGTACGAATTCAATTCATAATGATTTTTCCAGAAATGCTTTTTTAAGCAAATTTTCATAATGATTTTGATTCAGACAATCATATTTAGAAAGAATCCAAAATTTCAGTCAATTCGGAGCCATAGAACCTGAGAAAGCCTCTTTATAAGTTCGAACCCAAGTCTTGAAATCGTGCCCGTAAGAATAATAATTTTTCCAGAAATGCTTCTTTAAGCAGATTTTCATATTGATTTTGATTCAGAGAATCTCTTTTATTACAAATCCATAATTTCAGTCCATTCAGCGCCATAGAACTTGAGAAAACTACTTTGAAATGTCGAACTCAAGTCTTGAAATGGTGTCCGTAAGAATATTTTTTTCCAGAAATGCTTTTAAGCAGATTTTTATATTGATCTTCCTTCAGACAATCATTTTTAGTACGAAACCAAAATTTCAGTCCATTCGAAGCCATTGATCCTGAGAAAACTACTTTGAAAGGTCGAACCCAAGTCTTGAAATGGTGTCCGTAAGAATAATATTTTTTCCAGAAATGCTTCTTTAAGCAGATTTTGATATTGATTTACCTTCAGACAATCATTTTTAGTACGAATCCAAAATTTCAGTCCATTCGGCGCCGTAGAACCTGAGAAAATGGATATAAGTTCTGACCCTAGTCTTATATTGGTGTGCATTAGATAAATAATTTTTCCAGAAATGCTTCTTTAAGCAGATTTTGATATTGATTTTCCTTCAGACAATCATTTTTAGTACGAATCCAAAATTTCAGTCCATTCAGCGCAATAGAACCTGAGAAAACTGCTTTGAAAGGTCGAACCCAAGTCTTAAAATCGTGTCCGTAAGAATAATGATTTTTCCAGAAATGCTTTTTGAAGCAGATTTTCATAATGATTTTGATTCAGAAAATCATATTAAGAAAGAATCCAAAATTTCAGTCAATTCGGTGCAATAGAACCAGAGAAAGACTCTTTATAAGTTCGAACCCAAGTCTTGAAATTGTGCGCGTAAGAATAATAATTTTTCCAGAAATGCTTCTTTAAGTAGATTTTCATATTGATTTTGATTCAGAGAATCTCTTTTATTACAAATCCATAATTTCAGTCCATTCAGCGCCATAGAACTTGAGAAAACTACTTTGAAATGTCGAACTCAAGTCATGAAATGGTGTCCGTAAGAATATTTTTTTCCAGAAATGCTTTTAAGCAGATTTTTATATTGATCTTCCTTCAGACAATCATTTTTAGTACGAAACCAAAATTTCAGTCCATTCAAAGCCATTGATCCTGGGAAAACTACTTTGAAAGTCGAACCCAAGTCTTGAAATGGTGTCCGTAAGAATAATATTTTTTCCAGAAATGCTTCTTTAAGCAGATTTTGATATTGATTTACCTTCAGACAATCATTTTTAGTACGAATCCAAAATTTCAGTCCATTCGACGCCGTAGAACCTGAGAAAATGGATATAAGTTCTGACCCTAGTCTTATATTGGTGTGCATTAGATAAATAATTTTTCCAGAAATGCTTCTTTAAGCAGATTTTGATATTGATTTTCCTTCAGACAATCATTTTTAATACGAATCCAAAATTTCAATCCATTCGGCGCAATACAACCTGAGAAATTTTAACTTTATAAGTTCGAAAACAAGTCTTGAAATCGTGCCCGTAAGAATAATAATTTTTCCAGAAATGCTTCTTTAAGCAGATTTTTATATTGATTTTTAATCAGACAACCATTTTTAGAACGAATCCAAAATTTCAGTCCATTCGGCGACATAGAACCTTAGAAATCTACTTTGAAAGGTCGAACCCAAGTCTTAAAATCGTGTCCGTAAGAATTATGATTTTTCCAAAAAAGCTTCTGAAAGCAGATTTTGATATTGATTTTCATTCAGACAACCATTTTTAGAACGAATCCAAAATTTCAGTCCATTTGGCGACATACAACCTGAGAAATTTTAACTTTATAAGTTCGAACCCAAGTCTTGAAATCGTGCCCGTAAGAATAATAATTTTTCCAGAAATTCTTCTTTAAGCAGATTTTGATATTGATTTTTAATCAGACAACCATTTTTAGAACGAATCGAAAATTTCAGTCCATTCGGCGACATAGAACCTAATAAAACTACTTTGAAAGGTCGAACCCAAGTCTTGAAATGGTGTCCGTAAGAATAATATTTTTTCCAGAAATGCTTCTTTAAGCAGATTTTCATAATGATTTTGATTCAGACAATCATTTTTATTACGAATCCAAAATTTCTTTCCATTCGGCGCCAAAGTAGCTCTGAAAACTGCTTTGAAAGGTCGAACCCAAGTCTTAAAATCGTCTCCGTAAGAATAATGATTTTTCCAGAAATGCTTCTTTAAGCAGTTTTCGATATTGATTTTTAATCAGACAACCATTTTTAGAATAAATAGAACCTGAGAAAACGACTTTATAAGTTCGAACCCAAGTCTTGAAATCGTGTCCGTAGGAACAATATTTTTTTTCAGAAATGCTTATCTAAGAAGATTTTGATATTGATTTTCCTTCAGAAAATCATTTTTAGTACGAAACCAAAATTTCAGTCCATTCGGAGCCATAGAACCTGAAAAAACTACTTTGAAAGCTCGAACCCAAGTCTTAAAATCGTGTCCGTAAGAATATTTTTTTCCAGAAATGCTTTTAAGCAGATTTTTATATTGATCTTCCTTCAGACAATCATTTTTAGTACGAAACCAAAATTTCAGTCCATTCGAAGCCATTGATCCTGAGAAAACTACTTTGAAAGGTCGAACCCAAATCTTGAAAGTCCGTAAGAATAATATTTTTTCCAGAAATGCTTCTTTAAGCAGATTTTGATATTGATTTACCTTCAGACAATCACTTTTAGTACGAATCCAAAATTTCAGTCCATTCGGCGCCGTAGAACCTGAGAAAATGGATGTAAGTTCTGACCCTAGTCTTATATTGGTGTGCATTAGATAAATAATTTTTCCAGAAATGCTTCTTTAAGCAGATTTTGATATTGATTTTCCTTCAGACAATCATTTTTAGTACGAATCCAAAATTTCAGTCCATTCGGCGCAATAGAACCTGAGAAAACTGCTTTGAAAGGGCGAACCCAAGTCTTAAAATCGTGTCCGTAAGAATAATAATTTTTCCAGAAATGCTTTTTGAAGCAGATTTTCATAATGATTTTGATTCAGACAATCACATTTAGAAAGAATCCAAAATTTCAGTCAATTCGGTGCAATAGAACCAGAGAAAGCCTCTTTATAATTTCAAACCCATGTCTTGAAATTGTGCGCGTAAGAATAATAATTTTTCCAGAAATGCTTCTTTAAGCAGATTTTCATATTGATTTTGATTCAGAGAATCTCTTTTATTACAAATCCAAAATTTCAGTCCATTCGGAGCCATAGAACCTGAGAAAAGTAATTTGAAAGGTCGAACCCAAGTCTTAAAATCGTGTCCGTAAGAATAATGATTTTTCCAGAAATGCTTTTTGAAGCAGATTTTCATAATGATTTTGATTCAGACAATCACATTTAGAAAAAATCCAAAATTTCAGTCAATTCGGTGCAATATAACCAGAGAAAGCCTCTTTATAATTTCGAACCCATGTCTTGAAATTGTGCGCGTAAGAATAATAATTTTTCCAGAAATGCTTCTCTAAGCAGATTTTCATATTGATTTTGATTCAGAGAATCTCTTTTATTACAAATCCAAAATTTCAGTCCATTCGGAGCCATAGAACCTGAGAAAAGTAATTTGAAAGGTCGAACCCAAGTCTTAAAATCGTGTCCGTAAGAATTATGATTTTTCCAAAAAAGGTTCTGAAAGCAGATTTTGATATTGATTTTTATTCAGACAACCATTATTTAGAACGAATCCAAAATTTCAGTCCATTCGGCGACATACAACCTGAGAAATTTTAACTTTATAAGTTCGATCCCAAGTCTTGAAATCGTGCCCGTAAGAATAATAATTTTTCCAGAAATGCTTCTTCAAGCAGATTTTGATATTGATTTTTAATCAGACAACCATTTTTAGAACGAATCCAAAATTTCAGTCCATTCGGCGACATAGAACCTGAGAAAACTACTTTGAAAGGTTGAACCCAAGTCTTAAAATCGTGTCCGTAAGAATTATGATTTTTCCAAAGAAGCTTCTGAAAAAAGATTTTGATATTGATTTTCATTCAGACAACCATTTTTAGACCGAATTCAAAATTTCAGTCCATTCGGCGACATACAACCTGAGAAATTTTAACTTTATAAGTTCGAACCCAAGTCGTGAAATGGTGTCCGTAAGAATAATAATTTTTGAAGAAATGCTTCTTTAAGTAGATTTTGATATTGATTTACCGTCAGACAATCATTTTTAGTACGAATTCAAAATTTCAGTCAATTCGGTGCCATAGAACCTGAGAAAACGACTTTATAAGTTCGAACCCAAGTCTTGAAATCGTGCCCGTAAGAACAATATTTTTTTCAGAAATGCTTATTAAAGCAGATTTTGATATTGATTTTTCTTCAGCAAATCATTTTTAGTACGAAACCAAAATTTCAGTCCATTCGGAGCCATAGAACCTGAGAAAACTACTTTGAAAGGTCGAACCCAAGTCTTAAAATCGTGTCCGTAAGAATAATGATTTTTCCAGAAATGCCTTTTTAAGCAGATTTTAATAATGATTTTGATTCAAACAATCATTTTTAGTACGAATCCAAAATTTCAGTCCATTTGGCGACATACAACCTGAGAAATTTTAACTTTATAAGTTCGAACCTAAGTCTTAAAATCGTGTCCGTAAGAATTATGATTTTTCGAAAAAAGCTTCTGAAAGCAGATTTTGATATTGATTTTCATTCAGACAACCATTTTTAGAACGAATCCAAAATTTCAGTCCATTTGGCGACATACAACCTGAGAAATTTTAACTTTATAAGTTCGAACCCAAGTCTTGAAATGGTGTCCGTAAGAATAATATTTTTTCCAGAAATGCTTCTTTAAGCAGATTTTCATAATGATTTTGATTCAGACAATCATTTTTATGACGAATCCAAAATTTCTTTCCATTCGGCGCCAAAGTAGCTCTGAAAACTGCTTTGAAAGGTCGAACCCAAGTCTTAAAATCGTCTCCGTAAGAATAATGATTTTTCCAGAAATGCTTCTTTAAGCAGATTTCGATATTGATTTTTAATCAGACAACCATTTTTAGAATAAATAGAACCTGAGAAAACGACTTTATAAGTTCGAACCCAAGTCTTGAAATCGTGCCCGTAGGAACAATATTTTTTTTCAGAAATGCTTATTAAAGCAGATTTTGATATTGATTTTCCTTCAGAAAATCATTTTTAGTTCGAAACCAAAATTTCGGTCCATTCGGAGCCATAGAACCTGAGAAAACTACTTTGAAAGCTCGAACCCAAGTCTTAAAATCGTGTCCGTAAGAATAATGATTTTTCCGGAAATGGTTTTTTATGCAGATTTTCATAATGATTTTGATTCAGACAATCATTTTTAGTACGAATCCAAAATTTCAGTCCATTCGGCGCGATAGAACCTGAGAAAACTGCTTGGAAAGGTCGAACCTAAGTCTTAAAATCGTGTCCGTAAGAATTATGATTTTTCGAAAAAAGCTTCTGAAAGCAGATTTTGATATTGATTTTCTTTCAGACAACCATTTTTAGAACGAATCCAAAATTTCAGTCCATTCGGCGACATACAACCTGAGAAATTTTAACTTTATAAGTTCGAACCCAAGTCTTGAAATCGTGCCCGTAAGAATAATAATTTTTCCAGAAATGCTTCTTTAAGTAGATTTTGATATTGATTTACCTTCAGACAATCATTTTTAGTACGAATTCAATTCATAATGATTTTTCCAGAAATGCTTTTTTAAGCAAATTTTCATAATGATTTTGATTCAGACAATCATATTTAGAAAGAATCCAAAATTTCAGTCAATTCGGAGCCATAGAACCTGAGAAAGCCTCTTTATAAGTTCGAACCCAAGTCTTGAAATCGTGCCCGTAAGAATAATAATTTTTCCAGAAATGCTTCTTTAAGCAGATTTTCATATTGATTTTGATTCAGAGAATCTCTTTTATTACAAATCCATAATTTCAGTCCATTCAGCGCCATAGAACTTGAGAAAACTACTTTGAAATGTCGAACTCAAGTCTTGAAATGGTGTCCGTAAGAATATTTTTTTCCAGAAATGCTTTTAAGCAGATTTTTATATTGATCTTCCTTCAGACAATCATTTTTAGTACGAAACCAAAATTTCAGTCCATTCGAAGCCATTGATCCTGAGAAAACTACTTTGAAAGGTCGAACCCAAGTCTTGAAATGGTGTCCGTAAGAATAATATTTTTTCCAGAAATGCTTCTTTAAGCAGATTTTGATATTGATTTACCTTCAGACAATCATTTTTAGTACGAATCCAAAATTTCAGTCCATTCGGCGCCGTAGAACCTGAGAAAATGGATCTAAGTTCTGACCCTAGTCTTATATTGGTGTGCATTAGATAAATAATTTTTCCAGAAATGCTTCTTTAAGCAGATTTTGATATTGATTTTCCTTCAGACAATCATTTTTAGTACGAATCCAAAATTTCAGTCCATTCAGCGCAATAGAACCTGAGAAAACTGCTTTGAAAGGTCGAACCCAAGTCTTAAAATCGTGTCCGTAAGAATAATGATTTTTCCAGAAATGCTTTTTGAAGCAGATTTTCATAATGATTTTGATTCAGAAAATCATATTAAGAAAGAATCCAAAATTTCAGTCAATTCGGTGCAATAGAACCAGAGAAAGACTCTTTATAAGTTCGAACCCAAGTCTTGAAATTGTGCGCGTAAGAATAATAATTTTTCCAGAAATGCTTCTTTAAGTAGATTTTCATATTGATTTTGATTCAGAGAATCTCTTTTTTTACAAATTTAAAATTTCAGTCCATTCTGAGCCTTAGAACCTGAGAAAACTAATTTGAAAGGTCGAACCCAAGTCTTAAAATCGTGTCCGTAAGAATTATGATTTTTCCAAAAAAGGTTCTGAAAGCAGATTTTGATATTGATTTTTATTCAGACAACCATTATTTAGAACGAATCCAAAATTTCAGTCCATTCGGCGACATACAACCTGAGAAATTTTAACTTTATAAGTTCGATCCCAAGTCTTGAAATCGTGCCCGTAAGAATAATAATTTTTCCAGAAATGCTTCTTCAAGCAGATTTTGATATTGATTTTTAATCAGACAACCATTTTTAGAACGAATCCAAAATTTCAGTCCATTCGGCGACATAGAACCTGAGAAAACTACTTTGAAAGGTTGAACCCAAGTCTTAAAATCGTGTCCGTAAGAATTATGATTTTTCCAAAGAAGCTTCTGAAAAAAGATTTTGATATTGATTTTCATTCAGACAACCATTTTTAGACCGAATTCAAAATTTCAGTCCATTCGGCGACATACAACCTGAGAAATTTTAACTTTATAAGTTCGAACCCAAGTCGTGAAATGGTGTCCGTAAGAATAATAATTTTTGAAGAAATGCTTCTTTAAGTAGATTTTGATATTGATTTACCGTCAGACAATCATTTTTAGTACGAATTCAAAATTTCAGTCAATTCGGTGCCATAGAACCTGAGAAAACGACTTTATAAGTTCGAACCCAAGTCTTGAAATCGTGCCCGTAAGAACAATATTTTTATCAGAAATGCTTATTAAAGCAGATTTTGATATTGATTTTTCTTCAGCAAATCATTTTTAGTACGAAACCAAAATTTCAGTCCATTCGGAGCCATAGAACCTGAGAAAACTACTTTGAAAGGTCGAACCCAAGTCTTAAAATCGTGTCCGTAAGAATAATGATTTTTCCAGAAATGCCTTTTTAAGCAGATTTTAATAATGATTTTGATTCAAACAATCATTTTTAGTACGAATCCAAAATTTCAGTCCATTTGGCGACATACAACCTGAGAAATTTTAACTTTATAAGTTCGAACCTAAGTCTTAAAATCGTGTCCGTAAGAATTATGATTTTTCGAAAAAAGCTTCTGAAAGCAGATTTTGATATTGATTTTCATTCAGACAACCATTTTTAGAACGAATCCAAAATTTCAGTCCATTTGGCGACATACAACCTGAGAAATTTTAACTTTATAAGTTCGAACCCAAGTCTTGAAATGGTGTCCGTAAGAATAATATTTTTTCCAGAAATGCTTCTTTAAGCAGATTTTCATAATGATTTTGATTCAGACAATCATTTTTATGACGAATCCAAAATTTCTTTCCATTCGGCGCCAAAGTAGCTCTGAAAACTGCTTTGAAAGGTCGAACCCAAGTCTTAAAATCGTCTCCGTAAGAATAATGATTTTTCCAGAAATGCTTCTTTAAGCAGATTTCGATATTGATTTTTAATCAGACAACCATTTTTAGAATAAATAGAACCTGAGAAAACGACTTTATAAGTTCGAACCCAAGTCTTGAAATCGTGCCCGTAGGAACAATATTTTTTTTCAGAAATGCTTATTAAAGCAGATTTTGATATTGATTTTCCTTCAGAAAATCATTTTTAGTTCGAAACCAAAATTTCGGTCCATTCGGAGCCATAGAACCTGAGAAAACTACTTTGAAAGCTCGAACCCAAGTCTTAAAATCGTGTCCGTAAGAATAATGATTTTTCCGGAAATGGTTTTTTATGCAGATTTTCATAATGATTTTGATTCAGACAATCATTTTTAGTACGAATCCAAAATTTCAGTCCATTCGGCGCGATAGAACCTGAGAAAACTGCTTGGAAAGGTCGAACCTAAGTCTTAAAATCGTGTCCGTAAGAATAATGATTTTTCCAGAAATGCTTCTTTAAGCAGATTTTGATATTGATTTACCTTCAGACAATCATTTTTAGTACGAATCCAAAATTTCAGTCCATTCGGCGCCGTAGAACCTGAGAAAATGGATATAAGTTCTGACCCTAGTCTTATATTGGTGTGCATTAGATAAATAATTTTTCCAGAAATGCTTCTTTAAGCAGATTTTGATATTGATTTTCCTTCAGACAATCATTTTTAGTACGAATCCAAAATTTCAGTCCATTCAGCGCAATAGAACCTGAGAAAACTGCTTTGAAAGGTCGAACCCAAGTCTTAAAATCGTCTCCGTAAGAATAATGATTTTTCCAGAAATGCTTCTTTAAGCAGATTTCGATATTGATTTTTAATCAGACAACCATTTTTAGAATAAATAGAACCTGAGAAAACGACTTTATAAGTTCGAACCCAAGTCTTGAAATTGTGCGCGTAAGAATAATAATTTTTCCAGAAATGCTTCTTTAAGTAGATTTTCATATTGATTTTGATTCAGAGAATCTCTTTTTTTACAAATTTAAAATTTCAGTCCATTCTGAGCCTTAGAACCTGAGAAAACTAATTTGAAAGGTCGAACCCAAGTCTTAAAATCGTGTCCGTAAGAATTATGATTTTTCCAAAAAAGGTTCTGAAAGCAGATTTTGATATTGATTTTTATTCAGACAACCATTATTTAGAACGAATCCAAAATTTCAGTCCATTCGGCGACATACAACCTGAGAAATTTTAACTTTATAAGTTCGAACCCAAGTCTTGAAATCGTGCCCTTAAGAATAATAATTTTTCCAGAAATGCTTCTTCAAGCAGATTTTGATATTGATTTTTAATCAGACAACCATTTTTAGAAAGAATCCAAAATTTCAGTCAATTCGGTGCAATTGAACCTGAGAAAGCCTCTTTATAAGTTCGAACCCAAGTCTTGAAATTGTGCGCGTAAGAATAATAATTTTTCCAGAAATGCTTCTTTAAGCAGATTTTCATATTGATTTTGATTCAGAGAATCTCTTTTATTACAAATCCATAATTTCAGTCCATTCAGCGCCATAGAACCTGAGAAGACTACTTTGAAATGTCGAACTCAAGTCTTGAAATGGTGTCCGTAAGAATATTTTTTTCCAGAAATGCTTTTAAGCAGATTTTTATATTGATCTTCCTTCAGACAATCATTTTTAGTACGAAACCAAAATTTCAGTCCATTCGAAGCCATTGATCCTGAGAAAACTACTTTGAAAGGTCGAACCCAAGTCTTGAAATGGTGTCCGTAAGAATAATATTTTTTCCAGAAATGCTTCTTCAAGCAGATTTTGATATTGATTTTAAATCAGACAACCATTTTTAGAACGAATCCAAAATTTCAGTCAAATCGGTGCAATAGAACCAGAGAAAGACTCTTTATAAGTTCGAACCCAAGTCTTGAAATTGTGCGCGTAAGAATAATAATTTTTCCAGAAATGCTTCTTTAAGCAGATTTTCATATTGATTTTGATTCAGAGAATCTCTTTTATTACAATTCCATAATTTCAGTCCATTCAGCGCAATAGAACCTGAGAAAACTACTTTGAAATGTCGAACTCAAGTCTTGAAATGGTGTCCGTAAGAATATTTTTTTCCAGAAATGCTTTTAAGCAGATTTTTATATTGATCTTCCTTCAGACAATCATTTTTAGTACGAAACCAAAATTTCAGTCCATTCGAAGCCATTGATCCTGAGAAAACTACTTTGAAAGGTCGATCCCAAGTCTTGAAATGGTGTCCGGAAGAATAATATTTTTTCCAGAAATGCTTCTTTAAGCAGATTTTGATATTGATTTACCTTCAGACAATCATTTTTAGTACGAATCCAAAATTTCAGTCCATTCGGCGCCGTAGAACCTGAGAAAATGGATATAAGTTCTGACCCTAGTCTTATATTGGTGTGCATTAGATAAATAATTTTTCCAGAAATGCTTCTTTAAGCAGATTTTGATATTGATTTTCCTTCAGACAATCATTTTTAGTACGAATCCAAAATTTCAGTCCATTCGGCGCAATAGAACCTGAGAAAAGTAATTTGAAAGGTCGAACCCAAGTCTTAAAATCGTGTCCGTAAGAATTATGATTTTTCCAAAAAAGGTTCTGAAAGCAGATTTTGATATTGATTTTTATTCAGACAACCATTATTTAGAACGAATCCAAAATTTCAGTCCATTCGGCGACATACAACCTGAGAAATTTTAACTTTATAAGTTCGAACCCAAGTCTTGAAATCGTGCCCGTAAGAATAATAATTTTTCCAGAAATGCTTCTTCAAGCAGATTTTGATATTGATTTTTAATCAGACAACCATTTTTAGAACGAATCCAAAATTTCAGTCCATTCGGCGACATAGAACCTGAGAAAACTACTTTGAAAGGTTGAACCCAAGTCTTAAAATCGTGTCCGTAAGAATTATGATTTTTCCAAAGAAGCTTCTGAAAAAAGATTTTGATATTGATTTTCATTCAGACAACCATTTTTAGACCGAATTCAAAATTTCAGTCCATTCGGCGACATACAACCTGAGAAATTTTAACTTTATAAGTTCGAACCCAAGTCGTGAAATGGTGTCCGTAAGAATAATAATTTTTGAAGAAATGCTTCTTTAAGTAGATTTTGATATTGATTTACCGTCAGACAATCATTTTTAGTACGAATTCAAAATTTCAGTCAATTCGGTGCCATAGAACCTGAGAAAACGACTTTATAAGTTCGAACCCAAGTCTTGAAATCGTGCCCGTAAGAACAATATTTTTTTCAGAAATGCTTATTAAAGCAGATTTTGATATTGATTTTTCTTCAGCAAATCATTTTTAGTACGAAACCAAAATTTCAGTCCATTCGGAGCCATAGAACCTGAGAAAACTACTTTGAAAGGTCGAACCCAAGTCTTAAAATCGTGTCCGTAAGAATAATGATTTTTCCAGAAATGCCTTTTTAAGCAGATTTTAATAATGATTTTGATTCAAACAATCATTTTTAGTACGAATCCAAAATTTCAGTCCATTTGGCGACATACAACCTGAGAAATTTTAACTTTATAAGTTCGAACCTAAGTCTTAAAATCGTGTCCGTAAGAATTATGATTTTTCGAAAAAAGCTTCTGAAAGCAGATTTTGATATTGATTTTCATTCAGACAACCATTTTTAGAACGAATCCAAAATTTCAGTCCATTTGGCGACATACAACCTGAGAAATTTTAACTTTATAAGTTCGAACCCAAGTCTTGAAATGGTGTCCGTAAGAATAATATTTTTTCCAGAAATGCTTCTTTAAGCAGATTTTCATAATGATTTTGATTCAGACAATCATTTTTATGACGAATCCAAAATTTCTTTCCATTCGGCGCCAAAGTAGCTCTGAAAACTGCTTTGAAAGGTCGAACCCAAGTCTTAAAATCGTCTCCGTAAGAATAATGATTTTTCCAGAAATGCTTCTTTAAGCAGATTTCGATATTGATTTTTAATCAGACAACCATTTTTAGAATAAATAGAACCTGAGAAAACGACTTTATAAGTTCGAACCCAAGTCTTGAAATTGTGCGCGTAAGAATAATAATTTTTCCAGAAATGCTTCTTTAAGTAGATTTTCATATTGATTTTGATTCAGAGAATCTCTTTTTTTACAAATTTAAAATTTCAGTCCATTCTGAGCCTTAGAACCTGAGAAAACTAATTTGAAAGGTCGAACCCAAGTCTTAAAATCGTGTCCGTAAGAATTATGATTTTTCCAAAAAAGGTTCTGAAAGCAGATTTTGATATTGATTTTTATTCAGACAACCATTATTTAGAACGAATCCAAAATTTCAGTCCATTCGGCGACATACAACCTGAGAAATTTTAACTTTATAAGTTCGAACCCAAGTCTTGAAATCGTGCCCGTAAGAATAATAATTTTTCCAGAAATGCTTCTTCAAGCAGATTTTGATATTGATTTTTAATCAGACAACCATTTTTAGAAAGAATCCAAAATTTCAGTCAATTCGGTGCAATTGAACCTGAGAAAGCCTCTTTATAAGTTCGAACCCAAGTCTTGAAATTGTGCGCGTAAGAATAATAATTTTTCCAGAAATGCTTCTTTAAGCAGATTTTCATATTGATTTTGATTCAGAGAATCTCTTTTATTACAAATCCATAATTTCAGTCCATTCAGCGCCATAGAACCTGAGAAGACTACTTTGAAATGTCGAACTCAAGTCTTGAAATGGTGTCCGTAAGAATATTTTTTTCCAGAAATGCTTTTAAGCAGATTTTTATATTGATCTTCCTTCAGACAATCATTTTTAGTACGAAACCAAAATTTCAGTCCATTCGAAGCCATTGATCCTGAGAAAACTACTTTGAAAGGTCGAACCCAAGTCTTGAAATGGTGTCCGTAAGAATAATATTTTTTCCAGAAATGCTTCTTCAAGCAGATTTTGATATTGATTTTAAATCAGACAACCATTTTTAGAACGAATCCAAAATTTCAGTCAAATCGGTGCAATAGAACCAGAGAAAGACTCTTTATAAGTTCGAACCCAAGTCTTGAAATTGTGCGCGTAAGAATAATAATTTTTCCAGAAATGCTTCTTTAAGCAGATTTTCATATTGATTTTGATTCAGAGAATCTCTTTTATTACAAATCCATAATTTCAGTCCATTCAGCGCAATAGAACCTGAGAAAACTACTTTGAAATGCCGAACTCAAGTCTTGAAATGGTGTCCGTAAGAATATTTTTTTCCAGAAATGCTTTTAAGCAGATTTTTATATTGATCTTCCTTCAGACAATCATTTTTAGTACGAAACCAAAATTTCAGTCCATTCGAAGCCATTGATCCTGAGAAAACTACTTTGAAAGGTCGATCCCAAGTCTTGAAATGGTGTCCGGAAGAATAATGATTTTTCCAGAAATGCTTTTTGAAGCAGATTTTCATAATGATTTTGATTCAGAAAATCATATTAAGAAAGAATCCAAAATTTCAGTCAATTCGGTGCAATAGAACCAGAGAAAGACTCTTTATAATTTCGAACCCAAGTCTTGAAATTGTGCGCGTAAGAATAATAATTTTTCCAGAAATGCTTCTTTAAGTAGATTTTCATATTGATTTTGATTCAGAGAATCTCTTTTTTTACAAATTTAAAATTTCAGTCCATTCTGAGCCTTAGAACCTGAGAAAACTAATTTGAAAGGTCGAACCCAAGTCTTAAAATCGTGTACGTAAGAATTATGATTTTTCCAAAAAAGGTTCTGAAAGCAGATTTTGATATTGATTTTTATTCAGACAACCATTATTTAGAACGAATCCAAAATTTCAGTCCATTCGGCGACATACAACCTGAGAAATTTTAACTTTATAAGTTCGAACCCAAGTCTTGAAATCGTGCCCGTAAGAATAATAATTTTTCCAGAAATGCTTCTTCAAGCAGATTTTGATATTGATTTTTAATCAGACAACCATTTTTAGAAAGAATCCAAAATTTCAGTCAATTCGGTGCAATAGAACCTGAGAAAGCCTCTTTATAAGTTCGAACCCAAGTCTTGAAATTGTGCGCGTAAGAATAATAATTTTTCCAGAAATGCTTCTTTACGCAGATTTTCATATTGATTTTGATTCAAACAATCATTTTTAGTACGAATCCAAAATTTCAGTCCATTCGGAGCCATAGAACCTGAAAAAACTACTTTGAAAGCTCGAACCCAAGTCTTAAAATCGTGTCCGTAAGAATTATGATTTTTCCGGAAATGCTTTTTTAAGCAGATTTTCATAATGAATTTGATTCAAACAATCATTTTTAGTACGAATCCAAAATTTCAGTCCATTCGGCGCGATAGAACCTGAGAAAACTACTTTGAAAGGTCGAACCCAAGTCTTGAAATGGTGCCCGTAAGAAGAATGATTTTTCCAGAAATGCTTCTTTAAGCAGATTTTCATAATTATTTGATTCAGACAATCATATTTAGAAAGAATCCAAAATTTCAGTCAATTCGGTGCAATAGAACCTGAGAAAGCCTCTTTATAAGTTCGAACCCAAGTCTTGAAATCGTGCCCGTAAGAATAATAATTTTTCCAGAAATGCTTCTTTAAGCAGATTTTCATATTGATTTTGATTCAGAGAATCTCTTTTATTACAAATCCATAATTTCAGTCCATTCAGCGCCATAGAACCTGAGAAAACTACTTTGAAATGTCGAACTCAAGTCTTGAAATGGTGTCCGTAAGAATATTTTTTTCCAGAAATGCTTTTAAGCAGATTTTTACATTGATCTTCCTTCAGACAATCATTTTTAGTACGAAACCAAAATTTCAGTCCATTCGAAGCCATTGATCCTGAGAAAACTACTTTGAAAGGTCGAACCCAAGTCTTGAAATGGTGTCCGTAAGAATAATATTTTTTCCAGAAATGCTTCTTTAAGCAGATTTTGATATTGATTTACCTTCAGACAATCATTTTTAGTACGAATCCAAAATTTCAGTCCATTCGGCGCCGTAGAACCTGAGAAAATGGATATAAGTTCTGACCCTAGTCTTATATTGGTGTGCATTAGATAAATAATTTTTCCAGAAATGCTTCTTTAAGCAGATTTTGATATTGATTTTCCTTCAGACAATCATTTTTAGTACGAATCCAAAATTTCAGTCCATTCGGCGCAATAGAACCTGAGAAAACTGCTTTGAAAGGTCGAACCCAAGTCTTAAAATCGTGTCCGTAAGAATAATAATTTTTCCAGAAATGCTTTTTGAAGCAGATTTTCATAATGATTTTGATTCAGACAATCACATTTAGAAAGAATCCAAAATTTCAGTCAATTCGGTGCAATAGAACCAGAGAAAGCCTCTTTATAATTTCGAACCCATGTCTTGAAATTGTGCGCGTAAGAATAATATTTTTTCCAGAAATGCTTCTTTAAGCAGATTTTCATATTGATTTTGATTCAGAGAATCTCTTTTATTACAAATCCAAAATTTCAGTCCATTCGGAGCCATAGAACCTGAGAAAAGTAATTTGAAAGGTCGAACCCAAGTCTTAAAATCGTGTCCGTAAGAATAATGATTTTTCCAGAAATGCTTTTTGAAGCAGATTTTCATAATGATTTTGATTCAGACAATCACATTTAGAAAGAATCCAAAATTTCAGTCAATTCGGTGCAATATAACCAGAGAAAGCCTCTTTATAATTTCGAACCCATGTCTTGAAATTGTGCGCGTAAGAATAATAATTTTTCCAGAAATGCTTCTTTAAGCAGATTTTCATATTGATTTTGATTCAGAGAATCTCTTTTATTACAAATCCAAAATTTCAGTCCATTCGGAGCCATAGAACCTGAGAAAAGTAATTTGAAAGGTCGAACACAAGTCTTAAAATCGTGTCCGTAAGAATTATGATTTTTCCAAAAAAGGTTCTGAAAGCAGATTTTGATATTGATTTTTATTCAGACAACCATTATTTAGAACGAATCCAAAATTTCAGTCCATTCGGCGACATACAACCTGAGAAATTTTAACTTTATAAGTTCGAACCCAAGTCTTGAAATCGTGCCCGTAAGAATAATAATTTTTCCAGAAATGCTTCTTCAAGCAGATTTTGATATTGATTTTTAATCAGACAACCATTTTTAGAACGAAACCAAAATTTCAGTCCATTCGGAGCCATAGAACCTGAGAAAACTACTTTGAAAGGTCGAACCCAAGTCTTAAAATCGTGTCCGTAAGAATAATGATTTTTCCAGAAATGCCTTTTAAAGCAGATTTTAATAATGATTTTGATTCAAACAATCATTTTTAGTACGAATCCAAAATTTCAGTCCATTCGACGCGATAGAACCTGAGAAAACTGCTTTGAAAGGTCGAACCCAAGTCTTAAAATCGTGTCCGTAAGAATTATGATTTTTCGAAAAAAGCTTCTGAAAGCAGATTTTGATATTGATTTTCATTCAGACAACCATTTTTAGAACGAATCCAAAATTTCAGTCCATTTGGCGACATACAACCTGAGAAATTTTAACTTTATAAGTTCGAACCCAAGTCTTGAAATGGTGTCCGTAAGAATAATAATTTTTCCAGAAATGCTTCTTTAAGCAGATTTTCATAATTATTTGATTCAGACAATCATATTTAGAAAGAATCCAAAATTTCAGTCAATTCGGTGCAATAGAACCTGAGAAAGCCTCTTTATAAGTTCGAACCCAAGTCTTGAAATCGTGCCCGTAAGAATAATAATTTTTCCAGAAATGCTTCTTCAAGCAGATTTTGATATTGATTTTTAATCAGACAACCATTTTTAGAAAGAATCCAAAATTTCAGTCAATTCGGTGCAATAGAACCTGAGAAAGCCTCTTTATAAGTTCGAACCCAAGTCTTGAAATTGTGCGCGTAAGAATAATAATTTTTCCAGAAATGCTTCTTTACGCAGATTTTCATATTGATTTTGATTCAAACAATCATTTTTAGTACGAATCCAAAATTTCAGTCCATTCGGAGCCATAGAACCTGAAAAAACTACTTTGAAAGCTCGAACCCAAGTCTTAAAATCGTGTCCGTAAGAATTATGATTTTTCCGGAAATGCTTTTTTAAGCAGATTTTCATAATGAATTTGATTCAAACAATCATTTTTAGTACGAATCCAAAATTTCAGTCCATTCGGCGCGATAGAACCTGAGAAAACTACTTTGAAAGGTCGAACCCAAGTCTTGAAATGGTGCCCGTAAGAAGAATGATTTTTCCAGAAATGCTTCTTTAAGTAGATTTTCATAATTATTTGATTCAGACAATCATATTTAGAAAGAATCCAAAATTTCAGTCAAATCGGTGCAATAGAACCAGAGAAAGACTTTTTATAAGTTCGAACCCAAGTCTTGAAATTGTGCGCGTAAGAATAATAATTTTTCCAGAAATGCTTCTTTAAGCAGATTTTCATATTGATTTTGATTCAGAGAATCTCTTTTATTACAAATCCATAATTTCAGTCCATTCAGCGCAATAGAACCTGAGAAAACTACTTTGAAATGTCGAACTCAAGTCTTGAAATGGTGTCCGTAAGAATATTTTTTACCAGAAATGCTTTTAAGCAGATTTCTATATTGATCTTCCTTCAGACAATCATTTTTAGTACGAAACCAAAATTTCAGTCCATTCGAAGCCATTGATCCTGAGAAAACTACTTTGAAAGGTCGATCCCAAGTCTTGAAATGGTGTCCGGAAGAATAATATTTTTTCCAGAAATGCTTCTTTAAGCAGATTTTGATATTGATTTACCTTCAGACAATCATTTTTAGTACGAATCCAAAATTTCAGTCCATTCGGCGCCGTAGAACCTGAGAAAATGGATATAAGTTCTGACCCTAGTCTTATATTGGTGTGCATTAGATAAATAATTTTTCCAGAAATGCTTCTTTAAGCAGATTTTGATATTGATTTTCCTTCAGACAATCATTTTTAGTACGAATCCAAAATTTCAGTCCATTCGGCGCAATAGAACCTGAGAAAACTGCTTTGAAAGGTCGAACCCAAGTCTTAAAATCGTGTCCGTAAGAATAATGATTTTTCCAGAAATGCTTTTTGAAGCAGATTTTCATAATGATTTTGATTCAGAAAATCATATTAAGAAAGAATCCAAAATTTCAGTCAATTCGGTGCAATAGAACCAGAGAAAGACTCTTTATAATTTCGAACCCAAGTCTTGAAATTGTGCGCGTAAGAATAATAATTTTTCCAGAAATGCTTCTTTAAGTAGATTTTCATATTGATTTTGATTCAGAGAATCTCTTTTTTTACAAATTTAAAATTTCAGTCCATTCTGAGCCTTAGAACCTGAGAAAACTAATTTGAAAGGTCGAACCCAAGTCTTAAAATCGTGTACGTAAGAATTATGATTTTTCCAAAAAAGGTTCTGAAAGCAGATTTTGATATTGATTTTTATTCAGACAACCATTATTTAGAACGAATCCAAAATTTCAGTCCATTCGGCGACATACAACCTGAGAAATTTTAACTTTATAAGTTCGAACCCAAGTCTTGAAATCGTGCCCGTAAGAATAATAATTTTTCCAGAAATGCTTCTTCAAGCAGATTTTGATATTGATTTTTAATCAGACAACCATTTTTAGAAAGAATCCAAAATTTCAGTCAATTCGGTGCAATAGAACCTGAGAAAGCCTCTTTATAAGTTCGAACCCAAGTCTTGAAATTGTGCGCGTAAGAATAATAATTTTTCCAGAAATGCTTCTTTACGCAGATTTTCATATTGATTTTGATTCAAACAATCATTTTTAGTACGAATCCAAAATTTCAGTCCATTCGGAGCCATAGAACCTGAAAAAACTACTTTGAAAGCTCGAACCCAAGTCTTAAAATCGTGTCCGTAAGAATTATGATTTTTCCGGAAATGCTTTTTTAAGCAGATTTTCATAATGAATTTGATTCAAACAATCATTTTTAGTACGAATCCAAAATTTCAGTCCATTCGGCGCGATAGAACCTGAGAAAACTACTTTGAAAGGTCGAACCCAAGTCTTGAAATGGTGCCCGTAAGAAGAATGATTTTTCCAGAAATGCTTCTTTAAGCAGATTTTCATAATTATTTGATTCAGACAATCATATTTAGAAAGAATCCAAAATTTCAGTCAATTCGGTGCAATAGAACCTGAGAAAGCCTCTTTATAAGTTCGAACCCAAGTCTTGAAATCGTGCCCGTAAGAATAATAATTTTTCCAGAAATGCTTCTTTAAGCAGATTTTGATATTGATTTTTAATCAGACAACCATTTTTAGAACGAAACCAAAATTTCAGTCCATTCGGAGCCATTGATCCTGAGAAAACTACTTTGAAAGGTCGAACCCAAGTCTTGAAATGGTGTCCGTAAGAATAATATTTTTTCCAGAAATGCTTCTTTTAGCAGATTTTGATATTGATTTACCTTCAGACAATCATTTTTAGTACGAATCCAAAATTTCAGTCCATTCGGCGCCGTAGAACCTGAGAAAATGGATATAAGTTCTGACCCTAGTCTTATATTGGTGTGCATTAGATAAATAATTTTTCCAGAAATGCTTCTTTAAGCAGATTTTGATATTGATTTTCCTTCAGACAATCATTTTTAGTACGAATCCAAAATTTCAGTCCATTCGGCGCAATAGAACCTGAGAAAACTGCTTTGAAAGGTCGAACCCAAGTCTTAAAATCGTGTCCGTAAGAATAATAATTTTTCCAGAAATGCTTTTTGAAGCAGATTTTCATAATGATTTTGATTCAGACAATCACATTTAGAAAGAATCCAAAATTTCAGTCAATTCGGTGCAATAGAACCAGAGAAAGCCTCTTTATAATTTCGAACCCATGTCTTGAAATTGTGCGCGTAAGAATAATATTTTTTCCAGAAATGCTTCTTTAAGCAGATTTTCATATTGATTTTGATTCAGAGAATCTCTTTTATTACAAATCCAAAATTTCAGTCCATTCGGAGCCATAGAACCTGAGAAAAGTAATTTGAAAGGTCGAACCCAAGTCTTAAAATCGTGTCCGTAAGAATAATGATTTTTCCAGAAATGCTTTTTGAAGCAGATTTTCATAATGATTTTGATTCAGACAATCACATTTAGAAAGAATCCAAAATTTCAGTCAATTCGGTGCAATATAACCAGAGAAAGCCTCTTTATAATTTCGAACCCATGTCTTGAAATTGTGCGCGTAAGAATAATAATTTTTCCAGAAATGCTTCTTTAAGCAGATTTTCATATTGATTTTGATTCAGAGAATCTCTTTTATTACAAATCCAAAATTTCAGTCCATTCGGAGCCATAGAACCTGAGAAAAGTAATTTGAAAGGTCGAACACAAGTCTTAAAATCGTGTCCGTAAGAATTATGATTTTTCCAAAAAAGGTTCTGAAAGCAGATTTTGATATTGATTTTTATTCAGACAACCATTATTTAGAACGAATCCAAAATTTCAGTCCATTCGGCGACATACAACCTGAGAAATTTTAACTTTATAAGTTCGAACCCAAGTCTTGAAATCGTGCCCGTAAGAATAATAATTTTTCCAGAAATGCTTCTTCAAGCAGATTTTGATATTGATTTTTAATCAGACAACCATTTTTAGAACGAAACCAAAATTTCAGTCCATTCGGAGCCATAGAACCTGAGAAAACTACTTTGAAAGGTCGAACCCAAGTCTTAAAATCGTGTCCGTAAGAATAATGATTTTTCCAGAAATGCCTTTTAAAGCAGATTTTAATAATGATTTTGATTCAAACAATCATTTTTAGTACGAATAATTTTTCCAGAAATGCTTCTTTAAGTAGATTTTGATATTGATTTACCTTCAGACAATCATTTTTAGTACGAATTCAATTCATAATGATTTTTCCAGAAATGCTTTTTTAAGCAAATTTTCATAATGATTTTGATTCAGACAATCATATTTAGAAAGAATCCAAAATTTCAGTCAATTCGGAGCCATAGAACCTGAGAAAGCCTCTTTATAAGTTCGAACCCAAGTCTTGAAATCGTGCCCGTAAGAATAATAATTTTTCCAGAAATGCTTCTTTAAGCAGATTTTCATATTGATTTTGATTCAGAGAATCTCTTTTATTACAAATCCATAATTTCAGTCCATTCAGCGCCATAGAACTTGAGAAAACTTCTTTGAAATGTCGAACTCAAGTCTTGAAATGGTGTCCGTAAGAATATTTTTTTCCAGAAATGCTTTTAAGCAGATTTTTATATTGATCTTCCTTCAGACAATCATTTTTAGTACGAAACCAAAATTTCAGTCCATTCGAAGCCATTGATCCTGAGAAAACTACTTTGAAAGGTCGAACCCAAGTCTTGAAATGGTGTCCGTAAGAATAATATTTTTTCCAGAAATGCTTCTTTAAGCAGATTTTGATATTGATTTACCTTCAGACAATCATTTTTAGTACGAATCCAAAATTTCAGTCCATTCGGCGCCGTAGAACCTGAGAAAATGGATATAAGTTCTGACCCTAGTCTTATATTGGTGTGCATTAGATAAATAATTTTTCCAGAAATGCTTCTTTAAGCAGATTTTGATATTGATTTTCCTTCAGACAATCATTTTTAGTACGAATCCAAAATTTCAGTCCATTCAGCGCAATAGAACCTGAGAAAACTGCTTTGAAAGGTCGAACCCAAGTCTTAAAATCGTGTCCGTAAGAATAATGATTTTTCCAGAAATGCTTTTTGAAGCAGATTTTCATAATGATTTTGATTCAGAAAATCATATTAAGAAAGAATCCAAAATTTCAGTCAATTCGGTGCAATAGAACCAGAGAAAGACTCTTTATAAGTTCGAACCCAAGTCTTGAAATTGTGCGCGTAAGAATAATAATTTTTCCAGAAATGCTTCTTTAAGAAGATTTTCATATTGATTTTGATTCAGAGAATCTCTTTTTTTACAAATTTAAAATTTCAGTCCATTCTGAGCCTTAGAACCTGAGAAAACTACTTTGAAAGGTCGAACCCAAGTCTTGAAATGGTGTCCGTAAGAATAATATTTTTTCCAGAAATGCTTCTTCAAGCAGATTTTGATATTGATTTTTAATCAGACAACCATTTTTAGAACGAATCCAAAATTTCGATCAAATCGGTGCAATAGAACCAGAGAAAGACTCTTTATAAGTTCGAACCCAAGTCTTGAAATTGTGCGCGTAAGAATAATAATTTTTCCAGAAATGCTTCTTTAAGCAGATTTTCATATTGATTTTGATTCAGAGAATCTCTTTTATTACAAATCCATAATTTCAGTCCATTCAGCGCAATAGAACCTGAGAAAACTACTTTGAAATGTCGAACTCAAGTCTTGAAATGGTGTCCGTAAGAATATTTTTTTCCAGAAATGCTTTTAAGCAGATTTTTATATTGATCTTCCTTCAGACAATCATTTTTAGTACGAAACCAAAATTTCAGTCCATTCGAAGCCATTGATCCTGAGAAAACTACTTTGAAAGGTCGATCCCAAGTCTTGAAATGGTGTCCGGAAGAATAATATTTTTTCCAGAAATGCTTCTTCAAGCAGATTTTGATATTGATTTTTAATCAGACAACCATTTTTAGAACGAATCCAAAATTTCAGTCAATTCGGTGCAATAGAACCTGAGAAAGCCTCTTTATAAGTTCGAACCCAAGTCTTGAAATCGTGCCCGTAAGAATAATAATTTTTCCAGAAATGCTTCTTCAAGCAGATTTTGATATTGATTTTTAATCAGACAACCATTTTTAGAAAGAATCCAAAATTTCAGTCAATTCGGTGCAATAGAACCTGAGAAAGCCTCTTTATAAGTTCGAACCCAAGTCTTGAAATCGTGCCCGTAAGAATAATAATTTTTCCATAAATGCTTCTTTAAGCAGATTTTCATATTGATTTTGATTCAGAGAATCTCTTTTATTACAAATCCATAATTTCAGTCCATTCAGCGCCATAGAACCTGAGAAAACTACTTTGAAATGTCGAACTCAAGTCTTGAAATGGTGTCCGTAAGAATATTTTTTTCCAGAAATGCTTTTAAGCAGATTTTTATATTGATCTTCCTTCAGACAATCATTTTTAGTACGAAACCAAAATTTCAGTCCATTCGAAGCCATTGATCCTGAGAAAACTACTTTGAAAGGTCGAACCCAAGTCTTGAAATGGTGTCCGTAAGAATAATATTTTTTTCCAGAAATGCTTCTTTAAGCAGATTTTGATATTGATTTACCTTCAGACAATCATTTTTAGTACGAATCCAAAATTTCAGTCCATTCGGCGACGTAGAACCTGAGAAAATGGATATAAGTTCTGACCCTAGTCTTATATTGGTGTGCATTAGATAAATAATTTTTCCAGAAATGCTTCTTTAAGCAGATTTTCATAATGAATTTGATTCAAACAATCATTTTTAGTACGAATCCAAAATTTCAGTCCATTCGGCGACATAGAACCTGAGAAAACTATTTTGAAAGGTCGAACCCAAGTCTTGAAATTGTGCGCGTAAGAATAATAATTTTTCCAGAAATGCTTCTTTAAGCAGATTTTCATATTGATTTTGATTCAGAGAATCTCTTTTATTACAAATCCATAATTTCAGAGAACCTGAGAAAACTACTTTGAAAGGTCGAACCCAAGTCTTGAAATGGTGTCCGTAAGAATAATATTTTTTCCAGAAATGCTTCTTCAAGCAGATTTTGATATTGATTTTTAATCAGACAACCATTTTTAGAACGAATCCAAAATTTCGATCAAATCGGTGCAATAGAACCAGAGAAAGACTCTTTATAAGTTCGAACCCAAGTCTTGAAATTGTGCGCGTAAGAATAATAATTTTTCCAGAAATGCTTCTTTAAGCAGATTTTCATATTGATTTTGATTCAGAGAATCTCTTTTATTACAAATCCATAATTTCAGTCCATTCAGCGCAATAGAACCTGAGAAAACTACTTTGAAATGTCGAACTCAAGTCTTGAAATGGTGTCCGTAAGAATATTTTTTTCCAGAAATGCTTTTAAGCAGATTTTTATATTGATCTTCCTTCAGACAATCATATTTAGTACGAAACCAAAATTTCAGTCCATTCGAAGCCATTGATCCTGAGAAAACTACTTTGAAAGGTCGAACCCAAGTCTTAAAATCGTGTCCGTAAGAATAATGATTTTTCCAGAAATGCCTTTTTAAGCAGATTTTAATAATGATTTTGATTCAGAAAATCATTTTTAGTACGAATCCAAAATTTCAGTCCATTCGGCGCTATAGAACCCCAGAAAACTGCTTTAAAAGGTCGAACCCAAGTCTTAAAATCGTGTCCGTAAGAATTATGATTTTTCGAAAAAAGCTTCTGAAAGCAGATTTTGATATTGATTTTCATTCAGACAACCATTTTTAGAACGAATCGAAAATTTCAGTCAATTCGGTGCAATAGAACCTGAGAAAGCCTCTTTATAAGTTCGAACCCAAGTCTTAAAATTGTGCGCGTAAGAATAATAATTTTTCCAGAAATGCTTCTTTAAGCAGATTTTCATATTGATTTTGATTCAGAGAATCTCTTTTATTACAAATCCATAATTTCAGTCCATTCAGCGCCATAGAACCTGAGAAAACTACTTTGAAAGGTCGAACCCAAGTCTTGAAATGGTGTCCGTAAGAATAATATTTTTTCCATAAATGCTTATTTAAGCAGATTTTCGTAATGATTTTGATTCAGACAATCATTTTTATTACGAATCCAAAATTTCTTTCCATTCGGCGCCAAAGTAGCTCTGAAAACTGCTTTGAAAGGTCGAACCCAAGTCTTAAAATCGTCTCCGTAAGAATAATGATTTTTCCAGAAATGCTTCTTTAAGCAGATTTTGATATTGATTTTTAATCAGACAACCATTTTTTGAATAAATAGAACCTGAGAAAACGATTTTATAAGTTCGAACCCAAGTCTTGAAATCGTGCCCGTAGGAACAATTTTTTTTTTCAGAAATGCTTATTAAAGCAGATTTTGATATTGATTTTCCTTCAGAAAATCATTTTTAGTACGAAACCAAAATTTCAGTCCATTCGGAGCCATAGAACCTGAAAGTCTTAAAATCTTGTCCGTAAGAATAATGATTTTTCCAGAAATGCTTTTTGAAGCAGATTTTCATAATGATTTTGATTCAGACAATCATATTTAGAAAGAATCCAAAAATTCAGTCAATTCGGTGCAATAGAACCAGAGAAAGCCGCTTTATAAGTTCGAACCCAAGTCTTGAAATTGTGCGCGTAAGAATAATAATTTTTCCAGAAATGCTTTTAAGCAGATTTTTATATTGATCTTCCTTCAGACAATCATTTTTAGTACGAAACCAAAATTTCAGTCCATTCGAAGCCATTGATCCTGAGAAAACTACTTTGAAAGGTCGAACCCAAGTCTTGAAATGGTGTCCGTAAGAATAATATTTTTTCCAGAAATGCTTCTTTAAGCAGATTTTGATATTGATTTACCTTCAGACAATCATTTTTAGTACGAATCCAAAATTTCAGTCCATTCGGCGCCGTAGAACCTGATAAAATGGATATAAGTTCTGACCCTAGTCTTATATTGGTGTGCATTAGATAAATAATTTTTCCAGAAATGCTTCATTAAGCAGATTTTGATATTGATTTTCCTTCAGACAATCATTTTTAGTACGAATCCAAAATTTCAGTCCATTCGGCGCAATAGAACCTGAGAAAACTGCTTTGAAAGGTCGAACCCAAGTCTTAAAATCGTGTCCGTAAGAATTATGATTTTTCCAAAAAAGGTTCTGAAAGCAGATTTTGATATTGATTTTTATTCAGACAACAATTATTTAGAACGAATCCAAAATTTCAGTCCATTCGGCGACATACAACCTGAGAAATTTTAACTTTATAAGTTCGAACCCAAGTCTTGAAATCGTGCCCGTAAGAATAATAATTTTTCCAGAAATGCTTCTTCAAGCAGATTTTGATATTGATTTTTAATCAGACAACCATTTTTAGAAAGAATCAAAATTTCAGTCAATTCGGTGCAATAGAACCTGAGAAAGCCTCTTTATAAGTTCGAACCCAAGTCTTGAAATTGTGCGCGTAAGAATAATAATTTTTCCAGAAATGCTTCTTTACGCAGATTTTCATATTGATTTTGATTCAAACAATCATTTTTAGTACGAATCCAAAATTTCAGTCCATTCGGAGCCATAGAACCTGAAAAAACTACTTTGAAAGCTCGAACCCAAGTCTTAAAATCGTGTCCGTAAGAATTATGATTTTTCCGGAAATGCTTTTTTAAGCAGATTTTCATAATGAATTTGATTCAAACAATCATTTTTAGTACGAATCCAAAATTTCAGTCCATTCGGCGCTATAGAACCTGAGAAAACTACTTTGAAAGGTCGAACCCAAGTCTTGAAATGGTGCCCGTAAGAAGAATGATTTTTCCAGAAATGCTTCTTTAAGCAGATTTTCATAATTATTTGATTCAGACAATCATATTTAGAAAGAATCCAAAATTTCAGTCAATTCGGTGCAATATAACCTGAGAAAGCCTCTTTATAAGTTCGAACCCAAGTCTTGAAATCGTGCCCGTAAGAATAATAATTTTTCCAGAAATGCTTCTTCAAGCAGATTTTGATATTGATTTTTAATCAGACAACCATTTTTAGAAAGAATCAAAATTTCAGTCAATTCGGTGCAATAGAACCTGAGAAAGCCTCTTTATAAGTTCGAACCCAAGTCTTGAAATTGTGCGCGTAAGAATAATAATTTTTCCAGAAATGCTTCTTTAAGCAGATTTTCATATTGATTTTGATTCAAACAATCATTTATAGTACGAATCCAAAATTTCAGTCCATTCGGAGCCATAGAACCTGAAAAAACTACTTTGAAAGCTCAAACCCAAGTCTTAAAATCGTGTCCGTAAGAATTATGATTTTTCCGGAAATGCTTTTTTAAGCAGATTTTCATAATGAATTTGATTCAAACAATCATTTTTAGTACGAATCCAAAATTTCAGTCCATTCGGCGCTATAGAACCTGAGAAAACTACTTTGAAAGGTCGAACCCAAGTCTTGAAATGGTGCCCGTAAGAAGAATGATTTTTCCAGAAATGCTTCTTTAAGCAGATTTTCATAATTATTTGATTCAGACAATCATATTTAGAAAGAATCCAAAATTTCAGTCAATTCGGTGCAATAGAACCTGAGAAAGCCTCTTTATAAGTTCGAACCCAAGTATGGAAATCGTGCCCGTAAGAATAATAATTTTTCCAGAAATGCTTCTTTAAGCAGATTTTCATATTGATTTTGATTCAGAGAATCTCTTTTATTACAAATCCATAATTTCAGTCCATTCAGCGCCATAGAACCTGAGAAAACTACTTTGAAAGGTCGAACCCAAGTCTTGAAATGGTGTCCGTAAGAATAATATTTTTTCCATAAATGCTTATTTAAGCAGATTTTCGTAATGATTTTGATTCAGACAATCATTTTTATTACGAATCCAAAATTTCTTTCCATTCGGCGCCAAAGTAGCTCTGAAAACTGCTTTGAAAGGTCGAACCCAAGTCTTAAAATCGTCTCCGTAAGAATAATGATTTTTCCAGAAATGCTTTTAAGCAGATTTTTATATTGATCTTCCTTCAGACAATCATTTTTAGTACGAAACCAAAATTTCAGTCCATTCGAAGCCATTGATCCTGAGAAAACTACTTTGAAAGGTCGAACCCAAGTCTTGAAATGGTGTCCGTAAGAATAATATTTTTTTCCAGAAATGCTTCTTTAAGCAGATTTTGATATTGATTTACCTTCAGACAATCATTTTTAGTACGAATCCAAAATTTCAGTCCATTCGGCGACGTAGAACCTGAGAAAATGGATATAAGTTCTGACCCTAGTCTTATATTGGTGTGCATTAGATAAATAATTTTTCCAGAAATGCTTCTTTAAGCAGATTTTCATAATGAATTTGATTCAAACAATCATTTTTAGTACGAATCCAAAATTTCAGTCCATTCGGCGACATAGAACCTGAGAAAACTATTTTGAAAGGTCGAACCCAAGTCTTGAAATTGTGCGCGTAAGAATAATAATTTTTCCAGAAATGCTTCTTTAAGCAGATTTTCATATTGATTTTGATTCAGAGAATCTCTTTTATTACAAATCCATAATTTCAGAGAACCTGAGAAAACTACTTTGAAATGTCGAACTCAAGTCTTGAAATGGTGTCCGTAAGAATATTTTTTTCCAGAAATGCTTTTAAGCAGATTTTTATATTGATCTTCCTTCAGACAATCATATTTAGTACGAAACCAAAATTTCAGTCCATTCGAAGCCATTGATCCTGAGAAAACTACTTTGAAAGGTCGAACCCAAGTCTTAAAATCGTGTCCGTAAGAATAATGATTTTTCCAGAAATGCCTTTTTAAGCAGATTTTAATAATGATTTTGATTCAGAAAATCATTTTTAGTACGAATCCAAAATTTCAGTCCATTCGGCGCTATAGAACCCCAGAAAACTGCTTTAAAAGGTCGAACCCAAGTCTTAAAATCGTGTCCGTAAGAATTATGATTTTTCGAAAAAAGCTTCTGAAAGCAGATTTTGATATTGATTTTCATTCAGACAACCATTTTTAGAACGAATCGAAAATTTCAGTCAATTCGGTGCAATAGAACCTGAGAAAGCCTCTTTATAAGTTCGAACCCAAGTCTTAAAATTGTGCGCGTAAGAATAATAATTTTTCCAGAAATGCTTCTTTAAGCAGATTTTCATATTGATTTTGATTCAGAGAATCTCTTTTATTACAAATCCATAATTTCAGTCCATTCAGCGCCATAGAACCTGAGAAAACTACTTTGAAAGGTCGAACCCAAGTCTTGAAATGGTGTCCGTAAGAATAATATTTTTTCCATAAATGCTTATTTAAGCAGATTTTCGTAATGATTTTGATTCAGACAATCATTTTTATTACGAATCCAAAATTTCTTTCCATTCGGCGCCAAAGTAGCTCTGAAAACTGCTTTGAAAGGTCGAACCCAAGTCTTAAAATCGTCTCCGTAAGAATAATGATTTTTCCAGAAATGCTTCTTTAAGCAGATTTTGATATTGATTTTTAATCAGACAACCATTTTTTGAATAAATAGAACCTGAGAAAACGATTTTATAAGTTCGAACCCAAGTCTTGAAATCGTGCCCGTAGGAACAATTTTTTTTTTCAGAAATGCTTATTAAAGCAGATTTTGATATTGATTTTCCTTCAGAAAATCATTTTTAGTACGAAACCAAAATTTCAGTCCATTCGGAGCCATAGAACCTGAAAGTCTTAAAATCTTGTCCGTAAGAATAATGATTTTTCCAGAAATGCTTTTTGAAGCAGATTTTCATAATGATTTTGATTCAGACAATCATATTTAGAAAGAATCCAAAAATTCAGTCAATTCGGTGCAATAGAACCAGAGAAAGCCGCTTTATAAGTTCGAACCCAAGTCTTGAAATTGTGCGCGTAAGAATAATAATTTTTCCAGAAATGCTTTTAAGCAGATTTTTATATTGATCTTCCTTCAGACAATCATTTTTAGTACGAAACCAAAATTTCAGTCCATTCGAAGCCATTGATCCTGAGAAAACTACTTTGAAAGGTCGAACCCAAGTCTTGAAATGGTGTCCGTAAGAATAATATTTTTTCCAGAAATGCTTCTTTAAGCAGATTTTGATATTGATTTACCTTCAGACAATCATTTTTAGTACGAATCCAAAATTTCAGTCCATTCGGCGCCGTAGAACCTGATAAAATGGATATAAGTTCTGACCCTAGTCTTATATTGGTGTGCATTAGATAAATAATTTTTCCAGAAATGCTTCATTAAGCAGATTTTGATATTGATTTTCCTTCAGACAATCATTTTTAGTACGAATCCAAAATTTCAGTCCATTCGGCGCAATAGAACCTGAGAAAACTGCTTTGAAAGGTCGAACCCAAGTCTTAAAATCGTGTCCGTAAGAATTATGATTTTTCCAAAAAAGGTTCTGAAAGCAGATTTTGATATTGATTTTTATTCAGACAACAATTATTTAGAACGAATCCAAAATTTCAGTCCATTCGGCGACATACAACCTAAGAAATTTTAACTTTATAAGTTCGAACCCAAGTCTTGAAATCGTGCCCGTAAGAATAATAATTTTTCCAGAAATGCTTCTTCAAGCAGATTTTGATATTGATTTTTAATCAGACAACCATTTTTAGAAAGAATCAAAATTTCAGTCAATTCGGTGCAATAGAACCTGAGAAAGCCTCTTTATAAGTTCGAACCCAAGTCTTGAAATTGTGCGCGTAAGAATAATAATTTTTCCAGAAATGCTTCTTTACGCAGATTTTCATATTGATTTTGATTCAAACAATCATTTTTAGTACGAATCCAAAATTTCAGTCCATTCGGAGCCATAGAACCTGAAAAAACTACTTTGAAAGCTCGAACCCAAGTCTTAAAATCGTGTCCGTAAGAATTATGATTTTTCCGGAAATGCTTTTTTAAGCAGATTTTCATAATGAATTTGATTCAAACAATCATTTTTAGTACGAATCCAAAATTTCAGTCCATTCGGCGCTATAGAACCTGAGAAAACTACTTTGAAAGGTCGAACCCAAGTCTTGAAATGGTGCCCGTAAGAAGAATGATTTTTCCAGAAATGCTTCTTTAAGCAGATTTTCATAATTATTTGATTCAGACAATCATATTTAGAAAGAATCCAAAATTTCAGTCAATTCGGTGCAATATAACCTGAGAAAGCCTCTTTATAAGTTCGAACCCAAGTCTTGAAATCGTGCCCGTAAGAATAATAATTTTTCCAGAAATGCTTCTTCAAGCAGATTTTGATATTGATTTTTAATCAGACAACCATTTTTAGAAAGAATCAAAATTTCAGTCAATTCGGTGCAATAGAACCTGAGAAAGCCTCTTTATAAGTTCGAACCCAAGTCTTGAAATTGTGCGCGTAAGAATAATAATTTTTCCAGAAATGCTTCTTTAAGCAGATTTTCATATTGATTTTGATTCAAACAATCATTTTTAGTACGAATCCAAAATTTCAGTCCATTCGGAGCCATAGAACCTGAAAAAACTACTTTGAAAGCTCAAACCCAAGTCTTAAAATCGTGTCCGTAAGAATTATGATTTTTCCGGAAATGCTTTTTTAAGCAGATTTTCATAATGAATTTGATTCAAACAATCATTTTTAGTACGAATCCAAAATTTCAGTCCATTCGGCGCTATAGAACCTGAGAAAACTACTTTGAAAGGTCGAACCCAAGTCTTGAAATGGTGCCCGTAAGAAGAATGATTTTTCCAGAAATGCTTCTTTAAGCAGATTTTCATAATTATTTGATTCAGACAATCATATTTAGAAAGAATCCAAAATTTCAGTCAATTCGGTGCAATAGAACCTGAGAAAGCCTCTTTATAAGTTCGAACCCAAGTCTTGAAATCGTGCCCGTAAGAATAATAATTTTTCCAGAAATGCTTCTTTAAGCAGATTTTCATATTGATTTTGATTCAGAGAATCTCTTTTATTACAAATCCATAATTTCAGTCCATTCAGCGCCATAGAACCTGAGAAAACTACTTTGAAATGTCGACCTCAAGTCTTGAAATGGTGTCCGTAAGAATATTTTTTTCCAGAAATGCTTTTAAGCAGATTTTTATATTGATCTTCCTTCAGACAATCATTTTTAGTACGAAACCAAAATTTCAGTCCATTCGAAGCCATTGATCCTGAGAAAACTACTTTGAAAGGTCGAACCCAAGTTTTAAAATCGTGTCCGTAAGAATAATGATTTTTCCAGAAATGCCTTTTTAAGCAGATTTTAATAATGATTTTGATTCAGAAAATCATTTTTAGTACGAATCCAAAATTTCAGTCCATTCGGCGCGATAGAACCCCAGAAAACTGCTTTAAAAGGTCGAACCCAAGTCTTAAAATCGTGTCCGTAAGAATTATGATTTTTCGAAAAAAGCTTCTGAAAGCAGATTTTGATATTGATTTTAATTCAGACAACCATTTTTAGAACGAATCCAATATTTCAGTCCATTTGGCGACATACAAGCTGAGAAATTTTAACTTTATAAGTTCGAACCCAAGTCTTGAAATGGTGTCCGTAAGAATAATATTTTTTCCAGAAATGCTTCTTTAAGCAGATTTTCATAATGATTTTGATTCAGACAATCATTTTTATTACGAATCCAAAATTTCTATCCATTCGGCGCCAAAGTAGCTCTGAAAACTGCTTTGAAAGGTCGAACCCAAGTCTTAAAATCGTCTCCGTAAGAATAATGATTTTTCCAGAAATTCTTCTTTAAGCAGATTTCGATATTGATTTTTAATCAGACAACCATTTTTAGAATAAATAGAACCTGAGAAAACGACTTTATAAGTTCCAACCCAAGTCTTGAAATCGTGCCCGTAGGAACAATATTTTTTTTCAGAAATGCTTATTAAAGCAGATTTTGATATTGATTTTCCTTCAGAAAATCATTTTTAGTACGAAACCAAAATTTCAGTCCATTCGGAGCCATAGAACCTGAAAAAACTACTTTGAAAGCTCGAACCCAAGTCTTAAAATCGTGTCCGTAAGAATTATGATTTTTCCGGAAATGCTTTTTTAAGCAGATTTTCATAATGAATTTGATTCAAACAATCATTTTTAGTACGAATCCAAAATTTCAGTCCATTCGGCGCTATAGAACCTGAGAAAACTACTTTGAAAGGTCGAACCCAAGTCTTGAAATGGTGCCCGTAAGAAGAATGATTTTTCCAGAAATGCTTCTTTAAGCAGATTTTCATAATTATTTGATTCAGACAATCATATTTAGAAAGAATCCAAAATTTCAGTCAATTCGGTGCAATAGAACCTGAGAAAGCCTCTTTATAAGTTCGAACCCAAGTCTTGAAATCGTGCCCGTAAGAATAATAATTTTTCCAGAAATGCTTCTTTAAGCAGATTTTCATATTGATTTTGATTCAGAGAATCTCTTTTATTACAAATCCATAATTTCAGTCCATTCAGCGCCATAGAACCTGAGAAAACTACTTTGAAATGTCGACCTCAAGTCTTGAAATGGTGTCCGTAAGAATATTTTTTTCCAGAAATGCTTTTAAGCAGATTTTTATATTGATCTTCCTTCAGACAATCATTTTTAGTACGAAACCAAAATTTCAGTCCATTCGAAGCCATTGATCCTGAGAAAACTACTTTGAAAGGTCGAACCCAAGTTTTAAAATCGTGTCCGTAAGAATAATGATTTTTCCAGAAATGCCTTTTTAAGCAGATTTTAATAATGATTTTGATTCAGAAAATCATTTTTAGTACGAATCCAAAATTTCAGTCCATTCGGCGCGATAGAACCCCAGAAAACTGCTTTAAAAGGTCGAACCCAAGTCTTAAAATCGTGTCCGTAAGAATTATGATTTTTCGAAAAAAGCTTCTGAAAGCAGATTTTGATATTGATTTTAATTCAGACAACCATTTTTAGAACGAATCCAATATTTCAGTCCATTTGGCGACATACAAGCTGAGAAATTTTAACTTTATAAGTTCGAACCCAAGTCTTGAAATGGTGTCCGTAAGAATAATATTTTTTCCAGAAATGCTTCTTTAAGCAGATTTTCATAATGATTTTGATTCAGACAATCATTTTTATTACGAATCCAAAATTTCTATCCATTCGGCGCCAAAGTAGCTCTGAAAACTGCTTTGAAAGGTCGAACCCAAGTCTTAAAATCGTCTCCGTAAGAATAATGATTTTTCCAGAAATTCTTCTTTAAGCAGATTTCGATATTGATTTTTAATCAGACAACCATTTTTAGAATAAATAGAACCTGAGAAAACGACTTTATAAGTTCCAACCCAAGTCTTGAAATCGTGCCCGTAGGAACAATATTTTTTTTCAGAAATGCTTATTAAAGCAGATTTTGATATTGATTTTCCTTCAGAAAATCATTTTTAGTACGAAACCAAAATTTCAGTCCATTCGGAGCCATAGAACCTGAAAGTCTTAAAATCTTGTCCGTAAGAATAATGATTTTTCCAGAAATGCTTTTTGAAGCAGATTTTCATAATGATTTTGATTCAGACAATCATATTTAGAAAGAATCCAAAATTTCAGTCAATTCGGTGCAATAGAACCAGAGAAAGCCGCTTTATAAGTTCGAACCCAATTCTTGAAATTGTGCGCGTAAGAATAATAATTTTTCCAGAAATTCTTTTAAGCAGATTTTTATATTGATCTTCCTTCAGACAATCATTTTTAGTACGAATTCAAAATTTCAGTCAATTCGGTGCCATAGAACCTGAGAAAACGACTTTATAAGTTCGAACACAAGTCTTGAAATCGTGCCCGTAAGAACAATTTTTTTTTTCAGAAATGCTTATTAAAACAGATTTTGATATTGATTTTCCTTCAGAAAATCATTTTTAGTACGAAACCAAAATTTCAGTCCATTCGGAGCCATAGAACCTGAAAGTCTTAAAATCTTGTCCGTAAGAATAATGATTTTTCCAGAAATGCTTTTTGAAGCAGATTTTCATAATGATTTTGATTCAGACAATCATATTTAGAAAGAATCCAAAATTTCAGTCAATTCGGTGCAATAGAACCAGAGAAAGCCGCTTTATAAGTTCGAACCCAATTCTTGAAATTGTGCGCGTAAGAATAATAATTTTTCCAGAAATTCTTTTAAGCAGATTTTTATATTGATCTTCCTTCAGAAAATCCTTTTTAGTACGCAACCAAAATTTCAGTCCATTCGGAGCCATAGAACCTGAGAAAACTGCTTTGAAAGGTCGAACCCAAGTCTTAAAATCGTGTCCGTAAGAAGAATGATTTTTCCAGAATTGCTTCTTTAAGCAGATTTTCATAATTATTTGATTCAGACAATCATATTAAGAACGAATCCAAAATTTCAGTCCATTCGGCGACATACAACCTGAGAAATTTTAACTTTATAAGTTCAAACCCAAGTCGTGAAATGGTGTCCGTAAGAATAATAATTTTTCCAGAAATGCTTCTTTAAGTAGATTTTGATATTGATTTACCTTCAGACAATCATTTTTAGTACGAATTCAAAATTTCAGTCAATTCGGTGCCATAGAACCTGAGAAAACTACTTTGAAAGGTCGAACCCAAGTCTTAAAATCGTGTCCGTAAGAATAATGATTTTTCCAGAAATGCTTTTTTAAGCAAATTTTCATAATGATTTTGATTCAGACAATCATATTTAGAAAGAATCCAAAATTTCAGTCAATTCGGTGCAATAGAACCTGAGAAAGCCTCTTTATAAGTTCGAACCCAAGTCTTGCAATCGTGCCCGTAAGAATAATAATTTTTCCAGAAATGCTTCATTAAGCAGATTTTCATATTGATTTTGATTCAGAGAATCTCTTTTATTACAAATCCAAAATTTCAGTCCATTCGGAGCCATAGAACCTGAGAAAAGTAATTTGAAAGGTCGAACCCAAGTCTTAAAATCGTGTCCGTAAGAATAATGATTTTTCCAGAAATGCTTTTTGAAGCAGATTTTCATAATGATTTTGATTCAGAAAATCATATTAAGAAAGAATCCAAAATTTCAGTCAATTCGGTGCAATAGAACCAGAGAAAGACTCTTTATAAGTTCGAACCCAAGTCTTGAAATTGTGCGCGTAAGAATAATAATTTTTCCAGAAATGCTTCTTTAAGCAGATTTTCATATTGATTTTGATTCAGAGAATCTCTTTTTTTACAAATTTGAAATTTCAGTCCATTCTGAGCCTTAGAACCTGAGAAAACTAATTTGAAAGGTCGAATCCAAGTCTTAAAATCGTGTCCGTAAGAATTATGATTTTTCCAAAAAAGGTTCTGAAAGCAGATTTTGATATTGATTTTTATTCAGACAACCATTATTTAGAACGAATCCAAAATTTCAGTCCATTCGGCGACATACAACCTGAGAAATTTTAACTTTATAAGTTCGAACCCAAGTCTTGAAATCGTGCCCGTAAGAATAATAATTTTTCCAGAAATGCTTCTTCAAGCAGATTTTCATATTGATTTTGATTCAGAGAATCTCTTTTATTACAAATCCAAAATTTCAGTCCATTCGGAGCCATAGAACCTGAGAAAAGTAATTTGAAAGGTCGAACCCAAGTCTTAAAATCGTGTCCGTAAGAATAATGATTTTTCCAGAAATGCTTTTTGAAGCAGATTTTCATAATGATTTTGATTCAGAAAATCATATTAAGAAAGAATCCAAAATTTCAGTCAATTCGGTGCAATAGAACCAGAGAAAGACTCTTTATAAGTTCGAACCCAAGTCTTGAAATTGTGCGCGTAAGAATAATAATTTTTCCAGAAATGCTTCTTTAAGCAGATTTTCATATTGATTTTGATTCAGAGAATCTCTTTTTTTACAAATTTAAAATTTCAGTCCATTCTGAGCCTTAGAACCTGAGAAAACTAATTTGAAAGGTCGAACCCAAGTCTTAAAATCGTGTCCGTAAGAATTATGATTTTTCCAAAAAAGGTTCTGAAAGCAGATTTTGATATTGATTTTTATTCAGACAACCAATATTTAGAACGAATCCAAAATTTCAGTCCATTCGGCGACATACAACCTGAGAAATTTTAACTTTATAAGTTCGAACCCAAGTCTTGAAATCGTGCCCGTAAGAATAATAATTTTTCCAGAAATGCTTCTTCAAGCAGATTTTCATATTGATTTTTAATCAGACTACCATTTTTAGAACGAATCCAAAATTTCAGTCAATTCGGTGCAATAGAACCTGAGAAAGCCTCTTTATAAGTTCGAACCCAAGTCTTGAAATCGTGCCCGTAAGAATAATAATTTTTCCAGAAATGCTTCTTTAAGCAGATTTTCATATTGATTTTGATTCAGAGAATCTCTTTTATTACAAATCCATAATTTCAGTCCATTCAGCGCCATAGAACCTGAGAAAACTACTTTGAAATGTCGAACTCAAGTCTTGAAATGGTGTCCGTAAGAATATTTTTTTCCAGAAATGCTTTAAAGCAGATTTTTATATTGATCTTCCTTCAGACAATCATTTTTAGTACGAAACCAAAATTTCAGTCCATTCGAAGCCATTGATCCTGAGAAAACTACTTTGAAAGGTCGAACCCAAGTCTTGAAATGGTGTCCGTAAGAATAATATTTTTTCCAGAAATGCTTCTTCAAGCAAATTTTGATATTGATTTTTAATCAGACAACCATTTTTAGAACGAATCCAAAATTTCAGTCAAATCGGTGCAATAGAACCAGAGATAGACTCTTTATAAGTTCGAACCCAAGTCTTGAAATTGTGCGCGTAAGAATAATAATTTTTCCAGAAATGCTTCTTTAAGCAGATTTTCATATTGATTTTGATTCAGAGAATCTCTTTTATTACAAATCCATAATTTCAGTCCATTCAGCGCAATAGAACCTGAGAAAACTACTTTGAAATGTCGAACTAAAGTCTTGAAATGGTGTCCGTAAGAATATTTTTTTCCAGAAATGCTTTTAAGCAGATTTTTATATTGATCTTCCTTCAGACAATCATTTTTAGTACGAAACCAAAATTTCAGTCCATTCGAAGCCATTGATCCTGAGAAAACTACTTTGAAAGGTCGAACCCAAGTCTTGAAATGGTGTCCGTAAGAATAATATTTTTTTCCAGAAATGCTTCTTTAAGCAGATTTTGATATTGATTTACCTTCAGACAATCATTTTTAGTACGAATCCAAAATTTCAGTCCATTCGGCGACGTAGAACCTGAGAAAATGGATATAAGTTCTGACCCTAGTCTTATATTGGTGTGCATTAGATAAATAATTTTTCCAGAAATGCTTCTTTAAGCAGATTTTGATATTGATTTTCCTTCAGACAATCATTTTTAGTACGAATCCAAAATTTCAGTCCATTCGGCGCAATAGAACCTGAGAAAACTGCTTTGAATGGTCGAACCCAAGTCTAAAAATCATGTCCGTAAGAATAATGATTTTTCCAGAAATGCTTTTTGAAGCAGATTTTCATAATGATTTTGATTCAGAAAATCATATTAAGAAAGAATCCAAAATTTCAGTCCATTCGGCGCGATAGAACCTGAGAAAACTGCTTTGAAAGGTCGAACCCAAGTCTTAAAATCGTGTCCGTAAGAATTATGATTTTTCGAAAAAAGCTTCTGAAAGCAGATTTTGATATTGATTTTCTTTTAGACAACCATTTTTAGAACGAATCCAAAATTTCAGTCCATTCGGCGACATACAACCTGAGAAATTTTAACTTTATAAGTTCGAACCCAAGTCTTGAAATCGTGCCCGTAAGAATAATAATTTTTCCAGAAATGCTTCTTCAAGCAGATTTTGATATTGATTTTTAATCAGACAACCATTTTTAGAACGAATCCAAAATTTCAGTCCATTCGGCGACATAGAACCTGAGAAAACTATTTTGAAAGGTCGAACCCAAGTCTTAAAATCGTGTCCGTAAGAATTATGATTTTTCCAGAAATGCTTCTTCAAGCAGATTTTGATATTGATTTTTAATCAGACAACCATTTTTAGAACGAATCCAAAATTTCAGTCAATTCGGTGCAATAGAACCTGAGAAAGCCTCTTTATAAGTTCGAACCCAAGTCTTGAAATCGTGCCCGTAAGAATAATAATTTTTCCAGAAATGCTTCTTCAAGCAGATTTTGATATTGATTTTTAATCAGACAACCATTTTTAGAAAGAATCCAAAATTTCAGTCAATTCGGTGCAATAGAACCTGAGAAAGCCTCTTTATAAGTTCGAACCCAAGTCTTGAAATTGTGCGCGTAAGAATAATAATTTTTCCAGAAATGCTTCTTTAAGCAGATTTTCATATTGATTTTGATTCAGAGAATCTCTTTTATTACAAATCCATAATTTCAGTCCATTCAGCGCCATAGAACCTGAGAAAACTACTTTGAAATGTCGAACTCAAGTCTTGAAATGGTGTCCGTAAGAATATTTTTTTCCAGAAATGCTTTTAAGCAGATTTTTATATTGATCTTCCTTCAGACAATCATTTTTAGTACGAAACCAAAATTTCAGTCCATTCGAAGCCATTGATCCTGAGAAAACTACTTTGAAAGGTCGAACCCAAGTCTTAAAATCGTGTCCGTAAGAATAATGATTTTTCCAGAAATGCCTTTTTAAGCAGATTTTAATAATGATTTTGATTCAGAAAATCATTTTTAGTACGAATCCAAAATTTCAGTCCATTCGGCGCGATAGAACCCCAGAAAACTGCTTTAAAAGGTCGATCCCAAATCTTAAAATCGTGTCCGTAAGAATTATGATTTTTCGAAAAAATCTTCTGAAAGCAGATTTTGATATTGATTTTCATTCAGACAACCATTTTTAGAACGAATCCAATATTTCAGTCCATTTGGCGACATACAACCTGAGAAATTTTAACTTTATAAGTTCGAACCCAAGTCTTGAAATGGTGTCCGTAAGAATAATATTTTTTCCAGAAATGCTTCTTTAAGCAGATTCTCATAATGATTTTGATTCAGACAATCATTTTTATTACGAATCCAAAATTTCTTTCCATTCGGCGCCAAAGTAGCTCTGAAAACTGCTTTGAAAGGTCGAACCCAAGTCTTAAAATCGTCTCCGTAAGAATAATGATTTTTCCAGAAATGCTTCTTTAAGCAGATTTCGATATTGATTTTTAATCAGACAACTATTTTTAGAATAAATAGAACCTGAGAAAACGACTTTATAAGTTCGAACCCAAGTCTTGAAATCGTGCCCGTAGGAACAATATTTTTTTTCAGAAATGCTTATTAAAGCAGATTTTGATATTGATTTTCCTTCAGAAAATCATTTTTAGTACGAAACCAAAATTTCAGTCCATTCGGAGCCATAGAACCTGAAAGTCTTAAAATCTTGTCCGTAAGAATAATGATTTTTCCAGAAATGCTTTTTGAAGCAGATTTTCATAATGATTTTGATTCAGACAATCATATTTAGAAAGAATCCAAAATTTCAGTGAATTCGGTGCAATAGAACCAGAGAAAGCCGCTTTATAAGTTCGAACCCAAGTCTTGAAATTGTGCGCGTAAGAATAATAATTTTTCCAGAAATGCTTTTAAGCAGATTTTTATATTGATCTTCCTTCAGACAATCATTTTTAGTACGAATTCAAAATTTCAGTCAATTCGGTGCCATAGAACCTGAGAAAACGACTTTATAAGTTCGAACACAAGTCTTGAAATCGTGCCCGTAAGAACAATTTTTTTTTTCAGAAATGCTTATTAAAACAGATTTTGATATTGATTTTCCTTCAGAAAATCCTTTTTAGTACGCAACCAAAATTTCAGTCCATTCGGAGCCATAGAACCTGAGAAAACTGCTTTGAAAGGTCGAACCCAAGTCTTAAAATCGTGTCCGTAAGAAGAATGATTTTTCCAGAAATGCTTCTTTAAGCAGATTTTCATAATTATTTGATTCAGACAATCATATTAAGAACGAATCCAAAATTTCAGTCCATTCGGCGCTATACAACCTGAGAAATTTTAACTTTATAAGTTCGAACCCAAGTCGTGAAATGGTGTCCGCAAGAATAATAACTTTTCCAGAAATGCTTCTTTAAGTAGATTTTTATATTGATTTACCTTCAGACAATCATTTTTAGTACGAATTCAAAATTTCAGTCAATTCGGTGCCATAGAACCTGAGAAAACTACTTTGAAAGGTCGAACCCAAGTCTTAAAATCGTGTCCGTAAGAATTATGATTTTTCGAAAAAAGCTTCTGAAAGCAGATTTTGATATTGATTTTCATTCAGACAACCATTTTTAGAACGAATCCAATATTTCAGTCCATTTGGCGACATACAACCTGAGAAATTTTAACTTTATAAGTTCGAACCCAAGTCTTGAAATGGTGTCCGTAAGAATAATATTTTTTCCAGAAATGCTTCTTTAAGCAGATTTTCATAATGATTTTGATTCAGACAATCATTTTTATTACGAATCCAAAATTTCTTTCCATTCGGCGCCAAAGTAGCTCTGAAAACTGCTTTGAAAGGTCGAACCCAAGTCTTAAAATCGTCTCCGTAAGAATAATGATTTTTCCAGAAATGCTTCTTTAAGCAGATTTCGATATTGATTTTTAATCAGACAACCATTTTTAAGAATAAATAGAACCTGAGAAAACGACTTTATAAGTTCGAACCCAAGTCTTGAAATCGTGCCCGTAGGAACAATATTTTTTTTCAGAAATGCTTATTAAAGCAGATTTTGATATTGATTTTCCTTCAGAAAATCATTTTTAGTACGAAACCAAAATTTCAGTCCATTCGGAGCCATAGAACCTGAAAGTCTTAAAATCTTGTCCGTAAGAATAATGATTTTTCCAGAAATGCTTTTTGAAGCAGATTTTCATAATGATTTTGATTCAGACAATCATATTTAGAAAGAATCCAAAATTTCAGTGAATTCGGTGCAATAGAACCAGAGAAAGCCGCTTTATAAGTTCGAACCCAAGTTTTGAAATTGTGCGCGTAAGAATAATAATTTTTCCAGAAATGCTTTTAAGCAGATTTTTATATTGATCTTCCTTCAGACAATCATTTTTAGTACGAATTCAAAATTTCAGTCAATTCGGTGCCATAGAACCTGAGAAAACGACTTTATAAGTTCGAACACAAGTCTTGAAATCGTGCCCGTAAGAACAATTTTTTTTTTCAGAAATGCTTATTAAAACAGATTTTGATATTGATTTTCCTTCAGAAAATCCTTTTTAGTACGCAACCAAAATTTCAGTCCATTCGGAGCCATAGAACCTGAGAAAACTGCTTTGAAAGGTCGAACCCAAGTCTTAAAATCGTGTCCGTAAGAAGAATGATTTTTCCAGAAATGCTTCTTTAAGCAGATTTTCATAATTATTTGATTCAGACAATCATATTAAGAACGAATCCAAAATTTCAGTCCATTCGGCGCTATACAACCTGAGAAATTTTAACTTTATAAGTTCGAACCCAAGTCGTGAAATGGTGTCCGCAAGAATAATAACTTTTCCAGAAATGCTTCTTTAAGTAGATTTTTATATTGATTTACCTTCAGACAATCATTTTTAGTACGAATTCAAAATTTCAGTCAATTCGGTGCCATAGAACCTGAGAAAACTACTTTGAAAGGTCGAACCCAAGTCTTAAAATCGTGTCCGTAAGAATTATGATTTTTCGAAAAAAGCTTCTGAAAGCAGATTTTGATATTGATTTTCATTCAGACAACCATTTTTAGAACGAATCCAATATTTCAGTCCATTTGGCGACATACAACCTGAGAAATTTTAACTTTATAAGTTCGAACCCAAGTCTTGAAATGGTGTCCGTAAGAATAATATTTTTTCCAGAAATGCTTCTTTAAGCAGATTTTCATAATGATTTTGATTCAGACAATCATTTTTATTACGAATCCAAAATTTCTTTCCATTCGGCGCCAAAGTAGCTCTGAAAACTGCTTTGAAAGGTCGAACCCAAGTCTTAAAATCGTCTCCGTAAGAATAATGATTTTTCCAGAAATGCTTCTTTAAGCAGATTTCGATATTGATTTTTAATCAGACAACCATTTTTAAGAATAAATAGAACCTGAGAAAACGACTTTATAAGTTCGAACCCAAGTCTTGAAATCGTGCCCGTAGGAACAATATTTTTTTTCAGAAATGCTTATTAAAGCAGATTTTGATATTGATTTTCCTTCAGAAAATCATTTTTAGTACGAAACCAAAATTTCAGTCCATTCGGAGCCATAGAACCTGAAAGTCTTAAAATCTTGTCCGTAAGAATAATGATTTTTCCAGAAATGCTTTTTGAAGCAGATTTTCATAATGATTTTGATTCAGACAATCATATTTAGAAAGAATCCAAAATTTCAGTCAATTCGGTGCAATAGAACCAGAGAAAGCCGCTTTATAAGTTCGAACCCAAGTCTTGAAATTGTGCGCGTAAGAATAATAATTTTTCCAGAAATGCTTTTAAGCAGATTTTTATATTGATCTTCCTTCAGACAATCATTTTTAGTACGAATTCAAAATTTCAGTCAATTCGGTGCCATAGAACCTGAGAAAACGACTTTATAAGTTCGAACACAAGTCTTGAAATCGTGCCCGTAAGAACAATTTTTTTTTTCAGAAATGCTTATTAAAACAGATTTTGATATTGATTTTCCTTCAGAAAATCCTTTTTAGTACGCAACCAAAATTTCAGTCCATTCGGAGCCATAGAACCTGAGAAAACTGCTTTGAAAGGTCGAACCCAAGTCTTAAAATCGTGTCCGTAAGAAGAATGATTTTTCCAGAAATGCTTCTTTAAGCAGATTTTCATAATTATTTGATTCAGACAATCATATTAAGAACGAATCCAAAATTTCAGTCCATTCGGCGACATACAACCTGAGAAATTTTAACTTTATAAGTTCGAACCCAAGTCGTGAAATGGTGTCCGTAAGAATAATAATTTTTCCAGAAATGCTTCTTTAAGTAGATTTTTATATTGATTTACCTTCAGACAATCATTTTTAGTACGAATTCAAAATTTCAGTCAATTCGGTGCCATAGAACCTGAGAAAACTACTTTGAAAGGTAGAACCCAAGTCTTAAAATCGTGTCCGTAAGAATAATGATTTTTCCAGAAATGCTTTTTTAAGCAAATTTTCATAATGATTTTGATTCAGACAATCATATTTAGAAAGAATCCAAAATTTCAGTCAATTCGGTGCAATAGTACCTGAGAAAGCCTCTTTATAAGTTCGAACCCAAGTCTTGCAATCGTGCCCGTAAGAATAATAATTTTTCCAGAAATGCTTCTTTAAGTAGATTTTGATATTGATTTACCTTCAGACAATCATTTTTAGTACGAATTCAATTCATAATGATTTTTCCAGAAATGCTTTTTTAAGCAAATTTTCATAATGATTTTGATTCAGACAATCATATTTAGAAAGAATCCAAAATTTCAGTCAATTCGGTGCAATAGAACCTGAGAAAGCCTCTTTATAAGTTCGAACCCAAGTCTTGAAATCGTGCCCGTAAGAATAATAATTTTTCCAGAAATGCTTCTTTAAGCAGATTTTCATATTGATTTTGATTCAGAGAATCTCTTTTATTACAAATCCATAATTTCAGTCCATTCAGCGCCATAGAACCTGAGAAAACTACTTTGAAATGTCGAACTCAAGTCTTGAAATGGTGTCCGTAAGAATATTTTTTTCCAGAAATGCTTTTAAGCAGATTTTTATATTGATCTTCCTTCAGACAATCATTTTTAGTACGAAACCAAAATTTCAGTCCATTCGAAGCCATTGATCCTGAGAAAACTACTTTGAAAGGTCGAACCCAAGTCTTGAAATGGTGTCCGTAAGAATAATATTTTTTCCAGAAATGCTTCTTTAAGCAGATTTTGATATTGATTTACCTTCAGACAATCATTTTTAGTACGAATCCAAAATTTCAGTCCATTCGGCGCCGTAGAACCTGAGAAAATGGATATAAGTTCTGACCCTAGTCTTATATTGGTGTGCATTAGATAAATAATTTTTCCAGAAATGCTTCTTTAAGCAGATTTTGATATTGATTTTCCTTCAGACAATCATTTTTAGTACGAATCCAAAATTTCAGTCCATTCGGCGCAATAGAACCTGAGAAAACTGCTTTGAAAGGTCGAACCCAAGTCTTAAAATCGTGTCCGTAAGAATAATGATTTTTCCAGAAATGCTTTTTGAAGCAGATTTTCATAATGATTTTGATTCAGAAAATCATATTAAGAAAGAATCCAAAATTTCAGTCAATTCGGTGCAATAGAACCAGAGAAAGACTCTTTATAAGTTCGAACCCAAGTCTTGAAATTGTGCGCGTAAGAATAATAATTTTTCCAGAAATGCTTCTTTAAGCAGATTTTCATATTGATTTTGATTCAGAGAATCTCTTTTTTTACAAATTTAAAATTTCAGTCCATTCTGAGCCTTAGAACCTGAGAAAACTAATTTGAATGGTCGAACCCAAGTCTTAAAATCGTGTCCGTAAGAATTATGATTTTTCCAAAAAAGGTTCTGAAAGCAAATTTTGATATTGATTTTTATTCAGACAACCATTATTTAGAACGAATCCAAAATTTCAGTCCATTCGGCGACATACAACCTGAGAAATTTTAACTTTATAATTTCGAACCCAAGTCTTGAAATCGTGCCCGTAAGAATAATAATTTTTCCAGAAATGCTTCTTCAAGCAGATTTTGATATTGATTTTTAATCAGACAACCATTTTTAGAACGAATCCAAAATTTCAGTCAATTCGGTGCAATAGAACCTGAGAAAGCCTCTTTATAAGTTCGAACCCAAGTCTTGAAATCGTGCCCGTAAGAATAATAATTTTTCCAGAAATGCTTCTTCAAGCAGATTTTGATATTGATTTTTAATCAGACAACCATTTTTAGAAAGAATCCAAAATTTCAGTCAATTCGGTGCAATAGAACCTGAGAAAGCCTCTTTATAAGTTCGAACCCAAGTCTTGAAATTGTGCGCGTAAGAATAATAATTTTTCCAGAAATGCTTCTTTAAGCGGATTTTCATATTGATTTTGATTCAGAGAATCTCTTTTATTACAAATCCATAATTTCAGTCCATTCAGCGCCATAGAACCTGAGAAAACTACTTTGAAATGTCGAACTCAAGTCTTGAAATGGTGTTCGTAAGAATATTTTTTTCCAGAAATGCTTTTAAGCAGATTTTTATATTGATCTTCCTTCAGACAATCATTTTTAGTACGAAACCAAAATTTCAGTCCATTCGAAGCCATTGATCCTGAGAAAACTACTTTGAAAGGTCGAACCCAAGTCTTGAAATGGTGTCCGTAAGAATAATATTTTTTCCAGAAATGCTTCTTCAAGCAGATTTTCATATTGATTTTTAATCAGACAACCATTTTTAGAACGAATCCAAAATTTCAGTCAATTCGGTGCAATAGAACCAGAGAAAGACTCTTTATAAGTTCGAACCCAAGTCTTGAAATTGTGCGCGTAAGAATAATAATTTTTCCAGAAATGCTTCTTTAAGCAGATTTTCATATTGATTTTGATTCAGAGAATCTCTTTTTTTACAAATCCATAATTTCAGTCCATTCAGCGCCATAGAACCTGAGAAAACTACTTTGAAATGTCGAACTCAAGTCTTGAAATGGTGTCCGTAAGAATATTTTTTTCCAGAAATGCTTTTAAGCAGATTTTTATATTGATCTTCCTTCAGACAATCATTTTTAGTACGAAACCAAAATTTCAGTCCATTCGAAGCCATTGATCCTGAGAAAACTACTTTGAAAGGTCGAACCCAAGTCTTGAAATGGTGTCCGTAAGAATAATATTTTTTCCAGAAATGCTTCTTTAAGCAGATTTTGATATTGATTTATTTATTTTTATTTATTTATTATTTTTTAAAAAACATGACATATTACATAGTACAATGATCTTTGGCTGTCCAACTAGGAGAATACCTGTTTTAGGACAGTCAGAAATATGCATATTTATTGAAAGCGATTCATGTATAGTCTAGTGTATTGACTTTTACTTATTGCACTTTATAATTAATATGAAAAGAAAAAAAAATAATAGTATAAGAAGTTGCTAACTTGTATTTGAATAGACCAAAAGAATATACAAATATGATAATACAAAAATAGCAATATCGTAAAAAATTATTGACATATGAGTTTATAAAATTGAAATTTTGCTTTTTATTTTGATGAAATTAATATTTAAAATTTAAAAAAAGAGTTGAGAAATTAAAAAAAGGAAAAATAAAATAAAAAGATGCAAAGAAAGGTTATAAGAAGATTTTAAATTTACAATGGTAAACACATAAATTTACTGTAATACATATATATATATAAAATAAAATAAAATACAGTGTAGTTCGAAAAAACGACATTTAAGAAAAGCAAATTAATTACTGTTAATTAGCATATTTTCGCATTCATCTCTCCCCAAGATCAGAAGCCAATTATTTACCAGATTTCGGAGAATGTTAGCACTTTTTGATTTCCATACATCGGGAATAAGATTAAGCAATTTAGGGCCTAAGTATGAGAATTGTCTTTGAGCTAAGGATGGAGAAGTGGTGGGAGGAACAACTGGGTTCCTCTTAGCATGTCTAGTATCGTGGTAATGGAGTACGGAAGTGTATTGGTGACGCGTTCTTTGTGTATGTAATATGATTTTCCTCATGTATAATTGCCTCACATCTAGAACACCAAACTCTTCAAACAATGAATCACTAGGGTATCTGAACGGTTTTTTGAGTATAACTTTAAGAAGTGATTTCTGAGCTTTTGCTAAGGGATCAAGTATTGTTTTAGTACAACCTCCCCAACCTAAGGAAGCATAATCTAATAAGGAATTACACATGGCAAAGTAAATTCTTTTCATGTCTTTAATGCAGAGAATATTTCTAATAGCCCTGAAAAGATGTGTAAGTTTCCTGACTTTTGAGGAAGTTAAGTCTATATGTTTGTCCCACCTCAGAAATTTGTCTATGATAATTCCTAGATATTTAGTACTGTCCACACATTCTAATGTACTACATTTACATACATTTATGGCATTACAATGGTGTACAAAAATGTTATGCATCTCTTTAGGTTGACCCGCTTGAGTTGCGCTGAAGCAGATGAATTTAGTTTTATCCGAGTTTAGAGTGAGGAGATTGCTGTCAAGCCACTTTTTAACTTTGTTAATGCCAATTTCTGCTTTACTGTGAATTTTTTCCCAGGTTTTTCCTTCAAATAATAATACTGTATCATCTGCAAAGGTAATGATATGGTCTGCAAAGGAACTATTACATAACTCATTTATATAAACATTAAACAAAAGAGGTCCTAACGTACTTCCTTGAGGTACACCGAATCTTATATCTGCTGGATCGCTTAGAGTACCGTTAATTTCCACTCTTTGGCTCCTATTTTCTAGGTAGCTGACCAACCATTTTAAAAGTTGCCCCTGGATACCGATTCTCTGTAGTTTGCTCAGCAGAATTTTGTGTGAAATAGTGTCAAATGCTTTGGCTAGATCCAAGAAGAGTGCATTGCATTTAATACCTTTGTCTAGATTATTAGAGATGATTTTTGTCAAATTGGCAATGGCATTTTCAGTACTTAAACCATTGCGAAAGCCATATTGTCTGCTAGAAAGAATGTTGTTATTTTCAAGATAATGACTGAGACGGTTCTTCACAATTTTTTCAAAAATTTTAGATATAGAATTTAGCAATGAAACAGGTCGGTAATTTTGTATTTGTGATTTGTCCCCATTTTTGTGTAGTAATATAACTATTGAGTGTTTCAAATGGTTAGGGCATTTACCCGCTTTAAAGCTTAGATTGGAAATGAATGCAATGGGTATGGCTATGTATGATTTAATGATTTTTAGCAGATTTGATGAAATTTTATCTGGACCACACGCTTTTGAAGATTTGAGGTCGTCAATTATCTTCATTACTTCATTTGGAGATGTTTGGATTAATTCTATTTTGTGACTGAGATTAGGGATAGATAGATTGGCTAGATCGGTTTCTGTTGTCATACATTTATTGAGAATTTTTTTCGCAAGTGTATCTCCCACAGATGTGAAATAATTATTGGCATAATTTGCCATGTTTTTTGGGACTTGAGATTTTGAGTTGTTGATGTATAGAGATTTAATTTCTGAAGATTTGTTAATTTTAGATTTGGTTATTTGACGAAATGATTCCCAAAAATGTTTTGGAGAACAGTTGTTTTCGTAAATGATTTTTTTATAAAAATTTTCTTTCGCTGATTTAATTAAATTCTTACACAAATTCCTATATTTTTTATAATAAACTTGTAATAACAAATTCTCTGGGTACGTTTTCGCCTTTTCATGCAGTTGGTTTCTTTTGTGGATCGATTTGACTAGTCCCGGGGAGATCCATGGCGTTAGTTTTATTAGTTTATTAGATATGGGTTTAATGCTTGTGTGTTTTGAAATATACTCATTTAGTTTGTTAACAAATTCATTCATTGCTGCATCAGTATCTGTTTGGTCCAGAACTTTTTGCCATTTTTCTAATCTCAATTCGTCAAGTAGATTATTGAAGTTTGTTTGAGAAACGAATTTAATTTTAGTAGAGGTATGGGGCTTTTCTTTGAGGCAAATCGCTGTTGTGTAATGGTCTGAAATAGTAGTGTGCATAACAAAAGAGTCGATAAAATTAATTTTTTTCACATTGATATGATCTATACAGGATTTACTAAGGCCCTGTTCACGAGTAATGCTGTTAATTGTCTGAGTGAAACCATTTTCCGCAAGCAGACAAAGATAATCATTTGTTTGACGATGGTAATCCGGGATGGTATTAATGTTAATATCTCCTATAATGATTTTTTTTCTATTTTTTTTAAATTATTTATGATTGATTGTAATGAATTCAGAAAGGGGTCGATATTTTGGAAAGAGGGTGACCTGTAGATAGCAAATATACACATATTATTATTCAATGTTATTTTCATACAGTTTGATTGCGATAGTGAAATTTCTTCTACTTGAGCTTGTAGACCGTCTTTAATATATATAACAATACCGCTTGATTTGTTGAGATTGAATTTGGTGTGTTGTTCAGAGTAATTGGGGATTGACTTGGATGAGTAATCTTTGTTTATCCAACATTCAGTTAATATAATAACATCAAAAGAGGAATTAAATTGATCAAGAAAAATTGTAAAATCATCAAGATTCGATATGCTCCTGATATTCTGATGTATTATTTTCAAGCTATATGAGTTCCAGTTGTAGTTGTTTAATTTATTCAAATCTAGAACAACATTCATGTTACAGCTAATATCGGAATCATTGTAATTATTCACATGCAGCTGAATCATAGTTATAATTTAATTAATATAATATATAAATGTTAGAGTTAGTGAGTTCAGAATGATGTGTAGGAATTTTTGTGGTGTTTGTGTCAATGAATGATGTATGAAACACGTATTATTATAAGTTCTGAAAGTTATTTGTATGTTGAGAATCTTGAAGGCTATAAATATACTAAAAACAATAAAAAGGCCTATATCATGGTAAGTACTTATGATGGAGAGAGGTTGATGCTGAAAATAAGTTACAATGAAAAAATGAAGAAATAGCAAATTTATAAGATAAATTACATAATGAATAAATAGAGATAAGATTTTGATCTTGTGTGGGTATTTGGAGTGAAGTTTTCTTTCGAATCTATGAATAATTGATATAAGTATATTGTTACCCATTGACAAATGACTTATGATAAATACATTTGCTATTGAAAAATGAATGTAAAGTACATAAAAATGAGTAAAAGATATTATTTTTTTATCAGTTATGTATAGCTTTACTGAGAGTATGTGATTAAATATAATTTCATACCATAATAATAATAATAATAAAAATAATGAGAAAAGATTTTTTTGACGATGTGATGTCCTCTCGAAAAAATTGTTATGACTAGTGAAAAAGCCAGGAAATGAAATTACTATTAAAAAATTATCCTTATTAAAGTAAATTAAAACCAAAAAATGAATAGACACTAGGTAACTGATTCGACGATGTAGTGTCATATTGAAATTGGTGACGTGAATCGTGAAAAAACCAGGAAAGGAAATTATGATTACTAAATTAAATTTCTTAAAGTAAATTAAAACTAACAAATAAATAAACATAAGGTAAGTGCTTCTATTGGAATTGATTTTATAAGATAAATGATTTGACATCCAGTGCTCACATAAGTTATCAAGAGAAACATATAATAACATTTACCTTCAGACAATCATTTTTAGTACGAATCCAAAATTTCAGTCCATTCGGCGCCGTAGAACCTGAGAAAATGGATATAAGTTCTGACCCTAGTCTTATATTGGTGTGCATTAGATAAATAATTTTTCCAGAAATGCTTCTTTAAGCAGATTTTGATATTGATTTTCCTTCAGACAATCATTTTTAGTACGAATCCAAAATTTCAGTCCATTCGGCGCAATAGAACCTGAGAAAACTGCTTTGAAAGGTCGAACCCAAGTCTTAAAATCGTGTCCGTAAGAATAATGATTTTTCCAGAAATGCTTTTTGAAGCAGATTTTCATAATGATTTTGATTGAGGTCGAACCCAAGTCTTAAAATCGTGTCCGTAAGAATTATGATTTTTCCAAAGAAGCTTCTGAAAAAAGATTTTGATATTGATTTACATTTAGACAACCATTTTTAGACCGAATCCAAAATTTCAGTCCATTCGGCGACATACAACCTGAGAAATTTTAACTTTATAAGTTCGAACCCAAGTCGTGAAATGGTGTCCGTAAGAATAATAATTTTTCCAGAAATGCTTCTTTAAGTAGATTTTGATATTGATTTACCTTTAGACACTCATTTTTAGTACGAATTCAAAATTTCAGTCAATTCGGTGCCATAGAACCTGAGAAAACGACTTTATAAGTTCGAACCCAAGTCTTAAAATCGTGTCCGTAAGAATAATGATTTTTCCAGAAATGCCTTTTTAAGCAGATTTTCATAATGATTTTGATTCAGACAATCATTTTTAGTACGAATCCAAAATTTCAGTCCATTCGGCGCGATAGAACCTGAGAAAACTGCTTTGAAAGGTCGAACCCAAGTCTTAAAATCGTGTCCGTCAGAATTATGATTTTTCGAAAAAAGCTTCTGAAAGCAGATTTTGATATTGATTTTCATTCAGACAACCATTTTTAGAACGAATCCAAAATTTCAGTCCATTTGGCGACATACAACCTGAGAAATTTTAACTTTATAAGTTCGAACCCAAGTCTTGAAATGGTGTCCGTAAGAATAATATTTTTTCCAGAAATGCTTCTTTAAGCAGATTTTCATGATGATTTTGATTCAGACAATCATTTTTATTACGATACCAAAATTTCTTTCCATTCGGCGCCAAAGTAGCTCTGAAAACTGCTTTGAAAGGTCGAACCCAAGTCTTAAAATCGTCTCCGTAAGAAAAATGATTTTTCCGGAAATGCTTCTTTAAGCAGATTTCGATATTGATTTTTAATCAGACAACCATTTTTAGAATAAATAGAACCTGAGAAAACGACTTTATAAGTTCGAACCCAAGTCTTGAAATCGTGCCCGTAGGAACAATATTTTTTTTCAGAAATGCTTATTAAAGCAGATTTTGATATTGATTTTCCTTCAGAAAATCATTTTCAGTACGAAACCAAAATTTCAGTCCATTCGGAGCCATAGAACCTGAGAAAACTACTTTGAAAGCTCGAACCCAAGTCTTAAAATCGTGTGCGTAAGAATAATGATTTTTCCGGAAATGCTTTTTTAAGCAGATTTTCATAATGATTTTGATTCAGACAATCATTTTTAGTACGAATCCAAAATTTCAGTCCATTCGGCGAGATAGAACCTGAGAAAACTGCTTTGAAAGGTCGATCCCAAGTCTTAAAATCGTGTCCGTAAGAATTATGATTTTTCGAAAAAAGCTTCTGAAAGCAGATTTTGATATTGATTTTTATTCAGACAACCATTTTTAGAACGAATCCAAAATTTCAGTCCATTCGGCGACATACAACCTGAGAAATTTTACCTTTATAAGTTCGAACCCAAGTCTTGAAATCGTGCCCGTAAGAATATTAATTTTTCCAGAAATGCTTCTTTAAGCAGATTTTCATAATGATTTTGATTCAGACAATCATTTTTAGTACGAATCCAAAATTTCAGTCCATTCGGCGCCGTAGAACCTGAGAAAATGGATATAAGTTCTGACCCTAGTCTTATATTGGTGTGCATTAGATAAATAATTTTTCCAGAAATGCTTCTTTAAGCAGATTTTGATATTGATTTTCCTTCAGACAATCATTTTTAGTACGAATCCAAAATTTCAGTCCATTCGGCGCAATAGAACCTGAGAAAACTGCTTTGAAAGGTCGAACCCAAGTCTTAAAATCGTGTCCGTAAGAATAATGATTTTTCCAGAAATGCTTTTTGAAGCAGATTTTCATAATGATTTTGATTGAGGTCGAACCCAAGTCTTAAAATCGTGTCCGTAAGAATTATGATTTTTCCAAAGAAGCTTCTGAAAAAAGATTTTGATATTGATTTACATTTAGACAACCATTTTTAGACCGAATCCAAAATTTCAGTCCATTCGGCGACATACAACCTGAGAAATTTTAACTTTATAAGTTCGAACCCAAGTCGTGAAATGGTGTCCGTAAGAATAATAATTTTTCCAGAAATGCTTCTTTAAGTAGATTTTGATATTGATTTACCGTCAGACAATCATTTTTAGTACGAATTCAAAATTTCAGTCAATTCGGTGCCATAGAACCTGAGAAAACGACTTTATAAGTTCGAACCCAAGTCTTGAAATCGTGCCCGTAAGAACAATATTTTTTTTCAGAAATGCTTATTAAAGCAGATTTTGATATTGATTTTTCTTCAGCAAATCATTTTTAGTACGAAACCAAAATTTCAGTCCATTCGGAGCCATAGAACCTGAGAAAACTACTTTGAAAGGTCGAACCCAAGTCTTAAAATCGTGTCCGTAAGAATAATGATTTTTCCAGAAATGCCTTTTTAAGCAGATTTTAATATTGATTTTCCTTCAGAAAATCATTTTTAGTACGAATCCAAAATTTCAGTCCATTCGGCGCGATAGAACCTGAGAAAACTGCTTTGAAAGGTCGAACCCAAGTCTTAAAATCGTGTCCGTAAGAATTATGATTTTTCGAAAAAAGCTTCTGAAAGCAGATTTTGATATTGATTTTCATTCAGACAACCATTTTTAGAACGAATCCAAAATTTCAGTCCATTTGGCGACATACAACCTGAGAAATTTTAACTTTATAAGTTCGAACCCAAGTCTTGAAATGGTGTCCGTAAGAATAATATTTTTTCCAGAAATGCTTCTTTAAGTAGATTTTGATATTGATTTACCTTCAGACAATCATTTTTAGTACGAATTCAAAATTTCAGTCAATTCGGTGCCATAGAACCTGAGAAAACTACTTTGAAAGGTCGAACCCAAGTCTTAAAATCGTGTCCGTAAGAATTATGATTTTTCCAGAAATGCTTTTTTAAGCAAATTTTCATAATGATTTTGATTCAGACAATCATATTTAGAAAGAATCCAAAATTTCAGTCAATTCGGTGCAATAGAACCTGAGAAAGCCTCTTTATAAGTTCGAACCCAAGTCTTGAAATCGTGCCCGTAAGAATAATAATTTTTCCAGAAATGCTTCTTTAAGCAGATTTTCATATTGATTTTAATTCAGAGAATCTCTTTTATTACAAATCCATAATTTCAGTCCATTCGGCGCCATAGAACCTGAGAAAACTACTTTGAAATGTCGAACTCAAGTCTTGAAATGGTGTCCGTAAGAATAATATTTTTTCCAGAAATGCTTTTAAGCAGATTTTTATATTGATCTTCCTTCAGACAATCATTTTTAGTACGAAACCAAAATTTCAGTCCATTCGGAGCCATTGATCCTGAGAAAACTACTTTGAAAGGTCGAACCCAAGTCTTGAAATGGTGTCCGTAAGAATAATATTTTTTCCAGAAATGCTTCTATAAGCAGATTTTGATATTGATTTACCTTTAGACACTCATTTTTAGTACGAATTCAAAATTTCAGTCAATTCGGTGCCATAGAACCTGAGAAAACGACTTTATAAGTTCGAACCCAAGTCTTAAAATCGTGTCCGTAAGAATAATGATTTTTCCAGAAATGCCTTTTTAAGCAGATTTTCATAATGATTTTGATTCAGACAATCATTTTTAGTACGAATCCAAAATTTCAGTCCATTCGGCGCGATAGAACCTGAGAAAACTGCTTTGAAAGGTCGAACCCAAGTCTTAAAATCGTGTCCGTCAGAATTATGATTTTTCGAAAAAAGCTTCTGAAAGCAGATTTTGATATTGATTTTCATTCAGACAACCATTTTTAGAACGAATCCAAAATTTCAGTCCATTTGGCGACATACAACCTGAGAAATTTTAACTTTATAAGTTCGAACCCAAGTCTTGAAATGGTGTCCGTAAGAATAATATTTTTTCCAGAAATGCTTCTTTAAGCAGATTTTCATGATGATTTTGATTCAGACAATCATTTTTATTACGATACCAAAATTTCTTTCCATTCGGCGCCAAAGTAGCTCTGAAAACTGCTTTGAAAGGTCGAACCCAAGTCTTAAAATCGTCTCCGTAAGAAAAATGATTTTTCCGGAAATGCTTCTTTAAGCAGATTTCGATATTGATTTTTAATCAGACAACCATTTTTAGAATAAATAGAACCTGAGAAAACGACTTTATAAGTTCGAACCCAAGTCTTGAAATCGTGCCCGTAGGAACAATATTTTTTTTCAGAAATGCTTATTAAAGCAGATTTTGATATTGATTTTCCTTCAGAAAATCATTTTCAGTACGAAACCAAAATTTCAGTCCATTCGGAGCCATAGAACCTGAGAAAACTACTTTGAAAGCTCGAACCCAAGTCTTAAAATCGTGTGCGTAAGAATAATGATTTTTCCGGAAATGCTTTTTTAAGCAGATTTTCATAATGATTTTGATTCAGACAATCATTTTTAGTACGAATCCAAAATTTCAGTCCATTCGGCGAGATAGAACCTGAGAAAACTGCTTTGAAAGGTCGATCCCAAGTCTTAAAATCGTGTCCGTAAGAATTATGATTTTTCGAAAAAAGCTTCTGAAAGCAGATTTTGATATTGATTTTTATTCAGACAACCATTTTTAGAACGAATCCAAAATTTCAGTCCATTCGGCGACATACAACCTGAGAAATTTTACCTTTATAAGTTCGAACCCAAGTCTTGAAATCGTGCCCGTAAGAATATTAATTTTTCCAGAAATGCTTCTTTAAGCAGATTTTCATAATGATTTTGATTCAGACAATCATTTTTAGTACGAATCCAAAATTTCAGTCCATTCGGCGCCGTAGAACCTGAGAAAATGGATATAAGTTCTGACCCTAGTCTTATATTGGTGTGCATTAGATAAATAATTTTTCCAGAAATGCTTCTTTAAGCAGATTTTGATATTGATTTTCCTTCAGACAATCATTTTTAGTACGAATCCAAAATTTCAGTCCATTCGGCGCAATAGAACCTGAGAAAACTGCTTTGAAAGGTCGAACCCAAGTCTTAAAATCGTGTCCGTAAGAATAATGATTTTTCCAGAAATGCTTTTTGAAGCAGATTTTCATAATGATTTTGATTGAGGTCGAACCCAAGTCTTAAAATCGTGTCCGTAAGAATTATGATTTTTCCAAAGAAGCTTCTGAAAAAAGATTTTGATATTGATTTACATTTAGACAACCATTTTTAGACCGAATCCAAAATTTCAGTCCATTCGGCGACATACAACCTGAGAAATTTTAACTTTATAAGTTCGAACCCAAGTCGTGAAATGGTGTCCGTAAGAATAATAATTTTTCCAGAAATGCTTCTTTAAGTAGATTTTGATATTGATTTACCGTCAGACAATCATTTTTAGTACGAATTCAAAATTTCAGTCAATTCGGTGCCATAGAACCTGAGAAAACGACTTTATAAGTTCGAACCCAAGTCTTGAAATCGTGCCCGTAAGAACAATATTTTTTTTCAGAAATGCTTATTAAAGCAGATTTTGATATTGATTTTTCTTCAGCAAATCATTTTTAGTACGAAACCAAAATTTCAGTCCATTCGGAGCCATAGAACCTGAGAAAACTACTTTGAAAGGTCGAACCCAAGTCTTAAAATCGTGTCCGTAAGAATAATGATTTTTCCAGAAATGCCTTTTTAAGCAGATTTTAATATTGATTTTCCTTCAGAAAATCATTTTTAGTACGAATCCAAAATTTCAGTCCATTCGGCGCGATAGAACCTGAGAAAACTGCTTTGAAAGGTCGAACCCAAGTCTTAAAATCGTGTCCGTAAGAATTATGATTTTTCGAAAAAAGCTTCTGAAAGCAGATTTTGATATTGATTTTCATTCAGACAACCATTTTTAGAACGAATCCAAAATTTCAGTCCATTTGGCGACATACAACCTGAGAAATTTTAACTTTATAAGTTCGAACCCAAGTCTTGAAATGGTGTCCGTAAGAATAATATTTTTTCCAGAAATGCTTCTTTAAGTAGATTTTGATATTGATTTACCTTCAGACAATCATTTTTAGTACGAATTCAAAATTTCAGTCAATTCGGTGCCATAGAACCTGAGAAAACTACTTTGAAAGGTCGAACCCAAGTCTTAAAATCGTGTCCGTAAGAATTATGATTTTTCCAGAAATGCTTTTTTAAGCAAATTTTCATAATGATTTTGATTCAGACAATCATATTTAGAAAGAATCCAAAATTTCAGTCAATTCGGTGCAATAGAACCTGAGAAAGCCTCTTTATAAGTTCGAACCCAAGTCTTGAAATCGTGCCCGTAAGAATAATAATTTTTCCAGAAATGCTTCTTTAAGCAGATTTTCATATTGATTTTAATTCAGAGAATCTCTTTTATTACAAATCCATAATTTCAGTCCATTCGGCGCCATAGAACCTGAGAAAACTACTTTGAAATGTCGAACTCAAGTCTTGAAATGGTGTCCGTAAGAATAATATTTTTTCCAGAAATGCTTTTAAGCAGATTTTTATATTGATCTTCCTTCAGACAATCATTTTTAGTACGAAACCAAAATTTCAGTCCATTCGGAGCCATTGATCCTGAGAAAACTACTTTGAAAGGTCGAACCCAAGTCTTGAAATGGTGTCCGTAAGAATAATATTTTTTCCAGAAATGCTTCTATAAGCAGATTTTGATATTGATTTACCTTTAGACACTCATTTTTAGTACGAATTCAAAATTTCAGTCAATTCGGTGCCATAGAACCTGAGAAAACGACTTTATAAGTTCGAACCCAAGTCTTAAAATCGTGTCCGTAAGAATAATGATTTTTCCAGAAATGCCTTTTTAAGCAGATTTTCATAATGATTTTGATTCAGACAATCATTTTTAGTACGAATCCAAAATTTCAGTCCATTCGGCGCGATAGAACCTGAGAAAACTGCTTTGAAAGGTCGAACCCAAGTCTTAAAATCGTGTCCGTCAGAATTATGATTTTTCGAAAAAAGCTTCTGAAAGCAGATTTTGATATTGATTTTCATTCAGACAACCATTTTTAGAACGAATCCAAAATTTCAGTCCATTTGGCGACATACAACCTGAGAAATTTTAACTTTATAAGTTCGAACCCAAGTCTTGAAATGGTGTCCGTAAGAATAATATTTTTTCCAGAAATGCTTCTTTAAGCAGATTTTCATGATGATTTTGATTCAGACAATCATTTTTATTACGATACCAAAATTTCTTTCCATTCGGCGCCAAAGTAGCTCTGAAAACTGCTTTGAAAGGTCGAACCCAAGTCTTAAAATCGTCTCCGTAAGAAAAATGATTTTTCCGGAAATGCTTCTTTAAGCAGATTTCGATATTGATTTTTAATCAGACAACCATTTTTAGAATAAATAGAACCTGAGAAAACGACTTTATAAGTTCGAACCCAAGTCTTGAAATCGTGCCCGTAGGAACAATATTTTTTTTCAGAAATGCTTATTAAAGCAGATTTTGATATTGATTTTCCTTCAGAAAATCATTTTCAGTACGAAACCAAAATTTCAGTCCATTCGGAGCCATAGAACCTGAGAAAACTACTTTGAAAGCTCGAACCCAAGTCTTAAAATCGTGTGCGTAAGAATAATAATTTTTCCGGAAATGCTTTTTTAAGCAGATTTTCATAATGATTTTGATTCAGACAATCATTTTTAGTACGAATCCAAAATTTCAGTCCATTCGGCGAGATAGAACCTGAGAAAACTGCTTTGAAAGGTCGATCCCAAGTCTTAAAATCGTGTCCGTAAGAATTATGATTTTTCGAAAAAAGCTTCTGAAAGCAGATTTTGATATTGATTTTTATTCAGACAACCATTTTTAGAACGAATCCAAAATTTCAGTCCATTCGGCGACATACAACCTGAGAAATTTTACCTTTATAAGTTCGAACCCAAGTCTTGAAATCGTGCCCGTAAGAATATTAATTTTTCCAGAAATGCTTCTTTAAGCAGATTTTCATAATGATTTTGATTCAGACAATCATTTTTAGTACGAATCCAAAATTTCAGTCCATTCGGCGCCGTAGAACCTGAGAAAATGGATATAAGTTCTGACCCTAGTCTTATATTGGTGTGCATTAGATAAATAATTTTTCCAGAAATGCTTCTTTAAGCAGATTTTGATATTGATTTTCCTTCAGACAATCATTTTTAGTACGAATCCAAAATTTCAGTCCATTCGGCGCAATAGAACCTGAGAAAACTGCTTTGAAAGGTCGAACCCAAGTCTTGAAATCGTGCCCGTAAGAATAATAATTTTTCCAGAAATGCTTCTTTAAGCAGATTTTCATAATGATTTTGATTCAGACAATCATTTTTAGTACGAATCCAAAATTTCAGTCCATTCGGCGCAATAGAACCTGTGAAAACTGCTTTGAAAGGTCGAACCCAAGGCTTAAAATCGTGTCAGTAAGAATTATGATTTTTCCAAAAAAGCTTCTGAAAGCAGATTTTGATATTGATTTTCATTCAGACAACCATTTTTAGAACGAATCCAAAATTTCAGTCCATTCGGCGACATACAACCTGAGAAATTTTAACTTTATAAGTTCGAAAACAAGTCTTAAAATCGTGCCCGTAAGAATAATAATTTTTCCAGAAATGCTTCTTTAAGCAGATTTTGATATTGATTTTTAATCAGACAACTATTTTTAGAACGAATCGAAAATTTCAGTTCATTCGGCGACATTGAACCTGAGAAAACTACTTTGAAAGGTCGAACCCAGGTCTTGAAATGGTGTCCGTAAGAATAATATTTTTTCCAGAAATGCTTCTTTAAGCAGATTTTCATAATGATTTTGATTCAGACAATCATTTTTATTACGAATCCAAAATTTCTTTCCATTCGGCGCCAAAGTAGCTCTGAAAACTGCTTTGAAAGGTCGAACCCAAGTCTTAAAATCGTCTCCGTAAGAATAATGATTTTTCCAGAAATGCTTCCTTTAGCAGATTTCGATTTTTATTTTTAATCAGACAACCATTTTTAGAATAAATAGCACCTGAGAAAGCCTCTTTATAAGTTCAAACCCAAGTTTTTGAAATCGTGCCCGTAAGAATAATAATTTTTCAAGAAATGCTTCTTTAAGCAGATTTTCATATTGATTTTGATTCAGAGAATCTCTTTTATTACAAATCCATAATTTCAGTCCATTCGGCGCCATAGAACCTGTGAAAACTACTTTGAAATGTCGAACCCAAGTCTTGAAATGAGTTCCGTAAGAATAATATTTTTTCCAGAAATGCTTTTTAGCAGATTTTTATATTGATCTTCCTTCAGACAATCATATTTAGTACGAAACCAAAATTTCAGTCCATTCGGAGCCATAGATCCTGAGAAAACTACTTTGAAATGTCGAACCCAAGTTTTGAAATGAGTTCCGTAAGAATAATATTTTTTCCAGAAATGCTTTTAAGCAGATTTTGATATTGATTTTGATTCAGACAATCATTTTTAGTACGAATCCAAAATTTCAGTCCATTCGGTGCCATAGAACCTGAAAAAACTACTTTGAAAGGTTGAACCCAAGTTTTAAAATCGTGTCCGTAAGAAGAATGATTTTTCCAGAAATGCTTCTTTAAGCAGATTTTCACAATTATTTTGATTCAGACAATCATTTTCATTACGAATCCAAAATTTCAGTCCATTCGGCTCAATAGAACCTGAGAAAACTGCTTTGAAAGGTCGAACCCAAGTCTTAAAATCGTGTGGTAAGAATTATGATTTTTTTAAAAAGCTTCTGAAAGCAGATTTTGATATTGATTTTTATTCAAACAACCATTTTTAGAACGAATCCAAAATTTCAGTCCATTCGGCGACATAGAACCTGAGAAAACTACTTTGAAAGGTCGAACCCAAGTCTTGAAATGGTGTCCGTAAGAATAATATTTTTTCCAGAAATGCTTCTTTAAGCAGATTTTCATAATGATTTTCATTCAGACAATCATTTCTATGACGAATCCAAAATTTCTTTCCATTCGGCGCCAAAGTAGCTCTGAAAACTGCTTTGAAAGGTCGAACCCAAGTCTTAAAATCGTCTCCGTAAGAATACTGATTTTTCCAGAAATGCTTCTTTAAGCAGATTTCGATATTGATTTTTAATCAGACAACCATTTTTAGAATAAATAGAACCTGAGAAAACGACTATATAGGTTCGAACCCAAGTCTTGAAATCGTGCCCGTAAGAATAATAATTTTTCCAGAAATGCTTCTTTAAGCAGATTTTCATAATGATTTTGATTCAGACAATCATTTTTAGTACGAATCCAAAATTTCAGTCCATTCGACGCAATAGAACCTGTGAAAACTGCTTTAACGGTCGAACCCAAGTCTTAAAATCGTGTCCCTAAGAATTATGATTTTTCCAAAAAAGCTTCTGAAAGCAGATTTTGATATTGATTTTCATTCAGACAACCATTTTTAGAACGAATCGAAAATTTCAGTCCATTCGGCGACATACAACCTGAGAAATTTTAACTTTATAAGTTCGAACCCAAGTTTTTGAAATCGTGCCCGTAAGAATAATAATTTATCAAGAAATGCTTCTTTAAGCAGATTTTCATATTGATTTTGATTCAGAGAATCTCTTTTATTACAAATCCATAATTTCAGTCCATTCGGCGCCATAGAACCTGAGAAAACTACTTTGAAATGTCGAACCCAAGTCTTGAAATGGTGTCCGTAAGAATAATATTTTTTCCAGAAATGCTTCTTTGAGCAGATTTTCATAATGATTTTGATTCAGACAATCATTTTTATGACGAATCCAAAATTTCTTTCCATTCGGCGCCAAAGTAGCTCTGAAAACTGCTTTGAAATGTCGAACCCAAGTCTTGAAATCGTGCCCGTAAGAATAATAATTTTTCCAGAAATGCTTCTTTAAGCAGATTTTCATAATGATTTTGATTCAGACAATCATTTTTAGTACGAATTCAAAATTTCAGTCCATTCGGCGCAATAAAACCTGTGAAAACTGCTTTGAAAGGTCGAACCCAAGTCTTAAAATCGTGTCCGTAAGAATTATGATTTTTCCAAAAAAGCTTCTGAAAGCAGATTTTGATATTGATTTTCATTCAGACAACCATTTTTAGAACGAATCCAAAATTTCAGTCCATTCGGCGACATACAACCTGAGAAATTTTAACTTTATAAGTTCGAACCCAAGTCTTGAAATGGTGTCCGTAAGAATAATATTTTTTCCAGAAATGATTCTTTAAGCAGATTTTCATAATGATTTTGATTCAGACAATCATTTTCATTACGAATCCAAAATTTCTTTCCATTCGGCGCCAAAGTAGCTCTGAAAACTGCTTTGAAAGGTCGAACCCAAGTCTTAAAATCGTCTCCGTAAGAATAATGATTTTTCCAGAAATGCTTCTTTAAGCAGATTTTCAAATTGATTTTGATTCAGAGAATCTCTTTTATTACAAATCCATAATTTCAGTCCATTCGGCGCCATAGAACCTGAGAAAACTACTTTGAAATGTCGAACTCAAGTCTTGAAATGGTGTCCGTAAGAATAATATTTTTTCCAGAAATGCTTCTTTAAGCAGATTTTGATATTGATATACCTTCAGACAATCATTTTTAGTACGAATCCAAAATTTCAGTCCATTCGGAGCCATTGATCCTGAGAAAACTACTTTGAAAGGTCGAACCCAAGTCTTGAAATGTTGTCCGTAAGAATAATATTTTTTCCAGAAATGCTTCTTTAAGCAGATTTTGATATTGATATACCTTCAGACAATCATTTTTAGTACGAATCCAAAATTTCAGTCCATTCGGCGACATACAACCTGAGAAATTTTAACTTTATAAGTTCGAACCCAAGTCTTGAAATCGTGCCCGTAAGAATAATAATTTTTCCAGAAATGCTTCTTTAAGCAGATTTTTATATTGATTTTTAATCAGACAACCATTTTTAGAACGAATCCAAAATTTCAGTCCATACGGCGTCATAGAACGTGAGAAATCTACTTTGAAAGGTCGATCCCAAGTCTTAAAATCGTGTCCGTAAGAATTATGATTTTTCCAAAAAAGCTTCTGAAAGCAGATTTTGATATTGATTTTCATTCAGACAACCATTTTTAGAACGAATTCAAAATTTCAGTCCATTCGGCGACATACAACCTGAGAAATTTTAACTTTATAAGTTCGAACCCAAGTCTTGAAATGGTGTCCGTAAGAATAATATTTTTTCCAGAAATGATTCTTTAAGCAGATTTTCATAATGATTTTGATTCAGACAATCATTTTCATTACGAATCCAAAATTTCTTTCCATTCGGCGCCAAAGTAGCTCTGAAAACTGCTTTGAAAGGTCGAACCCAAGTCTTAAAATCGTCTCCGTAAGAATAATGATTTTTCCAGAAATGCTTCTTTAAGCAGATTTTCAAATTGATTTTGATTCAGAGAATCTCTTTTATTACAAATCCATAATTTCAGTCCATTCGGCGCCATAGAACCTGAGAAAACTACTTTGAAATGTCGAACTCAAGTCTTGAAATGGTGTCCGTAAGAATAATATTTTTTCCAGAAATGCTTCTTTAAGCAGATTTTGATATTGATATACCTTCAGACAATCATTTTTAGTACGAATCCAAAATTTCAGTCCATTCGGAGCCATAGAACCTGAGCAAAGTAATTTGAAAGGTCGAACCCAAGTCTTAAAATCGTGTCCATAAGAATAATGATTTTTCCAGAAATGCTTCTTTAAGCAGATTTTGATATTGATATACCTTCAGACAATAATTTTTAGTACGAATCCAAAATTTCAGTCCATTCGGAGCCATTGATCCTGAGAAAACTACTTTGAAAGGTCGAACCCAAGTCTTGAAATGTTGTCCGTAAGAATAATATTTTTTCCAGAAATGCTTCTTTAAGCAGATTTTGATATTGATATACCTTCAGACAATCATTTTTAGTACGAATCCAAAATTTCAGTCCATTCGGAGCCATTGATCCTGAGAAAACTACTTTGAAAGGTCGAACCCAAGTCTTGAAATGTTGTCCGTAAGAATAAAATTTTTTCCAGAAATGCTTCTTTAAGCAGATTTTGATATTGATATACCTTCAGACAATCATTTTTAGTACGAATCCAAAATTTCAGTCCATTCGGAGCCATAGAACCTGAGCAAAGTAATTTGAAAGGTCGAACCCAAGTCTTAAAATCGTGTCCGTAAGAATAATGATTTTTCCAGAAATGCTTTTTGAAGCAGATTTTCATAATGATTTTGATTCAGACAATCATATTTAGAAAGAATCCAAAATTTCAGTCAATTCGGTGCAACAGAACCAGAGAAAGCCTCTTTATAAGTTCGAACCCAAGTGTTGAAATTGTGCGCGTAAGAATAATAATTTTTGAAGAAATGCTTCTTTAAGCAGATTTTCATATTGATTTTGATTCAGAGAATCTCTTTTATTACAAATCCAAAATTTCAGTCCATTCTGAGCCATAGAACCTGAGAAAACTAATTTGAAAGGTCGAACCCAAGTCTTAAAATCGTGTCCGTAAGAATTATAATTTTTCCAAAAAAGGTTCTGAAAGCAGATTTTGATATTGATTTTCATTCAGACAACCAATTTTTAGAACGAATCCAAAATTTCAGTCCATTCGGCGACATACAACCAGAGAAATTTTAACTTTATAAGTTCGAACCCAAGTCTTGAAATCGTGCCCGTAAGAATAATAATTTTTCCAGAAATGCTTCTTCAAGCAGATTTTTACATTGATTTTTAATCAGACAACCATTTTTAGATCGAATCCAAAATTTCAGTCCATTCGGCGACATAGAACCTGAGAAAACTACTTTGAAAGGTCGAACCCAAGTCTTAAAATCGTGTCCGGAAGAATTATGATTTTTCCAAAAAAGCTTCTGAAAAAAGATTTTGATATTGATTATCATTCAGACAACAATTTTTAGACCGAATCCAAAATTACAGTCCATTCGGCGACATACAACCTGAGAAATTTTAACTTTATAAGTTCGAACCCAAGTCGTGAAATGGTGTCCGTAAGAATAATAATTTTTCCAGAAATGCTTCTTTAAGTAGATTTTGATATTGATTTAACGTCAGACAATCATTTTTAGTACGAATTCAAAATTTCAGTCAATTCGGTGCCATAGAACCTGAGAAAACGACTTTATAAGTTCGAACCCAAGTCTTGAAATCGTGCCGGTAAGAATAATAATTTTTCCAGAAATGCTTCTTTGAGCAGATTTTCATAGTGATTTTGATTCAGACAATCATTTTTAGTACGAATCCAAAATTTCAGTCCATTCGGCGCAATAGAACCTGTGAAAACTGCTTCGAAAGGTCGAACCCAAGTCTTAAAATCGTGTCCGTAAGAATTATGATTTTTCCAAAAAAGCTTCTGAAAGCAGATTTTGATATTGATTTTTATTCAGACAACCATTTTTAGAACGAATCGAAAATTTCAGTCCATTCGGCGACATTGAACCTGAGAAAACTACTTTGAAAGGTCGAACCCAAGTCTTAAAATCGTGTCCGGAAGAATTATGATTTTTCCAAAAAAGCTTCTGAAAAAAGATTTTGATATTGATTATCATTCAGACAACCATTTTTAGACCGAATCCAAAATTACAGTCCATTCGGCGACATACAACCTGAGAAATTTTAACTTTATAAGTTCGAACCCAAGTCGTGAAATGGTGTCCGTAAGAATAATAATTTTTCCAGAAATGCTTCTTTAAGTAGATTTTGATATTGATTTAACGTCAGACAATCATTTTTAGTACGAATTCAAAATTTCAGTCAATTCGGTGCCATAGAACCTGAGAAAACGACTTTATAAGTTCGAACCCAAGTCTTGAAATCGTGCCGGTAAGAATAATAATTTTTCCAGAAATGCTTCTTTGAGCAGATTTTCATAGTGATTTTGATTCAGACAATCATTTTTAGTACGAATCCAAAATTTCAGTCCATTCGGCGCAATAGCACCTGTGAAAACTGCTTCGAAAGGTCGAACCCAAGTCTTAAAATCGTGTCCGTAAGAATTATGATTTTTCCAAAAAAGCTTCTGAAAGCAGATTTTGATATTGATTTTCATTCAGACAACCATTTTTAGAACGAATCCAAAATTTCAGTCCATTCGGCGACATACAACCTGAGAAATTTTAACTTTATAAGTTCGAAAACAAGTCTTGAAATCGTGCCCGTAAGAATAATAATTTTTCCAGAAATGCTTCTTTAAGCAGATTTTGATATTGATTTTTAATCAGACAACCATTTTTAGAACGAATCGAAAATTTCAGTCCATTCGGCGACATTGAACCTGAGAAAACTACTTTGAAAGGTCGAACCCAGGTCTTGAAATCGTCTCCGTAAGAATAATGATTTTTCCAGAAATGCTTCCTTTAGCAGATTTCGATTTTGATTTTTAATCAGACAACCATTTTTAGAATAAATAGAACCTGAGAAAACGACTTTATAAGTTCGAACCCAAGTCTTGAAATCGTGCCCGTAGGAACAATATTTTTTTTTAGAAATGGTTATTAAAGCAGATTTTGATATTGATTTTCCTTCAGAAAATCATTTTTAGTACGAAACCAAAATTTCAGTCCATTCGGAGCCATAGAACCTGAGAAAACTACTTTGAAAGGTCGAACCCAAGTCTTAAAATCGTGTCCGTAAGAATAATGATTTTTCCGGAAATGCTTCTTTAAGCAGATTTTCATAATGATTTTGATTCAGACAATCATGTTTAGTACGAATCCAAAATTTCAGTCCATTCGGCGCAATAGAACCTGAGAAAACTGCTTTGAAAGGTCGAACCCAAGTCTTAAACGTGTCCGTAAGAAGAATGCTTTTCCAGAAATGCTTCTTTAAGCAGATTTTCATAATTATTTTGATTCAGACAATCACATTAAGAACGAATCCAAAATTTCAGCCCATTCGGCAACATAGAACCTGAGAAAGCCTCTTTATAAGTTCGAACCCAAGTTTTTGAAATCGTGCCCGTAAGAATAATAATTTTTCAAGAAATGCTTCTTTAAGCAGATTTTCATATTGATTTTGATTCAGAGAATCTCTTTTATTACAAATCCATAATTTCAGTCCATTCGGCGCCATAGAACCTGAGAAAACTACTTTGAAATGTCGAACCCAAGTCTTGAAATGAGTTCCGTAAGAATAATATTTTTTCCAGAAATGCTTTTAAGCAGATTTTTATATTGATCTTCCTTCAGACAATCATATTTAGTACGAAACCAAAATTTCAGTCCATTCGGAGCCATAGATCCTGAGAACACTACTTTGAAATGTCGAACCCAAGTCTTGAAATGAGTTCCGTAAGAATAATATCTTTTCCAGAAATGCTTTTAAGCAGATTTTGATATTGATTTTGATTCAGACAATCATTTTTAGTACGAATCCAAAATTTCAGTCCATTCGGTGCCATAGAACCTGAGAAAACTGCTTTGAAAGGTCGAACCCAAGTCTTAAAATCGTGTCCGTAAGAATTATGATTTTTTTAAAAAAGCTTCTGAAAGCAGATTTTGATATTGATTTTTATTCAGACAACCATTTTTAGAACGAATCCAAAATTTCAGTCCATTCGGCGACATAGAACCTGAGAAAACTACTTTGAAAGGTCGAACCCAAGTCTTGAAATGGTGTCCGTAAGAATAATATTTTTTCCAGAAATGCTTCTTTAAGCAGATTTTCATAATGATTTTCATTCAGACAATCATTTTTATGACGAATCCAAAATTTCTTTCCATTCGGCGCCAAAGTAGCTCTGAAAACTGCTTTGAAAGTTCGAACCCAAGTCTTAAAATCGTCTCCGTAAGAATACTGATTTTTCCAGAAATGCTTCTTTAAGCAGATTTCGTTATTGATTATTAATCAGACACCCATTTTTAGAATAAATAGAACCTGAGAAAACGATTTTATAGGTTCGAACCCAAGTCTTGAAATCGTGCCCGTAAGAATAATAATTTTTCCAGAAATGCTTCTTTAAGCAGATTTTCATAGTGATTTTGATTCAGACAATCATTTTTAGTACGAATCCAAAATTTCAGTCCATTCGGCGCAATAGAACCTGTGAAAACTGCTTTGAAAGGTCGAACCCAAGTCTTAAAATCGTGTCCGTAAGAATAATGATTTTTCCGGAAATGCTTTTTTAAGCAGATTTTCATAATGATTTTGATTCAGACAATCATATTTAGAAAGAATCCAAAATTTCTTTCCATTCGGCGCCAAAGTAGCTCTAAAAACTGCATTGAAAGGTCGAACCCAAGTCTTAAAATCGTCTCCGTAAGAATAATGATTTTTCCAGAAATGCTTCCTTTAGCAGATTTCGATTTTGATTTTTAATCAGACAACCATTTTTAGAATAAATAGAACCTGAGAAAACGACTTTATAAGTTCGAACCCAAGTCTTGAAATCGTGCCCGTAGGAACAATATTTTTTTTCAGAAATGCTTATTAAAGCAGATTTTGATATTGATTTTCCTTCAGAAAATCATTTTTAGTACGAAACCAAAATTTCAGTCCATTCGGAGCCATAGAACCTGAGAAAACTACTTTGAAAGGTCGAACCCAAGTCTTAAAATCGTGTCCGTAAGAATAATGATTTTTCCGGAAATGCTTCTTTAAGCAGATTTTCATAATGATTTTGATTCAGACAATCATGTTTAGTACGAATCCAAAATTTCAGTCCATTCGGCGCAATAGAACCTGAGAAAACTGCTTTGAAAGGTCGAACCCAAGTCTTAAACGTGTCCGTAAGAAGAATGCTTTTCCAGAAATGCTTCTTTAAGCAGATTTTCATAATTATTTTGATTCAGACAATCACATTAAGAACGAATCCAAAATTTCAGCCCATTCGGCAACATAGAACCTGAGAAAGCCTCTTTATAAGTTCGAACCCAAGTTTTTGAAATCGTGCCCGTAAGAATAATAATTTTTCAAGAAATGCTTCTTTAAGCAGATTTTCATATTGATTTTGATTCAGAGAATCTCTTTTATTACAAATCCATAATTTCAGTCCATTCGGCGCCATAGAACCTGAGAAAACTACTTTGAAATGTCGAACCCAAGTCTTGAAATGAGTTCCGTAAGAATAATATTTTTTCCAGAAATGCTTTTAAGCAGATTTTTATATTGATCTTCCTTCAGACAATCATATTTAGTACGAAACCAAAATTTCAGTCCATTCGGAGCCATAGATCCTGAGAAAACTACTTTGAAATGTCGAACCCAAGTCTTGAAATGAGTTCCGTAAGAATAATATCTTTTCCAGAAATGCTTTTAAGCAGATTTTGATATTGATTTTGATTCAGACAATCATTTTTAGTACGAATCCAAAATTTCAGTCCATTTGGGGCCATAGAACCTGAAAAAACTACTTTGAAAGGTCGAACCCAAGTTTTAAAATCGTGTCCGTAAGAAGAATGATTTTTCGAGAAATGCTTCTTTAAGCAGATTTTCATAATTATTTTGATTCAGACAATCATTTTTATTACGAATCCAAAATTTCAGTCCATTCGGCTCAATAGAACCTGAGAAAACTGCTTTGAAAGGTCGAACCCAAGTCTTAAAATCGTGTCCGTAAGAATTATGATTTTTTTAAAAAAGCTTCTGAAAGCAGATTTTGATATTGATTTTTATTCAGACAACCATTTTTAGAACGAATCCAAAATTTCAGTCCATTCGGCGACATAGAACCTGAGAAAACTACTTTGAAAGGTCGAACCCAAGTCTTGAAATGGTGTCCGTAAGAATAATATTTTTTCCAGAAATGCTTCTTTAAGCAGATTTTCATAATGATTTTCATTCAGACAATCATTTTTATGACGAATCCAAAATTTCTTTCCATTCGGCGCCAAAGTAGCTCTGAAAACTGCTTTGAAAGTTCGAACCCAAGTCTTAAAATCGTCTCCGTAAGAATACTGATTTTTCCAGAAATGCTTCTTTAAGCAGATTTCGATATTGATTATTAATCAGACAACCATTTTTAGAATAAATAGAACCTGAGAAAACGATTTTATAGGTTCGAACCCAAGTCTTGAAATCGTGCCCGTAAGAATAATAATTTTTCCAGAAATGCTTCTTTAAGCAGATTTTCATAGTGATTTTGATTCAGACAATCATTTTTAGTACGAATCCAAAATTTCAGTCCATTCGGCGCAATAGAACCTGTGAAAACTGCTTTGAAAGGTCGAACCCAAGTCTTAAAATCGTGTCCGTAAGAATAATGATTTTTCCGGAAATGCTTTTTTAAGCAGATTTTCATAATGATTTTGATTCAGACAATCATATTTAGAAAGAATCCAAAATTTCAGTCAATTCGGTGCAATGGAACCTCAGAAACCCTTTTTATAAGTTCGAACCCAAGTCTTGAAATCGTGCCTGTAAGAATAATAATTTTTCAAGAAATGCTTCTTTAAGCAGATTTTCATATTGATTTTGATTCAGAGAATCTCTTTTATTACAAATCCATAATTTCAGTCCATTCGGCGCCATAGAACCTGAGAAAACTACTTTGAAATGTCGAACCCATGTCTTGAAATGAGTTCCGTAAGAATAATATTTTTTCCAGAAATGCTTTTAAGCATATTTTTATATTGATCTTCCTTCAGACAATCATATTTAGTACGAAACCAAAATTTCAGTCCATTCGGAGACATAGATCCTGAGAAAACTACTTTGAAATGTCGAACCCAAGTCTTGAAATGAGTTCCGTAAGAATAATATTTTTCCAGAAATGCTTTTAAGCAGATTTTTATATTGATCTTCCTTCAGACAATCATTTTTAGTACGAATCCAAAATTTCAGTCCATTCGGTGCCATAGAACCTGAAAAAACTACTTTGAAAGATCGAACCCAAGTTTTAAAATCGTGTCCGTAAGAAGAATGATTTTTCCAGAAATGCTTCATTAAGCAGATTTTCCTAATTATTTTGATTCAGACAATCATTTTTATTACGAATCCAAAATTTCAGTCCATTCGGCTCAATAGAACCAGAGAAAACTGCTTTGAAAGGTCGAACCCAAGTCTTAAAATCGTGTCCGTAAGAATTATGATTTTTTTAAAAAAGCTTCTGAAAGCAGATTTTGATATTGATTTTTATTCAGACAACCATTTTTAGAACGAATCCAAAATTTCAGTCCATTCGGCGACATAGAACCTGAGAAAACTACTTTGAAAGGTCGAACCCAAGTCTTGAAATGGTGTCCGTAAGAATAATATTTTTTCCAGAAATGCTTCTTTGAGCAGATTTTCATAATGATTTTGATTCAGACAATCATTTTTATGACGAATCCAAAATTTCTTTCCATTCGGCGCCAAAGTAGCTCTGAAAACTGCTTTGAAAGGTCGAACCCAAGTCTTAAAATCGTCTCCGTAAGAATAATGATTTTTCCAGAAATGCTTCCTTAAGCAGATTTCGATTTTGATTTTTAATCAGACAACCATTTTTAGAATAAATAGAACCTGAGAAAACGACTTTATAGGTTCGAACCCAAGTCTTGAAATCGTGCCCGTAAGAATAATAATTTTTCCAGAAATGCTTCTTTAAGCAGATTTTCATAATGATTTTGATTCAGACAATCATTTTTAGTACGAATCCAAAATTTCAGTCCATTCGGCGCAATAGAACCTGTGAAAACTGCTTTGAAAGGTCGAACCCAAGTCTTAAAATCGTGTCCGTAAGAATAATGATTTTTCCGGAAATGCTTTTTTAAGCAGATTTTCATAATGATTTTGATTCAGACAATCATATTAAGAAAGAATCCAAAATTTCAGTCATTCGGTGCAATGGAACCTGAGAAAGCCTCTTTATAAGTTCGAACCCAAGTCTTGAAATCGTGCCCGTAAGAATAATAATTTTTCCAGAAATGCTTCTTTAAGCAGATTTTCATAATGATTTTGATTCAGACAATCATTTTTAGTACGAATCCAAAATTTCAGTCCATTCGGCGCAATAGAACCTGTGAAAACTACTTTGAAATGTCGAACCCAAGTCTTGAAATGAGTTCCGTAAGAATAATATTTTTTCCAGAAATGCTTTTAAGCAGATTTTTATATTGATCTTCCTTCAGACAATCATATTTAGTACGAAACCAAAATTTCAGTCCATTCGGAGACATAGATCCTGAGAAAACTACTTTGAAATGTCGAACCCAAGTCTTGAAATGAGTTCCGTAAGAATAATATTTTTTCCAGAAATGCTTTTAAGCAGATTTTGATATTGATTTTGATTCAGACAATCATTTTTAGTACGAATCCAAAATTTCAGTCCATTCGGTGCCATAGAACCTGAAAAAACTACTTTGAAAGATCGAACCCAAGTTTTAAAATCGTGTCCGTAAGAAGAATGATTTTTCCAGAAATGCTTCTTTAAGCAGATTTTCCTAATTATTTTGATTCAGACAATCATTTTTATTACGAATCCAAAATTTCAGTCCATTCGGCTCAATAGAACCTGAGAAAACTGCTTTGAAAGGTTGAACCCAAGTCTTAAAATCGTGTCCGTAAGAATTATGATTTTTTTAAAAAAGCTTCTGAAAGCAGATTTTGATATTGATTTTTATTCAGACAACCATTTTTAGAACGAATCCAAAATTTCAGTCCATTCGGCGACATAGAACCTGAGAAAACTACTTTGAAAGGTCGAACCCAAGTCTTGAAATGGTGTCCGTAAGAATAATATTTTTTCCAGAAATGCTTCTTTGAGCAGATTTTCATAATGATTTTGATTCAGACAATCATTTTTATGACGAATCCAAAATTTCTTTCCATTCGGCGCCAAAGTAGCTCTGAAAACTGCTTTGAAAGGTCGAACCCAAGTCTTAAAATCGTCTCCGTAAGAATACTGATTTTTCCAGAAATGCTTCTTTAAGCAGTTTTTGATATTGATTTTTAATCAGACAACCATTTTTAGAATAAATAGAACCTGAGAAAACGACTTTATAGGTTCGAACCCAAGTCTTGAAATCGTGCCCGTAAGAATAATAATTTTTCCAGAAATGCTTCTTTAAGCAGATTTTCATAATGATTTTGATTCAGACAATCATTTTTAGTACGAATCCAAAATTTCAGTCCATTCGGCGCAAAAGAACCTGTGAAAATTGCTTTGAAAGGTCGAACCCAAGTCTTAAAATCGTGTCCGTAAGAATTATGATTTTTTTAAAAAAGCTTCTGAAAGCAGATTTTGATATTGATTTATAATCAGACAACCATTTTTAGAACGAATCGAAAATTTCAGTACATTCGGCGACATTGAACCTGAGAAAACTACTTTGAAAGGTCGAACCCAGGTCTTGAAATGGTGTCCGTAAGAATAATATTTTTTCCAGAAATGCTTCTTTAAGCAGATTTTCATAATGATTTCGATTCAGACAATCATTTTTATTACGAATCCAAAATTTCTTTCCATTCGGCGCCAAAGAAGCTCCGAAAACTGCTTTGAAAGGTCGAACCCAAGTCTTAAAATCGTCTCCGTAAGAATAATGATTTTTCCAGAAATGCTTCCTTAAGCAGATTTTGATTTTGATTTTTAATCAGACAACCATTTTTAGAATAAATAGAACCTGAGAAAACGACTTTATAGGTTCGAACCCAAGTCTTGAAATCGTGCCCGTAAGAATAATAATTTTTCCAGAAATGCGTCTTTAAGCAGATTTTCATAGTGATTTTGATTCCGACAATCATTTTTAGTACGAATCCAAAATTTCAGTCCATTCGGCGCAATAGAACCTGTGAAAACTGCTTTGAAAGGTCGAACCCAAGTCTTAAAATCGTGTCCGTAAGAATAATGCTTTTTCCGGAAATGCTTTTTTAAGCAGATTTTCATAATGATTTTGATTCAGACAATCATATTTAGAAAGAATCCAAAATTTTAGTCAATTCGGTGCAATGGAACCTGAGAAAGCCTCTTTATAAGTTCGAACCCAAGTCTTGAAGTCGTGCCTGTAAGAATAATAATTTTTCAAGAAATGCTTCTTTAAGCAGATTTTCATATTTATTTTGATTCAGAGAATCTCTTTTATTACAAATCCATAATTTCAGTCCATTCGGCGCCATAGAACCTGAGAAAACTACTTTGAAATGTCGAACCCAAGTCTTGAAATGAGTTCCGTAAGAATAATATTTTTTCCAGAAATGCTTTTAAGCAGATTTTTATATTGATCTTCCTTCAGACAATCATATTTAGTACGAAACCAAAATTTCATTCCATTCGGAGACATAGATCCTGAGAAAACTACTTTGAAATGTCGAACCCAAGTCTTGAAATGAGTTCCGTAAGAATAATATTTTTTCCAGAAATGCTTTTAAGCAGATTTTGATATTGATTTTGATTCAGACAATCATTTTTATTACGAATCCAAAATTTCAGTCCATTCGGCGACATACAACCTGAGAAATTTTAACTTTATAAGTTCTAAAACAAGTCTTGAAATCGTGCCCGTAAGAATAATAATTTTTCCAGTAATGCTTCTGTAAGCAGATTTTGATATTGATTTTTAATCAGACAACCATTTTTAGAACGAATCGAAAATTTCAGTACATTCGGCGACATTGAACCTGAGAAAACTACTTTGAAAGGTCGAACCCAGGTCTTGAAATGGTGCCCGTAAGAATAATATTTTTTCCAGAAATGCTTCTTTAAGCAGATTTTCATAATGATTTCGATTCAGACAATCATTTTTATTACGAATCCAAAATTTCTTTCCATTCGGCGCCAAAGAAGCTCTGAAAACTGCTTTGAAAGGTCGAACCCAAGTCTTAAAATCGTCTCCGTAAGAATAATGATTTTTCCAGAAATGCTTCCTTAAGCAGATTTCGATTTTGATTTTTAATCAGACAACCATTTTTAGAATAAATAGAACCTGAGAAAACGACTTTATAGGTTCGAACCCAAGTCTTGAAATCGTGCCCGTAAGAATAATAATTTTTCCAGAAATGCGTCTTTAAGCAGATTTTCATAGTGATTTTGATTCCGACAATCATTTTTAGTACGAATCCAAAATTTCAGTCCATTCGGCGCAATAGAACCTGTGAAAACTGCTTTGAAAGGTCGAACCCAAGTCTTAAAATCGTGTCCGTAAGAATAATGCTTTTTCCGGAAATGCTTTTTTAAGCAGATTTTCATAATGATTTTGATTCAGACAATCATATTTAGAAAGAATCCAAAATTTCAGTCAATTCGGTGAAATGGAACCTGAGAAAGCCTCTTTATAAGTTCGAACCCAAGTCTTGAAATCGTGCCTGTAAGAATAATAATTTTTCAAGAAATGCTTCTTTAAGCAGATTTTCCTAATTATTTTGATTCAGACAATCATTTTTATTACGAATCCAAAATTTCAGTCCATTCGGCTCAATAGAACCTGAGAAAACTGCTTTGAAAGGTCGAACCCAAGTCTTAAAATCGTGTCCGTAAGAATTATGATTTTTTTAAAAAAGCTTCTGAAAGCAGATTTTGATATTGATTTTTATTCAGACAACCATTTTTAGAACGAATCCAAAATTTCAGTCCATTCGGCGACATAGAACCTGAGAAAACTACTTTGAAAGGTCGAACCCAAGTCTTGAAATGGTGTCCGTAAGAATAATATTTTTTCCAGAAATGCTTCTTTGAGCAGATTTTCATAATGATTTTGATTCAGACAATCATTTTTATGACGAATCCAAAATTTCTTTCCATTCGGCGCCAAAGTAGCTCTGAAAACTGCTTTGAAAGGTCGAACCCAAGTCTTAAAATCGTCTCCGTAAGAATAATGATTTTTCCAGAAATGCTTCCTTAAGCAGATTTCGATTTTGATTTTTAATCAGACAACCATTTTTAGAATAAATAGAACCTGAGAAAACGACTTTATAGTTTCGAACCCAAGTCTTGAAATCGTGCCCGTAAGAATAATAATTTTTCCAGAAATGCTTCTTTAAGCAGATTTTCATAATGATTTTGATTCAGACAATCATTTTTAGTACGAATCCAAAATTTCAGTCCATTCGGCGCAATAGAACCTGTGAAAACTGCTTTGAAAGGTCGAACCCAAGTCTTAAAATCGTGTCCGTAAGAATAATGATTTTTCCGGAAATGCTTTTTTAAGCAGATTTTCATAATGATTTTGATTCAGACAATCATATTTAGAAAGAATCCAAAATTTCAGTCATTCGGTGCAATGGAACCTGAGAAAGCCTCTTTATAAGTTCGAACCCAAGTCTTGAAATCGTGCCTGTAAGAATAATAATTTTTCAAGAAATGCTTCTTTAAGCAGATTTTCATATTGATTTTGATTCAGAGAATCTCTTTTATTACAAATCCATAATTTCAGTCCATTCGGCGCCATAGAACCTGAGAAAACTACTTTGAAATGTCGAACCCAAGTCTTGAAATGAGTTCCGTAAGAATAATATTTTTTCCAGAAATGCTTTTAAGCAGATTTTTATATTGATCTTCCTTCAGACAATCATATTTAGTACGAAACCAAAATTTCAGTCCATTCGGAGACATAGATCCTGAGAAAACTACTTTGAAATGTCGAACCCAAGTCTTGAAATGAGTTCCGTAAGAATAATATTTTTTCCAGAAATGCTTTTAAGCAGATTTTGATATTGATTTTGATTCAGCCAATCATTTTTAGTACGAATCCAAAATTTCAGTCCATTCGGTGCCATAGAACCTGAAAAAACTACTTTGAAAGATCGAACCCAAGTTTTAAAATCGTGTCCGTAAGAAGAATGATTTTTCCAGAAATGCTTCTTTAAGCAGATTTTCCTAATTATTTTGATTCAGACAATCATTTTTATTACGAATCCAAAATTTCAGTCCATTCGGCTCAATAGAACCTGAGAAAACTGCTTTGAAAGGTCGAACCCAAGTCTTAAAATCGTGTCCGTAAGAATTATGATTTTTTTAAAAAAGCTTCTGAAAGCAGATTTTGATATTGATTTTTATTCAGACAACCATTTTTAGAACGAATCCAAAATTTCAGTCCATTCGGCGACATAGAACCTGAGAAAACTACTTTGAAAGGTCGAACCCAAGTCTTGAAATGGTGTCCGTAAGAATAATATTTTTTCCAGAAATGCTTCTTTGAGCAGATTTTCATAATGATTTTGATTCAGACAATCATTTTTATGACGAATCCAAAATTTCTTTCCATTCGGCGCCAAAGAAGCTCCGAAAACTGCTTTGAAAGGTCGAACCCAAGTCTTAAAATCGTCTCCGTAAGAATAATGATTTTTCCAGAAATGCTTCCTTAAGCAGATTTCGATTTTGATTTTTAATCAGACAACCATTTTTAGAATAAATAGAACCTGAGAAAACGACTTTATAGGTTCGAACCCAAGTCTTGAAATCGTGCCCGTAAGAATAATAATTTTTCCAGAAATGCGTCTTTAAGCAGATTTTCATAGTGATTTTGATTCCGACAATCATTTTTAGTACGAATCCAAAATTTCAGTCCATTCGGCGCAATAGAACCTGTGAAAACTGCTTTGAAAGGTCGAACCCAAGTCTTAAAATCGTGTCCGTAAGAATAATGCTTTTTCCGGAAATGCTTTTTTAAGCAGATTTTCATAATGATTTTGATTCAGACAATCATATTTAGAAAGAATCCAAAATTTTAGTCAATTCGGTGCAATGGAACCTGAGAAAGCCTCTTTATAAGTTCGAACCCAAGTCTTGAAGTCGTGCCTGTAAGAATAATAATTTTTCAAGAAATGCTTCTTTAAGCAGATTTTCATATTTATTTTGATTCAGAGAATCTCTTTTATTACAAATCCATAATTTCAGTCCATTCGGCGCCATAGAACCTGAGAAAACTACTTTGAAATGTCGACCCCAAGTCTTGAAATGAGTTCCGTAAGAATAATATTTTTTCCAGAAATGCTTTTAAGCAGATTTTTATATTGATCTTCCTTCAGACAATCATATTTAGTACGAAACCAAAATTTCAGTCCATTCGGAGACATAGATCCTGAGAAAACTACTTTGAAATGTCGAACCCAAGTCTTGAAATGAGTTCCGTAAGAATAATATTTTTTCCAGAAATGCTTTTAAGCAGATTTTGATATTGATTTTGATTCAGACAATCATTTTTATTACGAATCCAAAATTTCAGTCCATTCGGCGACATACAACCTGAGAAATTTTAACTTTATAAGTTCGAAAACAAGTCTTGAAATCGTGCCCGTAAGAATAATAATTTTTCCAGTAATGCTTCTGTTAGCAGATTTTGATATTGATTTTTAATCAGACAACCATTTTTAGAACGAATCGAAAATTTCAGTACATTCGGCGACATTGAACCTGAGAAAACTACTTTGAAAGGTCGAACCCAGGTCTTGAAATGGTGTCCGTAAGAATAATATTTTTTCCAGAAATGCTTCTTTAAGCAGATTTTCATAATGATTTCGATTCAGACAATCATTTTTATTACGAATCCAAAATTTCTTTCCATTCGGCGCCAAAGAAGCTCTGAAAACTGCTTTGAAAGGTCGAACCCAAGTCTTAAAATCGTCTCCGTAAGAATAATGATTTTTCCAGAAATGCTTCCTTAAGCAGATTTCGATTTTGATTTTTAATCAGACAACCATTTTTAGAATAAATAGAACCTGAGAAAACGACTTTATAGGTTCGAACCCAAGTCTTGAAATCGTGCCCGTAAGAATAATAATTTTTCCAGAAATGCGTCTTTAAGCAGATTTTCATAGTGATTTTGATTCCGACAATCATTTTTAGTACGAATCCAAAATTTCAGTCCATTCGGCGCAATAGAACCTGTGAAAACTGCTTTGAAAGGTCGAACCCAAGTCTTAAAATCGTGTCCGTAAGAATAATGCTTTTTCCGGAAATGCTTTTTTAAGCAGATTTTCATAATGATTTTGATTCAGACAATCATATTTAGAAAGAATCCAAAATTTCAGTCAATTCGGTGAAATGGAACCTGAGAAAGCCTCTTTATAAGTTCGAACCCAAGTCTTGAAATCGTGTCCGTATGAATAAAGATTTTTCCAGAAATGCTTCTTTTAACAGATTTTGATATTGATTTTCTTTCAGACATTCATTTTTAGTACGAAACCAAAATTTCAGTCCATTCGGCGCAATAGAACCTGAGAAAACTGCTTTGAAAGGTCGAACCCAAGTCTTGAAATGGTGTCCGTAAGAATCATGATTTCTCCAGAAATGTTCTTTAAGCAGATTTTCATATTGATTTTGATTCAGACACTCTCTTTTATTACAAATCCAAAATTCCAGTCCATTCGGCGCAATAAAACCTGAGAAAACTACTTTGAAAGGTCGAACCCAAGTCTTAAAATCGTGTCCGTATGAATAAAGATTTTTCCAGAAATGCTTCTTTTAGCAGATTTTGATATTGATTTTCTATCAGACATTCATTTTTAGTACGAAACCAAAATTTCAGTCCATTCGGAGCCACAGAACCTGAGAATACTACTTTGAAAAGTCGAACCCAAGTCTTAAAATCGTGTGCGTTAGAATCATGATTTTTCCAGAAATGTTCTTTAAGCAGATTTTAATATTGATTTTGATTCAGACAATCTCTTTTATAACAAATCCAAAACTTCATTTAATTAGGTGCCATAGAACCTAAGAATACGACTTAATAAGTTCGAACCCAAGTCTTGAAATCGTGCCCTTAAGAATAATAATTTTTCCAGAAATGCTTATTTAAGCAGATATTGCTATTGATTTCCCTTCAGACAATCATTTTTAGTGCGAATCCAAAATTTCAGTCCATTTGGCGCCATAGATCCTTAGAAAACTACTTTGACAGGTCGAACCCAAGTCTTGAAATGGTGTCCGTAAGAATAATATTTTTTCCAGAAATGCTTCTTTAAGCAGATTTTGCTATTAATTTCCCTTCAGACAATCATTTTTAGTGCGAATCCAAAATTTCAGTCCATTTGGCGCCATAGATCCTTAGAAAACTACTTTGAAAAGTCGAACCCAAGTCTTAAAATCGTGTGCGTTAGAATCATGATTTTTCCAGAAATGTTCTTTAAGCAGATTTTAATATTGATTTTGATTCAGAAAATCTATTTTATTACAAATCCAAAATTTCAGTCCATTCGGCGCCGTAGAACCTGAGAAAATACTCTATAAGTTCTGACCCAAGTATTAAAATCGTGTCCGTAGAATTATAATTTTTCCAGAAATGCTTCTTTATTTTTAGTACGAATCCAAAATTTCACTCCATTCGGCGCTATAGAACCTGAGAAAACTACTTTGAAAGGTCAAACCCAAGTCTTAAAATCGTGTCCGTTAGAATAATGATTTTTCCAGAAATGCTTCTTTTAGCAGATTTTGATATTGATTTTCCTTCAGACAATCATTTTTAGTACGAATCCAAAATTTCAGTCCATTCGGCGCAATAGAACCCGAGAAAACTACTTTGAAAGGTCGAACCCAAGTCTTAAAATCGTGTCCGTAAAAATAAAGATTTTTAAAGAAATGTTCTTTAAGCAGATTTTCATATTGATTTTGATTCAGACAATCTCTTTTATAACAAATCCAAAACTTCATTTAATTAGGTGCCATAGAACCTAAGAATACGACTTAATAAGTTCGAACCCAAGTCTTGAAATCGTGCCCTTAAGAATAATAATTTTTCCAGAAATGCTCATTTAAGCAGATATTGCTATTGATTTCCCTTCAGACAATCATTTTTAGTGCGAATCCAAAATTTCAGTCCATTTGGCGCCATAGATCCTTAGAAAACTACTTTGACAGGTCGAACCCAAGTCTTGAAATGGTGTCCGTAAGAATAATATTTTTTCCAGAAATGCTTCTTTTAAGAGATTTTGATATTGATTTTCTTTCAGACATTCATTTTTAGTACGAAACCAAAATTTCAGTCCATTCGGAGCCACAGAACCTGAGAATACTACTTTGAAAGGTCAAACCCAAGTCTTAAAATCGTGTCCGTAGAATAATAATTTTTCCAGAAATGCTTCTTTATTTTTAGTACGAATCCAAAATTTCACTCCATTCGGCGCTATAGAACCTGAGAAAACTACTTTGAAAGGTCAAACCCAAGTCTTAAAATCGTGTCCGTAAGAATAATGATTTTTCCAGAAATGCTTCTGAAAGCAGATTTTTATATTTATTTTCCTTCAGACAATCATTTTTAGTACGAATCCAAAATTTCACTCCATTGGGCTCTATAGAACCAGAGAAAACTACTTTGAAAGGTCGAACCCAAGTCTTTAAATCGTGTCCGTAAAAATAAAGATTTTTACAGAAATGTTCTATAAGCAGATTTTCATATTGATTTTGATTCAGACAATCTCTTTTATAACAAATCCAAAATTTCAGTCAATTTGGTGCCATAGAACTTAAGAAAACGACTTAATAAGTTCGAACCCAAGTCTTGAAATCGTGCCCTTAAGAAAAATAATTTTTCCAGAAATGCTTCTTTAAGCAGATTTTGATATTCAGGTAAGTTTTTAGATTCTCACGGCCAAAAGCATTTTTGTTGTTGGTTTTTGGGGTGTTATGCGTTGTTGCGCTAACTCCTTCTTTAGCCGCTGTCGGAATCGTCCGCTAAAGAAGGAGTTAGCGCAACACGGCATAACACCCCAATAACAAACAACAAAAATGATTTTGATATTGATTTTCCTTCAGACAATCATTTTTAGTACGAATCCAAAATTTCACTCCATTCGGCTCCATAGAACCTGAGAAAACTACTTTGAAAGGTCGAACCCAAGTCTTAAAATCGTGTCCGTACGAATAATGATTTTTCCAGAAATGCTTCTGAAAGCAGATTTTGATATTGATTTTCCTTCAGACAATCATTTTTAGTACGAATCCAAAATTTCACTCCATTCGGCGCTATAGAAAATGAGAAAACTACTTAGAAATGTCGAACCCAAGTCATAAAATCGTGTCCGTAAGAATAATAATTTTTCCAGAAATGCTTATTTAAGCAGATTTTGCTATTGATTTCCCTTCAGACAATCATTTTTAGTGCGAATCCAAAATTTCAGTACATTTGGCGCCATAGATCCTTAGAAAACTACTTTGACAGGTCGAACCCAAGTCTTGAAATGGTGTCCGTAAGAATAATATTTTTTCCAGAAATGCTTCTTTTAAGAGATTTTGATATTGATTTACCTTCAGACAATCATTTTTAGTACGAATTCAAAATTTCAGTCCATTCGGCGCAATAGAACCTGAGAAAACTGCTTTGAAAGGTCGAACCCAAGTCTTAAAATCGTGTCCGTATGAATAAAGATTTTTCCAGAAATGCTTCTTTTAGCAGATTTTGATATTGATTTTCTATCAGATATTCATTTTTAGTACGAAACCAAAATTTCAGTCCATTCGGAGCCACAGAACCTGAGAATACTACTTTGAAAAGTCGAACCCAAGTCTTAAAATCGTGTGCGTTAGAATCATGATTTTTCCAGAAATGTTCTTTAAGCAGATTTTAATATTGATTTTGATTCAGACAATCTCTTTTATAACAAATCCAAAACTTCATTTAATTAGGTGCCATAGAACCTAAGAATACGACTTAATAAGTTCGAACCCAAGTCTTGAAATCGTGCCTTTAAGAATAATAATTTTTCCAGAAATGCTTATTTAAGCAGATATTGCTATTGATTTCCCTTCAGACAATCATTTTTAGTGCGAATCCAAAATTTCAGTCCATTTGGCGCCATAGATCCTTAGAAAACTACTTTGACAGGTCGAACCCAAGTCTTGAAATGGTGTCCGTAAGAATAATATTTTTTCCAGAAATGCTTCTTTTAAGAGATTTTGATATTGATTTTCTTTCAGACATTCATTTTTAGTACGAAACCAAAATTTCAGTCCATTCGGAGCCACAGAACCTGAGAATACTACTTTGAAAAGTCGAACCCAAGTCTTAAAATCGTGTGGGTTAGAATCATGATTTTTCCAGAAATGTTCTTTAAGCAGATTTTCATATTGATTTTGATTCAGAAAATCTATTTTATTACAAATCCAAAATTTCAGTCCATTCGGCGCGGTAGAACCTGAGAAAATACTCTATAAGTTCAGACCCAAGTCTTAAAATCGTGTCCGTAGAATAATAATTTTTCCAGAAATGCTTCTTTATTTTTAGTACGAATCCAAAATTTCACTCCATTCGGCGCTATAGAACCTGAGAAAACAACTTTGAAAGGTCAAACCCAAGTCTTAAAATCGTGTCCGTAAGAATAATGATTTTTCCAGAAATGCTTCTGAAAGCAGATTTTGATATTTATTTTCCTTCAGACAATCATTTTTAGTACGAATCCAAAATTTCACTCCATTGGGCTCTATAGAACCAGAGAAAACAACTTTGAAAGGTCGAACCCAAGTCTTAAAATCGTGTCCGTAAAAATAAAGATTTTTACAGAAATGTTCTATAAGCAGATTTTCATATTGATTTTGATTCAGACAATCTCTTTTATAACAAATCCAAAATTTCAGTCAATTTGGTGCCATAGAACCTAAGAAAACGACTTAATAAGTTCGAACCCAAGTCTTGAAATCGTGCCCTTAAGAAAAATAATTTTTCCAGAAATGCTTCTTTAAGCAGATTTTGATATTCAGGTAAGTTTTTAGATTTTCACGGCCAAAAGCCTTTTTGTTGTTTGTTTTTGGGGTGTTATGCCGTGTTGCGCTAACTCCTTCTTTAGCCGCTCTCGGAAACGTCGGCTAAAGAAGGAGTTAGCGCAACACGGCATAACACCCCAAAAACAAACAACAAAAATGATTTTGATATTGATTTTCCTTCAGACAATCATTTTTAGTACGAATCCAAAATTTCACTCCATTCGGCTCCATAGAACCTGAGAAAACTACTTTGAAAGGTCGAACCCAAGTCTTAAAATCGTGTCCGTAAAAATAAAGATTTTTACAGAAATGTTCTTTAAGCAGATTTTCATATTGATTTTGATTCAGACAATCTCTTTTATTACAAATCCAAAATTTCAGTCAATTCGGTGCCATAGAACCTAAGAAAACGACTTAATAAGTTCGAACCCAAGTCTTGAAATCGTGCCCTTAAGAATAATATTTTTTCCAGAAATGCTTCTTTAAGCAGATTTTGCTATTAATTTCCCTTCAGACAATCATTTTTAGTGCGAATCCAAAATTTCAGTCCATTTGGCGCCATAGATCCTTAGAAAACTACTTTGAAAAGTCGAACCCAAGTCTTAAAATCGTGTGCGTTAGAATCATGATTTTTCCAGAAATGTTCTTTAAGCAGATTTTAATATTGATTTTGATTCAGAAAATCTATTTTATTACAAATCCAAAATTTCAGTCCATTCGGCGAGGTAGAACATGAGAAAATACTCTATAAGTTCTGACCCAAGTATTAAAATCGTGTCCGTAGAATTATAATTTTTCCAGAAATGCTTCTTTATTTTTAGTACGAATCCAAAATTTCACTCCATTCGGCGCTATAGAACCTGAGAAAACTACTTTGAAAGGTCAAACCCAAGTCTTAAAATCGTGTCCGTTAGAATAATGATTTTTCCAGAAATGCTTCTTTTAGCGGATTTTGATATTGATTTTCCTTCAGACAATCATTTTTAGTATGAATCCAAAATTTCAGTCCATTCGGCGCAATAGAACCCGAGAAAACTACTTTGAAAGGTCGAACCCAAGTCTTAAAATCGTGTCCGTAAAAATAAAGATTTTTAAAGAAATGTTCTTTAAGCAGATTTTCATATTGATTTTGATTCAGACAATCTCTTTTATAACAAATCCAAAACTTCATTTAATTAGGTGCCATAGAACCTAAGAATACGACTTAATAAGTTCGAACCCAAGTCATGAAATCGTGCCCTTAAGAATAATAATTTTTCCAGAAATGCTCATTTAAGCAGATATTGCTATTGATTTCCCTTCAGACAATCATTTTTAGTGCGAATCCAAAATTTCAGTCCATTTGGCGCCATAGATCCTTAGAAAACTACTTTGACAGGTCGAACCCAAGTCTTGAAATGGTGTCCGTAAGAATAATATTTTTTCCAGAAATGCTTCTTTTAAGAGATTTTGATATTGATTTTCTTTCAGACATTCATTTTTAGTACGAAACCAAAATTTCAGTCCATTCGGAGCCACAGAACCTGAGAATACTACTTTGAAAAGTCGAACCCAAGTCTTAAAATCGTGTGCGTTAGAATCATGATTTTTCCAGAAATGTTCTTTAAGCAGATTTTCATATTGATTTTGATTCAGAAAATCTATTTTATTACAAATCCAAAATTTCAGTCCATTCGGCGCCGTAGAACCTGAGAAAATACTCTATAAGTTCAGACCCAAGTATTAAAATCGTGTCCGTAAGAATAATGATTTTTCCAGAAATGCTTCTGAAAGCAGATTTTGATATTTATTTTCCTTCAGACAATCATTTTTAGTACGAATCCAAAATTTCACTCCATTGGGCTCTATAGAACCAGAGAAAACTACTTTGAAAGGTCAAACCCAAGTCTTAAAATCGTGTCCGTAGAATAATAATTTTTCCAGAAATGCTTCTTTATTTTTAGTACGAATCCAAAATTTCACTCCATTCGGCGCTATAGAACCTGAGAAAACTACTTTGAAAGGTCAAACCCAAGTCTTAAAATCGTGTCCGTAAGAATAATGATTTTTCCAGAAATGCTTCTGAAAGCAGATTTTGATATTTATTTTCCTTCAGACAATCATTTTTAGTACGAATCCAAAATTTCACTCCATTGGGCTCTATAGAACCAGAGAAATCTACTTTGAAAGGTCGGACCCAAGTCTTTAAATCGTGTCCGTAAAAATAAAGATTTTTACAGAAATGTTCTATAAGCAGATTTTCATATTGATTTTGATTCAGACAATCTCTTTTATAACAAATCCAAAATTTCAGTCAATTTGGTGCCATAGAACCTAAGAAAACGACTTAATAAGTTCGAACCCAAGTCATGAAATCGTGCCCTTAAGAATAATAATTTTTCCAGAAATGCTCATTTAAGCAGATATTGCTATTGATTTCCCTTCAGACAATCATTTTTAGTGCGAATCCAAAATTTCAGTCCATTTGGCGCCATAGATCCTTAGAAAACTACTTTGACAGGTCGAACCCAAGTCTTGAAATGGTGTCCGTAAGAATAATATTTTTTCCAGAAATGCTTCTTTTAAGAGATTTTGATATTGATTTTCTTTCAGACATTCATTTTTAGTACGAAACCAAAATTTCAGTCCATTCGGAGCCACAGAACCTGAGAATACTACTTTGAAAAGTCGAACCCAAGTCTTAAAATCGTGTGCGTTAGAATCATGATTTTTCCAGAAATGTTCTTTAAGCAGATTTTCATATTGATTTTGATTCAGAAAATCTATTTTATTACAAATCCAAAATTTCAGTCCATTCGGCGCCGTAGAACCTGAGAAAATACTCTATAAGTTCAGACCCAAGTATTAAAATCGTGTCCGTAAGAATAATGATTTTTCCAGAAATGCTTCTGAAAGCAGATTTTGATATTTATTTTCCTTCAGACAATCATTTTTAGTACGAATCCAAAATTTCACTCCATTGGGCTCTATAGAACCAGAGAAAACTACTTTGAAAGGTCAAACCCAAGTCTTAAAATCGTGTCCGTAGAATAATAATTTTTCCAGAAATGCTTCTTTATTTTTAGTACGAATCCAAAATTTCACTCCATTCGGCGCTATAGAACCTGAGAAAACTACTTTGAAAGGTCAAACCCAAGTCTTAAAATCGTGTCCGTAAGAATAATGATTTTTCCAGAAATGCTTCTGAAAGCAGATTTTGATATTTATTTTCCTTCAGACAATCATTTTTAGTACGAATCCAAAATTTCACTCCATTGGGCTCTATAGAACCAGAGAAATCTACTTTGAAAGGTCGGACCCAAGTCTTTAAATCGTGTCCGTAAAAATAAAGATTTTTACAGAAATGTTCTATAAGCAGATTTTCATATTGATTTTGATTCAGACAATCTCTTTTATAACAAATCCAAAATTTCAGTCAATTTGGTGCCATAGAACCTAAGAAAACGACTTAATAAGTTCGAACCCAAGTCTTGAAATCGTGCCCTTAAGAAAAATAATTTTTCCAGAAATGCTTCTTTAAGCAGATTTTGATATTCAGGTAAGTTTTTAGATTCTCACGGCCAAAAGCATTTTTGTTGTTGGTTTTTGGGGTGTTATGCGTTGTTGCGCTAACTCCTTCATTAGCCGCTGTCGGAAACGTCCGCTAAAGAAGGAGTTAGCGCAACACGGCATAACACCCCAAAAACAAACAACAAAAAAGATTTTGATATTGATTTTCCTTCAGACAATCATTTTTAGTACGAATCCAAAATTTCACTCCATTCGGCTCTATAGAACCTTAGAAAACTACTTTGAAAGAACGAACCCAAGTCTTAAAATCGTGTCCGTAAAAATAAAGATTTTTACAGAAATGTTCTTTAAGCAGATTTTCATATTGATTTTGATTCAGACAATCTCTTTTATAACAAATCCAAAATTTCATTTAATTAGGTGCCATAGAACCTAAGAATACGACTTAATAAGTTCGAACCCAAGTCTTGAAATCGTGCCCTTAAGAATAATAATTTTTCCAGAAATGCTTATTTAAGCAGATATTGCTATTGATTTCCCTTCAGACAATCATTTTTAGTACGAAACCAAAATTTCAGTCCATTCGGAGCCACAGAACCTGAGAATACTACTTTGAAAAGTCGAACCCAAGTCTTAAAATCGTGTGCGTTAGAATCATGATTTTTCCAGAAATGTTCTTTAAGCAGATTTTAATATTGATTTTGATTCAGACAATCTCTTTTATAACAAATCCAAAACTTCATTTAATTAGGTGCCATAGAACCTAAGAATACGACTTAATAAGTTCGAACCCAAGTCTTGAAATCGTGCCCTTAAGAATAATAATTTTTCCAGAAATTCTTATTTAAGCAGATTTTGCTATTGATTTCCCTTCAGACAATCATTTTTAGTGCGAATCCAAAATTTCAGTCCATTTGGCGCCATAGATCCTTAGAAAACTACTTTGACAGGTCGAACCCAAGTCTTGAAATGGTGTCCGTAAGAATAATATTTTTTCCAGAAATGCTTCTTTTAAGAGATTTTGATATTGATTTACCTTCAGACAATCATTTTTAGTACGAATTCAAAATTTCAGTCCATTCGGCTTAATAGAACCTGAGAAAACTGCTTTGAAAGGTCGAACCCAAGTCTTAAAATCGTGTCCGTATGAATAAAGATTTTTCCAGAAATGCTTCTTTTAGCAGATTTTGATATTTATTTTCTATCAGACATTCATTTTTAGTACGAAACCAAAATTTCAGTCCATTCGGAGCCACAGAACCTGAGAATACTACTTTGAAAGGTCGAACCCAAGTCTTAAAATCGTGTGCGTTAGAATCATGATTTTTCCAGAAATGTTCTTTAAGCAGATTTTAATATTGATTTTGATTCAGACAATCTCTTTTATAACAAATCCAAAACTTCATTTAATTAGGTGCCATAGAACCTAAGAATACGACTTAATAAGTTCGAACCCAAGTCTTGAAATCGTGCCCTTAAGAATAATAATTTTTCCAGAAATGCTTATTTAAGCAGATATTGCTATTGATTTCCCTTCAGACAATCATTTTTAGTGCGAATCCAAAATTTCAGTCCATTTGGCGCCATAGATCCTTAGAAAACTACTTTGACAGGTCGAACCCAAGTCTTGAAATGGTGTCCGTAAGAATAATATTTTTTCCAGAAATGCTTCTTTTAAGAGATTTTGATATTGATTTTCTTTCAGACATTCATTTTTAGTACGAAACCAAAATTTCAGTCCATTCGGAGCCACAGAACCTGAGAATACTACTTTGAAAAGTCGAACCCAAGTCTTAAAATCGTGTGCGTTAGAATCATGATTTTTCCAGAAATGTTCTTTAAGCAGATTTTCATATTGATTTTGATTCAGAAAATCTATTTTATTACAAATCCAAAATTTCAGTCCATTCGGCGCCGTAGAACCTGAGAAAATACTCTATAAGTTCAGACCCAAGTATTAAAATCGTGTCCGTAGAGTAATAATTTTTCCAGAAATGCTTCTTTATTTTTAGTACGAATCCAAAATTTCACTCCATTCGGCGCTATAGAACCTGAGAAAACTACTTTGAAAGGTCAAACCCAAGTCTTAAAATCGTGTCCGTAAGAATAATGATTTTTCCAGAAATGCTTCTGAAAGCAGATTTTGATATTTATTTTCCTTCAGACAATCATTTTTAGTACGAATCCAAAATTTCACTCCATTGGGCTCTATAGAACCAGAGAAAACTACTTTGATAGGTCGAACCCAAGTCTTTAAATCGTGTCCGTAAAAATAAAGATTTTTACAGAAATGTTCTATAAGCAGATTTTCATATTGATTTTGATTCAGACAATCTCTTTTATAACAAATCCAAAATTTCAGTCAATTTGGTGACATAGAACCTAAGAAAACGACTTAATAAGTTCGAACCCAAGTCTTGAAATCGTGCCCTTAAGAAAAATAATTTTTCCAGAAATTCTTCTTTAAGCAGATTTTGATATTCAGGTAAGTTTTTAGATTTTCACGGCCAAAAGCCTTTTTGTTGTTTGTTTTTGGGGTGTTATGCCGTGTTGCGCTAACTCCTTCTTTAGCCGACGTTTCCGAGAGCGACATTCATTTTTAGTACGAAACCAAAATTTCAGACCATTCGGAGCCACAGAACCTGAGAATACTACTTTGAAAAGTCGAACCCAAGTCTTAAAATCGTGTGCGTTAGAATCATGATTTTTCCAGAAATGTTCTTTAAGCAGATTTTCATATTGATTTTGATTCAGAAAATCTATTTTATTACAAATCCAAAATTTCAGTCCATTCGGCGCCGTAGAACCTGAGAAAATACTCTATAAGTTCAGACCCAAGTATTAAAATCGTGTCCGTAAGAATAATGATTTTTCCAGAAATGCTTCTGAAAGCAGATTTTGATATTTATTTTCCTTCAGACAATCATTTTTAGTACGAATCCAAAATTTCACTCCATTGGGCTCTATAGAACCAGAGAAAACTACTTTGAAAGGTCAAACCCAAGTCTTAAAATCGTGTCCGTAGAATAATAATTTTTCCAGAAATGCTTCTTTATTTTTAGTACGAATCCAAAATTTCACTCCATTCGGCGCTATAGAACCTGAGAAAACTACTTTGAAAGGTCAAACCCAAGTCTTAAAATCGTGTCCGTAAGAATAATGATTTTTCCAGAAATGCTTCTGAAAGCAGATTTTGATATTTATTTTCCTTCAGACAATCATTTTTAGTACGAATCCAAAATTTCACTCCATTGGGCTCTATAGAACCAGAGAAAACTACTTTGAAAGGTCGAACCCAAGTCTTTAAATCGTGTCCGTAAAAATAAAGATTTTTACAGAAATGTTCTATAAGCAGATTTTCATATTGATTTTGATTCAGACAATCTCTTTTATAACAAATCCAAAATTTCAGTCAATTTGGTGCCATAGAACTTAAGAAAACGACTTAATAAGTTCGAACCCAAGTCTTGAAATCGTGCCCTTAAGAAAAATAATTTTTCCAGAAATGCTTCTTTAAGCAGATTTTGATATTCAGGTAAGTTTTTAGATTCTCACGGCCAAAAGCATTTTTGTTGTTGGTTTTTGGGGTGTTATGCTTTGTTGCGCTAACTCCTTCTTTAGCCGCTGTCGGAAACGTCCGCTAAAGAAGGAGTTAGCGCAACACGGCATAACACCCCAAAAACAAACAACAAAAATGATTTTGATATTGATTTTCCTTCAGACAATCATTTTTAGTACGAATCCAAAATTTCACTCCATTCGGCTCCATAGAACCTGAGAAAACTACTTTGAAAGGTCGAACCCAAGTCTTAAAATCGTGTCCGTAAAAATAAAGATTTTTACAGAAATGTTCTTTAAGCAGATTTTCTTATTGATTTTGATTCAGACAATCTCATTTATTACAAATCCAAAATTTCATTCAATTCGGTGCCATAGAACCTAAGAAAACGACTTAATAAGTTCGAACCCAAGTCTTGAAATCGTGCCCTTAAGAATAATATTTTTTCCAGAAATGCTTCTTTATGCAGATTTTGCTATTAATTTCCCTTCAGACAATCATTTTTAGTGCGAATCCACAATTTCAGTCCATTTGGCGCCATAGATCCTTAGAAAACTACTTTGACAGGTCAAACCCAAGTCTTGAAATGGTGTTCGTAAGAATCATGATTTCTCCAGAAATGTTCTTTAAGCAGATTTTCATATTGATTTTGATTCAGAAAATCTCTTTCATTACAAATCCAAAATTTCAGTCAATTCGGTGCCATAGAAGATGAGAAAACGACTTTATAATTTCGAACCCAAGTCTTGAAATCGTGCCCGTAAGAATAATATTTTTTTCCAGAAATGCTTATTATAGCAGATTTTGATATTGATTTACCTTCAGACAATTATTTTTAGTGCGAATCCAAAATTTCAGTCCATTTGGCGCCATAGATCCTTAGAAAACTACTTTGACAGGTCGAACCCAAGTCTTGAAATGGTGTCCGTAAGAATCATGATTTCTCCAGAAATGTTCTTTAAGCAGATTTTCATATTGATTTTGATTCAGACACTCTCTTTTAATACAAATCCAAAATTCCAGTCCATTCGGCGCAATAAAACCTGAGAAAACTACTTTGAAAGGTCGAACCCAAGTCTTTAAATCGTGTCCGTATGAATAAAGATTTTTCCAGAAATGCTTCTTTTAACAGATTTTGATATTGATTTTCTTTCAGACATTCATTTTTAGTACGAAACCAAAATTTCAGTCCATTCGGAGCCACAGAACCTGAGAATACTACTTTGAAAAGTCGAACCCAAGTCTTAAAATCGTGTGCGTTAGAATCATGATTTTTCCAGAAATGTTCTTTAAGCAGATTTTAATATTGATTTTGATTCAGAAAATCTATTTTATTACAAATCCAAAATTTCAGTCCATTCGGCGCCGTAGAACCTGAGAAAACTACTTCGAAAGGTCGAACCCAAGTCTTAAAATCGTGTCCGTAGGAATAATGATTTTTCCAGAAATGCTTCTGAAAGCAGATTTTGTTATTGATTTTCCTTCAGACAATCATTTTTAGTACGAATCCAAAATTTCACTTCATTCGGCGCTATAGAAAATGAGAAAACTACTTAGAAATGTCGAACCCAAGTCATAAAATCGTGTCCGTAAGAATCATGATTTTTCCAGAATTGTTCTTTTAGCAGATTTTCATATTGATTTTGTTTCAGACAATCTCTTTTATTACAAATCCAAAATTTCAGTCAATTTGGTGCCATAGAACCTAAGAAAACGACTTAATAAGTTCGAACCCAAGTCTTGAAATCGTGCCCTTAAGTGTAATAATTTTTCCAGAAATGCTTCTTTAAGCAGATTTTTATATTCAGGTAAGTTTTTAGATTCTCACGGCCAAAAGCATTTTTGTTGTTGGTTTTTGGGGTGTTATGCCGTGTTGCGCTAACTCCTTCTTTAGCCGCTGTCGGAAACTTCCGCTAAAGAAGGAGTTAGCGCAACACGGCATAACACCCCAAAAACAAACAACAAAAAAGATTTTGATATTGATTTTCCTTCAGACAATCATTTTTAGTACGAATCCAAAATTTCACTCAATTCGGCTCTATAGAACCTTAGAAAACTACTTTGAAAGAACGAACCCAAGTCTTAAAATCGTGTCCGTAAAAATAAAGATTTTTACAGAAATGTTCTTTAAGCAGATTTTCATATTGATTTTGATTCAGACAATCTCTTTTATAACAAATCCAAAATTTCATTTAATTAGGTGCCATAGAACCTAAGAATACGACTTAAGAAGTTCGAACCCAAGTCTTGAAATCGTGCCCTTAAGAATAATAATTTTTCCAGAAATGCTTATTTAAGCAGATTTTGCTATTGATTTCCCTTCAGACAATCATTTTTAGTGCGAATCCAAAATTTCAGTACATTTGGCGCCATAGATCCTTAGAAAACTACTTTGACAGGTCGAACCCAAGTCTTGAAATGGTGTCCGTAAGAATAATATTTTTTCCAGAAATGCTTCTTTTAAGAGATTTTGATATTGATTTACCTTCAGACAATCATTTTTAGTACGAATTCAAAATTTCAGTCCATTCGGCGCAATAGAACCTGAGAAAACTGCTTTGAAAGGTCGAACCCAAGTCTTAAAATCGTGTCCGTATGAATAAAGATTTTTCCAGAAATCCTTCTTTTAGCAGATTTTGATATTGATTTTCTATCAGATATTCATTTTTAGTACGAAACCAAAATTTCAGTCCATTCGGAGCCACAGAACCTGAGAATACTACTTTGAAAAGTCGAACCCAAGTCTTAAAATCGTGTGCGTTAGAATCATGATTTTTCCAGAAATGTTCTTTAAGCAGATTTTAATATTGATTTTGATTCAGACAATCTCTTTTATAACAAATCCAAAACTTCATTTAATTAGGTGCCATAGAACCTAAGAATACGACTTAATAAGTTCGAACCCAAGTCTTGAAATCGTGCCCTTAAGAATAATAATTTTTCCAGAAATGCTTATTTAAGCAGATATTGCTATTGATTTCCCTTCAGACAATCATTTTTAGTGCGAATCCAAAATTTCAGTCCATTTGGCGCCATAGATCCTTAGAAAACTACTTTGACAGGTCGAACCCAAGTCTTGAAATGGTGTCCGTAAGAATAATATTTTTTCCAGAAATGCTTCTTTTAAGAGATTTTGATATTGATTTTCTTTCAGACATTCATTTTTAGTACGAAACCAAAATTTCAGTCCATTCGGAGCCACAGAACCTGAGAATACTACTTTGAAAAGTCGAACCCAAGTCTTAAAATCGTGTGGGTTAGAATCATGATTTTTCCAGAAATTTTCTTTTAGCAGATTTTCATATTGATTTTGTTTCAGACAATCTCTTTTATTACAAATCCAAAATTTCAGTCAATTTGGTGCCATAGAACCTAAGAAAACGACTTAATAAGTTCGAACCCAAGTCTTGAAATCGTGCCCTTAAGTGTAATAATTTTTCCAGAAATGCTTCTTTAAGCAGATTTTTATATTCAGGTAAGTTTTTAGATTCTCACGGCCAAAAGCATTTTTGTTGTTGGTTTTTGGGGTGTTATGCCGTGTTGCGCTAACTCCTTCTTTAGCCGCTGTCGGAAACTTCCGCTAAAGAAGGAGTTAGCGCAACACGGCATAACACCCCAAAAACAAACAACAAAAAAGATTTTGATATTGATTTTCCTTCAGACAATCATTTTTAGTACGAATCCAAAATTTCACTCAATTCGGCTCTATAGAACCTTAGAAAACTACTTTGAAAGAACGAACCCAAGTCTTAAAATCGTGTCCGTAAAAATAAAGATTTTTACAGAAATGTTCTTTAAGCAGATTTTCATATTGATTTTGATTCAGACAATCTCTTTTATAACAAATCCAAAATTTCATTTAATTAGGTGCCATAGAACCTAAGAATACGACTTAAGAAGTTCGAACCCAAGTCTTGAAATCGTGCCCTTAAGAATAATAATTTTTCCAGAAATGCTTATTTAAGCAGATTTTGCTATTGATTTCCCTTCAGACAATCATTTTTAGTGCGAATCCAAAATTTCAGTACATTTGGCGCCATAGATCCTTAGAAAACTACTTTGACAGGTCGAACCCAAGTCTTGAAATGGTGTCCGTAAGAATAATATTTTTTCCAGAAATGCTTCTTTTAAGAGATTTTGATATTGATTTACCTTCAGACAATCATTTTTAGTACGAATTCAAAATTTCAGTCCATTCGGCGCAATAGAACCTGAGAAAACTGCTTTGAAAGGTCGAACCCAAGTCTTAAAATCGTGTCCGTATGAATAAAGATTTTTCCAGAAATGCTTCTTTTAGCAGATTTTGATATTGATTTTCTATCAGATATTCATTTTTAGTACGAAACCAAAATTTCAGTCCATTCGGAGCCACAGAACCTGAGAATACTACTTTGAAAAGTCGAACCCAAGTCTTAAAATCGTGTGCGTTAGAATCATGATTTTTCCAGAAATGTTCTTTAAGCAGATTTTAATATTGATTTTGATTCAGACAATCTCTTTTATAACAAATCCAAAACTTCATTTAATTAGGTGCCATAGAACCTAAGAATACGACTTAATAAGTTCGAACCCAAGTCTTGAAATCGTGCCCTTAAGAATAATAATTTTTCCAGAAATGCTTATTTAAGCAGATATTGCTATTGATTTCCCTTCAGACAATCATTTTTAGTGCGAATCCAAAATTTCAGTCCATTTGGCGCCATAGATCCTTAGAAAACTACTTTGACAGGTCGAACCCAAGTCTTGAAATGGTGTCCGTAAGAATAATATTTTTTCCAGAAATGCTTCTTTTAAGAGATTTTGATATTGATTTTCTTTCAGACATTCATTTTTAGTACGAAACCAAAATTTCAGTCCATTCGGAGCCACAGAACCTGAGAATACTACTTTGAAAAGTCGAACCCAAGTCTTAAAATCGTGTGGGTTAGAATCATGATTTTTCCAGAAATTTTCTTTAAGCAGATTTTCATATTGATTTTGATTCAGAAAATCTATTTTATTACAAATCCAAAATTTCAGTCCATTCGGCGCCGTAGAACCTGAGAAAATACTCTATAAGTTCAGACCCAAGTCTTAAAATCGTGTCCGTAGAATAATAATTTTTCCAGAAATGCTTCTTTATTTTTTTCACTTCAAAATTTCACTCCATTCGGCGCTATAGAACCTGAGAAAACTACTTTGAAAGGTCAAACCCAAGTCTTAAAATCGTGTCCGTTAGAATAATGATTTTTCCAGAAATGCTTCTTTTAGCGGATTTTGATATTGATTTTCCTTCAGACAATCATTTTTAGTATGAATCCAAAATTTCAGTCCATTCGGCGCAATAGAACCCGAAAAAACTACTTTGAAAGGTCGAACCCAAGTCTTAAAATCGTGTCCGTAAAAATAAAGATTTTTAAAGAAATGTTCTTTAAGCAGATTTTCATATTGATTTTGATTCAGACAATCTCTTTTATAACAAATCCAAAACTTCATTTAATTAGGTGCCATAGAACCTAAGAATACGACTTAATAAGTTCGAACCCAAGTCATGAAATCGTGCCCTTAAGAATAATAATTTTTCCAGAAATGCTCATTTAAGCAGATATTGCTATTGATTTCCCTTCAGACAATCATTTTTAGTGCGAATCCAAAATTTCAGTCCATTTGGCGCCATAGATCCTTAGAAAACTACTTTGACAGGTCGAACCCAAGTCTTGAAATGGTGTCCGTAAGAATAATATTTTTTCCAGAAATGCTTCTTTTAAGAGATTTTGATATTGATTTTCTTTCAGACATTCATTTTTAGTACGAAACCAAAATTTCAGTCCATTCGGAGCCACAGAACCTGAGAATACTACTTTGAAAAGTCGAACCCAAGTCTTAAAATCGTGTGCGTTAGAATCATGATTTTTCCAGAAATGTTCTTTAAGCAGATTTTCATATTGATTTTGATTCAGAAAATCTATTTTATTACAAATCCAAAATTTCAGTCCATTCGGCGCCGTAGAACCTGAGAAAATACTCTATAAGTTCAGACCCAAGTATTAAAATCGTGTCCGTAAGAATAATGATTTTTCCAGAAATGCTTCTGAAAGCAGATTTTGATATTTATTTTCCTTCAGACAATCATTTTTAGTACGAATCCAAAATTTCACTCCATTGGGCTCTATAGAACCAGAGAAAACTACTTTGAAAGGTCAAACCCAAGTCTTAAAATCGTGTCCGTAGAATAATAATTTTTCCAGAAATGCTTCTTTCTTTTTAGTACGAATCCAAAATTTCACTCCATTCGGCGCTATAGAACCTGAGAAAACTACTTTGAAAGGTCAAACCCAAGTCTTAAAATCGTGTCCGTAAGAATAATGATTTTTCCAGAAATGCTTCTGAAAGCAGATTTTGATATTTATTTTCCTTCAAACAATCATTTTTAGTACGAATCCAAAATTTCACTCCATTGGGCTCTATAGAACCAGAGAAATCTACTTTGAAAGGTCGAACCCAAGTCTTTAAATCGTGTCCGTAAAAATAAAGATTTTTACAGAAATGTTCTATAAGCAGATTTTCATATTGATTTTGATTCAGACAATCTCTTTTATAACAAATCCAAAATTTCAGTCAATTTGGTGCCATAGAACCTAAGAAAACGACTTTGACAGGTCAAACCCAAGTCTTGAAATGGTGTTCGTAAGAATCATGATTTCTCCAGAAATGTTCTTTAAGCAGATTTTCATATTGATTTTGATTCAGAAAATCTCTTTCATTACAAATCCAAAATTTCAGTCCATTCGGCGCCGTAGAACCTGAGAAAATACTCTATAAGTTCAGACCCAAGTATTAAAATCGTGTCCGTAAGAATAATGATTTTTCCAGAAATGCTTCTGAAAGCAGATTTTGATATTTATTTTCCTTCAGACAATCATTTTTAGTACGAATCCAAAATTTCACTCCATTGGGCTCTATAGAACCAGAGAAAACTACTTTGAAAGGTCAAACCCAAGTCTTAAAATCGTGTCCGTAGAATAATAATTTTTCCAGAAATGCTTCTTTATTTTTAGTACGAATCCAAAATTTCACTCCATTCGGCGCTATAGAACCTGAGAAAACTACTTTGAAAGGTCAAACCCAAGTCTTAAAATCGTGTCCGTAAGAATAATGATTTTTCCAGAAATGCTTCTGAAAGCAGATTTTGATATTTATTTTCCTTCAGACAATCATTTTTAGTACGAATCCAAAATTTCACTCCATTGGGCTCTATAGAACCAGAGAAATCTACTTTGAAAGGTCGAACCCAAGTCTTTAAATCGTGTCCGTAAAAATAAAGATTTTTACAGAAATGTTCTATAAGCAGATTTTCATATTGATTTTGATTCAGACAATCTCTTTTATAACAAATCCAAAATTTCAGTCAATTTGGTGCCATAGAACCTAAGAAAACGACTTAATAAGTTCGAACCCAAGTCTTGAAATCGTGCCCTTAAGAAAAATAATTTTTCCAGAAATGCTTCTTTAAGCAGATTTTGATATTCAGGTAAGTTTTTAGATTCTCACGGCCAAAAGCATTTTTGTTGTTGGTTTTTGGGGTGTTATGCGTTGTTGCGCTAACTCCTTCATTAGCCGCTGTCGGAAACGTCCGCTAAAGAAGGAGTTAGCGCAACACGGCATAACACCCCAAAAACAAACAACAAAAAAGATTTTGATATTGATTTTCCTTCAGACAATCATTTTTAGTACGAATCCAAAATTTCACTCCATTGGGCTCTATAGAACCAGAGAAAACTACTTTGAAAGGTCAAACCCAAGTCTTAAAATCGTGTCCGTAGAATAATAATTTTTCCAGAAATGCTTCTTTATTTTTAGTACGAATCCAAAATTTCACTCCATTCGGCGCTATAGAACCTGAGAAAACTACTTTGAAAGGTCAAACCCAAGTCTTAAAATCGTGTCCGTAAGAATAATGATTTTTCCAGAAATGCTTCTGAAAGCAGATTTTGATATTTATTTTCCTTCAGACAATCATTTTTAGTACGAATCCAAAATTTCACTCCATTCGGCGCTATAGAACCTGAGAAAACTACTTTGAAAGGTCAAACCCAAGTCTTAAAATCGTGTCCGTTAGAATAATGATTTTTCCAGAAATGCTTCTTTTAGCGGATTTTGATATTGATTTTCCTTCAGACAATCATTTTTAGTATGAATCCAAAATTTCAGTCCATTCGGCGCAATAGAACCCGAGAAAACTACTTTGAAAGGTCGAACCCAAGTCTTAAAATCGTGTCCGTAAAAATAAAGATTTTTAAAGAAATGTTCTTTAAGCAGATTTTCATATTGATTTTGATTCAGACAATCTCTTTTATAACAAATCCAAAACTTCATTTAATTAGGTGCCATAGAACCTAAGAATACGACTTAATAAGTTCGAACCCAAGTCATGAAATCGTGCCCTTAAGAATAATAATTTTTCCAGAAATGCTCATTTAAGCAGATATTGCTATTGATTTCCCTTCAGACAATCATTTTTAGTGCGAATCCAAAATTTCAGTCCATTTGGCGCCATAGATCCTTAGAAAACTACTTTGACAGGTCGAACCCAAGTCTTGAAATGGTGTCCGTAAGAATAATATTTTTTCCAGAAATGCTTCTTTTAAGAGATTTTGATATTCAGGTAAGTTTTTAGATTCTCACGGCCAAAAGCATTTTTGTTGTTGGTTTTTGGGGTGTTATGCGTTGTTGCGCTAACTCCTTCATTAGCCGCTGTCGGAAACGTCCGCTAAAGAAGGAGTTAGCGCAACACGGCATAACACCCCAAAAACAAACAACAAAAAAGATTTTGATATTGATTTTCCTTCAGACAATCATTTTTAGTACGAATCCAAAATTTCACTCCATTCGGCTCTATAGAACCTTAGAAAACTACTTTGAAAGAACGAACCCAAGTCTTAAAATCGTGTGCGTAAAAATAAAGATTTTTACAGAAATGTTCTTTAAGCAGATTTTCATATTGATTTTGATTCAGACAATCTCTTTTATAACAAATCCAAAATTTCATTTAATTAGGTGCCATAGAACCTAAGAATACGACTTAATAAGTTCGAACCCAAGTCTTGAAATCGTGCCCTTAAGAATAATAATTTTTCCAGAAATGCTTATTTAAGCAGATATTGCTATTGATTTCCCTTCAGACAATCATTTTTAGTACGAAACCAAAATTTCAGTCCATTCGGAGCCACAGAACCTGAGAATACTACTTTGAAAAGTCGAACCCAAGTCTTAAAATCGTGTGCGTTAGAATCATGATTTTTCCAGAAATGTTCTTTAAGCAGATTTTAATATTGATTTTGATTCAGACAATCTCTTTTATAACAAATCCAAAACTTCATTTAATTAGGTGCCATAGAACCTAAGAATACGACTTAATAAGTTCGAACCCAAGTCTTGAAATCGTGCCCTTAAGAATAATAATTTTTCCAGAAATGCTTATTTAAGCAGATATTGCTATTGATTTCCCTTCAGACAATCATTTTTAGTGCGAATCCAAAATTTCAGTCCATTTGGCGCCATAGATCCTTAGAAAACTACTTTGACAGGTCGAACCCAAGTCTTGAAATGGTGTCCGTAAGAATAATATTTTTTCCAGAAATGCTTCTTTTAAGAGATTTTGATATTGATTTTCTTTCAGACATTCATTTTTAGTACGAAACCAAAATTTCAGTCCATTCGGAGCCACAGAACCTGAGAATACTACTTTGAAAAGTCGAACCCAAGTCTTAAAATCGTGTGCGTTAGAATCATGATTTTTCCAGCAATGTTCTTTAAGCAGATTTTCATATTGATTTTGATTCAGAAAATCTATTTTATTACAAATCCAAAATTTCAGTCCATTCGGCGCCGTAGAACCTGAGAAAATACTCTATAAGTTCAGACCCAAGTATTAAAATCGTGTCCGTAAGAATAATGATTTTTCCAGAAATGCTTCTGAAAGCAGATTTTGATATTTATTTTCCTTCAGACAATCATTTTTAGTACGAATCCAAAATTTCACTCCATTGGGCTCTATAGAACAAGAGAAAACTACTTTGAAAGGTCAAACCCAAGTCTTAAAATCGTGTCCGTAGAATAATAATTTTTCCAGAAATGCTTCTTTATTTTTAGTACGAATCCAAAATTTCACTCCATTCGGCGCTATAGAACCTGAGAAAACTACTTTGAAAGGTCAAACCCAAGTCTTAAAATCGTGTCCGTAAGAATAATGATTTTTCCAGAAATGCTTCTGAAAGCAGATTTTGATATTTATTTTCCTTCAGACAATCATTTTTAGTACGAATCCAAAATTTCACTCCATTGGGCTCTATAGAACCAGAGAAAACTACTTTGAAAGGTCGAACCCAAGTCTTTAAATCGTGTCCGTAAAAATAAAGATTTTTACAGAAATGTTCTATAAGCAGATTTTCATATTGATTTTGATTCAGACAATCTCTTTTATAACAAATCCAAAATTTCAGTCAATTTGGTGCCATAGAACCTAAAAAAACGACTTAATAAGTTCGAACCCAAGTCTTGAAATCGTGCCCTTAAGAAAAATAATTTTTCCAGAAATGCTTCTTTAAGCAGATTTTGATATTCAGGTAAGTTTTTAGATTCTCACGGCCAAAAGCATTTTTGTTGTTGGTTTTTGGGGTGTTATGCGTTGTTGCGCTAACTCCTTCATTAGCCGCTGTCGGAAACGTCCGCTAAAGAAGGAGTTAGCGCAACACGGCATAACACCCCAAAAACAAACAACAAAAAAGATTTTGATATTGATTTTCCTTCAGACAATCATTTTTAGTACGAATCCAAAATTTCACTCCATTCGGCTCTATAGAACCTTAGAAAACTACTTTGAAAGAACGAACCCAAGTCTTAAAATCGTGTCCGTAAAAATAAAGATTTTTACAGAAATGTTCTTTAAGCAGATTTTCATATTGATTTTGATTCAGACAATCTCTTTTATAACAAATCCAAAATTTCATTTAATTAGAACCTAAGAATACGACTTAATAAGTTCGAACCCAAGTCTTGAAATCGTGCCCTTAAGAATAATAATTTTTCCAGAAATGCTTATTTAAGCAGATATTGCTATTGATTTCCCTTCAGACAATCATTTTTAGTACGAAACCAAAATTTCAGTCCATTCGGAGCCACAGAACCTGAGAATACTACTTTGACAGGTCGAACCCAAGTCTTGAAATGGTGTCCGTAAGAATAATATTTTTTCCAGAAATGCTTCTTTTAAGAGATTTTGATATTGATTTTCTTTCAGACATTCATTTTTAGTACGAAACCAAAATTTCAGTCCATTCGGAGCCACAGAACCTGAGAATACTACTTTGAAAAGTCGAACCCAAGTCTTAAAATCGTGTGCGTTAGAATCATGATTTTTCCAGAAATGTTCTTTAAGCAGATTTTAATATTGATTTTGATTCAGACAATCTCTTTTATAACAAATCCAAAACTTCATTTAATTAGGTGCCATAGAACCTAAGAATACGACTTAATAAGTTCGAACCCAAGTCTTGAAATCGTGCCCTTAAGAATAATAATTTTTCCAGAAATGCTTATTTAAGCAGATATTGCTATTGATTTCCCTTCAGACAATCATTTTTAGTGCGAATCCAAAATTTCAGTCCATTTGGCGCCATAGATCCTTAGAAAACTACTTTGACAGGTCGAACCCAAGTCTTGAAATGGTGTCCGTAAGAATAATATTTTTTCCAGAAATGCTTCTTTTAAGAGATTTTGATATTGATTTTCTTTCAGACATTCATTTTTAGTACGAAACCAAAATTTCAGTCCATTCGGAGCCACAGAACCTGAGAATACTACTTTGAAAAGTCGAACCCAAGTCTTAAAATCGTGTGGGTTAGAATCATGATTTTTCCAGAAATGTTCTTTAAGCAGATTTTCATATTGATTTTGATTCAGAAAATCTATTTTATTACAAATCCAAAATTTCAGTCCATTCGGCGCCGTAGAACCTGAGAAAATACTCTATAAGTTCAGACCCAAGTCTTAAAATCGTGTCCGTAGAATAATAATTTTTCCAGAAATGCTTCTTTATTTTTAGTACGAATCCAAAATTTCACTCCATTCGGCGCTATAGAACCTGAGAAAACAACTTTGAAAGGTCAAACCCAAGTCTTAAAATCGTGTCCGTAAGAATAATGATTTTTCCAGAAATGCTTCTGAAAGCAGATTTTGATATTTATTTTCCTTCAGACAATCATTTTTAGTACGAATCCAAAATTTCACTCCATTGGGCTCTATAGAACCAGAGAAAACAACTTTGAAAGGTCGAACCCAAGTCTTAAAATCGTGTCCGTAAAAATAAAGATTTTAACAGAAATGTTCTTTAAGCAGATATTCATATTGATTTTGATTCAGACAATCTCATTTATTACAAATCCAAAATTTCATTTAATTAGGTGCCATAGAACCTAAGAATACGACTTAATAAGTTCGAACCCAAGTCTTGAAATCGTGCCCTTAAGAATAATAATTTTTCCAGAAATGCTTATTTAAGCAGATATTGCTATTGATTTCCCTTCAGACAATCATTTTTAGTACGAAACCAAAATTTCAGTCCATTCGGAGCCACAGAACCTGAGAATACTACTTTGACAGGTCGAACCCAAGTCTTGAAATGGTGTCCGTAAGAATAATATTTTTTCCAGAAATGCTTCTTTTAAGAGATTTTGATATTGATTTTCTTTCAGACATTCATTTTTAGTACGAAACCAAAATTTCAGTCCATTCGGAGCCACAGAACCTGAGAATACTACTTTGAAAAGTCGAACCCAAGTCTTAAAATCGTGTGCGTTAGAATCATGATTTTTCCAGAAATGTTCTTTAAGCAGATTTTAATATTGATTTTGATTCAGACAATCTCTTTTATAACAAATCCAAAACTTCATTTAATTAGGTGCCATAGAACCTAAGAATACGACTTAATAAGTTCGAACCCAAGTCTTGAAATCGTGCCCTTAAGAATAATAATTTTTCCAGAAATGCTTATTTAAGCAGATATTGCTATTGATTTCCCTTCAGACAATCTCTTTTATTACAAATCCAAAATTTCAGTCAATTCGGTGCCATAGAACCTAAGAAAACGACTTAATAAGTTCGAACCCAAGTCTTGAAATCGTGCCCTTAAGAATAATATTTTTTCCAGAAATGCTTCTTTAAGCAGATTTTGCTATTAATTTCCCTTCAGACAATCGTTTTTAGTGCGAATCCAAAATTTCAGTCCATTTGGCGCCATAGATCCTTAGAAAACTACTTTGAAAAGTCGAACCCAAGTCTTAAAATCGTGTGCGTTAGAATCATGATTTTTCCAGAAATGTTCTTTAAGCAGATTTTAATATTGATTTTGATTCAGAAAATCTATTTTATTACAAATCCAAAATTTCAGTCCATTCGGCGCCGTAGAACCTGAGAAAATACTCTATAAGTTCTGACCCAAGTATTAAAATCGTGTCCGTAGAATTATAATTTTTCCAGAAATGCTTCTTTATTTTTAGTACGAATCCAAAATTTCACTCCATTCGGCGCTATAGAACCTGAGAAAACTACTTTGAAAGGTCAAACCCAAGTCTTAAAATCGTGTCCGTAGAATAATAATTTTTACAGAAATGTTCTATAAGCAGATTTTCATATTGATTTTGATTCAGACAATCTCTTTTATAACAAATCCAAAATTTCAGTCAATTTGGTGCCATAGAACCTAAGAAAACGACTTAATAAGTTCGAACCCAAGTCTTGAAATCGTGCCCTTAAGAAAAATAATTTTTCCAGAAATGCTTCTTTAAGCAGATTTTGATATTCAGGTAAGTTTTTAGATTCTCACGGCCAAAAGCATTTTTGTTGTTGGTTTTTGGGGTGTTATGCGTTGTTGCGCTAACTCCTTCATTAGCCGCTGTCGGAAACGTCCGCTAAAGAAGGAGTTAGCGCAACACGGCATAACACCCCAAAAACAAACAACAAAAAAGATTTTGATATTGATTTTCCTTCAGACAATCATTTTTAGTACGAATCCAAAATTTCACTCCATTCGGCTCTATAGAACCTTAGAAAACTACTTTGAAAGAACGAACCCAAGTCTTAAAATCGTGTCCGTAAAAATAAAGATTTTTACAGAAATGTTCTTTAAGCAGATTTTCATATTGATTTTGATTCAGACAATCTCTTTTATAACAAATCCAAAATTTCATTTAATTAGGTGCCATAGAACCTAAGAATACGACTTAATAAGTTCGAACCCAAGTCTTGAAATCGTGCCCTTAAGAATAATAATTTTTTCAGAAATGCTTATTTAAGCAGATATTGCTATTGATTTCCCTTCAGACAATCATTTTTAGTACGAAACCAAAATTTCAGTCCATTCGGAGCCACAGAACCTGAGAATACTACTTTGAAAAGTCGAACCCAAGTCTTAAAATCGTGTGCGTTAGAATCATGATTTTTCCAGAAATGTTCTTTAAGCAGATTTTAATATTGATTTTGATTCAGACAATCTCTTTTATAACAAATCCAAAACTTCATTTAATTAGGTGCCATAGAACCTAAGAATACGACTTAATAAGTTCGAACCCAAGTCTTGAAATCGTGCCCTTAAGAATAATAATTTTTCCAGAAATGCTTATTTAAGCAGATATTGCTATTGATTTCCCTTCAGACAATCATTTTTAGTGCGAATCCAAAATTTTAGTCCATTTGGCGCCATAGATCCTTAGAAAACTACTTTGACAGGTCGAACCCAAGTCTTGAAATGGTGTCCGTAAGAATAATATTTTTTCCAGAAATGCTTCTTTTAAGAGATTTTGATATTGATTTTCTTTCAGACATTCATTTTTAGTACGAAACCAAAATTTCAGTCCATTCGGAGCCACAGAACCTGAGAATACTACTTTGAACAGTCGAACCCAAGTCTTAAAATCGTGTGGGTTAGAATCATGATTTTTCCAGAAATGTTCTTTAAGCAGATTTTCATATTGATTTTGATTCAGAAAATCTATTTTATTACAAATCCAAAATTTCAGTCCATTCGGCGCCGTAGAACCTGAGAAAATACTCTATAAGTTCAGACCCAAGTCTTAAAATCGTGTCCGTAGAATAAAAATTTTTCCAGAAATGCTTCTTTATTTTTAGTACGAATCCAAAATTTCACTCCATTCGGCGCTATAGAACCTGAGAAAACAACTTTGAAAGGTCAAACCCAAGTCTTAAAATCGTGTCCGTAAGAATAATGATTTTTCCAGAAATGCTTCTGAAAGCAGATTTTGATATTTATTTTCCTTCAGACAATCATTTTTAGTACGAATCCAAAATTTCACTCCATTGGGCTCTATAGAACCAGAGAAAACAACTTTGAAAGGTCGAACCCAAGTCTTAAAATCGTGTCCGTAAAAATAAAGATTTTTACAGAAATGTTCTATAAGCAGATTTTCATATTGATTTTGATTCAGACAATCTCTTTTATAACAAATCCAAAATTTCAGTCAATTTGGTGCCATAGAACCTAAGAAAACGACTTAATAAGTTCGAACCCAAGTCTTGAAATCGTGCCCTTAAGAAAAATAATTTTTCCAGAAATGCTTCTTTAAGCAGATTTTGATATTCAGGTAAGTTTTTAGATTTTCACGGCCAAAAGCCTTTTTGTTGTTTGTTTTTGGGGTGTTATGCCGTGTTGCGCTAACTCCTTCTTTAGCCGCTCTCGGAAACGTCGGCTAAAGAAGGAGTTAGCGCAACACGGCATAACACCCCAAAAACAAACAACAAAAATGATTTTGATATTGATTTTCCTTCAGACAATCATTTTTAGTACGAATCCAAAATTTCACTCCATTCGGCTCCATAGAACCTGAGAAAACTACTTTGAAAGGTCGAACCCAAGTCTTAAAATCGTGTCCGTAAAAATAAAGATTTTTACAGAAATGTTCTTTAAGCAGATTTTCATATTGATTTTGATTCAGGCAATCTCTTTTATTACAAATCCAAAATTTCAGTCAATTCGGTGCCATAGAACCTAAGAAGACGACTTAATAAGTTCGAACCCAAGTCTTGAAATCGTGCCCTTAAGAATAATATTTTTTCCAGAAATGCTTCTTTAAGCAGATTTTGCTATTAATTTCCCTTCAGACAATCATTTTTAGTGCGAATCCAAAATTTCAGTCCGTTTGGCGCCATAGATCCTTAGAAAACTACTTTGAAAAGCCGAACCCAAGTCTTAAAATCGTGTGCGTTAGAATCATGATTTTTCCAGAAATGTTCTTTAAGCAGATTTTAATATTGATTTTGATTCAGAAAATCTATTTTATTACAAATCCAAAATTTCAGTCCATTCGGCGCCGTAGAACCTGAGAAAATACTCTATAAGTTCTGACCTAAGTATTAAAATCGTGTCCGTAGAATTATAATTTTTCCAGAAATGCTTCTTCATTTTTAGTACGAATCCAAAATTTCACTCCATTCGGCGCTATAGAACCTGAGAAAACTACTTTGAAAGGTCAAATCCAAGTCTTAAAATCGTGTCCGTTAGAATAATGATTTTTCCAGAAATGCTTCTTTTAGCAGATTTTGATATTGATTTTCCTTCAGACAATCATTTTTAGTACGAATCCAAAATTTCAGTCCATTCGGCGCAATAGAACCCGAGAAAACTACTTTGAAAGGTCGAACCCAAGTCTTAAAATCGTGTCCGTAAAAATAAAGATTTTTAAAGAAATGTTCTTTAAGCAGATTTTCATATTGATTTTGATTCAGACAATCTCTTTTATAACAAATCCAAAACTTCATTTAATTAGGTGCCATAGAACCTAAGAATACGACTTAATAAGTTCGAACCCAAGTCTTGAAATCGTGCCCTTAAGAATAATAATTTTTCCAGAAATGCTCATTTAAGCAGATATTGCTATTGATTTCCCTTCAGACAATCATTTTTAGTGCGAATCCAAAATTTCAGTCCATTTGGCGCCATAGATCCTTAGAAAACTACTTTGACAGGTCGAACCCAAGTCTTGAAATGGTGTCCGTAAGAATAATATTTTTTCCAGAAATGCTTCTTTTAAGAGATTTTGATATTGATTTTCTTTCAGACATTCATTTTTAGTACGAAACCAAAATTTCAGTCCATTCGGAGCCACAGAACCTGAGAATACTACTTTGAAAAGTCGAACCCAAGTCTTAAAATCGTGTGCGTTAGAATCATGATTTTTCCAGAAATGTTCTTTAAGCAGATTTTCATATTGATTTTGATTCAGAAAATCTATTTTATTACAAATCCAAAATTTCAGTCCATTCGGCGCCGTAGAACCTGAGAAAATACTCTATAAGTTCAGACCCAAGTATTAAAATCGTGTCCGTAAGAATAATGATTTTTCCAGAAATGCTTCTGAAAGCAGATTTTGATATTTATTTTCCTTCAGACAATCATTTTTAGTACGAATCCAAAATTTCACTCCATTGGGCTCTATAGAACCAGAGAAAACTACTTTGAAAGGTCAAACCCAAGTCTTAAAATCGTGTCCGTAGAATAATAATTTTTCCAGAAATGCTTCTTTATTTTTAGTACGAATCCAAAATTTCACTCCATTCGGCGCTATAGAACCTGAGAAAACTACTTTGAAAGGTCAAACCCAAGTCTTAAAATCGTGTCCGTAAGAATAATGATTTTTCCAGAAATGCTTCTGAAAGCAGATTTTGATATTTATTTTCCTTCAGACAATCATTTTTAGTACGAATCCAAAATTTCACTCCATTGGGCTCTATAGAACCAGAGAAAACTACTTTGAAAGGTCGAACCCAAGTCTTTAAATCGTGTCCGTAAAAATAAAGATTTTTACAGAAATGTTCTATAAGCAGATTTTCATATTGATTTTGATTCAGACAATCTCTTTTATAACAAATCCAAAATTTCTGTCAATTTGGTGCCATAGAACCTAAGAAAACGACTTAATAAGTTCGAACCCAAGTCTTGAAATCGTGCCCTTAAGAAAAATAATTTTTCCAGAAATGCTTCTTTAAGCAGATTTTGATATTCAGGTAAGTTTTTAGATTTTCACGGCCAAAAGCCTTTTTGTTGTTTGTTTTTGGGGTGTTATGCCGTGTTGCGCTAACTCCTTCTTTAGCCGCTCTCGGAAACGTCGGCTAAAGAAGGAGTTAGCGCAACACGGCATAACACCCCAAAAACAAACAACAAAAATGATTTTGATATTGATTTTCCTTCAGACAATCATTTTTAGTACGAATCCAAAATTTCACTCCATTCGGCTCCATAGAACCTGAGAAAACTACTTTGAAAGGTCGAACCCAAGTCTTAAAATCGTGTCCGTAAAAATAAAGATTTTAACAGAAATGTTCTTTAAGCAGATATTCATATTGATTTTGATTCAGACAATCTCATTTATTACAAATCCAAAATTTCATTCAATTCGGTGCCATAGAACCTAAGAAAACGACTTAATAAGTTCGAACCCAAGTCTTGAAATCGTGCCCTTAAGAATAATATTTTTTCCAGAAATGCTTCTTTAAGCAGATTTTGCTATTAATTTCCCTTCAGACAATCATTTTTAGTGCGAATCCAAAATTTCAGTCCATTTGGCGCCATAGATCCTTAGAAAACTACTTTGACAGGTCAAACCCAAGTCTTGAAATGGTGTTCGTAAGAATCATGATTTCTCCAGAAATGTTCTTTAAGCAGATTTTCATATTGATTTTGATTCAGAAAATCTCTTTCATTACAAATCCAAAATTTCAGTCAATTCGGTGTCATAGAAGATGAGAAAACGACTTTATAATTTCGAACCCAAGTCTTGAAATCGTGCCCGTAAGAATAATATTTTTTTCCAGAAATGCTTATTATAGCAGATTTTGATATTGATTTTCTTTCAGGCAATCATTTTTAGTACGAAACCAAAATTTCAGTCCATTCGGAGCCATAGAACCTGAGAAAACTACTTCGAAAGGTCGAACCCAAGTCTTAAAATCGTGTCCGTAGGAATAATGATTTTTCCAGAAATGCTTCTGAAAGCAGATTTTGATATTGATTTTCCTTCAGACAATCATTTTTAGTACGAATCCAAAATTTCACTCCATTCGGCGCTATAGAAAATGAGAAAACTACTTAGAAATGTCGAACCCAAGTCATAAAATCGTGTCCGTAAGAATCATGATTTTTCCAGAAATGTTCTTTAAGCAGATTTTCATATTGATTTTGTTTCAGACAATCTCTTTTATTACAAATCCAAAATTTCAGTCAATTTGGTGCCATAGAACCTAAGAATACGACTTAATAAGTTCGAACCCAAGTCTTGAAATCGTGCCCTTAAGAATAATAATTTTTCCAGAAATGCTTCTTTTAAGAGATTTTGATATTGATTTACCTTCAGACAATCATTTTTAGTGCGAATCCAAAATTTCAGTCCATTTGGCGCCATAGATCCTTAGAAAACTACTTTGACAGGTCGAACCCAAGTCTTCAAATGGTGTCCGTAAGAATAATATTTTTTCCAGAAATGCTTCTTTTAAGAGATTTTGATATTGATTTACCTTCAGACAATCATTTTTAGTACGAATTCAAAATTTCAGTCCATTCGGCGCAATAGAACCTGAGAAAACTGCTTTGAAAGGTCGAACCCAAGTCTTGAAATGGTGTCCGTAAGAATCATGATTTCGCCAGAAATGTTCTTTAAGCAGATTTTCATATTGATTTTGATTCAGACACTCTCTTTTATTACAAATCCAAAATTCCAGTCCATTCGGCGCAATAAAACCTGAGAAAACTACTTTGAAAGGTCGAACCCAAGTCTTTAAATCGTGTCCGTATGAATAAAGATTTTTCCAGAAATGCTTCTTTTAACAGATTTTGATATTGATTTTCTTTCAGACATTCATTTTTAGTACGAAACCAAAATTTCAGTCCATTCGGAGCCACAGAACCTGAGAATACTACTTTGAAAAGTCGAACCCAAGTCTTAAAATCGTGTGCGTTAGAATCATGATTTTTCCAGAAATGTTCTTTAAGCAGATTTTAATATTGATTTTGATTCAGAAAATCTATTTTATTACAAATCCAAAATTTCAGTCCATTCGGCGCCCTAGAACCTGAGAAAACTACTTCGAAAGGTCGAACCCAAGTCTTAAAATCGTGTCCGTAGGAATAATAATTTTTCCAGAAATGCTTCTGAAAGCAGATTTTGATATTGATTTTCCTTCAGACAATCATTTTTAGTACGAATCCAAAATTTCACTCCATTCGGCTCCATAGAACCTGAGAAAACTACTTCGAAAGGTCGAACCCAAGTCTTAAAATCGTGTCCGTAGGAATAATGATTTTTCCAGAAATGCTTCTGAAAGCAGATTTTGATATTGATTTTCCTTCAGACAATCATTTTTAGTACGAATCCAAAATTTCACTCCATTCGGCGCTATAGAAAATGAGAAAACTACTTAGAAATGTCGAACCCAAGTCATAAAATCGTGTCCGTAAGAATCATGATTTTTCCAGAATTGTTCTTTTAGCAGATTTTCATATTGATTTTGTTTCATACAATCTCTTTTATTACAAATCCAAAATTTCAGTCAATTTGGTGCCATAGAACCTAAGAAAACGACTTAATAAGTTCGAACCCAAGTGTTGAAATCGTGCCCTTAAGTGTAATAATTTTTCCAGAAATGCTTCTTTAAGCAGATTTTTATATTTAGGTAAGTTTTTAGATTCTCACGGCCAAAAGCATTTTTGTTGTTGGTTTTTGGGGTGTTATGCCGTGTTGCGCTAACTCCTTATTTAGCCGCTGTCGGAAACGTCCGCTACAGAAGGAGTTAGCGCAACACGGCATAACACCCCAAAAACAAACAACAAAAAAGATTTTGATATTAATTTCCCTTCAGACAATCATTTTTAGTGCGAATCCAAAATTTCAGTCCATTTGGCGCCATAGATCCTTAGAAAACTACTTTGACAGGTCAAACCCAAGTCTTGAAATGGTGTTCGTAAGAATCATGATTTCTCCAGAAATGTTCTTTAAGCAGATTTTCATATTGATTTTGATTCAGAAAATCTCTTTCATTACAAATCCAAAATTTCAGTCAATTCGGTGCCATAGAAGATGAGAAAACGACTTTATAATTTCGAACCCAAGTCTTGAAATCGTGCCCGTAAGAATAATATTTTTTTCCAGAAATGCTTATTATAGCAGATTTTGATATTGATTTTCTTTCAGGCAATCATTTTTAGTACGAAACCAAAATTTCAGTCCATTCGGAGCCATAGAACCTGAGAAAACTACTTCGAAAGGTCGAACCCAAGTCTTAAAATCGTGTCCGTAGGAATAATGATTTTTCCAGAAATGCTTCTGAAAGCAGATTTTGATATTGATTTTCCTTCAGACAATCATTTTTAGTACGAATCCAAAATTTCACTCCATTCGGCGCTATAGAAAATGAGAAAACTACTTAGAAATGTCGAACCCAAGTCATAAAATCGTGTCCGTAAGAATCATGATTTTTCCAGAATTGTTCTTTTAGCAGATTTTCATATTGATTTTGTTTCATACAATCTCTTTTATTACAAATCCAAAATTTCAGTCAATTTGGTGCCATAGAACCTAAGAAAACGACTTAATAAGTTCGAACCCAAGTGTTGAAATCGTGCCCTTAAGTGTAATAATTTTTCCAGAAATGCTTCTTTAAGCAGATTTTTATATTCAGGTAAGTTTTTAGATTCTCACGGCCAAAAGCATTTTTGTTGTTGGTTTTTGGGGTGTTATGCCGTGTTGCGCTAACTCCTTATTTAGCCGCTGTCGGAAACGTCCGCTACAGAAGGAGTTAGCGCAACACGGCATAACACCCCAAAAACAAACAACAAAAAAGATTTTGATATTGATTTTCCTTCAGACAATCATTTTTAGTACGAATCCAAAATTTCACTCCATTCGGCGCAATAGAACCCGAGAAAACTACTTTGAAAGGTCGAACCCAAGTCTTAAAATCGTGTCCGTATAAATAAAGATTTTTAAAGAAATGTTCTTTAAGCAGATTTTCATATTGATTTTGATTCAGACAATCTCTTTTATAACAAATCCAAAACTTCATTTAATTAGGTGCCATAGAACCTAAGAATACGACTTAATAAGTTCGAACCCAAGTCTTGAAATCGTGCCCTTAAGAATAATAATTTTTCCAGAAATGCTCATTTAAGCAGATTTTGATATTCAGGTAAGTTTTTAGATTTTCACGGCCAAAAGCCTTTTTGTTGTTTGTTTTTGGGGTGTTATGCCGTGTTGCGCTAACTCCTTCTTTAGCCGCTCTCGGAAACGTCGGCTAAAGAAGGAGTTAGCGCAACACGGCATAACACCCCAAAAACAAACAACAAAAATGATTTTGATATTGATTTTCCTTCAGACAATCATTTTTAGTACGAATCCAAAATTTCACTCCATTCGGCTCCATAGAACCTGAGAAAACTACTTTGAAAGGTCGAACCCAAGTCTTAAAATCGTGTCCGTAAAAATAAAGATTTTTACAGAAATGTTCTTTAAGCAGATTTTCATATTGATTTTGATTCAGACAATCTCATTTATTACAAATCCAAAATTTCATTCAATTCGGTGCCATAGAACCTAAGAAAACGACTTAATAAGTTCGAACCCAAGTCTTGAAATCGTGCCCTTAAGAATAATATTTTTTCCAGAAATGCTTTTTTAAGCAGATTTTGCTATTAATTTCCCTTCAGACAATCATTTTTAGTGCGAATCCAAAATTTCAGTCCATTTGGCGCCATAGATCCTTAGAAAACTACTTTGACAGGTCAAACCCAAGTCTTGAAATGGTGTTCGTAAGAATCATGATTTCTCCAGAAATGTTCTTTAAGCAGATTTTCATATTGATTTTGATTCAGAAAATCTCTTTCATTACAAATCCAAAATTTCAGTCAATTCGGTGCCATAGAAGATGAGAAAACGACTTTATAATTTCCAACCCAAGTCTTGAAATCGTGCCCGTAAGAATAATATTTTTTTCCAGAAATGCTTATTATAGCAGATTTTGATATTGATTTTCTTTCAGGCAATCATTTTTAGTACGAAACCAAAATTTCAGTCCATTCGGAGCCATAGAACCTGAGAAAACTACTTCGAAAGGTCGAACCCAAGTCATAAAATCGTGTCCGTAAGAATCATGATTTTTCCAGAAATGTTCTTTAAGCAGATTTTCATATTGATTTTGTTTCAGACAATCTCTTTTATTACAAATCCAAAATTTCAGTCAATTTGGTGCCATAGAACCTAAGAATACGACTTAATAAGTTCGAACCCAAGTCTTGAAATCGTGCCCTTAAGAATAATAATTTTTCCAGAAATGCTTATTTAAGCAGATTTTGCTATTGATTTCCCTTCAGACAATCATTTTTAGTGCGAATCCAAAATTTCAGTCCAATTGGCGCCATAGATCCTTAGAAAACTACTTTGACAGGTCGAACCCAAGTCTTGAAATGTTGTCCGTAAGAATAATATTTTTTCCAGAAATGCTTCTTTTAAGAGATTTTGATATTGATTTACCTTCAGACAATCATTTTTAGTACGAATTCAAAATTTCAGTCCATTCGGCGCAATAGAACCTGAGAAAACTGCTTTGAAAGGTCGAACCCAAGTCTTGAAATGGTGTCCGTAAGAATCATGATTTCTCCAGAAATGTTCTTTAAGCAGATTTTCATATTGATTTTGATTCAGACACTCTCTTTTATTACAAATCCAAAATTCCAGTCCATTCGGCGCAATAAAACCTGAGAAAACTACTTTGAAAGGTCGAACCCAAGTCTTTAAATCGTGTCCGTACGAATAAAGATTTTTCCAGAAATGCTTCTTTTAACAGATTTTGATATTGATTTCCCTTCAGACAATCATTTTTAGTGCGAATCCAAAATTTCAGTCCATTCGGCGCAATAGAACCTGAGAAAACTGCTTTGAAAGGTCGAACCCAAGTCTTAAAATCGTGTCCGTATGAATAAAGATTTTTCCTGAAATGCTTCTTTTAGCAGATTTTGATATTGATTTTCTATCAGACATTCATTTTTAGTACGAAACCAAAATTTCAGTCCATTCGGAGCCACAGAACCTGAGAATACTACTTTGAAAAGTCGAACCCAAGTCTTAAAATCGTGTGCGTTAGAATCATGATTTTTCCAGAAATGTTCTTTAAGCAGATTTTAATATTGATTTTGATTCAGACAATCTCTTTTATAACAAATCCAAAACTTCATTTAATTAGGTGCCATAGAACCTAAGAATACGACTTAATAAGTTCGAACCCAAGTCTTTAAATCGTGCCCTTAAGAATAATAATTTTTCCAGAAATGCTTATTTAAGCAGATATTGCTATTGATTTCCCTTCAGACAATCATTTTTAGTGCGAATCCAAAATTTCAGTCCATTTGGCGCCATAGATCCTTAGAAAACTACTTTGACAGGTCGAACCCAAGTCTTGAAATGGTGTCCGTAAGAATAATATTTTTTCCAGAAATGCTTCTTTTAAGAGATTTTGATATTGATTTTCTTTCAGACATTCATTTTTAGTACGAAACCAAAATTTCAGTCCATTCGGAGCCACAGAACCTGAGAATACTACTTTGAAAAGTCGAACCCAAGTCTTAAAATCGTGTGGGTTAGAATCATGATTTTTCCAGAAATGTTCTTTAAGCAGATTTTCATATTGATTTTGATTCAGAAAATCTATTTTATTACAAATCCAAAATTTCAGTCCATTCGGCGCCGTAGAACCTGAGAAAATACTCTATAAGTTCAGACCCAAGTATTAAAATCGTGTCCGTAGAATAATAATTTTTCCAGAAATGCTTCTTTATTTTTAGTACGAATCCAAAATTTCACTCCATTCGGCGCTATAGAACCTGAGAAAACTACTTTGAAAAGTCAAACCCAAGTCTTAAAATCGTGTCCGTAAGAATAATGATTTTTCCAGAAATGCTTCTTTTAGCAGATTTCGATATTGATTTTCCTTCAGACAATCATTTTTAGTACGAATCCAAAATTTCACTCCATTGGGCTCTATAGAACCAGAGAAAACTACTTTGAAAGGTCAAACCCAAGTCTTAAAATCGTGTCCGTAGAATAATAATTTTTCCAGAAATGCTTCTTTATTTTTAGTACGAATCCAAAATTTCACTCCATTCGGCGCTATAGAACCTGAGAAAACAACTTTGAAAGGTCAAACCCAAGTCTTAAAATCGTGTCCGTAAGAATAATGATTTTTCCAGAAATGCTTCTGAAAGCAGATTTTGATATTTATTTTCCTTCAGACAATCATTTTTTGTACGAATCCAAAATTTCACTCCATTGGGCTCTATAGAACCAGAGAAAACAACTTTGAAAGGTCGAACCCAAGTCTTAAAATCGTGTCCGTAAAAATAAAGATTTTTACAGAAATGTTCTATAAGCAGATTTTCATATTGATTTTGATTCAGACAATCTCTTTTATAACAAATCCAAAATTTCAGTCAATTTGGTGCCATAGAACCTAAGAAAACGACTTAATTAGTTCGAACCCAAGTCTTGAAATCGTGCCCTTAAGAAAAATAATTTTTCCAGAAATGCTTCTTTAAGCAGATTTTGATATTCAGGTAAGTTTTTAGATTTTCACGGCCAAAAGCCTTTTTGTTGTTTGTTTTTGGGGTGTTATGCCGTGTTGCGCTAACTCCTTCTTTAGCCGCTCTCGGAAACGTCGGCTAAAGAAGGAGTTAGCGCAACACGGCATAACACCCCAAAAACAAACAACAAAAATGATTTTGATATTGATTTTCCTTCAGACAATCATTTTTAGTACGAATCCAAAATTTCACTTCATTCGGCGCTATAGAAAATGAGAAAACTACTTAGAAATGTCGAACCCAAGTCATAAAATCGTGTCCGTAAGAATCATGATTTTTCCAGAAATGTTCTTTAAGCAGATTTTCATATTGATTTTGTTTCAGACAATCTCTTTTATTAGAAATCCAAAATTTCATTCAATTTGGTGCCATAGAACCTAAGAAAACGACTTAATAAGTTCGAACCCAAGTCTTGAAATCGTGCCCTTAAGAATAATATTTTTTCCAGAAATGCTTTTTTAAGCAGATTTTGCTATTAATTTCCCTTCAGACAATCATTTTTAGTGCGAATCCAAAATTTCAGTCCATTTGGCGCCATAGATCCTTAGAAAACTACTTTGACAGGTCAAACCCAAGTCTTGAAATGGTGTTCGTAAGAATCATGATTTCTCCAGAAATGTTCTTTAAGCAGATTTTCATATTGATTTTGATTCAGAAAATCTCTTTCATTACAAATCCAAAATTTCAGTCAATTCGGTGCCATAGAAGATGAGAAAACGACTTTATAATTTCGAACCCAAGTCTTGAAATCGTGCCCGTAAGAATAATATTTTTTTCCAGAAATGCTTATTATAGCAGATTTTGATATTGATTTTCTTTCAGGCAATCATTTTTAGTACGAAACCAAAATTTCAGTCCATTCGGAGCAATAGAACCTGAGAAAACTACTTCGAAAGGTCGAACCCAAGTCATAAAATCGTGTCCGTAAGAATCATGATTTTTCCAGAAATGTTCTTTAAGCAGATTTTCATATTGATTTTGTTTCAGACAATCTCTTTTATTAGAAATCCAAAATTTCATTCAATTTGGTGCCATAGAACCTAAGAAAACGACTTAATAAGTTCGAAACCAAGTCTTGAAATCGTGCCCTTAAGTGTAATAATTTTTCCAGAAATGCTTCTTTAAGCAGATTTTTATATTCAGGTAAGTTTTTAGATTCTCACGGCCAAAAGCATTTTTGTTGTTGGTTTTTGGGGTGTTATGCCGTGTTGCGCTAACTCCTTCTTTAGCCGCTGTCGGAAACGTCCGCTAAAGAAGGAGTTAGCGCAACACGGCATAACACCCCAAAAACAAACAAAAAAAAAGATTTTGATATTGATTTTCCTTCAGACAATCATTTTTAGTACGAATCCAAAATTTCACTCCATTCGGCTCTATAGAACCTTAGAAAACTACTTTGAAAGGTCGAACCCAAGTCTTAAAATCGTGTCCGTAAAAATAAAGATTTTTACAGAAATGTTCTTTAAGCAGATTTTCATATTGATTTTGATTCAGACAATCTCTTTTATAACAAATCCAAAATTTCATTTAATTAGGTGCCATAGAACCTAAGAATACGACTTAATAAGTTCGAACCCAAGTCTTGAAATCGTGCCCTTAAGAATAATAATTTTTCCAGAAATGCTTATTTAAGCAGATTTTGCTATTGATTTCCCTTCAGACAATCATTTTTAGTGCGAATCCAAAATTTCAGTCCATTTGGCGCCATAGATCCTTAGAAAACTACTTTGACAGGTCGAACCCAAGTCTTGAAATGGTGTCCGTAAGAATAATATTTTTTCCAGAAATGCTTCTTTTAAGAGATTTTGATATTGATTTACCTTAAGACAATCATTTTTAGTACGAATTCAAAATTTCAGTCCATTCGGCGCAATAGAACCTGAGAAAACTACTTTGAAAGGTCGAACCCAAGTCTTTAAATCGTGTCCGTACGAATAAAGATTTTTCCAGAAATGCTTCTTTTAACAGATTTTGATATTGATTTCCCTTCAGACAATCATTTTTAGTGCGAATCCAAAATTTCAGTCCATTCGGCGCAATAGAACCTGAGAAAACTGCTTTGAAAGGTCGAACCCAAGTCTTAAAATCGTGTCCGTATGAATAAAGATTTTTCCTGAAATGCTTCTTTTAGCAGATTTTGATATTGATTTTCTATCAGACATTCATTTTTAGTACGAAACCAAAATTTCAGTCCATTCGGAGCCACAGAACCTGAGAATACTACTTAGAAAAGTCGAACCCAAGTCTTAAAATCGTGTGCGTTAGAATCATGATTTTTCCAGAAATGTTCTTTAAGCAGATTTTCATATTGATTTTGATTCAGAAAATCTATTTTATTACAAATCCAAAATTTCAGTCCATTCGGCGCCGTAGAACCTGAGAAAATACTCTATAAGTTCAGACCCAAGTATTAAAATCGTGTCCGTAAGAATAATAATTTTTCCAGAAATGCTTCTTTATTTTTAGTACGAATCCAAAATTTCACTCCATTCGGCGCTATAGAACCTGAGAAAACTACTTTGAAAGGTCAAACCCAAGTCTTAAAATCGTGTCCGTAAGAATAATGATTTTTCCAGAAATGCTTCTGAAAGAAGATTTTGATATTGATTTTCCTTCAGACAATCATTTTTAGTACGAATCCAAAATTTCACTCCATTCGGCTCCATAGAACCTGAGAAAACTACTTTGAAAGGTCGAACCCAAGTCTTAAAATCGTGTCCGTAAAAATAAAGAATTTTACAGAAATGTTCTTTAAGCAGATTTTCATATTGATTTTGATTCAGACAATCTCTTTTATTTCAAATCCAAACTTTCAGTCAATTCGGTGCCATAGAACCTAAGAAAACGACTTAATAAGTTCGAACCCAAGTCTTGAAATCGTGCCCTTAAGAATAATATTTTTTCCAGAAATGCTTCTTTAAGCAGATTTTGCAATTAATTTCCCTTCAGACAATCATTTTTAGCGCGAATCCAAAATTTCAGTCCATTTGGCGCCATAGATCCTTAGAAAACTACTTTGACAGGTCGAACCCAAGTCTTGAAATGGTGTTCGTAAGAATCATGATTTCTCCAGAAATGTTCTTTAAGCAGATTTTCATATTGATTTTGATTCAGAAAATCTCTTTCATTACAAATCCAAAATTTCAGTCAATTCGGTGCCATAGAACCTGAGAAAACGACTTTATAATTTCGAACCCAAGTCTTGAAATCGTGCCCGTAAGAATAATATTTTTTTCCAGAAATGCTTATTATAGCAGATTTTTGATATTGATTTTCCTTCAGGCAATCATTTTTAGTACGAAACCAAAATTTCAGTCCATTCGGCGCAATAGAACCTGAGAAAACTGCTTTGAAAGGTCGAACCCAAGTCTTAAAATCGTGTCCGTATGAATAAAGATTTTTCCAGAAATGCTTCTTTTAGCAGATTTTGATATTGATTTTCTATCAGACATTCATTTTTAGTACGAAACCAAAATTTCAGTCCATTCGGAGCCACAGAACCTGAGAATACTACTTTGAAAAGTCGAACCCAAGTCTTAAAATCGTGTGCGTTAGAATCATGATTTTTCCAGAAATGTTCTTTAAGCAGATTTTAATATTGATTTTGATTCAGAAAATCTATTTTATTACAAATCCAAAATTTCAGTCCATTCGGCGACGTAGAACCTGAGAAAATACTCTATAAGTTCTGACCCAAGTATTAAAATCGTGTCCGTAGAATTATAATTTTTCCAGAAATGCTTCTTTATTTTTAGTACGAATCCAAAATTTCACTCCATTCGGCGCTATAGAACCTGAGAAAACTACTTTGAAAGGTCAAACCCAAGTCTTAAAATCGTGTCCGTTAGAATAATGATTTTTCCAGAAATGTTCTTTAAGCAGATTTTAATATTGATTTTGATTCAGACAATCTCTTTTATTACAAATCCAAAATTTCAGTCTATTCGGAGCCATAGAACCTGAGAAAACTACTTTGAAAGGTCTTACCCAAGTCTTAAAATCGTGTCCGTCAAAATAAAGATTTATACAGAAATGTTCTTTAAGCAGATTTTCATATTGTTTTTGATTCAGACAATCTCTTTTATTACAAATCCAAAATTTCAGTCAATTCGGTGCCATAGAACCTGAGAAAACTACTTTGAAAGGTCGAACCCAAGTCTTAAAATCGTGTCCGTAAGAATAATGATTTTTCCAGAAATGCTTCTTTTAGCAGATTTCTATATTGATTTTCCTTCAGACAATGATTTTTAGTACAAATCCAAAATTTCTGTCAATTCGGTGCCATATAACCTGAAAAAAACGACTTTATAAATTCGAACCCAAGTCTTGAAGTCGTGCCCTTAAGAATAATGTTTTTTCCAGAAATGCTTATTTAAGCAGATTTTGATATTGATTTACCTTCAGACAATCATTTTTAGTACGAATCCAAAATTTCAGTCAATTCGGTGCCATATAACCTGAGAAAACGACTTTATAAATTCGAACCCAAGTCTTGAAGTCGTGCCCGTAAGAATAATATTTTTTTCCAGAAATGCTTCTTTAAGCAGTTATTGATATTGATTTCGCTTCAGACAATCATTTCTAGTACGAATCCAAAATTTCAGCCCATTCGGCGCCATAGAACCTGAGAAAACTACTTTGAAAGGTCGAACCCAAGTCTTGAAATGGTGTCCGTAAGAATAATATTTTTTCCAGAAATGCTTCTTTAAAGAGATTTTCATATTGATTTACCTTCAGACAATCAATTTTAGTACGAATCCAAAATTTCAGTCCGTTCAGCTCCATAGAACCTGAAAAAACTACCTCGATAGGTCGAACCTTAGTATTGCATTTGTGCTCGTAAGAATTATGATTTTTTGAGAATTGCTGATTTAAGAAAATTTTAGTTTTTATTTTGCATCAGACCATGTTTTATAATCTGAATCCAAAATGTCAGTCCATTCGGCTTCATAGAACCTGAGAAAACGACTTTATAAGTTTGATTCCAAGTTTTTAAATCGTGCCGTTAAGAATTATGATTTCTCTAGAAATGCTTGTTTAAGCAGATTTTTATATTGATTTCGCTTCACACAATAATTTTTTTTACGAATTCAAAATTTCAGTCCATTCGCCGCCATAGATCCTGAGAAAACTACTTCGATAGCTCGAACCTAAGTTTTGCATTTGTGCCGGTTGGACTTATGATTTTTTTATGAAATTCTCCTTTCTGAAGATTTTTATTATAATTTCCCATCAGACCCAACATGGATGAAACATCTTAGTACGAATCTAGAATTTCAGTCCGTTTAGTTCCATAGAACCTGAGAAAACTACCTTGAAAGGTCGAACCAAAGTGTTGCATTTGTGCCCCTCAGAATGAAGATTTTTCCACAAATGCTATTTAACTGACATTTCTACATAAATTCAATTAAGAACTTTATTCTTAGCATGTATTCAAATTTTTACTTCATTTGGCGCCATAGAAGAAATTTTATGGATGATTTACGTCAGACCATTACTATACGTAGGTATACGATGAATCTCTGACCGAAACGAAAGAAGATAAATAAAATAAATAAATAAAATTATTATAGCAAATAATTAGTCATCCGAAATACCAATACAAATTGAAAATATCCCCCGAATAATAATAAATGTCGCCAACGGGAATTGAACCCGTGCCTTCTGATGTCCGGTCAGGTGCTCTGTATCCACTGAGCTATGTCGGCCTTTATGCAATGCATTAAACCTTGTCTTATAAACGTTAGTTTATCATTAAAAAAAATAATAATAAATAAAATTATTATTAATTTATTTATTCAAGCCTTGAATGCTTTTACATGTGTACTTTGTTGTAGGTAAGTTGTTCAGAAAAACGCTGTGAAATTTTATTAAATTGATAAACAATCTTGTATTTAATTTTTCAAAAGAAGCAAACACATTGTGACTTGTCATTTTAAATAATAAAAAGGGAAACACTTTGTTTACAGTCACTTTATTGAAATTTTTAACGTCTACCGGTTTCGGTACCTCCGTACCATCATCAGGACAGTTATAAAAATACTAACAAATACAGAATAATACACATATATATAAACAAATAGTTGAGAGAGAGAGAGATAAAAAACAGAGAGAGACAGTATCAGTTGTGGGCGGGAAGTGGGGGAGGGGAGTTAGGGATAACAGGAAACATATTTATTAAATTTAATAATAAAATTTAATTAAATTTAACGTTCAGCCCTATAATAAATATGTTTCCTGTTATCCCTAACTCCCCTCCCCCACTTCCCGCCCACAACTGATACTGTCTCTCTCTGTTTTTTATCTCTCTCTCTCTCAACTATTTGTTTATATATATGTGTATTATTCTGTATTTGTTAGTATTTTTATAACTGTCCTGATGATGGTACGGAGGTACCGAAACCGGTAGACGTTAAAAATTTCAATAAAGTGACTGTAAACAAAGTGTTTCCCTTTTTATTATTTAATCTTGTATTTGAAAACCTTACTAGAAATTGACATAAAATAATTTATAGAAATTCTTATCCAGCTAAAGTTATTATTGTTATTATTGGCACTTTTAAATTTTAATAGAAAATTGTTTTTTCGTTCGGTGATTTGATTCGGTGGTTTGTACATCTATTAATGTAATATTAGAAGCGTTGTTTTCAGCCTACTGCTATATTGAAGGTGCCACATATCGTTAGTGTGAAATAAAGGTGTTTTAATATAATACAATTGAACATGAAGTGGTTGGCAGTTGTTACAAAGTGAAGGTTGATAATGAAGGGCCGAAGAAACCGTAAGCCATTCGTACCCTTGTCATGCGGCGGCTCTCGGCTGCTAAATGATAGCACTGTTGACTGTTGTTGGTATTCAGATATAAATATCACTCGAAGGGGTAAAGCCTCTTTAAGCATTCTTGTCAGCTCCTGTCTGCCTCTATATATCGGTCACCACCTCCTGTCCCCAAGGCTGAAGGTTTTCTTGTTGTCAACAAAATTAAAATCAAGTCAATATTTTGGATAGCGAATTACAAAACTAAATTGAAAAATGGAAAAAAAACTGTTTTATGGTAAATCTGGTAATTTATTAAGAATATCTTAAAATTATTCGTAACCCGGTTAAAAACGGGATTGCAGGCTCTTAATGAATGAATTGATATGTTTCCTAATAAACTTTTAGTAAAGTATTATCACGACCAGAACACGTGTTCATAAAAATCATTTCGTCATTATATATATTAAGGTAAATGCAGGCGCAAGACTATGACATGATATATTAGGAATTTACTAAAAGTTTATTAGGAAACGGGCTGCAATCCCGTTTTTAACCGGATTACCAATAATTTGAAGATATTCTTAATACATCACTGAAGAAGATGATAATAATACATCTAAACGAAACATATAAAAGGACAAAACACATAAAAATAAAAAGATAACGGTCACAACTAGGAATCGTGGGGTGGAGTGGTAAGACGTGATCCCGGTAAGACAAGAGATCCTGGGTTCAATTCCTACTGACCGTAATCTTTTTATTTTTTGTGTCTTGTTCTGTTTCATGTTTCGTTTAGGTGAAATATTTGCTTCTTCTTCGATGCTATATTACATTGATAGGTATAACCTTCAGAAAAAGTTGTTCCTGAAGATTTTTAATAAATTAACAATTGTCAATTTTCAATGGTCACATTCTGAGATACTGTGTATACTGCCATCATAAGCAAAGAGACAGTTGTAATTTTCAGTTGTCACATTTTGAGATTCTTTCTATTATAATAGCTTAATAAACATGTAAGGTCTCGTATATTAGAATGCGACCATTGAAATTTTCTTTTTGCAGTTTTTTAAACCGTAAGAAAGTTCCTATCTGCTTTGGTTAACTCATTTTACAAAACCGAATAATGTAATATTACCTTAAATCTCCCTTCCGTTTCCATTTCTCTTCCGTACGTCAAATATGTACGTCGAAATGACAAACTAGTCTCCTTCAACGGAAGCAATTTTCCCAACATGCTGTCATTGATATGTTTAGTGTAACTCTAAGTGACCAGCTCAGGCACGGAGGCTACATCGAAGCCAGGGTCAATCTAGCTTCACAGAAGCTGGGTGTACTATACAGAGCCCGCTGATACTTTAATAGTACACAACTGCTGACCTTGTACAAATCGTAAGTTCGCCTACTGTTAAATTTTGCAGCCGCATCTGGTCCGGAGCCCCAAAATACCTGAAAAATCATTGACTCGGGAGAGCTGCAGAAACGGGCGTTAGATAGATTCCCCTGTCTTATCAGGCGGATTACTATTTTTAGAGCGCAGGCGTCAGGTGGGAATGCTGTCCTTGTTCTACTAATATTTTAATGGAATATGCTCCGACGAACTAGTGTCAATGATCGCTTTGGCACCAGTGAATAGTCAGGAGACGCACCCAACATTTGTACACAGTCGATATATGAGAACGGATCATTTCTAAGACTCATTCTTGAGTTCAACAGCTTGACTATGAAATCGGTCGGCCTCTGTGTTTCCTCCCTCCTACAACATGGGTCTTGAAGAGACACGTGTTCACTCCTTCCTCTCCTCGAAAAGACCCTCCATAAGCGTCCACAAAGATGACATGGCCATAAGGGAAATTATTTTGCTCCTGTGTAGAGACAATTATATATTTATATGTCGTAAATTGGTTAACAATTTTCTTCTGGACTTAGAGAGAGTTTAGAGCGAACATATTATGCTAACTTCTTTAAGTTAGCATAATTATGAACAACATTCATCTTTATGAAAAACAAATGTTTAGTACGTTCATATAATTATTTAATATTTTTGGCCTCTTGGCCTAAAATTCCCGTCTCAAACCAGATAAAATAATAATTCTTAGACTTTGTAGAAACAATAAAAAATTAAGATGCTTACCTAACTTATCGTTGGACAGTCAAAGATTTGTTATTCTGTAATTGTATTTTATGTTATTTTATGGTATCAGCACTCCATTGTGAACTTCTAGCTTCGTTCATATTTTGTAAAGTAAAATATTCTAAAGATAATAATCAAAAATGAAATTCCAAAAGAAACTTACCATTTTGGCTCACGCTGCATAAACATTATATGCACATTTGTTCAAATGTAATTGACCCGTCTACTAGTTTTGCATGAAATAAAGATTTAAAATCTCTGCAATTTGAAGCAAGCAAACCTAAGAAAGCAATAATATTTATAATATCGTTCCACGTCCAGTGTGAACGGCTACGAAGACCATAAAGAGAAGAAGAGATAAAAGGTGACCCAGGGCGGTAGCAGGCAAGGCGGGAGCAGGCAGGGTGGCGAGGTCAGGACGGGGCGGCCAGGTGCGGTGTGTTTGAGTCAGCAAATAAATATATTAGCTAATGCTTCTAGTTGCTGCCTCATTCATATTTCATAACCCCCATCCTCAATCTGTTCCTGCCTAAAGAAGTTTCTCCCAGAACCTTCAATGGACAGTTGAAAATGCCGTGTGGCAGGTGACGCTGTCGGAAACTGGAGGAAAATATCGTTCTTTAATCTTTCTGACAAAATATCTTGAAGGAAAGAAGACTTAAATTTTGTCTGTATCGCAATAAAAACCAAATGTTGACATAGGTGAGCTAGGATAAGATAGGATAGATGGGATGATGCAGAGAAGAAAACCAAATTCTGATCAATGTAGTATAAGTTGTAATACTATTTAGGAGGCGTGTTCAAAAAGTAAGTGTACTAGATTTTTATATTTTTTAGGAAGAGTGTATTTAAAAAAAAAATGACAGGATATTGTTGGTACCCTTGTTGATTATTTTTCCACATAATTTCCATCCCGTTCAATGTATGTGGTGATCCGTGGCACAAACTTCTTTATGCCTTCTTTACGCCAGCTCCTTGAAAAGTCGGTTGGAAATTCAATTCTGCCCATGTGTGCCTTCAGAGAGGTGAAAAGATGATTAACTGAGGGGGAATTTAGGGGAATAGGGGGGTGGTTCAAAACATCCTAACCAAATAAGTCCAAGAGCGCCTTGGCGGATAAGGCTCTCTGAAGACGGGCGGTGTCGTGCAACAAGCACACTCTTCTCGTCAGCATTCCCCTCCTTTTGAGTTTTTTAAAGTCTCACAATACCGTTGTGCATTTATGGTCTCCCCCTAAGGTATAAATTCGACCAAAATGATTCCTTTTCGGTCCCAAAACAATAAGGCGACGATTTTTTTACCCGCAATTGGGGTGTAGAATTTTGGTAGATGGGAAATTGGTGTAACGCTTGTTTGTTTACTAAGGCATGTAATGAGCCACCCACATTTCATTTGCAGTCACGATAGAGCTCAAAAAATCTTCACCTACCAATTCAAGTCGCTTAACTCCTTCAGTAATCATTTAAAAATTAAAAATGGAAAAAAACACCTTTTTTTTATCAATGAATTTTATTTACTCAAAATATATATCTTCACATAAAAGCCATTTCGGGCCCAAAATGGGACTGAATATTGATGTTGTGGTGTATAGTGTGAAAAAATAATTAAAAAATTTCTTTAGTATGAATTCCGAATTCTGGAACATAATAGCTTCCCGAGTATACTCGGGCGTGGTCCTTAAGAGGTTAAGAAACTCGCGGGTACCGTTGACCCGTTTTTCTTGAATTTTCCTGATTTGGCACTTTGCGGGATTACTTACCGTTATCTATCACGCAACTGGAAACTACTAAGTTTACATACTACCTCTACCACTCGATGTTCAATCAAAAAAAAAAAAACTACAGCCCGTTATGGTCACACTGAAAATTTATGAAAATGCCTTGTAGTTACATTTCCTTAGTGAAAGATACTCTTACTTCGTATAGCCAAGATTTATAGAAGAAGAGGGCCTAAAAACTCCTCGAATATTAAATAAATATGGAATGCGTACTCTAAAATACCTAATAAAAGTGATTTTCAATAAAATTAATAAAAAATTTGACAAAATGAGAGTGTGCCCTAAAATGATAAAGCTGTGGTTAATTAACGAAAATTTCATTTATCTTTGAATTTCTTAATGTATCTGCCAACATATTTTGTTATTAGGCAGGTATATTGAGATATTTTATACATTTTAAAGTTGTAATTTAAATTATCTAATATTACTATGTGATCTATTCTAATGTTTCCTTAAAATTATAAATGTATTCATATACAAACATTTTCTTATGCATCATATTAAGAATGTTTAATTGCTAGAACCTACAGACAAGATGTCATATGACAGCTTTGTGGGACTACTCTAAATTTGTACAAATGTTATATTTACTAAATAAATTAAAAAATTTAAAAAATTCGATGTTTCTCATCTGCCATGCGTCTCCGTGACGGCTATATTTTTTAATATATCTTTTTTATATACAGTTTTGATGAGTGTCACTGTGACAGTTTTAAAATTAAAAATACAAGTTAGTAAAAATGTTATAAAAACCCACAACGCCTGTACAACCTGGGCGTCGGTGCTATGGTAATTATGCGTCTTTGGAAGGCGGTGTGGCTCTATTTTGAATACAAATCTACAGTTTTATTCCGACATTGATGAAATTTTGCACACTTGAACTACAAAACAGGAAGGTGAAAGTTTAAACCCACCCCTCTTCCCCCCTTCCTACCACTTAAATCAGAGTGTTTGTGTTTTTTATGAAATTTTTATTTTTGATGAAATTCTTGACTATCGAAATAAGATGAAAATGACCGCCCACAATGTCTACACCTATTTCCATAAACTCTGTGTAAAACCCGGGATTCCCACTTGTTAACCACGGTGTTTTTAGGAATTTAAATGAAATATAATAAAAAACAATATGTGAAATAAAGACGAAAAATAACAAAAATATTACGTTTTCAATGGAAGGTTTAAACCAAACATAAATATGGTCTTATTTAAAAAAAATATAATTATTTAAAAGTGAATAAATATTGTGTTATTCGGACAATCAAAAACAAAAAACAAGGGCATATTCATGCCCTTGTTTTTTATGGCATTGCACAACTGGTGCAATATTAAGTTTGGAGGACATTATGACGCATGAATTATGAGATGCTGAAATTATTCAGTCAGTCAACGATTCGAAGGTCTCTTGGATCACCACAGATATGTCTCCAAAAAACTCTTCGACGATATGTACTTGTGTTCTGTCCTTTGCTTTTTCCCATCGAAAATAGGTAGCTGTGTTCTGTCATTTGCTGTGTCCCATTCGAAAATAGGTACCTGTGTTTTGTCGTTTGCTGTGTCCCATTCAAAAATAGGTACCTGTGTTCTGTCGTTTGCTGTGTCCCATTCGAAAATAGGTATCTGTGTTCTGTCGTTTGCTGTGTCCCATTCGAAAATAGGTATATGTGTTCTGTCGTTTGCTTTGTCCCATTCACACAGTTTAGTTTAGTTATTTGTAACTCCATTTGAATAATAATACGTGTAAACCTTACTCTTCTGCTTCACAGTATTCCCAATTTCGGGATGTCGCAGTCCCCCTGGCTCCAAATAATTGGGTCTCTGGTATGGGGTTATATAAAAAAACATGTAAAAGAAGGAAGTACGAGGTATTTATATTATATCGCAAGAGGAAAAAATAATACAAAGAATTGTTTCGGGCGCGTTTGAATAATTCTCTTCCAAACCGCATTGGGAAAAAACACCGCACTTCGTTTTCCGGGGAATTCCACTCAAATAAAACACATCCTTTTTATCCTTCTAAGCCGTCGCAGGCTGAAAGGATCATGCGGGAGGATTTCCTATTAAAATTTGTCTGTGGACAGGTAGCTATATTAGAAAGGGGTAAACCACAGGCGGCATTACTCAGGCGGTGTTCGGGTCCGTTTGCCCCGCGCCATCCCTATTTTTAAGTGAAACACCTTTGAAAGGATTTCGTTAATGGTTTAACCCGCCGGCCTCTGTTACCCTGGTATTCCCGGATTTGTAAAATAGGAATGCAAAGGGAGACCTGGACATGTTAATCTAAACACGCATTAAGTGGGGTTAGTTGGTAGTTGATAGGAGGGACCGGACTACAAATAAGGTACAACATACATATGTAGACAAGGTTTTCTATAACTTTAAAATTGAGAAAATTCTGAAAATGTTTTGTATCTAGGAGAAAGGTTTAATGCCGAGATCTATTCTTGATATTCAGAATTTTATTTATATTTTTCTTTATTTTTTATTAAGTTAAAATAAATATGAAATAAAAATCCCTTTTAAAACAATATTGTGTTAGTGTGTAAATAAATAAATCCATTTTAGATTTTGTATATTAATAGGCTTATGTTACATCGTACAGTTTTCTGGTTTTCAGTAAGTTCGCGTTCCCCGCCCAGCGGTGTGATGCTGGGCGGTGGATGAAGAAGTTACAGTCGAGTTAGAGAAAGTGATTTTCAACAAATACTATCCTCCGCCCGGCGGCGTAATGAGGCGAAGAAAGTGCGGTGACCAGACGCAGCCGGGAGGCGAAGAAAGTGCGGTGACCAGACGCTGCCGGGAGGCGAAGAAAGTGCGGTGACCAGACGCAGCCGGGAGGCGAAGAAAGTGCGGTGACCAGACGCGGCCGGGGGGCCTGAGTTGCAGAACTGCAGAAGCTGCCACCCAGGACTTCGGCCTTACTAAGGCCAACGCACAGAACCAACTCAGCGACAATAGTGTAGTACAGTGAACAATGATGATGTGAATAGTGAATAAGCAACCCGAAATATATGACAACTAGTTAAGTTATAGATGTAAGTAGATCTAAGTATAATTTAGATTTAGTATTAAAACTTGACAAACCCAATTAAAATCGAGACTCATAATAAATAGATGTTCTTAATTGAATTCACCTCCCTAGTCCCCACACAAGCGACCCGAATTGATAAGAAGGCAGATCATACGACTTAAGAGGTAAGTAAAACAGCAAATAGGAATATTTGAGTATTATTTTGAGCTAGTTGCGGAGGATATGTTAACGACATGTTACAGTGGGTCTGAAAGTGCAGTATAATAATCCACTCCAGCCACTGCTTCAAACGAGAGTAACCTAGAACCTATCGAGACAACGTATAAACTTACCGTGGAATTATTCACGTTTAATTTGTAAAAAATTTTAATTTGTAGAAATTTGTGGATATTTGTGGATATTTGTGGATATTTGTGGACATTAATATCAATTTTTGGATATTTGTGGACATTAATGGCAATTTTAGGATATTTGTGGACATTAATGGCAATTTTAGGATATTTGTGAACATTAATGGCAATTTTAGGATATTTGTGGACCAATTTTTTATTTATATTTTTATAAATAGGAAACCACACAAGAGTCGTAACTGCTCCCAACCGTCTGGAGCCAGTATAACTATGACATCCACAATTGGGGTATGTGGTGAGGCTGAAAGTAATGGGGAAGCAAAGGAGATGGGGGAGTGGAAGGTGGGGAAGTACTTGCCTATTCTGATCTGGCCACCAAACACAGCCAAAGCCATTTCAAACAACATTTAGATTGTGTGTGGTGGTCTTACACCAGAGCGATACTGACAGTATCTTCCACTTTGGAACGTGACCAAAAGATACTATACACGGTGTCCGGAAACTCGTAGTACAAGCGGGAAACTGGAGAATCTACACCACATGGGGAACCCAAAAAAACATAAAGTTTTTTGATTTGAGGTTTTTCACAAAAAAAAAAAAAAAAAACAAAAAAAAATATTTTTCGGCTATTTTTGGGTTAAAGTTTTTTCTGGTGTTTAGGGTTGAACAACAGATGTTTTAACCCTACAGAGCAGAAATATTTTATGATTACACCGGATTAAATGAAGGGTGATTTCAAAATAATGCTTCAAATCCGAGTTTCTTCATTTGTTTTACTTTCAAATAGTTTTAATTAGTTGGGTACTTTGATCTTCAGTAATAATTTATAAGAATTTGATTAAAAAAAAAAATTAAAAAAAAATGAACTTCTAACTCGATTTACTCGATAACGAAAGCTCAAATCAAAAAAAATATACTACAAAATCGACTCCAAATGTGATGTAGATTCACCAGTTTCCCGCTTGTACTACGAGTTTCCGGATACCCTGTATATTATTTCTAATGAATAATTTGTAAAATAACACAAATTAATAAAATAAAATTTACTTGCGCACGCTGGCATTTGAACCCGAGGCCATTAAAATGAGTGTCCAACTGAACAATTTCTTCAAATTCTCCGAAAGGAAAATTTTTTTCTGATAATATTTCTGGTATTTGAGAATATTTATGGTTGTTTTTAGATGTCTGTGGATATCATCAAACGTACTAATTTCGGTTAAGTATGCCTCAATCCTGTGTGAAATCTGGATCAATGAATTCAAAAATGCTTTGAATTTAAGTGTATTCTTTTTAAAATTGGGACTGCTTAGTGAAGAATTCGGACAAGTAGGTATCTATCTACCAATATCATCAAACAAACTTATTTCCGTTGTGGGTCTGTCTATAAGTGATTATAAATATGGTTCAGTGAGCTCGGGTTTGTTTTGAATTTAAGTGTCATGTTTAAATTGTGAAGAATTCAGTCAAGCGATAAAGTATGTACCAACCTATAATGTAATATTTAAGACAATTTATTTAAAATGTAATTTTCAAAAATGTTTTTTTTTAATATCCCGTGATTTTTCTTGGGTGTCCGCTAGATTGTGGATATTTGCGAATAATTGTGGATAGCAGAAAAAAAAGTTTCCGCAAGTTTTTTCTGCTTCAAATTTTTTATTTATTTTTTATTACATTTTTACAAGACTATGTATATTTATATATATGTATAATAGATATTGATTATATTCGTAGACCTCTTCACTGGGAGATTCTGTGTTGAGGGGGACTAGGTTTTGGAAGTTTTCAACGACTTCTATGGTTCGACTTCATGTTTTGGGTAAGGTTTTCCAGAAACTTCTCTACGACGATGTTTTAAATATGCTCGTAAGTTTTTATCCTTAGCCAAGATTTCCTTAGCCAAGATTTAATTTCCCTAATTAAGTTATTTTTTGTTTTGAATTGTTTGATACTAAGTGGAAGTTTGTTATATACCTTTACTGCTCAAAATTCAGAGATTCTTTGTCCAAAGGTGCACTTTGGTATATTTAGTATCTCTCTTTGTTTCTCTGGCTCTGATTTTATGAGTGTGTATTGCCTGTAATTAATTTTTGAGGTGATGTACCAGAATGTTTTTGGTATAGATTTTCTGTATACTTGGAACGTTAAACTGTTTAAAAATTTCTGTTGTTGACGTCCTTATGGGAACTTTTAGTATGGTCTTTATGATGTAATTCTGAGTTGCCTATAGTTGTTTTTAACGTGTTGATGATGCTTCTGAGCCCCATCCTATTATTCCATATTCCCATTTAGAGTGGCATAAAGCATAGTATACTCTCTTTAAATTCCTAGTTGACAAAATGTTTCGTAATTTTCTGAAGAAGTAAATGAATTTTGTTAACGTTTTCGAGGTTCGATCAATGTGTGAATCCCATTGTAGTTTTTCGTCAATTTCAATCCCAATTATCCCCGCTATTTTTTTTATAAATATGTAATCACTTTTTATGTTTTTGTTATGATTATAGGTATATACGTCGACTGGTTTTATTATTGATCGTAATATCATTATGGTAAAAAAAATTGGTAAATTAGCATGTTCGTAACTTGCTTCTAAGATTTTGTGCAGGTGTGTGTATGTGTGTATAAGACCCGCCGTGCAAGAAGTTGTTAACTTGGAGGCATTCTGAGAATGTGTTTAATTTTTATTTTATTTAAAGGCTTGAATATAGATTATAAGAACAGAATATAATAATAATGAAACGAAAATTACAAACAAATGTAAAAATGATAAATTAATATGAAACAATATTATTATTAAAATATGTAATTGGCAATGCATTTGGCATTTTTATGTAGCATACACAATTTATAACTATTCTTTAATTTTATGCCTTCCAGTAAACAAATGGTTTTAAGCAAGTTATGGCATATCATACGTCTCGTAAAAGGTTAAATTTACATTCACACTTTTTTGTCTACATTAATCGAACTCGCATTACTACTTTACCATACCTTTATTTTTATTATTATTAAAGTGAAATTTTGGTGATATCTTATTTATGTTTTACAATATGGCTTCTTTAAGATATTTTTCACTGTACCCTAAGAACTTTTAAAAACAAATTAACCTTAATCACAACGATTATTTTTTATTGTTCGTCTATTCTTTTAATTATTTTTTTTTTACCAATGTCTTTCAATATCTATTTTCTTCCTAACCTGTAACTATAAAAAAGATTGTAAATGGAACTTAAATGGTGTATCTTATATTCAACTAAAATGTAAAATTTATTCACATGTACAACTGTCTGTTTCCTAAATACTAAAATTTAAAAAAAAACACGAACATAAAATAATTTAGAAACTACAATAATACTATGAGACAAATCACTAAAATTATATTACCTAGGTTATTATAATTTGTAGAATTTAGCAAAATGGTTGTATATATTGCGCTTAATTCTGTACATGGAGTCGGTAAATATAAAACAATTATTATAAGCAATAATTAGTCGCCTGAAATATCAATACAAATTCAAAATATCTATATATATAAATAATAAATGCCGCCGACGGGAAACGGGAATTGAAAAAAAGTTGGTTGTTTACAGGTGAATAAAATACAATAAGCCGTAAGAAATCAATAACTAATAATCAATAAGAAGAAGTAAAATAATAATAAGAAAAAAGAAATAATAAAAAAAAAATAAGATAATATTGATATATAATCAATAAGCCGTTGATTGAAGTACTAGTACATTTCGAATTATATGGCGTGTTGGACATAAGCCGACGTGGCTCAGTGGTCCTGAGTGTCTAACCGGACACCAGAATCAATTCTTGTCGGCGGCATTTATTTTTACTCGGGAGATATTTTCAATTTGTATTGATATTTCAGGCGACTAATTATTGCTTATAATAACATTGGTTATCCTTTGTGCTATGCATACTCGTAAAACCTTGTCTTATAAACATTAGTTTGTCATTAAATACGGTAAATGTTATTTATTTCAACACTACCCTCAAACTTGACTGCCTCCATGGTCGAGGGGTAAGGCTCGACTAGCGAGCTGGAGGTCGAGGGTTCAAATCCCGGCATGTGCAAGTAATTTTTTATTTGATCGATTAATATTAAATAATAATATATAGTATATTTGCGGACTATCCGGAGTGGGACATACTCTTGAATTGAAAGGTCGCTTGAAATGGCTTTGACCATGTTTGGTGATCAGATCTGAATAGCCAGGTATTTCCCACCTTCCACTTCATCATTTTCTTCCCTCACAATTACCATCAGCCACACAACATACCCCAATTGGGTATGCCATCGTCTCACTGGCTCTATACGGATTGGAGCAGTTGAGATTCTAACACGGTTTTATATTTAAAAAGCAACAGTGCGGTCTTACATTTAAAAAAAAAATGTTTTGAATATTTGATCTAATAATAAATATTTTTTTAGTGCCTTGTTATCTTAATTCAGAAAATCTGGTGAAAAATCACCTTCCTTTTTCCATGAAAATAATAATATTCTCTTCATACGTTTTCGTAGAGAAAAAATGCTCGATCTCTGATTGAATAGTAACCGGTAGAAAGAGATACTTTTTTATGTAACATTGGAAACCCGACTTCGCCCAGAAAATTCTTTTTTCGATATGTATTTGCTTGTTGAAAAATATTTAGTAAATAATGTCACTTTTTTCTTGATAAATATGATTTGAGATTTTAAAGTAAAAGTATTAAAGCCACAGGTATTAAAGTGATTTTTGGGGGTATTATGCCGTGTTGCGCCACCTCCTTCTTTAGCCAACGTAATGGACAGAATTACAGTGTCCATCTGTCATCTCACATTTGCCCTGGTGATAGACACTGTATCGCTGTACTATACAAACGTTAACGTTGTAACGTTATATTCTAGGATTCGCTGTCTTTATTTATTGTTATATTTTGGAACAAGCAGCCTCCATTCTTTGTGAAACTAGTGTTGTGTTCACGTTCCAATTTATTTTTTATATTCAGATATGTGCTGAATCAATATGTTGTCCCATAGTAAGACCTGCACAGGCAAGATATTTAAGCTTCGATACAACAATGAAATGTTACGTCTCTGTGAAATTTTTTTTTTTTAAACTAAACTAATAATTAAATGGTTTTCTTCTATATCGCGGAGGTTATGCAATAATTACTGTCAAGTTTTTTCAACATTAGCTCCTCACATGAGGTTATTTGCGAAAAACAATATTAGTATGTCATCTTTGGGGATGCTGTGTGAAGGGTCTTTTCAGGAAAGTAAAGGAGAGAAAGTCCTGGGAAGGAAACAGGTTTGAGTTTTGGGTAGGAATCTAGGGATCAGTGAGTCCATGAGTGACGAATCCATTTAATTTCTTTCAAGAGCTGATAGTCCTATTATAATGTTTCAATTGTATCACTTATATTGTCCCGTAATTTTTCACTGGTTTGCGCTACTTATAAATAATAACTGTTTGTCCATTGTAGTTATGCACACACATTTTAAAACATTGTTTTTCCGGCGCTTTTCACCTTTAAAAAAAAAACAAATCCATCAACCAGCGCCGAAGCCTTCCAATTTACCATTTCTTTCCGGTGCGGATTTTGCGCTTGAAGTCTCGCGGATGTTCCCGCGCAAGCTCCGGGTTAATAACGTATAGGGCAGTGTTTCTCAATCAGGGACCAATTTTTGTTTTTTTACACTCAAAAATTGGTCAATCGACTAAAGAAAGCTATTATAAAAAAATAATTAACGAAAATAACCATACTCTAAAATGTCTATTTCGAAATAAAACTAAAAAAAAAATTAATAAATTTTCCGAAATTAAGTCATTGTTCATTAAGACCCAGAAAATGGAAAATTTCGAAAAAAATTATTTCACATCACTTGGGAGACACATTTGCGAAAAAAAATCCCGATAATAGTAATATTACTGAAACCGATCTCGCTAAGATAACTGTCTCTAATCCCGATAAAAGTAATATTACGGAAACCGATCTCGCTATGATAACTGTCTCTAATCCCGATAAAAGTAATATTACTGAAACCTATCTCGCTAAGATAACTGTCTCTAATCCCGATAAAAGTAATATTACGGAAACCGATCTCGCTAAGATAACTGTCTCTAATCCCGATAAAAGTAATATTACTGAAACCGATCTCGCTAAGATAACTGGCTCTAATCCCGATAAAAGTAATATTACGGAAACCGATCTCGCTAAGATGTCTCTAATTTCGGTCATAAAATATGTACACAATATTCGAACAATTTCAAACGAAGAAAATAATTGATGACCTTAAGTCATCGAATGCGTGCGGTCCTGATAAGATACAATCAAATCTATTAAATGTTATTAAATCATCCATAGCATCACCGATGGCATTCATTTCTAATCTAAGCTATAATTCGGGCAAATTCCCCGATAATTTAAAACATTCACAAAAATGGGGAGAAATCGCATATTCCAAACTACCTGCTGGTTTCTTTGATCAATTCTCTATAGAAAATTACTGAGAAAATTGTAAAGAATCGTCTCTAAATATTTCTCGAAAACAATAACATCCTTTACAATAGACAATACGGCTTCCGTCCAGGTTTGTGCACTGAAAATAACATTGCCAACTTGACGAAAGTTATCTCTCATTACACAGAGGAATTAAATACATTGCGCTCTTCCTGGATCTAGCCAAAGCGTTTGACAGTATCTCGCACAAAATTCTGTTAAAAAAAATAAAGCGCATTGGTATTCAGAGCCTGCTATTTGTATGGTTGGGTAGTTATTTAGAAAACAGTACCCAAAAAGTGCTAATTAACGATACTACAATCGATCCAGCTTTTATTTAATTTGGTGTACCTCAAGGAAATACTCTAGGACCACTTTTGTCTAATATTTATATAAGTGAACTATGCAACAGTACCTTTGCCGACCTGTGCCGATGATGCGGTTTTATTATTTGAAGGTAAACGCGGGAATAAATTTCATATTAAAATACAGGTTGATATAAACAAGGTCAAACAATGGCTAGACAATAATCTCCGACAAAACTAAATTCATCCGCTTCAGTGCAACTCAAGCAGGACAATCAAAGTTGACCGGTCGGTGTCTGGTTGACATCGCGTTTGGGTCCCACCCAGGTGTAGTGTGTTCAGTTCCTCGGTTAGCTAAGTCCTCCATCACATCGGTAGTAGGAGATTTTGAAATATTGTCAGATTATTTGTAACCCGGGAATGTTTGTCTTTCTTTTAAATGAAAATGAATAAATAAATAGACAACATCATTATTCACCATTGCATTATAACTAATTGTAAATGTAATACCTTAGAATGTGTCGATAGTATAAAATAACTAGGAATTATCGTAGACAAATTTCTGAGATGGGACGAACATATAGTCTCAACTTCCACAAAGATCAGAAAACTAACAGATCTATTCATGGCTATTAGAAATATTCTCTGCGTAAAAGATGTGAAACTAATATTCTAACTAACTAACTAACCATCACGCCGTTTCCCCGCAGGGGTAGGCAGAGAGGACGGACCGCCAAACAACTCGGTCTTGGCACACATTCCTTGCCTCATTCACATTCATACATCGTCTCATACATACTCTTCTATTGTTCTGACTCTTGACATGGCCCGACTCAAGTATCTGATTCACTTGGTCGTGCCATGTCTTCCTCGGGCGTCCCCGACTTCTGCTACCATTCACATTTGCATCGTATATTCTCCTTACACTCCTTTCTTCGCTCATTCGCTCTACATGCCCAAACCATCTAAGCGTCCCTTTCTTGATCTTACTCATTACGCTTACATCAGCCTTGCACTCTTTACGGATATCCACATTCCTCACACGATCCATACATGGTTTTACCACACATACTAATATTCTATTCCATGTTTAACTCTTTGTGTTGGGGCGGATGTACCAAAAAAATACTAGATCCCTTAGCAAAAGCTCAAAAATTACTTCACTTACTTGGTTCATCCTAAAAAAATCATTTAGGTACCCCGGTGATGTATTATTCAAAGAGATACGAGCTCTTGATGTAAGGCATACTAAATTATACTAATTAATTAACTCGTGGGACCGAGGACACCTCTCCGCCGACCTGGACAGCTCCCCCGCCGTGTCTCCGGCCGCCTCCACACGACATTCGCCCTACCGTGATATGATCAGCATGGTCCCCTGTGGATCCCCGGAGGGCTGGGCCCGCGCCGACCCTTGCGAGACGGAGGTTCTCGTAGGACTCTCAACGGCTACCTTCCCCGCGCCAGCAACAACGGCAACCCCTCCTCGCTCAGAAATATTATACATAAGAAAAATTATAATACATACACAAAAAACATCGTCACCACGATCCTTCTATCGACCATCTTCACGACACCCGTCATGTAGGGGGAAATCCATTAGTTCCACCTAATAATAATAATATTTGGCCAATTTATGCAGCGCCGTTTTCGTGAAAAATCACCCCAAGGGCGCTGTACAAATATATCTATTAAATAATTAATACTAGAACTACTGACTTAAAACTAGTGACTTACATCTAAGACTTATATCTAGTGACTTACGACTAAGGCCTATAACTTCTATCTTAATGACATATATATTTACAAATGTAGAAATATACAAATAACGTTAACATTAACAATTTAATTTTACTAGCGCCAGAAGAAGAAGGAAGTTCTAAGACGATATTAGGGTGTTCTTAAAATTAATTTTAGATCACGGGTGCAAAATTCGCCCAATTGGTTAAATGCATATATATCTTAGATAAATGAAATTAATCATCGATCTTTACCACATTTACCGTATTCTGTTCCCACTGATATTGTCCATCGCTAGAGAATGTGTATGTAGGCAATTACGGTATAACAAAAAGGAAAAAGCAATATTTGGATAGAATGACGGATTTATGGAAATGAGTATCTGAAAAAGTGATTTTTTAGTTTGGATCTAAATCCTACTGCTAAGACATCCCTTGCTCAAAGACAATACTCTTACTGAAGGCCAAAATGTTTAACCTCATACCTGGAAACACGGAAATATAAGTGCATCCATTCTGGGTAAATTGGTTAACAATTGGGTTCTGAACATGCACATTTTTGAAGCGTTGATGTGGGGCATGGCACAAAAATACTAAGAAACACTGGTAAAGGGGATGATTTAACCCCTTTCTCCCTTCTCCCCTCTTGTGATCCCCTAGCCCGGCTCAGTCCGGATGTCTATCTCAGAGCAAGAGGAATGTGGAGGACCGTAATCTGCTTTGCAGTTCTAATATCCTGCACTGGTAATTATACTTCGGTATTCTTAGCACGCGAGCGCCGTAAAAGTAGTGCAGACAAAGCGTTATGTAACTATTTAAAACATTTTGTTGTTTGTTTAACCCAAACACACGGTATGGTTTACACGTTCAACTTGTATCATGACTTTTTTCGGATGAAAGAGGATTTGGAACAACACTTGTTTTTTCTCAACTGAGTCCCAACTGCTCCGAACCGTCTGGAGCTAGTGAGACTATGGTATCCCCAATTGGGGTATGTTGTGAGGCTGAAGGTAGTAGTGAGGGAAAGAGATGGGGAAAAGGATGATTGGGAAGTAACTGGCTATTCAGATTTCGCCACCGAACCGGTCAAATGCCAAGTTTTGAACAGGCGACCTGCGGCTTGCAAGTCGAGATCCTTAGCCCTCGACCACGAAGGCCGTCAATCAAGTATTAAATCGTTATATTTACGTAAATCGTACTTCGAAAACCACAGCAACTTTTTGTATGTGTAATATTTATAAATCTTACAGAATTGAAACATATTTACTAAATCAGATTAAGCGATATTTTTGCTTTAGCAGCTGTCTGTTTACCACCAAAACACGTAAATAACACGGAGTTATATAATATATTAATCATTGGTTCCAATCCACACGGCGCCCGCACAATGCACAGCAAATTTATAACTATCTGACGAACCATCACGCAGTATTTCCGCAGGGGTGGGCAGAGAGGACCGACCGCTAAACAACTCTCTCTTGGCACATACTCCTTTCCTCATTCACATTTATACATACTCTTCTATTACTCTGACTCTTGACATGGTCCGACTCAGATACAGATGCCTGACTGCCATACATCAGGGTAGGTACCAGCACTCCATTGTGGACTGCTGGCTTCGCTTCATTGATCATATTTTTGCTAGCGCCAACCGCGTTCACTCTTCCATGAATGGTGTTACCTGCATTTACCCTTCTTTCAATATCACTGTCAGCCTTCCCATCTCTCGTAAACATACTTTCCAAATTCAAAATTAAACAGTCAAAAGGGCAGAATAAAGGGTATGAAATCAATTGTGACTATAATTATGTATTTGGGCCTTCCCATAAATGTTCAAAAATTTATTAACTTACTCAGTGCTTTGTGGGGATGTCGTGTAGACGGAATCTTTGATCGCTAGCATAGTTCTAGATCGTCGAAATATATCAAATGATTAAAGATTCAAAGCAACACTGTTTTAATATTTTTTGGTTCAAATCTAAGTTTTTAATATTTATTTTTTCAAATCTAAATTTTCAATTTTTTAACGTCATGAGTAATATAAAGTTTTACATATATATTTTACGAAACTTACATTACGCTTTTTATTTTGTTTAATTCTCCAATTTTCTTTAAATTCCCGCTTAACACCATCCGCCTGTTTTGATTAATGCAAGAAAAAAACATGGCCAAAAAGTGCCTTTTGTTTAATTTTTTGGATGTTCAGGCATAAATATTTAATTTTTTTTCGATCATTTTATAAATAACTTAATTTTCCACATTATACAATAAAATCATAACCGAAAATTTGTTTGTAAGTAGGAGATTTTGAACTTTAAAGCAGTTTTCATAGGCCTTATACATTATTTTTTTCTGGGCTTATAAAAAAACTTATCTAAAAAATACTCGATTATTTTAAAGGCCAAGATGTATTCTACTCGCAATATTTAATTAAAGCATCTGAAACATTTCTAGGCGACCGAATTTTCAAACCAAAAACACATGATTTTGCATTACTAGGTATGGGATCGCCTTAAAGAAAAAAGGCAAACGATTTAATTAATAAATTCAGGAACATTCTTTTTCTTTTAACTTTTTTTTTTATTTTGAATGTTATACGTGTAATATATCATTGAAGAAGTAGTTGATACAAATAAACCTAAAACGATTGATGAAATAGAACAAGACACAGAAAAATAAAAAGATGACCGTCACAACTAGGAATCAAATCCTGGATCTCTTGTCCTATTAAATAAATATGAATATCTTAAATAAATAAATAATTTCATGTTTCGTTTAGATTTGTTAGTGTTATCTTCTTCTTCTTAACTAACTAACTAACCATCACGCCGTTTCTCCGCAGGGGTAGGCAGAGAGGATGGACCGCCCAACAACTCGGTCACACCACACATTCCTTGCCTCATTCACATTCATACATCGTCTCATAAATACTTTTCTACTATTATGACTCTTGACATGGCCCGACTCAAGTATCTGATTGACTTGGTTGTGCCACGTCTTCCTCGGGCGTCCCCGACTTCTGCTCTTCTTCTTCAAACATTTAATTAAAGATCAGTAGTTTACAGTTCGTTAAAACAACACCTTTTTTTAATTTCAAATACTTGTATTTTGTCTTTTTTCCAAGTTACGTTCTTTTTTGATGTCTCTGAATAATTAGCGCATCAAAATTTTACCTAGGTATAAAAGAACAAACCCGAAAACCTCTAAGTTCTCTAAACTCGTCACACGCCGCGCACTCGTGCCCCAACGTGGAGCAATGTATAATTCACAGATAAGCGATAGCAATGCTTTGAATTTGCATAAAAATACTAAAGGCCTTTCGCAGACAGAAAAATACATTGTGATATTTGCGCTCCGAAGTCGAGAAATGAGAACGGTTTTATTTAAACGTGAAAGAGTGAAAAATAAACAGAAAGCGAATTCTGTTTTATACCTTTGATAAACGCATTGTTCAGTATCCCGAATCATAATAATATTATCCCTAGGTGTATATAAATACTGCTTTTAAAGGCACGTGAAAACTATCTTCACAGGAACGGTAGCAACAAATAATGTTTAGGTTTCTGGGAAATATTATTCGCTGAGAAAATATTTTTCATTTCATCACTTTTCGGGGAATTAACATTTACATTTTATGTGTCTATTTCATATGTTTTTGTTGACAAATTACCTCTGCCATAGTTGACCTCAAGTGGTTTATTGCGTTTGAAACTAAATTATTATAAGCAATAATTAGTCGCCTGTAATATCAATACAAATCGAAAATATCTCCCTAGTAAAATAAATGCCGCCGACGGGAAATGTACCCGCGTCAAATGTCCGGTCAGACGCTCTGGACCACTGAGCCACGTCGGCTTATTTCCAACCTACAAAATAATTTAATATGTACCAGTACTTCAATCAACCATTACGGCTTATTATTTTTTTTTTAACCTGTAAACAACCAACTTTATTTTTGTAGGAAAGGCTTTGTTAGTGCTAAATTTCCCACTAGATGGCGTCGAGACATATTATATCTACATTTGTCGGTGAAATATTTTCACTTGTCAAATATTATTATTTTTTTTAATGATAATGATTTTTCACACAGAATAATAAATTATTATAAGCAATAATTAGTATGATAATTTATTATGCTTGGTGCTATGCATAAAAACCTTGTCTTTAAAACATTAGTTTATCATGTAAAAAAATTCTACGTTTTAAACTAACTAAATTATCGACATGTTTCAAGTGTACTAAAAATTAAAAATATTTTACATTAACCTAAGAAACTTCAATATTTGATATTTGGCGTTCATAAACTGCATGACAAAGAAACCGTAGGAAATCGAGTTTAAATTGGGCCGAGCGGATTTTGGTAAAAATGGGCTTTAATCGACAAATAATAATGGAAGAAAAACGACTCTTGGGAGGAAAACAGCAACCACTTAGCGGCTGGCAGCAGGCAGCAGGCAGCAGGCAGCAGACCTGGCAACTCTTCGTTGCGAAGACTTTTTACTAAGCTATTAACCATCTATTTGAAGAAATAGAAATGAACGTACAGCTTGAAATAATATTCTACAAATATATATAATTGGTACTTTTTGCGTTAATTATTCGGGAAAGCGAATTTTCTTTTAACGTAGTAAAAAATTAGAATGCTGAATTGAAAAATTCCTAAATTTATATAGTTGCCTTTTATAGGATGTGTTGTTTCATAGAATTTGAACAATTCATCAAATTTCAACGTTCATTTTCGGGTTCCGTAAAAGTACTATTAAAGTTATGTTATTACATCACTATAGGTCAGGTACTTGACAGAACTGAAATAATAGCATAACTTGAAAAGAACTTTCACAGAACTTGAAAATTGAAAAATTGTTCAAATTCTCTGAAACAACCCGTCCATGAACAGTGTTAAGGTGAATCAAAAGGTTTTATTTTTAAAAAAATGTATTAAGCGTAACGAGCGATTCCGAATATTTACCTTTTACTTTTTGGCAAGACAAATCTACTCACTTTTTCTTAGAAATAATATTTTATAACATAATATATACAAATTATTAAATTTTCTTCACATTTGAATTTGACGTTTTAAACAAACAAGAGAAAACAATATAACTCGAACTTTTATGTTTTTTAAATTATTTTTTTTGATCTGTGAATTAGATTTAATCTTAAGCAATTACCTGATTTAGTAAGTAATTTAGGTAGGTACCTACTACCATCTGTTTATATCTCAAAATTTTCTCCACAAGAAACTCTTATTTCGAGAGCCGAAAAAACAATTATGTGTAACCGTATAAGAGTCCGAACTGATCTCTTGAGACTACTGCATCCCCAATTGGGGTATTTTGTGAGACTATGGATAGTGGGGAGGAGAAGGAGATGAGGAAGAGGAAGAGGAAGGTGGGGAAGTACCTGGCTATTCATATCTGGTCACCGAACCCGGCCAAAACCGTCTCAAGCAACGTTTCTATTCTGGATGGTGCTCCTACTCTAATACTGAGTATCTTCCACTCTAGAACGTGCCGCAAACATGCTATATATTATTCTTAAATTAATAAATTGTGAAATTATATAAATTAATCAAATACAATTTACCTGCTCACGCCGGGATTTAAACCAGGAATAATAATTTTAAAACCCGGAATTTAAGTGGTAAAAAAAATTAGATTTTTTAATTTATTTCAATTAAATTTATATGGTTTTAATTTTGCCTAACAACTAGGCAAATTTTTGTCCTCCGTCAATAAGATAAGTTGCTCCTACAGCCGTTGTGCCCATATGAATCACTTGTGGGGATTTAGAGCGTCGAAGATGTGTGAATGCGGTGCGGTACAGACCACCGTACATGTGGCCAATTAATATCCGCTCCATCCATTTCCCGCTAAAATTGATGAGGCTCTATACTGGTTAATATACCCTATCCCTCTGACATACGAAAGAAAAAGAAACTTAGTACCAAAGGCTCAAACCAGTTCAAGTCTCACGTGGATAATCTTTGCCATAATGTTTATTCAGCCCCGGAATTATAAAATCTATAATCTACCCTTCCCGATCTCACCCTAAGTAACACATTGCCCCATTTCTGATCGCAGTATAATAGCGATCGATCCCGATTTGGGGTACCCTACTACTTATTTATAGGAGACATTTGTTTTTACTGATAAGGGGATGTTTAAGGATGATTTCAGAAGGGGCTGTAGCAGGTGAAGGCTTCGTTTCCACTTCACTTGTTTCATCGACCGCTAGAAGTTTCCCCATTCTCTCCGCAGAAAGTTAATTGATCGGAGACAGTCTCCACATTTTATTTGGTTGTGTGAAGTGGATATCTGATGTTGGTAAAGCTAGGCATGTAGATTAGAAAGTGATTTATGTTTATACATTTTGGTAATAAGCAGTGACTTTGTGGTTTTAAAGCTATCGACATTTGCAGCACTTGGGTTCGAACTTTGAAAGCCATTTTCTCTGATTCTATTGCGAAGAATAGACTGAAATTTGGAATACTAAGAAGCATCAAGTTCCGAAGTGAAATCAAAAACAAAATTTGCAAAAAGAAGCATTTTTACGAAAATCATCATTTTTACGGGCACAAATGCGAGACTTGGGTTGAAACTTTGAAAGCCATTTTCCCTGACCCTATGGCGACGAATGGAGTGAAATGTCGGAATTGTACTAATAATTGTGGTCCGAAGTGAAATCATTATAAATTCTGCAAAAATGATGCATTTTTACGAAAATCATCATTTTTACGGGCAAAAATGCGAGCCTTGGGTTCGAACTTTGAAAAACGTTTTATTAGGCTCTATGTCGCCGAACGGCCTAAAATATTTAATACCTGCTTAGAATCACGGTCTGAGGTGGAATCAATGATTAAATCTCAGTAATGTAGCATTTTTAGAAAAAACTTAATTCTGACGGACACAAATGCAGTAGGTACTTGTGTTCGATATTAGAAATCCTTTTTCCTCCGGCTCGATGGCACCGAATGAAAAGATTTTTTAAATACCTACTAAGAATTACGAACTGAAGTGGATTCATTGATGAAATCTCAGTAATGTAGCATTTGTGAAAAAAACATTCTGAAAGGCTTAAATTGGGTTTGAGCTTTGAAATCCGTTTTCTCAGGCTCTATGGCGCCGAACGGACAGAAATTTCAACGGACGCCGAACGGACAGAAAATTCTATAATATGTCTAACAACCAACAATACTTTTAGAACCATGTAGATAATGTTGTAATAATATGTACCTACATAAATAAATATAAGCAGACATAAATAAATAATGTATTTAATTCTTTCAATCAAAAATATGTTAATAACGCGAAAGCTCGCTGTAAACCTTTTTAAAATAACCCATTAAAATTTTAGTTCAATTTCAATAATTCGAATTTATTTTCGTTCCGTAACTTTTCCAATCAATTCCAAAGCCCGTTTCGCTTTGCCTTTTAGGCCCCAAAAGCAATATTAAGGAATTTACATTTGAACAAAACATACTTTATTGCGATAATTTAATTTCCCAGCACAACAAACCCTCCCCATAACTCATTGTACATCGGTACATTATTAATACAAACGTCTGATTCTTACTTTCAATTATTGTTTAGTGACGGTTAGGTTAGGTTAGATCGTTTGTCGTTACATTAGTTTGGATTATGTTGGATTAGGTTGGGTTGGGTTAGGTTTAGAATGCTAACTTACGGTTGCGGTAAGGATATATGTTATAATTAAACAACCATCATTATAGAAGATTACGATAGACTCAAGCCAAAACATTATTCCAAATATTTATTACGTTTCACACAGTATAAAACATAATTTTTTTACCTAATAATCAATTTCACAAAGCGTGTTTCGAAGTTAAGAATTTACACATTTTAACATTTAACATCGACATTTTTTCAGATTCGTTGCTCAAATTTAAAAGGAGCACCATGTCAATGATATAACCATATATATAAATGGGCATACATATATGCACACACACATACACACACATATCGCCGTCACCCGGATACATACCACATATAAGACACTACAAGGAAACATATCGTAGGTGAAATATTTAATTTCTGTAAATTGTTACATCACTGTTACCAACGTAGGTTAGTTTCTATAATATAACATAAATAAATGATTTTGACTGAAGTAACATGAATGTAACTAAACGCATAAACACAAAATATTACAAGGAGAAATAAAAAACATATTTAAGTATTTGAGTGGCCAGTTGGGTACTTTGAGAACGCATTGTAACGTGAGTGGCTAGTCAGGTACTTTGAGAACGCATTGTAATATGAGTGGCCAGTTGGGTACTTGAAATCCTATTTGTTTTTTATGCTGACTTTGTTTCTTGTTGGGAATAATTATATTACGATATTAGGACAATAAATAAATTATTATTCCCAACAAGAAACAAAGTCAGCATAAAAACAAATAGGATGACTTTGTTTTTAACAAATGGAACTTATACAAAATCTTATTAATGAAAATAAATAACTTCGTATACACCATGGTCGAGGGGTGATTAGCAACAAGAAGATCGCGGGTTCAAATCCCGGCGTGCACAACTATTCTTTATTTGGTGAATTTTGTGTTATTTCACAATTGAAGCATTCAAATTAATCGAAGGAAGTCACCTTTTATTTGTTTTCGAAGATGTTTGCGGCACATTAAGTGGAATATACTCTCAATATGTGGCCAGTCTGTTTTGAAGGTCAGGTGGGCAAAATGTAATCAATCCCGGAATAAAACTGTGGATTTGCTTAAAAAACATATATTTAATATACCATCTGGCGTCCTCGGTATTGATCAGATATGGACAGTAATTTTTCTCGTATTTTGAACGTATGTCGTAAAACATACATTTAATATACCATCTGGCGTCCTCGGTATTGATCAGATATGGACAGTAATTTTTCTCGTATTTTGAACGTATGTCGTAAAACATATATTTAATATACCATCTGGCGTCCTCGGTATTGATCAGATATGGACAATAATTTTTTCTCGTATTTTGAACGTATGTCGTAAAACATATATTTAATATACCATCTGGCGTCCTCGGTATTGATCAGATATGGACAGTAATTTTTCTCGTATTTTGAACGTATGTCGTAAAACATATATTTAATATACCATCTGGCGTCCTCGGTATTGATCAGATATGGACAGTAATTTTTCTCGTATTTTGAACGTATGTCGTAAAACATATATTTAATATACCATCTGGCGTCCTCGGTATTGATCAGATATGGACAGTAATTTTTCTCGTATTTTGAACGTATGTCGTAAAACATATATTTAATATACCATCTGGCGTCCTTGGTATTGATCAGATATGGACAGTAATTTTTCTCGTATTTTGAACGTATGTCGTAAAACATATATTTAATCAGTGGCGGTTTTCTCTAAAGTGCGTTTGTGCGGCGAACCCCCATTAAAAAGATGAGAAAATAAAACAAACTTGTTTTATAATAATATAAGCACATTATAGAAAGCACGCTATTAAAATTTCGCCTTCAAAACCCGCGCCACCGAAAAATACGATACCTATTCCAAGTTTGTGCGAGTTGAAATCCGCGCCAAACTCTTCATACAAAAGAATCTTAGCCGGTACAGACCCTATGACGGTGACATATACAAAATTTGGTCTTTCTTTGCAAAATTAAGACAAAGTGTGTGCGTCGAACACGCGTTATGATATCACGTGACCTCCGAACATTGACGAATGTAACCGAAGAAACCCGAAAACTTCGCGGACTGACCGGCCGACGTTTGACCTTTGAACCATAGGGATGCAAGTTAAGTGTTATTTTTTATGTTATATTATGGTATTTAACTTTGTAGTCATTTTTGTACATATTTTTGTTTTCTTGTTTCTGCATTTCTCCAACCGTTTGCTTATGGCATTTGTAAATCTACTACCTATTAAAGTAGACTTAGTAAATTTATTTCTTGCCACCTTTATTTGTTTTTTTTTATGTTTTGAAATATCTATTATATATATTACGAAATTATTCTTCTCGAAAAAACAATAATAATTAGCAACATACATTGAGTGCTATAAAAACATTAAACAATTTAATTCCTATAAAACTTTTCTCATTATCTAATAATTGTGTCTAGTGTAAAGTGATTTAAAAACAATAATATGTAGGTACCCCTCCCACTAACTTTATTTAAGTTGTGTGACTGCTGCCGTATTCTACTATTTGACGAAGGACAACAGTAAGTAAATTTTAATTAGATATGTTTATCTTCTCTTGAATTTCTGAACCCCCTGTTAAAAAGACCACGAACCGCCACTGTATTTAATATACCATCTGGCGTCCTCGGTATTGATCAGATATGGACAGTAATTTTTCTCGTATTTTGAACGTATGTCTCCACTGACTTTTTATACTAAATAGATGGACTAGCAGAAGTTCCCGGCGTTGTCCGGGCTGTATTCTGCATTAAGGGGTGGGAAAAGGAGATGGAAGAAGATTTTCGATATCTCGCGTAAACAGTGACCTTTCCACGTTTAGCCCACCACAAACACTATTCTTTAGATATATTTTCAATTTGAGAGGCGTGTTTGGGTACCGCTGCCCCGGGAACCATTTATTTGCTAACCAACTTCTCTACCATAATTCACCCCAAGTTCATCGGGTGAGGTGCGTTCAGGATGCGCCAGCTGCGTGCCGTGCCGGATCAGGAGAAGGGAGATCTTTTGACCTCTCCAACTGGACTCTCTTGACCCATCTTGACACAGCATCCCCAAAGATGACATAGGCACTGAGGAATGATTTTCCCCAAGACCCAGTGGGGTAAATGTTTAAAAAAATGTATTGTAGAAAATCCTTTGCAAATAGCTTATTAAATTAATAGGATCATGATCTCTCGTGAGAGTTTTTGTTGCTTCATACTCTTTGATTACAGTTTTTTTTTAATTTATATTTTAGACGATTGCTTGTCGATATTTGCTTTGATTCATACCTGCATATGATATCCATACGTTTACATTACCGACTGACTTTTCAGTTCATACAATTTTAAAATAAGAATCAATCTCCCCCCATTATTGAGCTGAGCGCCCCGGGGAACAGGGGGCGCCGGGTGGGGAGGGGGCGCTAGGAGGCCGGAGGGCGTCCAGCTGCGGCTCCCGAGTAGAAGTTAGCTCTATAGAAATAAAGAAAAGTTTCCTTGTTGCCGACACGGGTAGTTTTTAGTTTTATATCCGCGACGTGCACCACTTAGAGGAATGTTCCCGGCCATTGTGCGCGATGAGGGAAGAGCGATACGTTGACCTGATTGATAGACTTTTATTTGTAAGTTGATTTTTTTATTAAACTTTAAAGCTTTATAAGTTTCAACTCGTGATATTTAATTTTGTAGGTAGCTAAAACGAAAAACACAAACTGAAAATAGCAAATTACGAGATCTTTCTGATAAAATGCCCTAAATAAATAATGCCACTAGCAATACAGATTGATTCGGTATGTAACTTTTACCACATACGCTTCACTGTCAGTACCCTACCTCGGAAGCCGGACTTTAAAAAGGCAACCTTACATGATTTTGTGTTGATTGTTAGTTTGTACAGAGTGTTCTACAATGATAAGGATCATTGAGTGAACGCGAGAGAGTAGAATCATCGCTAATTTTATAATATTCATGGTTTTTATTGAGTGAGGTTTGTGTAGGTTTTGGCGGCGGCGACTTGCTGAGTGGCTGGCCGATCGGGAGATAATAGTTGAGAGAGACCATTTGACCTCTCCAGCAGGACCGAAGGTCCCGTCTTAAAAAACATAAACTACCTACTCCACTGTGAGGTTTTCTGCATTGGTAACATTGTCGTTGTCAATGTTGGATTATCTTACCTTGTTACCTACAATCGGATAACTCTTAAAAATTGGCCATTAAATCAGGTAAATTGTATCCCTTAAATCAGTGTCATTATGTTGTGGAAATAAACATTAATTGTGTTTTCAGATGTACACCTAAAACCTTGGAATTCAAAAAGTGATCATCGTAGTGAAATCGTATCAGAAAGCATCGGCAAGTAAGGTGAGACCATCCATCTCTACTCTACTTTTCCGATAATAATATAATTTGATTCTTGTTTTGAGTGCTTAAGGCCAATCTCCTATTATCAGTATATTACTCTTTTCATAATAATTATTTCAATTTATAATATTCTTCAAGAAAAAATAGACACACTTTACAATATAAAGAGGAGACAGTAATCCCGATAGCGACTTCCACTGTACTCCAACGACTGGCTCTGTTGACTGTACTGTTCGCTAGAATGTCAACTGCGAAGAACAGAATGACAGAAGATTTACAAAGAGAAACATTATGACGACGGAATACACACAGGCGGATGGGGTTGGATGTATGAGTAGGGGGGAGTGTTTCGTGTACTCTCCACCCACTTAAGTAAAGTTCCCCTAATGCGAGGACCTAGGACAAAGAAAACTTTCGATCCTACAAAAAGTTTCCTCGTCTTAACAAACATTCGATTCTTCTTCTGTCCGAGAGAAACAGCTTTGGTTATTTTAAAATTACACGAAAACTTCCCGCTTTACGAGATGTCTGAGGAATTAGACTGCCGATAAAATAATATTTAATTGAAAAAATATACTCATCTAGTATATCTACAACTGGGCGTCTGACCTCTCCTCCTTCCAGTGTTTAGGATATATTTTAATGATCGGTGCGAAGAACTTTGCGCGAGTTTTTGTTGTAGATACTTAGACCCCCGCAATCCGATTTTTTTACTTATTTACGACAGATTTTTTTTGAACGCTGCATTACTAAAAAAAACACTTGGATTTCATCGCCGATACAATATTATCTTCGTATGCCTTTCTTGGGGGAATGGAGTTTTTATACGGACAAAACTATTAATTCATGTTCATATTGCGTGTGTACAAGCGCAAACAAAAAATCGTCTTTATATTGCAAAAAGCGTATTTTAATAAAATAATTAAATAAACGCCATCTATGAAAACGTTTATTTTAACGAACGTAGTATTTAATCTTAAAAACAGATAAGAAATCATTTTTAATTTATTTTATTTATTGCTTCTCATAGAACGTAGAGAATAATTTTCACACAATAATCAACCTCTCCAAGACTTAGGACGGGTTGTTTCGGAGAATTTGAACAATTCATCAAAATTCAACGTACATTTTCGGGTTCTGTGAAAGTCCTATTCAAGTTCTGTTTTTATATTATTATAGGCTAGTTTTATATTATTATAACTTGACAGAACTAAAATAATAACAGAACATGAAAAAATTATTCATAAAATTTTGAAATTATATTTGAAATTTGATGAATTCTCTGAATCAACCCATCCCTAGCCAATACAAAGTTAACAATTTTCATATTTGAGTGAAGCAACTTAAAATAATTACCACATACCTTACATAAAAACAAAATGTTTAAAAGAGAAAGATAAACATGTTAAATGAGTCACCATTTTTAATTTTAACCCCTCTTTGAGACGTACACGACATACAGTACTATTCCTGACTCTTAATTACAAAATAATTGCAGCATCTAATTCGCCAATTAACTGTGTTCTTCATACGTTCAATAATATTTGTCTAAACTATAACATCGACATTTTTTCGGACTCGCTGCCGAAATTTAAAAGTAGCATCATGTCAATAATATAAACTGTCAATAATATAAACACACACACACACACACACCCTCACACACACACACACACACACACACACGCACACACACATATATATACACTACAAACTACACAAGTCACCTCGTAATTTCTGAATATACATACCACATTTTTATTTATTCTTTTATTTGGTTTTACGCCCAGCTGGGCTTTTACACGGATTTAAAAAACAGAATATACCTATTGAGCTATCGAATGCATGAAATAACGTTAAACAAATAAACTGTAACCAATAAACTGTTTGTTTCTATAACATCAAATAAATCAAAATTACACCCCGGAGCTTTGTCTTCCAGAGTCGTCTAAACATACCCTTAAACTCCCCCAGGGAGATTTCTACAGCTACCAATTGCGCCTCTTACGGCATTGATGACGATGTCAAGTACAAAGGACTAAAAGTACTAAAAGCACGGAGCGCAAAAAGGTATTGTGGGTCAAAAACTTACCAAAGAACGTGCTTGAGAATCTCTAAAGACCAAATAATAATAGTACTTCTTTAGTTAATATTCTCACTAGACACACTTCTCCGTCTCAAGCACGAAGGGGAAATGCGGTGTTTGCTACGTACTACCGGAGTGTAAAGGTAGAAACACACTGGGTCGACACACGAGATGCACGCAATACTTACGTTTCCAGGTCAACGTGTACGCTGGTTCTACGCACGCAATGCGCGTGACCACGTAGTGCTTACTATCTTAATACGTGGCCCGCAAGCTAAATTTAAAAGGGAGAAGATGATTATAGAAATAAATAAACAAAGACATGTTTGGATAGTTCCATTCTCTATTAAAGGAACTAGAGTATGATGTCAAACAATTCTTCATGTACCTCCGTAGAACAAAAGAAAATTTGATGAGCTTCGCAGCTTAATTAAATGTAACATAAGATAAGAAAATACACGTATTTAAAGTGTAATTATTGGTACCAGAGAAAGATTGGCAGTTTTCTTCGGTACAAATACCATTCATTCTATACAATACAATATTGTTATTGTTGGGTACAATATTGAAAAGAATTGAATTGGCTTATCATTAAAAAAATTATAATATTTGACAAGTCAAAATATTTCACCAACAAATGTATATATTATTATATGTCTCGACGCCATCTAGTGGTAAATTTAGCACTTATTATATTGCATTATTTGGCGTGTTGGAAATAAGCCGACGTAGCTCAGTAGTCTAGAGCACCTGACCGGACATCAAAAGGTGCTGGTTCAATTCCCGTCGGCGGCATTTATTTATTAACGCCCTTTTTCGGGGCTTTTAAATTACTTTTATTTTACGTTTATTTTTACTCGGGAGATATTTTCAAAGTGTATGGATATTTCAGGGGACTAATTATTGCTTATAATAATTTGTTATCCTTTGTGCTATGCATAAAAAACCTTGTTTTATAAATATTAGTTTATCATTAAAAAAAAAATAATAACGTAATATTTGTTAAATAATAACAATCATAACAATTCTTCGCGTTGTTTGGTGTGTCTCCTGCACATTAGGGTGTATCGATTTTTAACTTTTTTTTTGTTTTCAAATTCCAAGTTGAAAAAAAGTTGCTACTAGATACCACAACTTACCACAAAAAATTTTGGATTTTTTAAAAAATGTTTAGGTCTCCCGCACAAGGCCTAAAGTTTTAATTTTTTTCAAAAAATATCAAATTTTTTTTAAATTTAAAAAAATAAAATCGTAACTTTTGTGTTTATTCCAAGTTAAAAAACAGTAATATTAGGGCATAAAAATAAGTAAGGAACGATTTTTTTAAATAAAAAATGGATTTTAGGTCTCCCGCACAAGCCCTAAAGTTTGTTAATTTTGATGAAATTTTGTAATTTTGTGTACATATATGAACCATGTTTTTTTAAGTTTAAGCCACCGGAATTAATTGTACTTTTCTTATAGAAGGCATAAAATGAGACAATATATATATACATAATTCATATATACATATATTAAAAATATATACCACATATATACTATATAATATATAATATGTTTTTTACTTGAAAAAAGATAGTTGGACGGTGTAAATTGTATGAGAAAGGTGTTGAAAGAAACTAATGTTATTTGCTATTACTGTTGTTTATTACAAAAGTATAAAAGGTTTTAATATGTCATAAAATGTAGTATAATAACTAAGTATAAAATGTTGCTGATTACTTTCCATAAAGAAGAGTTGGCCAAACGAAACCCCAGCAACATCTCGCACGACAGGGTGGCTTACTCTGGCAAATCGAGTCCTTCGTTTGTATGTTGCCACCGATGATCCGACCCCTCAGCTAACAAAGCTTGCAGAGTTCATAATGAAGGTCTACATACCATCATGGTTCTCAATTAAGTGCAATCCCCAAATCCCGTAAGCTTCCATTCATTTTTTTTTTTATGTTTCTTTTCAGCAATTACTTGGAAGATGAGCTAAAAAAAGTCGTCCATGCAACGTTACAGAGAAATGCTTTCATGACTCACCCAGAGCATGTTTGATAGCTATGCTGTTCGATGAACGAAAACATATCAGAGCCTTGGCTTATAAGAGAATCCAGAAAGCTTGCGCAACCGAAAGGAAAGGGGTAAGGGTATTTAAACCCCCTCAGATCAATTTTGATGCCGAAGACTTTAAAGATATGATTGACTGGCAATCCACTTCAGTAACCGAACCCACTCTTGTTACTGATATGAGCCTAGAAGAGTTGGAGTCAATTGCGGAAACTGGCAAAAGTAGAAGGGTTGAATTTAGAATTCCTTCTCACACTCAAGCGGTGGAACGAATTGTCAACGAAGTCACAGAAGCTTCGAAGCGAGTATGTGAGCTGATCGAAAGAGATGATTTTATCCGTGCCAGACTGGTAGACCGTAAAGTTCTAAATACGTTCGAGACCAAGAGCCAGTACAAAACCTCTGCAAAGGATTAGAATTTAAGTAAGTTTTTTTTCGACTATTTTGTATTTATAATGTTTCTAAATAACGTCTTACATATTAAATTGAAATTTCATTTGGGAACTGTAATAACATTTATAAAATTTTCACTAGGCCTATGTAAATACTATACATAACTTTGATTTAAGGTTTTGAAGCCAAGATGAAAGGACGAATACTTAAACAAGTAAGTAATTTTGCAGTAGAAAAAGAAAACTCCCACTCATGTCGTATGGAAAGTAATCAGCAATATTTTGTACTTAGTTATTATACCTACTACATTTTATGACATGTTATAATCTTTTATACTATTGTAATAAACAAGAGTAATAGCAAATAACATTAGTTTCTTTCAACACCTTTCTCATACAATTTACACCGTCCAACTATCTTTTTTCAGGTAAAAAACATATTATATATATATAGTTTACATGTGGTATATATTTTTAATATATGTATATATGAATTGTGTATATATATATTGTCTCATTTTATGCCTTCTATAAGAAAAGTACAATTAATTCCGGTGGCTTAAACTTAAAAAAAACATGGTTCATATATGTACACAAAATTACAAAATTTCATCAAAATTAACAAACTTTAGGGCTTGTGCGGGAGACCTAAAATCCATTTTTTATAAAAAAATCGTTTCTTACTTATTTTTATGCCCTAATATTACTGTTTTTTTAACTTGGAATAAACGCAAAAATTACGATTTTATTTTTTTAAATTTTAACAAAATTTGATATTTTTTGAAAAAAATTAAAACTTTAGGCCTTGTGCGGGAGACCTAAACATTTTTTTAAAAATCCAAAATTTTTTGTGGTAAGTTGTGGTACCTAGTAGCAACTTTTTTTCAACTTGGAATTTGAAAACAAAAAAAAAATTAAAAATCGATACACCCTACTGCACATACTCCTCCAGCCTGCTCCTATCCATGGTGAAATGCTGTAGTAGTCTGTTTCATTTATGATTTTATATTTTTATTCTTATTTGATCTCTAATAAATGCATTCAAACGAACTGCGATTCAATCAAATCAAAACAAACATAACCTTAGATACACAGATAATGTATAGATAATACCACTCACAGACGTGAAATTAACTCATTGGAGGCGTGACGCCACACTCTCCACCTTTACACGTCCCACGCCGATCTGTACAACACAGATCGGCGCAGCGATGGAAGCGTGGGTTTGCGTTGCTATTATATATCTATTTACATATAAAATGTGTGTATTGTAATTCGTCCAGATATCATAATGCGTTGCTTACGTAGTGTGTTTCTACCGTAATAGTTCCTGAACCTAGAAAGGTTATTAGTTATTACGAGTCGGTACTGTGTCGTTGTACTATAATTATATAAGCCGCAGGGAAATAATCCCATTTGCTGACGAAGTTGTCGTGTTAGAGGATTATAGCGAATTATTGATTTAAGTGTCTTGATTGGCAAATTTAGACAACAATTTTGCGTTAACTTTTACATTATAATAATTTCGATTTCTGGAATGTAATCGTTAAAATCTATCTAGGACGGTAGGTACTTTTGCAGGGGGAAATATTTGCAGCAACTGCTTGATTGTGTGTGTTATTATTAAAAATATAATATATCTATCAGTTACCGAAAATATTTCAGTTTTTAAAAAAACCTACTGCCTTAATGTTTTCAAATTAGGAATGGTTTTTATTTCATTCGTATCATTGAAAATGTTTTTTGATAAACATATTTTCATTTCATGGGGATGTAAAGAAAATATATACTATTGAAGGGATTAAACTATCAGGGATTGAAATATTATGAAATAATGAAATATTATGAAATTTGTGAAATTTTGAGAAATATTAAAAAAAATTCTGAAATATTCTTCTATATGACAGAAAGTTATGAATTGATAAAAATATTATTTAATGTTTTGGAATGTTGTGAATTGTTTTGCATTGTTGTTAAATGTTGTGAAATGTTTTGTTTGTAACATAAGATGATATGCAAATAACTGAGCTTTGTAAATATTATAATTACATATTACATGTTAAAAAATATTACAATCTTGTGCTGGAAAAGAAAATATTTGTACATTATTTTCATGTTGATCTTTTATGGATTCTTCCACTGTTATCTTTCCCAGGATTTTCATAAAAAATGAACTACGATTGAAAGTAGTGTTGTGCATGTATGTATATTGTTTCCTCGTGTAATTTCTGGAATCCCTATCGCTTCCCAAGTTATAAATACAAGTATTGAACTTGGAACAATTATATAATTTGTGGAACTCGCTTGAAGTAAGTAGTAACTCGAACGAGGGAACATTCTGTTAAATATTACCTTTAAGAACACCACAGACTTCTAATTCGATATCGAAGACTTTTACTCTGTTTACTTTCTTCCTTTATGGTGATAACATATGCACTATTCCTGTATAAAGTAGTTATATAAAGTATGCCCAGAGTTGCTAAATAAAATTCTATTCAAAGTACCTGCGCGTTCAACACGCTCTTCTGTCTTGTTCAGGGTGGATCAATGCAAAACGAACTCTAAGCAAAATTCTTGCCTGAACAGACTATGTACGGCCGGCATAGTCCAGTGGTAACGCATTGGACTGCCATTCCGAAGGTCGCGGGTTCGAACCCGGCGTGCGCAAATAAATTTTATTTGATTAATTTGTGTTATTTCACAATTAATTAATTAAAATAATATATAGTATATTTGCGGCACGTTCCAGAGTGGAAGATACTACCAGTATCGCCCTGGTGTAAGACCACCATTCAGAATTGAAACGTTGCTCCAAATGGCTTTAGCCGTGTTTAGTTACTAGATCTGAATAGCCAGGTACTTCCCCACCTTCCTCTTTCCCTTCCCCACTTACCTTCAGCCTCACAACATCCCCCAATTGGGGATGCCATAGTCTCACTGGCTCCAGACGGGAGCAGTTGGGACTCTTGTGAGGTATTCACTATAAAAAAAAAAAAAAAAAAAAATGTAATAATTACAATAGCATATTATCCAAGGTGGATATTTTCAGTTGCAAAGTTAACAAATACAAGAAGTCCATAAAAGAATATTTTTCTAATGGTTTGTGAATAATGTTAAGTCTCTCTTGTTTATATTTCTATTATGATTAGATTTATATCTACAACTTCTCTCCATGGCTATAAATGTATTGTTTTGTAATTTTTCGTTTTATATAATCTTTTGTTTTGTATAAATTTCTTAATTCATATTCCTTTCTTACAAATTTAATTTACTTATTCCTTATTATGATGTCTCAGTAGAGGTAAAGTCACAAGGAGGAAATCCATAATTAGTTTTATTTTGGCTATATAATACTTAAGTACAAACTGAAATAAATGTAAACTGTCGATTTCCCGAAAATTAATAAATAACATGAAGGGGGTTCAAACAACTGGGCCTAAATATTTTTTTTTTTCAAATACATTAACGTCATTTTATCCACTACTTATAATTGAATTGAAGGTTTTAAAAAAATTCACTCTTAAATTCGTATCGATTTTTTACCATTTCTTAGGCTCAGTTGTTTCAACTATCAATCCCCTTTTTATTAGACATTGTTATAACATATCGACTGTTTGTTTGTTAAAATCCTCAAGTCACAAAATAAAAAATTTACACGAAACGGTAAAATTGAGTATTTAAAAATCCGTAAAACTTTATAATAATCTTGAAGTTTATATGAATTTATTTATTTGTTTTTAAAAAAATTTATGTAAAATATTGTAATTCTATCTATAATTATGTAAAATATTGCAGTTCTTTCTATAAATATGTAAAATATTAAAATTCTTTCTACAATTATGTAAAATATTGCAATTCTATCTATAGGTAATTATGAGAGATTTTAGGGTTTGGTAATGTCTTCTGGTGACCGGATAACTCATCACAGTGACAATTCAACATACCTTTAAAAAGTGATGTAGTCATGAAAATTGATGATACAAAAGCTAGGTTAAATAGGTTTACATGTTTTTTTTTCATTGCTTTTAATGACTTTATATCACTTTTTAAAGGTGTGTTGAATTGACATGGTGTTGAGTTATCATAGGACCATTCACATCAATTTAATGTATCATCGAAGAAGAAAATAATGAAACAGAACAAGACACAGAAAATAAATAAAGATAACAAAATATTTGTATTTTCTGTGTCTTGTTCTGTTTCATGTTTCGTTTAGATTTGGTAGTACTATTTTAAAGTTGGGATTTGATTCCGCGACCTCTAGATTGCTACTCGAGAAACTTACCCCTCGATCACGAAAGCTATTCACGTAGATAAATGTCTACACAGTGCCACATTTCCCAGCAGTTGGAGCTGTCAAAAAATCGTTATAAAAAGTTCTTCAAATGGGCTGTTTTATTGTCAAAGATGAAAAAAGCATTTCAATGACATCCTTGGTAAAAAGTAAGCTCCTTGGCTTCGAACCCGGAAGATGAAAATCAAAAGCTCAGCTTGGAAAAATTAAATTAAAGTTGTACTTCAGAGGGAAGCCAACATTTTACCGGCTCCGGGCAGTCGGAAACCTTGTACGACATCACACAAAAAATAATGAAAAGTTATCTAATACGTACACCGAGTAGATTCTTACTATACTTACTATTTACTATATATGCCTTCTATGGTCCGTGTAAGTTTGAATGGAAACCAATATCGCCACTCAACTGACTACCTTTTGGTTCTACTACTTTTAGCACGCACTCTGTCTCACTTGCCCTTGCCGGACATCATATATCGCTTTCCCATTTGAATTTCATAATAAAGATGAAACACAGTTTTGTACTTGAAACTTAAGGACCGTTTGGCCAGACTTTTGGATCACGAAACACGCCTACATCACATTTATTTATTGTATGGCCTCCGAGGTGGAGTAATTACCGTCCTCGGCTACGAATCCGTATGCCGCGGGTTCATTTCCGGCGAATTGGATTAATCTGTGCTATTTAAAAAAGAATGTAATATTGTACCTATATTTTTTGCGGCACGTTACCGAGTGGAAGGTACTCTCAGTATCACCCTGGTGAAAAGACCACCATTCAGAATTGGAACTTTCTTGCAATGGTATGGTGACCGGATCTAAGTCACTTCTTCTTTAACCCCATCTGTTTCACCACTCCATTAACTCCAGCCTGACAACATACCCCAATCTGGGATGCCATAGTCTCACTGGCTTCAGGCATGGGTTGAAAGTAGTTGGGACTCTTGTTAATATACGTGTGTCTAAAGGTATAACAGAGACATTTATGTACGAATGAGTTAACTTGATTATGCAGAATAAGTAAATGGGCATGTCTGCACGATTCTCGTCTTATTATTTCCAATTTGTAATTTGTATCAAGTGGAAATAATATGTGATAAATATTCTGCCTACGCGAGAAGTGTTTTACTGCCCATCAAAGGATTAATTATTGGCGATTGAACTCAAACGAGTGATCACCATAGTTGACGCAGCCGTAACAGGAAAAGTATATACCCAATAATCGCCAAATATCACCACAGTTGGCGCGGCCAAAATTGGAGATCATTCTAGGAAATTGGAGATAGGTTGTTATTTTATTTGGTTTTACGCCCAGCTAGCTTTTTTATATGGATTATAAGAACAGAATATTTAAAAATATAAGCAAAGTTTTTAAAGCGTGAAATAACGTTAAACTTATAAGTAAATACGATACAATATTAGTAAACATGTAACTTAAAAATGTTACATAATGTAAGACAAATCACTAAAACTACATTACCAACGCTACTGTAATTTGTAGGATTCACCAAAGTGGTGGTATAGATTACGTTTGATTCTATAAATGGATTTTATATATCACTAGTACCCCCAAATTTGTTGCAAACCCAGATCATGCATCCTCTTGGTTAGTCAGTGTGTCTGATAGTTGATTGTGTATGTACTGCAAAAGAACCTTACATGTTGCCTAGTGTTCCTTGTCGGTACATGGAATTTAATAGTGACGACGATGACAGGGCTGTCAATTAAGTTCCTGATATCTCGTTTGGGCCGCGGCAAGGGAGATGAACGTTGAAACAGTAACCAATGTTGGGCTTTGGGTATCCGAAAGGGGGGAAATCAAAGCGCTAGTTAACAGAAATTAACAAAGATTGTGGTGAAGTGTGTGCTTATGTATACAGATGCGATACCGTGTAGCCAACTCCAATCCTCTAATAACTGGTATTATAGTATAATTTAAAATGGTTTTCTACCTTCAGTTTTGGTGTAGCCGTCAATTATCGAACACCAAGAACCGTCGAGCTTAGCCCTGTCGTCTTTATAAATATTAATGGAATTTTCGTGAATTTCAATTGGTTCTATAATTAGGCGCGCTCTATTCGTGTTGGGTTTTCTCAGGACTTCAGGAACAAATCGAAAATAATAGCCGACTTCAATGAAATGCTCGGCAATTGCCGATTTGTCTAAATGGCCCAGTTTACTTCCTTAAAAGTTTTCTGATATCCGTTTGGAGATCGTCCTATATAAACCTAGTCACATCCAGAGCAGCTGACAGTAACTACTCACATTAAACAAAAAAAATGTCCAGGTCAAATGATCCACCTGTGCAGTGTGCAGTGTCGTTACCTACTACCGGTGCAGTGTGCAGTCAGCTCTCACGTGAGCGCTACGGACTTTGAAGTCGACACTCTTCGGCTTCACTTCGTTATAAGTTTTCATGAAATGCGATCCCGTTCCTTTCCCTCCTCTCCCCTAAACCTCTCTTCCCGGGCGCCCTGAGTGCTCAATAAACTCCCCATTGGCTTCGGTAACTTTAAAACTAAACAATTACATACTTTGCCAACTACCGGTTGGCTGGTTTGATTAAATGGCAAAGGTTAAAACCGCAGCAACATATAATACAATTACGTAATACATACAATACAATAGGTGGGCATTGAGTACTGGACACTTAGTACTCCTGCTGCTCCTATAAAATTGAATTGTTGTTTGTGTAGATTAAAACTAATATTAGTACTCTCTATGGATATGACTCAATTTCAAAATGGAGCTGCTCGGGTGTAGACCATGCTAAAGTGACATAAGACTAATAAATGGGGTTTGCTCGACGCTCACATTTTAATTATTTCTGAGGAACGTTTTACTAAAATCCAAAATGTTTTTAGAGGGATCCCTACGAATGAAGGTTATTTATATTTAAGATTAATAAAACTTGACCTTACTAGTAAAATTTAAAAAAAAATGTTTTTCAACTATAATATTAGCGGTAAGCACCAGTTAATCTGAGATTTTAGTAAAACGTTCATCAGAAATGATTAAGTAATAATAATAATAAAGTGTTTATTCCGGTATGTGGGGAGGTTAGTGCAGTCCCACACATTCCATATAGAGATACAACAAAATATATAATCAAAAACAAAAAGGTAGAACAGAAAAACAAAGAAAAGAAAACAGAATAACTTGAAAATAAAATAGAATAAAATGATAAAATAATAGAATAATAGAAAGTTGAAGCCTTTAGGGAGCCGTGACTATATTAGGCGCTAGTATTTTACTCCAGTGTGCGTCAATGCCGGAGGATGGAGTGAGGCGGGCTTCCATAGTGAGGATATTTCCAGAGCTTCTTATCCTTTCCCTCATTCCTGCCACCCTGGATCTAATAAGAGCTGCATATCCGGGAACTCGCCCCTCCGTGAACATACGGGAAGCGCTGCAGTATCTGGGGAGACAAAACATTGTGCGGAAGGCGTTGTTGTATTGGACCCGTAGTCTTTCTATACTACTCTTTTTGTAATTTGCACATAGTTCGCACGTGTACAACGTTGCGCAGAAGGAAAGGAAGAGCGTCCTTTTTACTGCGGTACTGCAAAGGCGAAATCTTCTGCTGAGCATGTTTGCTTTAACGCTGAGAGCTCGCTTTTGTCTATCGATATCATCATCGTCCATCAGACTACTGGTGATTATGTGTCCAAGGTATTTAGTTCCTTCGGTCACCTTCAAGTTCACACCGTTCAAGGTAGATTAAAATAAACCCCACGGAAAGATCGATTTTCTAGGCCTGCTAAGGCAGAGTCGATTGCAGGGCGGTCCATTACTCCGGGCCGCGTGCGAATATTGTATTTACACAACTGCATCACTTAAAATCCCCATTTTGATTAATCTTTATAACGAATTGGTGTACATTATGAATACCAAAAAATATGCTTTAGATAAATTGAAGGTTTTCCTATTGTTTCGCTTGAGTAGAATATAAATAAAATAATAAATTACTCAATAAAAAATATAAATGGAAACTACGAAATGTATGAACGCGTAAAGGTAACAATTTTTAAAAAATACAGTATTATAGCTTAGATTATCTGTGACAGTTTCTCTTGATTAACTTTTTTGCTTTCTTATAAAATTATTTACAAAATAAATAAAAACAAGTTTTGTGCTTGAAATCGAACGTTTCTAGACTCCGTTTGTCAAGCGATTCAATGCCTATTATCTACAATATAAGGCATACCAAGAATATATACATCTTTGGCTTGTAGCTTCCTTTTAAGATTCCCACTTTATTTTAGAGATAGGGCAAATTCAACCTTGGGTCTGTCCAATACACCAGAACTGCGCGTCGCATATTTTTGTGCACGGCTGCTTCACTTACGTCGTTAAGATTAGAGGCTTTATTTGAGATTAGACAATGTCTCATCTAAACTGACATTTTTGCAAAAAATCGTTTTTTTCGTGTAAACGGTGTTTTTTATGTCTTTTTTCGCTGGAGATCACTATCGTAGTGATAGCATTGTTTTAACGGACGATTTGAGTTACGTAATCTATGGTATCCGACATACTGTTTCAAGTAAAGAATGGTAAGTGATGCAAGATGGCGGACGTTCTGTGTCATCATAATTAATGGATGAAGTGACTGCAAACATTGTAAATTTTTTTGATAGTTTAGCAGATCATACGTTCTCGAAAACAATAACCCTGAAGAGTTTGGTGAAGGTATGACCACGATAAGATTTTGATGCATTTCTAACCCGGTTCATGTAAGGCGTGTTAAGTGGTTTCAATTAACGCGTTTTACACGCTACAACTTTCATTTATTTAAAATGTGTTTAATGGTATCTACGTGTGCATGCCATTGTTATTTACTATTTATTATTATTATTGTTATTTACTATTTATTATTATTAATAATATTATTTACTTACCTATCGGTTATTATTTACTTATTTTTACTTAGTTATTTTATTTTTTCTTATTCATATTATCCATCTTGTAATTGTTAGTATGGTTACCCTTGCTCGTGTCTGATAAGCCAGCACAGGTACCTTGTACTTTAGTTAACAGAAGAATATTATTGTTGCCAACTTACTATAAACGTACTGCCCAATGCTTCTTTTGTTGGCATTTTTGTTTTATTTTTCGTACATTTGTTACTAAAATTTTGTTTATTTCTCGAAACAACCGTGTCATAAACTTTTCTTTTTTGGGTTTAAATTTAATGTTATTAATATATTAAGTTTACATATATGTATTTTTTTTAAATGATGTAATTCTAAAGCTGCGCATCTTGATACAGGAATGCCCTAGTGAGATGTGCAGAGTATATTTTTTATGTCAAAAACTATTTTTTGAATAAATAAATAAATAAAAAATAAAAATTGTTGACCGAAAAATGTTGTTACTTCATGTTTTATCATGTTATTAATCGATTACATCCTTTGTGATTCACGAGGATCCTGATGATTAATCGTGGATAAAAAATATATCTTTTTTGAACTAACATTAATTTTATCAAACTTTGGATATTTGTATTTGGATAGTACGTTTTTCCAGGTATGTATAAATTCCAATGGGTGAGATGTTGATTTATGTCTTATACTGCGTCTAATGGCGCAAATACATTTGCGATTCAAACCTTGAATCAGGGGAAAGGGACGAAGCAACAGCAAATAGCCCGAAACGCCGCTTGCAATTGCTTCCTTTCCCGTAATTCGTGGCTAGGCTCACGTTTCGGTTCGTAAATGTATATGTAGCATTAGAAAGGCGAGATTGCAACGTGATTTGAAGCAATATTACGCTATCCTGCTTGCACACTGCTCGCTCCTGCTCTGCAATTTTCAGCGACCTATTTCTGTTGAAGAAAGATTGATGGTGACTTTGAGTTACGAAATGAACACTTTTTATCGTGTTTCATTAAGTTAAAAAGTAGATATTAAAACACCATTACTTTGTTCGCGCGACAAAGTTAAACCAACTGATCGCGTCGCTGAAGTCACGTAGGATACTTTCAAGTGACGGAGACTATTGATATTATCTCATCGATTTCGGTGACGTAAAACGCAGCGAAGGCATTTCAAATAAGAATTATTAATATAAATATACTTCTTGTATTGATTCTTAATAGCCGTATATTTATTTTAAAATCTCTGATAATGTGTATTAAATGTGGAATACTAAGTTATCTACAATAGTTAGGACAAATTTCCGAAATTTCATAAAATGTTTTTGACAAACAAATTACAACTACCAACACATCAAATGACAATTTTTAAAGTTTTTAATCAAGCAGGACTGGGAAGATATCGTTTAGCCCTAATACACGAGAGTTGTATATCAATTATTAACTTTAAAGCGAAAAATAATCATAAAAATAAAAATAAAATGAAAAATCGTCATAGGTAGGTACAGCCAATGAATCCACCGTGTATCCAATATTTTTAGATTCGGTAAATTTTGAAAATTATGGCAATCGATCGCTCAAAACTTTTTTGCAAACCTGGCATAATATGCCAAGAATCACTCGAGTGGGTATATAAGTAAAACATATATTATTCAATTAAATTAAATTAAAATGACAGGATCCGTCAGGGATGTCGCTGCATGATCTGCAGAGAGCTGAGCCACTCGGATCCAGCTACGACAATGTTGTTGTTTGACTTCACTGTTCTTTTTGACTCTCCAGAAGCTAGCTAGTCGGCAGCGAAGTAAGGCGGGGAATGAGTGCACTGTGCACCGTTCACCGTGCACCCTCCCTTCTGTGAACATCAGAGACACTGCAGAACCTTGGTAGTTGCATAAATTGCCTGAATACAATGCTGTAGTACATCCTCAGCTTGTACAATAATATATTCGCATATAATACTCTATGTCATGTGGTCGGTTCTTGAATGTATTGGGTTAATGAGCGAGTTAGTGCTTTGCATTGAGTATTTTCCCCTCTGCAATACTCTTAAAAAACCAATCCTCACTTAAAATAATAATTAACCATGTAAAATAAGTACGCAAATTAACAAATTCTATTAATCTTTAACAGTGGATTAATTCAATTAATTAAAAGTTACTCACCCGTATCTTTCCTACGTGAAATTGATTGATAAGTCGTAATCCATTCCCAATGCTGATTGTCTATGGATAAAGCAAGTTTAAAACTAATATAATCCGTGTGATCAAACAAGTCCGATCCATCATCTATGCTATGCGGTCCGAAACGTTTAATTAAATTTGAAGCGGCAATATTGAAACGGTGCGAGACTGTTTTTCATCTCGATCGGCCAGAGAGGAAAGGGACTCGGGGCCTACGGCACAAGTTGAGGCAAAACTCGGCCCAACTCAAGAGAGATTTATTAGACCATTCGTCTTGGCTGTCGGAGGAAAAAATCCTGCAAGTTTAGTGGATTAGCAGTGACTACGACTGGATGGAAGGGTAAAGAAGGGAGAAGAAAGAAGATGGAGGAAAGAAGGGAGAAGAGGTGGTCTTATGAACATTTCCAACAATATTTTTGTCACCAGCTTAGTATGAAGTGCCGGAGAATGCGGGCGGGTTTAAAATTGAAACGTCCATTCATCTAGCGGTACACCGGTGAAACTTTAAGCCAAACTATTAGATAGATAGATAGACAGATGGATTTATGGGGGAAATTGATAAAAATAATTTCGACTTTTGAATAAACCTAATTGAGACACGTAACAGGCATAAACAACAAGATTTTATTCAAATAATAATATGTTTTAAGTCAGGCGACATACATCAGATAGTAAAATTGTTATTTTAATGTTTCTTTTATTTATTTTTTGTAATTATATGTACCATCTAGTGATAAAATGAAATATCGAAATCAACACGGTGACCCTTTACTTCTACTTCTAAGGTGTCGGCTACCACAAAACGTGAAACAGTAAAATTCCTTTACCTGAAAAGTAATGGCATCTCTAGTTTTTAACATTCTTCCTGTGTGGTTTTTACAAAAGTTCACACTGCATTTCATAGTTTACACGTAATAAACGCACCAGTACCAGTAAGGCCTAGACATACTGGCCTAGTAAGCCACGCCAAATTGTGCCCAGTTGAGTTTGTATGATGTGTTGCGCCCGGTTGCCCTAGTACCATCTCCTCTCCCTTCTTTCATCCATGGTTCGCGCGATACTCCTCTGCTCTGCTCGCTGCTGTGGGTACTCTAGGGAACTGACAAGCGGGGACATCGGCCGACTTTAGTTTGATGTCACTCCGAGTAATAAATCGAAGTCTACACTGAATTTATACAATGGGGTATTTTAAAAAACTATGAATACCGTTAAAATGTTCGGAAGATTTAAAGTTAATTATGCATTCGGTTCTTTAGAACAGGCACTCTTCGACCTGACCAGACATAATAACACTTGTACACATTAAATTCAAATAAAATATATCGCATTGTGCATGATACTAAAAATTGTTACTATGGATTGAAAAATTAGGAAGATTAATGTATAACCACTTCTATAGTATATGTAGGTTCACATTCTTCAGGGCTGTAATACACTGTAACTATAAAAACTTATGATATTGCAAGAATTTATACTTATATATAAATTATATTCAATTTTAATTATTTTTAAAGTAAATGTTTTTTTTTAAATAGACATTTACAAGGCATTGGTACATTGAATTAACATACTATTCAACTGCCTATTTCGCGTTGACCATTATACATATTTTTAATGAATGTTTAATTAATTAAATTCTAATTTCATCAAAAAATGTTCGGAAATCATAATATTTTTAATTGAACGCACTTAAAAATATTATGATTTATTTATTTATTATATATTAAGCCCAAGCTTTTACAGGGTGATTATAAATGATGAAAACAACAGTAAGACATGAATAAAAAAAGATTTTAAAAATAAATCACAAACTAGTTGCAAAAAGTTATTATCACACTGATTTTATAGAACCCTTGAGATTTATGTACGAGTAATAAAAAAATAAAAAGAAAAGATACTGTGAAAACTTAAGCTGCTTAAACATAATGCATAAATTATGAAAATTTGTTATTTACATTTATTAAAAAGTACTGAACTAATTTACATTTATTAAAAAGTGCTGAACTAATTTACATTTATTAAAAAGTCCTGAACTAATTTGGCTATGAATGTGTCCAAATTTAAAATGAATATATCAGCGAAATTCTTATCATCATAACCGAATTGAACAAAAAGTTATTGTTGTGAAATAATATATTCCATCTTTTATGCTTCGCAAGTACATGTAATGACAACAAATTTATAGCGTTAAACTTTAATTACCTAAAAACCATAAAATTATTATACGCATCCCCGGTTGAAAGTCAGCTAGAATACATTACTACATTTGGTGTCCTCATTTTAACTATCATTGCCTACAAATGTAAAAATAAATAAAAATGAATCTTTACACTTTATAGATTTAAAAATTGGTATTCCTATAAATGAAATCAATTATGTGAATTTAGGAAGTAAACTCAATTTTTCGAAATTAGCTGAAAGGCGAAAAATATTTGATCTTCTTTTATTGTTATAAAATGTTGATTGATTTGACTTAATTAGTATTTTTGGTGATGTATTGATGTGCACTCGCACTGTACCTGTACACTGTACCTGTACACTGTACCTGTACACTGTACCTGTACACTGTACAGGTACAGTGTACAGGTACAGCGCACAGTGGGCCAGCGCTCAAGGGAGGGCGGTTATAGCATGTTGACGTTGTGATAAACATTGAAATCATATGCTATTGTATTTTAAAATGCGTTTTGTTAATAAATACTTAATAAAAACAATTAGTATTTTTAACTATATATACATATATGGCTTTATTAATTATTTAAAACTATAAAATGTGTGTAAAATTGATTGTGGTTGATTTTATAAAGAGTTTATATATTTTGAATGGTTGGTGAATGCTAATAATATAATTATGTGTATATTTTAGGACTTTTTATTTAAATCTAATGCATAATCACAATAAAATCTCGTCAAACTGCTAGATAGCTGTTTTTCTAAAGGTGGTTTTCACCTTAATTGCTTGAGGACTTAAATTTCAAATTGTTTGGTACTAGCATTATTATCTGTTTTCAATGACTCGTTAAAATTTCGATTTATTTTACTAATTAGGTACTATTGAGAATAACCCATATTATTAGTATATTGTGTTATTCCCTTAATAATTAACATTGTTGCTTAATGTTATTATCCAGGTATTAATTTATATTAATAATGAATGTGGTATTTGCCAATGCAGTAGAGATACTTATTGTCTAATTTCTCAAGTAATGGTTTATTGATATTTTTGGAATTATTCAGTACGTAAACTAATAACTAATTACTCAAATAATTTTCTAGTACTATTCATGGAGTGTTTATTGCAATTGTGCAGGAATTTATAGCAATAGAGATGTTTAATTTGGTAATGATAAAATAATTGATAAAATTAAGAGATTTTGCTTTAAATTCTAATCGTTTATTTTAAATTCAAAACTATATGTACCTACATATGATTTTTACGTAGAACGTCGTAAACCGGCGCGCGGCGCTTGGATGACGCGTCCATAAACCGATTACCAACCATACGTATGTTTTTTCGTAGACCGTAACTTCTACGACGGTTTACGAACGGCGTAGATGACCCATAATTAAGAACAGAGCATGAATGTGCAGTAAAAAAAAAGTATCTCATAAACTGCTAATTCTAAAGAACATTTTTCATTAAATAACACTAGTGGAATCGTGTGGTAAAGTATTTAAAAGTTTATTTAAACACAAATACAAATTTAAATATAACCAAGAAATTTATACGCGCGTAGCAAGCGTACAATTCAAAAGCCTATCTATTTATAAATTTAAAAAATTATAAAAATAATTTATCATACCTTCAACTTGAAATTCTATTGTAAAACAACACTCACAAATAAAAAATTACAGCAAATTAGCAACGGTAAACACAGTGACTAATAAGGGCTCTGATAATATTAATTTAGCACTTCCAGCAATCAGATCACTTTCGAAGCCGAAAAACTAATAAATTCTTTGGTAAACCGGGATTGTATTTATACATGCAGTTAGTTTGATAATTAGGCAAGACTTACGTAAAATAAAAACCTTATGATGAGGTCATCAATATTTTATGGCTATGACCTACCGAGGGACCACTGTGCAGCGAGGAGATCCTGTGTTGAGAGCAGGCGCACTTTACAATACAATAATAATAATTTGATAACTTGTATAGCGCCGTTTTTTGTAAAAAATCACCTCAGGGGCGCTGTAAATTTATTGTAAATTCCTAGCCTCTATCTAATTTTATTATTTACAAACAGATTCAGAAAAATATACCTACTTACCTGGCTGGTCATTTCAGGTAAACACACTTTTATTTAAAGAGTTTACGACTTTGCACGTAAACGACACTATAGTAAAAACACTGGACATTGGTTTTACATTTGCTATTTTACCCTCCATTACTATTATTATTACATTTATTAGAAGATTAGTGGCAAAAGTTGAGTTGCAATAGTAATTTTTTTTTGTACATTACAGATTGATGCAATCATATTACAATACACATGAAAAAAGAAAGCTTTAAATGATGCAATCATAATACAATACACATGAAATATAGAAAGCTTTAAATGAAACATTTTACAATAACCGATATTTTAGAGTTCTTGCCTAAAATGACTTTTGAAATCTTTAAGGCCAATTTTGAAAATATCAAGAGACTTGGAGGTATCATTTAGCAGCACCATACCTCTTGTCATGCTATGCTGGGCCATAACGTCCGTTCTGCCGTGTAGAATACAGAACAAGTCGTGGCGTCGACAAATTTTAATTGTTTAAAAGATTGGAGAATTTAGGACTCTTTAACACTTGATAATGTTAATGAAATGTCCTAAAAAAGCTTTACACATTTTGTTATTTACAATGTCGCGGACTGTGAAGATGAAAAGTTTCTATGGATATGACTAAAAAGGTGAGTGTTGAGTTTAGCTCTGAACTCTTTCGAGTTTGAAATCATTCGTAAATCATGTGGCAGTTCATTCCGGGCTTTAGGTCTCGATTACAATCAAGAGCTAACATGACTCCAGCAGTAGTAGAGTGAGATAAAGAGTATTCATGGCATATAAGGTTATTGTATTTGGTTAAACTATCTCTCACTCAGTGATGCCATACTTACCGAAATTTCGATAGATCTACAGGTTTTGGCAAAAATCTACCGATATTCGCAGAAAACCGAAAAACGAATTTTGTGAAAATCAACCGAAATTTTTCGAAATTATATGCCCATGGAGCCGAAAAAATGTGAGGAATTATTTCTTGCGATACTTCAAAGGCACCCCTCCCCCCACGGATTTTCAAATATTGTGGGCAGTAAGTTTTTCTTTCATGCTGTAGCCACCCCCAAAAGTAACAAAAATGTTAATGGAATTAACTTGGCTAACAATAAAACCTTGAACGCGATTATAAATATAAACAACCTCTTACTAAAATTAAAAAAAAATATATATTATTTACAACAAGGACATTCATAGACATAACACAAGAACGTCCAATGAAATTAGGATACCAAAAAAGGACAAAGCTAATACACAAAATAAAATAACGTATGTATGTAATTGGTAATATAGACATTTTTAAACTTTAATGTACAAATAGCTAAAATAAAATTATTATGACATTTTGCCCTTTAGGTCTAGTATCACGATCAGTTTGGACAACATCATTATTGTTTGAACTTTTTATCACAAGAATCAATGCATCATTAATAAAATGAACTATAAATAAACCTGGAAAGATCTTTTTCCATCAGTGAAAGAGAAAGACAGATATTGGAAACAACTCACATCATGTATCTGATATCCTCGTAGATTGCAGATTAGTGGGCAATCAGAGTGTCGTGGATTCACCGCGCGTATGGTGTTCCAGACCAGCACGACATTGATAAGAGGAGCCGCTAGCCGGGTCAGGGTGATCACAAACAGTTGACCGCAGAGGCCGCAGGATGTGGGTGGGCGGGTGTCAGGCATCATCCACCCACACCACCCATATGCCACTTGATACTGCAGCCACATAGCGCATGAGATTTTGGCATAATATTTGTGCTTAAATTGTCGGACTTCTGTTTAGCCATATTACAGGTGTGACAGTAATATTATGTCATTAAATTATAAGTCATGAATCTAGTTTTAAAAAAGTACACGTTTTTACGACAAAACATCTTTTGTCAAGATGGTCAAACATCACTCATATCAAATATAATGCTGTGTCTCAGGGGTTTCTCACAAACTCTCCTTTTAAATGATTCTCCGACTTCAACAAAATACTTTGACTTTTAATGTGACAGATTGGCTCTGATATAAGACTCTAAGTAACGGGGGTTTGCTCGAGATTCTGATTAACAATAATAATTTATATTTTTTAGACCGATACCTACGGATGTAAGTTATTTATATTTAAGATTAATAAAAACAGTACATTATACCATTCAAATATTTTATGTAAACGGGTTTGAAAAATTTATAAAACGATTTTTAACTATAAAATTATCGGTAAGCGCCACATTTTATTTTTCTAGACGATGAATTTGTAACTTCCCGAGGTAACATCTGAGATTTTAGTAATACGTTAATTAGAAATAATTCAATTAAATCCCACGGAAAAATCAATTTTCTAGGCCACTACAATTTATTAATAAATAAGAATATTTTTTGGCAGACTTGTGTCTTGTCTTTAAGATTCCCATTTTAGTATAGAGATTTGATAGGGAAAATTCAACAGTGTGACTGTCCAATACACCAAGGCCCTATAAGATTTCCCATTGTGACTATTAAAATTATGCTATTTTAAATAATGTTTACAAGCAATTTTTAAACTGACTAAAATTACCAAGAATAAGTTTTTCTAACGATTTTTAATATTTACAAGTTCGATCTCAGTCATATTTCTCCCCGCAGCATCTGCCGGAGCAAATACGCGTCCCGTCTTTTAGATTTTAGATAAAACGTGTAACATGGAAATAAAATGTTTCAATTTCCGATATATTTTTATATTTCGACATTTCAGCGCGAGACCCCGTACTTCGATATTCGCTTTAACTTTTTACAGACTTCTTTAAAACTTTGTGAATGGAGGCCTACCCTACCTAATGTCTAGTAAACCTCCCTACCTACAAGCTAACCATGAAGGCGAGACCTAAATGCCATCACGAGACTTTGTTCTTAAGAAGGTACGAAGCATGGAAAACCGCTTTAGCGCATGAAATAAATATACGTAGAAGATTTTAGGTCAAAGTCGTCCTTCTGGGGGAATGTGGGGCAATAAGAAGGCGCAGTTGTTGAAAGACAAACTCGGGTTATAGTTCAAATTTCACCGTGTTCACAAAATTGCCAAGATCAAATGTTTTAACATTAAAAATGCGTTTGTCAATTTTTGTCCATCGTTAAAATTTGTCCATGGCAGAATTCTTCATAAATTGTCTCTACCCTGTCTGTAAAATGTTAATACAGGGGAACTGTATCGCTACCCGTTTGGGTAGCGTTGTGAGGCGGGTGAAGGAAGGATTTATTAATGCGGGTGATGAAGAGTTCCGAATATATGAAGGATGAAAATCAGATGCCGGTAGCTCGTTCCATATACGAGCCGACTTGCACAAAAATGTCACAATGGGTGGTAGATGCTATCAGTATCGCCCCGGTGAAAGACCACTGTTCAGAATTGAAACGTTGCTTAAAATGCTTTGAGCCGTAGTATATAAATAGCCAGATACTTCCTAACCTTCCTCTTCCTATCTCTTTCCCCTCCCCATACACTTCAGCTTCACTACGGAACCCATTTGGGGATACCATAGTCTCACTAGCTCCGGTTAGCAGGAAGCAGTTGGCTGTATCGACATAAAAAAGATAATACTACAACTGACCATCGTTGAAATTTACCACGGATAAAGTGTTAAATACCGTCATCAAAATATTATTATCATAAAAATGCGCCATCAAAAAGAATCGTATTTTCGATATGTTTTTCTTATTTTTTTTATTATAGCCTATTATTTTTATATACTATTTAAACATTGTACATACAAAATATGATATTAAATATATGTATAGTAAATTGTATTTCTTAGTCCTCCTCACTAGGGTGACCTGTGCTGAGGCGAACTAAAGTTATTCATTTTTATTTTATGTTTTAATCTCTTTCAGCTAGATTTTTATTCTTGATTTGTAATCCTTAAAATTTTCTGGTATTAGTGAAGGGGTTTTAGCCATTTCGCTTTATTAACTTAACTTTAGACGATGTATGAATGATTAAAATTCATAGGAATATTTATTTGGCATTCTAGGTACAGCGTCTTAGATAATAATTAGTACGGTCTCAAATCAATAATCGATTCACAAAACTGCAGATTTTTACTAAAGGTGCGCTAAAATTATTTCATTACCGACACGAATGTGAGGGAGAGGTACTTTTGAAAATTTATATGTATTTTCCGAAAATAGTACTCTTCCATTTTTAAACACCAAAAGAATTTAAATCAACAACACTCAGTTGTTTAATTTTAAAGGATGAACAAAAAAATCATTAATAACCAGTTTCTTATATTTGATAATAAAGCCACATTGGTAGATATTTTGTTTTACAAGAGTAAATAGTTTCTTCTATTTGTCAATAGAGCGGCATTAGTAGATTCCTGTTGTACCATAGTAAGTATTATTAATATTATTAACTGCATTTTGGAAGGCGGGTATCACCGCCCCGGGAACCATTCAATGGATAACCAAAATCTCACACGAGGATAGAGGAAAGGACGTCTTTACTTGGTGATGATGTTGGTTTCTTTTGGAGTCTTGTTGGTTTCTTGAACATTCCGTTGGTCACTTATAATTTAGGTGTACACCTGATATGACCACCATTAATGTTAAATTTTCACAACACTAACTCTATTTACATTTACCACACGACAGTAATGAACTTTGGGATGATATTTGCACTATTTAATGGACTTTTCACGAGATTTTTGATACGCGGAGTGAAATAACATGCACTCTCCTCGACATAATGTGTGTTCATAACAAAAGAATAGCGTCGGTCTTGATTCGAAAGATAATACTTTTAGGAAAGGAACAAAGGCAAATAAATTTGATTAGGAACTGGAATGTGGAATAATCACAAAACTGTTTCAATATTAAACACTTACCTTGCAAAAAGTGATTTTTATTATTTTTTTATCATGCTCTATCGAATATTACAAAATGTCCTATGTTAATAATATAATGTTCAAAACGGGAGTTACACGAGCTAGTCCCGTTATTAACTTGATCTGTTTCCTCGATGTATTTGAATTTTATCTGCTATTTTTCAGAATTAATTAATCTGTTTTAAAAGAAATTAGAAGTAATTGAGATTAAAAAAACAGCAAACTGAGATGATTAGGAAATGAAGGCTACCCGGTAAAAATACATTAAAGTAATGGGAGGAAGTTTCCATTTCAGTTGTAATGGTGGTAAAGGCAATACACTTTATTTTTTTACTTTATCATTAAATGCTTCTTGAAACAAGTTAATCGGAGCAAATGAATTTTCCGAATCATTACAAAAAAATTCAAACCAGAAGATGAACGATGATATTTTGTTTATTTTATTATTTATTTTGAGGGATTACTTTATTTCCCTCCACATGTGGCAATACTAACGCGAATTAATCCGCTGCTATACGCAATGCTAACATGACAAGAGGAATCTGCATTCCCGTTTTAGCGTTCGATTCAACCGCCAGTGCTACCTTCTTTCTGCCACCGTCGCCGCGCTCTGCGTAAATTATAAAAATCGTCCTCACGAATAAATTATATCAATTGTGCAGACACTAGTTTCAATCTCCCATCTCCTGAACACAATTTTCGGTTTGGGAAGGCGCCGTAAATTACAGCTAATTACAAGCCTTACACAAGCCCCTTGCTACATTTTTTTTTTATATTAGAGCAATAAAACAGTACAGTGGGCGTATTTAAAATTCCAACGGCGACGGCACAAAATACTGTTACCGTGGGATTAAGTGGCAACAAATAAAAGTAAGGATGGGTTTGTTATCTAGAAATAATTTTTTTTTAAGAATACTAAAAATGTATTACCACAAAAAAAGACATAATAAAAAATAAATTAATTAGCATCTTACTATATAATCTGGCAAAGGGCTTGCATAGGTAAAATGAAGGTGTGATACCAGTTCGTTCTTGATGCGAAGCAGTAGATCCAGTTGTTCACAGCAACTCCCAGTTTATAATTTATCTAAAGTAGTCCAATGCAAAACAGCCTCACGCTGCTGGTCTCCAAAAGGGTCCTTCTTAACCAATGAAGATCGGTAGATGCCATCCGATTCCATCAATCCAATGGTCAATGCTGCATATGCGAAGTTGATGCTCACAAAAATTGGCGAACGTGTTCGTCGAACCTCAGCCAAGAGGAATGCCCGCTGCTCTGGGCTGGTGATCGAAGAATGTCGACTGCTTCCAATGCAAATCACAAATCCTTGCTCCCTCAGGTTTGGCAACTCTCTAAGTCAGAATTCTAGGGCTGTCAATTTGACCAATATCAGCAAAATGACAATGTACTTAAAGGTCCCACACACCAAGATGCGATGTAAGTTAAGTGATGCATTGTTACAAATCTTATATGTAACAACCCTTCATCGGGAAACAAAGTACACTGAAAATTAAAACATACCAATAGATAAGTTTAGACAAACATATTTCAATAAGCGGTGATTAAATAGTTATTTAATATAAAACATCATTTTGTAAAATTACTATTAAATAATTATTCGGTTGTAACAAAATTTTACATAACCATAACATTTATAAATTTAAAAAACAGAATCAAGGAGCGATCAAGAAGCTTAAATAAAAAACAAAGATTTATTTTGAATATAGGTATTAATGTGAAATTAAATTTAAGAGATGGCTGTTTGTTTTAATTAATTTGCTTTTTTTAAACATGTTGATATTTTGTTATTAAAACTAATGATGTAAACTTTTTTTTTTTTATGCTTCCGATTTTGTTGTCCGGGTTAAATCTTCCCCATAGGAAAAACTAAACCCTTCCACTCACTTTTCCACAAATGATCAGCTAGTCAATCAACACTATGCAAGTGCATTATATAAGTAAAATAAATACCAAACAATACAAGACCAACAACACGTCAACTCACCAGAGATCAAATGGGAAAAAAAAATTCACCGACTCCAGATATTTTCATATCAGAGGGTTCGGCTCGGTAGAACTCCAAACAGGGCCTATAAATCCTACTGATCCCTCAACATAAATATTTAAAAAATCTTTCGTTATCCTACATGTATTCAAAATGACCGACTTTTGCATCTTTATATATAAATTTTTTGATAGATCTAATACGTTAATATATTAAATATCTAATATATTAAACAAAGTATGTTATTTTCATTTAATACAGTTTTTTTATTTCTCCTACAGGTTGTCAAAATGGTCTTAGATAATTTGCTGACTAAGATAGCGTTAAAGGATAATAATTGATTCAGCCCCAGTATACCCAATTTCTACCGACTTATAACAAGTTTCACTTTGTTTCACAAGTAAGTTTCGTAAGTCGGTAACTCTATAAGTTTTTAAGTTCCAAAAAAAATAATTTTTTTAGATAATATCTATACATTTGTTATGCCGAAAAGTTAATTATATGAAATTCCCACTATAGAAAATTATTTCAAATAAATATAGGCATAAAAAATCACAGTTTATTTTTAAATGCAACTAAAGCATTTGTCGAGAGATTTTTGCTCTATTTTAAACAAGTCGTGTTTTCACTATTTTCGCTTAATTGTTATCGTTTTTTAATATTAGCGCGCTCCCTCTAGCACTCGTATTTACATATCTCCCTTTCAAACCATCTTCGAACGCTTACTACGGGGCCTTAAATGTTGCCTATTACATCCCCGTTCAATCCTGCGTGGCGTGTTATTATTTTAATGTTTGAGATCGTTAGAATTACCAAGAAACTAGTATTGTTATATTTTATGTAATTTTTAATGACTGCCGCGAGTTACATGTTCAATTCCCATGTTATTAGCAGAAAGCCTATGCAGTGTTACTGTTCACATATTATTTCAAAGTATACCAGCCTTCGGTAAACAGCGACCCATCTACTAATGCGAGTAGATGCAGTGTTCTTCGTAATGCGAGATCATTTACTAATGGAATTGCAATACGGAGAACATAATACGAAGCACTTGTCCGCAGCATCCTGGAATACAGCTCCATTATTTGGGCCCCTTCTGAACAAAACCATATCTTAGAAATAGAAATGTTACAAAAAAGGTTTATGCGTTACCTGTATATGAGGGAATATACATAATATCCATTCCTGTATCCATCCTTGTTCTTAACAGGAATGCTCGATTTCAATACATTAGAAGCCCGCAGAAAAATAATTGTTAGGGACACTTTTTTAAGTTAATCTCTGGTACAATACACAATCCGCCTATGTTGAAAGAGGTTAACTTTTATGTCCCTAACAATTATACTCGAGGGAGATCCCATGCACTCCTATATGCTCCGAAAGCGAGGACTTCTGCCTATCATAACGCCCCAATAAACAGAGCGACTCAACTGCTTAACGATTCTGCATTAGCCATCGACATTTTCAATGTCACCTACAGACAATTCAGTAACTATCTTTCAACACATGTCACAAAATAGTAAAACTGCCTCTGTAAACTTTTTAATTTGTAATCTTCTCCATGATATATTGGTGTATAACCGTTTTATGGAGAACATGAAAAAATAAATAAATAAAATAGACCAGCCTTCGGTGAACAGCGATCCACCTACTAAAATAGACCAGCCTTCGGTGAACAGCGATCCACCTACTAAAATAGACCAGCCTTCGGTGAACAGCGATCCACCTACTAAAATAGACCAGCCTTCGGTGAACAGCGATCCACCTACTAAAATAGACCAGCCTTCGGTGAACAGCGATCCACCTACTAAAATAGACCAGCCTTCGGTGAACAGCGATCCACCTACTAAAATAGACCAGCCTTCGGTAAACAGCGATCCACCTACTAAAATAGACCAGCCTTCGGTAAACAGTGACCCACCTACTAAAATAGACCAGCAGGTCCTTAACGAATGAATTAACAAGTTTCCTGATAAACTTATATATAAACAAGGCAAATGTAGGTTTTAACCGGATTACTAATAATTTGAAGAGCGGACGGCCAATAGCAATCCGGAGGTCGCGGGTTTAAATACAGGCGGGCGCAAGTTAATTTTATTTGTTTTATCTCGGTACATTTGCGGCACCTTCCTGAGTGGAAGATACTATCAGTATCACCGTAGTGAATCAAACCAAACTTTGCTTAAAATGACTTTAACCGTGTTTGGTGACTAGTTTTGAATGGCCAGATATTTCCCCACCTTTTTCTTCCTCACTATTTATCCTCCCCACATGGGACGTCACAGTCTCCCTAGCTCCTGGCGATTGCCAGTGTATATTTAAAAAAACCAATGTGTAAATTAAAATCGGTTAAATAAATCTTTACTGCCGTATATACCTACCTTGAACGCAATATTAAATAAGCCCCCGGCCTCCAGTTGTGTTGTGAAGACTCCGGAATATAAAATATTTATAACTAACGAGGATTATGGTATTATTCCCAGCCAGTCAACTTTCAGCCAGTGCTGGAACTGGAACTTGCAACGGAACCCGGAACCGTTTAAATGTTCGGATAAACATTCCGACACGGGAAACTTTTCGGCGGATGAATGAGAAAAGGGTTAGCTTACTAAAGGCCTGAACAAACCGCCGCGTTCAAAGCGCGTCCGCGATCCCGTGCACGGTGGCGATCAGATGTTGTGTATGAACTTGTAGCAACGTGTTCACATCGAAGCGTTCTCAGATTGGCCGCGGCGTCCTGTGCAGCGTCTGGACGCGGCGATCGCTCGCGTCCGCGATCAGTTGCTGCTTGCAGGATCTGCACGCTGCACGCAACGTAATTATCTCTGAGTTTGTGGTATTTCTCATGATGTCGGATACAAATACAGAGAGAATGATCAACGAAATTAGCATCTGCCGATGGTTTTTTTCATGTTTTCAGCAATTAAATTACAATTATTATCACTTTCGATATAAAATATAATAAACATAATCGATTAGCTATGAATATTCATATTTTTCCGATATTAAATCGCTTATTTTGAGATGTGTATTGACTACACAGCACCGGAACGCTTGTATTTTTTTAGCAGAGTTCTATGTTTATATTTTGTACAAAAGAAGTTGTAATTATTATATATGTGTTCGATTAATTTGTTTTATGTAAGTGTAAACCATTCTTAAGAATTTTGTCCCCATTAATCTGATATTTAAAATAGTGAAATCGAAAGAAACTCTTGTAATTAAAATTCATTAAAAAATAGTTAATTCAAATATACATAAATTCTAACAAAATTGCATTATGGGTTTCATTTTATCATACCAACCCGTCTTTTAAGTAAATTTACACTTTTCAGGGGCTTTTTCACCATCTTCCCAATAGCTTATCTACCCTAATACCGAATATTATTAAAATAAAAATAAAATACTTGCAGTGGTTAAAAAAATTGGCCAACTTATCCAATATATAGCCACTATACATAGGTTCGATTACCGAATTATAAACTCCAACTTAATAAATAAATAAACCGTAAATCGAAAATATTCGTTATTAGGGTAGATAAGCTACTATCTTCATCATCTGCAATAGCCGCTAGAAGTAATAATTCTACTTCAGATTCGTCTCCAAACATGATTATGATTATTTAAATGGTTCCCGCTCCGAGCTATACCTACCACACAACCGACACGAATGTACGAGTGCCACGGACGCCAGCTGATCGCTAGTTGATCGCTAGTTTGGTGTGAACGGTTCTGCACGCAGACAGGACGCTCACCGTGCACGCCATCGCGGACGCAGAATGATCGCGGCGGTTTGGCCTTGCCTTTAATTGATGTGGTTACGAAATTGGAGTTAGAAGCTACCGACTTTCTTTGTAGATTTTCATCAGTATTGCTTAGAAAAGATCTGTATGTTATTTATTTATATTAGTTATTATTATAGCCTTATTATAACTTTATTCCGTGCAGTTGAACACATCTATAATTTCTGCGAAATTATTGCCAACTGCATCCAATCTAGGTGCAAGCGAGTATTTAAATGACTCATTCCTGATACTGTCCTTAAAATTAAAAAGAATTTTCGAACGAGTTGTTCTAGTTGGTATGTTGAAGGTGATTATACTCAGTAAATCAGGGCTGTCTATAATTACATTCATAATTATTTTTAAAAAAGTAAAAGTTTTATGTACAAGGCTTAAATAAATATAAATTCGATGTGAACTAAAATAAGTATTTTCGAGAGAAACTCGTTATGGGGGTTCAATTCGCACGAGGGTTTTGAAGTTTGAGATTTAGGTTGAAGGAAATTGTGATTTAGGTACAGTGTAGTACTTAATTTAAGAGAAATAATTATTAAGGGGAGCAATTTAGTCTTCTGATTTTAATTATTCGTATATATATAAAACTGTTATATTTTGCGTTTGTTAGAAGTGAACTTGTATAAAATTCTCCCATCTGGAACCTATATTTCGATATCCATGTACTGTACAAGCTATTAAAGGAATACAAAATATTTTTTTTTTATTGGTACCCTTTTTTACTCATTTAAAGTACGCTCTAGCGTGTTTAAATCGCACTTTATGGAACGCGCGTTTTTTAAAGTTACCATGGCAACATCAACAAATCAACAAAATGTTAAGTCTAAATTAATGTTTGTGTTTTTCATTTCCATGACAACAAGATATTGTGATGTCACATCACGAATTCATTAATAGTTCTTATTTCCAAATTTTTAATAATAATATCAATATTTATGTTTTCAAAGTGTACCAATAAAAAAAAATAGCGTAAAGTATTCGTGGATAACTGGTCTTTAAAACACTTGCTTTATTTCGAGCACTCGGCTACGCTGTCGTGCTCGAAAAATCGCGCGTGTTTTAAAGACCTGTTTATCCACTTATACTTTAATATACTATTATGTTTTCAAATGTTTATTCCAAATATTTTAAAATGGTTATTCCATCAATTTGGTTAAACTACAGTATTCTTTTAAATTAAATTAAATTAAAGATTTAAATTATGAGACAGAAGGATTTTTACTTACTTGGTATTTCTATATAAAATTCTAAATTATACATTTTATAGTCCAGAATATCTCGCATTGATACTAAAAGTAGAGATTTATTTCAGTATAGAAATTTTGGGGCTAACTACCGTATGTATTCCTCATTGCCCAGAATACTTATGGAGGGAAATAATCATATCGAGTCAGTGAACATCTTTAATCTTTAATCACTTAACATATTTATCAGTTTCATTTATTAAATTATATTTGATGTGTAAGTTAAGAGTTTTTTTTTAATATTTCTGACTTTCACCTTTCAAGGGGGCTCTATGTTATCATTTCAACTACGTAGAGGGAAGTTGAATTTATATATTAATTTTATTTAAATGTGCAAATTTCATAACTTTATCGAACAAAATTCAAAACGAGTATTGAAGTTTATCAGAAATCTGAAGATTTCTTATAATTATATCAATACATTTTCTTTTCCACAACCAACATTATAACAATGTCTTCGTTAGCCGAAGCAATAATTACGTTTAAAAAAATAATCATTTAAATTATGTATTTATTAGGCATCTGTTTTTCTTTCTTCATATAATCCTGAGCTCATCAAGACTAGCATTATCATTTCCTACAGCCCCTACCTTAACTCGCCTCACAAAGCTGCCCAACCGGGTGACGATATGGTTCCCTTATCTTTACACGTGTGTCGACAGAGGTGTTCTTGTGTTACATAAAAAAATAATATCTATAATGTAATCGATTGGTGTGAAAAAATGTTTAAAACTAGAATACATAGATAATATCATTCTTTCTGGACATCAGTTAAGTCAATAATTGTGGTCAGAATGACGTTAGGGTTGTCGTAGAATGCGTTGACTGCTGAACTGATCAACAGGATTGACAAATATTTTCTCTAACAGTCATTCTCTTTGTTTCGGAGTTTATGCACGAAGAATAAGTATTGCTAATTTATTAAGAATCTCTTCAAATTATTCGTAATCCAACTGAAAACGGTATTGCAGGCCCTTAACGAATGAATTGATAGATTTCCTGATAAACTTTTAGTAAAATACATATAAAATATGTATTATCACGATGTCATAAAAATCCTAAATTTTTTGCATATCTTCATTATATTTTTTAGTGTTCATTAATTACAATGATTATTTATATTTCTTGGAATATACATCTTGTGATTACTCAATAAGTTACACGTAGATGATCTATGATCACAAGTTACTTTGTTACGATAATGTTTACAATAATGCTGTCGCATGGAAAAAGTCCTGTACTAAAGGGTCTCTAAGTTATTCGGATCGACTTGTGTGGCTGGCCGCCACCGTCGGCTAGGTCCGGAAAAGGTCGGAAGCGATCAGCTGCGCGCGCGCTGCTAGTCAGTCGTGTGTTATTAGTCGGTAATTAACAAATAATAAATAAGACAAGTACCTACTGGATAGACACTACACTAACGCATGTGCATAGACACGTGTTCTGGCGTACTAGGAATTTATTCAGGATCATTTTTATCAGGAAACGGCCTGCAATCCCGTTTTTAACCAGATTACCAATAATTTGTAGAGATCCCTTAATAAATTGTCAATGCAAATTATGGACGGATGCCAGACTGAGCATTTAACACCCGCCTAGAACAGCAAGCGCTATTTGGAAAAAGAGTACCTACATACTCTCATCCATTGATAGGGATAAGCAAAAGCTGGCAAATTCCACTTCATTCACTGCCTCGCGGTCCGTTTTCCTCAGCCAGCAGCCAGAAGGCTTGCGAGGGTACGAAGTTAAGAGTTGCGCGTTTCCGGGCGGCGGGGAACTGTTTCCGGTTCCCGAAGGCTGCGGGGGCGGATATCCGGTGGGCGCCACGGCGGCCCGCCCGTGAACCGAGACCAGCGCCTTTCTCTATTCCTACACTATACTGAGGAAAGAAAAGGTGACGATTAGATACAAACAATGAATTATGATGTGGTGACATATCGAATTTTAATTGAATCTTTGTCAATCCGAATAAACTTCTCTTTACGTCATAAAATAATTATATTTTATCTCTAGAACTATCGTTTGTTATTCCTCTGTTTGATGAATAAATTAATTTTAACAATATAATTATTCCTCTCTTTGATAAATAAATTCATTTTAACAAAAAAAGTTTAGAAAATAGAGAAGCATCGTTTTTGGGTAAATGTAAATGTAATTATTATAAAAATATTATTATTTTTATAATAATTACATTTACATATTACATTATTTAATATTAAATTATTATTTAATATTATTATTTTTATATTAATTTGAATATTAACGGTAAATTTAAGGTTTTATACAATAGTGAAATGTTTAGTCTCGGTGAAAATTTATTTTTTTAAACTAGTAATTTAACCATAGAATTTTGTACTAATTGCAGGTAATAGGTCGGTGGCCGAGTTGACATCGTGCTTGAGTCCCACTCAGGCGTAGTGTGTTCAATTCCTCGGCTGGCTAAATCCTCCATCACAACACAAGCAAAATTTTCAGCTTACTGTGGTGGTAGTAGGAGATTTTCAAATATTTTCAGGTTATTCGTAACCCGGGAATGTTAGTCTTTCTTTTAAAAAATTTTAAATAGTTTTGCAAGAATTTCCCCAAATGTTATTTCATATCGTAAAGTTGATTCTGCTAGTGATAGGTGATTTTTTTAACATTCACGGGAACGAAACACTTCAGTTTATACAGTCTGAAATTTCGTTTATTTAAATTTAAAGTTGCAATTATTATTAGAACAAACGATGTATTTATTATTAACCAATAATCTACCGTCAAACTTCCGAGGTTAGTAACAACAAAATAATGTAAAATAATAATGACAATGACATTTAAAAAATAAAATTTCAGCCGTGTGTTAGATATCCTGTCTAATGATCGCTATATGTATTAGGGTTATTTGACTTTTATAGACTAAAATGCTGCCAGCTACCGAGGGTAGTTTAAAGTAAGCAAATTAATAGCTTTCTCCAAATGAGGACAAATCTCGTAAGAAGGATAAGGAAAAGTATTCCTAACGTCACCTTGATGAATGCTTTTTACAGGTAATGGGAGTATATATGTCCTCTACTCCAGACGAAAAGAGCCGCTGGCTGCCAATAGTGCATTAACATGTCTTCCTGCCGCGAAGAAAGGAGGATATTGGCATGTGAGCTCATTACCATAGAAAATTGAAGTTAGATTCTTAAAAATCTTGACGTAAGAGTTTTTATAGCCCGGCAATGGGCCATCTACAGATGTTTTGTACAGCTTCCTAACTGATGTCTATACATATTATAAGAAATGCTTTGCCTAGCACGCTACCAGTACAGGTGTATAGTATAACCTGTTTTTAAGTAGGTGCAATGAAAAAAGTGCAGATATTTAACACATATAATTTTTTTTATGTTTGTATCGCACAAGAGTCTCAACTGCTCCCAACCGTCTGGAGCCAGCGAGACTACGTCCTTATCCCCAATTGAGTATGTTGGAAGGCTGAAGGTGATGGGAAGGAGGGTAAAGAGATGAGGAAGAGGAAGGTGCTAAAGTATCTGGCTATTCAGATCTTGTCACCAAACACGGCTAAAGCCATTTCAAGCAACGTTTCAATTCTGAATGGTGGTCTTACACCAGAGCAATACTGACAGAATTTTCCACTCTGAAACTGGAAATAAACTATATTTTTTTAAATTAATAAATTGTGAAATAAAACAAAATAATCCAATAAAATTTACTTGCGCACGCCGGGATTTAACCGAGCTCCAACTTGGCAAACAAGATGTTCATAATGCATAATTGCCTTTGAATGTTTGCAGTGAGAAAATTTTATTTTGAATAAAAGAACACGTATGCGCTTTAAAACACGTATTTTACTGCTTCAATTCTTAGAATGGTAGAAAATTATTCGTTGGCGTTTTGGAAAAGTTGAAACGCAGACGTTATGACTAAAACTGTTTACCTGCACTTGTTAATTACATTTTATTTGTTTGCTACAAAAAATATTTACCAGTGCTAGGTTATGTGGTAGTTTTGCAGGCTACCTTAAATAGGAGTCAATAATACGGACCTTTTTATTAGATTTATCATAATACCGACATTTATAAAATGTGTGAAGTTATTTTTCATCTGTCGTTTTATTTTTACCATTTTCCTTTTATGTTCAAACTTATTTTGTCTCAAGTTCAAACTGATTATGTCTCATGTTCAAACTTTTTATGTGCTTTTGGGGATGCTGTGCGGAGGGTATTTTTAGGAAAGGAAATTCTATGAAGGAAAAATGTATGAGGGTTGGGTAGTAATCTGGGGGTCAGTGTGTCCAGGAGTAACAGATATATGAATCTATCCCTCTCACTGTTTCGTAGGGCGATGTTTTGAGAGTCTCAAAGATCTCATAAGGTCTCCCTCAACCATCCCGATCCGGCCTGCCACGCAGTTGGTGGAACTGTACATGAACCCGGGCACCCCTGCTAAAAGTAGCGAATCAGTTGGGGTGACCTATGGCAGAGGTGTTCGTTATCCAATAAATGATTCCCGGGGCGGCGGTACCTGTGCCCGCATCCAACATTAAAGATAAAAATTATTCATTTAAAAAAATACACTGTTATGTCCTTTTATTACCTATCCATTATTAACTCACTGAATCGGAAACGCGAATGCTTAAATTCACAATTTAACCTTCTCCGCGTTCCAGAAGTGTAGAAGCGCAGGAAGCACGGTCATGTAAATATCACCCAGAGTGGGTAATGACGGAAATGAGAATCCATTCCCTTTATCGGCTTAAAGTTTGCAGAGTATGAATAAGCGACTACCGTATATCATTTAGTACGTCTGGTCCGACCGACCAACTCAGCGGAGGGTCATCTATCACTTAGTTCTGGCCAGGTATCCTGTCTACTCAGAGTACCGTACAGTGTACTACACAGATATCAATACCTGCACAGGTTACAGTACAGTGTACTTCACAGATATCAATACCTACACATGGAGTACAGTGTATATTATACAGAAGACAGTGCCTATACGAAAGGGATAAATAATATTTTATTTTTTGGAATAACTAAATTAGCAAAACTTCCAATAATTGTAATACTTCATAATTGAAGACAATATTAGCGGCTCTCAAACTGAAATATGAAACAGTAAAATCATGAAGAGATACGGTCGCATCTAGGAATTGAATTTCGGACCTTAGCCTTAATGATAATAATAATATTTGGATGATTTGTATAGCGCCGTTGTTGTGCAAAATCACCCCAATGTCGCTGTACAAATATATAATACATTTTTACAATGATCTATGTAATTACGAATTATACGAGTATATGGAGATAATATACAGTACAATACTAACCTGGTAGGTCACTTGAGATTAACACTTAATTAACATTAACTAATTGTTTATTAACGAAATTTAGATGCAGGATTTAGGACATAATTGAATATAACTGGACTTTCTCTCAGGAATGGTATATTTAATTTAAGGGTATGAGAGCTAAAAAGGGTAAGTTTTTAGTTTAGACCTGAATTCTGTTGAACTTGTTATGGATCTTAGTTCCGGAGGGAGTTTATTCCAAGTCCAGGTGCTCAGAAAGCGCGATCACCAAGCTTAGTATTTGGCTTGCGCTTATGTTCCATTAGTCTGCCTACAGCTGCTGATGTTGCTGATCTAAGAGTTGACTGTATCAGACCAGTGTTTTCCGGGACGCATAGTTCAGAGATGTAGGGTGGGGTCATTTCATTGATTGAATTAAACACCATCCAGCACAATTTGTACTGGATTCTTTCAGGGCACTTGAGCCAGTGAAGGTTACGAAGGTGTTCTGAAATGTGTGAATATTTTGAAACCCCGGTTATGAGCCGAAATGTGCGAAAATTTTGTAACCCGGTTTTGAGCCCCTTGTCGGGGCTCTGCTCTACCACTGAGCTAAATCGACTAAATCATATTAAACTGAATTAAATTCTAAGAATTCGACTGAGATCTGCCAACATTATCTTCGTGTCTATTGTTCTATCTATCTTCGTGTATGATCCCAAGATTCTTCCCGAACTAAATGCAATCTAGATATTGTCTTGGATAAATATGTTAATTTTTGAAGTGAAACTTCTTTACGCCCGTTATACAATTTCGAGGACAGGAGTAAAACCAACTCATGACCGTCATGAAAAACCGTGATCGTTTCGCTATAGGAGCCTAGCCAATATTATATACCTTTTTTAGGTTACTCTCCAAACTCAGCTTCGCGGTCTAGAGGCAGAGCGCGCGACTCTCGTCGTGAAGAACCGAAGTTCGATCCCCGCTTATTTTTTTTTCTTTTTGTAATTTTTTTAATAATATTTTTTTTTACAGTGATAAAATGCTTTTTTTAAAAGTGATAAAAGACTTTTAGATATTTTGACTATATGATATTTTGGTCGAATACGTAATAACCGCGGTCTAGAGGCAGAGCGTTCGACACTCGTTATGCAGGACCCGGGTTGGAATCCCATATTTTTATAACTTTTAATTTTTTTATCACATGCTACTTATAAATATGTCAATAGACAGAAAAAAAAGAGAGAATGAAATTAAAAGAGAGAGAGAGAAGAATACTAAAAGTTTCACTTCCGTCGTGCGTAGGCTTGCCACACACTGTATTTTTTTATTTTAATTTGCGACAACCATTGACTTTTCTTCAAGTCTAAGAGGATGATTTTTTTTTTACTGTGAACCGAGTACCTTCGTCTTGCCGGGACGCTGCTCTACCAACTGCGCTAATCCGTACCGTGGTAGTATTGGTCCAGTATTTTTATTGGCTGCTATCTTTATCTATGATCGCAAGATTCTTCCGGAACTCAATGCAATCTAGATAGTGTTTTGGAAAAAAATATCTATTTTTATTCTAATTTGCGACAGCTATTTTCTGCAAAACCTCAAATTGTAATATTTCATTATTGAAGACAATATTAATACAAATTTGAAACAGAAACTATTTTTTTGTTTCACTAATATTGTATTCAACAATAATACTTACTTGTTATCTGATCATATTGCTGACAAAATGCCCCAGTCAGCCAATCCTGTGGACTAACTTTAAATGGGTGCCAAAAATTCAAAGCATAGGTATGTGTATTTCATATATTGTTCTAAATACCTAAAATTACTTCATTCATTTTTTAAATTTTATTAGCAACTGTGTTACCTTTATGAAGTTTCATTTGTATGAAATTATATGTTGCAGAAATAATTCAAATGAAGTATTAATAAATTCATTCCGTGAAAGAAAATTTCATATAGGTTATGTAACAAAGTATGAATACATTCATTCCGTGAAAGATAATGTCATATAGGTTATGTAACAAAGTATGAATACATTCATTCCGTGAAAGATAATGTCATATAGGTTATGTAACAAAGTATGAATACATTCATTCCGTGAAAGATAATGTCATATAGGTTATGTAACAAAGTATGAATACATTCATTCCGTGAAAGATAATGTCATATAGGTTATGTAACAAAGTATGAATAAATTCATTCCGAGAAAGATAATGGCATATAGATTATTGTTGTGTTCCCACAAACAGTTCTCCAACTCGTTGTGGAAGGAGATTTTAAATAATAGGTTATTTGTGTTAAATCAGGGATTTATTCACTTCGCGTATTACAATGGTGACTCGATAGTCAACCTAACTAGGAGCTGGCTAAATGAGATCTGAAAACACCATGTTTGTCTGGGAGCATTCTAACTGGTCCTGGCGACTACTGGCTACTAGCTGCCATCTTGCGGACTTCCAAGCAAGCTCTATGCACTGCCCTCTATGGGTGCATCTGTGAAGCTCTTACTTCCCAACAGTTATGTAACAAAGTATGAATAAATTCATTCCGTGAAAGATAATGTCATATAGGTTATGTAACAAAGTATTAATAAATTCATTCCATGAAGGATAATTTCGTATAGGTTAATTAATTAATCATAAATTATTTTATATTTATGAACTGTGTCTAACTTTTTACTTAACTACACTCTGTAACCTTTCATTTTAAAACTTTTCTCTTTAAGCTTTAAACTTCGCTTTGAAAATTATCACTTTATATATTTACTTAATTTTTTTAATTGTATATCTCCACAAAAGTAATGTAAATACTCAAATAAAAATCAAAATTATTATGTTGTAAAAAAATTTATAATGTTTGCAATAAATTTAAAAAAAAAATGAATTGTTGATGATCACTGCGTAGTACAAAATCGAGGACTTTCTTGTTGATTTTGCTTTCTTGTGCATTCCGTTCAGAAGCGGATCTAACGGTCGACAATTCAACAAATGCTTTACAATATTTTATTTTAACATGCATGATTTTATTACGTTGAGCTAGAATTCCCTCACCATAAAGATCCTTGTCTTTTTATGGTGAGGAAAAGCTATTATTATTTTCCTTTAAAACCCTGTCTAAAATGTAAAAAAATATTTTTTTTTGTGAAAAATACAAATATTAAATAATAAAAAAATAAATGCCCAGTTAAACGGTATTACGAAGTGCTTGGTTCGAATAAAAATTATTCACAGATTATTATTGCAGCCTCCCTCGGTGACATAAAATACATAAACATAGGAGGATTTATAACTAGGTACCAGACATTTTAACAGTATAAAGTGTATTAAATTGTTATATTTTGCCTATGTAAGAAGTCAACTTGAGTACAATTATCCTGTCTGGAACCCACATTATAATATACATGTACAAGCTGTTGAAAGAATTCATAACAAATTCAGCAATTATGGTGAACTACAACACTCTGTTAAATTATATGAATATGCTCAAATTGTCAGACAGAAGAATTTTCGCTGACTTGTATTTCTATATAAAATTCTAAATGATTTAGTTGATGGTCCGGTAATGCTAGAATTGAGAAGCTTCCGGATTCCACAACTTAATACTAGAAGTCAGGATTTATTTCAGTGCAGAAATTCTGGGACTAACTACCATATGTATTCCTCATTGCCCAGAATACTAATGGAGGGAACAATTATACCAAGTCAGTGGACATCTTCAATTTATCTTTAAACAAATATAAAATGTTGTTAATCAAGCAATTCATTTATGTACAATAAATAATGTATTTCTTAATATTCATTTGTAAAAGCCCAGAAAAAGGGCGTAAATTAATAAATAAATACAGTCCATTTTATTTACATACAATTTGTTACAAAAAATTTTTAAATGAGGGCCTTAGCATTTTTTAACACCCTGTGAGGCTCGCTTTACCAAATAATATTTTATGTCGAAAAAATTCTTCTAATTCGTCAATATAAATTTTGAAAAATTTCGTTTAAACTGAACATACCTTTTTCAATATTGTGAGACTTCAATATTGAATACTGTAAGAAAATAAGTCAAAATAGTTTCCTGTAAGCCCTTAACTTTTATCTTGAATTTTATTCGGCCTGGAATAATCAAGTGAACGGAGTTAAAGTGCCTTCCCAGGTTAGTTTGATTACCGTTCTTGTGGGTGTGGGGTGCGGTGACGGGCGGTGACGGGCGGTGACGGGCGGTGACGGGATGGTGACAGGTTGGCTACCGCTGGACGAACCGCTGCGGACTTAGTCGCTTCTCGTTTGTCACTTATTTAATTGAGTCACTTACCGGGCTCCCTCCGTAGTCCACACCTCCGCCCGTTCTCCATTTCCTTTGCGGGAAGACTCAGGGTTGGGAGGGTGAAAATAAAAACAATGTATTTTTAAAGTTGTACTTGAAAAATTACGACATCTGTCAAACAATTAAACAAAAGAAATACACATTTCAAATAGAATCATTACTTAAATAGATTATTTTTGCACCTACTACATTTCTTGACTCCATTCCTCAAAATATTAATATGGAAACAAATGAAACTGCTTACTGCGCTTTAATCCAATGACTCCACCAAGATTTCGCTGTTTATCACACATTTTTAGGTTCTATAAATTTGGCATATTATGGCAATCGATCGCTCAAAACTTTTTTGCAAACTTGGCACAGTATGCCAAAAATCGCTCTAGTACTTAATACCGTATCAAAAATTAATGATTATAAAAAATATCATCAAAAACATGCCAGTGGGATTCGTATTTGATGTACATTATAACAATGAACGTATGTTTTTTTCGTGATTTAAAATTATCACTTATCTTTGTTTTAACATAATTTTTAAAAAAATACAATATCATTAGTGCCTCTCTCTGTAACCCCGGTTTAATGAATTCTAGGACTTTTGTTTTCAATTTAAGCTTAATTTGTTTCAAATGTTTGTTGGGAGAATCCAGTCAACCAATAAAGTACCTACTTATGATAATTATATATTTTTAATTGCCTTTTTCAAAATTGCAACTATTTTGTTGCGAAATCTGTTATGGACTATTCGCATTGATGTGTCATATTTAGATAAGGCACTAAAAGAAGAAAAAAAATCAATTTTTTTCCTCCAATTAGTCTAATTTGACTATCTATTATACCTTAAAAAGGGAATCTATTGACGACTCCAGTGTCTATAATAATTTTTGTTGTTTGTTTTTGGGGTGTTATGCCGTGTTGCGCTAACTCCTTCTTTAGCCGACGTTTCGGACAGCGTTGCAGTGTCCATCATCAGGGCAGATCCGGTAGATCCGAAGATGTGTAATCCGGATCTGCCCTGATGATGGACACTGCAACGCTGTCCGAAACGTCGGCTAAAGAAGGAGTTAGCGCAACACGGCATAACACCCCAAAAACAAACAACAAAAATGCTTTTGGCCGTGAGAATCTAAAAACTTACCTCTATAATAATTGTACGAAAAATTGACTTTTTTACTATTTATTTTCGGGATATAAACAGTTTTACTATATTACGACTTCATTTAAATGAAATATTGACGCTAGGAAGGGAAACGGGCGTAAGCGACATTTTTGTCAAAAATGAGTTAATCGTACAGTTTTCATTAGAATTTTTGTCAAATCAAAACTGTACATTTAACTCATTTTTTACTAAATTGTCGCTTACGCCCTTTTGCCTTTGCGGCGTCAAAATATATAATATATTCGTACATAAAATATATGTTTCGTCGTTATGATGATGTAACAATGTAATATATATTTGAAAATATATGTTTCGTCGTTATGATGATGTAATAATGTAATATACAGGGTGTCCGGGGGTAAAGTGCAGTAACTTCGTGGGGGGATTCTACATGATCGTAGGAGTAAAAAAGATAAATAACTTTTTCCGAAATTCCAATTTTTTCTTTTTCATACAAAAAGACATACCTGCTAAAAAGCCATGGTGTAGGTGCAAACTTACCCGATAAATTCGCAAGTGTGAACGTGGCAACGTTGCATATTGTGAGTGGCGCGTATCCATGGAAACCGATATTGTGAGTAGCGCGTATCCATGGAAACCGCATGTGAATTGTAAACAATAACAACACAGAGTTCGCTGTATGTTTTGATATTTTACCAAATTCAAAAAGAGAACTGCACTAAAATCACGTTACACTTTTTATTATAAAAAATATTAATAACTCATTGAACACTTAACTAATTTCATCGCTTTTTACTAATTTAAAATATTTCAAAATGTCCACCTTCTGCTTGTAGGCAAGTATGTAAACGTACAGTAATATTATTTATAATTCGTACATTGTGGCGTATTTCATCTGCGGCTTCGTGAATACGTAACCGGAGATCTTCGACGTTATTTACTTCTTTGGCGTAAACTCGATAAAACTCGATGTTTAAGGAAAACACGCACCGAATAAAGATGTACTTTTTAGTAAGACTTAAACACTAGATAAAGACACTAAATTAACAAGTTTTTATTTAAATGAGACTTTTAACACTAGATAAATTAAATTTTCAAAGTTGTTTACTCCGCGCGTCAAATTATGTGACATTCAAAGCACAGACGTTTGCTTACTGAATTACAATAGCGGGGGGTGCAGGAAGGGGCGCGGGATGTAGATTTGGCAACGACGAAAAAAACAATGCCGTCTAGGCACGTCGGAGAAATTTTTCGTTATTAGCTTAAAAGTACATCTAAAAGTTGGAATTTCAGAAAAAGTTATTTATCTTTTTTACTCCTACGATCACGTAGAATCACCTCCCGAAGTTACTGCACTTTACCACCGGACACCCTGTATATTTAAAAACACCATCGTTTGTAATATACCCGAAAGCATTGAAACAACTGCGGCCAACAAAGTAATCGATGACAAAAACAAGGTAACTGTTTTAATCTCTGCTCTCGATGATACCGCAAACCGTGATATGCTACGCGTTTACCGCATTGGAAAACCAAGTGTTGAAAAACCAAGGTCCCTTAAAATAGAATTCAATAACTCCACAACATCCAGAACATTGCTAAGTAAACGTTATCTTTTAAAAAACAACACAAGGATATACCCCGATGCTACAATTTTTCAACAAAAACATCTAAAAAATCTAAGAGAAGAACTGGAAAAACGAAAGTCAAATGGCGAAAATGATATCACTATAAAATATGTAAACGGAAACCCTAAAATAGTGCAAATACCGCCAAAAAACGATGCAAACTCAAGATATACTACCAGAACGCGCGGGGACTACGCACCAAATTAAATGAACTACGTTCTACAATATCGCTACACCATTATGACGTATATGTGCTGACAGAAACTTTGCTCGATTCGGAAATAAAATCCACAGAACTCGGACTTAACAACTACAACATTTTTCGCTGCGATAGAAACTCTAAATCCAGTTCCAAAACAAGGGGAGGCGGAGTACTAATTGCAATAAAGAAGAAATTGATGTCAAGAAAACTCAAAACAAAAAATAATACACTCGAACAACTATTTGTACAAATTGATACCACTGTAGAAAAGATAATAATTCCAACTTTATCCACACCGCCACTATCTGATGCCGGAAACTATCGAAGCCACAGCGAAGACGTTGAAAATCTACTCTACAAATACCCTAACTCTAAAATTATTATTCTCGGGGATTACAACCTCCCTAACCTAAAATGGAAAACAAGTGATAGTGGTTTCATTGTTAATGAAAGGCAAAATGATTGTGCACGTGAGATTTCAGATATGACAAATTTTTTTAAATCTTTATAACATAACTTTATATACAACACAAATGATCGCTTACTAGATCTAGCAATATCAAATTATCCTAAATTGTTCATTGAGAAATGTAATGATCCTCTGTTACCTTTTGATAACCATCACCCCCCTCTTTATATTAAGTTAAATATATGTGACGTCAAGCCGAAACCCGTTGAAAAAACTCTCAACTACAAAAAAGCAGATTTTGAATCTATAAATTCTCATCTTTCGCATGTTGATTGGTCTTTTTTGTCTGACGTTAATACTGACGATTCCTTAGAAAACCTATATTCAATATTCTCCACCACTATCAAATCATATGTACCACTATTTACTCCTAAAAAACATACATATCCAACTTACTTCTCATCGGAACTAATAGCCTCACTACAACAAAAAAAAATACTTCATAAAAAATTCAAAAAAACTCTGAAGAAAATCGACTATACAAATTTCAGTGAAAGTAGGAAAAAATGCTAAGATCTCTCTAAAATCTGTTATAAAACATATATAAATTCTATCGAGAACACAGCCTTAAACTCGAACAATCTCTGGAAATTTATTAAAAAAATAAACAACGACAGCACAGACTATCCTCCAGAAATGCACATGGACGACAAATACGCCAACAATACGCAAGACATTGTAAATCTTTTTTCTGATTTCTTTAAAAATGTTTATGATGATGAAACACCAGAAGAAAATATTCCTTCATACACATTCAAAAAAACCACACATTTAACAGACTGCTACATCACCGAAGAATCTTGCAAAAAAAAATTAAGTTCCTTAGACATAAACAAGTCTGCAGGCCCGGACACCATCCCGCCAATTCTCCTAAAACAGTGCTCCTCCGTATTGTCTAAACCACTAACCATTTTATTTAACCACCTACTATCCTCTGGATATTTTCCCGTCTACTGGAAATCCAGCTACATTATTCCAATATTTAAAAAAGGTGACGAGACTGACATTTCAAACTATCGACCAATATGCATACAATCTGTATTACCCAAAATCTTTGAATCTTTAGTTTTGGAAGAAATATATCCCACACTAACAAAGTTAATAAATGACAAACAACATGGCTTCATTAGAGGTAGATCAACTACAACAAATTTACTACTGTTTCAAAACTATATATTGGAGTCTTTTTCTAAAAATAAACAAGTTGACTGTATATATACTGATTTTTCGAAAGCCTTTGATAAAGTGTCTCACAAAGTACTGATCCAAAAACTTCATGCTTTAGGAATTAGAGTAAATATGTTAAGCTGGTTAGGTAGCTACATATCTGGTAGAACTTTACTTGTTAAAATAAAATCTTATTTATCTAAACCATTTTTGGCCACTAGTGGCGTACCGCAAGGTTACCCAATTTTATTTATTGTTTTTATAAATGACATAGTCAACTGCTTTAAAAATGTCAATGTTCTGCTATTCGCTGACGATATTAAATTATATACAGAAATAACCTCCTTAAACGACTGTCAAGTTCTTCAATCTAATATAGACATGCTAAATAACTGGTGTTCACAAAACAATTGATATTTAAATGTAGAAAAATGCAAAATTTTGACCTTTTCCAGAAAAAAACATCACAATTTTTTGGCTATTCAATAAATAAAACAAATTTAGAAAGAGTAAAGGAAATGCGAGATCTTAGCATAATAATGGATGAGAAACTAGACTTTACGGCCCACATTCAACAAATTGTGAATAAGGGTATGGAAAACATTAGGTTTTATATTAAGAACAATTAAAAACTTTGAATCTTTACAAATCATAAAACTATTGTACATATCCCTTGTTAGAAGCCAGATAGAACATAATTCCATAGTTTGGTCGCCCTTCTACAATGTACATATTCATAATGTTGAAAGAATTCAAAGAAAAATTCTACGCTTCGTCAATTTTAAACTTAACATCCCTTTAGAACACATAAATTTCCAGTCATTATTGAATCTTTTAAATATTCCGACATTAGAAAACAGAAGAAAAATAAACGACCTAACCTTTTTATTAAAATTATTGAACTCTAAATTTGATTTTTGTGAACTCCTGCATTTAATAAATTTACACATACCTACACGAACAACTAGGCAAATATCAACATTTTACATACATACATCTCATTCCAACTATAGTTTTCACTCTCCAATACAACGTTTACACAGTCTTGGTAACAAATACTTAAACAATATAAATTTATTTGACAATAATTTGAACTTGGCAAACTTTAAACGGAGTAGGTATGTGCGAACTATTTTTGCCTAATTTGTTATTGTTATACTTTCTTATTATCATTATGGTTGATTTGGAGGATTTTCTATTTTTCGTCTCACTTATTTGTACTCTATCCATACCTATATTTTTTAAACTTTTATATTTTATGTAACCTGTATTTTGTTAACACTGATTTTTTTAAATGTAATCTGTATAACTAAAAAATAAAGATGTACATTATTATAGGTAAAAGCCCTATGGGCGTTTAAATAAAATAAAAAAATATATGTAGAAGTTACGGCACTGAAGACTAACCGTAAACAATTGTAAGTAACATTAAATTTAATATACATACAAGCAATCACAGAACACCAATTTAAAAAAATACTTTTCACAGAAAGTCTATTCAGGTAATACAAAACTCGACAAAAACGAAATTACATAGAATATATCGGGAGCATCTCCGATCCTTATCCTATATTCCTCTACGTCTCGTAATGAAACTCTTATCTGTAATCAACTTTAACACAAGTTTTGACCGGTCGGTGGCTGAGTTGACATCGCGTTTGGGTAGTGTGTTCGATTCTTCGGCTGGCCAAGTCCTCCATCACAACACAAACAACAATTTCCGCTTACTGTGGTGGTAGTAGGAGATTTTCAACTATTGTCAGGTTATTCGTAACCCTGGAAAACGAGAAACGTTTTTGGATCAACCTTACGGAGAAAACCTATTGATATAAATTATACTTTTTTAGTATTTCTTGGACATTAACAATGTAACAATTTCTAGACATTTTTCGTGTCATTAACTAGCAATTGCTATTAGCAATAGCGATTGCATTCTTACAAATATTGATATTGACATGCTGATATTGTCGAGTCTGGCATTATGTTTATTAGTAAAAGAACACGGGTTCTCGATATAGTCTGAATTACTAATATTTTATTGGGAAACTGATTTTAAAATGCAAACAAGATCATTTTTCACCTTGTATGTGTAGATATATAAATATATTTGTACCTTTTATGAGAACTGTATGTTTCTAATAAATATATTCATTTAACGATTTTTTTATTATAGAACAATCTGCCTGCCCTACGGAGACGAAGTACTCAGTTCCTCGGTGTGACCACAGCTGTCACTACTATTGGCACAACTCAAACGCTAGAACGGCTGCGATTTCGACACTTGTTAAGCGGTGCCGGTCCCAGTGCTGCGGCGGTAGGGCGGGCGGTCTCTGGACGCCGTGAACTGGGAACCCTCGCCCTCCCCATCTCCCCCCCTACCGCGCCGCCTGAAGGACACTAATCAGGTTATCAGAACCTCTTAGGGCGGCTCGATGTAAGAGGTTACGGCAACATCCACTTTAAACTGTAGTTAGCAGTTAGCAGTTAGGTTAGGTTAGGTTAGTTTAGGACGGGTTATACACGCTGACGGTTAGATGATCGAACATTGATAGTTTGTGTAATACCACACCGGTTTTATCCATAAATAGCAGACTATGATCTGAGGTTTCAACGGTCTAGATTAAAAGCATTGGTGATAAATTTATTTAGTTAAGGGAAAATTTAAAATTATCATACACTGCTCGTTCATAGATGGCGCTAATTCAATTATATTAGAAAAACACTTTTTTTCAAATCTTCAAAATATTAAGATGACTTGTTGAATATATGAATTGAATTGAATGAATTGTCCGTATAAAAACTTAATTCTTTCGAAAAAAGGCATACAAATACAATATTGGATTGAATCCCTGATAAAATATTACGTTTGTATACCTTTCTTGAAAGAATTGAGATTGTATACTGACAAACTATTTATTCACATTATAATTCACGGCGCAAAAATATAATTCGTCTTAATATTTAAAAATATCTCTTGCAAAATTTTTTTTTTCTAAAACTATTAAATTAGCGTCATCTATGAAAGAGCAGATTATGAGTTATTTTATGTATACCCGATATTTCAGTCAAATTTTATTTCAAGGAAAAATCAGAATCTTGTAAATAATTATCTTTTTTATTTTTTGGAATAAATTTATTGAGTAAAACCTCAAATTGTAATATTTAATTATTGAATACAATATTAGCGATTTCTAAACGAAAATCTGAAACAGAAAAATCAGAAAAGGAAACGGTCACATCTAGGACTCGAACCCAGGACCCTTGCCTTGCCGGTGCTCCGTCTGGGTGGCCAAAGCAGTTTGTTTCTTAGAAATAAAAAAAAATAAATGTATTAAATACCCATGTACTATATTTTTGACATTCCTCATAGCTCCTGGAAAAACTTAAGGATTATTTAAATAATATTTTGATAAAAAAAAATTTGCACAAAAAATATTTTGATCATTAAAATTAATTTAACAAAAAAATACTACTTATTTAAATAAAATATATTATAATTAACAAACTTAAAAACAATATTGTGAAATCGTGAAAAAGAGGCAATTCTCAATAAATAATGTGTAGCTGGTTCAGCAATTAACGTTCAAAAATAATTTTAAACATCAATTATGGAAATTTATTCTGCTATCGACCTCCCGTGAAAATGAATACAAGATGTCGCGTTAAAAATTTAAAAAAAAATTAAATATAGATAAGAATATACAGGTTTTCCAATAAAAGGTGTTATTTTGAATAGTCCGCTATTTCGGTGGATGTTACTTTTGAAGCTGTCATTTTTTAACATTTGACAAGTAAAAACTACGCCGTTAATAAAAATGGAACGATACACGCTTCAACAACGCATTGAAATTATTAAAATTCACTTGAGTGAATCAAATGCAAATCATCTTGAGTGATGAGGCCAATTTCCACCTCGGTGGCATCGTCAACAAGCAAAGTTGTCGCCTTTGGGGCTCGGAAAACCCAAGAGTTATTGTTGAAAAGCCTCTTTATCCTCAACGTGTGACTGTTTGGTGCAGTTTATGGTCCGGCGGAGTCATTGAACCTTACTTTTTCGAAAATGAGGGTGGAGCAACAGTTACGGTGACTGGATTGCGCTATCGAGAGATGATTAATGATTTTTTATGGCCGAAATTGGATGGTATTGATTTAGACAAAGTTTACTTTCAACAAGACGGCGCTACGTGCCACACAAGCAACGAAATCATTGATCTTTTACGATTGAATATCAAAATAACACCTCTTATTGGAAAACCCTTTATAATCTTGTTTAAATATGGATATGTACGTTGAAAGTTTATCTTTATTATTAATACAAGAATAATTATCCCGCCTGAGAAAACAGATGTTAGCCGAAAAGTTAAGCTGTGAAAGCATTCGTCGGAATTCTTTAATTTTCCCTGAGTTTATTTAAAGTTCTCCTTTGTTGGGAAATCTCCTTGAGATCCTGAGAGCCTTGAGATCGTGTCGGGAGCGGGGAACCGAGAACTGAGAGTTGAGAGCTGAGAGTAGCGGAGTTGCGAACCAGTGGCGGCTCGTGACTTTTAGAAAAAAACCAAATACAATAATGATACAAACAATAATGCCAAAATACTAGAGTGCTATTATTTTGGCATTATTGATGTTTTTGTAGCCGAAAGCGTATTTTTTCCAAAATTCTGTTTTATGCATGAATATTTTCAGGAAATCCATGCGGTGCACGGCCAAACTGAAATTTCCTGAATATCTATACTATACTAAAAATCGAATATTAATTTTTTTTTTTGAACTAAATAACAATAATAATTCAAAAATTTTCAAACTTAGCACTCTATCACTCTCAAAAGTCACGAGCCGTCAAGGAATTCGAACCTGCCCAATGTTTACTAATAACGTAGTTACCCCGAGGTGTTGCTGCTAAGTCTAGCAACTCTTCAGCGGGGGGACCTGTTCAAAGGGGTGGTAGGTACTATCGCCTGTATATTATTCTTTCTCGCTATGAACGCTCACATAATCTATACTGTAATATTTTACATAGCGATAGCTTCTTGTAGGTTCTACAAATTCAATATATGCAACGTGCATCACATTGTAACCTACGAGTAATACGGCGAATGTATGCTGCTAGAATAATAGCGAAGCCGCCAATCTACCTATTCGCGATTTGTTCTCGAATGAGTTTATAGCGATAGCTTCTTGTAGGTTCTACAAATTCAATATATGCAACGTGCATCACATTGTAACCTACGAGTAATACGGCGAATGTATGCTGCTAGAATAATAGCGAAGCCGCCAATCTACCTATTCGCGATTTGTTCTCGAATGAGTTTATAGCGATAGCTTCTTGTAGGTTCTACAAATTCAATATATGCAACGTGCATCACATTGTAACCTACGAGTAATACGGCGAATGTATGCTGCTAGAATAATAGCGAAGCCGCCAATCTACCTATTCGCGATTTGTTCTCGAATGAGTTTATCTTCTATATAAACACGGTGACATCGAGGTACCTACGGTCAGTCTTACAAGTGAATCAGACCCATTCAAGCGTCCAGCTTTTTTACAACTGACGACGGGGTGTAATACCAAATACCCTATAATATTAATAATATCTCCAAATTTCCATACATTCTGATGGTAACATGCTACACTAGCGCCGCTTAGCGGCGTGAGTTGGACGTCTTGATTTTCTTCCATACATTTTAATGGATTTTATGTGAATTATAAATTTTATTTTACGTTAATCTTTTTTAAATAGTATAAAACAAAGACGCTATCCGAGTCCGTTTGGTAATACTGCAGTGAAAAGTGTAACATGAAAGTTTGCAAAGAATTTATAGGAATTTCACCATCCCCCTGGTGTAAGACCACCATTCAGAATCGAAACGTTCCTTGAAATGGCTTTAGTCGTGTTTGGTGACCAGGTTTGAATAGCCAGGAACATACTCATCTTTCTCTTCCTCGTCTCCTTCCCCTCTCCACTACCTCCAGCCTCACAACATATCCCAATTGTGGATGCCATAGACTTACAGGCTCCGGACGGTTGGGAGCAGTTGAAATTCTTGTGCTGCTTGTGTCTTGAGTACACGTAAGAAAAATAATTAATGGCTCTGGTTAGGTTAGGTGCGTCAGTCTATTGCATAAAAACGGAATAGGCCTTAGGTTGGATAACTTAGAGGCGCTAGAGTTAAGGAAAGCCAAAAACGTCAATAGCAAAGTCATCAACAACCAAATAAACCTAAATAAAAGCCCTATACTCAGATTGTTCCCTATTGACAAAGAGCACTCGCATCTCAATCTCCCACCTATCCCTACCTCTTCCACTGTAGCTCAGACCGTCTACTTACCGTGATATCAACACATGTTAATTTATATTTTAGATGTTTAGGTTTAGTTTTAGCGAAACCCGGTCGACATTAAGTATTTACCTATAAGTGATGTTTACAAAGTTATTGTTTAATTTTAAATTAAATTAATTTAGTTTAGCAGTTAGAAGTTAGTTAGCAGTTGGGACTGTTGCGCGTTACTAGCTAAACTCTACTATTAGATTAAATTATATAAATGTAAATTAAACAAAACGTTTTTACTTTTAATGGATTGGAAAGGATTTGTTGCGTGAACACATTTTGGGGGTAACAAGTCACCATCTGCGGCGCCAAGCAATAACAACAACTGCCAACAAACTAGCTGCTGAAGAAAGGAAGAAACAAAATTACTTGCGCTGTTTTCCAAAGTCGAAATGACATCATAATTCATCGCCCAGTAGTACTATAGTGACCAATGCCACGGAATATAACACTGAGGATAAGTTATTTTAAATGCTTTGAATGAGGATTGAGCCTTCCTACCCAGGAACTGGAGGCGATAACTCTATAAGCCTCGCCGAGGACCGGCATTTATTTCGTATATTAACTGCTCTAATGTCATCCGATTTCAGACAAATGCAAATATATCCGCGTATGTGTACGCGATTGCCACCAAAGGTTAATAAAATGCATTGTTATTGACAGCGAGACTTTCTGCCGAGTTTCAGCTGGTTCGTACCTCGGGAAGTAGGTTAATTTTCACTTTCAAGATTTGACTCATTCATTCATTTCCGAAAACAAAATTGAAATTAAAAAATGCATTTAAAAAAATTCTTAAAAAAAGTTTTAATGCAGGGCCGGCGCCGTTTGCACATAGCGCTAGTATAAAACTCAAGGGCGCTGTGTTATGCTGCGCACACAGTATACACGGCGCCAACTATGCTAGGGGCTGGTTCGTTCCTACCGTTTCCCAAAGTTCGTGGTTCGGCTCGTAAATGTGCTCGCCCGTAGAGGAAAGCTCAGATTGTGTCTGCACAGTAATTTCGGTAATGTGTGTCACATAAAAGAATCCTGTGAAAATTATTCATGAGACAAAATAAACCACCGATGTTTTTTAAATTTATTTATTTATTACAATTTAGTTTTATAAAACAAAGATATATATAAAAGTAGACATGTCACGTTAAAATAAGGCTATACCAAATAGTTTCTTATGCTAAAGTTGGTCAGAGATTACGGAGTTTTAATTTGTCTTAAAACTAATATTAAGGTAAAGGGGAGAAGAAGAGGAATATAGGATAAAGATAGAAAATTGTAACACGTGGGAAATGTGAAGCAATATGTCGTTCTTATTAATTTTGGGGAATCAACTAGTTAGAATATCTCGAAATACTTTAGGGTGTTAAATAAATAAATATTAGAATAAGTGATAGCTTAATACGATTTTTTTTTAAATAAAACGTTGTCTGCATTTGGGAAATTATTAATATTAACATTTTATTTTTTTAATTACGTAAAATGAATATTCGCTTTTGATGTACGAGATGACAGCCAAAATAATTTATGTTGATGACATTTTCTATGTTGGTATTCCTGATTATATACGAGTGGCTAGAAGAGATTTTTTTTTTTTTTTTTTTGTATTAGGCAATTCACCCTAAAGAGAGTGTTATGTGCCGTTAAAGTTAAGGGAGATGGTTATAATTTTATGGGAAATCTATACGGGAATAGGAAATCTCAAATATTGAAGTCATTCAAGTCTATGAACTTGTATAGAACTGAGAAAATGCGAGAATTGTTGAGAGAAAGTAAATAAGGAATACTAAGGGGAGATTGGTGGGTGATTTTTATAAGTAAACGATAAATGCCTTTGAAGGATGAATGATTTTTACAATTAAAGAAAACGTGATCAAGAGTCTCATTTTCCATGCCGCACTGGCAGAGTGGACTATCTAGGACCCGGATTTTAAACAAATGGGATGCAATGGAGCAATGACCAATTCTCATTCTCGAGATACAGGATATAAATCTTTTGGATTTTTTCTTGCCGTGGAACCAAGGTTTACTTGGAATATGATTTTGTATTCCAGCATAAAAAGCACCAGTTCGGGTTTTCGTATTAGTCCAATTTTCTTCCCAGGAGCGGATCATGTTGGATTTAAGAATTGGGATGACGTCAGAGATAGGAATTCTAAAATCTAAAGGATTAGAGCCAGAAATTGTTCCAAGTTTAGCAAGAGAATCGGCTTTCTCGTTACCCTCAATTCCTAAATGGCCAGGGACCCAAACCAATATTGTCTCGAAATTTAATTCATTTAAAGATTTAAGGGTGTTTCTGATATTATAAATAATATAGTCTTCTGGTTTATGGATATTTGAGGAAATTTTCAACACTGCGCTTAGTGAGTCAGTGCACAGTAAGGCTCGTCGAATATTGAAAAGCTGGATTTGGCTCAAAGCTTGTTCAATTGCGAAGCATTCTGCAGTAAATATGGAAATTTCTTTAGGCAATTTATAAGACAAATCTAAATCGAATTCGGGAATGTGTACCGCAGCTCCACAATCTTTGTTATCAGACTTAGAACCATCTGTGTAAATGAGAGAAAATTCTGGAAACTTAGAAGATGTAATGTTTTTAAATTTTTCCTCAACATTTTGATTAGATGAGGTTAAAATATCAGTTCGGAAGTCTGAAGTTATAACGTTGGGGATATAATTGATAGAATCAAATGGGATGGTGAAAATAGGAAGGATAGGATCTTTTTGTAGATTTTGGAGGGAAGAAGACAGAGATTTGAATGAAAGAAAACTTTTTAGAAGGAGAGGAAGTCGATTTTTATCTGTCGATCTTTTTTCGTTATTTAAGTAATTGAACAAATAATCAAGGCTTTGTTCTAAAGGGTGACGCGATATAGAAAAAGATTTAAAAATATATTTATCAGCTAGGAATTGTCTCCTTAAAATTAAGGGGGGATCAACACATTCTACCTGGAGAGAATTAATTGGAGAAGATTTCATCGCTCCAATAATTATTCTGAGCGCTTTGGACTGAATTCTTTCAAGTTTTTTGTCCAAATATTTAGGAAGAGGATCAAAAAGAAATGTTCCATAATCCAAATGGCTTCGCACTAGAGCACCATACATTAATTTAAGAGTAGTAGGATGAGATCCCCACCACACTCTGGAAACAGCTCGCATAATATTTAGCCCCTTTTCACACTTAGCCGAAATGTTTTGAATATGCGGGAGCCAGGAAAGTTTATGATCCAAAAGTAGTCCAAGAAATTTAATTTGCTTAACGATTTGAAGAGGGACATTATCAAAGCAGACAGAAAAGGGGGGTATTTTTCTTTTGCGCGTAAAAGCCACTACTTTAGTTTTAGAGGTAGCTAAATTCATCCCATTTGTTAACAACCAAACTTTAATATTATGTAAAGCCAAATTCAATTCCTTCGCAGCGCGCGATAGATTTTTGTGTGATAAATATATAAGGAAATCATCAGCAAAATAAAGTCGCTTGATAGATGAAGGAATTACACTGTCTAAATCACTTATATATATATTAAATAATAATGGACTGATTACGGACCCCTGAGGTAACCCTTTCCATAGTTTGCGATTTATAGTTTTTGAGGAAAAGTGGATAATAATGGATCTGTCTGTTAGTAAATTAATAATAAATTGAACTAGTTTTAAAGGAATTTTTATTTTAATTAATTTTTCTTTCAAAATGTTACTTAATACATCGTCGTAAGCTGACGAAAGATCAAGAAATGTGGCCAGAGTGCAAGAATTAAGGTACTGAGATATACGGATGTCTGTTGTTAACACACTTAAATTATCTATGGTTGATTTCTTTTTCCGGAAGCCATATTGATTAGGAGAGATAATTCTGTGATTTTCAACAAACCATTCCAATCTGTTCTTTATCAAGTGTTCTGCTACTTTCATTAAACATGACGAAAGAGCAATAGGACGATAGGATGAGATTTCAGATGGATTTTTGCCAGGTTTTAAAATCGGAAGGATTTTTTGAACTTTCCAGACTTCCGGAATAAATCCCGTTTCGAACATGTAATTAATTAGGGATAAAAAATATTCAACCGACATGTCTGAGAATGCTTTAATGAAACTATATAAGATTCCATCAGGGCCAGGAGAAGAGTCTGGAAGGGAATTGATTACTCGATTTAATTCACTTATTGAGAAAGGAGAGTCCAGCCAGCTAGAGTGAGATGGATAAGAAATAAAGGAAGGCATTTCCTCACATCTGGCAACTGACGGAGGAGCTATCTTATCAGCAAAACCTATAATAATTTCTTCTGGAATATGTTTAGAACGCTGCGGAGTATATGACGAACCGAATTTTTTTAAATTGGACCATACGGATGACTGGGGAGATTCAGGAGACAAGCTTTCACAGAATTTTCGCCATCCAGACCGCTTTTTGTTTTTCAAAACGCGTTTCGCTTCTGCCTGGGCGCGTTTCACAGAAAGGTAATTTTCGAAAGACATACATTTACGGAAAATGGAAATTGCTTCTCTTCTGGATTTAACGACACTAGTGCATTCTTCATCCCACCATGGGGTGGAATGTTTTATCTTAATGTTAACATTACGTTTTTTAAGTGTTTTTTCTGCAGCTTTTATTATCATGTTAGGAAATAATTCACAATGTAAACTAGTGTTGACAAGGGAAGACTTAGATGCTTGAACAATGGAGTCTAATTCTGAAGAAAAATTTCTCCAATTCGCGTCTTTCGTTTTAAATTTAAAACTATTGTTTATCGAAAAGGAATGCGTGGAAGATAGATGGTGGAAGGTAATTATTATAGGAAAATGGTCACTGGAAAGGGGATCTTTAAGAATGTTCCAAGAACATATGGGAATCACCGAAGATGAGCAAAGAGATAAATCGACTGCACTTTTCCGATGTTGAGGGGCAGTGAAACGAGTTGGAGATCCATCATTTAGTATACATAAATTATAGGTATCCATAAAATCTAATAGATTATGGCCAGAACGGTTTGTTAACTCACTGCCCCAAGAAGGAGAATGAGCATTGAAGTCCCCAAGTATCATATACGGGGGACTAATCTGGGATATAAATGTTGACCATTCGTTTTCAACAAAAATTGTAGAGGGAGGGATATATATTGATAGTAATGTAATATCAGATATAACAGCAGCTACTATCTGAAAATTATTGGAGAGAGTGTGGAAAATAATTTGTTTAAAAGGGATAGAATTATGTATAATAAGAGCAGTGCCACCTTTGCCATCCAGTCTATCATGTCTTAGACAATGATATCCAGGAATATTAAATTGGTATGAGGGTTTTAACCACGTTTCGGAGATGGCAGCAACTGAAATATTATGTTCATCAAGTAACTGTACAAGATCAATTTTGTTGGCGAATAGACTTCTACTATTCCATTGAAGTATTTTGCTCATTTGCGGATACATCGGGAAGGCTAGAGAGTAAAGATTTCATATAATCGGCAGCGTTGGACGGTACTTTATTGTTATTTGAAAGGATCGTAATTAATAGGGTAATTAAAGTTTGAATAAAAGAAGAATTTTCAATCGTGACTTTAGGGAAGATATCGGAAGTGGAACAGTTTTTTAAGGCAGTCCCATTGGGAGCCTGGGATTTATTATTCCCATTCGGGTTAAGTAAAAGTTCATTATGTAGTTTTTTATCGAAAGAAGGAATAAATTTTGGATTAGATTTTATCGGTTTGAAAATTGTTTCTTTGTGGGAAGATGATAGAGGGGATTTAGGGGAAGAAAAATGAAAGAGAGAAGCGTTAGACGTTATCTCTGCAAAAGATTTTTTCGTAGGAGGGAATAATTTAGAGGCCTGAAAGTAGGAAATATTGTCTGCAGCCATTGACTGTTTGATATTTCTCTGTCTAGATAACTCTGGACAGGCCACACTAACAGCAGTATGGTTGCCCTTACAATTAATACAAATAGGGTTATTCGTTGTATTTTGACACTGTTCAAAGGGATGATCCTCTCCGCAATGGAAGCAACGAGGAGGGGAACGACAAATAGGTTTTGAATGGCCAAAACGGCAACAGTTGAAACATTGGATAGTCGGGAATCTGTATATTTCAACGGGAAGAGCGTTATAATAAATAAATACACGGGATGGTAATGTTTGACCTTCGAAAGTAATAACAACGGATTGGGAAGGTTTCCATATAGTGGTTCCGGTGGAAGTATCCTTAAAATTCAAACGACGTGCTTTTAAAACTTTTGGAGTTAATTGAGAGTCATTAAGAGCATCTACTATTTCTGTTTCTGATAGATCGGTTGGGATACCTCTTACTCTGCCCATTCTGGTTAAATTGAATGTAGGTATGAAAGATTTAAATTTATTATTAGAAAGAGAACCTATTTTTTTAACAAAATCATTAGCTAATGTGGCTGATTTAAATTCTATGGATAGTTTGTATCGACCTTCCGGTTTTATTGATCCATTTATAATACCGAGGTTATTGAGTTTTGAGCTAAAAATAAATTTACCAAAATCCAGGGGATGAATTATTTTCCCCTGTTCAGTCCTTTGGACATTGACAATAAATGGAGCTGAAGATGAAATAGAATACATAAGCTCAATGGCTTTTGCTTCTGGAGGAATGGTATCATTATAACTTCCATGAGAGATTGGGGCTTCGTTTGATTGTGAAAGAGATTTAATTTTAGGAGGTACATTAAGGCAAAGCGGAGGACGTCGTTTTCGTGAAGGAAGGGTTACAGAAGTCTGGGTATCATCAGTATCGTAGTCGTCTACAATATTAGAAATGGGTTCAGGGTCCGGAGGTCGATTTTCATCTTCCTCCATTTCAACAAATTAAACAATAATTATTATTTTAGAAATAATAAATGATAGAAATAATACACGCAACTTCGTCGCAAACCAATAACACAAACAAAAATAATGAATACGAAAAGGTAACAATAAATAAATCTTATCTGTACGCCGCGCCGCCGTCAAAGTAAGCCGTCAAACACAGAGCACTGGTAAACACGACTGCCGGCTAGAAGAGATGTTATTACCATTTACTTTATGCAAATTAGGTAGGTACTATGTTGGCCGAACTCTGAAAATAAAATAAAGGCATTTAGGCATGTTTTATAAATAAAGAAATATTTAAAAAAGGTTAGGTTGTTGTAGGTTAGGTCAGTAAAGGTTGAGTTAGGTTAGGATAGGTTAATAAAATATCATCAAACATATTAATTATTCACGTTCAATGAACTCATTTTTTTATCATTTTCAACATAGTAATCTGTTTGCGTGAAGAATTTAGACAGGCGATAATAATAATAATAATAATTAAAACATTTATTTGCCAATAGATAAATTTTACATATTTTTTAACATAAATTCTATTGACAAAAGGGTCACTGCTCACCTATGCATTCCGGATCTCTCCGGGAATGCAGCTGGTTTTCAGCAGTGCCTCCAATATAATAATAATAAAAATATATACATATTTAGGTATAATAATGAACAATGAAATAATATTAACAATAAAAAATCAAATCAACACAAACAAATAACAATAAAAATAGTAAGTATACAAATCAGTGCACATTAATAATATAGTCAACAAAAAATCAAAATAAACAATAAACGTAACCACATCTACCTAAGTATCCCCTTCATTGTAACGATAGCAACCATTCGCGGCAAAGCTTTTTGAAGCAATGCAACGATGTCGATATTCGAATTGACAGTGGTACTTCGTTCCAAAGCTTTGACGAAGAATAGCTATAACTCCCCTCAAACACAGTACCAGTACACATACCTCAGATAAAGTAGGTATGTACCTATAATACAGGGTGCAGCAAAGCAGACAGTCCAGTTTACATCATGCCGTGTAGATGATGGCCCCCAGCAGCGATACATTGATGTAGCCGCTTTCTGAAGTTTTACGCCGTTTTTTGGTCATCTCCACGGGTATAGTGGCCAGAACTTCCAGGATGTGAAGCTGAGGTTTAAAAATATTTCTTTTCGGGTAACCCAACAAGAATAAGTCGCAAATTGCATCCGGAAGTCCAGCTATGTGGCTACGAAAGAACAACAATTTTCAAGAAACGTGCGGACGGTGAAGCCCCGGTGTTATCCGGTCCAAACTATGGTAACGACTGAAAACGACACGACTCTCCCGACACAATGAGACCCTTCGCAGGTTCCTCCTATCCCCACCACACGGTATGTACCAGCCCTTCAAAACAGTACTTTCTGGTTTGCTGCTACAATATTTTAATAGTAATTATCGTAATACATATGTATTACGATAATTGTCTTGTATGTCTTTTAATATTTATCAAAATCAAGCTCGGAAAAGCAAATGTCGTTATTATGTATTACAGTCGTATTCTCGCCCCGGAAGTGTGAGTGGGGGAGGGTGTGGAGGGGGAGGGGGTTGGTTGGTTACAGGCAAGATCCAGATCCTCGCGCGGTCACACATCCTGTCCGCCGGCGCTGCAAGCGGTCACACCGGAACTGCCAAAGGTTCTTCCATTACATTGTTCGGATCCACTGCAAAGTTATCCTTTTCTTTTTACAAAGAAGCACCACTAACGAATGCTAACGAATATAACTTTCCTAATTTAATATCTGTCGGGAAAATTATGAAAACGAGATTTGCCACTTAATAATTTTATTTTTTGTGGAGAATTATAAAAGTTTTAAAAGACTTTCACCTTATTAAATTTAATGAAAGTCAAAAATCAAAATTGTGGAACTTTGGCATTCTTGTTTTGGTAATTTTGTGCGCGTGAAAGTAGTAGTAAGGTTAGGTTAGGTTGGGAATGACGTGATCATGATGATGATTGGATCATTTCGTGAGAAAATCACCTCAAGGGCGCTTAAATAATTAATTTATATATTTAACGTATTCTCTATCAATTAGACTTAAACTTAGGAGACATGTAGGGTCGTATAACGTCATATACCGCCAATCTCTTTGTTCGAGAACGTGTGACGCGGTTATTATGACGTCAAACCCCGCCGCGATTGGAGCAAATAGATAATGTAATGATTATTTGACCATTTTACAAATAACCACATTCAATAAACTTGTAACATTTTCAGAATCGATGCTTTTTGCTATATTATATATCTGGTTCAATAAAAATCATAATTTCTTATTAGCAAACTAATCAATTTGGGTACCGTTACTTATTGTTAGAACTAATGACTGTGACATTAATTCCATTTGAAGACAAAACCCATGAGTTAGTCTGCTGTTGCGAAAGTAACATCCATCATCGTGAGCAGATAGCCCCTCCGACAGCAGGGCCTGAATAATTAGTCATTCCATAACTACCACCAAGGGTTCAGTACATTTTTAACGAATAGTCGTAAATCTCAAACTTGCAATAGAGGTCAGTTTTACAATAATAATGTACGGTATAGTATAATTATTATAAACGAATAATTTTGGAAACATTTAAAATAACGTATTTTTATCCTTCGATCAAATTATCTATATTCTTAAGGGAAGGTTGTTTGAAGTTAATATTCAAGTTCTGTGAAAGATTTTTTCAAGATCTGTTATAATTTCAGTCCTGTCAAGCAACTAGATATAATGATAAAATATCAGAAGTTGAATATGCCTTTCACAGAACCCGAAAATCAACGTTAAAATTTAATGAATAAATAAAAAAATTATAAAAACTAAATTAGTAAGTATTCGTAGATTGCTCAAATTTTTTCATCATTTTCCTATCTAAAACCCCAGTGATAAGTTGCATTATCGCCTTACTTCAATATATATATTTTTTTATTATTTATTGAGGGAGTTTATATTTTTATAATAGTACGAAACTTGTATATAAAAATAACACATATTGTTTTTTTTTGTATTTCTATTTTATGCATTTTTACAGTAGATAACACTTACATTCATGTATATTTACAGTTTTTAATTTCATATTTTACATTTCCATGTTTTTCATCATACATTTTCAGACTTCTGCACATCAAATTCGTTTAAATTTTTTTTAGTTTTCACAGTTGAACAGAAAAAAATTTATATAGTAGTTTTATAAAATTTTGTTATTTTAATAAATAAATCTTATATTTACATTTCAAATTATTGTAAAATCGTGTATATAAGTATTTCGGTGACCGGATAACTCATCGAAATGACGTTTCAACACTTTAAAAAATGATATATATTCATGAATAGTGATGAAATAAAAATTAGGTCGGATAGGTTAGGCTAATAGGAATAGTTAAGGTATACAGGTTAGTTAATATATTCGATTATTCAAAACACATTAAAATTCTGTTTTTCCTTCTTCATATAATTCGGGCCTCTTCAAGACCCGCATTAATAAATCCTTTTCTACAGCCCCAAACTTAACCCGCCTCACAAGGCTTCCCCCCAACCGGGTGGTGAAATAGGTCCCCCGGTTTTACACTGTACAGATAAGAGCGTTCTTGTAAGGTGTCATATAAAAAAATGTGTTTAAAATCAACATTGACGATGATTTATAACTTCAACTTGAACATAGAATGCTACAACTAACACAGATTGCTGAATTAACATTAAAAAATGTATAATCATATTTTCATGATGTAATCAACGTTCTACGTAATCAAGAACATTTTATTTACAAGAACAACTATAACCTATCAACGTTTTGTTTCACTTGAAAAACGACCTGGGAGTGTTTTTACTGTTTTTTTATTAAACTGAACCACGGTACCTACTTTATGAAACATTTTCATATTTATTTTTATCAATAAACGAAGTACAAGTAGTAAATAAATTCAATTTGTCGCCATTGAAAGAAATTTCAAAGTCAACATGCTACACTAGCTCCCTGTAGCGATTAGAGTTGTTGATATTGCCACCATTTAACTGAGTTGGATGTATTATTAACATTATATGGATTTGGTTTAAATGAGACCAAGTCCTGGGCTGTTGAGCTAAATGGAACATTTGTATGGAAAGCACTTCTAGTTTTCTTCTTTACTCTGTAGTTAATTACTTTGTAGCAACTCAAAGCCTTTTCAGGAAACGAATCGTGAAACTGTCCCTTAACAATGTCTAATTAGTGATCTCGAATATCATGAGATGCGAGGCTACAGTTCGTTTGAGCCAACCGCTGATGTTTGTCTCCCTCTGCGCTGTCCAGTTTATCTGCAGGATCCTTCCAGGAGCCGGCAACTCAAGCAACTTGGTTACTTTGTGATAATATTAATACTAATAATAATACATAGTTGTTGTTTGTGGCAGTGGCGGTAATTATGATGGGTTGTTATTGTTTTCAGTAGTTGATGTATTGCCGCCCGCTAATGGGACTACCAATCAACTGTTTACACTTCTAAATCTGGTTAAAGTTGGGATTACACTGGCACTGGGAGGGCTAGGCCGGCCCGGGTCCTCTCTCCGAGGGTCGAAGGACTTAACTGTTTGTCCAATCCCTCTCCCTTCGAAGGTATTATTGTACTTGTCGACAGTTAGTATTTAATTGAGACTTTAAGCGCGATTCCATTTTTGCTGTTTTATCACAAAAAATTGTACACCTAGAAGCGTAACTATATCATTTACGGTGACCGGATAAATCATCAAAATGATAATTCATCACATCTTTAAAAAGTTATATAAAGTCATGGAAAGTGATGAAACAAAAACCTTATTAACTGGGTTAAGTAGGTTAGGTTAGGTTAGGTTAGGTTAGGTTAAAAAAAATCATCGTTTTTAATGACTTTATATCACTTTTTAAAAGTGTGTTGAATAGTAATTGTGTTGAGTTAGCATGGAACCATCATCTACATAGGGGGTTCTACTCTAAGGAGGGGAATTCGATCTTGGGGGGAGGGGGTAGGGTGAGGTTGGAAAATGTATCAGAAAGTTTTTTGGGACCTCTGCTTACCACAACTTATTATTTACATTCCATTAATGAAATAGATGGTGTTTTTTTCCAACGCCATACTGATTCCGATTGGAGGGGGAGGGGTTGAGTTCCATAACCCCTCTACCCCCCTTATATACGCCCTCGTATTATAGAGATTACAAATGTAGAACGCATGAAAGTACACAGTATCAAGTAGGTACCAAAATCATTTTATGTATTTATTTTTTCAATAATTGTAAAATTACTTTATGACGTCATTTTAATTGTATGAAAATAAAATACTTTATATACACCGGGATTCCAGACCTTTGACGAATGAGTTGATGGTTTATTTTACTGAAAAATTATCAGGAATCGGCCTACAATCTCGTTTTCAACCGGATTTGGAACAATTCTTTTACAAAACAAGGTTTTTTATAAATCAACACACCTCATTTTTCTCAGTGTAACAGCTTAATTTAGGCGCATTACAAGCCAATTACTAGTTGTGAAAAATGTCCATATTTTTACCCCAAATAAATAGACAATATCATGAAAGAAAGCCAACATTGCCAACATAATTAATAGACAATATCATGAAAGAAAGCCAACATTGCCAACATAATAAATAGACAATATCATGAAAGAAAGCCAACATTGCCAATATAATAAATAGACAATATCGTGAAAGAAAACCTACATTGCCAACATAATAAATACACAATATCATGAAAGAAAGCCTACATTGCCAACATAATAAATACACAATATCATGAAAGAAAGCCTACATTGCTAACATAATAAATACACAATATCATGAAAGAAAGCCTACATTGCCAACATAATAATTACACAATATCATGAAAGAAAGCCTACATTGCCAACATAATAAATACACAATATCATGAAAGAAAGCCGACATTGCCAACATAATAAATAGACAATTTCATGAAAGAAAGCCTACATTGCCAACATAATAAATACACAATATCATGAAAGAAAGCCCACATTGCCAACATAATAAATAGACAATATCATTTAAGAAAACCTACATTGCCAACATAATATAATCATTATTTAGTTATTAATTCTAATTAACAGAGTCACTAAGGTGACAATGATTGCTGCATTTGGCAGTGGCCGTATATTATTATTTTTACCCAAAAGGCACAGCCTTTTTCGGCACTAACACAAACGAATCGTTATTCGAATGTGCATTGCGCACAAGTAGAGTTTTCATGTAGAATACAGTGAACACATGAATACGATGTCTACGTCATTTTGCATACTTGACCAAAACCACCTAGATTTAACACTTTATAGGTGCGCTTTTTTACAATGTAGATTGATTTCTGTCACAAATTTCATATATTTTAATATTAATATATTTATGTGAGTTACCTTACTCAGTGTAGGCAGTGCTTGTGCCTAAATGGAATGCACGTCTCCCAATATACATAATTTCTGAAATTGCTAACCGCGAAAAGCGAACGCAGATACATCGAAGCATTATATTAATAAAATTAAATTCGTTATATATTGAAATCGTTTATGTTGTTTACCATTAAATTAGCATGTAATTTGATCATCTCGAAACGCCAGAATTATTCCATAAGCGTAGAGCGTCCTCAATGAGTTTGTCGGAAAAAGCGCTTGAAGTTCGTGTCCATGAATGGCCTAGTGCCAACACTCGCGCCGTGAAAGTTTAGGCACCGAACATTTTACTCTCATCTGAATGGGGCTTTATAAATGAAAACTTTCAACTTCTGATTATCAGACAAGTGATTATCACTGAGATGACATACTTATACTATTTTCAATACATTATCCCGACATTTAAAAAGATAATGTTACAAATAGCCCAATCAAATTACAAAAAAGGCCTGAAGGTTGGAATAATTCCTACAAATCTGAATATTGAAGACGTACGTTTTGATGTAACAAATAAGTTTTTTACGAAATTCTAAAAACGGCATTGCGGTACTTCGAGATGTTAAAAGGCACACCTTAATATTTTTTTTAATGATTAACTAATATTTATAAGTTAAGATTTTTTTATGCATAGCACAAAGGATAACAAATTATTCATTTATGGATATTTATATATTTATGAGATATTTTCAATTTGTATGGATATTTCAGTCGACTAATTATTGCTTCAAATAATTTGGTTATCAAAATTATTTTTTTCGCAACTAACTCGCTTTCTATACATTGCAGGTCGATGAAAGGCCCACAAAAGTTATAGAAAACATTATTATCTACAAGATTACATTTATGAATTTTTCATAAATTATTTTTTTTTTATTTGAAATACTATTACATCAAATTGCGCGTGATGCTCTGCAGTATAAGTATACAGCGGCACATCATCAAACTAGCATCAAAACGTACGTATTTAATGTCAAATAGTTTTTAAAATGGACTGGAAATTCATTCCATCGGGTTAAAATCATTTTTAAGTACGAGGAGAGAAGAAAGGAAACCTTGTAATGATGTGGGTTTCTTTTCAGTCCTATTGGTTTCTGAAAAACTCCATTGCATGAATTACTTGAAGTTTGTAGGTGTACACCTCATATACAATCACACTTAAAGTTATATTTACACACGTGACTCTGTTTAATTTCACAGCACGACGACATTGAATTTGGGGATGCAATTTACCCTATTGAATGGCCTTTTCAAGAGAATAATTAGCCGGGCAGTGATGATATGTGTGTTTCAATAACAATGGAATAGCACTGGCGTAGGTCTTCTTTCCTCCGTTCTTATTTCTTCCCAGTGTCACGAAGCAGATCTCTCAAACGCATTTTAAAAACCCCGCGAAACTAAAATTAAACGTAGATCCTTGGCAACACAAAGCCGCATGCACACATCTCACTGCGCAAGCAACGCCAAACACCAACGGCTTTCTGTAGCCGCCCGCGGCCATCACTCGGAATCTAGCTTTGGTCTCGACAACATGTGTGTGTGGTTTGCTACAAAACCGGTTTCGGACGCGGAGTGCCCGCGACATTATTGAAGCCTGGCACGCGCACGTTTTGCGCGTGTGGACGAGCACCACCTCGGTAACTACTCCACCATGACTGTGAGTAACACCTCCATGGTCTCAGAACTCCTGCATCTCCCGGGACGGCTCATGTAAGCGTATTACTTAACCTTTGCCCCATTATGTGCCTTCTTTTAATGTCTTTTAAACACGCCTGCCAGCCAGAGCAAATAAGAGAGAGATTGTTCAATTCAACCAGCCAGGAAATAATTTAGGATGTATACTGTGTCCCCATTTGTGTTATACAATGTACCTGTTGACTGTAAATACACCCATTTATCATTCCCATAGGAGTTTCATTTGACAAGTGAAGTGAAGTCTAGATTGTTGAAAGTCCCCCGTGTAAAGGCATCCTTGCTGACCCTAACCTGAATGATCAGATTTCATGATTCTACTACTGAGCTCCAAGCCTAACAATGACGCCCAACATGGTTCCTCACACTGGCGCCCCACGCCAATTCCTAACACCAGGTAAGACTTTTAGGAAGGAGAGGAACAAAGGAAATGACAATTGATAGACATTGGGATTTGGAAAAATCAAAAAATATTTAAAATTTTTAACAGTACGTGTATACAAAAAATTATCTCTGTGGGAATTATTCCGACCTAAAATCCTTATTTGACTCCGCTAAAAATGAAAATATGTGTTTAAATTAGCTACTGCTGCTCTCTAAAGGTTAAGTTTTTTTGGTTTTAAACCTGACTATATTAAGTAAGTTTCAGTTGTTGAATTATATCATGGCACACAAGGTAAAATTGTTTTGTCTTTTATCTATATATTTAAAAAAAATAATATTCTTTGTTTGTCTTTCTTACACGTAGATGGTTGGAGGACTTGGAAGAAACATAGGTGACTTTTCATCTCGGATAAACATTTCATTCCGTGGGAAAATTTTTTGCACAATAATGTTTCCCTAATACTACGCAAGATCTGCCGCGGGTAAAAGCTAGTTTTTAATAAAACAAATATGATTGTTCAAATCTTCCTTCTTCCATTTCTTACCGCCGAGCAAGCCGGTTCCTTCGGAATGATCAGGAGAATATGGCCCCCTTTTAGTGTAGATATCTGAAATTTACTATTCATTACCGTGTGATCATTAATTGTAAAATAAAACTCAATAAAGTTCAAAGAAGTGTTTTTATTGAAGACACCTGAAAACTTAACAAAATGTTTTAAAATATACTCGAGTCGTATATGTTTCTATAGTCAAGATGCTTTGAAACGATCGCTTTATTTGCCAAGTGTCGAACTTTTCACGCAAATCAAATGTTTTTCTCTGTAAACTCGTTGACCTAGTTTTAGGATTGTAAGAAGTGTTGGTTCAGGACAACCCTTCTCCCCATCGATAGTAGCAAGCATAGCTCATACTAAACAATAGAGCATCTTAAGGATGGGTGTGGGGGAGAGGAGCGGGGGAGGAGTGGGAGGGTCTTAATGCCACGAGGAATTATCGTAAACTATTAAACTGAGGATCAACGGTGGCTTAGATCTAATTCTCAAAACCATCCATCGATGTTGTTCCCATTATGTAGATCTTCAGGCACTTGGAGATAACCGACCCGAGTGGGAGGAGTATTGAACAAAAACAATTCTAAGCGGAAACAATGTAAGCCTTCATAAGCTTGTACGTAAATTATACAACACAACACTTATAAAAACGTCACAAGTAAACGAACACTGCAAAAGACAACATAATAAATTGTACACAAATTTAGTAATGATCAATATGGTAAAAGAAACATAGTCCATGAGGGTGGACATATATACAATCTCCTCCCCGTCGCGTCAGTCTGAAACAGAAAAGAGAAAAACGTATGGATCGTCTTAAACTATATTGTACTAACTCATTTGAGTTAGTGCTTGAAATGAAGGCACCAAATCATGATCTAGGTATGCCAAAGAACCATGTTGCTTGACTAATCATAGAGCGTTTTTCAGCACCGTGAACCAATCGGAGACAATCATTCTTCCATTATTTCTCCAGCTATACCAAACTAACTCAGTATTAAAGATGGCTTCCCACGTGACAGCTCTTGTTACTGTTAGCAGAAATGACAGCATTTCGGAGTGTTTCACGTCAGATTTCAGTAAGCTATCAGATGACAATGACAAAACTTATTTTTCTAGTGAATCAAAAGGTAAGCTTATTTGAATATTCACTGGTATTTACAAATAAATCTTATCATGCACTGAGATCGTTTTTAGTTACTGCTATCTTCAACTAAAGTAAACCGTCTAGTAAAATCATAACAATTTCCATAAATATATTTTTTAAATACGTTTTTTTGACTATTGCAACAGATTGTGTTTATTATTAAGCGTTAATAAGTTCAGATTAATAAAATAAATAATTAAAAATTATCATTGAAGAAGAAGATAATAATAATCAATCTAAACGAAACATGAAATAGAACAAGACACAGAAAAGTAAAAAAGAACGGTTACAATCAATTAAACGGTTAACGGATTAAACGTTTATTATCTTGCAACTAATCTTGCAACTAATTTTTCCCATATTTTTGACAGCTAACTTTTTTAAATGATTACAAAGTTTCTAATGAAATTGGTTTCTAACCTAGATAGTGTCTCGGATAAACATCCGATTTTTATTTATTGATTTACCCATTGAGTTAATTATAATTTATAGCAAATTCAAGTTTTTCCGTGTATGAGGATAAGATTGATCCAAAAAAGTTTCTTGATTTTTTTTAAGAAATACAAACATTCCCGGGTTACGAATAACCTAACAATATTTGAAAATCCCCTACTACCACCACAGTAAGCGGAAAATTTTGCTTGTATTGGGATGGAGGACTTAGCTAGCTGAGGAATTGAACACACTACGCCTGGGTGGGACTCAAACCCGATGTCAACTCAGCCACCGACCGGTCGTTGCCGGTCGTAGCCACCGTTAATTTTAATTTTAGTTCTGCATAGTCTGAATTCTAGAAAAATCCGTTCCGATTTTTTAAATGAGAATTAAAATAATTTTGTGTTAAAAATATTTTGTAATATTATCGCTGGTTTGAATTGCTCACAAAATCAATTTCAATTCTTAAAATGACACTTAAATCTATAGCAAATTTATGTTCACTGAACCAGAGTTACGCAGGACACACCGACCACCGAGATTAGTATTTACGATTATGCGATATGATTTATTTTATTGTTAACAAATTTAATTTGAAGACCTCTGTTTAATTTTTTCTTAAATGTATTTAATAATATTTTTTTTAAAAAACAGTTTGTTGATAAACTCTAATAATTTTTGTCAATTGAATCCTCCGTGGTCGATGGGTAAGACTCTCGACTAGAAAACTGAAGGTCGGGGGTTGGAATTACGTCGTGCGCAAGTAAATTTTATTTGATTAATTTTTGTTATTTCACAAATTGGTCTCAAAAGTTAAATATTCAAAGGTGTTAAATATTTCACAAAGATGTTAAATATTTCACAAACTGTGTCAAATATTTCACAAACTATATTAACTATTTCACTAACGGTGTCAAATATTTCACTAACGGTGTCAATATTTCACAAACTATGTCAAATATTTCACTAACGGTGTCAAATATTTCACAAACGGTGTTAAATATGTCACAAACGGTGTCAATTACCCTAATTTGGGATGCCATGGTCCCACTGTCTCCGGACAGTTGGGAGCAGTTTGGACTCTCGTGCGATATTCACATAAAAGCTGTACAGAATACTTTTATTTTAAAATATCTACTGATATCTCAATAAGTGTAGGTAGATATTCGATATAAAGCTATTTAAATTGGTACTGTAAAGTGAATACCAGGTATAGGTGCAGTGCAGTGGCGCGGCCAGGAATATCCCGCCCCAGAGCGTCTCCACTTCCGCGAGCTTCCTGCTCAAATGTTATTTATTATTCTTATCGCCTGGAGAATATTTTTGTAACGAGACCAATATTTGCTTCCGCTGGAATCTAATAAGACGTGCTGCGGGTTGCCATGTTATTTCTGATTTCGGGAACCGTAATATATTTACTAGCGAAATTTTCAGATTTATCCTATTTAGCGGACAGATAGACTCAAAGTCGATGGAAATGCATTCTATCAACTTTTGGTGGAAATCACGTTCTCACACGCGAACATATGAGCATTTCTCTTAAATCGAATTACATTACAGCAGTTATTATAGAAAATAGATGTATCTTAGTAAAAAAACTTGTTTAAAAAACTAAAGAGACAATAATAGTAGGTATATTTGAGTTGGACGTAATCTGCCTTACTACGCAAACCTGTATTGAGGCATAAATTAAAGCAAAATTAATTAATACACTGTCTATGATTTACCAATTCAATGTTCCAAATCGAGACAGTTGATATAAAGCCATATATTTACTATAATACCAGAGATACAAAACAGAGTGCTACCTTTTTCTGTGACAATTTGAAAACATGGCTCATACACCTATAAATCGACTGTATAGTAAAAAACTAACTAACCATCACGCCGTTTCCCGCAGGGGTAGGCAGAGAGGACGGGCCGCCAAACGACTCGGTCTTGGCACACACTCCTTGCCTCTTATATTATTCTGACTCTTGACATGGCCCGACTCGAATTTATAATTTATACTATTTAATATTATTAGTTAATCTTATTTCTTATTTTAAAGAAGTGAATTGTCTATATATTATTTCAAATGAACGTAACTTATTGGTGTAAAATATACTTGAGATCGGGAGTATTCAATAAATGCTTTGGTTCGTCAAAATTTCGAGTACTTTATTATCGTAAGATAATTATAATGAATCTGTAGATGCTAGAGAGCACTAAATAAAACTTTGATGTTATTAAACACTTTATGTAACTAATATAATCTCAACATTATTTTTTCTGTGCAGGGGGGCGGGGAGATTTTTTTTGTTGTTGTAGAAATGTGGCGTGACATAAATAAGTTTGGGAATCCCTGCGCTATGAGGACATACGACCGTTCTCCAATGGCTATTATTTATTCCCATCCTAGAAATCGGCTAGGTTACAACCGGTTACAACCGACATGCTATCTCTGTCGGATGGTGCAAGTACCGCTATCTATGGAAAAAACTTAAAACTACATAAACTGGATAATAATAACGTACTACATACACTCTACACTCTACATACACTCTACCGACATCTGGTGGGCGGTGTCGAAACTACAACCAAATAAAACTACACTAACTTAAACAAAATTTTACTTTACCAACATTTATTTTAGGTACATAGTCCTATGCCCTATGTCTCATGGGGTGACCGGATAAATCATCAACATTATAATTCATCACATCTTTAAAAAGTTATATAAAGTCATGGAAAGTGATGAAACAAAAACTTTATTAACTGGGTTAAGTAGGTTAGGTTAGGTTAGGTTTAAATTTCATTTCATCGTTTCTAATGACTTTATATCACTTTTTAAAGGTGTGTTGAATTGTCACTATTAGTTATCATGGAACCGTCCCATGGACCTATGTATAATACAATTCTTATTTAGTCAATCACATATTTTTAAGTTTGTTTTATATTCTCTTCTAATTGTATTGCGTCTGGTAATTGGCCAAATATCTGCATTACTCCGTGCATCAACGACTTGTGACTCTGGGTTTTTTTAAAAAAGGCGAATTTTAAGGCCGAGTGTAGTTTTTTATTAATTTTAAATAATGATAATATTATTAAGCGAATCGATAATGATAGTGTTTTCAACAAGTAAATTTTTTTATACATTTTTTAAATTAACATAGGCTTAGTAATTATCAAAATCAAATCGAAAATATGACCTTTTTCAGACCGTAATACGCGCGTTTTAAAAATACTATTAAAGGCTGAATATCGTCAAAAAATACCTGAAGGGGTTTTCTTTAAACGTACGAAAAAAAAAACTAAAAAATAAATAAAATAGGTTCGTAGTTTAATTTTTTCATAAACACTAATTGTACTTGTTTTTAAAATGCAGATTATAAAACTTTGGATACGTTTATTTAACAAAACTAAACGATATATTATTGGTATTATATTTTTCCATTTTTTAAAGTTAATTTAATATTTTTTATACTACAATTTAAGAAAGAACAATTAGATTTTTAAATTACTATTAATATAGGCCGTCCGATGGCGCCTATTTGAAAATTTTAATACGGTACAACATCGAACTAAAAGCTTCTTTTAAATATCCCAACAGATGGCGCTATCATAGTGGGAGTCTATTTTCCTCGCGTGTGTGTTTGTGCTGCAAGTTTCATATTTTCTGAAAAATTCAATTGATGTGTGCCCTTGAAATATTTTGTAGAAATAAGGTATTGGTATTAAAATAAGGTATTGAAATAAATAAATTATTTAACCCCTCAAGCCTCTGTCAGATTACATATTATGTCAGATGGTCGGATTATTTCCGCATTGTAATAAATTACATATAATTAAAATATTTCAGAAAAGTTAAAGCTGTTTTTGAAAGGTGATAAAATAAGCTTTAAAATTGTATTATAAGAAATAAACATGCATAGTTTTAGAAATATAAAATTTGAGTTCACGCAAACATAAAAATCAATATAATGGCTCACCGTACGTCTTTTTCAACTAAAATTTCTGATAAAAATAAAATAAAATAAAAACACACGTTTCGCTAGACAAATGTATTGTAAACGATATTGCTTAATCACTTTTTGTCGTTTCGTACACAAATAATTCAATAAAAGATTCATAATTGTGTTCGGAAACTTTAGTTTTATTACATTTAAATTTTTCTGTGGTTAACCTTTAGATTTTAATGTAAAACGTGTGGTTTTCTCTTTCTTACACCGTTCAGATCATATTTCTCACCATGACAGTAAGGGAGACGTAACGATTTCTATAAGACTTATATGAGTTGTCTCCAACACCGAACAAATTTTCCTGAGGGGCTAAATGACAATTTTAAATAACTCCTTCAACATTTCCTTGATTTTCGTATACCCATCAATTTTTCTTCAGTATAATTATGATAGCTCTATTTTGTAGTATTGTATTTTTTGCATTAATCAATCGTTGGATAATATGTATTTTAAATTTCAACCTACGCATTGCCCATTTAAATTCATTAAAATATCCAAGCACAAATTTAACATTTAAGCAACCTTAGTTGGGTCGCATAAAAATCCAAATACCATATATGTGCAGTGTACACCCACTGCACACAAGAGGCGACGCGAAACTAGGGAGACTGTTTTTAAATTGGTATAGATTTTGAAAATTTTGGCAGCTGTCGCAGCAACTGAAGTTGCTCATGTGCAGGGGTCTATATAATAATATGATGATTGATAAAATATACCCCGCCACGCGTTGCTGTGGCTCAGTCTGTCTGTGCAAATAGAGAAACAATAGCGCGTTTTGCTTCTATATCCACATGTTGTTACCTGTCACAGGTGACGTCTATTTGATAAAGGTTTATAAAAACACACATTTATTAATATTCAACGTTGTGTCAAAATTTCAAAGCAATAGGTGAAGAAGTTTCGGAGATTGAAGATTTTGTAAAAAACGAACATTTGCATTTTTATTTACACAGATTTCACGCCATGAATTTAGGGTAGGTACCGACAAACGTAACGGAAATAAAGGAAGCGAAATATTTTGCGAAAATAACGATGGCAACACCGGGATATTTTCAGGAAGTACGGAATAGGGAAACAAGGGAGGTGGAGAAGAAGGGGGAGAATCGTTCCTATTTCAAATTTTTCCGACTTTCTCAATAAGCGTCGTTGGCGCCGTTCAAATATCATTTGATCTGTCTCGTCCTTTTTACCTTCATACAGGGAGTTTGGTAAACGACATATTTAGGAGAAACCAGAAATATTTAGGTTTGGTTCGCATATTAAAAAATCATTATAAATGTTTTAGTTTCACAATTTATCCACCTTTCAAATGCCGTCTAATACCGTGTCTTAGTAATTACCATTATTTTTAATTATATATTTTGGCTTTAAGAGTGAATTAGGCCATATAAAGTCTAGATTTTCTCTTAAAATTTGTTAAATTTTTACTAAACTAAAGTCACATAAGATTTTTTTTAAATACAATGAGAGTAAACAAACATTCAGACAATTCTGGTTAGTTTGTCAAATGTCTTTAATAAACTTTAAACTTATTACTTTCTATCGTAGATTAAAATAACACAAGACATAATATGTGGGCGTATATCGTGATCCAAAAGTCTGGCCAATCAGGCCTTACATCTCAAATACCTACAGAACTGTGTTTATCATATTCAAATTGGATGGCGATATGCGATTTCTTCAGCAGTTGACCAGATGCCTTTATGTAATCTATAGTTATTTCAAGGTGTTACGACAGGTGAGTAAAATGACATGAAACCGTTTTTTCTTAATCGTTGTGGAAAAGTAAAAAAAAAAAAAAAAGTGCTACCGCCGCAATAAATCCACGTAAAATCATTCCAATTTTACAAACACTTTATTAAATGGCTATTATTCCCACAGTAAGCCGTTGCTACAAAACACTTTTGTGCGAAACGCTTTCTCCCTAAACTCCATCGCCGGCAGTTGCTACGTAACGATATCGCGAGAAACGTTTTTTATCGAAACTCCGTCTCCAAATGTTGCTACAAAACGCTCTCGCACGAAACGCTCCCTCCCGAAACTCGCTGACCATTGCGTTGCTATAGTGCGGTTCGCCACAACCGTTTTTTTCATGTTATTTTAAACAGTTTTGCACGATATTCCGTTGATAATAGTTACTAGGTAACGTTTTCGTGTGAAACGCTTTTTTAAACATCATCAATCATCATCGTTATTACAAAACGCTTTCGTCCGAAACTACGTCGCTGACTGTCGCTTCAAGATGCTTTCGCGTGGAACGATTCGCCGCTACTTTTTTGTTCCCAAGTGTCAACGTTATTTTTAAACAGTTTATTTTGAGAATTTGAAACAGTTTCGTATATTTGGAACAATAAATTAAAACGCCCATCTCTACGGTGCGCTGCACACTCCTCTTCTTATATTGCCTATAAAGCAACCGTGTTATTAGCCTCCACCTGCTCTGCTCCAGAATCTAGTGTCAATATTTTTCCAGGCGGAGCAGGGCAGGATCGGAGCACCAAGGAGCGGGAGTCGCACAGGAGCAGGCGGCTTCGTTAGCTTTGTTCTTTGTCGAATCGGAATAACAATCGAGCACCGCCATTCTGAAATAAGACTTCCTAATTTAAATTGATGCAGGATGATTGGATTACAAGGAGAGCTCAAAAATACGAACAGCGACAGAATTATTATCATTTTACCTTGATATGGAATGTACTAGATGAACGCCATGTTGGTTTTACGATCAAATAGAGTTGAGCTCATACTTTCAGCCCTACTTTCAAATAACTGTTTATTATCAATACCGAATAATTTGGCTAAAATAGGATTCTATGCCCCGGGTAATTTTTAATTATATGTGAGGCAACTACTCGGAACTTACCAATGCTAAGACGTACTAGATTAATTAAGTGCCTCGCAGGAGATGTAGATATTTCCACGGTAACCGGATAAATCATCACAATTATAATTCATCACATCTTTAAAAAGTTATATAAAGTCATGGAAAGTGATGAAATGATATTGACTGGAATATGTAGGTTAGGTAAGGTTAAAAAAAAATTCTAATGACTTTATATCACTTTTTAAAAGTATGTTGAATTGTCACTGTGTTGAGTTATCATGGAACCATTTTAGAATTCAAGCACCAAGTATTATTTAACTTTTAACTATGTGCACCTACGTGTAACCTTCACGGTCTCTGTGGTCGAGGGGCAAGGTCAAGGTTTCAAATCCTGGCGTGCGCAAGTAATTTTTTTTTCAAAATAAGCAAGTACTTTGGGTATGAAATTATATATTTAATGAAAAAACAAACTTTTTAATATACCACTTTTTTATTTAAATTATAACTGACAGGGGCTGTAAGTTATTAATTCAAATATGTCATTTCATTTAATAAATATTATTTGATTATTTTGTGTTATTTCACAAACTATTAATCAAAAAGAATACATAGAATATTTACGGCACGTCCGGAGTGAAAGGTACTCTTAGAATACCATTTAAATGGCTTTAGCCGTGTTAAGTGACCAGATCTGAATAGCCAGATACTTCCCCACCCCCCTCTTTTCCATCTCCTTCCCCTCTCCACTACCATCAGCCTCACAACATACCTCAATTGGGGATGCCATAGTCTCACTGACCCCAGACGGTTTGGAGCCAGTTTTTCCTACAAATGACCTGATATATTTACTGTTTATTGTTTATTGTGAATCTTTTTTTACGTTGGAAGTTTAAAGCTCACTTGTGCGAACAATTTTTTTTTAATTTCTTTAACGCTTTTGCAATTATATTGAAAAACCAAAACAATTGTTTTTATGCTGTTTTGGAAAACTACTTCTATCTTCTATCTGTATAAATAAAAATGTTAATGTTCGTTTGTTCAAAATCTTAAATCTACGAAGGTTCTTCCCCGATTGCTTTGAAATTTTGACACAACTTTGCATTCGAATACGCGTGAGTTTTTATATACCTATATTATATAGATGTCACCTGTGACATGTAAAAATATGCATTTTTGAAAAACAGTGACCTCTGTTGGACGTACAAGCAACACACGCTATTGTTTCTATATCTACACAGACAGACTGTGCCACAGCAACGAATGGCGAGATACATCTAGTAAATACATAAATAAATTTAATTTATAAATATAGAATTTAATATATATATATATATACATATATATACATAAAATTTCACAAAAAAATAATAACTAATATGGTCAATACGGAGACAAAATAATATGATTTCATGTGAAGCTTACATTAATTTATGAGAGATATTCTCATCAAAGTAGTTTTTTTTCTTTGATTCTGTCAGAAATATCATGCAATTTCCAACGTATATGTTTGTTCGAACGCACAACCGGCGCGTGTCTCCTCGTTGAAGTATCTTTTTTATTTAACATTTTTCTATTTTAATGTTTCTGGTTTTCACCTTATAAGGGTGTTCCAAGAGAGTAACTTATATTTATTAATTTTATTTAAATGGGAAATTTCATAATTATTGTATATATTATATGTATTGAAGTCGAGTTCAGACTAAGAAGAGATAAGGGGTGGGGGTAAGGGGCCGGTTGCTACTCGGAAAAAACGATGCGTCTGTCTTCGTGCTTAGGTTAAAAATTGACATAATAATTCAATATATGTTTTTATTACACAAGTGAAGTAAATATATACGTATATTTGTTTAGTTCACTTGAGGTAAGACCTGGGCCCGCATTGAGCGTTTTATATCGATGTCCATAATTAGGACTTTTGAAACGGTTGTAATTCCTGGAGTAGAAGTAATTCAGTTGAAATGTAATTTCAATGAAACTTATGATTCAATATCAGTCTCAAGGCTTTGGGGTCTTTAAAGGATTTTATTATAAATACACTGGTTTATGAATTACGTTCGTTTATCTCCATTTGTATTTCTACCATTCATGTGGAATCGAAACTTTGCTTTAGATGGCTTTGAACGTGTTTAGTGACCAGATTAGAATAGAGAATAGTCAGGTAATTCACAACATTCCTCTTTCATGTTTTATTCCTCTTTTCACTTGAATCAGCTCCGATATTGGGAATGAAATAATCAAAATGACTTACCGAAAAAAAACACATATTTCTGAATATTAAATTCTCGTCGTAATCCTAATATCTACCTAAATTAGAAAAAAAGTCACCTTGATTCAAATATTAAATCAGAGCAAATTTTTCAAAAAAAAATTCCGGGGAATCATAATCTTATATATGAACTTTTAATTTGGGTGTTTTTTTTATTAAATGTCAAATCAAAAATTAATCCAAAACTAAAGAATGTCAAAAATGTTTACGATAATTCTGCATTTTTATAATTAATATTATAAAAGGAATCATTACAAAGCAAGAATTTTTAAAGCAAAAAAAATAGATATTGGCCAGGTTAAAGGTGAACTTTATAATTTTATTGCCGTTAAAAGTTTCTTATCGTAAAATTGTTTTATATTTCTTGGAGTTTATCGAGGCATTTATTACGACACGATAGGATGTTACTTCTTTATCTTCTTTAGTTTCGTCAACTGTAATTTCTTTTGGCATAAAATGTTAACTTAATAATTTATTATATTATTATTACGAAAATGTGCATAGTTCGTGTGTCTGCAAGAATAAAAACGTAGCAACGAGCCAAACTTATTCAAACATTCATATAATTTGTCGAAGAAAAGTTCTAATTTTTTTATGTGACACCTCACAAGAGCGCCCCTTTCTGTACAGTGTAAAGGCAGGAGAACTATGCCGCCATCCGGTTGGGCAGCGTTGTGAGGCGGGTTAAGTTCGGGATATAGGAAGGTATTTATTAATGCGGGTCTTAAAGAGAATGAGAATAAGAATAAGTTATAAGTGGAATGTCAATCAGTCATTTGCAGTATTAAAAATCTCTTTAAATTATTAGTAATCCGGTTAAAAATTGGACTGCAGGCCGCTTCCTGATAAACTTTTAGTAAATTCAGAACACGTGTTCATGCACCTGCATTTTTCTTATTTTTTTATGAACACTTGTTCCAGCAACGTGACAATACATTGGGATGTATTAAGAAAGTTATAAAGGTTGATAAGGTTAATGAAAGTCGTAAAGAATATATTAAAATGGAATTTCACCATGAATTAAAGGTTTCTAAATTATAAAAACATACCATTTTATTTTAATACAGTTTGTGTTTTGGGAATCGGTTGTGATTGTGTATCAATTTGATGTCACGTTATTGTATGCCACCTAAATAAGGCACAAACATGATTATTCTTATTAAAATATTAATGACTTTCGGTCGTAAACAACTTTATAATAGATGCCCTAAAAGCTTTACGATTTGCCACTTTATGTGGCACTCTCCCACTGTCAACCCCACGCCCTGCCGAATGCCAAGATAAAGTTAATAACACACTGTACCCACGTACACAATGCAGGCAACGCATTAAGATATCTGAAATACTTACAATCCATACATTTTCTATAAAAATATATGCTAGAAAAACATACTTGTCACGAGCCACGCAATCCTATACCTCCCGCGCAATGCGCTACAATCTGCGTTATAGATATACAACTAATAGAATTAGTAAGACGTTACGAAGTGGTTTATATCATTAAAGCAAAAGTACCATTCAAATTTGCGTTGCGTGCGTAGGGCAAGGACGTTGACTTTGGAACGTAGTCATGCACACGTTGCACAAGTGAGCCCAGTATTTCCATACCTTTAATGTTCGCATGATAATGGGATGCAGACATACTTAATTATTATATTATTTACATCAATAATATCATATTCATTTTTACCGAATTTTCGACAAAACATTTTTTCTGTTGTGTTTGAAAAGTATTGTCTACTTATGTCTTAATTATTTTATCCAACACATAAATAAATGTGTTGCTGCGGAGCGCCAAAAATATGAACTCTTTGTTTAGAATATTTTCAGTGATATTGAAATAATTAGAGACATGTCAAATCAGTTTACAGCACCGGCAAGGAAAGAGTTAAGAAAAATATCAATTATTTATTAAAAAAAAAATTCAAATCCATCTAAGCGTAAAGTAAAAAGTAAGTTCCTAGGTAAGTAGTGTAGGTACCAAGGTAACATAATTTACAGGTAGTTTATTTTTATTCTTTAATTATTTAACATACTTATTAATAATTCTGTTTATGTAGAAACGTTATGTGATAATGTATTTCTATTTCACTTTTTCAATATCATAATCAATGTTGATATTTATCTTAACGCTATGTGTCCATTAATATAATTACGTTCGCATCTCACCCTTATTAGGCGGGGTGGTGGGTGGTGGGTGGTAGGTTCCTCGCGCCCCCTACTCTTCTTGTCACCCAATTAGGTCGGGTGTGATCCGATAATTCTTGAGACCCTCGTCTCGCGCAGACCCGGCCTCCACTACCTACCCAATAAATACCGTGTGTATCGGCCAGTACTGAACAGGTACGTACGCGTACAGGGCGCCCTGTACAGGTTTTGTACAGTACAGGGTGCCCCACACTGACGTGGAAACTGCCGTACCACACAGAGCGTAGTTTCTCCCTAGGGATCTCTCCATCAATTATTATAAATTCATAATGCATGTTATATTCAGTGGTGGCTCGTGACTTTTGACTAGAGTGCTAATATTACAAATAATGGCATTATTGATGTTGTTGTAGCTGAAAATGATTTTTTTTTAATTTCAAAAAATCGATTTTTTGTATGAACATTTTCATTTTCAACTGAAATTTCCTGAAAAAATCGATAAAAAAAAATTTTAAAATCGTTTTCAGTTACAACAACATCAATAATGATATTTTTTTTAATATTAGCACTCTAGTACATCCAAAAGTCACGAGCCGCTATTGGTTATATTACTTCTGCCTTATGAGAAACAGTATTTTTTTAACTATCATGGTATACATACTTATCTTAAATAAATTTTAACAGATACATTTAATTATCCCCGAAAATGTAAATATAATTATTATTTAATTTATTATAATATTAGACAGAATTTACATTTGGGATGATAAATATAATATTATATTACAATTTCAAACTAAAAACTCCTTGAAAATGACCTTGCAGGTCACTAATATGTTAAAGTGGGGTCTCCTGCAACCGTTTATTTATTTATTTATACTGGGTTTTTACAGACGATCTTACTTAAGCGAGAACAATCCAGTTATAAAAACTCAGTTAATATACATATAGGTACAACAATTACCAAAATCTACTCAGCCATAGGACACATTAATTTTCATATACCTAAATAAAGATTAAAATATAAAACAAATAAAAACAAAAATTGAAAATTAAAAATATATATGAAACACAAATATTACAGAAAAGTAAGAGGCGCAAGTAATACATAATATAATCAGTGCAACATATTTTTTATTATATATACAATAGCAGAATTTTTTTCTGAATCCATATAAATTATCGTCAAAAATATCTACTTCAGCACACTCAATCTTATTATACAGCCGACACATTTGGGTCAGAGGGCTAAAGTAGGCGATATTATTTTTGAAAATATTCAGGTGAAAAATGCTATGGTGTCTTAAACAATGGGAATTGGGGACATTTATTTCAATATTGCTAAGACATAATGAGGTATCAAGATGGCCGTGGATAAGTTTATGCAAACATATTAGGTCAGTCAATTGCCTTCTTATTTTAAGTGTATTAATCTTAAAGTATTCACGACGTGCGTCGTATGATCTAAGATGGTCATGTAGTCCACATTTGAAAGATAATAGTCTAAGCAAGTTTTCTTTGAACCGATTCTATAATGTTTTCATACTTGCAATAATGTGGATTCCAAATAGTGCTTCCATATTCAAGTTTACTTCTAATTAAGGCATAGTAAAGGGTTAGAATTGATTGAAGATCTTTGAAAGGTTTAGTTATTCTGCGAATAAATCCCACCATTTTAAGTGATCTGGACTTAATGTCATTAATATTTAAATCAGATATGAATTTAGAATCAAGAGTAATTCCTAGATCTCTTATAGAAGACACTTTCTCAAGAATAATCTTATTAATGGAATAGGAAAAATTCTTCATAACCTTATTTCGAATAAAGTTTAAAATGTCACATTTTTCAACATTTAAGTGCATATCATTGACAGTACACCAGTTATTTAGTGTATCGAGATCCTTTTGAAGCACTAGATGATCGGTAACAGACTTAATTTTACGAAAAATTTTAAGATCATTGGCGAAAAAAGCATAATCACAGTTTAATTTCGAGTCAATGTCATTTATGGATATTAGAAAAAGCAGGGGGCCAAGATTTGTATCCGTTAATAAGCACTAGTTGTGTTCTATTATATAAATATGATTTCATCCAGCGCAATAAGTCTCCGTGTATTCCTATTTGTTCTAGTTTCTTTAGTAAGATGGAATTGTTAACTTTGTCAAAAGCATTTTGGAAATCAATATAAATTGCGTCTACTTGTAATCTTTCATTAAAAGAATTACAAAATTCCAAAAGATTTGAGTTGATAGATCTATGAGGAACAAACCCATGTTGCCTAGTGCAGAGAATAGGCTTAAAATGTGAATAAATATTTTTGTATATCAACGATTCAAAAACCTTGGCAAAACATGACAATATACTAATTGGTGTGTAGTTTTTTAAAGATTGGTCACCTGATTTGAAAACTGGTACCACATGTGCTTCTTTCCACAAGTCAGGAAAAGTTCCCGTAGTTAAAGATGCATTAAAGATAATGAATAGCGGTAAACATAAAGAATCTGCACAGCAACTGACAAAGAATGGAGGAATTTTATCAGGTCCAGGACCTTTACTTGAGTCTATTTTACTCAAAAAACATTTTATTTCATCTGCACTAATATGTATTATACCTAAGTTGCTTTGGTTGCGCTCAGTAATGTTTGGCATTGAATCAGTAGATGATTTTGACTTAGTGTAAACAGATGAAAAATATTTAGAGAATATGTTTGCTATGTGTTCTCCATCATTTGCGGAAATATCATCAAGGTGCATTATTTTAGGAATGCAATTGGTTTTTCGGAATGATTTTGAGTATTACCAGAATACCTTTATGTTATCATGCAGACCACTTTCAACAGAGTTAATGTATGATTTATAACATTCACTTTGCATATTTTTGCCATTTTTCTTAAATTAGATAATTCTCGATAATCTGATGCATTATTATGTTTTTTTACCTTAAGTCTAGCCCTGTTTTTTTTCTTAAGAAGAGCAATCAATTGCTGATTAAACCAGACAGGATATTAATTTTTTGATTTAATAACATTTTTCATAAAATTTTCATCAATTATTTCCCACAATTTTTCATATAACAAGAGAACCATGTTATTCACATTTTTATTTTTAAAAGGTGTTTTCCAATTAACCGACAATAGATCTTGTTGACATTTATTATAGTTTCCTTTCCTGAAGTTATACTTCGAATCATTTTTTTTATTTTCCAAGAAATTATTTTTATTTTAGAAACCGCGGCTAGAAATCCACCCATAGACTAATATTAGTATAATACAGCAATGACTCCACCACCTTCTCTTGCCACAGATTTGGTGGACTCGCGATCTCTTCTAAATACTATATATCTGTCATCAAACAATTCTTCACTGAATACTGTTGAGTTCAACCATGTTTCGGTAAAACAAATGATATCCTAGTTTTAAAATTTCATACACTGACAGTCTTGGTTCAAATACCCCTCCCGTTTTGATAGAAATTTAATGCACCAATATTAAGTAACTCGTCATCTTTTTCTGTATGATTAGACGCTGTAGTCGATGGTGGAGAGGTTCTTTAATAGCGCAGCCTTGTAGGCCGGGCAATTCTTATCTCCGGTGGGGTTAGCACGGGAAGCTGCGGGCTTTCCGAAACGGGCACACGTGGCACAACTGGGTGCTGCTGCAGCAGTGGGCAGACCTCGCGTGCATGTCCTTCTACACCGCAGTGGGAACATCTCTTTGTATCTTTGCAGAACTTGTGCGAGTGTCGAACTATTTGGCAAATCAGACACACGGTAAGTCCCACAAAGTCACGCACACCGCAAACGGTCCAGTGTACAAATACCCGTCCTTGTTGCACCAGCGCATGACGAATGTTAGCGGGCACCGAGTACACTCTGTGGTAAGACAGTCCAGTTCGAGCTCCAGCCATATGACTTAATTTGCACTTGGATGCACACTCATTAAAGACATCACTTAAAGAGATTCCCGAGAGGGTCTTCTTAAAGAAGTTATCATTTGATAAATCACGGGGCACGTTAAAAAATATAGGGAGTCTCTTAGCTGGAAGTCGAGCACTCAACATTCTGGAGCTGGTCAAAATAGGGGCATTTAGAAGCAGCTCCTGCTCTTGACTACTGGCAGTATGGATGATGACTCCCTTGGTTTTTTTTTTACTCCCGTTATTCTGACTCCTAACTCTGACGGCTTAACAATATCCTTGATTATTTTCTTTGTGCCACAGTTGTCTTCAACCTCCGGCTGTTTAGGGAAAAAACAAAAAAATGGTCTTGGTTTCCCAATATGGATGCTGGTACGAGTGAGCGGTGGGGGCATTGGAAGTTTTTTCTTCGTGACTTCGGCGAAAGAGAGGCTAGCCTCTGTCGCATCAGCCACTCGTCGCATTACTGGACCCAGATCCGACTCGAGCTGTTGAATTTTTTCCAACAGCTGCTTGGTGTAATTATCCGCCATTGTCTCGGCCTGCAAGTTCTTCCTTCTCCAGCAGCAGTTGGGCAACGGAGCCAAGAACAGTAGTAACATTTCTAGAGACTTTGAGCTGCTGCTCTTTGGAAACTTTCAACTGCTTTTCAGCTAACGTGTCTTGCAATGCTTTCAATGCAATTTGCATCCCGGCAAGAATCTGATCACATGATACAATATTATTAGGGCCAGAGTTTATTTCAGCCTCAAGCTCATCGGCATCGGCATCAGATTCCGATGAGTGGGAAGTATAGCAAGGATGATGCTATATTGGGGCCTTTTGGAGAGTTCTTTTTTTTGAACACAAGATAAACAATACGTCAAACATTATCTCAAACAGCCACATGGAAAAGCCACTGTCAAGCAGCCACATGGAAAGATGTATTTATAATTGCCGAAAAAAGTCTATCAGTTGTCAAAAAATGGCTAAACTGGAATACTCTTACCGTTAATACAACAAAAACAAAATACATGACACATAGTATTACACAAAGAGGTCAACCTCCACCTAACATAGACCTGTTTCTACATGACTGTGAACAAACTTCACCCAATTGCCAATGCGAGCGTATAGAAAGGGTAAACAAAACAAAATACCTAGGGGTCATTATTGATTCACACTTACGCTGGACTGACCACATAACTTTCATTACTAATAAACTAAAAAGAGTCATGCACCTAATAAAGTCAATTAAAAACATTTTCCCACATTCAATACTTAGATCTATATATTTCGCACTCTGTCAATCGATTGTTACATATGGCATACTGGCTTGGGGAAGCGCTACAAACACTGCAATCGATCCAATACAAAAAATTCAAAAGGCAATAATTAAAATCATCTTGCAAGTACCATTCTACACAAATTCAAGCGAAATTTTCAAAACATTATACGTTATGTCAATAAGACAACTTTATGCCAAATCTGCACTACTAAATTTCCTCCAACAGAAACTACACATTCCAATGCCACCTCAAACAACAATAAAAACAAGGTCGACAACAAACAATACCCTGAACATACCGATAACATACACCACACACGGACAAAGACACTTCCAGTATTACGCTACAAAACTTTTTAATTGTATGCCCACCACTCTGAAACTACTACTAATGGGAAATACATACACAAACATTCACAAAAAACTGATCACAACCTGGATCAAAAAACAAGATATCCATTTTATACAAAACATTATAACACCAAACCAAACATAATCATGGATGAATGTGTATGTATGTATGTATGCATGTGTTTACTTATATGGGTGTATGCATGCATATATGTGTATTTATGTATGTATACATGGGTGTATGTATTTTTTTTCCTTTTTCTTTAAATAACAATGTGCAATAACCATTTAAAAAAAAATAATTTAAAATCCCAACTTACACTTATATAAGAAAATTTAACCAATACACATAAATACATGTACCATTTAATCATAACCACGTAAACACCTCAGCACAGGTTCTCCCAGTGAGGTGTTCACGAAACATATAACATTACCCACCACAGTGTCACCTACTCAAACCAATTAATAAACATTTTGTCATTATTTTGATTGTCTGATGAGGAAGTTATGTGTGCTCTCATTTTAGCTGTCAACTGTCAAGATAAATTTTGACGAGGAAGACGTTCTTGCACTTTCAACGACCGTAGAAATTATTGCATCAGGGAGGAAACACAGATCTCGGATTCGATCGTGCCCTTTGATCTCGAAATTTTAATTATCAGGACTTCAAAATGTAAGACGGATTTGGTTTAGGTAATTTCATAAATAAAACTAAGTCTCGGAAACTGATTTCGAAGAATTAGTTTTATTTATTCGGCCAGATATTAAAAAAAGAACAACGTTGCGAAGTGTCGCAATTTCAATTGTCCCAACTGTATGGAGCAAGTGAGACTATGTCATCCCCAATTGGGGTATGTTGCGAGGCTGAAGGTAGTGGGAACGTGTAGGAGATGGGGAGGAGGAAGGTGGGGAAGTGCCTGGCTATTCTGATCTGTTCACCAAACACGGCCAAAGCCATTTCAAGCAACATTTCAATTCTGAATGTTGGTCTCGATACTGAGAGTATCTTCCATCCTGGAACGAGCCGCAAATTTACTATTTATTATTTTATTATACTATTTATTATACTAAACAACACAAATTAATCAAATAAAATTTAATTGCGCACGCCGGGATTTAAACCTGCGACCTCCGGCTTCTTAGTCGAGATTCTTACCCTTCGACCACGGAGGCCGTCAAAGAACACAGAGGCCATGGTCCTACATTACGATTTCTCGCAACTGGAGATTCATATACAAGCCTGATGTAACAAATGTAATTTCGAAACAGCAGTTTGTTTGGCCCTCTACAATAGACTTAAAATACTTTATTTAAAAGTGACTTCATGGTAGAAAGAATCATCTATTACGACATTATTTATTTATAATTAAACTCATAATTATTATGCTCGCTCAGTGCACATAATCTCAAAAACTCGTACGATTTACCGCATAGCGCGGCGGTTTTCAAAAAATGAAATCACCCTCTCCCCCTGTCCACTGCCTACTCGTTTTGAAAGCGCAGAGAATGTTTTTCATTGACCACGAAAAACATGAACAATTACTTTTTCGAACAAAAATGTGAATGTTTAACGAAATGTTTGTGGTAATGTTTAAAATAATGTTGTGGAAATTATCGCTGGAGAGGCGGCTTAAGGAATTTGAGATGATTTTAATTCAAGTAATAAATGACTGTCTACACATATTTTTTAACTTTATTAATTGGAGGTACGAACTTTTGTGTTATCATTGATGTGAAATATCTTTCAGCAAGCGTTGCAAGGCAGGGCGACGCTCTTGCACAGAACGTCGCTTAATTCGGCCAGCCTCGTGACTCGTCAGCTTTTTCAGCCCGGCCGCCAAAACTCTGTGCGGTATATTTGCTTCTATTCTCACTAAAATTGAAAATGGACCTTTTTAAATGTTCATGAATTATTAGTTTTTTTATATATTTCTTTATGTATATTTTAATAATAATAAAATATTTTTTATTATTAAAAACTAGCTGTACCTCGCCACGTGTTGCTGTGGCTCAGTCTGTCCGTGCCGATAGAGAAACAATAGCGCGTTTTGCTTTCAAGTCCAACAAATGGCACTGTTTTTTTAAAAAAAAAATCACGTTTTTGTCTGTCACATGTCACTGCAGTATATTGTACGTTGTGTCAAAAATTTGAAGCAATCGGTGAAGAACTTTCGGAGATCTAAGATTTAAAAAAAATGAACATTTACATTTAAAAAAAAATTATATACAAGGTATTTTCTGTTTTACATTTTCAATACCTTCAATAAAAGTCAATGTAGATGATTCACACCTTCAAGGCGTCCCGTGAAGGCTATATTTTATACTGAAATATGCATTTTTAACGGAATCTAATCGTCCTGTCAGTACTGGTATGTAATCGCATTAAAAATTCAATCGGTTTTCACAACATTTTAAAGATTTTAACTTTTTACTGAACAGTAAAAAGTCAAAAAGGAGACTGTCACCTGACAGTAGATTGGATTTTTAAAAACCCGATGATTGTTATTAGTTTTTTAATGTAACTCTTGGGAACTATCCGCATTATAATGCTATGTTAACGGCCGGCGCGGAAAACGTCGTTACTCTTACGTTGTTAACATTGTTATTCGTCCCTCTATCTTCATGTTCAGTTTGCAAAGCGTTCCTCGATTTCTATAAATTGCCGACAAGCAGAAAATCCTGAGATTTAGTCTCGCCTGCGTCTATGGCATCGTTTCTCAACCTGTGAGCCACGACCCCCGGGAAGTCCAATGTCCAATGAGTGGGGTAATCTGACAAAAAAGAAGTCCCGTATGTAAGTATGAAAAATAATTTTATAAAGTAACCAAGTATTACACATCCTGATAAATTAACAAAATAAAGATGTGTTATCGACATTTGAAACAAAAGTAAATTATTTTCAAGTTCTAGTAAATTATTTTCTTCGAGTCGGTTAAAGGAAAGATAAACACGTTGATTTACTTTTTCAAAAACGTGAGAAATATACTAAACATATTTGATATAAAGAATATATACCTCGCAATAGCACAATCTATAATGGAATATGGCATTATTGCCTGGGGCTATGCCAGTAAAAAATACATAGACACAATGTATAAAGCTCAGAAAACCTTAATAAAAGTAATACTTAAAGTACCAATACTAACACCCACTTCAACCATATTCAAAAAATTCCCAGTGTTGAAGATTCAAAAATTATATTCAAAACAAATACTTACTTTCCTTTACAAGAACCTAAACACATTTAAAACTTCACAAACTTCTCGCAATACCAGAACAAGACATGCACACCAACTACTAATACTACCAAAAACCAACACATCCTTTGGACAAAACACTACTATACATTAATACTATACAATTCACTTCCAACACAATATAAAACATCTTATCTTACAGAATACAAAAAACACATATGGAACTGGCTACAATCCTTTTAATATTTAATTTTTTATATTTCACATTTTTTTCTGTTATAACTATGGAAAAATCGATTTTATATTTTAATTTTTATTGTTTCTCTGTGTAACCAACTCCACTGTATTGTTTTAGTATTATATAACTTCACAATTGAAAAAGTCCTCCACAACACAGGTAATACAAATATATTTAAGAATAAATAAATAAAATAATATGCGATTTTTATATTTTGTCAGTTAGTTTTAATTCCACCATAGACGAGAAGCTTTTTTCGCACAAGTAAGAAATGGCAAATGTGATCTATGTTGTCAAAGCTTCTGTTACTAAGGACGGGTTGTTTCGAAGGATTTGAACAATTCAACGTTCATTTTCGGGTTCTGTGAAAGTCCTATTCAAGTTCTGTTATTATATTATTGCAGGCAATTTGCTTGATAAAACTGAAATAATAACAGAACTTGAAAAAATCTTTTTTAAAACTTGAAAATTAACTTATAAATCTGAAGAATTGTTTAAATTTTCCGAAATAACCCTTCCTCATTATGTATTCACATCGTTGTGCTAGCCAAAACTTATCTAAATCTTAAGTAAAAACTTCTAGTTCCAGAATTTCATTTCAATTAGCTGGTTGTGAGTCTCAACAGGTAAATTGGCAGCTGCAACAAGTTTATAACTGTGTCAATAGAAGTTAAGTAAGTATAATCCTTCGAAATTGAATATTTCAAGACAAATAATCCAGATATCAAGCTTCTTGATGTATGAAACCAAACCTTGTGGTTTGAACTTGTTGCTTATGCCTATTTTTTAAAGATATTTAAGCACGTGACTAGTGACGTCACCAGCCATCAGTCTCAAAAAGCCTACTTTTTTTTCAACTGGCGCTCTATTTTGTATGGCAGTCGAGACGCTTTTTATTCTTAAGGCGTCTTAACCAGTGGCAGAGAATTCAAATTTCGTCAAAAGACGGTCTCGCGATCGGACGCTTTTGTAGAACGAGATAGAAATACCGGATTCATTCCACTGCGAGCCGTACACCCCGCGCATCTGTTGAAGCCTACATCATGGTTCCGATGAAATAACAATTATTGTTGTTGAATTCTCGGTTGTAGCTTTCTTCCTAATAAGTACTTACATACATATTTGTAAATTATACGTCGGAGTGCGTAAACATAAATAAATACAAATGTAGTGCGTTGACATAGTTGATACAAATAAAGTAGGTATTTAAATAAAGATTTTGTCAGTAATATTTTTCACTGGAGTTCCTTATTTTAAATCTTAACAAGCAACTTGGATAAACTTTAAATATGTAATGAGGGTATCGTAAACATTTAACATTATTTTTTGGCTTTTAAGAAGGTCGCGACACGTTGAGAAACGATGGTCTATAGGAAAATACTGGCAATATTAATATAGAAACGATATGCAGCGGGGGTTTAAGAATGCTAGGATTTATACGTAATTCCAGACATTTTTGCCGTGGTGTATTTACTGTACTTCAGCTAAGTGCCTACTTAGTATTTGTGGAAAGTGGCTCAATAATATGAAGACCGAGGAATGTAGCCACAGCTGGAGCGATTTTCGGCATATTATGCCAAGTTTGCAAAAACTTTTTGAGTGATCACTTGCCATAATGTGCCAAATCATAATGGGTGAAATCTAGGTGGATTCATAGACTTTAAGCCATATTAAGCAGTTTGGACAATATGGTAAATATATATATGACACCCATCGCTCGACTCGGTAGTATGCTCTTCAATGGTAGATAAGGTAGATATTTTTATTTTAAAGACTTCAGTTATTCTATCCCTGGTTACATTCATCAACATTCCTGCCTGGAATGCTGGGTATTCACTTCAGCTTTGCCAACAGATTGCCTTGCTGATCAAGACAAATGATGTGCTGAACGGTCACATCACCATACCGTACAATTTGGGAGGCGGACTTGGGTACCGCCGCCCTGGGAATCATTTATTTAACTAACACCTCTGCCATAGGTCATCCCTAGTGGTTGGTGAGGTGTGTTCAGAATGCGCCTGCCCACCACCTGCGTGGCGTGCCAGATCGGGAGACGCTGATTTGGTAGCTCCAACTGGTCTCTCGAGACATCGCCTTGCGAGGGAGGGATATATTCATATATCCGTCACTCCTATACATACTGATTCCTAGATTTCTACCCAACCCTCTGTGTGGGGTTAATGTAAAAAAATTAAATGCTTAAAATAATACCGTTTAAGTTCACGATAATTGACTGAGGGTAGAGAATGTTTTCCTGTTTTAATTCGAGCGCTTTTAAGAAAAGATCGGAAAATCTAAGAAAAGAGCTATGGATTTAATTCCCCGTACAATATTATTGTAAATAATATCAGTCAGCTTAGCAATAGCATTTTCTGTCCCTAGACCTGGGCAAAATCCGAACTGGTTTTTTGATCTTATGATCTTATGTACATATACATAAAGGATCTTATATGGTCATATATTCTATTTTAATTTAAATGCAATAAATAACTAAGTAAATTATTGAAGAAGACAATATTTTAGATGTTGGATTCCTTCCAAAATATTATTTTTTGAGTTTATTTAGCGGGAGAAATATGATTTTTTTGTTTGAATAGAGAATAAACAATTTATTTAGTCATTTTGAAATCTCAACAAAACCGGCTACAGCTATTTTAAGCGAAAATTTGCACACAGAGAGTATTCCCTTCTGCCTACCCTACCCTGACTCTCCAAAACTCTGTGCACGCCAATGGTTGCAGGGATAGGTAAGTATTATAGATGGTTGGTAGGTGCATAGATAGGTAGGAGGTACTGTGGTGGGACTTCCTGTCTCGTACCGCTGAAGGTTCACGTCGGTTGAGATTCCCGACCAGACACTTTTCGCGGTGCATTTTCATTTTAAAAATCCTCGCTTTTTCTCAGCGGTTTTAACTTCATCTGTCTGCATCTGTCCATCTCTACATTAGCGAGGGGATTCTAAACCTTCTGAACTGAGCGGCCGTTTAAAAGAGAAAACTTTATTTACATTTTACAAATCCTCTATGAAAACTTTAATTTCCTCGTTATATCCTAGCAATTGAGTTTGAAAGAATGACGATGGTTTTGGAATATGGCGGAGAAAATACTTCGTTATCTTAGGCATTTCATAAAAAAAAAATTTAACTGTAGGACGTCGAGAAAATGGAGGAAATCTTGTAAATGAAAATACGTACATTGTATATTCTTGGAAAATCAGTTACAATTTTAAAGAAGACAATTAAAATATTTTCTGTTAAAAATATTATAAGTAGGTAGGTACTTTATCGCTCGTCTGAATTCTCCAAACAAAAATTTCCAATTTTTAAAATCGCACTTAAATTCAAAGTAATCGTTCATTCAATGGCATTTCAAATAATGTTTTAAAAATAATAATTAATAACAAAATAACATACCTACCCATTCATCCAGTGTGACGTATTTTTATGTCTACATAATTTTATTAATAATCACCAAACAAACCATTAGTGAACTGAGTTTAAAGTGCACAATTCTTCTAAATTGTAGACCGCGCGTCAAACCAGTGAATTTTTATCGCGTGAAGTGGCTTGTTTTAATGCTTTTTTACCTACATTTCTAAACTACCTCGAAGTGTCAAACTGCCCTGAAGTGTTATATCTACCTATTGGAAAAAATCATCAGTTGTGACGCTATAGTGATTAACGATTACTATCTTAAAATATTATTAGCCATTAAAAATCACTTTTTACGTAAAGACTGTGTCAAACAATATTATAATGAATACAAAGTGCATTATTTGTGAAAAAGACATTGACACTCCATCGGACTTCATAAGCTGTAGTGTCTGTGAAAAAAGCTACCACCTTGGCTGTGCTGACATTACTGAAACGACACGCCGTAGTGCAAGGAGTTTGCAGTGGAAATGCAAAAAATGTATTAAAAATAATAAAAATATCAAATCAAAGCAGGCGAATAATGAAATAACATTGAACAACGAAAAAGAACCGCCATCTATCGCCATACAAGCAAAACAGTTTTCTCAAGCGCCAAAACCTGAACTCGCAATTCAAACAAACACAGAAAGCTTACCAACCTCAAATATAGATGGAGCTAATGGTCCATTAACCTCGCAACTATTTTTAAATGAGCTCACTGAATTCAAATCAACCATAATGAAATTCGTGGAAGACAAATTTGATTCATATGTAAATAAATATGAAGCTCTCATGTCACAAAATATCGAATTAATAAAAACTATCCAATTTATGGCAGATCAACAAGAAGACTTAAAAAAACGGATAAATACTATCGAAAAAGCACAAGAAATAGTCAATGATGAATTAACTGCACAAAAAAATCATAATAATATACTACTCAATACTATTTCTAAGCAAGAGGAAAAAATTGATAAATTGGAGTATTTAAGCCAAATCTGTAACATCAAGATAAGAGGTGTCCCGGAGTCAAACATTGAAAATAATGCAGAAGTTCTCAAAAAAATCTGTAACATCATCAACTACGAAAATAGCGACGTGCATTCTGTAATAACAAAAATAAACAGGATTGGACCGAAGTTCTCCGACAAAAATCCAAGATCTATCGTGGCGACATTCAATACCATAACATCGCGGGACGAGTTCCTATCCAAATTCAAATCTTACAAGAAATCCACTACTAATGTGACAAACCAAATAAATACAAGGGACCTAGGATTATCGCAAACCACCAATCACATTTATATATCCGACCAATTAACTCAGAAAGGAAAATTTTTGCTATCACAAACAAAAAAATTTGCTAGAGACCATAATTATAAACATGCTTGGTCCAGAGAAGGGCGCATTCTGTTGAGGAAATCTGATACATCCAAGACAATTCCAATAAATAATATTGCTGATTTGGACCGTGAAAAACGTCAATTACTGTGACTAATGATACAAATTACTGTGCTGCTATACCACTCCACTATATTTGACATTATTGTTTGTTTTATAATATGTTTTTATCCGTTATTCAATAATAGTCAATATGTATTCTCACTTTCCCTATTGGCTACTTTCAAAAAGAAAACACATATTCAATATAATGTACTCGCTCTCTACCTAATATTATCTACTATTATCTAGATCGAAAGTTTTTTATTTTCGTTTTATGAGTCATAACACCGCCATGATATTGTACACGAGATTTAAATTATTCTTCTATTATCTATTAAGTATATACATTAATGTTTGCTTTATAATATGCTTTTATCCAATATTTTATAACACTACATATGTTTTCTTACTTTCCCTATTAGCTACTTTCAAAAAGAAAACACATATTCAATATAATGTACTCGCTCTCTACCTAATATTATTATTAACTAGATCGACTGTTTTTTATTTTTGTTTTATAAGTCATAACACCACCACGATATTGTACACGAGATTTAAATTATTCTTCTATAATCTATCAAGTATATACATTGATGTTTGTTTTATAATATGCTTTTATTCACTATTTTATAACACTATATATGTATTCTTACTTTCCCTATTAGATACATTCGACAAGAAAACATATACTCAAAATAATGTACTCTCTCTCTACTTATCATTATTATTATTATCTAGATCGACTGTTTTTTACTTTTGTTTTATGAGTCATAACACCACCATGATATTGTACACGAGATATAAATTATTCTCCCATCATCTATCAACTATTTACAGTAATGTTTACTTTATAATATGCTTTTATCCGTTATTTTATAACACTCAATATGTATTCTTACTTTCCCTATTGGCTACTTTCGACTTATTAACTTTCGACAAGATAACACAAACTCAAAATAATGTACTCTCTCTCTACTTATCATTATTATTATTATTTAGATCGACTGTTTCTTCTTTTTGTTCTATGAGTCTTACCACCACCATGATATTGTACACTAGATATAATTTATTCTTCTCTCATCTCTCAAGTATTTACACTAATGTTTGTTTTATAATATGCTCAAACTCCCGCCATGCAAGTATAAATACAGGCCTAATACTCAGTGATCTTATGACAGCACCTCCTAATAAATCTAAATTAAAATGATCTTAAACGCTTACTCGGAGTTAGATAATATTGGGGACCCAAATACTGAAATTATCCTAGAAGGTACTGATGAACTCAAAGAATTTAACTGGAGAAATAATAAATTTAATATTGTACATCAGAATATCCGCACAATGGAAAATCTTGACGATTTTCTTCTATTCTTAGATAATACTAAGATGACTGTGAGATTTCATATAATAATACTGTCGGAATGCAGATTGAATGATTCATATCTCGCAAAACAAATTACAGGTTATCATGAATACCACACAACACAACATTTGAATCAAAACAGTGGAGTGGTAGCCTACATTAGCGATGATATTCACTCTCAAGTTCAAGAAATTCACATCAGTCAATCAAACTGTCTAAAAATAGTAATTAATGGACATCTATGTATTTTAGCCATTTACAGATCACCATCATTCACTGACATTCAGGAATTTCTGGATAATCTCGTATCTGAACTTAAAAAATGTAGTGAATTCAAACAACAAATAGTAATGGGGGACATAAACATCAACACCTACGGAAATATACACAGACAATGTCACGATTACCTATGCGCCATGGCAGAAAACAACTTCGCATTAAATATTAAAGCTCCTACCAGGATTCAAGGTAATAGCAGGTCATGTTTAGACCACATAAATACCAGAAATATTACGGACTCCACCGCATTTATTATCCACAATACAATAACCGATCACTACACAACCGCAATAAGCATTCCGGACACATCCCATAAAAACCAAGTAAAAACTAACCACTGTATATCAACTATCTGTTATGAGGGACTAATTAAAGATCTGAATGGTGAAACATGGCAAGATTTGTATGAAGTGACTGAAGTTAACAGTGCATTCAATTTATTTATTAGCAAAATCGACAAGTACATAACTAAAAATTCAACTAATAATCTCACTGCACATAAAAAAAAAACAACTTACTCCTTGGATCAGCAGGGGTATTGTAAAAGCCATACACAAAAGAAATCACTTACACAGACTGGCGACAAAAGACCCACAGGATACTCTCAAACAACAGATTTACCGTAGGTACCGTAACATTTGTAAAAATGTTATGCGTAACGCTAAAGAACGGTACTATAAGCAACAACTCGACCGAGATACATCTAGCAAAAATATGTGGAAAATCGTTAAACAAATTACATACACTAAACATAAAACTGAACTAAATATTAACGAATTACAAATTGGGAATACATCCATCATTGATTCGGACATAATTGCGTGCCATACAAATCAATACTTTACGATGGTTGGGTCTAAGCTTGCAGAAAACATCTTAAGTGTCACCAAGGAAACCGAAGACTCACTGGCATTGTCAATAGAATCAAAACAAAATCCTTTTTCATTTAAACTCACACCTACGACAAACGAAGAGGTTTTAAAAATCATTGACAGTCTTAACACTACACACTCTAAAGGTCCTGACAATCTAAACACATTTATACTTAAAATCATTAAACACAATGTAGCAACGCCTCTATCAAACATTATCAATAAAAGCTTTTCCTCTGGGATTTTCCCCGATCATCTTAAAAAATCTATAGTAGTACCAATCCACAAAAGTGGACCCAAAAACCAAGTTAACAATTATAGACCAATATCTCTGTTGAGCGCTATCTCAAAAATTATTGAAAAAATCTTTAAAAATAGATTAAGTAATTACATAGAGAACAGAAAACTTTTAAGCAAAAATCAGTTCGGCTTTCGATCAGGGAGAGGTACGGACGACGCCATAGCACAACTCACAGAACATATTTCTAATAATATAGATCGTGGAAAGAAAAACATCGCAATATTCTTAGACCTAGCTAAAGCTTTTGACACAATTTCTCACAAAATACTCCTCAAAAGACTACAAAATATTGGAATTGTAGGTATGCCATACGAATGGCTAAAGAGTTACCTAACAGGTAGAAGCCAGCAACTCAAAACTGGTAAAACTTTGAGTAACTCCCTAGGCACTAACTTTGGTGTACCACAAGGAAGCACATTGGGACCCCTTCTATTTATAATCTATATCAATGAGTTGTGCGAGCTACCAATCGGTGGTAAAATTATTACATTTGCAGACGATACGGTAGCTATCTTTGAAGGAGATGACTGGACTGACACACACAAACTTGCTGAAAGTGGAATTAATATGATAAAACAATGGCTCAACAAAAATCTACTAACACTGAACACTTCTAAAACCAAATACATGAGATTCAGCTCAACCATAAAGGGACAACCTAGTACAACACACACAATAAAAACACATAATCATGACTGTAACTCCTATAATACTGAACCTCACTGCAATTGTGAAGATCTTGAATGTGTGAAAAACATCAAGTACCTAGGTGTTATAATAGACAATCATCTTAAGTGGAATTATCACATTGACAATCTTACAACTAGGGTAAGAAAACTTACTCACATTTTCTTTGCAGTGCGAAACATAATTAGACAAGAAGATCTTAGAAAAATATATTTCGGACTGTGCAACCCCCTCTTAATGTATGGTTGCATTGGCTGGGGAGCATCAGGAAGATCAATTCTAGATCCGCTTATGAAGGCCCAGAAATCAATAATTAAAGTCATAATGCGCAAACCATATAGGTTCTCTAGCGATGAGCTCTTTAAACAATTTAATGTACTTGATGTTCGTCAAAACTATATAAAAAAGGTTATTATCCATGTACATAAAAATCTAGACAATATTAATAAAATTGACCATAAACACATCACAAGAAGCCACACCAGAAATGACCTTATGATCCCAACGAGCAATACGGCAAAGTACCAAAAGACACACACATACTTGGGACCTAAATTGTACAACAAAATCCCCCCTGAATTAAAAATTAAAACTTGTAATATTTAATACATAGGCCCAATAATAACTAAATGGTTGATTGGACTGGGCAGAGGAGAATCTGAAAAAATGTTCAAAAACGTCACGTAATAAATAGACATAGACTAATCACACACTATATATATCTTCCATTATTCTAATTATTGTTCATACACAATTGAAACATACACAACAGCTCAAGTTCGACTCTATCATAAGATTGTAACGATTAAACATCACAAATTAAAACATTAATGAGATATATTATAGACATAGACAAATCACACACTTACTTTCACATATTTTTTGGTTTCTTGGAACGGGCAATTTGCCTAGTTAGGAACCAATAATTTCGACCTGATAAGGTACAATAATCAATAATCACAAAATATTTTAATTATATCTTGTATCATATTGTACTGTGTGTAAATTTAAATGAATAAATAAATAAATAAATAAAATATGTTAAGTATTTTATCTAATAAAAAATAAAAATAAATAACGTATACGAGTATTAACAGTATGAATAAGTACCTACATGAGTTTTTAAAACAGTATGAGTAAGTACTTACATGAGTTTTTAAAACAGTATGAGTAAGTACTTACATGAGTTTTTTAAAACAGTATGAGTAAGTACCTACATGAGTTTTTAAAACAGTATGAGTAAGTACCTATATGAGTTTTTAAAACAGTATGAGTAAGTACCTACATGAGTTTTTAAAACAGTATGAGTAAGTACCTACATGAGTTTTTTAAACAGTATGAGTAAGTACCTACATGAGTTTTTAAAACAGTATGAGTAAGTACCTACATGAGTTTTTAAAACAGTATGAGTAAGTACTTACATGAGTCTTTAATACAGTATGAGTAAGTACCTACATGAGTTTTTAAAACAGTATGACTAAGTACCTATATGAGTTTTTAAAACAGTATGAGTAAGTACCTACATGAGTTTTTAAAACAGTATGAGTAAGTACCTACATGAGCTTTTAAAATAGTATGACTAAGTACCTATATGAGTTTTTAATACAGTATGACTAAGTACCTAAAGGAGTTTTAAAAACAGTATGAGTAGGTACCTACATGAGTTTTCAAATGCATACATTTGAATTTAACTTTAATTTTCGAGATTTTAATTAATGAATGTTGGAACCGAAAATTAACCCACTTCCCAATATCCGATCGAGCTGGAACTCGGCACATAGATGTGACATTCTATAAAATTTTGATGGCAATCACGTACATGCACGCGGACATATACGCATAATTCTGAAATCAGATGACATTACAGCAGTTAATATACGAAATAAATGTCGATCCTGCCCGATCGGCATTCGAAGAGGTTGTTAAAGTTTTCGATTTCAGTTCCTGTGTAGGAAGGTTCAACCCTGAGACAATCAAAAAAATAATAATTATGATTCGAAAGACATTTAAATTAAATTTATTTTTTTTTTAAACTTTGCTTTTATCGGATGATTTTTTTAAATGATGTGTTATTATGTTATAGCAATTTAATCCAGAAGAATTTTACTTAACAATTCCGGAATATCAATATTATTATTGCATTTAAAAAAAACTTTATACAAGAAGTCGCATCTTTATCGGACTACCTTGCATTAAGTTATAAGTTAAGCAACAATACACCTAAAACTAATTCACACGACACTCCGTGACAATCCAGTAAGCTCTCGGATGCGGGATTATCTCGATAGGGGATTTGCATCGCCTGGCCTCTTGTTCAGCTTTGTGCCGCCTCACGCTACTCACAATTTGGATCGTGCCTATTCCAGATCCAGACTACAGGCGAAAGAATGGAGCTTGGAGAACGGAACGTCTTTTCAGAGCCTGCCCCAGCGAGAGAAGCACAGTACATTATGCCAATCGGGTAAAATGTTAATTGTAAAATTATAACATTATTAAAGTATTTTTATCTTTGTTCTGTAATGCGTAGACATGTGATTCGTTGAAAAGATCAATAATTATCCTATTCAGTTTATCTCAAATATTTATGCATTTACATGAATGAATTTCAAAAATTGGCAAGAATTTCTCATTGACAGTTGAGTCAAAAAAATATTATTGTTAAACGGCATAAAAAGTGAAAAATATCTTACTAATTCCCTACACAAAAGGAATGTGTTTTCTAAATATCAAATGAGTGTGAAAAGATCTGAAAGATGGTATTTATGAATTATATCGCAAAAAAATCCAGCGACAATATTACATTGAGTTATACCAAAACCTCCTAGATCACAAGACCGGGGGACTGTCTGAAGACGGGTTGTTTCACAGAATTCGAACAATTCATCAAATTTCAAACATAATATTCAAGTTCTGGGATAGTCCTATTCAGACTCTGCTACTATTATTATTATTATTATTAAAAGTTAGCATTCACATTAATTTTTTTTTAAATATGGTGATTTGCTCATCATGGCGACAGAGTTTTATAAAAGGGTTTTTAAATCTGTGTGTATTTATTCAACTTTATTTTTATTAAAAAATTAGCACAGTTTACTCTGTGATGGGTGATACATGATCTACACAGACAGTGCACATGCAAAAACTGCATCATTCACAAATGGGGTACGGAGAAACCAATATAATTGGATCCGTGAATGCCACTGTCACTGGAAATGGGTAACCGAGCAAATGAAAACAGTGACGAATTGGAAGACAGTGGAGAATTTTGAAAAGTGATGAAAAAGGTTCTAGGTTAGGGTGGGAAATATTAGTTTTAATTTTCACCACAATTCGTGACTTTTCAAATGTGTTCTCTTTGCCACTGTTCTGATTTGTCACCGCGGGCGGAATAAAAGTAAATATATCATGGTACCAATATAAATAACAGGGACGTGCAAATTCTTTTAACACTTAAATGGTGTTCAAGTGTCAAAATAGACTCGGACAAACCTATGATCGACTGTGTAATTTAACAGTGGTTTGATATTCACACACCCCCTGCCCAGTATTCCTCAGTCGCTCGCGATAATAAAGAACACTGCAATGTAGGTGCACGCGCGTTTATTTTATTTTATTTATTTATTTAATGAGAAAACACAGATACAGACAGTAATTAAAAGATAATTTTGTAAAACAATAACTTGAGAATTCGCCTGCTTCCTAACTATTTCTCACAGATTAACTGGTAGATAATAATTTTAATATATTTTTTTACACGTAAATAAGTAAAAAGTATAAAAGAAAATTATTCTGTTTATAGATAATGCTCAGTGTCAAACAAAAGTGTACAAATATTTTTTATACAAGTTTAGAGATAAATCATAAAAAAAGTACTTAAAGAGTATAGTGAATGAAGTAAGTTTTCTTTTTTTTATAGGAAAACAGACTTCAATTTCCTACCAAAAGTACCATATGTATCAAAAAATATGTCGGAATCCTTCAGGTTTTGGTTTTTATTATACAATTCGCACATTCTTCTGATTGGATCCCAGACACCAGCATTTGTGCGCGTCCGGCTAATATGGAATAAGTCGTTAAGCCTCGTCGTTCTGGGTGGTATTTTAAAGTTTATTAGATTGAGTAAGCCAGGACAGTCGATAAAGTTGTTACAGATTTTGTACAAGGTCATTATGTCAAGGTAATTTCGCCGGTTAGTAAGAGTGGAGACATTATATTTCGAGAACATATTTGTGTATTCCCGTTTAGGTGCGCTCATTCTGTGGTTGAGGTAACGCAGAAATTTCTTCTGGATACTTTCAATATTATCTTTATAGATATCGTAAAGTGGAGTCCATATGGAGGTGCAGTATTCAAGTTGAGAACGGACCAGCGTATAGTGAAGCTGAAGGTAGGTTTCAGGTTTTCGAAAAACGCGGCTGTTTCTGATAACAAAGCCTATCATGTATTAAGCTTTATTCACAATGTTTTTAATGCGCGCATCGAAATGATGTTTGGAATCAAAAAGTACGCCAAGATCCCTTATACAGCATACGCGGTCTAGTGAATAGTTATCCAAATTAACCAATTATTATTAACCAATATAATAATTATTGTGTATGATGGCGTTGATTTTTAGTGAAGCTTATTTTTCGACTGTTATTTTCAGAGTTACGTCCTCTCTCGGGTCAGATTTGACTCATGTATATCGTAAGTATGACTTTTTTCCATCAAAAGGAGGACGATTAAAATAACATTTTCTGTACAAAATGTGAAATAATATGTTAAACTTACTGTCATAGGCTTGCAATATGCAAAATATTTTTGTAACTTTCTATTTTTTTTAATGTCTGGGCTCATGTTCAAATAATGTTTTCTTATATTTAGTAGGAAAAAATCACGAAGAAGGATGATTGTTATTTTTTCTCTACTTCCAACTAACTAACTAACCATCACGCCGTTTCTCCGCAGGGGTAAGCAGAGAGGACGGACCACCAAACACTCGGTCTTGGTTTTAGTAAATAAGAAAAAATTAAAAAAAAAAACAAATAAATTTTAGAATCTCATACAAGTTAGGAAACTGCTTTGAAGGAGTATCCTGGCCTTATAATCTAGGTGGTTTTGGTTAAACATTGGTGGATACTGAGTGGCTTTCGTAGTTTAAGAAGAAGTCTGTAAAAGGTGACTCGATCAAGGACATGGCACGATTAAGTTTATCAAATACGTGAGTCATAAGTCAGTCGTTGGAATAAAAGGAGAGTTGAATAAGAGATGATGTGTATTTTTTAAATCTTAATTAGGTTTTTAAGTAAATAATATGGACATTTTAATTTTGTATATAATTTTAATCATTTGGTAGGAAAGTAATTTCTTCTTGCCCCTCGATGGCCTCCGTGATCAAGGGGTCCGTTAACGTTGTCTCGATTATGAATCCGGTAGTCGTTGGTTCAAATCCCGTTGTACGCAAGAATTTAAAAAAACGTGCACGTTCTAGAGTGGTAGATAATCTCAGTATCGCCCTGGTGAAAATAACCATTCAATTGAAAATATGTTTGAAATGGCTTTAGTCCTGCTTGGTGACCAGATCTGAATGGCCAGGTACTTCCTAAACTTCCACTTCCTCTTCTCCATGACCTCACCGCTATCTTCAGCCTCACAACACACATGGTTTCAAAAATGACTATTTGCTAATTTATTAATAATCTCTTCAATTTATTCATAATCCGGTAAAAAACGGGATTGCAGAAGTTTATCGAATGATGGTAAAAAAATACCAACGTGTTGTCAAGATGTCGGAACACGTGTTCACAAAAAAATATATTTTCGCATTTCGTCATTATATATTATTAAGACAAACGCAGGCACATGAACACGTGTTCCGATATTATTACGAATTTACTAATAGCTTATGAGGAAACGGCCTGAAATCCCGTTTTCAACCGATTACGCATAATTTTAAGAGATTTTTATAAATTATTCATACTGACTGTGACACTGACTTCAGATGTTTGGGCGTAGTTGGGATTCTTGTACAGTGCTCAAATAAAAAATATATATCATGCGGTCCATCGACAGTTTTTAATAAACTTTAGTGTTACCATTACAAAGTTTATGGCAAATAAACATGGGTGTTAACTCAGCCACCGTCCCGCGGGATAATCCTTACTTGCTAATACCCCCCTCCCCCCTCCTCTCTCCACCGGTGTCGGTGATGGTTACGCTGCTACGGTCGGAGCCAACACTGAAGAGATCAGCCAATAGAAGTGTAATCTATGTCGATATGAGTGAAAATCGACGTCGCCAATTTATCGACTTTAGATCTGAAGAGCATAATTATGGGTATAATTGTAAATAGGTGTACCACTAATAAACCTAATTGATTCTGTTCAAAGAAATGCAGTTTGTCTGTTCTACGGGTATTTCAATTGAGCCTGCTCTAAAGAACTATCTGATCTCATGTGCGAAAAAAAAAAGTTATCGAAATCGAAGAGGAAGAGGAGCGGAGAGGACTATTGTGTGATATTTTCATATTCATTTTTTTTTTTAAATCTTTCTACTGAACTGAGCCATTAGCATGGCATATTTTATATTCTTTGATGTCAGATAGAAGCACAAGAAGTATGATATAATACACCGATTTTGAAATAAAACTGATGTCACAAATTACAAAAGACTTCTCGACGCCTATTCCCCAGCGAAGCCAGTGAATTTTCCCAGGTGTATGTTCAAAAATATATATAAAGTTAACCTTACTTTTGGCAGATAAATATGACGCGGTTCTGTTAATTCAAGTCTTCAGTGACTAGGGCAATGTTAGTGTTGGGACGGCACGCGGCGAACGCTTTTTATTGTTTAACTGCAGCGCGGTCATTCGTTTTCTTTGCATTTCGGCGCGTCCCTTTTATACGTTCCGCTTAAAGCTAAGCTGCGCAATACGGGGGGATTAGAACGGCGGGGGGGAAGTTGGGGGAGTTCTAGGGGCCGTACAGCCGCCTAATCCGGGCCTGCAGTCGTGGCGCGACCGACTATTACACTAGAAATGTAGCCCATTTGTTAATCGTGGTGTGCGAATGTCCAAAGTCCAGACCTGCAATGCATAGGCTGAATAAACACAAGACCCCGTCATTAAAAAAACAAACCCATTTTAAACTGACGTTTTGTGGTCCATGTTATTTACGTATAGACATTAGCCTATAAACTACAAACGATAGATTTACGTGTTCATATTTTATTATAACTATGCATCTTTATTTATTTATTTATTTATGTCTATTCTTGAATACACATTTTACAAATGATTACAGTGGTTTATATTGTAGTACAGAGAAAAAAGTACAGAAAAAAGGTATAAAAAATAAAGAACATAGGTTGATATAGGTAAAACTGTGTGTGGGTGATATTGTATGTTACGTGAACACCTCACTAGGAGAACCTGTGCTGAGGTGTTAACGTGTTTGTGATTAAGTGTGACAGGTTTTATGTGTCGTAGTAGAAAGTTTTTTTTTTTTTCACAGACATATATTGAAACATGAAAACACACATTTATATGTGCGTGTATGTATTTTTGGATAATTCTTGAAGAACGTGTATAATATTTAATTTTACTTATCATATTTTGGTTATGTTTGGTTTGGAATTATAATCTTTTGAATAAAGTGAATATCTTGATTTTTTATCCAGGCTACGATATGTTTTTTGAGAAAGTTTGTAGATGTATTTTTAGTCATTAGGTGTTTCAAAGTATGTATTTTTAGTTATTAGTGGGCATACTGTTAAAAAGTTTGGTTGCGTAGTATTGAAAGTGTCTTTGTCCGTGTGTGGTGTGTGTTATCGGAATGTTCAGTGTTTTATTTGTTTATGACCTGGTTTTTATTATGGCTTTTGGTTGATTTGTAATATGAAGATTATTATGGATGATATGTAGGATAGCAATTTTGGCGTAAAGTTGTCTTATTGACATGACGTCTAGAGTTTTGAAGATTTTGTTTGAGTCTGTGTAGAATGGTACTTGCAGTATGAGTTTTATTATTGCCTTTTGAACTTTTTGAATTGGGTCAATTGTTGTGTTTTAGCGCTTCCCCAAGCTAATATTCCATAAGTGGCAATGGATTGACACAGTGCAAAATATATTGATCTGAGTATTGTTAGTGGAAAAATGTTTTTGATTGATTTTATTAGGTGCAAGACTCGTTTTAGTTTATGAGTGATAAAATTAATGTGTTCAGTCCATTGTAAGTGTGTATCAATAATAACTCCTAGGTATTTTATTTGTTTTGCCCTTTCGATGTGTTCGCATTGGCAATAGGATGATGTTTGTTTACAGTCATGCAAAAACAAGTTCAAGTTAGAAGGAAGTTGACCTCTTTGTGTAATACTATGTGTGATGTATTTTGTTTTGACTTTGTTAACGGTATGAGTATTTCTGTTTAGCCATTTTATGACAATTGACAAACTTTTTTCAGCTGTTGTGAATAAATCTTTCCATGTGGCTGCTTGACACAGAAAAACTGTATCATCAGCGAAGGTCACCATTTTACCATCAATTTCAATGTCACATAATTCGTTTATGTATATGAGGAATATTAGTGGGCCAAGTACACTCCCCTGTGGGACTCCGTACTTGATTAAAAGTGGTTCACTTGTCTTGTTGTCAATTTTAACTTGTTGTGTTCTATCAGACATGAAACTTTTCATTAATTCCAATTCTACTCCATTAATGCCAATGTTTTTTTAGCTTCTTGTTGTTTGTGCGAAATTGTATCGAAGGCTTTAGATAAGTCCAAATAGATTGAAATTCCTTTTTTTGGCATCTAAATTATGTGTAATAAACTCGGTTACAGTGGCAATTGCGTTTTCTGTATTCCTATTTTTTCTAAAGCCGTGTTGGTTAACTGAGAGTATTTGCATGTTTTCCAGATAATGTTGCAGCTGTTCTTTTATTGCTTTTTCAAGAATTTTTGACAACGTGTTTAATAGTGTAATGGGTCTGAAGTTGTTTACATTATTTTTAGGTCCTGATTTATGAATAGGAATAACCAGACCCTTTTTTAGGATGTTCGGAAAAATTCCTTCTTCCAGGCTAAGATTAATAACGTATGTTAGTGGAGTAAGTAGTTGTTGGCTTAGTGTTATTATTGTTTTAGAGTCTATTCCGTCAGGACCTGATGTTGTGTTGTTCTTTAGGGAATGTATTAATTTGTTGGTGTCTTCCAGAGTTAGTCAATGTAATTTGAATAGACTGTCACTATTTTTGTGTGTGCACTGAGTCGGAATTTTTTGAGGTTTTTGATTATCGTTACTAGACGACTTTTGTTTTATATTTTCGGCTAGGCTAGCTCCGACATTTGTGTAATGTCTGTTTATGTAATTAAGGATAAGTGTAGGATTTTTGTGGAAGTCGACTTCTTCGTCGTTGATAAGTAATTTTTTTATTTCATCATCTTTGTTTTTTTGTGTATTTGTACTTTCCCTCAGAATAGACCAAATGCTTTTCGGGTCAAAGTTAGCAGTTATCAGTTTGTTTCTGAAATATAATTCTTTGGCTTTTCGTATAATTAGAGAAGAAGTATTTCTGTACCTTTTATAGAAAGAGTTCAGAAAAGTATCATTTGGGTTGTGTGTGACTTGTTTGTGCAGTTTATTCCGTTTTTTAATGCAATTTATTATGCTTTGAGTAATCCATTTTTTTAATCTTATTTTGCGGTGCGTGAAAGATTTGAATGTTTTTGTGGTGTTTTGAGTGATGAGCGTTTGTAGGTATGTTATAAAGTAATTCCAGGCTTCTTCAGTGTTGTTAATTTTTTAAGGTGTTCCCACGTTTGTTTTTCTAGGCAATTTTTTAGGTTCACCTAGTCAGTTTCAAATTTTGTGATATTGTTTTGAATTTTTGGGTTCAATGCCTGTGTGGTCAGTCCTATCATTGTTGTGTAGTGGTCTGTGATTGTGGATTCGAATACTACGCTACAGAATTTGTTTTTGGATTTGATCATTATGTGGTCTAAACATGATTCCGAGTCTCTGGTAACTCTGGTTGGAGTGTTGATGGCGCTTATTGTGCCATGTTCCAGGAGCATCAGTTGGTATTCGATATTCTGGGGATGGCCTTGTGGAAGTATATTTATAGTCTAAGATCCCTTAAAGAACGACCGTCACCGAGATGTTTATTTGATGAAACGTATTTTATATTTAATTAAATATGTCAATAAATATATTGCATATCGGTTGCCTAACAAATTTTAGTCCAGGGTATGATTAATTAATAATTTTTAAAAAAAATTTTGAACATTGCACCGGTTTGATTATTATAAAAATTATATACCAATCGAAAGTATAAAACCCATAGAATATGCAAACGTTAGGTTGCCTACTCTTTTCCGGTCACAACTCTCAGGTTGCCATGTATAAACAGGTAAATCGAAAAAGCATTTTGCACCGGTCTGATTATTGAATAAAAATTATATGAAATTAAAGATTATTTCATTATGAACACGATGGTATAAGGTTGCCTGCTAAAAATCAGTCCCGAATTCCGGTTGTCGAATTTTGAAAACTAAAAAATTTTGAAAACTAGCCGGGAATTCTCGTGTGCGACTGAGAGGTCCCAACCAACCATCCCATGCGATAGAAGAGGACAAAGCATAGCAGCTGTCCGTCCATTAAAACAAAGAGAGTGCGCATGCTATTTGTTCTTGAAAATGAAAAGGATAGCGATAGACTCGTGCACTCTGTGCACTCTAGACTAGATGGTACCTTGCAATGTGCACAAACACACACCGACTCGGTGTGTGTTTGTGGGTCTATTTTATGAACAAATCTATAGTTTTGTTCATGCATTGATCAAACTTTGAACACTTGACCTTTAAATCGGGAGTAAGGTCACTGTCTGCATGAGATTTCGATAAACGACCCAGCCTCCTTTTCCCACCCCTCACAGAATTTTTTTTACTTTTAGATGAAATGTTGCACACTTGACGTTCAAAATAAGAAGAAAATTACGGTCTACATCTAATTTCTAAAAACTTTGTCTAAAGCCTGAGGAAAGCCGTAGACTGAGCTAGTTCAAAATAAGAAGAAAATTATGGTCTACATCTAATTTCTAAAAACTCTGTCTAAAGCCTGAGGAAAGCCGTAGACTGAGCTAGTTCAAAATAAGAAGAAAATTACGGTCTACATCTAATTTCTAAGAACTCTGTCTAAAGCCTGAGGAAAGCCGTAGACTGAGCTAGTTCAAAATAAGAAGAAAATTACGGTCTACATCTAATTTCTAAAAACTCTGTCTAAATCCTGAGGAAAGCCGTAGACTTCAGCTAGTTCAAAATAAAGAAAAAAATTCAAACCTTTGCTTGGTGACCTGTCATCGGTTTTCTTCTTTATAAGATTTTATAAAATTATAATATAAGGTGCGTCTATGGTAATTTTTTTAATTTAATAGAAAACTTGGTATTCTCTCATTCTAAATCTGTTCACACTATATGTCTGGCCATAATAGGTAAGGAGATAGAACGAGTTTTATGCGGACGACTGTGAAGCTTTTGGTAGGAGGAAATCAGGTTTATTTTGGTAAATGTTTGTATGCTAATAATCCTCAAAAATATAATCTTGTATCATGAATAATAATTATTGAAATCGATAAATTAAAGATAATTCATGGTTCTTCTAGAGGTACATGTCCTTAGTAGAATCGTACCTCCCACCTCCCACCTCCCACCTCTTTTTTTCTTCCCGTAAATTGTATTAATCGACCTAATCACAGATAGTACCTATGTAAGTACTTACGTAATAACCTTACACAGATAGTTCCTATGTAAATACTTACATAATAACCTAACACAGATAGTACCTATGTAAGTACTTACGTAATAACCTAACACAGATAGTTCCTATGTAAGTACTTACATAATAACCTAACACAGATAGTACCTATGTAAGTACTGACGTAATAACCTAACACAGATAGTACCTATGTAAGTACTTACATAATTTATTTATCTGTTAAGACATACACAGTACAATAAGATACAGTTAGATATTTTTAGTTATTACATAGTTGTAGTACCTATTACGTATGTCCATAAAATATCATTACGTAATTTCGCCTGAGATTGTTATAAAAGGAAGGAAGTGTGTGGATAGATAATAATAAATTAATTGAAAACAAGAATTATAATAAGCTCATGAATTGTAATTGACTGTTAATACATAGAAGTTTTGAAAAATTATGTGAAAATATTTTTGAAATATGTCATGCTAAGAAATTTATGTGGTGTATGTTTTATGGGTGTATGTTGTGATTGCGCGAGTAATTACTGAGTTGTTTGCTGCATTGGTATTGTTGGCTTCAATATGAAAAAGTGTAGTGTGCCTGGTACGCCTCGTTGGAACATTTAAACCAACGACGGATAGCAATTCGGGACTATCTATTTTATTATTTAGCAGATTATGTAGAAACAACAGGTCTGACAATGTGCGTCTTTTTTGTAAAGTTAACATATTATTTGTAGTTTTGTTGTATTTCTTGAGTAAATATTTCGAAAATTTATTCTGTATACTTTCTAATAAATCTATGTATACCTTATATTGAGGATTCCATATTGTGGAAGCATACTCCAGTGGACTTCTGACCAATTAACATAACATAAACATAATAACACGTTGATGACCGCAGCCTACCAGCACCAAGCGCCACTCCTGAGTGAGCGCTGGGCCCAAGCGCACTCAAGACCACACCCTGCATAGTTGTCCTTATTTGTTAATTTATTATATCTATTATACAAAAATAAATGTATCTATATGGGACGTGTGGGATTGCACTAACCTCCCCACATTCTGGAATAAAAGTATTATTATTATTATAACCTAACACAGATAGTACCTATGTAAGTACAGTCGACTCTCGTTAATTCAAACCTGCGATAATTCGAACCTCTCTATAATTCAAAGTTATCACGAGTTCCCTACGAAATCTCTTTATATTTCGAACTAAATCCATACATTTTTGTACACTTGGTAATTCAAACGATAAAATCATTGCTATATAACAAAACGACGCGTTAATTCGAACTCATCGGCGTTCAACATTCGACAATTCAAAGTTGCAGAGAGAAAGAGACGGAAAGATTGTTACACACACGTTAGTACAAATACAATTTTGCAACAAGTTCAAACGTGTATTGATTTTGTTATGATTAGTTTGTGACGCACACTCTAACGAATTGGTTTGTGTTATAATTCAGTTACTGTTACTCTTTCGTTGTGTATACAGATTAAAATTTTCTGTTAGTCATGAGCCCTAGAAAGTATAAATGTTTGACGATTGCTGAAAAGAAGAAGTTAATCGAAAAAGTAGAGGAAGGTGAGAAGAAAAGTGATGTTGCAAAAGAATTTAAGATTCCTCTGAGTACTCTCTCAACCATAATAAAGCACAAGGAGAAAATTAATGCTGCTCAAACTGCTGGAGTACGGAAAAGAACTACTAAAGGTGAATTTCCTCATCTGGAAGAAAGCCTGGTCATTTGGCTAAGACAGTGTAGAGGACAAAAAGCGTCTATTAGCGGAAACTTGTTGAAGGAAAAAGCAAAAGAGTTTGCGTCTATTCTAAGCATCAAAAACTTTGCGGCAAGTGAAGGCTGGCTTACAAATTTCAAAAAGAGAAATGGAGTTGTGTTTAAAAAAGTTTGTGGGGAAAGTGGAAGTGTTGATGATGCAGTTTGCTTAGATTGGCACAATAAATTGAAGACCTTGATTGAAAACTATCATGCCCGAGACATTTTTAATACTGATGAAACTGGCCTATTTTTCAAATGTTTACCGGACAAGACGCTTACTTTTAAAGATGAAAAATGTCATGGGGGAAAACATAGTAAAGAAAGGTTGACAGTTTTACTTGCAGTAAATATGGACGGATCGGAAAAACTTAAACCCTTAGTGATAGGAAAAGCAATGAAACCGCGATGTTTCAAAGGAGTGAAGTCGTTTCCTACTGATTATCGTGCTAACAAAAAAGCTTGGATGACGACAGAACTTTTTAACAATTGGCTTTTAACAGTTAATGGGGACATGAAACGCCAAAAGCGGAAAATTTTACTATTTTTAGACAATTGCACTGCCACAACAGTCCTCCTACATTGTCCAACGTGGAACTCTACTTCTTTCCGCCAAATACAACTTCCAAATTGCAACCATTGGACCAAGGGATCATCCATAATTTTAAGACGTTCTATCGCAAAGAAATTGTTAAGCTCGTTTTAGAATCTCTCGACAAGCAGCTAACTGCAAATATCACGGTTCTGACAGCTATTTTACTGATTGACAAGGCATGGAGAGCTGTAACACCCCTAACGATTCTCAACTGCTTCAAAAAATCTGGTTTCTTAAAAGAAGATCAGGAAAATCTTCCAATACTTATGGATGATGAAGAACCAGCAATAGAACCATTAATTGACATCAGCGATGTGAGTTTTCTTGACTTTGTTCAAGTGGTTGAAGATGTTGCTGTCTCAGGTTCACTAACCGATGTCGAAATTTTATCTGCGACAGATACTAATGAAAAAAGTAACGATGAAGATGAGGACGATACATCAGAACCTTTGGCAGAAGTGTCAGTTAAGGAAGCAAGATCCTCATTCGATACCTTACAAACCTTCTGTCTACAAAACGAAAGTGATGAAAAAGCATTTCAGGCACTTTTTCTCTTAAAAAAAATTATTGAGAAGTCTGAGCAGCAGCAATGTGCTTTGAAGCAAACCAGTATAACAGAGTTCTTTCTTTCGAAAGATTAATTAATTCACATTATGATTACATGTATGTACACGAATGTACATATATACTTTTGTCATTGTTATAGAATAGGAGTTAATAAATAATAATTGATCAACACTTAAGAATTCAAAGTTTTATTTATTTACTCTCACAAATTTCGAACCATTTGATATTTCAAACACTCGATAATTCGTAATATTTTAAGAGTCCCTCGAGTTTCGAATTATCGAGAGTCGACTGTACTTACATAATAACCTAATACAGATATTACTTACGTACTAACCTAACACAGATAGTACATATGTAGATACTTATACGTAATACTTTCTTATGATAGATTTAAGGTTTAACCTGAATAAATTGAAGCCAAATATTGAAATGTTGATATCAATGCATCAGGCTAATCCATTTAAAAAAATGTGTATTTTATATAATGTTACTAAATTAGTATTTTTTTTTTTTTTAAAGTGAATACCTCACAAGAGTCCCAACTGCTCCCGTCTGGAGCCAGTGAGACTATGGCATCCCCAATTGGGGTATGTTGTGAGGCTGAGGGTATTGGGGAGGGGAGGGAGATGGGGGAGAGGAAGGTGGGGAAGTACCTGGCTATTCAGATCTGGTCACCAAACACGTCTAAAGCCATTTCAAGCAACGTTTCAATTCTGAATGGTGGTCTTACACCAGGGCGATACTGAGAGTATCTTCCACTCTGGAACGTGCCGCAAATATACTATGTATTATTTTAAATTAATTAATTGTGAAATAACACAAATTAATCAAATAAAATTTATTTGCGCACGCCGGGTTCGAACCCGCGACCGTCGGATCTGTAGTCAAAAGCGTATACCACTAGACCACGCCGGCCGTCATTTGCTAAGATCTAGTCACTAAACACGGCTAAAGCCATTTGGAGCAACGTTTCAATTCTGAATGGTGGTCTTACACCAGGGCGATACTAGTAGTATCTTCCACTCTGGAACGTGCCGTAAATATACTGTATATTATTTTAATTAATTAATTGTGAAATAACACAAATTAATCAAATAAAATTTATTTGCGCACGCCGGGTTCGAACCCGCGACCGTCGGATCTGTAGTCAAAAGCGTATACCACTAGACCACGCCGGCCGTCATTTGCTAAGATCTAGTCACTAAACACGGCTAAAGCCATTTGGAGCAACGTTTCAATTCTGAATGGTGGTCTTACACCAGGGCGATACTGGTAGTATCTTCCACTCTGGAACGTGCCGCAAATATGCTGTATATTATTTTAATTAATTAATTGTGAAATAACACAAATTAATCAAATAAAATTTATTTGCGCACGCCGGGTTCGAACCCGCGACCTTCGGAATGGCAGTCCAATGCGTTACCACTGGACTATGCCGGCCGTCAAAATTAAGTATTTTAATCAGTATTTTACTTAATAAATGTTTAACTGTAAAACAACGTATATTTTTTATTTTAAAAATTACCACTCTTTAGTAAACCCTATTAAAGTTTCGGCTCTGTTTCGGCTCTTCAAAAACAAATTAAGTTGATGAATTTTGAAAAAAAAATCAATATTCAGGGGGTCTACCAAAAAACAGAAAAAATCGGAACATGGTCTACGGGACAAAAAATTTTGGGGACCACTAGTCTACATTATGCATTGACACTAAATAGTTTTAAAAAATCACAAAACTCAGCAATCGTGTTTGTATAATTCTCACCACTGCACTTCAGCTTTGACAAACATGGGATTCCACAACGTCCTGTGCATTTGAACCTAATGTCCTGTATCAAATGTTGCCACAATACGGGAATACGAAATGCTCCAGCGCTGTAACAACGTGCTACTTTCTCTCTTGCCAACGAGCACTTAGGTGCCGGTGCCGGTGTACCTACTGCCTAGGTATAACATGCACGACGTGGTAACGTGGTTCCTCCCAAAGTAGGGTTGTCATTATTTAGGTTGGTATTCAAACGAAGGATATTTATTTATTTATTTAACGCCCAGAGGGCTTTTACGTGGTTGGTAGTATAATTTTAATTTGACAGATACTTTGAAACATAAAAAATAAGAATAAAATTACATTTGATAAAAGCTATGCAACAAGTCATACAAACACAAGAAACAAAAACAGAAAATTACAGCTATTTGTAGGTTTACATGATGTATTTAGGAGTATTGTTGAAATAAATGTTTTAAATGATCCACAAAACTTGCCAAGTTGGTATTGAATATGTCTATTGATTCATTTAATGATTGGTGCAAACTAAACTGCTTGGAACTTAATGTTGATAAATGCAAAGTTTTGTCCTTTTACAGAGCCAATAAACCTATTCAGTTTGAGCATAAACTAAATGGTGCTTGTCTATCAACTGTCACATCCATCAAGGACCTTGGGGTCACTCTTGATTGCAAACTCTCTTTTCGAGATCATATAAATAACATCGTAAATAAATCACTTAAACTACTCGGGTTCATTCATAGAATTACCTCAGACTTTAAACATATAAGAACACTTAAAACTCTATATTGTTCGTTGGTTCGCCCTCACCTTGAATATGCCAGTGTCATTTGGTCTCCTTTCTATGCTGTCCACATTAGTCACATCGAATCTGTACAACATCGCTTCCTACGGCGAATTGCTTGGAGGTTAGGACTCGAAAGAGGAGATTACTCATATGAGGAAATTGAATAAACTTTAAACCTATCTTCATTAGAAAAACGTAGAAAAGACTCCGATCTAATTTGCATATTTAAAATAATCAACGGTATAACCGACTCACCAGAACTGCTACAACTAATTCAATTCAACACCCCATCCCGTAGACTCCGAAATAATGAATTGTTGTTCCTCAATCACCACTCAACTTACTATGGGTACCATTCTTCTTTGTCCAGAATGTCGAGACTTGTAAACTCAAGTCAGAGCATTGAATTTTTTGGTGTAAGTCTAAATGACTTTCAAAAAGCGAAACGTAATGTGTAATTTTTCACAACTTAATCGTTATTGATGCTCTGACTTGTAGTTATGTTCTATATGTACATTTTCTATTTTACATTGTCTTTGCCCTTCACATTCATGTACTCTCCATTCACTGTCATCTATGTTTTCTTATTCGTGTCAACATTATGGTTTTAATGGACATATTGTCCGTAAATCAATAAATAAATAAATAAATGTCAACATCACCCAAGTAATGATTTCCCATGGTGTGAAGTCGTTGTATCGGAGAGTGGGCAATGTAGTTACGCTTATGTGTGCTGCTGTAGAATATTGTATTTTGTCGTGTTGTTACTGTGGGTGTATGTATGTTTATAAGTTGCAGGAGTTCACAACAGTCGAATTTAGAGTTAAGTATTTTGAATAAGAACGTTAAATCATTTATTTTACGTCTATCTTCTAATGTATGTATTTTTAGAGTATTTAGTAAGAAATTGTATTTTAAGTCTTCGACAGGAATATTTAATTTAAAATTTATAAAACGTAGAATTTTTCTTTTTGTATTCGCTCAATGTTGTTAATGTGAATTTTGTAAGATGGAGACCAAACTACTGAGTTATATTCAATTAGACTTCTTACTAGAGATACGTATAATAGTTTAATGGCTTGTAAAGAATTAAAGTTTTTAGTCGTTCTTAATACGAAGCCTAGTGTTTTCATACCTTTGTTCACAATTTGATGGATATGATTGGTGAAACTTAGTTTTTCGTCCAAAATAATTCCAAGATCTCTCATTTCCGTGACTCTTTCTAAAGCTATGTTATTGATGGAATATTCAAATAAAACAGGATTTTTTATGTTCGGCATTCTTAATTGAAATAATATTTTTTCCTTCATTCATCGAAGTACCTACCTATTCTCTTTTTTTTGGTATTTTATTTAGGAAACATACAGTTATATGTGTGAATTAATTTTGCATTTAGGATTTTGAGAATAAAATAAACGAGTTAAGTTCCAATTACCATATTTTAATGGTTACATGTTAGGAATTAGATATTTAATGTTACAAGTGAAAGAAAAAAAATACGAAAAGAATAGAAGAACAATAAAAAAGAATTGTTTTGCTTTAAGTATATTTGTAAGGTTAATTTATTTTTTTTAATTTGTGTACTTTTACATTACTTAAAGCAATCGCTGAAGATCGCAGGCAATAGAAATTTTTTTGCTCTAATAACGTTTACAAAATAATGTGCCTGTTGAAATAAAACGTTTTTGTGACTGCTGACGTCACACAACAACCTCAGAATTGGTGCGATTTCGAGAAACCCGAAAAATTAATACTTAGAAAATATTTGTAACTATTAAAATCTAACCATAACAATAAAAAATATACTGATATTTAATATATTATTTAAGGCGATGCCATACGTAGTAATGCAAAATCATGTGATTTTAGTTTGAAAATTTGGTCGCCTAGAAATGTTTCAGATGCTTTAATTAAATACTGCGAATAGAATACATCTTGGCCTTCGAAATAATCGAGTGTTTTTTAGATAAGTCTTTTTATAAGCCCAGAAAAAAATAATGTATAAGGCCTATGAAAAAGGCCTGCTTTAAAGTTCTATCTCCTACTTACGAACCCATTTTCGGTAATGATTTTATTGTATAATGTGGAAAATTAAGTTATTTATAAAATGATCGAAAAACATTTAAATATTTGTGCCTGTACATCCACAAAATAAAATATAAGGCACTTTTTGGCCATGTTTTTTTCTTGCATAAATCAATACAGTCGGATGGTGTTAAGCGGGAATTTAAACCTTATCGCCATCTACGTAAGGGTTGTTATTGATAGCGGCTCAATTTAAAATATTACACGACATAGTGCATCGCCTTAAGTTAGAAGATGATAAAAAAATATATATGGTACTGGACTCCCCTATTATAAACATTTCGCTAAATTAAACAGCTCTTAAAAGCGTGATTATTTTTCTTGTAACAGCATTATGTAGTAAATTCTTTTTTTTATAATCCGTCAAATTAATAGTACATAATGGTGTGGTGCTCTACAAAAAACCATGTAAACATATTTAAAAAAATATAATTTTTTAAAACACATGTTTCGTCGTTGTTGTTTATTTTTAAATTGTCCTCGATTTTCATTAATTCCAGGATAGTGTTCTTCTTTTTAATGTTTACAGTTGGTAACCCTACAACCTGGACGGATAATAAGGAGACAAACAGAATGTTCAGGTATGTGGGAAGTAATTCGGTGGCTATCGCAAATGTCGTGGTTATGAATAGAGAGGCTGTCTACGCGAATCTCGAGGAAAATTGCAGTTACATATTTACGAACTAACTTCTTACTAAGTTTTTATACAGATTAGAAGACAGTCGTATGTTAAAATGTACATTTTATTGATATTCAGTGGCAGCGCCGGAAGACCTTTTTTATTATTACAAAGTTTTATTCACCCGCCTCACTCTAGCAAAGTCTGTTCTGAGGCAGATAATTATTTTTTTTTTTTTTTATTTATTCACATTTAAACCCGCTAAACTACTTATGTAGTTTGTCAGCAGGGACATAGAGACAACATTTATACACTCATAAGATACAATTTGAACGGTACATAATTACATAAATTGGTTACATTGCAGAAAAGTTTAAATAGCAGCATAAAAGCCTTATATAATAAGCAAGTAAAAATAAATGTATGAACAAATTAGTATTATCAACAAGTACATCAATAGTTTCATAAATAGAGTATTACAGAATAATTGTTTTTCCATTTTCTAAGAATATGAATTCCATTTCAGGGGCATCAGTATAGATCATTATTATCCAATAACCATTTCCTTAGATTATATCTAACATTAGCAGTATACATGTTATTATTTTTAATTGTCATTGGTAATAGGTTAAAAATTTTGGGTACTATATAGTTTAAAGTTCTTTCACCATATTTATTAGTACATTTCGGAACTACCAGTCCTTCATTTTGAGTGAATCTTGTGTTATGTTTATGGCAAACTCTTTCCCTATACAATGAATCAGACAATATAACATGTTGACTTACAATATTATAAAACAATAATCCTCTGACAGGTAAAATATTCAGATACTTGTATATTAATTTAATGTTACTTCTGTGTTGATTGTCATATTTATGGATTAACAATTTTATAATGGAGTTTTGTAATGTTTGTATATAGCTTATATTAGTTTTACAAGAATGTCCCCAAGAAGTAATTCCATAACGTATAGTGGATTCAGCCAGAGATAGGTAGATTAACTTTAAAGTACTTATAGGCACGAAATATTTTATTTTATAAATCCTACCCACAATAGCTCGTAGACGTTTACAAACATTAGCAATGTGTACATCCCATTTCATGTAGCAGTCAATAGTAACACCCAAATATATATAACTTTTGACAAAATCAATGGTTTCACATGAACAGGGCTGTGCAACATTTTTATGTATGCAGTCAAATGTGTGTGTATATAATGAAGGAATTACATTACATCTGGCGTGTGGAGATCTGATGTGCATAATTTTAGTTTTTTTGGCATTTATAAAGAGGCCTGCGTCATGCGACCATTTCAGCAGGGCAATAAAATCATGTTGCATAAGGTTCATTGCAGTAACCAGATCTTCGTGCGATATTACGAGCGCCGTATCGTCTGCATATACAAAATGTTTAACGAATGAAAACAATTTTCTCATAATTGAGACATAAATAATATAAAGGGTTGGCCCTAGAATTGACCCCTGTGCAACACCTGTTGAGATATATTTTCTTTTGCTGAATTTTTTAAGAATTTTTACTCTTATTTGTCGATCAGTTAGTAAATTTTTTAATAAAACTAGCAGCTTTCCTCTAATTCCTATTGTCTCCAGTGTTTCTAATAGTTTATTTGTATCAATGGTATCAAATGCCTTAGAGTTATCTATGAATAAAACCAACACTTGTTTTTTTAGATTTAATTCATAATTTATGTGATTTGAAAATTCCTGAAGCAGCATTTCCGTACTTTTTTTCTTTTGAAATCCATATTGGTTGGGATCCAACAAAGAGAAAGATTCTAGATATTTATTAAGTTTTATGGAAATGTATTTTTCAAGTATTTTTTCTAGGGCTGGCAATATGCTTATTGGCATATAATTTTGAATATCTGTATGTTTGCCCCCTATGTAAATTGGCCTAATGATGCTACTTTTTAGTTCATCTGGTATTACTGCTTGCGATAAAATTAAATTGATAAAGTGTGTTATAACAGGCCCTAAAATATTAATATGTGTCTTAATGTCAAACATTCGAATGTTGTCAATCCCTGGTGACTTTGAATTGTTTAATTTGCTAACAATAATATTGATTTCTTGGCAGGTAGCTCTGGGTAGGTACATACTATGTTGCACTTCATTCGGCCTGACGGTCGATGCTAAATAATCACATTTATGTATCATAGAGCTAACACTATTTGTAAAATATTCAACAAACTTATCTGCTACGGTTTCTTCATTATTCGTATTTAACATATATTTCGAGATTATTTCGTCACAACTACTTTTGGACTTGCGTCCTAATAATTTATTTATTTCATCCCAAGTTTTTTTTGTATTTCCAAAATAATTTTTGAATTTATTGATAAAAAAGGTAGACTTACATTTAATAATTTCTTTTGTCACCTTATTTCTGAAAGTTTTATATTCCAATTCAAAGAATTGATTGCTAGGAAAATTCTTCCACCTTCTGTACAATGAATCTTTTTTTTTATGTTTTCTAAGATATTAGAATTTATCCAAGGTTTTATTGACAGAGGTCTTTTTTTGGGTTTATAATTCATAACGATTTTACTCTGTTCATACAAATTCTTAAAGTTGTTTTTAATTTTACTATATAATATATTGCAATCTTGTTCCTCAAGCAAGGAGTGCCACTTAAAATTATGAATGTTTTGTCGATTTTGTTTTGCGATAAAAACGAAATTCTTTCCCCGTGTTCTGGGGCTTCTTTCCTTGCACTATATTTAATATTAACTGCAGTTAAAAAGTGATCTGCTATAGTAATATTATTACATACACATGAGGAAAGAGAATCGCTTTGTTTACATCCACTGTTAAATCGGACAAATATGTGGTCTAAACAAGTACGAGTAACTTTTCCTGCTAAAACTGCTTCTCTAGTTACGTCACAAATACATTTGATTAAATAATTATCCGACATTATATTTTCATATGCCATAATAATAGGGTTTTGACAATTTAACAAGTCTAGATTAATATCTCCTATAAGTAAAACATTTTCTTTGGGGCTTATAGTATGCAGAATGGCAGATATTTCATTAAGAAATTGTGGTTGGCTAGAGTTGGGGGGACGGTATATTGCTATGATGTTTAAAATACTCTTGTTTGGAAGTGTCATAGAGCCAAGCACACATTCAAAATGATTTGTTTCTATTGTTTTCTGTTGAAATGTGAATTCATTTCGAACATATAGCAATATACCTCCTCCAGATTTTTTAGTTCGGCAATAGTTGTAACAATTAAATCCAGGAATATTATACAGACAGACAAGATTCGGTGTTATATCCGTTTCACATAACATTAACACATGAATATGCTTCCAACAAGTATTTAGGTAGACATTCAAAGTATCCCAGTATTTATAAATCGATCTAACATTCAACTGAACAATATTAATATTTTCCATATTGTAGTTGCTATGAAACTTTAGCCAATCACAGAAATTATGAGTATTTTCGTAATCTACCTCGTCATCTTCTTCAATGTAATTAGACGCCATAATCAATAGTTGCAAAGTCCTTGGCAAGGGCAGCCTTGTAGGCCGGGCAGGAGTCCTTGTCTCCAGTCGGATGTGCAGCGGGCTTCCCAAATCTTGTACAGGTGGCGCAGACAGGCTTGGCGGCGGCTTTTGGGCAGTTTATCCGGGCGTGACCTTCGCCTGCGCAGTGTCCACATCTTTGCTGGTCCTTGCAAAACTTGAAGGAATGTCCGATCATTTGGCACTTGGAGCACACTGTAAGTCCAATGAAGTCACGAACACGACACACATTCCAGTCCACAAAGACTTTCCCCTGCTCCACCAGCACGTGACGAATGTGGGCAGGAACCTCAAAGACCCGGTGGCAAGTGGATCCAGTTCGAGCGCCAGCAAGGTGACTTAGCTTGCAACTTTTTACTGCGAAATCTAGGCCTGCTTTGTCCTGGGCTCCTGCTAAGGCATTTTTCAGGAAGCACTCGTCCGTTAGGTCACGAGGAACGTTGAAGAAGATCACCCTTGGAAGCCGTTTTGTTGGTAATCGAGCGCTTAGAGTGTCCGAGTTTGCTAGACATGGGGTTTTCAGAATTTTATCCTGATCTTCTTGTGTTGCAGTATGGATTACAACGCCTTTGTTTCGGATACTCCTAATGCCCGTCACACGGATTCCAAGTTCTGATGGTCGTAATGTATCTTTTAGTAGCTGTTTCGTATCGTCGCTATCTTTTGTAGAATCCAGCTTTGGGAAGATGCATACAGCAGGTTTGGGGGTCCCAACGTTAAGTCCTGAGCGGTTGATTGATGGTATCATCTTCTGTGGGCCATTTTTCACAATATCGGCAAACGATAGGCTTGCTTCCGTGGCATCGGCTACTCTACGCATCACTGGTCCTAGATCCGACTCCAACTGCAATATTTTTTCTAACCTGTGTTGGTTTTCTGCTTTTTCAATCGCGATCTCTCCCTTTGCCACTATTAATTTGGCATTGACTGTTGCCAGATCAGCTTTGAAGCCCTCTCGTCCCAATAACAGCTGTGAAACTGATCTGAATACAGCGGATACATATGCGCTTATCCGCAGTTGTTGGTCCTTTGAGACTCTTGACTGCTTTTCAGCAAGGACAACTTGGAGTGCTCTTAGACTTGCTTCAGTGTCGTTCAGTATCTGGACTGAGGACACTGGGATTTTACTCTCATTTTCAGACACGTCGGAATAGTCCGATGCTCCGTCAGATTCCTCATCTTCAACCACTGGAGAAATCATTCCCGAGGCCTTTTTTTTGTAATGGGGACGTCATCAAGTCCAGCATTCTTTTTTTACGCCGATGGCAGCATTCATCAGGCATCGGTGGGATGGACATTTCAATGAGAACAAACACACAATCTTAGGTTGTTTTAAAACTTTCGATAAAAATGTTTAGAATCCGATAGAATAGTATTATTCTATTACTGTTTTATCAAATAAACTTTTTTGGCACTTAAATTTTCCATATAAATACTGTTTGCACACGAATTCGGAGGTTTTTTTTAGTTTTTTTGCAAGAGCAAAGTGTAAACACGAACTGTTGTCACTGCGATTATTGTTGCATTGACTTAACTTTTAATTAATTACACATTAGATACAGGGCCAACCCTATGCCGGCGCAATTGGAGCAGTTCGCTCCGGGCGCCGAATTGCCAATGCGTTGATAATACCTAACACCTGAGATTATTTTTCACGAAACGGTGCTAAATATTATTGATTACATTGATCACCTACCTAGGCGTCTACTGGTTTTGACAAACTTTGGGCCGCTCAAATTAAACTCGCACCAGGTGCCGTTTGGTTTAGGGCCGGCCATAGATACCTACTTAGCATTATACAATACAACCGAACTAACCAGAAAATCCCAACTGTTCATTTGCCCCGAACAACTAACAAGGCCAGTCAAAGAAAGCTTTACCGCCAAGAAGTGTCAATATTTCTAGAGAAAGGGGTAAACATATTTCATACAGGGCCAGCCCTGAGCGTCTGACGCTAGTAAATACATCAAGGGTGCTGTGTTAGGTGTTAGATATTATCAGCGCCTTAGCTTCTTGGTTTCTTGGCTCCTTGGAAAATCGACGCCTGGAGCGGATTGCTCCAATTGCACAGCACACATGAAGAAAAATGAGTATTGCTAATTTATTAAGAATCTCTTCAAATTATTCGTAATCCGGTTAAAAGAGGGATTGCAGGCCCTAAACGGTTGACTTGATAGGTTTCCTGATAAACTTTTAGTAAAATACGAATGTATTATCACGATGTCGAAACAAGTTTTCATAAAAATCCTAATATTTTCACATTTCGTCATTATATATGAAGGTGTGTTCCAATATATTAAATTTTATCTGAAAACCGCCTGCAATCCCGTTTTTAACCAGATTACCAATAATTTTAAGAAATTAGCAATACTCATTTTTCTCCGTGCAGGGCCGCCCCTGATTTCATAGTATTTACGTAAAATCTATTCATGATTTTAACTTATTTGTAAACCATCGATTGAAGGCAGTTATTGATAAATAGAATACAATGTTTCGTTTTTTTGTCAAAAGATGTCACTCATCCAGGATCGAGGGAGTCTACTTACCGACAGTTTTTAAGATAATCTCGCGTTTTATAATCTTCTTCCCAACAACTCAGGTAGTCTACTAATAACATAGCATTTATATAGCGCAGTTTAGTGTCATTTCACTTCAAGTGCGCCTTAAAACCGTATAAAGGATTTTAGCCGTTATACGGTTTTATGAACCACTTGATTAAATAGAATAAACAATCCCAGCACTAAAATTATACAGCATTAGTACCATGATATCTAATCTGTTAGTAATTATTAGTATCACAATTAATCACATTAGATAGATTAGTACTAACTTACCGAAACTAATCAATATTGGGTTGCAATGTAGAATAAAAGACCAATTCTTGATCAGTTAACCCTTTATAGGAAAACTTTTTTTTACGATACCCCCTCAATGGTTTTATTTATGTATTCTATATTCCTTTTGACGAACAGAAAAAACTTTTCTTTTTTTTTTGCTTAGTCTTTTTGAAATTTTCGATTTTCCAGCGGTCTTTTTTTCTGACCGGTGTCCATGTACGTAAAAAAAAATGTGATTTAAAATTTTTGTTTTCATTACAAAAAGACAGGTTGGTATGGAAAAAATTACTTTTATTTATTTGCGTTACAGGAGAATAACTGCTTTGATAATTTTATAGAGAAACTGACCAAGACGCGATTTTCGTAAATTTACTCAACATGTGCGAACTTCGGGGCGGTTGGTTCGATTCAAGACCTCTGTGCGTTACCTCGGAATGATTACAACCCATAAGGGCGATTATAACTTGTAAACATAAATAAATATAGACCTTAATGTTGCAGGTCTCAAAACTATCCGTTTTTAGCTTAGGACCTATAAAGGGTTAAACCCTTGTAAAAAGCTAAAATGCATCAATGTTATTTTTCGTCCCACGAAACTGCTACGAGTACAAACTGTTGGAAGTGACCCATTTCCACAGAACGTTTGGTGTTTTCTATTTGTGCAAATAGTCAGTTGGGCTCAAACGGAAGCAGCGCGGCAATTCGCTCCCTAACGAATTTCTAGTTGATCAGTCGAAATAATCCACAGTCAGGAGGGAGCCGCAGACACTAAACAGTGTAAACAAGACGAATGGCGCATGGAGCAGATTCAATTTGGCGCATTTTGAATGTAATAGGTAATACGTTTGCTTGTGTCCATGTTCATCCGTGAAAATAATAGCGAATTGACGTACCTACATAGGTATAGAAGATTTTTAAATTATTTAATTATTAAGTACCAACTTTTCCATATAATTAGATTGGATAGCGCTAATACATTAATATAGTTTCACTTTCATGTTCCTACCATTAGATCAAAGTTCCCTAGCATGTATTCAGTGTATTTATTTATTTATTTATTTCATTTATTTCATTCAAAATACAGTTTTTACATAAAAAGCATACTCTGCACATCTCACTAGGGCATTCCTGTATCAAGATGTGCAGCTTTACAATAATATCATTTAAAAAAATACATATATGTAAATTAAAAATAATAACAACATTAAATTAAATTTAAACCAAAAAAGAAAAGTTTATGACACGGACGGACGTTTCGAGACCGGTAGACAAAAATAAACAAAATTTTAGTAACAAATGTATGAAAAAAAATAAAAACAAAAGAAGCATTATTAAGTAAGTTGGCAACAATAATATTCTTCTGTTAACTAAAGTACAAGGTACCTGTGCTGGCTTATCAGACACAAGCATAGGGTAACCATACTAACAGTTACAACATGGAAAGTATGAATAATAGATTATAAGAAAAAATAAAAATAACTAAATAAAAAAAGGTAAATAATAACCGATAGGTAAGTAGATAATATTATAATAAAAAGTAAGTAAGTAAATAATTTAGCTAGACAATAATTAAAGTAAATATTAATACGATAATTAAGTAGATAATAATAATAATAAGTAACATAATAATAAATAACCAAAAGTTATTTTAGAAGTAAATAAGTACATGCGCAGTAAGTAAATAAGGATTGTATCGAAACAGAGCTTCCACAAGGAATTATGATATAAGCGACAACATGGGTGATCTAAAATCATCACTCTCAGCTAGTACGGAGATTTTGACCATTTTCTTGAATGAATTTAACGTACCTATAGTTTTTATATTTTCTCCAAGCATATTATATAGCAACGGAGCTTTATATGAAAAACTCCTTTGTCCGAAGGATGTTCTGGTATACACCGGCTGATACATTAAATAAGAACCCATTCTAGTGCTGCGCACTTGTTGAGATCTTTTAGCAGTAATAGTGTTGTTGAAAAATTTACAGAGAGCCTGTATTATGTACAACTGCCTTATTGTCATAATTTTGCTTTCACTATATAATAACTTTGATGGATACATAAAATTTCTCTTATACATTATTTTTAAAATTAATTTTTGTGCAACATTCAAAGGCTCTAAGGTAGTCTTGTTACAAGAACCCCAACAGACAACATTATATGAAAGCATTGATTGAACAAGAGCATAATATACAGTTTTTAATGTAACTTTGTCCAATATGTTTCTTAGATTTTTGAAAATGTAGGCTAGTCTTCTTATTTTGTTTCTTAATATAGTAATGTGATTGTTCCATTTTAAATTTTTATCAATAATTAAACCCAGGTATTTGATGTTGTCTACTCTTTCCAAAGATTGACAGTTACACTCCTGCACACAACAATGTAATTTTAATGAACGTTCCAAAGATGGTTGATTTACAGAGGAAATGCTAAAAGTAATATATTTAGTTTTGTTCATGTTTAAGGTTAACAAGTTTTGATCAAGCCAATTTTTGACTGCCCTTAATCCTGCCTCGCACTGAGCATACGTTTCGTTCCATGTGTCAGCAGCAAACACCAAGACAGTGTCATCTGCAAATACAATTGAAGATCCAGAAAATTTCAGTTTACAGAGGTCGTTAATATATAACAAAAATAGAATTGGACCCAGAACACTACCTTGAGGAACACCATATACAATTGATTTATTTGAGCTAATGTGATCATTAATTATTACTCTCTGTGTTCTATTTTCAAGATATGATCTGAACCAATCTAAAGATTTATTAACAATACCCATTGAACTGAGTTTTTTTAAGAGTAAACCGTGGGATACGGTATCAAATGCCTTAGACAAGTCTAAAAAAACGGCCATTGCTTTATTGCCAGTATCAAGAGCTTCTACGACTGTGGTGATCATTTTTAATGCAGCATCACTTGTTCCCATGTTCTCTCGGAAGCCAAATTGATTATCTGAGAGAATTTCATATCTTTTTACATAAGACATCAACCTAATTTTAGCTAATTTCTCTATTATTTTTGATAACGTATTTAGCAAGGAGATAGGTCGATAGTTATTTACATCTTCGTTATCTCCTCCTTTAAATAAAGGAATAACTTTGGAATTTTTGCAATGATTAGGGAATAAGCCATTCTCAAAACTAACATTTACAATGTGTGTAATAGGTATTACTAGTTCAGAAGCATTTTGTTTGTAGACCATTGCACTTATATTGTCATTTCCACTCGAAAAACCTGATTTTAGCTCATTAATCACATTTAAAACTTCATTACAATTCGTTGGTTTGAATTCAAAGCAGGCATTTTGCATAGATTGTGTTGGATTATAATTTTTTACTAAAGATTCTTCACTGGTGCTATTTGCACTACACAAAAGATTAGCAAAATTTTGACCTATATCACTAAAAAAATTATTCACATGGTTAGTAATGACTGTTGGATTATCATTTATGGATACAATGTTATTATTTACTTTCAGTTTATTTATGGGCACTGATTCCTTTTGCAAATCCAATGCTTGTTTTATTATTTTCCATTCTTGCTTTATGTTTCCTTTTACCTCGTGAAGCTTCCCTTTATAATATGTTTGTTTGGTCGTTTTTATAATTTTAGAACACCAATTTCTGTATCTTTTATAATGTGCAAACAGTTCGATATTATTTGGTTCTTTACGACAACTCTTGTGTAATTTGTCACGTTTAATGAGGCAGTTAACAATTCCAGAAGTTATCCACGGTTTCAAGTGCTTTTTATTACAATGGATTCTCTTAGTATATGAGCAATTTCCAATATGTAATTTTAGACGTCTTATGAAATTATCAGCTGCAGTATTGACATCACTGGTGGATAAGACTGTATCCCATGTTTCCTCTTTCAGTGTCGAATTTAGTAGGTCATTATCCACAGTTAGTCTAAGCTTAACGTCTATTTTTTTTGATTTTGTTACTCTGGATTTAGGATATTTCAATAATGTAGCAAAATGGTCTGTAATACTGGTCCTGAATACAGCACTCTGAGGATCGTCTTTTGACTTAACCATAATGTGATCAATACAACTCTCAGTACTTGATGTTACTCTAGTCGGTGAAATAATAAATGGTTTTAGACCATGGTAAATCAAAAGTGAAAGATATTGTTCACTTTTTATGTTGTTCATATCCAGAATATTTATATTTATATCACCACATAAAATCACTTCATGGTTATGTGTTGATACAGAACGTAGTAAGTCATTTAGGTGGTCAAGAAAGGTATCAATGTGTGCTTGAGAAGGAGATCTATAAACTGCTAAAACACATACATTATAAGGTAGTTGTAATTTAAGACAGTTGGCATGTGGAATAGTTATTTCTTCAACAGAAACTATGACATCATTCCGAGTGTAAACGACAACTCCATCATTTTGTAAATAATTTATTTTGGTGCTATGTGATGAATATCCAGTAATACTTGGGATATAGATTGAATCTTTCAACCAAGCCTCACTAAAAACGATAATGCCAAATCTATGTTGTATTGCGTCGAGAACAGCTATAGTATCATTGAAATTTTTTTTTATGCATATTATATTCATACAATATATAGAGAGAGCAGAATGGTTAAGAAATTCATTACATACTGATGGGTCATCTATGTTGATATTGATTTCCTTGTCGTCATTTAGTTCTTCATCGAATATAGAATCCATATTAATACTTTTTTATACATGTTGCTGTTGGTGGTGTGACTCATAAAACAAAAGCAGTATTATTGTAACAACTATACCACGGTTTCAGGCTATAATTCTGTTACAGATTACACACCATTGGTAACTCGTATGCTATGTTAGCTTACGTTTTTAGTTTTTAATATGCCTCTATTGAAGTATAAAGCTGTACTAATTAAATATTTTGGCAGTGCACATTTTTATAATTTTCGTTTTTCTTTCATCTTTATTTATTTCAATCTTTGTATATTATTTTTTTGTTAAGTAGACCAAGTAATATAATTTTATAAAGTTTTCTTTCTTTCTTCTTTCTATATTGTCATGACTTTCAATAACTATCATGCATGGAAATGGCACTTGTGCCGATAATCAATATATATTGTAAAAGTAAGTGTACAATGTGCGTTATATGGTGTAGCCATCTACCCCCCATCTATGAAGAAGTTTCCCGTGTTTATCTGAAGGGCGTGCTTTTGAAGATATAAGGGTTGGAAGTTAGAACAGTCCAGAACATTTGAGAGTATTCGAGAGCATTCCACAACACTCTAGAACATCCCGGAACATTCTGGAGTGTTATGAAATGTTCGGGAATAGTCTGGAATGTTGGGGAACATCCCAGATCATAATGAACTAAAAACGGGATTACAGGACATTTCTTGATAAACTTTTAGTAAATTCGTAATCGTAAAAATACATTGGTATCTCTAAATAATATAAAACAAAGTCACTATCCGCGTCTGTCTGTTTATGCACTTAGTTCATCTAAAATATGCAACGGAGTTTGATATGGTTTTTATTGAAAGTAGAGAAAAATCGAGCAACGCCGGGTACACGTCAGTTAGTTCTAAATAAATAAAAAATTACTCCACGATTCTACAGCTTGAACACAATCATAAGCCGTTGTCTCCCTCTTACTCTGTAATTCTTGAATAGTGCCTATGGTTGTCTCTATCAGCTATGCGATTTTTCTGCAGAGTTTTATTTCCTTTCTGATAGTCTTATGTCTACGTTGCTTTGCTTACATTTTATAACATTTACAAGTTGTCCTTTTTTTATAGACTAGTAAAATATCTTTCCCTGAATTAGGCTTCACCGACTATGATTTTTTCCGGCGTGATCGTGAAATGGTATTGGCGGTGGAGTTTTGAAATCGATCAGAAAGATGTTCTATTCAAAACTATTGAAACCAAAAAAGGATAAAATTGAACAAGTAGCAATACTAGTGAAACTCAAAACGACAAAAATAATAACCTTGCGTGTACATCCCCTCACAAAGTAGTACTGATGTATATTGTGAATATTGCGATGAAAATGAAATATCCTGAAGCAAAATTAATATTTTTGTTGGTTTTAATCTCCCAAATGTAAACTGGGTACAACCCACTAAATTCTTAATTCCCATTTCTGCCAAAGCCCAATTTGTCATTGATGTAATCAACTTTATAAATCTTAAACAATTGAATCATGTGAGAAATATTAACGTCAGAATTCTTGACCTTGTCATAACTATTCTTAATAATTGTAATGTCAGTGAATTACTAGAACCAATAGTATCGATCGACTATCACTATCCTCCTTTACAAGTGACCATTCATATGGAATTCATTGACCTCTTCACCACTCAACCTTCTATTCACACACTTAACTACAGGATAGCCGATTATAAAGAAGTGCACTTGTATCTCTCCACGCTTAATTAGTCCTTCATTGTTTTATGTCTTCAAACGTAGAAGAAACTACAAATCGGTCTAATTCAATCCTTTATAATACAATTAAGTATTGTATACCAACATGTATTGTAAAAGGAAAAGATTGTTACCCAAAATGGATTTCAGTTTTAGTACTGAAGTAAAAAATATCATTAATTGCAAAGAAATTGCTGGCATTACATTTAAACTCTATCGACTGGTATGATTTTTTCTAATTTACGAAATAATTGTAAAAATCCATATAATAAATGTTGTTCATATTATATTATAGATGTAGAGCCGACTATCAAGTCAAATCCAAAACATTTTTGGATTTATGTGATTTCTCTTAAAGAAAATAATGGCTATCCTCGGTCAATGTATTCAGGGCGTAAGTATGCCGACAATGATCAAGAAATAGTTTACCTCTTTGCCGACTTTTTCTCTAGTGTTTATGAACAAAGTAATGATACCGTAACTATATCTGAATATAATATATCAATGTAACTGATATATCAATATGCTAACATTTCTGTGGATGATTTTACTAAAAAAAATCAACTCTCTAGATTGCAAAAGGGGTTTAGGTTATTATAAAAATCCTCCAGTTTTCATTAAGTGTGGCAGCTCCTCTTGAATACATATTTAATCTGTCTCTCTAAACTGGAATATTTTCCAGTCCATGGAAACTTACTCACTTAACACATGTATTTAAATCGGGCGATAAAAATGTATTTAAAATTATGTACCAATTTGAATACTGTCTACCATTCCTATTTTTGAAAGTATCGACTTAGATAAGATTGTTTTAAGGTTTAGGCATATTGTTACTCTAGAACAGCAAGGTTTTGTAACTGACCGATCAACCACAACAAATCTTCTATTGTATGAGCACTATATTTGTGAAGCTCTCATGTATCCGTACCCAAATAGATTTCAACATATACTCACTTTTCAAAAGCCTTTGACAAAGTAAAGATGAATATTCTTCTCGCAAGACTAAAAGCCCTTGGTATACGTGGATCATTCCTAAAATGGCTGAAATATTACCTCTATAACCGCGAACAATGGAAAAATTGAAAAATAACGTTTCGTATAAATTTAAACTAACATCAGGAGTGCCTCAAGGCTCTCATTTAGGCCCACTTCTTTTATTATACAGAGTTTTCCAATAAGAGGTGTTATTTTGAATAGCCCGCTATTTCGGTAGATGTTTCTTTTGAAGCTGTCATTTTTTGACATTTGACAAGTAAAAACTACGTTATTAATAAAAATGGAACGATACCCGCTTCAACAACCCATTGAAATTATTAAAATTCACTTGAGTGAATCAAATGCAAATCATCTTGAGTGATGAGGCCCATTTCCACCTCGGTGGCTTCGTCAACAAGCAAACTTGTCGCATCTGGGGCTCGGAAAACCCAAGAATTATTGTTGAAAAGCTTTTCTATCCTCAACGTGTGACTGTTTGGTGCGGTTTATGGTCCGGCGGAGTCATTGGACCTTACTTTTTCGAAAATGAGGCTGGAGCAACAGTTACGGTGAATGGATTGCGCTATCGAGAGATGATTTATGATTTTTTATGACCGGAATTGAATAATATTGATCTAGACAACGTTTACTTTCAACAAGACGGCGCTACGTGCCACACAAGCAGCGAAACCATTGATCTTTTACGATTGAATATCAAAATAACACCTCTTATTGGAAAACTTTGTAATTACAAATGATTTATCGTTATGCTTCCCTAATGTTAAATTCATTCTATGTGCAGATGACCTAAAGCTTTTCAAGATTATAAACTGCTTAAATGGTGCTCTTATCCTTCAGCAAAATATATTTAGACTTGCTAGGATAGTGTGAAATAAAAAAAACATATTCCTAAACGTGGAAAAATGTTTCCACGTATGTTTTTACCGTTCACGGAATCCAATATCTTCATCGTATTGAAGTAATAATAACGAAATTGTATTAGTACAATTCATCTAAAACCTTAGTGTTATTTTCGACAATAAATTTGATCTCCACTACGAAACTATTTCCAATAAGGCCATGTTAATTTTATTATTGATGTCAATAATAAAATTTCAGGGTGCCTCAGGGAAGTATTCTGGGTCCAATCCTCTTCTTAATTTACATTAATGACCTTTGACACATAAAATATGAAGGTGAAATCATTAGTTTTGCAGATGAAATGGTTCTTCTAATCAATGGGAATAATTAGACAGAAAAATTTAAGAAATCAGAAAACACACTAAACAATCTCCGGATTGAATGTATTCCCCAATGTACCTGTCACTGAAATCAAAACCCTAATTTCTAATTTACTGAATAATTCTCACTTGTCTAAAGATTTAGCTAATGATTTATCTCGTCTTTTTAATATTTGTTTGAATCAAAATTACTTCCAATACAATAATGTTATTTACCAGCAGAGAGAGGGACTAGCAATTGGCGCTCCTACAAGCCCCCTTATCGCTGACATCTTTATGAATAACCTAGAAAACAATATTTTTGCTTCAAATTCACCTCTCTTAAAGAATATTTTACTATGGAGAAGATATGTTGACGATGTTTTTTGCATTTGGACAGGCACTGAAAGACAATTAAACTCTTTTCTTAAAATATTAAACTCCTTTCACAAACAAATTCAATTCACTGTAGAAATAGGTACAAACTTAACCTTGAATTTTCTAGACCTAACTTTAAGTATAATTAACAATAAATTTGAATTTAATATCTATCGTAAGCCCACGTATACTGATATTACAATTCACAATTCATCCAACCATCCTATATCCCACAAACATTCAGCATTTCACTCCATGATTCATAGATTGGTTACCGTACCATTGAATAATAATAATTTTTGCAACGAATTATCTATCATTAAACAAATCGCTTTAAACAACGGGTATGATACAAAACTAATAGACAATATTCTCAATAAAAAATTGAAACAAATAGCATCAAATAAATTCCTATTTAACAAATCTTATAACCCTAGGCGGAAGGAATACATAAAAATAAATTTAGCAGGCAATCTAACTATTCCACTTTAAATTCGCAACGACACTGCCCAAAGTTTTTAAATGCCAAGGTACATTTTAATGGGCTTTATAGTGTGTACATAAATAGTCCCTCGGAGACAAAATGTGAACTCTGTGTCACTAATGGGTCCTCACTAAAAAGGTTTAATGGTTGTTCTTATATTTATTTTCACTGAAAGTGTATGCTCTCTAAAAACACCTGCGCTTCTAATACCAGGTACCTACCTGCACGGAGAATTTATATTATTTCCCTTAAGGGAACTTAAAAAACTTAAAAGAATTCATAATCGGCTATTTCGTAGATGGCGCTAATATAATTATTTTACTTACGCGTTTCGCAAGTTATGTTTGGAAATATTAAGACGAATTGTTAGTTTCGGTCCATACATATGCAATATGCAAATGAATTAAATAATTATATGTACGGGCGCAAATAATTAATTCATCTTAAGGCGATACACTACGTCGTGTAATATTTTAAATTGAGCCGCTATCAATAACAAACCTTACGTAGATGGCGATAAGGTTTAAATTCCCACTTAACACCATCCGCCTGTTTTGATTTATGCAAGAAAAAAACATGGCCAAAAAGTGCCTTTTATTTTATTTTGTATTTGAATATATTTTTTTTTTTCAATCATTTTATAAATAACTTAATTTTCCACATTATACAATAAAATCATAACCGAAAATGGGTTCGTAAGTAGGATATTTTGAACTTTAAAGCAGTTTTCATAGGCCTTATACATTATTTTTTTCTGGGCTTATAAAAAGACTTATCTAAAAAATATTCAATTATTTCAAAGGCCAAGATGTATTCTACTAGCAGTATTTAATTAAACCATCTGAAACATTTCTAGGCGACCAAATTTTCAAAAAAAAAACCCATGATTTTGCATTACCACGTATGGCATCGCCTTAATATTTTAAAACACAACTTGCAAAAAGTACTAAACACATCATTTTTGATGAAATCTTCAATTTTAAATTATCTTCATTTATAACAAAAGTATTTAACGATGCCAATGTGTTTTTCCCAAAATATACTATCAAAAACTCATTAGCATTAATTGATGAACTAAAGGACCTGGTTCTTCCCAGTATGTGCAAATTAATATCTTTCGATGTAGTCAACTTATTCCCCAATGTACCTGTCACTGAAATCAAAACCCTAATTTCTAATTTACTGAATAATTCTCACTTGTCTAAAGATTTAGCTAATGATTTATCTCGTCTTTTTAATATTTGTTTGAATCAAAATTACTTCAAATACAATAATGTTATTTACCAGCAGAGAGAGGGACTAGCAATTGGCGCTCCTACAAGCCCCCTTATCGCTGACATCTTTATGAATAACCTAGAAAACAATATTTTTGCTTCAAATTCACCTCTCTTAAAGAATATTTTACTATGGAGAAGATATGTTGACGATGTTTTTTGCATTTGGACAGGCACTGAAAGACAATTAAACTCTTTTCTTAAAATATTAAACTCCTTTCACAAACAAATTCAATTCACTGTAGAAATAGGTACAAACTTAACCTTGAATTTTCTAGACCTAACTTTAAGTATAATTAACAATAAATTTGAATTTAATATCTATCGTAAGCCCACGTATACTGATATTACAATTCACAATTCATCCAACCATCCTATATCCCACAAACATTCAGCATTTCACTCCATGATTCATAGATTGGTTACCGTACCATTGAATAATAATAATTTTTGCAACGAATTATCTATCATTAAACAAATCGCTTTAAACAACGGGTATGATACAAAACTAATAGACAATATTCTCAATAAAAAATTGAAACAAATAGCATCAAATAAATTCCTATTTAACAAATCTTATAACCCTAATAATATAAACATAAATCAAACATTCCAATGGCGTAGAGTTCTGTATACAAATAACTTTTCTTCTTTAAGCGTTAAAAAAATCCCATCTGAAATAAAACCCGCTTTTTACACTAATAATAATTTAGGTAAATATTTAATTAATACTAAAGATAAAGACGACAAACTAAGCCACTCGGGCATATATAAACTTAATTGTAATGATTGTTCTGCTTTTTATATCGGAAAAACGGCCCGGAATGTCAACTTAAGAGTAAAAGAACATATACGATGTTTAAACAATAATGCCTTTTCAGAATTCGCGAATCATTTAATAGAATCTAATCATTCATTCGATAAAATCTCTGGAACTAAATGATTGCATAAAAATGGATCTGGAATTGGATTAATCAACTTAGAAGCCCTTGAAATAAAAAAAGCAGTTAATAATAATTTAAATATAATAAATAACCAAATTAATTTATCTGATAGTCCCATATTAAATTTATTCCGCCGCTGAAACTGTTATTTCCTTCCCCCCCCCCCCCTCCCTCCTCATCATCCTCCTTAATAATTTGTCTCCACCTTTTCTATTTGCATCTCTTTCTATCTGTTTTGTATCTCTTTCACTCATTGTTTTCATTTACCTATATTTGTATGTGCCTGTATCTAATTAGCTTTAGTTGATATTTAGCCCTGATGAAGCTTGGGACAAGCGAAACCCGGTTGGCTATCGTTATTGATTCAAAAATAATGTGGTGTCTTACTAAGTGTATGTTTTTTCATGAAATAATTAAATTAGCGCCATCGGCGATCGCGTATATTATAACATACGTTACGTTTAACCTAGAGTAGTTACAGTACTTACCTACATAATGCCATAGAAAGGTCCCAGTAACTATAGTTTGTTGTGGACCTTTTTTCATTACACCAATTTTGGAACAATTGTTGTACATTCAAATGTGAGGTTCAGTGTGGTTATATTTGACTACCCATTTCCCAGTATGATGTTTGACAGGAAAAATAACATTGGTATAAAGTACGCGTCTCTCCGTGAGGTTTCTTTGATTTAAAACTTTTTTACTAAGTTAATTTGTAGAACTCCATTTTAATTTTAAGTTTCTCTTTTAAATATTCAATTTATTAAAAAAAATCTTTATTTATAAAAAAGTTCTGCTATGTAATGAAAGCATAATCCAACTGGAACTAGGCCACTTAGAGACGATATATTTGCATTATTTCCTACAGATACTTATAATGCATTTATTTTTACTACCTTTGCCATTATTGATTTCAGAGTAAAATGACGTAAATTATTAATAATTATTAATGAGGTACTAAAATAAAAAAAAACTTTTATTTTATTTTAAAATCATTTATTTTTTTAAATACATTATTTTACCTTTGAACAATCTAGGTGTTTGTTTCGACTTTTGCAGCACTCTCCATTTTTTCTACTATTATTCTTATCACTCGTTCAAACACAAGCCAATTCTGTCACCATTCCCAGCCACTTGGAGAGATAGGGAGAATGACAATAGTTTTGTTTATTGATGCCACCCTATTAATTTTGTTAATACAGCGGCCCACTCACCCGTAACCCACTTTCTCGGGTCATTGGGTATCAAATTGTTTTTTTATTCGATTATTTTAATATTTATGTACCGCAGACGTTACATTACCACCAGTCTATATCAGATGTGCGTAGAATGGTGTGGGGAGAGGTGGGTAAGAGTTCATCAGGTATCTGATAGTATTATTACGCCAGCGTCTGGACGGTCTAGGCCCTGTGATTGGTCGAATTTAAATCTATGTTTCGAGTAAATTCCGCTAACTTGAAAATTAAGACTCGATGTCATACTGAAATAAGATCGCCTCGATACTAGAGATTTCTTCAAAAGCATCGTTTCTTCTCATTTAATTTTTGGATAATATCGAAGAAAATATGTTTTAGAAAGTTAAATCCATTGGATTAATTACATTACAGTAAAAATTATCCACAATTATGTTTTATATATTTGACGTTTATCAAGAATCAAACATTCTAAGGTTCCTCGAAAATGTCAATCCCTCCTTTACCGGCCGCTGGAGTAGTTTCCCTATTGACCGACAGAGCGCATAAGAGCGATAAACAAATACGTACAATTTCATTTATTCAAACAACGGTAATTATTTACGTAAAACTACCGTTTTAATACCATTTACAAATAAAACAAACATTTGATTCAACTTAATGACAATAAACAACAACTCTTTGCATGAACGATTTTGAAAAATATTGATATTTTATATTATTTACGTAAATAATAATTTCGCATTATTTTGACAGAACACCGACAAGTTAACGCATAATACACGTGTATTTGTAGGAAGTATAGGCACTGCCAACCCAATACAATAACATGAAACACAATCGGAAGATAGAAACGCTTCGTTGATTGTAAAATTAGCCAACAAATCTCTAATCTGACATGTACTTATATGTATAATAAAACAATCGTTTTGCCAGGTATATATATATATATATGGTAATTATTTGGTAATTATTCGGAATCGCTTGACAAGGATAATACGAAATATTTATAAATAAAACCTTCTGATTTACCTTAGTTAATATAAAAGGAATCTGAATGCATTTAGGAAATTTTTAATTTTAGCATTTTAATTTTTAATTACGTAAAATGAAAATTCGCTTTCGTTGTATGGGATGACAGCCGGAATAATTTCTATTGGTGACATTTTCTTTTGTTAGTATTTCTGATATGAGTGGCTAGAATTTTTACCATTTACTCTATGCAAATACTAGGTAGGTACTATTTTAGCCCAGCTCGAAAAATAAAATAAAGGTATTTAGGTTTGTTTTATAAATAAATAAAGAAATGTTTAAAAAAGGTTATTATAGGTTAGGTTGGGTTATGCTAGGTTAGTACAGGTTAAGTTAGTATATATGTTAGGTTAGATAAAGTTGGATTATTATAGGTTAGGATAAGTCAGGTTATGTTAGGTTAGGTAAGGATAGTTTGTAATTAAGGGAAATCAGAAGGTTTTATTTAAAAATATTTCGTATTTTCCGTGTCCGGCGATTCCGAATAATTACCAAATAATATATTGATTTACCTTTACCCATTTAGGCAATTATTCGGGAAAGGTAAAGTTTTACCCGAACAACTATCATCCTTATTATGCCTAAACTCCTTCATGTTCCGTGTTTTAACAATATATACTCACCCTCTCTCTATGAATGACCTAATATCTACCTATTAAATGTAACTGTTGTTAGTTTCATTTCAACAGGGCGAAGCCCAACCAAGTGCCGCCCGCAGGGCCTAGCAGCAAAAAACCCGCGGAGCGGGTTTTTAACTGCTAGTATTTATTTATTACATTACGTTACATTTGTTTACTGACAATTATCAGGGACGCAATTGGAACAGTCCACTTCAGGCGCCGAACTGTCAAGGCGCTGATAATACCTAACACCTAACTGTCCTAACACGTCGCCCTTGAGATTATTTTTCACAAAACGGCGGTACATAAAAACACAAATCTTTCGAATATTATTGATTATAGTAATCACCTACCAAGGCGTCTACCGGTTTTGACAAGCGGCGTCAAAACTTAACTCGCGCCAGGCGTCCTTTGGTTCAGGACCGGCCCTGGCTATTATCTAATAATAAAATAATGACAAACGGTAGAAATTAACGAATAAATTGTTAGGAACTTGATTGAAATTGCACTGAAATCATAATATTACTGACATTGTTTTGATGAAATACATGATTCATTCTATGGGCCGGTATATCAGTTGCTCTTTGTGCTCGGTGTGGACTTTGTGAATCCTTGCTCAAATTTAAGCGTGCTAATTCGGCCGCTTAATCCTTGCTGTTGTTTCTCAGCCTGGGGAGAGCGGCCCGGGGGGTCGGGATAAAGTATAGTGGGGGTCGCAAACTGTCAAAAAAATAAGTCAAATACATGAAACACAATATTTATTAAATAATGACTTTGAAGTTATAATCAAGTGATACATGTATTAAATTCCTAATAAACTAATAAATAAATATATGTTAAATGCGACGGTTGAGTTAATTTTTCATTTTAAAGATTTTCTAAACGTGGATCGACATTTGGAACACACATACGTTAATTATTTTCAAGTGTTAATAGACGACATCTCTATTTAGTTTTTTGAAGCCACCATAGACGAGTAGCCCTTTTCGAAGAAGAAGACCCGGCGTTGTTGGGAGTTATCCTCACGAGATAGACATTCAATTCAATTCAATTTGTTAATTAATTTCAAAAAAAATACAAAATTGTTCATTTCAAAGCGTTTTTAAAATAATTTTTATAATAAGAATTAAAAGATTAATTGTAGATGGGGACGAGAGTATATTTAGAAATTTCCAAATTACTAGTATGAAAAGGGATGAGGTTTATAAGTATTTAGGATACCCACAATCAAATAGATTAGACCATACTAGTATTAAAAATGATATTAGGATTAAATTTCAAGCTAGGATCAGGAAAATTTTAAAATGCAATCTATCTGCTAAAAATTTAGTAAAAGCAATAAATACTTGGGCAATACCTCTATTAACGTACTCATTTGGCATAATTAAATGGTCCAATACAGATTGAGATAACTTAGAAAGATTAATTAGAACTACGCTAACAAAGTTTAATTGCCATTATCCAAATTCAGCTATAGAACGAATTAATTTACCTAGAAATTTAGGAGGTAGAGGTATAGTCAAAATAACTTCTTTGAAACATAATCAGGTAGAAATGCTAAGAACTTTTTTCCATAGGAAAGCTCATAGCTCAGAAATGCACAAAATAATTTGCAAGGCAGATAGAAATATTACACCTTTAAATTTATACGATGAGAATGCCAACATTTTTATAAATCCCAACCAGGAATTATTAGATTCCTGGTCAAATAAAATTTTACACGCAAAACACTTCAATTATCTCAACCAAACGTATGTTGACAAATTTTCGTCAAACAAATGGTTGAGTATTGGAGAGTTGAGCGCAGAAATAGAAGGATTTATGCTTGCCATTCAGGATAGAGTCATTAATACTAAAAATTATAGGGAGCATATAATCGAAGATACAAATCAAATTGACGATTTATGTAGAAAATTTTTGGCTTTTCCGGAAACTATAGAACATATTATATCGGGATGTTCTATATTAGCACCGTCCGAGTATACATTTAGGCACAATCAAGTTTTAAAAATAATTCACCAAAGTTTGGTAATTAAACATAACTTGATTGACTGCCGTAATATAATAAAATATTATGAATACGAACCAAATTCATTTTTAGAAAACGAATTTTATAAAATATATTATGATAAAACTATACTAACAGACCGAACGATTAGACATAATAGACCCGATATAGTTTTACATGACAAAATTAAAAAAATAACTTATATCATTGATGTCGCTATTCCAAATTCCTGTAATATTCAAAAATCTGTTAATGAAAAAATAAGAAAATACACAGATTTAGGAAATGAGATTAAAAGAATTTGGCATTCTCAGACTATAAAAATATTACCATTTGTTATTTCGGCTACTGGCATTATACCTAGCTCTCTCATTAAAAATTTAGGAGTATTAGATCTATCAAAAAATTTATATATAAAGATGCAAAAGTCGGTCATTTTGAATACATGTAGGATAACGAAAGATTTTTTAAATATTTATGTTGGGGGATCAGTAGGATTTATAGGCCCTGTTAGGAGTTCTACCGAGCCGAACCCTCTGATATGAAAATATCTGGAGTCGGTGAATTTTTTTTCCCATTTGATCTCTGGTGAGTTGACGTGTTGATGTTCTTGTATTGTTTTGTATTTATTTTACTTATATAATGCACTTGCATAATGTTGATTGACTAGATAATCATTTGTGGAAAAGTGTGTGGAAGGGTTTAGTTTTTCCTATGGGGAAGATTTAACCCGGACAACAAAATCGGAAGCATAAAAAAAAAAAAAAAACAGTGTGTATATCAACTATACCAGTGATAATAGAGCTTGCCCTTTAAAGGAAGCTTCATTGATGGCAAACATGTCGATATCCGAATTGATTCTGTTCAACAGCAAGATTGCTCTCCCCACAGGCATGACCATTGGCAAGTTAGTCCTGCAGGCCGGGAGATAAAATAGTCTATGTTGTCGGTGACGTAGATAACCATCGGGAACATAGAAATGAATACTCTCCATGATGACCGAGTTTTCAAACCATGCACGAATCAGTCTAAAGAAATGTGTAGTCTCTCCTGACCCGTAGATAGTTCATTCCGAGCATACCCAAAAGAAAGTCAGTGGGATATAGCCACGGGTAGTAGCCATACTCCCTCATGTAGAGAAATCTCAAGAATTTCTTCTGAACTCTCTCCAACATGAGAGAATACTTTACCTGGTTTGGACTCCAAATCACCGACCCACTTTCAAGTCTACTCCTTACTAAGGAATTAAATAAAACTATAAGCACCCGGTTATCTCTGAAATTCCTTGCAATGGGTAGAACAAAGCCCAGAATTCTAAGTGAAGTGCTACATGCCGCCTCAATATGAGCATGAAATGTCAGTCTACTATCAAACATGATTCCAAGATCCTTCATTGTCGAGACACGTTTTAAACTTCGGGCGTCCATTGTATACCGGTAATACCATGTATGACTCGCCCTAGTGAATGACAAAATTAAACATTTAGAAACATTAAAATATAATAGAAATAGAAAATATTTTATTTACGACTTGATTACAAAACATCGACTTATCTCTACTTTCTATAAATATAATATGCACGTATTATATAAATAAACCTTTCGGGAGAAATTGACTAAATGATAGTGAAAACCCTATCTAAATCCGTTGCGTAGTTTCGAAAAACTAAGCGCACAAAAAGAAATACGCGGATGGTAACTTTGTTTTATACTATTTACAGATTAGAGATAATATTATAAACGGTAAATATATTGGTCCGCCATTACAGAACTGTCAAATTTTAAACGTAGGTGTTTGTTTTTGTGAATGTGCAAATGTAAATGCTGCAGAAGCATTAATTAAGGGACATTTATATTTGAAAACTAATACAGCCGAACGCTACTAGAATCGTTCGTCCTAGAACATTCTAGATTTTCTGTTTACACAGTGAAGATCGCATCTCGTACCTACAAGAATTATAACAACAATACTATTTGACAGTGCAAACGTCGACAATTCTTCTCCAGTCTAAATAGTAAAAATAACGTTCTTACAGTAAATCTCAACACTAAAACAACACATAATATTAAAGTGTTAAAACTGCAGTTTATAGTGTCCCAGTGCCAACAGATCAAAAACGGAAAAATTAAATACACCTATACACACTACCTATCACTCTACCTTGCGTCAGTGAAGTTAAACCAGTGGTTCTGAAACGGAGTTCAATTATTTATATAATAAAAAATAAAAATTATTTATATAATAAAAAATTAAAATTATTTATACAATAAAAAATAAAAATAATAATTGTAATTATAATAATATACAATGGATGTCCAATCATATATCTCAAATGCAGAAAGGGCAGTCAACGCCATAAACAAAGTGCTTCTTGACCCTGGAAATAAGTTCAACAAGGACCAAATCGCTAAAATTACGCCCATAGCATGCGAAATCTTAGCAGCAATTGGCAGCATGTCGGCAGCGGTAGCTGCCAAAACTGGTGCCTTGGAAGGTGAACTGCGGGCATATAAAGATATCAAAAAAATTATTCCATCTCAAAACAACATTAATATCTGTGAGGTAATCCATGAAATTAACGAAATTACGGAGAGGTCGAAAAACATAATTTTGTGCAATGTACCTGAAAGTGCAAAGGTAACAGCTACTGACAAAATCTTGGATGACCAAACTGCAGTAACGGAAATAATTTCCAATATAGATATACCCGCAAAAAATAAATTATGAAAGTTTACTGATTTGGTAATAATAACAATAACAAACCAAGACCAATTAAAATCCAGTTTAAAGACTACCAGACAGCTAGAATACTACAAGGAAAAAAACATCTCTTAAAGAATAATGTACGCATTTACTCTGACTCGACCCCGGCACAGCAAAAGCACCTAATGGACTTACGGACAGAACTTGAAAAACGAAAAGCCAATGGAGAAACGGACATAACTATAAAGTATATAAATTCGTCACCTAAAATAGTCAACATCCATCCAAAAAACCGAGTATAACGAAACTGAAAATATACTACCAAAACATCCGTGGACTACGAACAAAACTAGACGATCTACACGCAGTTCTTCCGTCAAATCATCGTGACGTATATGCACTTACGGAAACCTGGCTTGACCCTGCAATAAAATCATCTGAACTTGGACTCACTAACTACAATTTTTGTCGTTGTGATCGTGTGATTGTCGTTGATCTTGTGTATCGAGTTCGAAATCAAGAGGTGGCGGTGTTTTAATAGCAATTAAACGAAATTACTCATCTAGGAAGTTACAGACGAAAAACAACAACATTGAACATTTATTTATGCAAATCTCTACAGGACTGGAAAAAAAAATTATTGGAACCACCTACCTACCACCACTCTCCGATATTCAAACATATAGAAACCACTGTGTAGACGCTGAACATCTCCTGTCAAAATACCCAAACTCAAAACATTTTATTCTTGGAGACTACAACCTTCCAAATCTAAAATGGGAATCCAACGACAGCGGCTACATTACAAACGAAAGCGAAAATGACCGGGCACGAGAAATCTTGGACACTTCAAATTTTTTAAGCCTGTACCAGCACAATTTCATCTATAATAATAACGATCGCTTACTAGACTTGGTACTATCAAACATCCCTAAAATATCTATAGAACTGTCTAATGATCCGCTCCTACCTGCCGACAATCACCAACCTCCCCTATACACGAAATTCAACATACTATTTTTTTTTTTTTTTTTTTTGTATTAGGCAATTCACCCTAAAGAGAGTGCTATGTGCCGTTAAAGTTAAGGGAGATGGTTATAATTTTATGGGAAATCTATACGGGAATAGGAAATCTCAAATATTGAAGTCATTCAAGTCTATGAACTTGTATAGAACTGAGAAAATGCGAGAATTGTTGAGAGAAAGTAAATAAGGAATACTAAGGGGAGATTGGTGGGTGATTTTTATAAGTAAACGATAAATGCCTTTGAAGGATGAATGATTTTTACAATTAAAGAAAACGTGATCAAGAGTCTCATTTTCCATGCCGCACTGGCAGAGTGGACTATCTAGGACCCGGATTTTAAACAAATGGGATGCAATGGAGCAATGACCAATTCTCATTCTCGAGATACAGGATATAAATCTTTTGGATTTTTTCTTGCCGTGGAACCAAGGTTTACTTGGAATATGATTTTGTATTCCAGCATAAAAAGCACCAGTTCGGGTTTTCGTACTAGTCCAATTTTCTTCCCAGGAGCGGATCATGTTGGATTTAAGAATTGGGATGACGTCAGAGATAGGAATTCTAAAATCTAAAGGATTAGAGCCAGAAATTGTTCCAAGTTTAGCTAGAGAATCGGCTTTCTCGTTACCCTCAATTCCTAAATGGCCAGGGACCCAAACCAATATTGTCTCGAAATTTAATTCATTTAAAGATTTAAGGGTATTTCTGATATTATAAATAATATAGTCTTCTGGTTTATGGATATTTGAGGAAATTTTCAACACTGCGCTTAGTGAGTCAGTGCACAGTAAGGCTCGTCGAATATTGAAAAGCTGGATTTGGCTCAAGGCTTGTTCAATTGCGAAGCATTCTGCAGTAAATATGGAAATTTCTTTAGGCAATTTATAAGACACATCTAAATCGAATTCGGGAATGTGTACCGCAGCTCCACAATCTTTGTTATCAGACTTAGAACCATCTGTGTAAATGAGAGAAAATTCTGGAAACTTAGAAGATGTAATGTTTTTAAATTTTTCCTCAACATTTTGATTAGATGAGGTTAAAATATCAGTTCGGAAGTCTGAAGTTATAACGTTGGGGATATAATTGATAGAATCAAATGGGATGGTGAAAATAGGAAGGATAGGATCTTTTTGTAGATTTTGGAGGGAAGAAGACAGAGATTTGAATGAAAGAAAACTTTTTAGAAGGAGAGGAAGTCGATTTTTATCTGTCGATCTTTTTTCGTTATTTAAGTAATTGAACAAATAATCAAGGCTTTGTTCTAAAGGGTGACGCGATATAGAAAAAGATTTAAAAATATATTTATCAGCTAGGAATTGTCTCCTTAAAATTAAGGGGGGATCAACACATTCTACCTGGAGAGAATTAATTGGAGAAGATTTCATCGCTCCAATAATTATTCTGAGCGCTTTGGACTGAATTCTTTCAAGTTTTTTGTCCAAATATTTAGGAAGAGGATCAAAAAGAAATGTTCCATAATCCAAATGGCTTCGCACTAGAGCACCATACATTAATTTAAGAGTAGTAGGATGAGATCCCCACCACACTCTGGAAACAGCTCGCATAATATTTAGCCCCTTTTCACACTTAGCCGAAATGTTCTGAATATGCGGGAGCCAGGAAAGTTTATGATCCAAAAGTAGTCCAAGAAATTTAATTTGCTTAACGATTTGAAGAGGGACATTATCAAAGCAGACAGAAAAGGGGGGTATTTTTCTTTTGCGCGTAAAAGCCACTACTTTGGTTTTAGACGTAGCTAAATTCATCCCATTTGTCAACAACCAAACTTTAATATTATGTAAAGCCAAATTCAATTCCTTCGCAGCGCGCGATAGATTTTTGTGTGATAAATATATAAGGAAATCATCAGCAAAATAAAGTCGCTTGATAGATGAAGGAATTACACTGTCTAAATCACTTATATATATATTAAATAATAATGGACTGATTACGGACCCCTGAGGTAACCCCTTCCATAGTTTGCGATTTATAGTTTTTGAGGAAAAGTGGATAATAATGGATCTGTCTGTTAGTAAATTAATAATAAATTGAACTAGTTTTAAGGGAATTTTTATTTTAATTAATTTTTCTTTCAAAATGTTAATTAATACATCGTCGTAAGCTGACGAAAGATCAAGAAATGTGGCCAGAGTGCAAGAATTAAGGGACTGAGATATACGGATGTCTGTTGTTAACACACTTAAATTATCTATGGTTGATTTCTTTTTCCGGAAGCCATATTGATTAGGAGAGATAATTCTGTGATTTTCAACAAACCATTCCAATCTGTTCTTTATCAAGTGTTCTGCTACTTTCATTAAACATGACGAAAGAGCAATAGGACGATAGGATGAGATTTCAGATGGATTTTTGCCAGGTTTTAAAATCGGAAGGATTTTTTGAACTTTCCAGACTTCCGGAATAAATCCCGTTTCGAACATGTAATTAATTAGGGATAAAAAATATTCAACCGACATGTCTGAGAATGCTTTAATGAAACTATATAAGATTCCATCAGGGCCAGGAGAAGAGTCTGGAAGGGAATTGATTACTCGATTTAATTCACTTATTGAGAAAGGAGAGTCCAGCCAGCTAGAGTGAGATGGATAAGAAATAAAGGAAGGCATTTCCTCACATCTGGCAACTGACGGAGGAGCTATCTTATCAGCAAAACCTATAATAATTTCTTCTGGAATATGTTTAGAACGCTGCGGAGTATATGACGAACCGAATTTTTTTAAATTGGACCATACGGATGACTGGGGAGATTCAGGAGACAAGCGTTCACAGAATTTTCGCCATCCAGACCGCTTTTTGTTTTTCAAAACGCGTTTCGCTTCTGCCTGGGTGCGTTTCACAGAAAGGTAATTTTCGAAAGACATACATTTACGGAAAACGGAAATTGCTTCTCTTCTGGATTTAACGACACTAGTGCATTCTTCATCCCACCATGGGGTGGAATGTTTTATCTTAATGTTAACATTACGTTTTTTAAGTGTTTTTTCTGCAGCTTTTATTATCATGTTAGGAAATAATTCACATTGTAAACTAGTGTTGACAAGGGAAGACTTAGATGCTTGAACAATGTAGTCTAATTCTGAAGAAAAATTTCTCCAATTCGCGTCTTTCGTTTTAAATTTAAAACTATTGTTTATCGAAAAGGAATGCGTGGAAGATAGATGGTGGAAGGTAATTATTATAGGAAAATGGTCACTGGAAAGGGGATCTTTAAGAATGTTCCAAGAACATATGGGAATCACCGAAGATGAGCAAATAGATAAATCGACTGCACTTTTCCGATGTTGAGGGGCAGTGAAACGAGTTGGAGATCCATCATTTAGTATACATAAATTATAGGTATCCATAAAATCTAATAGATTATGGCCAGAACGGTTTGTTAACTCACTGCCCCAAGAAGGAGAATGAGCATTGAAGTCCCCAAGTATCATATACGGGGGACGAATCTGGGATATAAATGTTGACCATTCGTTTTCAACAAAAATTGTAGAGGGAGGGATATATATTGATAGTAATGTAATATCAGATATAACAGCAGCTACTATCTGAAAATTATTGGAGAGAGTGTGGAAAATAATTTGTTTAAAAGGGATAGAATTATGTATAATAAGAGCAGTGCCACCTTTGCCATCCAGTCTATCATGTCTTAGACAATGATATCCAGGAATATTAAATTGGTATGAGGGTTTTAACCACGTTTCGGAGATGGCAGCAACTGAAATATTATGTTCATCAAGTAACTGTACAAGATCAATTTTGTTGGCGAATAGACTTCTACTATTCCATTGAAGTATTTTGCTCATTTGCGGATACATCGGGAAGGCTAGAGAGTAAAGATTTCATATAATCGGCAGCGTTGGACGGTACTTTATTGTTATTTGAAAGGATCGTAATTAATAGGGTAATTAAAGTTTGAATAAAAGAAGAATTTTCAATCGTGACTTTAGGGAAGATATCGGAAGTGGAACAGTTTTTTAAGGCAGTCCCATTGGGAGCCTGGGATTTATTATTCCCATTCGGGATAAGTAAAAGTTCATTATGTAGTTTTTTATCGAAAGAAGGAATAAATTTTGGATTAGATTTTATCGGTTTGAAAATTGTTTCTTTGTGGGAAGATGATAGAGGGGATTTAGGGGAAGAAAAATGAAAGAGAGAAGCGTTAGACGTTATCTCTGCAAAAGATTTTTTTGTAGGAGGGAATAATTTAGAGGCCTGAAAGTAGGAAATATTGTCTGCAGCCATTGACTGTTTGATATTTCTCTGTCTAGATAACTCTGGACAGGCCACACTAACAGCAGTATGGTTGCCCTTACAATTAATACAAATAGGGTTATTCGTTGTATTTTGACACTGTTCAAAGGGATGATCCTCGCCGCAATGGAAGCAACGAGGAGGGGAACGACAAATAGGTTTTGAATGGCCAAAACGGCAACAGTTGAAACATTGGATAGTCGGGAATCTGTATATTTCAACGGGAAGAGCGTTATAATAAATAAATACACGGGATGGTAATGTTTGACCTTCGAAAGTAATAACAACGGATTGGGAAGGTTTCCATATAGTGGTGCCGGTGGAAGTATCCTTAAAATTCAAACGACGTGCTTTTAAAACTTTTGGAGTTAATTGAGAGTCATTAAGAGCATCTACTATTTCTGTTTCTGATAGATCGGTTGGGATACCTCTTACTCTGCCCATTCTGGTTAAATTGAATGTAGGTATGAAAGATTTAAATTTATTATTTGAAAGAGAACCTATTTTTTTAACAAAATCATTAGCTAATGTGGCTGATTTAAATTCTATGGATAGTTTGTATCGACCTTCCGGTTTTATTGATCCATTTATAATACCGAGGTTATTGAGTTTTGAGCTAAAAATAAATTTACCAAAATCCAGGGGATGAATTATTTTCCCCTGTTCAGTCCTTTGGACATTGACAATAAATGGAGCTGAAGATGAAATAGAATACATAAGCTCAATGGCTTTTGCTTCTGGAGGAATGGTATCATTATAACTTCCATGAGAGATTGGGGCTTCGTTTGATTGTGAAAGAGATTTAATTTTAGGAGGTACATTAAGGCAAAGCGGAGGACGTCGTTTTCGTGAAGGAAGGGTTACAGAAGTCTGGGTATCATCAGTATCGTAGTCGTCTACAATATTAGAAATGGGTTCAGGGTCCGGAGGTCGATTTTCATCTTCCTCCATTTCAACAAATTAAAAAAAAAAAATTAACAATAATTATTATTTTAGAAATAATAAATGATAGAAATAATACACGCAACTTCGTCGCAAACCAATAACACAAACAAAAATAATGAATACGAAAAGGTAACAATAAAAAAATCTTATCTGTACGCCGCGCCGCCGACAAAGTAAGCCGTCAAACACAGAGCACTGGTAAACACGACTGCACACTACCGAGGTTCGGTGACTAATCAACATACTATTTGATAACGATGCCAAACCTGAACAAAAAAACTCTGAACTCTAAGCGAGCAGACTTTGACTCAATTAACTGCCATCTCTCAAATATAGACTGGTCTTTTTTGTCTGATGAAAATATTGATAAATCTTTAGACATACTTCATTTTACATTTTCTAACACTATTAAATCAAATGTACCTTTTTTACCGAAAAAGTATACTTGCCCAATTTGGTTCTCATCGGAGCTAACTGCCTCTCTTCAGCAAAAAAAGGTCAACCCAAAAAATTCAAACAAAGCAAATCCATAGCTAATTATATAAGCTTTAGGGAAACTAGGTAAAAATGTAAAGATCTTTCTAAACATTGCTACAAAATGTATATAACTACCATCGAGAATAATGTTTTTAAATCCAAAAATCTCTGGAAATTTCTTAAAAAAATAAACAATGAAAACACGGATTACCCACCAATTACAGGACATTGTAAACCTTTTTTCAGATTTCTTCGAAAACGTATACGATGACGAAATATCCGAATACAAATTTAGTAATACTACACACTTAACCATATCCACAAAAATCTTGCGAACAAAAATTACTTTCCTTAGACACTGACAAATCTGCTGGCCCAGACAACATTCCACCAATATTCCTTAAAAAATACTCCAATAATAATATAATAATAATAATAAGTGTTTTATTATCTTTTTTTGTAACAAATAGATATAATGATATCCTCACTGGGATTTCCCGTGCTGAGGATTTCATTTACATATTATGTATAATTTAATTATAAGAAAATTAATATTACAACAATGTTACATATGAATTTAATTATGAACATATATCATGTAGTATAATTTTTTTTTTAAATAATTTTAAAATATGTAAGATAGTGTTTTTTGGTATAGTTCAGTTGATTCTGTTTTAGTCTGTGTTTGATATCAGTAAATTTTCTATTTCAGATCTCCCTATGTTAAGTATCCAGCTTTTTATTTGAGATTTAAATGTAAAAATGTTGAGGTTTTTGAGTGTGAGTGGTATTTTACTGTAGAGTTTAATACTATGATATAAGAAGCTTTTTTGCCCAAAAGTTGTATTAGTAGTTATTTGTTGGATAAATTTTTGACGAAATGAGATCTAGTGTTTCTATTGTACGCATTAATATTCCAATGAATTATCTAAACCGCTTACAGTACTATTCAACCGCCTCTTGTTCCTTGGATATTTTCCAAGCCGCTGGAAATCGAGCTTTGTTACACCTATCCTCAAAAAAGGAGACGACACTGACAAAGCCAATTATCGCCCCATTTGTATACAGTCAGTACTTCCTAAGCTTTTTAGTCACTGGTCCTTGATGAAATCTATCCCAAATTAATAAAACTAATTGACCAAAAACAACACTGTTTTATCAAAGGTAGATCAACCGCAACTAACGTAACAATATTTCATAACTTTATATTAGAATCTTTTGAAAAAAATAAACAAGTCGACTGCATATATACAGACTTTTCGAAAGTATTCGACAAAGTATCCCATAAACTACTAACCCGAAAACTATTTTCCCTAGGAGTAAGAGATAACACGCTAAAATGGTTTACTAGCTATTTATCAAATCGTAAACTATTTGTTAAAATAAAATCTTTGCTATCGAAAGCTTTCTGTGCGACCATTGGCTACTGCAAGGTAGTCACCTTGGTCCAGTTTTGTTTCTCATTTTCATTAACGATATAACAAATTGCTTCGACGATGTCGAGGTATTGCTCTTTGCTGATGACATCAAGCTATACAAAAAAATAACTGATGTAAATCATTGCCAAATACTACAGTCAAATATTAATAAGTTTAAACATTGGTGCGTACAAAATAATTTGTTTTTAAATGTAGACAAATGCAAAACCCTGACTTTCTGCAAAAATAAAAATCCTGTTTTATTTGAAGATTCCATTAACAATACAGCTTTAGAAAGAGTCACGGAAATGAGAGATCTCGGAATTATTTTGGATGAAAAACTAAGTTTCGCCAATCATATCCACCAAATTTTAAACAAAGGCATGAAAACACTAGGCTTCGTATTAAGAACAACTAAAAACTTTAACTCCATACAAGCCATTAAACTGTTATACATATCTCTAGTTAGAAGCATTATTGAATGCAACTCAGTAGTTTGGTCTCCATCTTACAAAATTCACATTAATAACATTGAGCGAATACAAAAAAAATCTACGTTTTATAAATTTCAAATTAAATATCCCACTAGAAGACTTACAATATCATTTCTTATTAAATACTCTCAAAATACACACATTGGAAGACAGGCGTAAAATAAACGACTTAACTTTTTTATTCGAGATTCTAAACTCTAAATTCGACTGTTGCGAACTTCTGCAACTCATAAACTTACGAATACCTACAATAACAACACGACAAAATACACTATTCCAATGCAACACCCATAAGCGCAATTACATTGCGAACTCCACAATACAACGGTTTCACACTATGGGAAACCAATACTTAGGTGATGTCGATATATTTAATATTAACTTTGCGAATTTTGTGGATTACGTAAAAGACTTATTTCAACACTATTCCTAAATGGGATTTATATTTTTGTAAACCAGTCAAATCGCTATATTTTTAATTTATGTTCTTGTTATTTTTAATTTTGTTTCTTGCATATATTATTTTTTAATGTAATTTTATTTTTATTATTTCTTTCTCATGTTTCAAAACTGTCTGTTCATCACTGGTGGTAAATACCAAGGATATTCCAGGTGCTCCAGTGTGAAGAAAGTCGAAAAGGCCAAAAGCGTCTACGAGAGCCACGAAACATTCCAGACGCTGCAGGTAGCTCGATGCGCTTTCGCTATTTTATTTTTATTTATTTAATGCCCAGAGGGTTTTTACATGTAAGTGGTACAATTTTAGTCCACCACCACTGTCCACCGCCACGGTGTCGAGTGGTGTCGAGCTTGGGGAATTCGCCACCGATCACGTCCACCACCAGCATTGAGCATCGGTTCGGAGTCATCACTACAACTAAACTGACACTGTGATACTCCACAACCTTTTGCATTCGTCTCACCTTACTACTAGCTCCCAAACTAATACATTTTGTATAGCACACAAGCATTTTTTATAAAAGTCTTGTTTGTATCTCAAATAAATAAACAAAAACAGCATCCGTATTCATATCTAAAAAATAGTCGATATTTCAATACACTATTGGTTGTGAGCAATGACTAAATTAAATACCTTATTTTATATTCAATGATTGTGAGTGAGTCTTTCACATTCAACGCATGATTTTCATGTTACACGTTTAATAAATCTTTGATGAACGTTAAAATATGTAGTCAGGGAGTCGTAATGTTTTTTTACTTTATTTTTTGGCTTTTGGGGGGTCGCGACACTAAAAGGTTGAGAAACGATGTGCTAGAGTATTGTTATGTCTCTGCTTTACTTGCAGATTACTGTGATGGGAACACTTTGATAAAGTAAAAGGTTCTTTTACTATAATTGTGTTTATTTACGTAACTATTAATAAGTCTGGATTTCGCTACACTGTTCATTACCCGAGGATTGGTAATTCTCTGTTTCTAGAAGCTTGTTGTCTGTCAATAGTATCCCACAGGCAATTGCTACACTCTGGCGACATCTGTCGGACTCTGGAGTAAGCTTTATGACTAGTGCCATCTATCGCTTGAATACCCAACTTATTACCATACATCACAAGTATAAACCATACTACGGGGGTATTATACATACCTACATATATTGTGTAAATTGGTAGGTACTGTGTATCAGTAATGGGCACGAGGCTGAGGGAGATATGATCCATCAAGCCTCTCCTCTCACCTTTCACCGCACTGAATCTCCCGGGGCTATCCATCTCCGTTCATTCATTAACACCGTTATAATTATTATTGTTTGGTTTTAGTAAACGTCCAATACGACGACTTATAACCATAATAATGCGAACCAAATAGTAGTAAATTTGCATATGAAAGCACTCATTTTTAATAAATAAAAAGTTAAACAAAAACATTGCAGGCAGTGTAGTCTTTCATATAAAATAAAGTGGGGGAAGCACAAAAAAGAGATGTAATACATTTTTATAATATTTATTTAAAATACCATTTTTTTAACGAATAAACTATTTAAATGCTTTTTTTTCAATTTCCGGATACTGAAACAGGTGTTTATCATTGTTATCTAACTGAAAAAAAAAGATTTAAAAAATAAAATGTGTCTATTAACTGTGCCCAACTGTTCTGTATATTTACCAAATATAGAATTAATAACGGCTATCATATTATTACTGATCGCATGATGGACAATGGCTGATTCGGCTGACCATCAAGTGATCGTTTATTTCGGGATCCCAACTACGTTACAAGTTTACGAGCGGCCCGTTACGTTTTTTTTTCGAAAAGTGCCTGTACGGGCAAACCTTGTAATATTGTTAGATCCTTGGAACCAATTCATATTTTTCATTTATGATCAAAAATATTCCAAAATGTTTATTTATTTATTTAAAAAGAACCGGTTCTAAAAATAGCCGGTTCCTCGGAGAAAAAACATCGACGGCTCCAGTGACAGCAAAGGAACCGGTTCCTTGTAACTGGGACAAGAATATCGTCATCTCTACCGTCTATCCGTTATGGTATTACGAGATAAGTGAAAAAATCATAGACAACAATTAGACGTCAAACGTCAAAAATTTCGGCCGCCGCGCTTGACCGCGGTGGTTTGTTTCAGAATATTTTGTTTATTTTCGCTGAATCACAATTAAAACTAATGTTCAATACAAATAACTACGCATTTTTTTATTTAACTTACAAAATTTACAGACAAATTCCATACATCAATGTAAATAAGTAATAGTTGTCAACATAACATAACCACTTAGTTTTGTTTTTGTTTTGATATCAAATTGAATGGAATTTTGAATTGATCGTATCAACATGGGGGATAGCGACGATAATGACTCAGGTAGCAGTGGTGGTGGAGTGGACCTAACTGGTTTCTTGTTCGGTAATATTGATGAGTCGGGCCAGTTGGAAGATGACTATCTCCTCGATGGAGAATCTAAGCGGATGCTATCGTCCCTCGGCAGAATGGGACTCGGATCCTTACTGGCTGAAGTCATCGAACCTGGCAATGAACCGTCGGAAGATGATAAGAACAGAGGTACACATCGAACATTAATTTATTTATTTATTGCATGCATAAACATTGACTCAACTTGTTGACAACTTTTGTAGAAGGGGAAATTTGCACCTGAATTACCGTATAGAATCGTCATCCTGGTATCCTTTCAAAGGAGGTTACCGGGACTTCTTGTCAGATGTTATGTGAAGTTTGTAATTATGACACTTTTATCTAACATATACGAAATAATTAATTACGTGCATATTAACCGTGTCCCACTTTTCTGTATATTTATCCCTTCAACAGGAATATGCAAGTATCTGATACTGATGTTGTGTATTCACTTGTCACGCACCGTCGAAATCACGAGTACCGTGTCGCACCTCTTGAAACGTAGAAACTAGCTTACATAACCTCGCTCACAACTGCTGTAGATATCATATTTGTTGACTGTTTTGTTCCTAGCATCGATCTAAAGCCACGCATTGTTACAGAATGTCTGACACAAATGATGACGAGACTATCTATATTTATGTATCGTAACTACTTCGACCGGCTGATCGCTGGAGACTGACGTCACCGATGAGTTTACAGTCAGCAACTGCCTGTGTATAATCCTCCGCTCAGCTGTATGGCAGTAGTCACCAAGATACTCGAATCGTCGAGTATCGGATACTTGCATATCCCTGTGGAAGAAGGGCCCAAGATTATCGGACTAATAACCCAAAAATTAATAAGACTAATTTTGGTAGTGAAAATCTCAGTCATATCTCATTCAGAAGTGAAGCTAGCAGTTCACAATGGAGTGAATGCCCTGCCCTGATGTATGGTAGTGAGGTATGGAACTGGCAGAGGAAGGATGAAATCAGACTGAATGTGTGGTAAACCCGTGTATGACTGTATGAGAAATTGGGAGAAAACTCCTTCTCCTGGCGCTAGTAAAATTATAAAGAGTATTTATCGATGTATTTTTAAATGTAAGTATGTTAGCTGTAAGTTTCTACATATGTAAATATATATGTCATTAAGACAGTACTTATAGGCCTTAGTCGTAAGTCAGTAGTTTTAGTATTTATTATGTATTTAATAAATATATTTGTACAGCGCCCTTTAGGTGATTTTTCATAAAAACAGCGCTATATAAATTAACAAATATTATTATTATTATAAACATACTCATTTCGGCTGTGGGTCTGTGAGTCATTGTAACTTTAGTACAGTGAACTCCGATTTGTTTGAAATTTACATGTCAATAATTCAGACAAGCAATAAAGTACCTCCCTATAATATAATTTACACTTACACACATAAATTGTCAATTTCCTCTGTAAAAGTCCGATAGGGCGTTAATGAATAATATTTTAACAGAAAATTATTTTAATTGTCATTTTTTAAATTGAAACTGATGTTTCAAGAAATCAGACTATACCATAATTTTTCATGGGAAATTTATATTTACCATAATTTAGCTAATAATTAAGCTAAATTATGTTCCCTGCACTATGATTTCCTTTATTCATCTTAATAAAGAACATTTACTTTTTCAGGCATTTTTATTTGGTGTGCCACGGAACAAATTTCATTCACCAGTGTGCCATGAAGTAAAAAAGTTTAGCAGACACTGCTCTAAACAAAGAAAGCTAACAAATAAAGATATTTTTTTTAGACTTCCGAGAGAAAAGCCCCTCAGCCGTGGACTATTTTGACTTTGCAGAACTAGCCGAGGACTGTCCAAGCCAGGTGAGCCTTGATTAAAGTCTAGTGTATTCAAAGATATTACTCTATCTGAAGGTTGGTCAGCTCAATGTTGTTTTGTACCAACTTGCATGAAATATTTAAATTTCACTTTAATTATTCCAGCAATTTTGTTCGACTACATCTCTCTTGTAAATTATCTAAATATGCTTAAATTGTCAGACAGAAGGCTTTTCACTGACTTGGTATTTCTATATAAAATTCTAAGAGACGCATTTGTAGATCCAGAATTGCTTGCACTGATATTCACTACGTAATAATAGAAGTCGGTGTTTATTTTTGTATAGAAATTCTGGACTAACTACCTATATATATATATATATGTACTCCTCATTGCCCAGAATACGACCACCTGGGTTTTTACATGCGTTTTTACAAACAGAATATATCTAGTAAGCTATCGAAAATTATACAAAGCTTATGAATATAAAATAATATTAGTAAAACATGTAACAGTAACATAAAATACATATAAGATAAATCACTAAAACTAGATTACCAACGCTACTCTAATTTGTAGGATTCAACAAAGTGCTGGTATAGATTACGCTTGGTTCATAAATGTAGTCAATAAATATATCAATAGAACCCCCATACTTGTTGCCCAGATCATATTGGTCAGTGCGTGTGAAATATATTATATAAAAAGCATGAATCTAAATACTACTGCAGCAACTAAAAACACGGTGTCTGTATGCATCATCAACATCACGGCATAATAGCCCTGGACACAGTATTAGTGCGGTTTGTATGAATGATTTTCATTTTTTTATTTCTTACTAGAGCAATCCCGATGAGTTACAAAACTAAGTTTAATATTGAAGCCAAATCTATGGTGAGGGGAAATTGCCTGGCTTGTTCTTACTTACAATCTTGTACAACAACCTTTTGAAACGATTTAAAGTGGTATAAAAGATTTATTTTTATATTTCTAGGCAATTATAAGAGCTTATGAATTTTTTGGGGTATTTGATAAGACGGGAAATGGGATGTCATTAAAAAAATGTATGTAGGTACAGGCAATTTTCATACATCGTCCCCCATACCCCGTGGATTCAAATTGTTCTCAAATAGCTCTGTCGAGGGCCTTTTAGGTTCATGATAAAATGTCAATATTTAATTTTTTTTATTTTATAAATTTTAAAAGATAACAATTTTGATGATTTTCTCAACTACCATACTAGGCTCTTGCCCGTATTATGGCAGTCGTACATGATTTATTTAAGAATAACAAAATAATTTTTGTAGAACAAATAATAAAATATAAGGGAAAAAGAAATTGATATGGTAAAACAAAAATTTAAAAAATTACATTTTAGAAATAAAAATAAAGATAAAACTGATTGCTAAAAATATATTTTAAAGAAAATAGAAATAAAAATATTAATATACATGCTAAATTATTTTATATCATTATTTTTTTTTCTTTTATTCAGGTTAATCTAGCAATGTACCTATTTACGGTCATATTTGAATTTAGCGATATAAAAAAATAATTGATGGAGTTAAAACATTTTTTTTAAACAGTGTTCTCATGTGAACTCATAAATTCTTTAAAGAAAGCTCGTCCCCTTTCTAATAGCCAATGTTGAACAGTAAAAAGGGATATAGAATTAATTTATTTATTTCACATATACGGCACAACATGTGCCATTCACATACTAATTTAACAGAGAATAGTACAGCAACATAAGGAATGCAACAATATAAATATAAGTATAATGGTATAATCAGTAAATAGTAAATAAAGTTAAATGTATGAAAAAACAAAGAGATATAAATATAATATAAGTAGCAAACTGTAGTATAGTAATTTGTCAAAGTGAGAAATTATATGTAATAATATACAATAAAGTAGTAAAAGGAAGAATGAAGTGCTTATAAAATGTCTAAAAGGCATTAAGAGTTGACATTAATTGACTTTATATCAGTGTTCAATGCATTGTATATTTTAGGAGCGATGAACCAGAATTGTCTTTGAGCTAATGGTTTGATGAAAAGCCGGTGTGTGCTTGATGTTCTTAATCCTATGCCTAAAAGGCCCTAGAAAAGGGCTTAATAATTTTAAGAAATAAATAAATTTATTATCACTGATTCCTCCAGGCCGAGATAGCTCATGAAGCTGGCTACGATGGAGATATGGAAGGTGACGGCAGCCTCATGCCGCCTCCACAAGCTCCCTCCAGGTGAGTCTCTTACTTATCTCATATTGATACACTACATATTGACCTGTAGTTTTAATGTTCAAGAGGCAAGCGCAATGAAATTAATATAGATTCTTCCCGCCGGCTGGGGGGTTAATTTGAGTAATAACTGAATTCAATTGTTTTCCACAGCCCCAAAGGAGAGCCCCGCCGCCTGGAGACTCCGCTGGCGGCCATGTTGCCCTCCAAGTATGCCAATGTGGATGTCCGGGAGTTGTTTCCCGACTTCAGAGTGGATAAGGTAATTCTACAATCAGTGTAATAATATCAATTTAAGGAGCTGATCCTCCTGTTGTGATAATTTTGAGAGGCAACGGATATCCTGTTACTCTCCAGTATGCGGCCACTTTATTACTATCCAGCCTGATGCTGGATAGTTGAAAAGTAAATAAAACAAGTACACAAAATAAAAATAAAATATATTTTCTTTTAAAATTTATTACAAACCACTAGGTTTGGTACTCAGTACTTAAAATTTACTACTGGCAAATTTTGTTTAGTAAAGACAAGCTTTTTGACCAATCACAGCAAACTAAATCGCGCAACTGATCATCTTTTCGTGCCGTCAACTGTACCTTCGCATGTGTTCTCTGACGAGTTTGACCTTGAATGTATTGTTTCTTGCATGCACAATTCAAGCTTAGTACTGGCCGGTTATCTGGTCAAGGCACATGCCAGATAGCCGGTATCCGGCCAATTCACTATTCGTTGCTTCTCTAGTATCATTCGACCCAGAGATTTAGCTTGTCACAACAACAACAATTTACTTGTATTTATTATGACATCAGTACAAGATTTGTGATACTAATATATTTATTATATTAACTATGCGGTGCAACCAAATGCTGTCTACATTTCACATTACCTACACTAGCTTCAAATCACAGAAAGAGTTCGGTTTAAAATTAATCTTATGGTCGAAGACTGATTGAACCATCTCGTATGAATGTTGCCAAATTTGGGGAAGAGCATTCATCTTGCTGGGTCCAAACAATAAACCTTATCAAACTACATTCTCCTTTTCCAGGTGTTGCGATTTTCCCGTCTGTTTGGACCCGGCAAGGCATCTTCGCTGCCACAGATCTGGCGGGGAGTGCGACGACGCAGACGGCGACGGCGAAGCAACTCTAACTCCAGCGACGCACCTCCTCCCGACCCCGCCGCCCAATTGCCGCCAGATCCCATGTCCGATGATGAGGACAAGTTGCTGAGGTAAGGACCGGTGCAATCACAATACTGCATTATTATATGTACAATTTTGCAACCTGACTCAGAAACAATACCAGGAAACAATGCTATTGTCCTGCCCCTGAAAGCTGTGTTGTAATTTCCCTTTCAGTACCTACTCCCCATACTTGCTGGTAAAAGATATTCAATTGAATGGAGGCTATGGTTGGATGCTCAAGTTAAATACATCAATATTCCAGTCAAAACCCGCTCGAAGAAGCTAGTCACATCGATTGCCTGTACACCATTGCACGTAAGCGAAACTCAACAGACACCAGTGGAACACCTTCCACAGTTAATGTTGGCTTCATTAGAACGAGTAGTTTCTTCGACTCACTTTTGTGTAAGTATTGAGTTACTGCCGTCTGTTTTTCCTTCTTCGTATAATCTTGGCCTCTTCAAGACCCACATTGATAAATCTCTTCCTACAGCCTGCCCAACCGTGTGACGATATAGTTCCCCTGTCTACACCGTGCAGACAAGGACGCACTTGTGAGATATACTTATAAGCTGATCGACGATCAGAAACATTAAACATAAGGAATTTCTGGAAATTCTTCAATATTAGAGAGATAACAACGGAGAAATCAGCGGTTTTGCTTTTAGCTGCTTATATTTTTATTAATTAACAACTACTGTTTGTATCCCTTAGGCCCTGCACGGAGGGAAGCGGGGTGGGCAGCGGCCAGGCGGGTAACCCCGGCAGCGCGGAGAAGCAGAGCACGGCGCACTGGCGCTTCGGCCCTGCGCAGGTCTGGTACGATATGCTTAACGTGCCCGAGTCCGGGGAGGGATTCAACTATGGCTTCAAGCTGAAGGTACGGAACGCAATATTACTATTAGAGCTTTGATCATAGAAATTATCAACTCATGTTTCTTCCTTTCTGCAATATACGTTTTATGCAGATCCTTTTAAGTGTGTCAACTTTACCCTTCAAAACATACCAGCAAAACTGTTTTCACTCCTAATTGCAATCCCACATCTGCCATGAGTTTAAAAAAAAAAACAAGTGTTTTGAGTTTGTTACTATATTTCATAGCCCACCGAAAAATATCAGATCTCATACTAACTTAACAGTGTGCTACAGTAAACAAAGTCTTTTTAGATAAATTTTTTGTTTCAATTCTATTTTTGTAATAACTTACTTATATCTGAAAATGATGTATTTTTAAATTGTACTGTCTTACCAGAAAATCTGTTTATATAATTGTAAAATGATAATGCCTATCAGTAACGGCGGCACACAAGAGGTTAAACTGTTATAATACGCAGTTATAATATTTGTATTGCGCCGTTTTTGTGAAAAATAACCTCAAGGGCGCTGTACAAATATATATGTAATAAATTTCTGCAATGATCTATCTTATTACTAACTAGCTATACCCCGCCACGCGTCACTGTGGCTCAGTCTGTCTGTGCAGATAGATAAACAATATGTTGCTTTTACGTCGTGTTACAGGTGACATCTACATAATATAGGTATACAAAAACACATGCGTATTCAAATGCAACGTTGTGTCGAAATTTTAAAGTAATCGGTGAAAAACTTTTGGAGATTTATGATTTTGAATAAACGAACATTTTTATTTATGTATATTACTAACTATAGACTAGACCAGGTGTGGCGAATCTTTTTGGGCCCGCGTGCCAAAAATCCTCAAATATTATTAATTCAGTGTCCATCTATTATTTCTAGATTGTGTGGCATGCCCAAGCTGTAAAAAAAATAAACCAAATAGATAAAATAAAAATAAAAAAAATTTTATTTTATTCATAAGCTTAAAAATTACAATAGAATTTCATAAAAATAAAGTCATAATCAATAAATGTACATATTAGTTATTTATCAATGAGATTTTGGCTGTTGTACATTCGATGACAAATTCTTAATATCTGGATCATATTTCGTCACTTTTAGTAACACACACGACCAACTGGATTCATCAGTCATTCTCGTTCTTGAATCACATTTTATGAAATTCATTTCTGAAAATAATGACTCACAAGCATATGTAGAAGAGAAAATTGATAATATTGCTCTCGCTAGTTTTTTTAAATCGCTAAAGATTTCTGGAATGGCTTTCCAAGTTCTCATTATTTCTTCTTCTGCATTTTTATTATTTATGTTCGTTAATCGATCGCTTTCAATTATTTCCAAATCATTTCTCAAATCAACAAATTTTTGTTTCCATAGCGACTTTTCTAGCGATTCTATGTTTCACTGTATTTATAGCCAAAGGCATATCATTAATTCTTTGAATAATTTTTTGTTTGTTTTCAAAATCTTCAAAGAGATTGGGAGCGCCTTTTAGCCATGCTTCTTTCAGATATTCTCCATCGCTGAATGGTTTTCCGTGTTTAGCGATTATGTTTGAGGCATCAAAACTAGTAGCAGTTATATTTGAACAACCGTCTATAAATTTCATTAGGGATGTTGATTGTACATTTTATTTTTATTAGCTCGAGCAATAAATTCTTTTCGTTCCTCCTTACTTTTTTCAAGGAGAGATTTATGTTTTAGCTCAAAATGTCGTTTAACTGACGAAGTTCTGCATACAACTGTACCGGAGCATAAAACACATACCGCTTTTTCACCCTTTTTTATCATACCATACTCTTAGTCCACCAACTTTGGAAGTCTCTGCGGTTCGTTTCCGATACTTTTTTTATTTCCACCAGCAATGTTTACCCTAGAAAAAAATACAAATAATGTAATTAAACACATAGTTATCAAGTTATATTAATTAATTATACACGTTAAACAATCATATCACACCATACAAACTTTAGTAAATACGTTTCTGAATAGGGATAAGACATTTTTTTACAAAAAATATTGCACTTCAAGCCTATCAAATGTCGAGTAAAAATACACAACTAACCTGTATTTCACGACGTGTTATGTGGTCTTTAAAACTTTACTGTACATGTAATTAACTAAATACGAATAAAAACAACACTTACTTATGTGTTATTTGTAGAAAACAGTGCGCACGGCGAACAATAAAATCCTGTAAAATTTGACAGGCAGCGAACTCCATAAACAACTTGTGAGTGTTGCAAGCATAAATGAACCAATCATGTTGCAAGCGTAAAAAAAATATTCCTGTCGATTTCTCTGGAAAAATTGTCAGTTTCGGCGGGGAACATTGAATGAAATTTTCAAATGTAACGTAAGTTAAATTTGAGTTGAAACAACCCAATTCTGGTTTGAAAAAAATCAACAGAATGACTGTTACATTTGAAAAGAAAAGAAGAATATGAAGGATTGTTCAGATATTTTTGAAACAACTGGTCAAATCAAAAAAATATATTTTTTAAACATAAAAATTTAAAAAAAAAAATTAACTTGGAAATCGTTAGTGTGCCATCCAAATGATCAAACGTGCCACCTCGGGCACGCGTGCCCTAGGTTCGCCACACCTGGACTAGACAAACTACTATCGACTTGTGGCTAACTTAAGTATCTGTTTCATTTAATCGTGTCATATGTATATTCTGTACAGGCAGATAATATAGATACAGGACCGTACTTAAGTGGGAGGTCACTTGAGATTATAATACAATACAGTTATTTTGTATCTCTAAATATTAGGTAACTTTGCAATTCATACTTTCAAATTGTAATACACAATACATATGAAAACTTCTAAGTCCATTACGTTTGACATAATATTTTGACTTACCACAGTTTAGTTGCGGGTGTGCTTAATATCCAAAGCTGTGAAATCTCTCTCAGATTCTGAATCCACTGATAAACAAACTCTTTTTTTTTTTTTAAGAAAGACAAACATTCCCGGGTTACGAATAACCTGACAATATTTGAAAATCTCCTACTACCACCACAGTAAGCTGAAAATGTTGCTTGTGTTGTGATGGAGGACTTAGCCAGCCGAGGAATTGAACACACTACGCCTGGGTGGGACCCAAACGCGATGTCAACTCGGCCACCAACCGGTCATTTATATATAGTGCTTTTTATCAATATTTGAACAGCTATAAAGTCAACTGCCCTCTTTCTCTTTACATTCAGGAAGAGACGTCTGATCCTGAGCCCGAATCGGAGCAGGTGTTCCCGGACGAGGCGTATCTGATGGTGTCGCAGCTGCAGTGGGAGGACGACGTGGTGTGGGACGGCACGGAGATAAAGCACAAGGTGCTGGCGCGCCTCAATAGCAAGACCAATGCGGCAGGGTGGCTGCCCAGCTCGGGCAACCGCACGGCGCAGGCTTTCTCGCACCCGGGCCGCACGCCCCTGCCGCATCTACCAAAGCAACCACCTCCTGGAGCGTAAGTCATTCATCAGATGATAGACCTACATCTTACAGTTACATCGCACTCTGGCTCACTTCTTTTGTCCAACTTTGACCTCCACCTATCAGCTGAGTTATTATTACCAGTCTCATAAAACTAAAGGAGCTGAGTTCAAGTCCCAGTTGCGACTGTTACCTTTTTTTATTTTCTGTGTCCTTCGTTTTCATATTTTTGTTGATATTATCTTCGTCAATAAATTATTATTAATTCAGGTACGGTCCGTATAGCTTCGTAAACACTCACGTCGTAGACCCAATGTGCTATCTCTCTTGTTTCACTTATTTCTTTGACATTAACCCTAGTGTTCTCATTAGATGTTCTATCATGGCAAAGTCTCCTGTTTCCACAACATGACTCCCGGTTGTCTGAGACTTCTTCCCATCAATGCACAACCTTTTTTGATTAAGGCAAATTTACACTATGAACCTACTTCCATGCATGTTGGAATTAATTTCATTAATACCAAATATTTGAAGTTGAATAGGGAAATTGCATAAAATTTAGTGGTGTGTAATCCTCAGTATCACAGCAACCATGGCACCATCAGCATCAAAGCTTTTTTTTTAATGCATAATAAGCAGAAGCATTTTCACAACACTAGTTTCATCACGTTTTACCTAATGAAATTAGTTGCATGACACTAGTGTTGCCAAAAAAGGCGAGAAACTAATTTGGTTTCATAAAACTACTTGGTTACTCTTGAAATTACCAGTGGAACTAATGTCATGCAACTAATTTCGTGCAACTAGTTTCATAATATAAATTCAGCTCTAGGTTAGCATTTGCAAATTGACTAAAGACATCTTCTAATAACTGCCAACTGCACAAGAATATGCCGAAGTCGGTTCCATGTTAACTCAACACAATGGCAATTCAACACACTTTTAAAAAGTGATATAAAGTCATTAAAAGCGATGAAAAAAAACTAAACCTAACCTACGTGACCAATTTTATTTACTTTTTGTTGCATCACTATTCATGACTTTATATCACTTTTTGAAGGTGTGTTGAATTGTTATTTTGATGAGTTATCCTGTCACCGCCAAAGTCTATCCATTAAGAACGCCCGCAGATGAAAGACTTTAGTTGCGGGCATAAAAATACAATATGGCACTATGGAGACTTTTTTGAATTTGTATCCGTTTTGGAATAGTTTCCGACTGTCGCCGCGAATAAAGTCTTTCGTCTGCGGGCGCCCTTAGCCATTGGTCTTCAATATTTCCGTGCAATACAAAGAATATTTTCATTTTCCAGTGGCGAGGATGACACATGGTACTCTATCTTCCCCGTGGAGAACGAGGAGCTGGTGTACGGCCGCTGGGAGGAGGAGGTGATCTGGGACGCGGCCGCCATGACCTCCTTGCCAGAGCCTAAGCTGCTGACGCTGGATCCCAATGATGAGAACATCGTGCTTGGAATTCCCGATGACATTGATCCGTCCAAGATCATAGCTGGTGACTATATTCGCTATACAAATTAGATTTTGTTTTTCATGTCACGTCAGGTGCTTGACTATCAGTGTAGAGTGAGACAGATGTAGTATAGTTGTATAAAAGCCCATGTTTTAGTTTGATCTCCCTTTCACATCTAAGCTCGCAACTAGTAATCAATCAAATCAAATCAAAACTTATTTATTGTAAAATAAAAATTACAAAAGGTGTAGCTTATGGGTAGACCCCATTTCTTCCAGCTAACCACATTTATTTAATTACAATATATAATATTATTTGTTTTATTATAATAATTACAATGTTTATACAGATAAAATAACAATATACCAATGAAAAAATAAAAAAATACAAATATATATACCAATAAAAATAGGCGTTTCATTTACGTGAGGTATTCACTCAACGTGTAGTGACATTTATTAACAAGGAAAGTGTTTAGTAACGATTTGAATTTGTGTGTATCTTGTATTTGTTTAATGTTATGTGGAAGGTTGTTGTATACTTTAATGGCCATGTAGTATGGTCCTTTTTGGAATATTGTTTTGTTTGCTTTTGGTATTAGTAAGTTTCACATATCCATAATCTTTGTATTCGGTTAAGAATAAACATAGTAATCAGAACCTTATACTATTAGTAGTGATACAGACTACAAACCATATAGCAACAGTACAACAACTGTAAAATGAATTGATGTATTCCAGAGCGAGGTCCGCAGCCCAAGGTGAAGATCCCACATCCGCACGTGAAGAAGTCCAAGCTGCTCCTAGGCAAGGCGGGGGTCATCAGCGTGCTACAAGAAGACGCTCCCCCCCCACCTCCCAAGTCCCCCGATAGAGACCCCTTCAACATATCCAATGACGTGTCAGTATACCCCCATCAGTGTTATTGCTTGTCAATCATAGTAGTTCTATCACTCCATCACATTTAATGACCAATCAAATTGACGATCAATTCCTTATTTATACTTGAATGTCCCTGTTAAATGGATTCTCGGCCCATTTCAGCTTTTGATTAAACTGTCAAACACAACAATCATGCTGTATAAAACTTCTCGTGTAAGAACCACGGAAGAGAAAATGTATGTGGTGAGCGTATCTGTGTGTCCGAAGTAATCTCAACTTTTCACTCATTTTCAATAATCGTAATTTTTCTTGAACCAATAACCAATTTCATTGGCCTGTCAGGAGCCTAGGGACGAAAGGTGTTATGTAAATTAGCGAGAGGACTAAGAAAAATCAAAAAATAGCTCAATGAATTTTTAACCAATTTTTTAATGCAAACATAAAAAAAAAATTCTCGCCTAACTTTTTTTGTAACTAAAATTACTGATGTCAGTGAAAAAAAAATAAAACACATTTTAATAAAAAAATATATTACAAAGGTTCATTTTTCCTCATTTTTTGTCATTTCGTATAAAATGATAAAAAATAAAAAAATTCTCAAAAATTGCGGTTGGAACTCAATAGGTGCACATTTTAAATCTTCTGTAGTTAACTTCAACATTTGAATAAAAAGTGTAGTGTTTTCTCTTTCTAACACCGTTTAAATCATATTTCTCACATAACGGTAAGGGAGACACCACAATTTCTCTCAGACCGACCATATGACCTGTTCCCAAAAGTGAACAAATTGACTCTACGGATAAAAGTTGTTTATTCACAAAACTAAACAAATTATTCTGACGGGTTAAACTGCAATTCTTCAAACATCTTTATGCTTATCTACACATGTTTAATTATAAAGTCACTAATAAAATAAGAACTGGCGACGTCAGTTTTCTTTCAAATCATTTTCGATCACACTTCTTGAGATTATCTGTTCACTGCTCACAATCAACTTGTTTACAAACTTCCACTGAAACTACAAAGAGCACAATAACATTAAATCAAAACTTCTTTGTACTGGTGCACTCATACTGCACGGCACTGTCCGTGTCAGTATCAGTATCTGCACCGAATTGTGAATCAGAAGTGGAAAAACTTTGGGGTGTACGTTGGCCCTTAAGCGTTAAAACTTCTTATATTAATGCAATTTTAATTTTACCGAATCTTAAAATGCGTAATGTTTGTTGCAGTTTCTACGCGGCGCGGTCATCCACCTTGCGCTTGCGCGCCGGCGGCGGCCAGCTCATTCAGCACTCGACGCCGGTGGTAGAGCTGCGCGCGCCGCTGGTGCAGACGCACATGGGCCCTGCGCGCCTCCGCGCATTCCACCGTCCCCCGCTGCGCAAGTACTCGCATGGCCCCCTCTCCTCGCAGGGACCCCACCCGCTCTTCCCCCTACTCAAGCACATCAAGAAGAAGGCCAAGGTAAGCCGCTATATAGAGAATCTCACTAATTCCGGCACTATATGTACAAAATACACTTGAGTCAGGTCATGTCAAGAGTCATAATAGTAGAAGATTATGTATGCGACAATATAAAAACATGAATGAGGCAAAGAGTGTGTGCCAAGACCGAGTTGTGTGGTGGTCCGTTCTATCTGCGTACCCGTGTGGGAAACGGTGTGATGTTTAGTTAGTTTTTCTTTTTAAATATGTTATCAATGGTTCTTGAAAATAAATACTCCTTTACAACACTCTTACTTATAAACGCGGTGTAAATGTAATGCGGCGCATAAGGTCAGAACAGTGAAAACTCAAATTATTACCATGGTGTTTGTAAGATTAAAACCACTTAAAGCCGGATTTATCATACCATTGTTAAACTGGCGTATAAGAATCTAATTAGTACGACGGTGTGTCTGAATAAATAAATCATTACGACGAGCTGGAGGTAAACCATGTGACCATATTTTTGGCACCACGAGGGTTCACGAATGCTTTGGATAAACTATGACATCAGTCGAAAAGCGCACATTGAAAGAACCAGACCATGCCGATAAAAGTAAAGTTCGCTAAAGTAAGACAAATAATGCAGGATATGAATGTTCGTTCTTAAGTCAATGGCTTGGCGTAGCGCTGCTGAAATTGATTGAGGTGGCTGAGTTATAAACATTTTGTAAAAGTATTAAATTTTAGAAACGTGCCCGAAGCTTTGTTTACCCGATTTGGGACATGTACATTAGGGTGGAACACTTTTGTATGAAAATTTTTTTTTTTTTGAAATTCGAATTGGAATACCAGGGAAAAGTTGCTTTATGTAATTCTAAATAACAGTTCTCAATTTGGAACTTCTAGCTCGACATCTTGAGGTCCCGCCAGAGACTTGAAATTTTATTTTTTAAGTTTTTATAGACGTTTTGTATTAAACACCCTATAAACAAAATAATAAGTAAATATAATATGTTATGCATGAAATGATAAAATAAAAGTAGATTTTAATTAATAAAAACATTTATTTCAAAATTAAACACAGATTAAGAAAGTTATGTTGGTATGAATAAAATCATTTTTTATAGCAAAAAACCATTTTTAGGTTCAAACTTTGGCATGAGTTTTCGAGATGCTAATTTAGATTTTATGAATCCCTCTCGTCTTATCTTGTCGAATGCACTTAGAACTGCTTCTGTCATAACTTTTACAAATCTTTCCACAGCCTGGGTATGGCAAGTCAGTCTCATAAACTTCAACAATGTATCTTCTCCATTTTCAATAAGATCTTGTAACTGACCATCGGAAATATTCATCAGTATTGGGGGTTCGTATATATTTTGTTGCCAGTCAATCATGTCTATGTAAGAACATGCATTTAAGTTCACTTTTGGCACCTCAAAAATGCGCGAAACAGATTTTTTATTAACTTGACGAGCCTTTTAAATGCGTCTTGCAGCGAGTTCTCTAATGTGCTTACATGAATCTGTTATCATACTCAACAACAAGTTTTCTGGATGAGCGAAGTAACTGTTACAAATTATAACAGGGTCCACTATCACTAACAACTCGTTGGACAAATATCTAGTGCTGTTAATGAGCTTCCATAAATGATTTGAACCATCTTTGCATGATGAATGTGTTTTGATAGTAAACCAGACAGGAGCGTATGATTATACGACAAACGTTGTTAAAGTCACAAGATTTTGTTGTGGATTTTCTGTAGAAATATACAAATGCTTAGCTCTTGTCAACCAGCGGGCATGGGGTAGTTTACCTGGGCTTCTCTTTAATAAATCCAGGAGACCAGGATCCATTTATGACAGCAGTAGTAATTTCTTGTAAATATTTCTCGTCTGTACTGAGATCTGTGGATATTTGTGGAGGTAGTTCACCTTCTATCTTCTCAAAGTTAGCCAACGGCAGCGTCTCGCATATCTCTAATGCTTTACCAATTTGACCTGCAAATGATTTAGGTCCTGCAGTAGGGCCATCCAAATAGGTAAACAAATGCCTCAATGGTAACTCATTGGAGTGTAAGAGACAAATTATCCATTGCAATGGTCGAGATAGTCTGTTTTCCCTGTATTTGTGTTTTTTCCATCACAGCCAACAGCCATTAAACCATCTAGTGATATCTTTTCAGTCGTTAAAAATCTGTGGATAGCTCTTTCAATATTTCTTGCACTGCCCGATGTTGGAACCCCATACCCAACATAAACAGTACCTGGTTCTTTTATAATCGAAATATGTTCCTCTTGTACAATCACTCTAAGCCTCTTCGATCTTTTTAAAACAGTTTTAGCCGTCTTGTCTTTCCTTCCATCGAAATATAATGAAGGAATTTCTGTTACTCTTTCTTCGGTTAAAATTTGCTCGCGTCTCATTCTGCCTTATTGTTCTTAGTTTCATCCTATCTATTATGCCTCATTTCTTGTTTGAGAGTACGTAATCTTCTATTCAGCATTTTTTTACTATGGATAAGATCAGTTCTTCCTAAAGCCATTAGTCAGTTAGTGCGTTGGTCTTCTTAAAACATTTGTTCCTCTTTTGGAACTTTTTTTTCTCTCAAACAAGTACAGCTTACAAATTCTTGACATTTACTTGCAGCTATGTCAAAAATCTTTCTACTCTGTACTCTGAACTCTTCTAACTTTTCTTCCTTAAGTTTCTTCAAAGACTTTTTCAAATTATAACACTTCGAGTGATAACTTTTTAGTAACTGTAAGATTATTTTGTGTGTGACAATTGGAATCGAAGATTTTATCCACAATTCTTCAATTTTCGTTCAAACTACTACGGCAATTTCCAAATACGTAGGTTCTTTTGTTGTGTTATTCCTTACTTTTAAGTCTTGTCTAACCCATTCGTAGAATTTCATCACATTTCCATACGTAGGTAGGATATTCTCTTTCAACTCTGCACTTACACCAAATATCGGACATTTTAAATTTTGTCTTCTAGAAATCAGTTTAATTCACTTAAAAAACGTTTATCAATAAGTACTCGTGAATATAATTGACGCGCGACCTTTCACCTGAGACAATTATCGACAGTAGTTTAAACAAAATACTGCATTTCGTAGATTGTCAGGTGCCGCTCTCCGATTCGTACCGCACTTTGCACCTCTGTTACAGCGCCAAAGTATATTAAAATAAAGAAATATTTGATTGCAATAGCTAGTTGACTATATTTGAATATTTTTTTAAATAAAATAAACCTATTTTAATAAATTCTGTACTATTTTCTAGGCCGCGCAAATATCCCCTAAACTGTCGTTTTTGTAAATGTTCGATGTCTTGGCGGGGGCTCTTACCGTTGTCTGATATTTTTTATATTTTTAATTGAGTTAATTGATGGCAATTGGCAACTTAATACAACTATTCCAAATCAGAATTAGAAAAAAAAAAATTTCGTTCCGCCCTAATGTACATATTGTACATAGTCAAGTTTTTTACGCAGCCAGCAATTTGCGCACCATTGTTAAAAGGATTAGTAATTCGAAAGCAGATTTTATTTTCCCACTTGAGCACGGAATGATGATATTACGATGTGAGTTGCCTGTATACTGTCAGTTTTATTTATTGACAAATCACCAAAAGTGCGACGGTCACGCCACCAATAAGAATAAGAATAGCCTGAAAATGAAGAAACTGAAATTTATTTTTTTTTTTCAGATCCAGGTACAGTTACCTATTCTCACACTTCTCCCACCTTGCATTTTTCACTTATTTATTAATTTCTTCTTATTAGTAAACCCCATTACTTTATCCCCAGTCTTTCCTAACCTTATGCTTTCTCCACCTAATTATTAACATCTTACCACTAGCCGACCATGTTACCTTATCCACACACTTGTCAATCTTATTGATTATATCATATCAAGAAAGAAAAAAAAAAAACATAGTATATTTAAATGTAATAATTAATTAGTCATTTGTAATCTTAAATGTACAAATTACTAAAATAAAATAAAAATATTTATATTTTGTATTTTACAGCAACGCGAAATGGAGCGAATGGCCTCAGGAGGTGGTGACGTGTTCTTCATGCGTTCTGGTGAGGATCTCAGCGGGAGGGACGGAGAAATGGTGCTGGTGGAGTTTTGTGAGGAGCATCCACCCCTCATCAACCAGGTGGGAATGTGCTCCAAGGTCAAGAACTACTACAAGAGATGCGCCGGCAAGGTAAGAAATTATTATTTTATTTATAACCAGAAACAACAAGCGGGAAACTGGTGAATATACGTTATAGAGAACCCAAAAAATAAATTTTGTGTTCGATCTGATCATTTTGATTTTTTTTAACATTTTTTCAGCAACTAAAGAGTTAAATAAGTAGCCAGGTCCTCGCTTCAACACATTTTAAAGACGTCGAACAGCTAATATTAACCACCTAAATTTATTTATTTTTTTAAGTTTAGAAGTTCCAACTTTTGGACTTTACTCAAAAACTCAAATCGCTTGTACTACTAGTTTCCGGACACCATGTAAAGGTATGGTCCTGCCACTGAGAGCTTCACACTGTTACCTTTAAAGGATTAGTCGTAGTGAGGTTAATAATTGGATTGTAAAACTACATTTTTTATGTAAAGAAACAATTAATATATCTCTCTTACTGTTACATACATAATACGATGGGTGTGATAAACAAAGAGATGTTTCAAAGGATCTATCAGGTGCAGTTGATGTATTCCACTGTTTCTGTTCTCAAAGAGTGTATTTGATTCAGTTGTTATGTGTCGCAGGACAATGGCCCCAAGTCCTTCAAGTACGGAGAGGTGGCGTACGCCCACACCTCCCCCTTCCTGGGCATCCTGACCCCTGGCCAGTCCCAGCAGGTGGTGGAGAACAACATGTACCGCGCCCCCATCTACCCCCACACCATGCCCCACTCGGACTTCCTCGTCATCAGATCCAGGTACAGTTACCTATTCTCACACTTCTCCCACCTTGCATTTTTCACTTATTTATTAATTTCTTCTTATTAGTAAACCCCATTACTTTATCCCCAGTCTTTCCTAACCTTATGCTTTCTCCACCTAATTATTAACATCTTACCACTAGCCGACCATGTTACCTTATCCACACACTTGTCAATCTTATTGATTATGTACTAGCACAAACCAAACCCATGAAAAATTACGGGAAATAGTAGGACTTGTGAAACTGACAGTATTTATAGAAAAATATTTGCCTCAGGATCATTGCCTTTCAAAAGAAAAAAATTACCTTTGGAATGTTAGTAAACTTGAAAAATTACAACATCTGTCAAGCATTTAGCCAAAAGAAATACACATTTCAAATAAAGAATTATTAATCAATAAAATAATTTTTTTTTACCTACTTTGTCGCTTGTCTGTTGTATGTACTTAAGAGTTTCAATTTAAAAGTTTCTCGAACTTGAATAATTTTACACATTCTGCAGAAATACAATTTCAAATCATTTAACACATGCACCCACGCACTGAAAACCGAAATTAGCATGTTTAATTGCTAATTTTTATTTCCTTTGCCTTTGTTTCTCCAGGCAGCAGTACTTCATCAGAGAGGTAGACGCTGTGTTCATGGCGGGACAGGAGTGCCCCCTTTACGAGGTGCCAGGCCCCAATTCCAAGCGGGCCAATAACTTCGTCAGAGACTTTCTTCAGGTAAACTGACCAACCATTTCTAAATAGTATAAAACAAAGTCGCTATCCGCGTCTGTCTGTTTGTGCGTTTAGTTCTTCCAAATGGTGACTGGATAACTCATCAAAATGACAATTCAACACACTTATAAAAAGTGTTATAAAGTGATGAAATAAAAACACTAGGTTAATTAGGTTACATATACAACTATTTAACCTAGTTTTTGTTTCATCACTTTTAATGACTTTATATCACCTTTTAAAGTTGTGTTGAATTGTCATTTTGAGTTTTCATGGAATCCTTCGAAACTACGCAACGGATTTTGATAGGGTTTTCATTATCATTTAGAGAATTTCTTACAGAAAGTTTATATATATTATACATCCATAGAGATGGCAAAATTTAGCATTAATTTTCAGATTTTTTAGCCTTAACAATTGGAAATTTAGCGTTTTATAGCATTTTGAGGCATAATTTAGCGTTTTGTAGCAAAATAGAAAAAAATGTATTTCCTGAATGTTTTTAGCGCATATTTTAAGTATTTTTGGTAAAATATATGTTTAACCTTCATTTGCAAGTATTTCCATGTGAAAGATTATAAATAATTAATTTTAATATTAAATTAATAAGGAAGGAAACTCTAAGTACGGGTCGAACAAAAACACAACAAATGCAGATTGCGATTAACATCAATAGGCGTAATTTATTTCGCACAATTTGTGTAATGTCAAATCCAATTTTAGCCTACAGTACAAAAATATTAAATATTTACACATAAAATAGTAACAAAATTATAAAAAAATCGTAATGTTAATATCGATTTTTTGAAATTCTCTCATATTATTTTAATACCCGGTATTTTCGGGAAATTCGCGCCTATTTCGCTAAATAGAATAATTTAGCTGAAATACGGCCAAAATCACGTTTTTCGCGTTAATTCGCGAAATAGAAATCACTGGAAACACTTTCAAATGCCTTGAAACGCAAAGAAAACTTATAAATGCCCTATTTTCGAAACATAAATATTTTTTAGCGATTTTAGTTAAAACGAAATTTTGCCATCTCTATACATCCACATTATATTTATAGAAAGTAGAGAAAAGTCGATGTTTTGTAATCAAGTCGTAAAATAATATTTTCTGGCGCTTTCATTGCTAACGCTGGCTAAACCTCATGAGATACGTCAAAATAATGTACTACGGAATTGTATATCTTAAAAAGGCCTCACAACCTCAAAACTTTAGCCCAAATCATTTATAAGTCCCCGATCAACGCCGGGAACACATCAGCTAGTTATCATTAAATCCAGAATTTTTAAAATGTTAATATGGTTTTTACGGTTTAATTAGTTCATATCACAGTTCTTATCCCTTCAATTTCCATGTTATTAATTTGTGTGCAAAATGTGTGCAGGTGTTCATCTACAGGCTGTTCTGGAAGTCTCGAGACCAGCCGCGCCGCATCCGCATGGATGACATCAAGCGCGCATTCCCCGCACATTCCGAGTCCTCCATCCGCAAGCGCCTGAAGCTGTGCGCAGACTTTAAGAGGACGGGGCTCGATTCTAACTGGTCAGTTGTATTTACTTACTGAATTGCAATTATTCATTCCAACATTTTAAACAATTCATTAAAAAAAACCATTGAAATACATAAAAGCGAACAAGCCAGCACTTCTTGTGAAATGATATCATTAAAGGCGGTCCTAGGAGTATCTTCCATTTTGGAATCACGTAACATATTATATATTAATATATTAACCCTCCCGCTAATACACATCCCCTAAACGAGATTTGTGTGCAATATCTGAGTTGTTTTTACATTACATACATCCAATTTCAACAAAATTACTCTCCCGTCCCCTACTTCGGAGTGGTCGTAAAAATTGTATTTTACTGGAAAGGGCTACAATAATAATATGCATTTGATTTACAATCGATTTTGCATTACTTAATGATTGACTGCTGGGTGAAAATGGGCGATGTTCGGTTAAAATGTACATACATAAAAAAGTTACTTATATCTGAGTGTTACTGGAAAGGGCAAAAGGAATATTTAGAGACACAATCACTCCGCAATAAATGGGGGACCCTAGTGACCCCCTTTCGGGTATTACTTGATTTTTACCTTCAAGTACGTAAAGGTTAACATTGCTTAAAGTTTTTATTTGCTACTTTATTGATGTAATTGGGGTGATTTAGTCACTTAGTCAAAATAGTAAATACCTGCTTAATTGTATGTTTTATGTTTAATTTTTTTAATTTCAAGGAATTATACAGTTTTTCCAAATAAACGTCATTATCTCAATATCCATTATTTTTTAAAATATTTTTCAGGTAAGTAGGTACCATAATATTAAGAAATAAGAAAGTCCAAATATACACAATGATTTCATATTTGATAAAAGAATCTTTATTGAATTATTAAAACGGCCTAAACATCTTGAACCGGAAACGGAATGTACAAATAAATTTACGTACAGATGAAATGCAAGATGGTTGAGTTAAAACAGAACTTCTTTATGCACAGTCAAATATGTTTATATTGTGTAATGTTATTTTGGTTCAGGTGGGTGATAAAGCCAGAGTTCCGCCTGCCGTCCGAGGAAGAGATTCGCGCCATGGTGTCCCCCGAGCAGTGCTGCGCCTACTTCAGCATGGCGGCCGCCGAGCAGCGCCTCAAGGACGCCGGCTACGGAGAGAAGTTCCTCTTTGCCCAGCAGGAGGACGACGATGAGGAGATGCAGCTCAAGATGGATGACGAGGTAACCCAACCTAACCTAACCTAAATGTTTCAATTGAATAGCCGCACAATGCCTCAAGGATGCCTGCTACAGGAAAAATCAACCATGTTCTGTAAATGGAAAGAGTGTGAAAAAAGTTTATGAACTGTGAATTAAGTTTGTTTGTTGTTCCGCTGTCTTTATTCTTTTGTAAAGCATGGAAATCTAAACACAAAACATTGGCACAGAAGAAGAAGCCTTTTAAATGTGGATATTTATATAGGTGCTTCCAAACACCCTGCATGTACACTGTAACTAATTTAGGGAAAATGCCGCAACTCATGGTTTGGAAATCTACGACTTGTGCAAGTGCAGTTCAGCAGAATTTTTACAGGCTGCAGCCTACGGGTGAAGATGCTAGTCAACCTCTGATAGGGGAGAGCGCCAGAATAAGAAGAAACCAATCAAGCAAAAAATAAAATTAATTCATAAAAATCTCTACCTACAGCTAACCAAATTCGGGTAGCTATCGCTCAAGATCATTAGTGATGTTACCCAAATTTGGGTAGCTATCGCTCAAGGGCATAAGCAGTGCTACCCAAATTGGTGTAGCTATCGCTCAAGGGCATTGCGGTGCTACCCACATTTGTGTAGCTGTGGGTGGTTCCTAATAATCTGGTAAATGTAATTAATTGGGTGGCTAACCCACTATTTTGTTTATTTATTACCGTGTTCTTTAGTGTTTACAGTGTACAGTCGTTATAACCTCTCGAGTGTCAACAACTGGAATATGAGTCGAGTGATTGGCGTTAGAGTTGTAAATTTCCTGCCCTCATTTAAAAAAATCATGCCTCTGAATTTTAATATGGAGACATATAAACTGATTATAGTGCTATATAGGTAATGAATTCACCTATATTTTACTGTCCATCCTATATTTTTAGAATTATAAACAAATCGTAAATGCACGAATTCTGCGAGTCAAAAATGGCATATTATGGCGTGCAATCACTGAAGATCTTTTCCAAACTCTGCATAATAGGCCGAAAATCACTAAAGTAATTGTAATCACTCTGTATTGTGTGTTTATTTCAGATAAAAGTGGCTCCTTGGAACACGACTCGCGCCTACATTCAGGCCATGCGTGGCAAGTGCCTGCTACAGCTGACGGGCCCCGCCGACCCCACGGGCTGCGGCGAGGGCTTCAGCTATGTGCGTGTGCCCAACAAGCCCACGCAGTCCAAGGAGGAGCAGGATCAGCAGCCCAAGAGGACCGTCACGGGGACGGATGCTGATCTGCGAAGGCTGTCGCTCAATGATGCCAAGGCACTGCTGAGAAAGTTTTGCGTGCCGGAAGAGGAGGTCAGCAACAAAACACTAACTACTCTTTTTTATGGCATTGATACGTTTTTTTTGTGTTGATACCTTACAAGAGTCCCAGCTGCTCTCCGATAAATAGGGCCAGTGAGACTATGGTATCCCCAATCAAGGTATTTGGTGAGGGTAAAGGGTATAGGGAGGGTAAGGAGATGGGGAAGTATCTGGTTATCAGATCTGGTCAACAAACACAGCTAAAAGCTAAAATTAGATATTTGAGATGCTTTAATTGAATTCTGCGAGTAGAACGCATCTTGGCCTTTGAACTAATAGATCATTTTTTTATATTAGTCTTTTTATTCTTAAAAAATAGTATTATCGGTTGTACCTGACTTGGGTTATCCACCATACCCCTTGAAATAGTATTATCGGTTGTACCCAAAGATATTAGAAGAACGAGATGTGCTATGAGCAGTTCATACTGTGTGGAATTGTTTTGCCCAGTGTCACCGGTTTTGTTCACTAACACTACTGCACACCTTCGCTTACGCTAAGGTATCCGCCCCTTTTCGAACTTACACAAAAAACGTATCGTTTCAGTTGGCACTAATACATAGAACAGATTTCTGTGCGTACACGTCCCGATAGCATTGGCGATTAGCAATACATACAAATGAAGTCTAATAGGGATGGCAATAGTACAAAACCGCAATGTCGATATTTAAATGAAAAAAAATTTCAAGTTAAAACTTTTATTTGATGAAAAGTTCATATTCTCACAACAGATAAATCGGAATAAGTGCGATACATAACAATCCTCATATTTTTTTTGCATCTGATCTATAATTAAATTTTGTCTGTACAGTTTTTTGGTTTTGTTCAACAATTTAATCACAATAATACTCACAATGTGTTTTTGCTGTTGTGAAAATCCACAAAATGAGATTCTCAGTGTTTACCCAATGTTAGTTTATTTTGTATTTGAGTACTTCACAAGAGTCCCATCTGCTCCCAACCATCTGTAGCTAGTGAGCCTAGGGCTTCCGCAATTGGGGTATGTTGTGAAGGTGTATGTTCAGCTGATGGGGTGGGGAAGAAGCTGAGTAAAAGGAAGGTGGGGAAGTACCCGGTTATTCAGATCTAGTCGCCAAACACGGCTTAACCATTCAAATCATTGTTTCTATTCTCAATGGTGGTCTTTAACCAGGATTATACTGAAAATATTTACATTTCTGTTTCACAGTTAATAATTTTACAATAATAATGACAAGTATTTAGGGCAACGCTAGGTGCTCTACCCGTGTTAGGGCCTTTATTTCGCGATTTCATATTTTGTTTCAAGAACTTTTTTGTTATGCTTCTCCTTGTTCGCGACCCCCCCCCCCCCTCATCCCTCTCTCTCCCCGCCAACCCTCTTCTTCGTTTCCCTCCCCACCCAAATAACCCTCCCCTATCGGATCCCTCGTCCCGGATTCTCTTTCCCTTCTCCTTCCCTTCCTGCCGTTAAATTATATGAAATACAAACATTTGTAGCGTCGATATTAATCCATTGAATAATTAATAATAAATCGCTCGACCTACTTAGGTACGTACTTGCTAATTGCTACTTAGGTACGTATTTGCAGCCGAAATCAAAACAAAGCAACCTACTTGCCTACTCGCGACAATAATACTGAAGCCCGTCTGGGATACTACGAGAACTCGCCAGAAGGTTCGAGTCTACGGCCTATGCATAATCGCCGCAATGTCGAAGGTTCCCGAAACACACAGTCTGTGCGAGTGCCTAGAATTTAGTTGCCATCCATCTACCTACTGCCGCCGTCGGCCGAGTAGTATAAATAAGCCCGACGCAGCGAGCCAGTCAGTCAGTCATCATTTCGCCGTCAGTCTACAAGGCTCAACGAGTGATCACCCGCGCTCTTCTTACTAGCGCGAGGGACACGTACCCGGCTTCGCCCGTACAATCATGGACTCTATCGGGACATCATCATAGCGCCTCGGCCACGTCCGCGGCCAGCGCTACTCGGATTACAAGCGCCCTGGTTCCAGTGTCTCTGACCAGCGCTTCTTCCACGCTACCATGACCACCACGAGGACACGCAGCATCCTCACTGGTCTACATCGTTCCCGTTCAACCGCCTACAAGGTCCGCCGCACCTTCGGCCGTCTCGTCAGCACTGGAGTGCCTGAAGACCTACGTTCTTCGCCAGTGCCTGACCTCCATCGAGTCCCGGTCACCAGCGCCCGGCGTCGACTCACTGACCCGCGCTTGACCAGCACATCACAGCCAGCATCCGGTGTATTCTTCTGTCCTACATCATCTCCTTGTCACGGCTACTGACTCACCAATAAACACATGTGACCTTCACAACCTTCTTTCATTTCGTGCCTCACCATTGATCCCCAAACATTTTTCAAACTGATAATGCGCCAAAAAATATACATATTTCATAACGCCAGGGCTCACCATTATATTTATAGAAAACTTCACGGGCATGCCAATAACTATACACCAAAATTTCATACCAATCGGATGAATGCTATAGGAAATAATTTCATAATGCTACAGCTCACCATTATACTCGTATATAGAAACCTCCGCGGGCTCGGGTACAAAAAATCACCAAAGTTTCATTGAAAATCGGATAAATGGTACAGGAACGCATCCGAAACAAACAAAGAAACATTAATTTTAATAAATAAAGATTTTGAAAGAAAAGCATTGCATTTGTTTCTACCACCAATCAGCATCTACAATAATAATTATCTACAAGAAAATTCAAAAGAAATAATAAGTTTCTATGTATTTTTATATGGCCCTGCTAATGTTACGAAAAATCGATAGTCGGTATTTAAAAAAAAATTCGCGTCTCCATCACTAGCCTCTAATGGCGGCGATGTTAGCTTTCACGGGGCCTTACGTCAATAAAAACTTTGAATAATCATTAAAAATTGATAAAGTACTCTAAGTTTGTACTTACCGGTGAAATGAAACTCCATTCATCTTAAAGTTAACATTACTTGTCGTGTTTTTGCATAGTTCCACTGAACAAGACGGCATTTTGAATAAAACGGCCACAAACTGTACACGGTTACGACATAAAATCAACTAAATGAACGAATTCTTCCCGTATTCAAAGTACCCTAATTAGGTAGTACTCCGCCTACGGTCCAGCGGCCAACATAGCATATCTCGTTCTTCTAATATCTTTGGTTGTACCTGTCTTGGGTTATCCACCATACCCCTTGAAATAGTATTATCGGTTGTACCTGTCTTGGGTTATCCACCATACCCCTTGAAATAGTATTATCGGTTGTACCTGTCTTGGGTTATCCACCATACCCCTTGAAATGTGCAGAAATAGTCTACAACACTGTATTACTGCTGAAGGCCGCCATCTTGCTGAAGTGTTATTCAAAACTTAATAAAAAAAATGGGATTTTAGATCATAAAGATCATAATACAGTACAGATCATAATAAAAAAGTTTCAAGTATTTAAGTTTCTTTGTTTGTTTTTATACCTCTTCAAAAGAGGGTCATTACTTCTGCCCCACCCTATATTGTATGTATGGTGGTTATATATGTGCTAATATAAAAATCACAACATTATAATAGCAATAAAGTTACAAACTAAGTTAGTAGGTATTTAAAATTACACAAATTATAATGTTTAATGTTCTGTCTTTCGTGCATAATTAGGAAGCCTATAGTCACAAATGCAAGTTAATTTATCAACCTCCTAAACATGATGTTTTCCTGCTCGGACATATCGCAAATTTCCCGAAAACTGACAGCTTGTGAAGTGCAACTGGTAACTGAAACACGCCAGCGGTTAGTATGACGAGTTTGCGAGATAGTGGTTGCATCGCCGTTGAAAACTGGTCTTTGGTAAGTTGCGTAGTGTACGAACCGCCATTGAAATACCCAAGATAGCGACTTGAGTTGCCAACTGGTTTTTTTTATCAGTTGACTCTTGAGCGAATACCCTTCCACTCCTCTATTGATCTTATTAAATACAGCGTGCCAGTTCACTCAAATAAATCCTAAACAAATAATGAATGTGAAGATGTCTTTATGATGCCAAGCATTCTCTAAAATGGTACATTGAAGGATTTGTTTTCAATCTATTATTGTACGTGTTTTATAGATCAAGAAGCTGTCCAGGTGGGAGGTGATTGACGTGGTGAGAACCCTCTCCACGGAGAAAGCCAAGGCGGGCGAGGAAGGCATGACCAAGTTCTCCCGAGGAAACAGATTCTCTATCGCCGAGCACCAGGAGAGGTACACTTTTCACACCATCCACAATAAATGCAAACTCATCAACTTGACTTGATCAAGTTGACTATCTGGTTACTCTCGGTACTACTGAATATCGAATTGTGATATATACTTGTGTCCAGGTACAAGGAAGAGTGCCAACGCATCTTCGAGTTGCAGAACAGAGTGCTGTCCAGCACGGAGGTGCTGTCCACAGATGAAGCGGAGAGCTCCGCCAGTGAGGAGTCAGATCTCGAGGAGATGGGCAAAAACTTGGAGAACATGCTGGCCAACAAAAAGACTACTGAACAGGTATTTTATCCCCTTTTTATTCATCCCTTACTTTAAGACAGCAATTTCTTTATCGAATGGTAAGAATATATCAGCATAACACACTTCAAGCGGGCGAAAACAAGGGTCCCGTTCTAGAAAATGGATTTTAAAAAACTATCTTTTTGAAAATAATACATATTGTTTTTACATCGTTCACACCACACCCCAACAAAATTATTGTCCGAAATTAAAGCCTACTTTTGTAAAATGACTCCATAAACCGAAGTTAAAGTCAGTGTTGGGCCATTTAATGAAAAAAATTTAATGTACGTATTTGTGAAAAATTTATGTATTTTTTTACATTACAAAATTATTTTTTTCATTTTCGTACAAATAATTATTAAAAAAAAAAAAATCCGCGTCTTCGGTGCGATAAGTGAAACTACCCGAAATTACCCGTTCTACGGGTTTAAATATAGTTTTCTTTTGATAAAATATTCTTTCACACAGAAGACAAGAATTTGAACTTGGTTCTCATTTTTAAATACTTTTACATATAGTTAGGACCCTTACAAAGAGATTGATACAAAATTATCGGACAACAATGTCTTTTCCGCCATTCAAGTAGGACCCGCGTAAAAGGTAGAGTATTACAATATTAACACACTTCCCGCCGGAAGTGTGCTAATGTTGCTCTAATTACAATCTCGACACAGGAATTACCTAGTGAGATGTGCAGCGGAGGAAAAAATATATAAATAACCTTTCCAATTCTTTTGAAGCCATCAATGGAACTTCTCAGCAGTTAGGGATACAGGAAGGATCTTTGAGCCATTTACAGTTCTATGGTATTCTTGGAGTTGAGGTTCTTCAACCATTCAACAACATCTAGTGTTGCGTCATCCAGCATCTTTGTGCTTTTGGGGAACTTGTAAAGTGAATGTGCTCTGTTCTTTGAACTTGTCAACAATCACACAATGCAGGGTCTTTAAATACCCATTTACGCATCAACAGCTGTGACTGCTGTGTGTCAAGTGGTATCTCTGTGTTAAGTGTCTTTCATTTTATTAGTTATAGCCTCTTTAACAAAGATACCTCTCTGACTATTATTAATCTGACATTGATTGCCTTCCTATGTCTGATGCAGCTGTCACTAGAGCGCGAGGAGGCAGAGAGAGCGGAGCTGCGAAGGTTCATTCTGGGCCAGTCTGATAACAAGCAAGCCCGGAACCTCAACAAGGATCCCGACCAGCCATCTTCATCCTCTCATGGTAACTTTACTTGCTTTCAAAGGGCCTAACCACAAATGGTTAAAACCCCAAACGATCTAGGCAAGTACTCTGATAGAAGTGGAACTGATAACAAAACACGGCCACCTCAAAGTACGCATGCAGCTTTGAAGGGGTAGGGAATGGAATGCACCAATAGCCATAGCATAGGAAATGTAAAGTCACCTATGGTGCCAAAGTCCCACCTTGATGGGAAGAAAAGGCTCGGACATCTTAGATGAAACTTTGTGGAATCAGTACACAGCCAAATACCCAGTGACAACCCTTTGTACGAGGATCACAGAGCAGATTATTACGTTGTGTTGCGTTTCCTCCTCCTTTAGCCAACGTTTTGGACAAGGTTAAAGTATTCATCAGATGCCCTCGTCATCTGCCCCGATGATGGACACTGTAATGCTGTCCGAAACAATGGCTAAATAAGAAGAAAGCACAACACGGCGTAATAACCACCTTAATACTTTTGGTCATGAAAATCTCAAATCGTTCTATCACAACAGTTGTTTTGCGATAAATAAAAAAGTGCAGAGCTTGAAGAGACACCTAAGATTGAAACGTCACGGGTTAAATAGTTTCAAGTATTTGGATTATAAGGTAATCATAGGAGGTAACACAAAGGGCCTATAATGTTAGTAACGGGAGCTGTGCAGACCGTCTCCTTATCAATGGTATGATAATAATAAGCACATCATTTGACTGTGTGTCTAAACTTACAAATTACTTATTCTCCTCATTCTGTGGCTTCTCTTCAGGTCGCGTCCTGCGCATAGTGCGCACGTTCCGCAACGCCTCGGGCAAGGAGTACACGCGCGTGGAGATTGTGCGCAAGAACCCCGTCATCGAGGCCTATACGAAGATACGCTCCACCAAGGACGATGCATTCATCCGCCAGTTTGCCACACTGGACGATGCCCAGAAGGAGGAGATGAAAAGAGAGAAGAGAAGGATTCAGGTTGGAATGTTTCCTATAATCTCTGACATGACTTTGGCTTTCATGTTATCTTATTTTAATGTCTTTACCTTTTGAATGATGGATAACGAATGATGATTAAAATTAAGATTTTACTGTGATATTGGAATGGCAGAATAATAATCAATAGACTGTAATTAACACAATGTATTATCTTGGATGACCATGATGAAGAGAAACTGGACAATTTTGCACATTCTTAAATATTTATTTATTTATTTATTTATTATTTTATTTACGCCCTAATGGGCTTTTACATGAAAATATACATTTACATTGATTACAATAATTGAACATAAGAAGATAAATGGAGTTAATTGTAAGAAAGCAACACATATAATAAAATTTTGTGCAAATTAGCAAAACACTAATAAGATGGATTCAATATAAAATATACCCAAGCATGAAATAGTAAGTAAAAGAAAGTTCAACATAAAAAGTAAGTAAGTGGGTGTGTTTAAACCCAGTATTAATTGTGTGTTTAACAAATCGATAAACCAATATAAATTAGAGTGTAACTTACTCGTGAGGTAAAGAACATTATAACAGAGATTTAAAAAAAAAAATAACAAAATAAGAGTTGCACCTGTAAAAAGCAAAAACTAATAGAATTTAGCAATATCGACATGAATAAGAAATAATAAGATCTGAGATGGAACATAGTGTTATGTATAAAAAGTAGTTAGTAGGTATAAGCATACAATTATAAGTGTATAGTAGAGCAAATAAAAAACAAACAAATATGGATATAATTTACTTGAAAGGTTTCGAATGGGAGAAGATGTAATAAAATTATTAAAGCTATAAAAGTTAATTATTAGCCGATAGAATCGAAATAAGTTGCCTTTTAAAGCTCACAAAATTGTCAAAACCAAATATATCTATAAGTTCACAGTATTTATTCGCAAGGTTGTGAATTCTAGGAATTGGTGAAAAAATAGAATAATTAGTGTTGAGGTTCTTGTTAAATTTAAAAGTATCTTTACTGCGAGTTTGCCTAGCAGGAACATTAATGCAAATAAGTTCCAACAAATTAGGGCTGTCAATTAAAGATTTAATAATTTTGAATAAAAATAGCAAATCAATTAACACTCTTCTATCAGATAATTTAAGAAGTATAGTTTCAGCAAGCAAGTTATTGTAATTTATAAATTCGATTGGAATTTTCATTTTAAAATTAATGTACCGAAGGAATTTATTTTGTACCTTTTCTAATGATTGAGAATGGACCTTGTAGTACGGTGACCATACGGTGGAATTGTATTCTAATTTGCTTCGTATGTATTTAGCTAGCGATTAATTTTTTTTTTTTTTTTTTTTTTTTTTATTAATATCAATAGCAAAATTTGTACATTATGTAGGTTTAAAGTATAATATAAGTATATTTTTTGTATTTTTTTCACAGTCCTCCTCACTAGGGTTTCCTGTTCTGAGGCGGCCTGTAGTTTTTCTTAAATTTTTGTATTTAGTTTTGAATTGTCTTTACATTGTCTTCATAATGTTTGTAAGTTGATTATTACTTTGATCTCTAAGCCATGTTTTGACTTTTGTTTTAAATATACTCATTTCGTTTATTTTTTTGGTTTCATTTGGTAGAGCATTGAACAATTTTATAGCATGGAATTTATTATTTCTCTGTCCAAAGGATGTGTTCAAACTGGGAGTAATCAGGATATTTTCGCTTTTTGCCCTGGTTGTGTATTTATGTTGGGCAGTGGAGTATTCGGATATGTTTTTTTTCAGTTTAAATAAAATATTTTTTGAATATAGTTTCTGTACATTGTAAACATTGAAGTTTTTGAATATTTCTTCTGTCGGAGTTCTAAGCGGAACTTTCAGTATAGTCTTTAATACTCCTTTTTGTGCTATATTGAGCCGCTCTGTGTGAGTGCTCAAGGCAGACCCCCATCCAGTTATTCCGTACTCTATTTGTGATTGACACAAAGCATAGTATACTTTTTTAATATCGTTTATATTGAGGATATTGCGAATGTTTCTAAAGAAGTATATGTACCTGGTTAGTTTTTTTGTAATTACATCTATATGTGAGTTCCAACGGAGATTATCATCAATTTCAATTCCAAGATATTTGATGCTTTTGGAGTGTGCTATAGTGGGACAGAGGCATGATAAGCCTTGATTTTTTTGATAAATTCCTTGGCATGAATGTAATTTGAGATTAAGGTCCTCTGACGGCTGCCCTCTGGCTGTTTTAGAAAATGTCAGATATTTTGTTTTATTGACATTAAGCGTCAGGGAGTTTCTTTTAAGCCAGTTTTGCAGGAGACCAAGTCCGTGTTCAGCTTCTTTGTAGGTATTTATCCAATCTTTTTCTTTAAATAAAATTACTGTGTCATCAGCAAAACTAATGATTTTTCCTCTTGTTTCTAGGTTACAGATATCATTAATGTATATTAAAAATAATATCGGACCTAGTACGCTTCCTTGTGGTACTCCATGGTTGATAAGAAGAGGTTTGCTTTTTCTCTTGTTAATTTGGACGCTCTGTGTACGCTCCGTCATATAGCTTTTTAGTAAGTTTAGTGTTGTACATGACATACCAATTTTTGAAAGTTTTGAAAAAAGTATTTTGTGATCTATTGTGTCAAAAGCCTTTTGTAAGTCTATGAAGATTGCCAAAGTTTTTTCTCCACTGTCTAAACTTTTAGTGATCATATCGGTAATTTTTTCTATGGCGTCACTAGTACTTAAGTTCTCTCTAAATCCATACTGAGTTTTTGATAATTTTTTATTGTCTTCTAAGTAGGATAAGAGTTGTTTTTTTAGTATTCTTTCCAATATTTTTGAAAATGCATTTAGTAGGCTTATTGGTCGGTAATTGTTTATGTCATTTTTACATCCTTGTTTAAATATTGGTATAACAATCGCTTTTTTGAGGGCTAATTAATTAATATGTATGTATTTAGCTAGCGATTTCTAAATTCCTCAAATTTCTTGTAATCCAGTATTTCTACCTCTCTTTTTTACCTGGAGGCCCTGTGGAAAATAATTTCCCTCGGGGCCTTCGTCATCTTTCAGGATGCTGTGTGAGAATGGAGGTGAAGTTTTGGGAATGAAAAGGGTATAAGGGGTGGGTAGGAATCTGGGGGTCAGTGTGTTCAGGTGTGATGGAGGTATGATTCCATCCCTCCCACTGCGGTGCAAGGCGATGGGTCGAGAAAGTCCTGCTGGAGAGGTCAAAAGGTCTCCCTCAACCAACCTCTGGATCCAGCCCGCCACGCAGTGATCCTTGGCATGTCTTAATCATTGTTTTCATTTGACCCATACATATCTATACTATGTTGTACACTGTTATTGGACATTTGGTACTTATTATTTGTGTTATATCTTGTGTATTCTGTAATGTATATGAATGAATAGAGAAAGGAACGTAAGGAGAATATGTATGTGAAGTGAATGGTAAAAGAAGTTGAGGAAGCCTGATGCAGACATGGTACGATCAAGTGAATCAAATACATGAGTCGGGCCATGTCAAGAGTCAGAATAAGAGAAGAGGATATATGAGACGATGTATTAATGTGAATAAGGCAAGGAGAATGTGCCAAGACTGAGTCATTTGGCAGTCCATCCACAGCGAGATTGTTAGTTAGACAGTTAATTATTTCTTGGTAATTTTTATGTTAACCTCTGTTGTGTACAATATAAAAAAAAAATATTAAAAAACTAAATTTTATTTAATTTAAGAAAATCCTTTATTTAAAAAAAAATTGTTATTTTTTTAACTATCTGTATTGTTATCCCTCTTTCACACCATCTCTCTAATGCAAGATGTCGCACTTATAAACATAAACCTACTGCCAAAGAAACATATGCATTCTAATAAATGTAACAATGTTTTCAGGAACAACTGCGTAGAATTAAGAGGAATCAGGAGCGAGAGAGGCTTGCAGGCAACACCACCACTCCTGCCTTCCAGGGCCTGTCCTCCAGCCTTCCAGGTGACAAACACAACACATTGAAGTCTCTAAAAGTTTCATACATATTCAACATCCGTCACTTGTGCTACATATGTGATTTGTATGTTTGACACTGTTGTCCAATGCCGCAACACGGGTTTAATCATTTACTAGCAAATTCCTCTGACATTTTTTGCTTGTGATGATGGAAGTAGGAAGAATTAAAATATTGTCAGATTATTCAAAGGCCAATGAAGTAAATATATAACCCTTGGAATGCCAGTGAATCTGTAGCAGATTTGCCAGGAACTCACCCCACTTGCCTCAATTTTTATGGTATTTTGATCCTTAAATAATGCTCCTAGCATACAAAAATATTTTTTATTCTTTTGGCAAGGAAGTAATGTATCTTAATATCTAATAAGTAGCAACAATATATTATTGCTACTTATTAGATTATGTATATTTATAATTAGTAGTAATTATATTTACATTTACATTGTAATTGATAATGTACATCCTGTTGACATACTACTTAATTGTAGTTTAACGGGAAGAAACTTTAAAGAACAACAAAAAATATATATTATTCTAGCTTGTCGTTTCGTCACATTGATTTTTTATCTGTGAAAAAGCACGTCGCAAATTTCGGGTCAAATGTTATAATTTTTCATTTTCAAAATAATAGTACTGTTTTTATATACAAAAAAGCCTCAAACGACTTATTTTTATTGTGAAGAATGGTTATTTAGCTGGAAAATATAATAAAACCCATGAATATTATTTCTTTATTATATTATATATTTTTATGACATTAGAGGGGAAAAAATACATTTCTCTGTATATAAGTAACTATCCTGAAGAAACTACATACAATAGATATATATATATATATATATATATATATATATATATATATATATATACGCTTTTTATGAATATATAAACACATTATCTGGTAAGACCGTAAGTTATTAGTAAAATAATGTCAGCTGGCACACTGGTTGTTTCAGAGAATCTGAACAATTGTTCAAATTTCAAAGTTAATTTTCAAGTTCTGTTGATTTTTTTAATATTGTGTATTTCAGTTCTGTCAAGCAACTTTCACAGAACTCGAAAATGAACGTTGAAATTTGATGAATTGTTCACATTCTCCGAAACAAACCGTCCTTAGGGTTAATCAACTATAATGTGTAATTGTCACCAGGTGGCAGCAACAGCATGCTGGGTATGAGCAGTGGCGGGGAGGGCGGCAGTGGGGGGATAATGCCGCCACACCGCATCAAACAAGAGGACGCCTCGCCCAAGAGGAGGAGAGCCAAACTGAAGCCTGACCTGGCTGAAGGTATTCAACTTATCCTCATTTTACCACTCATCGTGTTATTGTTGTATCTGTATCCTTAGGCCCACTCCTGTCATTCTTTGTTGACTGTTTTGTTCCTAGCACTGATCTAAAATTGTTGCAAAATGTCTGACACAAGTTACGCCATGTTTTAACTCTCGATAACACGGATCGGAACAATCTCGCTCGACTAGTCGCGGGAGACTGGTGTTACCAACGATTTTACAAAATGTCGACAACGTATGCTTGTGTACGAATCCCCGCGCAGATGTGTGGCGGTAGTCGCCAAGATACTTGATTGTCTAGTATCCCTGAGAACGAAGAGCCTTATTGAACACTTTACCATACATGGAGAATTACCTTCCTCTACAGTTGACTATAACTCCTGCACACCTGCCTTTGTTAACTTGTACTTCCAAGTTGCCTAAACTTCTTCTCGAGTCTTTTCCTCATTGCTGATGATCGTGGCCCCTACTTCAATTACATTACATATAGAGAATTGCAAACACCACCATTCACAACGCATCAGTGACCTTCGATACATTCGATTCCAGATAAATTTACTGTTTTTGTATTATTTCAAAATAAAAATAAAAATTTATAGCAGAAGATATCAATCAACATATGCAATTAAAAATATTATAATTTTGAACGCAAACAAAGTTTATAAAGTCGCTTACCGGTGGTTTTTTTCATGTCAACTGTAAATTACCACTGACACAAAACTAAAAATCATTTTTACTTAATAAAAACTTATTGCCACTTCACTTTTTTTTCGTTTTATCTATGGTAAACTTTTAAATAAAATACAAATCATGGTGTTCTCGCTTTCTAACACTGCTTATCATATATCTCACCGTAATACAAAATGAGATAGCATTTAGAAATTTCTCCCAAAATTCCTGTGGGGTTTAATATAATGAATACCTTTTGTAGTACTGTGTAGTTATGACTTATTTTTCTACTTCAGTCCTTTGATACGTATGTATCCGTTATATTATGTGTTACAATGTTTTGCAATTTTCCAGTGCGGCGCTTGCGGCCAGGTAGGGCACATGCGGACGAACAAAGCATGCCCGCTGTACGCTGGTTCGACGGGCCCGCTGGCCGTGGCGCTCACTGAGGAACAGGAAGAGGAGATCCAGCGCGAGATGACGCAGGAAGACGAAGAGCTCGTCAACCTGGAGGACACCAAGGTCACGCTCAGCAGCAAGCTGATCAAGGTACCAACAACCCATACTTACTGATTGATTGTTAATCCTTCCTCCGCAAAATCTATTGCCGATGCATTAAATTTATCTTATTTCTGTGCCTAATTCAAATTAAGCTTTAGATGCTCAAATCGCAAGTGCGCTCCACTGTTGAATATGGCAGCCACCTCTGGTTTGGTGCCCTAAAATATTTCTCATGAAAAACCCTCGACTCTGTGCCGATACTGACGGTTCGTTTGATAGATTCCAGATTGCTGTCCTTGTTCTACCAATATTTCAATGCAATATGTTCCGACGAACTAGTGTCATTGATCCCTTCGGCACCGGTGAATAGTCAAGCGCGCACCCAACATTTGCACACGGTTGACATTCGTCATATGAAAACGGATCCTAAGACTCATTCTTGAGTTCAACAGCTCGACTGTGGAACGAATTGCCGGCCTATGTGTTTCCTCTCTTCTACAACATGGGTCTTGAAGAGACCCATGTTCACTTCTTCCTCTCCTCAAAAAGACCCTCCATATAGTGCCCCCAAAGATGACACTCGTTTGTGAGGTTCATGTTTAAAAAAAACTGGCTCCGATAAAACCATGTCAATAAACATTATTGAACTGAGAAATTCAGCATGGACAAGTTCTTGTATGCTCTAAGACTTAATAACAGTTTTATAATCTCCTTTGTTTAAAATTTTCAGCAAGCTGACGAGCTGAAGCGCCGCACCATGGTGCTGCGGGTACCCCGCGACGCTGTGGGGCGTGGGGGATCCGGGCGGCGGCGCGGAGCTGGGCCCGAGCAGGCCGACTACCTGGTACGTCGGCCCGTAGAGCGCCGCCGCACCGACCCCATGGTCACTCTGTCCAGCCTGCTAGAGGACGTGCTGAACCACATGCGCCACCTGCCTGACGTGCAGCCCTTCCTGTTCCCCGTCAATGCCAAGGTAATAACTTCCATAATCTGCCATTGTTAAAATGTTATTTTATTTGTTAGAAAGACTTGGTGTTACAGATATTTTTGGTATTTAAGGTCATTTTCAAACTGTCATTATGAAACAGAGATGTTGACTTATAAAACTTTCGAAACTGTGCTCTAAAATATGTTTATATACAAACTTGCTGAACTTAATTTTGACATTTAGTAAATTCGATTAATTAATTAATCTCAGTAATCCGCCACTCCAAAATCCAGGAAGTGTCCAATTAGTGAAAGCGGCGAATTATAGTGCATACAAAATTTGCTAAAATTGAAAACACGTCTTTCGTAAAAACATGTTTACGCTTGCGAGAAGACTCTATTTTGTAATTAATTATTCTAACAAAAAAGGTGGCAGAACGAAACAAACAGAAACACATACGACAGTTGCTGGAATACACAGAGGACTAACCGAAATGTAATAAAACAACAATAATTAATTAACCCTGGAGACTGGTAAAATGGTCAGCAATACCAATATAGATGGCGGTATAGTATCTGTGCGTGTAAGAGTAAGATAACCCAACCCGTCACTGTACAAAGCAGATTACTGGTACTCGAATACAGACATGTGGCGGACTACCGAATTTGACATACAATACCGGGGAATTGTAGAGCTTAATTTTGTGCTTTCATCTAGTAAAAATAACGGCAGATTGTAGTGGTTAGATATAGAGCAGCAGATTACTGAGAAAGTACTGTAGTGGAAAAGTTCGTAAAAATTTTAGATCCACGGGAACTCTCTGCGAAGGGAGTTTGGTTATCGTTTCACTATTGTTGGAATCAACTCTTGGCTTTCCTACCATTAAGTAAATTAAATTCTTTAGTTTGCCAATCAATCCTTTTAATATATTATATCATTGTGTTTCCCCAGGCAGTGCAAGACTACTATCGCATCGTGTCGCGGCCCATGGACCTGCAGACCATCCGGGATAATCTGCGGCAGAAGCGCTATCAGAGCCGCGAGGAGTTCCTGGCTGACGTCAACCAGATTGTGGACAACTCCAACCTCTACAACGGTACAATCTCCTGGTGTATTATCAATCCCCCGTCTCCGGTAACCTCATTCCTAACCTTACTTTAATAGAACCAAACCTCACCAAACTCCGTGGAATTAAAGAATAATTGCAAATTGTATCTACAAATAATATTTTTGTTCTATGAAAAAATAAACATTTATGTTTGGATTTTTAATGTATTGAAAGCTATAATCATTGCCTTCCTTGTGTTGCATTTGCTGATCTTCATCTTAGTATGATAGAAGAGAGTTGGCAAGCTAAGGTTACGTTTGTCGTTTTCCCATAAATACAGCTCAAAGAAAGTGCTAAAAAATTTCAGATTGGTGAAAGCTTAGAATCTCCATAACTGGAGATATTTAAGGGAAGCTTATGTATCAAAACTGGACACCAGAAGGTGAAGGAGAAACTTTTTTTAATACAGCGAAACTCTCTTATAAGGTTTTCCAAGTGATAAAATTTATTTGTTTATTATCAAAAACATAACAGGATCATAAACATACATGTACACTATTTAAGGTATTAGATTTTCAATTTATGTTAAATTTAGGTTTTCTTTAAAGCTAAAATTCAATTTTACAATTTAGTAATAAGAACAGTAATAGAAAAAATGTACAATAGCACAGTAATACAGAAAGAATAATGTATATACGAGCAAAGCAGATAATGTATATACGAGCAAATCAGTATATATGAGGTTTATCTGAAAAGTTTCCGACCTAACAATACAAGAATTTTTTTCTTAAGTTTTTTTTATTTATTTTTCTACATAGTCTCTTTGTAACTCTACGCACTTCTCCCAGCGATGCTCCCATCTCTCTAACCCGTCCAAATAGTACTCGGCGTTTTTCTCTGCAAAATAATTTTTGCAGAGAAACTTTTCAGACCACCCTCGTATATAATAATTAAGTTGGACACAACCTGCCTCACTAGGCGAACCTGTATTATATGTTATATGTGTGGAAACCCTATACGTGGATTTCACTGTACATATATGTATGAGATTCTGTTGATCGAGGTTTGATGGTATGTTTCTTTTGTCCAGGCATCAAGAGCAGTCTGACGGTGGCCGCCCAGAGAATGCTGACCCGCTGCGTGGACAAGCTGGGAGAGAAGGAGGAGCAGCTCATGAAGCTAGAGAAGGCCATCAACCCACTCCTGGATGACAACGATCAGGTATCTAACATAACCTCACTATCCTCTTGTCACTAATTTAGCTTTATCCACTCAAGCGGTCAAGGTTTTATCAAAAATGAATTAGAGTATTATTTCGTTGTTTGGTCACCCCAACATAAAATTCACGTTGAAAATTTCGAAAGAATTCAACAAAAGTGTTTATGAATTATTAACAAGAACAAATAAACTATACTTTTTTATTAAATACCTTAACCTTTTGAGGGAAATCAAAAATGAACTCTTGTTTGAAGTGTTTCGAGTGCGAGCAATTCTCTTAAAAAATTTATGCACTTTCTCATGGCATACACAGGTTTAAATCGCCTATCAAAAAATTCCAGCCAGGAAAAATATTCTAGTCACTGTATGGGTTTCCGGAGGTAAAATATACATACACTTGAGGATAGACGAAGGATAAGCGACTTATGCTTTTTTTTTAAATTGTATATTCGGAGCTCAACTGTTGCAAACTCCGGAGTCTAGTTAAGAATACCTACTCAACACACTAGGCATAAGTACCTATTTCATTGTCACCGTTCACAAACAAATGTAGCAAACTCGCCAATTCCTCGCCTGCGTAGTTTGGTAAACGAATATACAAATAATATAGTCATTTTTAGCATAACAAATTCGATGTTTATAACATACCTAAATAAATCTTTCATGTCAAAATATTGTTTCTGAAAATGTTTAGATTGTTATTATTTTTTTTTTGTTTTTTCAAATGAAACCATTGCTTATTACTAACATATGTTTTAAAAAAATCTTATCAATGTTCACAATGTATGTATAAATGAGTAAATAAAAAATAAAAATAAACAAAATCAATAAAATTCTATCCTGTTTAGTATTCAACAACAACAAAAAATGTTGACTTTGAAAATCCATAGATAAATTAATTTGAAATACACCAAAATCCAGTGCCTACTTGCTGAAAATTTTTTCATTGCAATAGTAACTCAAGATGGTTTTTTTGCGGGAAAACAACTCCAGGTAACTAGTATTGGCTGCTTTCTCGATTTATTTATGGACGTCTGTTTTCTAGCTCTGGTATTGATCATATGAGGTTGTGACTAATATGAAGCAATTGTTTTATTTTTGTTATTTGTTTTTTGGGGTGTTATGCCGTGTTGCGCTAACTCCTTCTTTAGCCAACGTTTCGGACAACGTTACAGTGTCCATCATCAGGGCAGATGTGTAATTGATAGTGGTGAAATGTGTGTTTAAGTACGTCTGTGCGATACCGTGTTGCCAGCTCACTACTCTACTGTTGTTATTCTACAATTATTATACAATTAATATAATACTCTACAATTGTTTTTACATTAGTTTTATACAGGAGGCCATTAGGACAATAGTTTCTCTCAGGGCCTATGTCACCTTTAGGGATGTTGTGTGAAGAGTATTATTATGGAAAGGAAGGAGAGGAAGTTCTGAGAAGGAAAAGGGTATGAGGGGTGGGTAGGAATGGACGAGAGACTCCAATAGGAGAGGTCTTAAGGTCTCCCTTAACCAGTCTCTCCCCATTTGACCTGCCACGCAGTATGTGGGCAGATGCACCGCCTCCAAGACCTAGGCAAACCTCTCTCCATAAACCCGGGCACACCTGCTAAGTCACCAAATGTAGCTTGCCACTTGGGGTGACCTATTGCAGAGGTGTTGGTTATCCAATAAACGGACGGCGGTACCGCATACCCGCCTACCAAATTGTTGTGAATTGATTTTTATTCTTAGTGTAATGAATGTATGTCTAAATGTATGAAAGAGACATTCGTGTATGAAAGAGATAGCATAATTATGCCGACTCGTATAAATGGTTATGTCTTTTGTTTCATGTCTGTTTACCAGTAAGCTTCCTTCAGTTTACTTGTACAAGTAGTGCGACAATAAACAGTAATTAGTTCACCCACACTCTAGTATTATTATATTAAGGACGTGTTGAATAGAACCTTCACAGAACTTGAACATAAACATTGAAATTTGATGAATTGTTAAAATTCTTTGAAACAACCCATTCTTAGGACGGGTTGTTTCGGAGAATTTGAACAATTCATCAAATTTCAAAGTTGATTTCCGGGTTCTGTGAAAGTCCTATTCAAGTTCTGTTATTATATCAGCATAGGGTAGTTGCTTGACAGAACTGAAATAAAAACAGAACTTGAAAAAATCTTTCACAGAACCTGAAAATTAACTTTGAAGAATTGTTCAAATTCTCCGAAACAACCCGTCCTAAGTCTACCAATCCTGAATTACTCAAAAGAGATCTCACTAAATCTCTACCAGAAGTATCACACAAAGGTATAACTAAGAGGAACCAGTCCACCACAAGTTGGTGCAGTTAAGACACAGTCCACCAGAACCAGTCCACCACACTGAGAAGAATTTAGTGTTCAATATTTGTTGTTTGTTTCCATTAGGTGGCTCTGTCCTTCATCCTGGAGAACCTTCTGACCACCAAGCTGAAGATAATGCCCGAGGCCTGGCCCTTCCTGAAGCCGGTGAACAAGAAGCAGGTCAAGGACTATTACAGCGTCATCAAGAAGCCCATGGATCTGGAGACTGTGGGGAAGAAGATACAAGGTATGTACTACAATACTGTGCATTATTTAACCGCACTCATGAAATACTCACTATGATCGATTCTATCTATACCACAAAGATGCAAATTATTATAAGCAATAATTATTTGCCTGAAATACCTATACAAATTAAAAAAATCTCCCGAGAAAGAATAAATGCCGCCGGCGGGAATTGAACCCGCAGCCTTCTAATTGCCGGGCAGCATAAAACATTAGTTTATCATTAAAAATAATAATTGCTTGTAATAATTTGTTATACTTTGTGCTCTGCATAAAAACCCTGTCTTATAAACATTAGTTTATCATTAAAAATAACGAAGATGCGTCCCCCCAAGTAAAATGGGTAGTATAATAATCTAAAACGTTACTCATTATTTGCATGTAAACATGGAAACACAACAACACATCGCCTCTTATGTTTTTGTGTGTACTGATGTTATGTGGTTAGAAACACAGAAACGTATCACGCACTTACATTGTTGTGTTACCTACTGAAATGCCGTCATTATCACGCGGCTGAATCATTAGGTTTCTCCCCTTTTTACTAGTTTTTTACTAAACAATATATGTAATTCATTATTAAATTTATTAAGAATATTTTTTGTTTTTTTAGATTTTAGTCTCTTTCAAGTCTTTCACAAAAACTAAAAATATTTGGTACCATAAAAAGGTTAGAGTCTGTCCCCATTTAAAAATGTATTAGTAATTAAAATCAAACTTAACAACGAATAAATTAAAAGAGAGAATGATGTTTAGAACTCAATATTTACCTATTTTTTCGAAGAAGTTAAATCCAACCCCTAAAAAAATAGTTGTTCTCTACTCTCCTGAACATTTACCTTTTTGTAGATACGTTTTGCGTTTCTCACCCATGGATTTGTCATCTCTACTACAGAATAAAGACAAATCCACCTAGTTGATCCTCCACCTTTACAAAGCTGACCTTTTCAATACAATCTATCCCATCACACGGCACGTTTTGACACAAACTGCTGTGTGTTTTAATAAAACTTCATGGATCACATTCGCAACGATGTATTCACATACGGGAATACCCTATAAAATTACATATGCGACAACAGGTAAGTTTAAGGAATCATTTCCTATCATCTATCTTTTACAAAATAACAAAATATTATCCCAAAAGAAATGGAGATGTAAAGCAATGATTCCTTCCATAAATGGTAACGAGAGGTATGGACATTCAATAATCCGTCACAAAAGGTCCTTCAAAATTAAGATAGATTTTTCTTCTTCTGATGCCTTCTCCTTTCGGAGGTTGTCTAACATCAGGGTAATCTTCACTCTGCAGAATTTCTCTTGCTCCAGTTACACAGATTAAAAATCCGCAAAGAATAAAGCCAAGATATGCACAAAAATTATTAAAAAAAATAATTCCCAATCTAGCGCACAAATACCACAGCCGCGCAGAGTTCCTGGAGGACATGGAGCTGATCTGCGTGAACTGCGAAGCGTACAACGGAGCCGCCTCCAACTTCACCAAGCAGGCGCACATCATGCTGCAGACCACCCGGGATTCCCTCAACCAGGTACAATTCACACTTCCAACTCCTGCCACATTCCTCTATATATTAAACTAAAATAAGTCCAATAGTTTCCTACGGTTGTGGGACACGGTGCCTGATCCAAAATGAAGATTAGACAAACTTAGTTATCATTAAAACCATACAGGATTATAAACTTACATACTATTCCATTTAACAGTTGTGGTTTTTGGGGTAGTGTTTTAGTGTGAGATTACTGTTGTACTTCGAAAGTCTTTGGACCTACGCTACGAAATGGATCATGCAGAATTAAATGAATTGTGAGTTCAAAAAGCTAATTGACCATGAGACCATTGTAAGATTCTGTTGAAAGATTGCCAGATGACACATCAGAAGTCACCACTGTGTGGGTAAAGAGGAGGATTGTCACGAAAGAGGAGTGGATGCAAAGGAAGATTTGTGGAGGAATGTCCAATGTCTGTGGTAATGTCATTGTATGAACAATATATTCTGCTTTATGTTTAATGTGTTTGTTTGTATGTTCTGAAGCTGGGCGAGCATGTGAACCAGCTGGAGGGCAACATCGCCAAGGTGCAGGAGAAGATGCGGCAGGAGGCGGAGCTACTACGCGCCGAGGGGGGGGAGGGGGAGGGCGGCTCCTCAGGAGGCGAGGACGGGGAGCGGCGCCAGCGCGGCCGCCCCCGTAAACACAAGATGAGCGACGCCAGCGACGGAGACGGTAACAAATAGATTATCATTCATACTAGAACTACAAATATGCATTGCATTTATGAGATAACGCACCAAAATTCTGCCATTGTTTCTGTCACCCCAAGTGGTTCTCTACATTTGGTGACTTAGCAGGGATGTGCAGGTTCATGGAGTGAGGTTTGTCAGAGGTCAGGTGAGGGAGATCCTTTGACCTCCAGCCGGACTCTCCTGTCCCATCACCTTGCAACGCAGTGGGAGGGATGGATTCATACGTCACTCCTGGGCACATTGACCTTCAGATTCCTACCCACTCCTCATACCTTTTTCTTTCCCAGAACTTTCTCTCCTTCCTTTACTTAAAAAAGACCCCCCTCTCAGCATCCTCAATGTTGACATAGGTCCAGTCTGAAGAATATGAAACAAGCAACATTGGATATTCTCTTTTTTAATTTTTTTTAAAGTTAAATGTACATTTTTTTCAAAACTCGGCACTTTGTGATGAAAATGACACTGCCATCTGAAAATTAGCCTAGATATTCATGGTGTCTGCGATTGTCTGCGAGTTGTTGCTGCTTGCACACGCCTCCGTGCGTGCGCAAGAATTTAGTCATTTAAAATAATATAAGTTATATATTCGCTGCACGTTCGAGAGCGAAAGATACTTTCAGTATCGCCCCAGTGTAAGACCATCATTCAGAATCGAAAGGTTGCTTGAAATGGCTTTAGCCGTGTTTGGTGTCCAGATCTGAATAGCCAGGTACTCCCCCATCTCCTTCCTCTTCCCACTAGCTTCAGCCTCGCAACATACCCCAATTGGAGATGCCATAGTCTCACTGGCCCCAAATGGTTGGGAGCAGTTGGGATTCTTGTGCGGTATTCACATAATTTATTTTTTTTGTAATTGTGTACATAGATTCTATTATAAAGCTTTAAAAATTATAGTTTTTGACTGAGCCAAATAATGTAATAATTCAACAGTGATTTCTGTCCTGGGGGTCTAGCACAGTGAAATCGATAACTTTACAGTATCAGATCGATAGGCGTAAACTACCGATGATTTTATACCGATTTCCAAAGCGAGTAAAGCAATAAATCAGAATCGATATACACTGGAAACACTGGCACATCTCTCTACAAATTGACATTCCTAAACGTCAGACGGCTATGTAAAAATTAAAAATGCAAATAAATTAACAAAGTTAAATTGAAATATTAACTTTAATATACAACTTTAATAGTCATTACACCTTTTTGAGCCAGAACTTTTTTCTCAAAGCTGCAACAGAATCAATTGATCTCGTCTTAGGTGACTTAATTAAGTCTATAGATCACGTATACGATTTCTTTCAGTTCTAAGAGCTTCGTCAATTTATCCCCATTCATTAATAAGCCATTTATTTTGCACTAGTTGACGTGCACCCGGCGTTGCTCGACTTTTCTCTACTTTCAATAAATATAATATCCATGTATTATCTATATATATTTATATATACAAACCTTCCGGAAGAATTTCTCTAAATGATAGTGAAAACCCTATCAAACTCCATTGCATAGTTTAAAAGAACTAAACGCACAAACAGGCAGATGCGGATAGTGACTTTGTTTTATACTATTTAGAGATAATGAATGACATTATCCAAAAAGTTATGCATATTGACACCTTGGAGTTGAAAGTAGCAGTCTTTGTTAACCGATTGTCGGAATCATATTCTGACCGTGCTCGCAAATACCGCTAACTAACAATACATGATGTATTTCGTCAATATCGTATTGACATTGGGCTTTATCGATCTTCTGTGCTAGACCTACTGATTGTGTTTTAAAAATGTTCATTTAAATATCAATGGTTAACTTTTGTTCCCAGGTTTTGGCAAGAAGTCCCGTGGCCGACCCAGGAAACAGGACAGCCTAGAAGAAGGTAACCTTAACCTTCATTTTATAGATCATTTTATATGCTCAAATGCTATACTGTACTTTCTTACTCACACTGGAAAACTTACTTTTCAAGTTGAACGAAAAGTCCTGCCCTTTTCATAATTTCTCAATTACGTAACTAAACTAACTAACTAACCATTTTGCCGTTTCCTAGTTCGCTAAATTCACATTTATTTTCACCGCATTCTTGATGAACATAAAGAATCACTTGTACGCGGCACTCTTTTTGACCATCATAACTCATTTTTAAATACATCTATTTGGATTTCACTTTTGTTTGGAATCTCGGAAGTGGAAATTAACCCACTTTCCGACATCCGATCGAGCTGAAACTCGGCAGATAGACTGGTCATCGATGACAATGCATTCTACCAACTTTTGGTGACAATCACGCATACACGCGGAAGTATACGCGTTTCTCTGAATTTGGATGACATTTCAGCCGATATACTAAATAAATTTCAGTCCTACCCAATTGTGTTTTGGCTCAGTTATTAGCGCTGTTGACTACAGTTCCTGGGGAGGAAGGTTCAATCCTCAATCAAACCAAAAAAATATGTGTGTATATATATTGTTAGCAATAATAAATAGTAAATGGTCATGACGAAATACAATATTGTCTTCATGGTTTATGACAATAGTAACATTTAATATTTGGCAAGGTTATGTTGCGCATGAATTCCCAGCCGTCGGCTCTTGACCCTTGGAACGGAACCCCTCCTCCCGGGTTTCCAGTAGGTCCCCTCTTTACCGGCCGATATGCGTGGCAACTGGAGTAGTTTCCCTGTTGGCCGACAGAGACCACCTCTGGCAGCATGAGAGCCAACTAAACGACAGTGGCGCCAATACTTAAATATGCACCTAACAATATATATATATTTTTTGAAATTATTATGGTAAAAAAAACTTTGTTTTTTACGGGTTCATTTTTTAAAACTTCTATAACTATCTTATTTCTTGCCAGATTAATAAATTGCTTATCTTAAAAGGATTATGTTGAAACACATAAATAAACAATAAGACGCAGGATACAGGTCTAATATTATAAACAGTTAGGCGTAACAAAAAGTCATGCATCACCTCACACTCACTACCATATTGTTGCACCATTATCATCTTCAAACTGTTTTATGTAAACAAATACGAATATTTAAACTTAAGATAATGATTGAAACAGTTTTTGGTTCACTGGCCCCAGAAAGCCACTGGCCCCAGAAAGCCAGTGCAATTGTTCTGTCTATTCAAGAAGAATTTCGATATTTGCATAAGTTTGATCACACCTCACCGAAGTAAGGGATATTTCCCTAGTTTCTTACTTTGGGCACACCAGAACTTGAACCTTCACAGAACTTGAAAATCAACTTTAAAATTTGATGAATTGTTCAAATTCTGCGAAACAACCCGTCCTTAATTAAGAAAATTAGGAAATTAATTTATATATTCTTACGAATCAGAAATTTCTTATCATTGAAAAATCTATACTCAATATATTATGCATTAGTACAGTCTGTTCTGCAATATGCAATATCAGTTGGGCAGCAGCTTACAAAACTAGCCTGACTCCCATAGAAATTGTTCAAAAATTCATAATAAAAATAATACTTAAAAAACCTCCAGACTTCGCCACTGAACGCGTATTCGAAGAATTCAAAGTTCCTACATTAAAACACTTATTTATGAAAAATTCAACCATTCAAATTATAAAAGTAAAAGATAAATACTCATTCATAGCTGAAAATCGAACCAGACTTATATATATTTGCATGCCCTAAACTACACATTTCTTTTACTCAGCACCATTATACCCACCAAGAAAAACATTTCTTTAATAAATTACCAGAAGAAATTAGAAGCATTAATGATAAAAAACAAATATTGAACTATATAAAGAAAAAAAATTAGGTAAATCGTTAACAAAAAAACTGATTCCCCTAGTTTCACTTGAAAATACAAATTATCCTACCATACTCTGTTTATCCTGCATAATATATATTTTTTCTTCCTTCCAAATACAATAATTTGTATGGATTTTAATTTTGTATTTTTTTTTACTTTGTAACCTAGTTATATTATTTATTCGTAAATGTACACTCCACTTCCATCCACAAGCAAATGCTTTTAGTGGAAGTGTAGTATAAATTAAAACAGTATGACTTGTAAACTTTGTATATTTATTGTAAAAAACACAAATAATAAATAATAATCTATCTCTTCAGTGGTAAGATGTAAAGTCTTGTCAAGAATGAAACACATTGTTGTTCATAAATGAAAAAATATATTTGTTCATAAATGAAAAAATATATTTGTTCATATGAAGCAGATACTTTGTGACATGACATTAAAATTAGAAATAAAACAATAACTTAGTAACCCCGACCGGGTTTCGCTACAACCGTAGCTTCTTCAGGGCAGTACAATAATCTGAGTATGTATTTACTAAGTTATATATATATATTTTAATTTTATATATAGAATTGTATACATACCTGGGCAGACCCTTAAATCACAGAATAATCTGAATTCATGATAAATCAATTTTAATATTGAAAAAGAAAATAATTTTCTGTTAAAAATATTAAATTATAGCAGGTACTTTATCGCTTGTCTGAATTCTTTGCACAATCAGTTCCAATTTTGAAAATGACCCTTAAATTCAAGCAAATATGAGTTCACTGAACCAGAGTTTCGCATGACGCACAGACATCGGAAATTAGTATTTTTGATGATTGATTGATGATATGTATACATAATCGTATGACGTTATGTTTGTTACGCACCCTTGAGTTGATTTTGTCACGAAAATGACGCTATATCAGCAAATCAGCCAAATATTATTGTATGTACAGATCTGCAGTACTCGGGCAGTGAAAGCTCCGACTTCGAGGAGGTTCAGCAGCAGGACGCTGCCGAGGCCATGGTGCAACTAGCCGGCCTGCCCTACTGCCAGAATCCAGGTATGTGGCTATCATATTGTGGCAATGTCCTGCAATAGTGAACTCTAAAGTAACTCTCTCTAGATCTTATTATCGCATGACATTGCTGTGTCAGATGGAACTTTGTCATTCCAAAAGACTACAGCACCCTAGACGGGTTATATAATACTACTAAATTAAATATAAAAGAATGCTGCGGATTATAGTAAATACATACATACAAATATACTAAAAATTTAAACAGATATTTCATAAAACAAACAAGCACCGCTAGCGATCTTTCGTAAAACTTCCCTTTTTTGGTTTAAAGTTAACCCTTTCAGCCCCGCATTATCAAGCATATTTTATGTTTTTTAACAAACAAAAAAATAATAATTGTCAATTTTTTTTTAATTTGTCAATCCAAATGTACCTTCTCTATTAGATCTATAATCCTTGCAAAGTATGGAGTCCATGTTTGGAAAGCATATTCCAGGAGATGTTCCACATATTTTTAACACCATGTCCGGTGTTAGATCAAGGAAGGCTTTCCCGATTAAGTATGTTATTGAATTTGCTTTTTTGGCGATCCCAGCGATATGCAGTTCCCATTTCAAGACTTGTTGTAACGTCACTGCTTTTAGGGTGTTCCATTAAATTTTGTTATCTACTATTTTTCAGACGAGGGCTCATTAGATGTGGATCCCAACTATGACCCTTCAGACTTCCTGATCGGCGGCGCGTCGGTTAAGCGAGAGCTGATCCCCGTGGAGGAAGGCGCCATGGAGGAGGGCGGCATGGAGGAGGGCGGCATGGAAGACGGTGGCATAGGGGGCGCGGTGGAAGGTGGCATGGAGGGCGGCGAGTACTACGGCGGGCTGGAACCCTCGGGCGCCGTGCCCTACTACGGGGAGCCAGAGGACCCAGGCACGCCGGTGGAGGGATACTATGGAGACCCACAGCAACAGGTATTATATCTTACCAACCTTCTTCTTTCCGCTCCAATAAACTTTAACTGAGCGATTGTGTTAATAATTCTTCTGAGCATTCGATTTGTTAGTTCCCTTGAAATTGCAGTGTGAGTTATTCGGATGAACATTGGATATTTTCTATTTCTGTATATTGTCTATGGCCTACTTGATAATCACAGATACAAATATATATTAGAAGACTCAATTTTTGATTGTTAACAGCTGTTCCAGTTTTGTATGAAAAAATATTTTATCGGTTCGTGAAATATCATCGGAGGAGACTGAGGAGGTTCGAAAAAAAAAAATTTATGGCAAGGAATCTCTCAAGATTTTTTGCAAACTTGCCATAATATGCCAAAAATCTCTTGAGTGGTTAACCTTCATTGATTGACATCATGGACCCCGTGAAAACCTTGTTCAGGCATTGACTTGACATTATCTTCCTATTCATTGCTGTAATTGGACAATAGTCCGTAAAAAATAAATAATATGTCATTGAATGAAGCAGGCTTACTACGGGGGCGACGGGGAGCAGCCAGTGCAGGAGTACTACGGGGGCGGTGGGGAGAGCGGGGAGCCCCAGCAGCAGGACTACTACGGGGAGCAGGGCGCCCCCGGGCCCGAAGTGGGGGAGAGCGAGGGGGGCGGGGGCGACCCGGGCCACTACACAATGGCCCCCGTGCGCTACGACTACGATCCCAATGCGCAGTACCAACAGATGGAACAGGGAAACTTCCAGGAATACAAGGTGCGTAGTTTATGTTTTTCAGGCACATTCCAGACTGGAATATGCTCTCGGTATCACCTTGGTGAAAGACTTCCATTCAGAATTGAAACGTTGCTTGAAATTGCTTTAGCCGTGTTTGGTGACCAGATATGAATAGCCAGGCACTTTTCCCTCTCCTACTTCATTCAGCTTCACCACATACCCGAATTGAGGATGCCATAGTCCAACTGGCTTCGGACAGTTGGGAGCAGTTGGGGCCTTTGTGTCTCTAAATCAGGGAACTAGTCAATAGCGACAACAGTGGAATCTTATCCCGGCGCTGTATAAATACATGACATCTTTAAAGATACTGTGTGGAGGAATGGAAGAAGTGAATCTGGGTCGTGAAAAGATCCACGCTGTAGAAGAGGCCAGCAAATCATTTTGTATTCGAGGTATTGAACAAAAGAATGAATCGTAGAAATGACCCATTGTCTGTGTCCTGGCTATGCACAATTACTGAAGAGATCAATGGCACTAGTCCCTCAGAGCATCTTCCACTAATGCTGGTATAACAAGGAAAGCATTCCCATCTGACATCCGTGCTCCAAATAAACATTAACATGATATTTATTTGGAGCACTGATAATAAAGCGATAGATTCTAATAATAGTATTTGGTCTGTTGCAGGAAGACAACAACATGCCGGTTCCACTGCAGGAGCCCGCGGAGCTCAAACAGGAGCCAGAGGAGTTGCAGCCCTGGCAGGTAAAATTTCTTCATTAATAAATCACCAAACCGCATAGGGAGTGTAGCAAACCCATCGCTCAGGGAGTGGAAACACAACCTGTAATAGCCTTCCCAAGCCAAGGCGTCAGCTACCATATCCAGGCTAAATGGTGCCTCTGAGATACAGGGTCGCATCTCGGAGTATTTAGACCTTACCCCAGCACTTGGGGTGCTGGTGGGGTGGACAATTCAAACAACAACAAAAAACTAACGTCGAAGAGGGGCCTTTTGGGAACCTAGGGGGAGTGGGGAGGAGAACTGAGGCCACCTCAGTGAACTCAGGGGGCTTTCAGGGAATCCAAACAAAGAGGGACTTCTGATGGGAAAACTCTTAATGCTACAAAATCCTCCAGAGGATCCATCCATCGAGGGGGAAAATATGGACCCTCACGGGACCTGGAAACAAAATCAAAGGAATAAGATGAAATGGGAGATAGCACAATGGCCTGGGTGCTCATGGGAAGCATCCGTAAACCGTCTCTGCTTTAATAAATAATAATAACCACCTATCTGGCAGTGTCTTTAGATCGATCAATCCGAACTCGTTATGAAATAAAGTTTTCATCAAACACAATATTGCTAGACTTCTGAGACACAGAAATAAGAAAAAATTGTAACTCTTAGCCCATCGTCCCATGGGTCGGTAAGCAATCGACATAAACCGAATGCTGCAAGACCCTGCCCAGAAAATTAAGTTCGCTATAGTAAACTTTCCTGCGCAAGGTCTTAGAGCATTTGGTATTTGTGACAATTGCTTACCGACCCTCGGGACGAGAGGCCTAATCGATGCAATGTGGTATTATTACCTAAGATAATAGAAACAAAAGGAGATGTGGCATGGAAGCGTGCCGAGTATCGCCGAGCTATGACCAAACTGCACAAACTGTCAAAGCGACGGAGACAATGACAGTTATCTGTTGATGTTTAGTATGGGTGAATGATATTGGCAACACTTATGTGCATGGGTGTTCATACTAATAATGGTTCAGGGCCCATCTCCCTTGTTTCGATTATATGTGGATTTTACTATTTAATTCAACCACATTTTTTTGTTTATTTTTTCTTACGAGACCGGTTGAATTTTGTAAATATTTCAAAGCCAAATTTAATATTGAAAATTAGATTTAAAATAATAAACACGATTATGCAAAATCAAGGACATTAATGAAATGCATTAAAAACTGTTAACAAAGTGCTAATTTTACTGGACTGCAAATGTAGCCAGCCGCACAATAGGGGTTAATGAATGATTATTTGTCCTCAGGGTGAGCGCGCTATCCAAGATGACCTGCAAGTCACCGACAGTGAAGAGGAACCAGAAGACGGACTTTGGTTCTAGGCCTGCAACGCCCACACATCTTATTGAACAATTTATGTTACATTTTATTGATGAGTTCAAGATTTCTACATTCAAATATAATAAAAGTTTATGCGAAGTGACATCATTATTATTGTTGTTCTAATCAATCCCCCCTTTGGCAAATAAATTGGTATTTTCTCCTTCCCCTCCCTAAGTTCTGTCAACCTAACAACTTTTCCCAAAGTTGGGTTGCCATAATTTCATGTTTCATTCCTATCTGTTGGGATTCTAGAGATTATTTGTGGCGAAATCAGGAACTACGAATTATTTGGCACTCAAAAACAATAAAATATTTAAATTATGCTTTTTAATTTTAGTTGTTGATTTCACCGCAATCTGTGAGTTAACCCACACATGGGAATTATAGAATGTTATAATATGAAGGGTATTTGCATAAGCCCTAGTACAAAGGTTCCCAACCTTAGTTTTGATGAGGACAATATTTTGCCTCCAATGGTGACGGGCCACTACAGGTGGACAACAAATCAGTTTAGTTTCTGGTTCATAAATTCGTATTCTTGTAAGAAAATCTATCAGAAACATAGCAAAGGCGTGAAGAGATATGAATACCTCAATTTATTTTATAATAAATCTACAAGACCAAAAGCGTGAAGAGATAATTAGAATTTATTGTAAAATTTGTGTTTTTATCACAACAGTGAAGAGATAAGTATCTATAGATTGTCTATTTATAAAAACAAGAGTGTCCATGGCGGACACCGGTCGGGCATTGTGGATATGATTTTTATATAAATGAGACTTATGAAATTTTGCACACTTGACCTTCAATATAAGAGGAAGGTCGCCATCTACATTACCCAGATTTCTAAAAACCCTGCTTAAAGCTCGGGCAATGCCCAAGGCTTCAGATAGTGTGTATACAAAGTGATGGAACGTGTGATCAACGACAAACTGCTCACATACCTCGAGAAGAACAAAATTATCAACGACCGTCAATACGGATTCCGGCGGAACCGCTCGTGCGGTGATCTTCTCGCGTATGTGACGCATGTTTGGGGGCGGTGCCTGGAACGTCACGGTGAGACCCAAACGGTCTCACTAGACATATCCAAGGCCTTTGACCGGGTTTGGCACCGAGGACTTGTCAACAAATTGCATTCTTACGGACTTCCCGCATCCCTGTGTACGTGGATTGCTGACTTTTTAAGGGATAGATCAGGCGGTTGCTGACGGTTTCACCTCTTCCTCGCACTCCATAAATGCTGGCGTCCCACAGGGATCGGTTCTGTCTCCGACTTTGTTTTTGTTGCACATCAATGACCTTTTGACATGTGCACCGATTCATTGTTAAGCGGATGACAGTACAGTTCATGATAGCTTTTTGTTTGACAAGCCCCCAAAGGGCACACAAACTCCAACGGCTCGGAGGGCTTTGAAGCAGAGAATGGACGGTTATCTCGAGAGTATTTCCTCCTGGGGTAAAAATTATCTCGTCGAATTTAATGTTTCAAAGACCCAATCCTGTCTGATTACGTCTAAAAGGGATCCAAATGATAATCTAGTCTCCTTCAACGGAAGCAATCTTCCGAACAGGCCTTCCATTGATATGCTTGGTATAACTATAAGTGACCAGCTCAGGTACGGGGGCTCCATCGAAGCCAGAGTAAAGTTGGCCTCTCAGAAGCTGGGCGTACTGTACAGGGCCCGCAGATACTTTAATAATACACAACTGCTGACCCTGTACAAATCGCAAGTGCGCCCTACTGTCGAATTTGGCAGCCATCTCTGGTCCGGACCCCCTAAATACCTGAAAAAAACCCTTGACTCTGTGCAAAAACGGGCGGTCCGTTTGATAGATTCCCCAATCTTAACAAACGGACTGCAATCTTTAGAGCACAGGCGTCAGGTAGGTATGCTGTCCTTGTTCTATCGGTATTACAATGGAAGATGCTCTGAGGAACTAGCGTCATTGATCCCTTCGGCACCGGTGCGTAGTCGGGATACACGCCAAACGCGTGCCCAACATTTGTACACAGTTGACACTTGTCACATGAGAACGGGTCGCTTCTACGATTCGTTCTTAAGTTCAACAGCTCGGCTGTGGAACGAACTGCCGGCCTCTGTGCTTCCTCCCTCCTACAACATGGGACTCTTCAAGACCCATGTTCACTCCTTCCTCTCCACAAAAAAACCCTCCACACAGCATCCCCAAAGATTACATAGGCCCTGAGGGAAATTATTTTCTTCAGGGCCTCCTGTGTGGAGTTAATATAAAAATAAAAATAAAATACTAGCCACCCCAAAGTAGAATTTTGACACTTGACATTCAAAATAAGAGGAAAATTGCTGTCTGCATCTAATTTCGAAAAACTCTGCATAAGCCCGGGCAACGTCTGGGAATTCAGCTAAATTTAAATAAATTCGTATTTTTTTACGAAAATATACGAGCACAGACAGCGCGAAGGCATCAAAAGATAGTTCGTCAGGTAATTAAGCATTTTATTAGGGTACGTCTATGTCTGTGGGGTACGTATACATTTGCGAACTGTACCACGAATTACGGGAAAGGAATGAATCAACTGCAAGCGGCATTTCGCGCCATTTGCGGTTGCTTCGTTTCTTTCCCATATGTTGAGGTTCGGCTCGCGGACGTATACACGTTGCATTGTATTTGTAAAAAGCATTAACTTTATGGCTGGCAATATTATACAATATAAACACATAAATCTGTACATATGTATTTTTTGCTGTCACGGCCGCAGCTGACAGCCAGCCATGCCCCATACTTACCGAAATTTTAGTAGATCTACCGATTTCGGCAAAAATCTACCGATATTCGCAGAAAATCTACCGATATTCGCAGAAAATCTACCTTAATTTGTAAATATCACCCGAAATTTTCCAAAAATCTATCGATTTTTTTTTTTTGATCTACTGAAATTTTTGAAAATCTACCAAAGTCAGCGAAAAGATTCTGAATTATGGTCAATTTTTTTTCTACCCATGGATCAAAAAAATGTGGGGAATTATTTTTCTTAAAATTTCCTTGCTAACCCCCCCCCCCCCCATGGATTAAAAAAAAGTATTGTGGGGAATCGTTCTTCGGAATTTCGTTTGGAAATGTTGTGGGGAATTATTCTTCGCAGAAATTCTCTACCATATACCCCACACAAATCCATGCTGAAATTCTACCGATTACGTATCTAATCTACCTGTTACACTGCTGACAGCTAATCATGGCTAATCATATCTAATATTGAACTGTCAAAAGACGTAACTCAAATCGAGAAAGATTAAAAAAGTAAGTAATAGGCCAAAATCATTGCATACAAAAAACAATTCTTTCAAAGCCTCATCAAAAACTGCCCTCGCCACCACCGACCACCCCCTTACCGCCGAAAAAGCAAAAACTAACCCCGATTTATGAATGTAAAACAATATTTTTATTATGAAATTGTGAATGCAGCGTTATAGTTTCGAAATTATAATTCTTAACAATATCACAATCGATCTAAGAGTTTTTGTCGATTAAATTCACATCACTACGAACATATTTTGGCACAACAAGAAGGTGCACCAACGTCATCATTTCACATTTCATGAATTCTGTGGAAACACCGATTGCGTCTTGAAAGATTCTCAGAATTGTATGTGAATCTGTGTATGTACGAATGTACGTACTTAATACATCCCAGCAATGTTCTCGATACCGGGAAACATAATATTTTCCCAGATAAATAACCAGAGGTCGAAGGCCCGTCCTTGTTATCTCATTAATGAGCGAATTTCCAGCAAATGCTTGGAATTGAGAAATATGAATACGTTCTTTAATCGTTTTGGAATACATGGAATGCTAATTTCTAAAATAAATTCGATAAAATATACACATAGTAGGTAGTAATTAATCTATTCCTTATTATCTCATTAGTCATTGTTATTGCTAATCTTAAAAAACTGATTGCTGTCTTTGGAGCACTGAACACTGAGTAGGAATGCTGTCGTTGTACTACCGGTATTTCAATGCAAGATGCTCCGACGAACTAGCGTCACTGATCCCTTCAGCACCGCTTCGCATCCGGGAAACTCGCCAACCGCGCGCATAGTAGTCGGCCACTATAACAGCCATTTACATGGCTGACTATAAGAACAGGTTGAATCTATGACTCGTTCTTTCAACACAACTGTGAAATGATTTTCCGGTCTCCGTTTCCTCCCTACTATAACACGGAGTGTCTTCAAGACGCGGGTTCACTCCTTCTTTTCACAACATTCCCAAAGGTGACATAGGCCTGCGAGGAAAATGATTTCTTTCAGGGACTCCTAGCACATCTCCAACTAATGTTTGGAATTCAGAAACAAAATTTTTATTTTTGTTTGTTAATTAGATAAGTATTATAAAGTACTATAAATAAAAAAGCTTAATTTACGATAGTTTTCCTCTAGGGTACAGATATTAATCACTATTAGCCCAACGGCAAGTCAATGTTAACCTTTATCGGCATCTATGAAATAGGTCAGTGAGAATCTACTTCTTATGCCACAGAATGCCCAATAGAAATATAAAGCTTTATTCTATTCTATATACAGGGCGTCCCGTAAGCTATGGATCAAACGAATTGTGATAGGAGAGGTCATTTGCAATTAAAATAACCGAAGACGTTGTACATCAATTCTTAACCCTTTCAATGTTAAATACATTTTTGTTTCAAAAAAATACCCAGTATGGCATCAAAAAAATTTCAACAAAAAAATTCTAATCATGATGCTCTTCAACGGTGTATCAATATAAAGAAAGTATTTTTACGAACTCCTTATCCATATTACAATAGTAACAGCTTAAATTAGTACTTAATTCAATGATTATTTTTTTACTGGACTTTTTTTTAATACAAAAATGACATAACATTGAAAGGGTTAGAATAGAACTACAACATATTTGTTCCTTTTTTATTGCAAATGACCTCCTCTATCACCTCACTTCATTTGATTCATAGCTTACGGGACACCCTGTAGAATCAACTATAGAATAGAGCAAGTTTAAAAACGCAACAATCCTTTTCCTTTTTAAACGGTTCCAATATTCTTATAAGCGACAATAATCTTTGTATTAACACAGTATGCAGATGCCATATATGGTTAATTTTAAATCGTATTCGTGAGAAAGCAATAACATTAATTTTGAAATATTTTACCGATAACGATAGATAAGATTAGATAAAGCATTTGTTTTGTTCATAAAAAACATTTCTCTTGCGGACACCGAAAAGTGTAAATAAATTATTCACATTTATTTGCCAGCTTACTTCGATAAAAATTATCTCCCTCTTATCTAGGCACCGTCTTACATGAGGAATGAGAACCGTTCAATAAATTTATTAATTCGTAAACAACAAACCCCTTTTAACAATCATGATTCTGCGTAATTGTAGCACTAAACAACAATTTAATTGATATCTGACCGAGGAAACAAAGTAAATAAAACATGTATTCCAAGAACAAAATAAAATGTAATTATTTCTGTAAATAGAATGCAGAAAACCTCGAAAAAGTCACTGTTGTGTAGCGATGGGTGACTCATTTTATTCAAAGTGGGAGTCGTGGTACAGCTACTTATTTATTGGTACCATGGTAATTTAATAATTTAAAATAGTACAGGGTGTCCGGGGTTAAGTGTGCTAACTTTGGGAGGTGATTCCACATGATGGTAAAAGTAAAAAAATAAACAACCTTAATCGAAATTCCAACATTCAATTTCCATAAAGAAATATTTCTCCATAGAAGAATATTTATTTTCACATACAAACCTAAAAAAACTACCTTAAAACATTAGGGTTTATTTTTAAAGGGCGGAGACGGTTTACACGTAGTTCCTGTGAGCACTTAGGCCCATACCTGAACGGATGACGAACCTCGTGATGGCACTGTTGGTGGGCACGGTAGTCTCTCCCGCTGCAGCAGCTGGTCCAATTTCTTCACCACATAGGATTCTTGCTGTAGAGTCTCCATCTTCTATCTCTGTTGAACGTCACAGCGGTGCTGCCAAGGTCTGGTATCTATGTGAGGATATGGTGTCAGCGCTTATTAGCAGCAAACACATACCTGGATGGATGACGAACCTCGTATTGGTTGTGGACTGTTGGTGGACTCTCTCGCTGCAGCAGCTGGTCCAGTTTCTTCACCACCTAGGATTCTTGCTGCAGAGTCTCCATCTTCTATCTTCATGTCACCTGTTCCTGTTCTTCATTTTACTTTACTTAACTTCACTTTATTTTGGTAATATTTATATTTTTTGTAATACCTGCATCAACTGTAAAGCGCCCCTGAGGTGATAACTCACAAAAGTGGCGCTATAAAAATTGTCCAATATTATTATTATAGGCCCATTGCGCTATCTCCCATTTTACTTCAATCCTTTAACAATCCAGTCCCTTTAATAAAGTTCACCAGGGTTGTTATTGGGTATGTGGCCATGTCTTCTGGTTCTACTGTATGTCTCCCCAGGTATCTGAGCCTAGTTCCCACAAGGGCGGGACATTGGCACCATAGGTGAATTGGAGTCTCTTCATCCTCTTCACATTTCCTGCATCTATTGGTGTTTTCCACTCCCAATATCTGCATGTCTCCTGAGACTTAGGGTTTTGAAAAGTTATTAATCTTTTTTTACTTCTAAAATCCTGTAGAATCATCCCCCGAAGTTAGCGCACTTTACCCCCTGACACCCTGTATATAGTATACTTGCGGTATGTTCCAGAGTGGAAGATACTCTCAGTATCGCCCTGATGTAAGACCACCAATAGTTTAGTGACGAGATTTGAATAGCCAGGTACTCCCCCACCTTCCTTGGCCTCATCGCCTTTCTCTCCCTACTACCTTCCGCCTGACAACATACCCCAGTTTGGGGATGCCAGTCTCACTGGCTCTAGTAGCTTTTGGATGAAGCATGCAAACTCACTCGTTACCACTATTACCAAAGTTACGTGAGAGGATAAAGACATAATGTTCCGCGCTTAGTTGTAAGCAGTGGCGGCTCGTGACTCTTGAGTGTTCTAGAGTGCTAATATTACAAAAATGGCATTATTGATGTTGTTTTTTTAGAAAGTTCGATTTTTTCAGCTACAATATAAATAATGTCATTTTTTGTAATATTAGCACTCTAGAGGACCCAAAAGTCACGAGCCGCCACTGGTTGAAAGTCAGTATTACCCAAGGCCACGTTCGTTGATGAATGAATAGGGTTTTTACAAAATTATCTATATTATGATAATTATTCCATGAAAACATATTAACAGCCTTACTAAACACGTGACGTAAATATTACGCAGCGCGTAAGGTTAGAACAGTGAAAAAACTTATTACCATGGCGTTTGTTTGGTTAAAATGGTCTAAACCCAGGCTCGAGGCCGGCTCTACCACACCAACGTTGAACGGATATAATTAGTAATTATCTAACGGAGACAGACCATGCTATATTCTTGGCTTGACCTATTTCAGCATATCGCTCGAAATAGTCCAAGCCATGATGTGTATAGTGTAATGTGTCGCTTACCTTAATCTGCAAGCAATAAAATGCGTGGAGTTGCACAGTCACCCAAAGTTTGGTTTGACATCAGCATTCCAGTAGGGGGGAATAATTCAAGAGCTAAAGGAAGATCAGGGTGCGGCAAAAGAAAAAGCCAGGATAAATGATTAAGTATTTTATTAGTATAATGTATTTGACTTCATTAGATCCAAGGAAAGTAAATATATATATATTATCTACATACAAACATTGAATAACATTGCACCTGAGTCAATAGTTGGGTGCATATAAAAGGAGTTCCTATAAACAGACCGATGAGGACGGCCACATTTGATCTGTGCCGGACACTGAACCTAGAACGTAAATCTCAGCCCGGCTATACAGTTGGGTGTATACACTTTGAATAAATGTAGAATTGTGTATAGATAACATAATTAAATAATATAATCGAGTATAGAACTTAAGCGTAAATGTAAAATGATAAACTTAATGCAAAATGAGGAACAATGGTTGTACTTGAACTATGTGAAAATTGTCAATGTTAAAATTTTTACCATTAATTTATAATATTTGAAATAAATTCCAAAACCTACAGCATACGGTTCCTTAACTTAAGCAGGCACAAACTGAAGCACCCAGCTACCTGATGATACTATCACCCCCATAAAGCCACGCTCTGGAATCTCTAACAAAAGGTTCTGCCAAACTTCAATGAAACAACAATTGACCAATTGACCATGCGTATAGTTCAATGTATTTACACGCGAGTGTAATATTGGCAAGTCCGAATGCTCTGTGCACCGCAGCATTACCACCACACCAGCACACCATCCCATCCCAGCCTAGCCTAGCCTAGGGAATTGACACCTGGCCGTCAATTCACACAGCATCCTATGTACATGCATCAAACACTTCTCGCTTACCTCTATAGTATATATATATATTATAAATATATTCTGGATATACACTTAATGGGACAATTGATGCGGTAACTATATACAAATTACTTAATTCCTACACAAATATAGCTTTTTCCTTACATATATACATATGCAGTTCATCCATTATCATATATATACGCCAAGGGCAATACTAAATGCTTTTCTTACATAAACATCTTAAAACATAAAAATGTATACAAAAGTAGATTTCATATCGTTTGTGTCAATGTCAAATATAAAAAAAAACAGTAAAAATGGCAACGGAAACACAAGTCCTAACTATGGATGGACTCCCAACACTCCTCGTGTCCCAGCCACCACATCACTACATCACCTCCTGGCCTCCCGCAGTCACTTCGATGTATCGGGACGAATGTTTATTAAAACTAAATCATAATACATATTAAGGCCACTCTCGAATATTCCCTCAACTGCACTGAAACATTATTCTTGCAACTGCCTAATGAACAACATACGCACCACACAACCCTCCTCTACATCTTATACCTTATCGCACCAAGCTATTTAATTTAAATTAACATTTACTCAAATCCAAGAAGCTGAAAGCATTACTGTGCGTTACCAATTAACTTACAAAGAACCAATTCAACCGGACACTTCACTCAAATAGCACTCGTGAATATAAACTATGAACGAGATTGAAACTTAACTCTTAACACCAGAGTCAGTTATAAAACAACCGCGCATCGACATAGAATACGCCGAAAAGATAAAAGAACTTCTCGTCTGACAAACAAGAATAAAGACTCCATGTCATCATTTGCTTCCTGACAGTTATAAGATAGAAACAATGGGACGGCGTATCTTTAACTATTTGTGGTTTGCCTAATGATGTGTTGGTTTGAAGCGCAGGGCTCATTCCTTGTATTCTAGGTCAGTTGCGCGGAGATATCAGCCCGGGGGGCGGGGTCAGTCCCAGTCTTCCTCTGCGGAGGACAGCTCGGAGTTGCTGGGCGTGTCGGGGTGCTCTGCGGGAGGCGGCACGATGGCGGAAATGGCGGCCAGGATGGTGCCGCCTGCACCTCCCTGGGCCCCCGAGATGCCCTTACGCCGCATGGACAAGCGCGCATGCAGGTCAGCCATCAGGTCGCCGCCTCCAGCACTTGCCGAGGTCGGGGCCTACAAACAACACAATCATTAATTCTATTCTACCATCCAAACAGTCCTACCTATTCTCCTGCGATAATTAAAAACACAGTGTCTTCCTTGAGACTCTCAAGGAAAACACTGCTTTTACTTACCACGGCCAAATTATATGTTAATGTTATTATACTTTTGCATCTTTACAAATTAAATATGAATGCAGTCGACGGGGGAAAATTTCAGTATAGTGAGAAAACTTGGATTTGGGCGTGAATGAAGACTGGCAACTATAAAGGAGGCACTCACAGTTTGGTCTTTGGAGGCAGTGGACCTGAGGCTGGCCTTACCAGAGCCCCCGGCCTTGCGAATAGCGTCCATGAGGCTTGCTCGGCTGTCCAGGGCCGGGGGCTGGCGGGGCGCGGTGGGCGCTGGGGTGGGCGGCGCCAATGCTGGTGGAGGGGGTGGAGGCGGCGCGGGGGGCGCCGGGGGGCTCTGCGTAGGCGGCTCTGCTTTCCTGTTGGCGATAACACTAATCAGTCAGGTCATCAAATCGGGTATCCTCATTCACTGCTTTTTTTTACTAGCAATATGTATTTATTCTTCGAGGACATAAAGACCTATTATTATACAGTAAAACTCGCTTAAGAAGTTCCCACTTAAGAAGTTTTCACGCTTAAGAAGTTTTGATTTTTGGTCCCTTGAAAATTCCATACAAAAAACACGATTTTTTCCCACATAAGAAGTTTTAGAGCTAAAACTGCTTCCCGCTTAAGAGGTTTTAGAAATCCGGCGGTAAAATCAACACAAACGAAATATTGTGTCGCAAAATATCTAAAATGAACCTTTTTCCAAGTCATAAATTGAAAGACGTTGACTGAAACCCATACCTAGTACCTGAGACCATAAAACCCTTTGTCGGCCGCCGGGCCGTAAGCCGTAACTTGCCGTAACCAATAAATAAACCAAATACCCCGTCTCCTAATCCCCTAACTAGGTAAAATAGCAATGGAACGAATAAACAATGCGGAATTATGTAACAAATATGCAAGCGTCTTTAAGGCCGAAATAACATGAAAGATTATATTAAACTCAACCTTAATGACAACGCGGGCTAGATCTACATTTGCATACATTTGACGCCTCCTTCAATAATCTTCTCTTTGATAATGAACATAGAGATGTTTCGTAATATTATTGTATGAAAATTTTAATTACATCGAATTTGTAAAACACGAAAAACTTTTGATAATCTATCGGATCACGGTTAATACGGAATATTTCACCTTTAAATACATAACAACATGATTATATGGCGGGGGAGATGGTAAAATATGCATTATAATTACGTTTTTTTCATTCAAACATCAAAAATTGCCGTGCATCATGTTTCATCTGACATTAGTCGTAAATTAAGTTTGAAGGTTAGGAAATACATATGCATAAATTTAAAATGTAGATTGAAACGAAACTTCGCAAATGATTTTTGTAGTTTTTGGATGCGTTCACAGATTATAATTCCAGCGTCAAACAGCTCGTATGATATAACTTTCTGATTCAAGCATCAAGCCATTTATTTATGTGCGAAATCGTAGCTATTCGATGTCTGCTAGTTAGGTAGGACCATAAATGAACCTACAGGTAGGACATAATATTGAGCTGCGCATATTATTTTCATAAGAAATTTCTAGAAAAGGATTAAAATATCTTTAAAAATATACGATAGTCGACTGTGCCTGGCGAAAATACATCATAACAATAGTCTCTCAAATCTCAAATGCCATTGGAGCAAGCAAGCGTGCAAAAAAGTTAAAGTCCGCCAACTAATAAGCAGTTTGCCGCGTAGACTTTGTGAGATTTTTCTGTGCAGTGCCATGGCAGGGTTGCAGTACGCAAACGGTTCTGAGGCAAAGAACCCGCTATCATTAGTTTGCGGTTAACAAAATTACTTGCGGTGTCCTTTTATCAAACCGCTTGGTAAAATTAACCACAACAAGTCTTTCTTTCTCCCTCAGTTCATATAGTAAACGAAAGCGTAAAAAAGAGACGGCGTATATCCACAGCTCTGTCTTCAACTGTCAAGTTAAGAGTGAGTAATCACTAACAAGTAAATATGTATAATCCATTGCCTTTACACCAATTTAAAATAAGATCAACAGTATGAACCTTTTGGAATGCTGCAACTTTTACTATCCGAATTCGAGTGGCTTTTTCGAGGGATGTACTTTAACAGTTTTAAAATTGTGTTTACTTTGTCCATGAGGATCATATGAGCTTGTTTTCACGACAATTTAACGTAGGTAGACATAGGAATGACGTATGCCCCGGACTCGAGTTATTAAATGGCTAAAATTGAATCCCACTTAAGAAGTTTTCCCACTTAAGAAGTTTTTTTTCCCCGGTCCCTTGGAAAACTTCTTAAGAGAGTTTCACTGTAATTGTTTTATTTCAACTATAAAGCTAAAAATCTGCTTGTTTGTCTCAAAGAAACTCAAAAATTATTGCAGCTTTCGCTGTCGCATTTTCAGACAAAGGAAACTATTTTCAACATCATGCGCTTGCAATACTGTTAAATCATGAGCTATGGAGATTGGAAACACAAGATGCCATCCTGTATTGTTCGATAAGAAAATAGATTTTTTAAGGATATGCCAGTAACACTGACATTAAGTACCTATTTTATTTTAATAGAATTTGATCTTACTTGTACAATTGTGGGGAAAATGTCATGTTTTAATATAATCTTAAATCAGAAAAACAAAGAACTTATGACAAATTTCTTTTTGTAAAAGTAATGTCAGATTTTGGAATGAAAACCCTCTTTCATCTAACCATTTGGGAAATTTTCAACAATATTCAATTTCTTTCATCTAACCATTTTGGTTGAATTATCATTAATTAAATAATAAATTAATTGCTTTCATTAACTTTGTATATTCAATTTGTAATATTATTTTTTTATTTTGTCTTGTTTACTAATGTAATCTTATAATTTTTTCTTTTATCTTGTTTATTAATGTAATCTTATAATTTTTCTTTTGTCTTGTTTACTAATGTAATCTTATAATTTTTTTCATTTATCTTGTTTATTAATGTAATCTTATAATTTTTTTCTTTTGTCTTGTTTACTAATCTAATCTTATAATTTTTCTTTTATTTCTTCCTTTTATTATTTTTTTATTTATTTTATTGTTGTAATATAAAAAATATAAGTTACATTGTACATATTATGAATACATTGTATTTGAAAGTTTTTTTTTTCAATTTTTAATTTTTTTATTTATTCTAATTGTTTGATAATACAGCGCAATTCAGAAGGGAGATTATTGTAATGTTTTATGGGATGGTAAATATAATGATTTAGCATTTGTGTTGTTTTAAAATTAGGTGTAATAAATTGATTTCTCATTTTATTGTAGAATTCTTGATATTCTTTAATATTTTTTTCTTTACACTTTCACAATGGAAGCTTGCTTAAATCATCCGACATTTGGTAATGGAAACAGTTTAAAAATATTGTACTATGAGAGTCAATATAGACGATAGTTCTATGTAAATGGCACTTGTGCCGTTAATTCTAAATAAATAAATAAAGTATCGAATAAGAAACAGTCACGCTTCAATTGATTATTTTACAAAGAATTCCAGCGAACAAATGTCATTTTTATGGTATGTATTTTCATTACAGTGGAAACATTGTCAACCAACAATGACCAGTGAAATAGCAGTTGAACTTTTCCCAGAATACTCCATAGAGATATTGTAACCAGAAATGAACTCAGCAGAGATCATTGAAACAGTTTTATCGACAACGAAATATAAAGATCATCAACTTAAGGGTGATCATATTCAGAAGAACAAGAATTGAAATGTTTTGGTAAACTGAATGAATTTTCAGAATGTCCATTGTTTTCCAAATAGAATGAGGGAACATTAATTCTGTAGAATTATTGGTTGTGCGTATTTAAAAGAGAAGTTTGAATTGCAAACAGGTTAATAATGACTAATGGTACTCCCATATGACTTGGCCTAGCCTCTATCATATGGGAACGCGATAGACTTCCCTAGGGCAATCTAGCTAAAGTTGAAAGCTTTTACACTAATGAGGGTGACATTATCCGACTGGTATTGAATGTTGCGGACTACTAACTGCTAACTGCTAACCCACTAGCGGGGCATTTCTCTTACGGAGGATAGCTAACTAGGACGGACCGCCAAACAACTCGGTCTTGGCTCACTCCTTGCCTCATTCACAATCATATATCAACTCATACATAACTCAAGTACTGGTTCACTTGATCGTTCCATGTCTTACATGGTTTTAGTAGACATACGCCTCAGGGATCTCATTTCTACAGCATTCCGTCTACTTTCATCCTACTTCTGGCAGTTCCATGCCTCATTGCCATACTTCAGAGTAGGTACCACCACTAGCATCACATCCATTGTGGATGGATAAAACACCTAAATCTGTGCTAGAACTAAATATGTACGCCTGAATACTATTTACTCTCCAAAAAACTAAATTATGGTCGAAATGCATACTTTGGTGGTTGATACCCCCGGGAGTAGGATCAATTGAGTTTGATACTTACAACAGGCACCGATTTACTCTCTTTGAACACATGCTTTCTTCAGTTGTTAATATATATTATAAATAAATCCGGTGGTGGTCTTTTCCATAAATGGAAGAGGTGATTTCCATTTATATATATATATATTTATTTATTGCCATTATTATCCTGTTTATACGCTTGTAATTCGTTTATCACTGTATTCTAAAAGCCATTATATGGCGTTTGAATGAATGAATAAATAAATAAAAATATAAATTTCCATAGGTCTAAAAGAATTTTATAACATCATTGCGCAAGCGATTGGCGAACACATTTAGGTAAAATTTGGCAAATCATTGGAAAGTCTGTGGCTAAATAACACAAAAAAAAAATTAATTCAAAATCAAAATCAACATTGTTATTGGATATACGTACTTCTGCAGCAATTCTATTCTAATTCTAGAAATTAGGCAACGAGAAGTAACATCTGCAGTTACAAACTTATTTTAATGACAACTTAAAGTACTTAATCGCAGAAAAAAAAATCAATCAATCAGATTTTTGCAAAATACTAGAAGTTTACATGTCTGCTGCTCAAGCACCACTAGAACGCTTTTGTACAAACTATTTCTTAGGACCCATATGTGCTGAATTTATAATGCACATATGGGATTCGTTTCTTGGGTAATATTTTTTAGCATGGATTTGTAGATAAAGTATAGTACAAGTTTGTCTTCTTTTCTGAATTTTCTTATGGGAGTTAACGGAGTAAACCGCCAACTAGCCCTGATGAAGCTTAAGTGTAAATAAAAATCAATAAAATTAGTGTTACCTATTTATTTATAAGAAACAGCTTATGTTATGCAAAGCAATACTTACTGGGTTGTTGCATTTTGCCCCTTGCTGTCCGTCTCTTCGAGCTCTGCGGGGAGAGCGGGGGGTGGTGGTGGTGGCGGCGGGGGGCTTTGTGGGGCTGTGGGGGCCGGGGGGCCCTGTTGGGGCACGGGAGCCGGGGGACCCTTTGAGAGTGCGGGAGGTTCCTCGGCCCGGGGCAGCACCGAGGGTGCGATGGCAGGCCCAACCCCTGCATGGAAGCGCAGGTCCCCCGCCACGCCGGCCAGATGGGGCAAGTCCTGCGGTACGTCCAGAGATGGCACCTGAAGGGGACACCCTGGTTATTCAATGCGCATCATTCTACAATTTTATCTTATTCCGGTACTTGTAAGTAGCGTGACGTTTGAAAATTATGAAAGTTGATATTAAAATTAATACAAACACGAAAAAATGTCATTTAAGTGGTAAAAACATTGATATGTTAAAATGAATATCAATGGCCCATAACTATCTCATATTAAACAGATTACAGAGACAATAATAAAATATTAACATAAATATCCTATAATTGTATAAAAATGTTAAACAAAATTAGTTTTTATCTATCTTACATAGTAAAATGAAATTCTCGATTTACATTTTAAATGCCTAGTGGACATTAAATTCCTATTTTGTATGGCTGATGAAAGAAGAATTCCAAGAAAACTAAATATTTAGTAGAAGTAAAATAAGATGGTATAAACAAGATAAAAGATGGGACGAAATTCTGTGAAAGCTTGTTGCCTGATTGCCGACTGATTCTGCTTCTGTCCACTGCCAAAGCTGGCGATGCGAACACTTCCTAGAACTGCTATGTGGAGATAAACTGAGCATTTGCTCAGTTTATTTTTTAATTCTCATTATGCTCAAACTCTCAAATCTTCTCTTTTTGGGTTAGGGACCTTCACTGCGACAGAGTGGACCCTTAGAGTGGACCCTGCAAAGACTCAGGATTGCTTTATCGTACTTTGTCTGTGGTGGCCAAATCAAGAACAGCAACAACAAGTCCAATTCTAAGCACATCTCGGATCGTCAACTTAGGAACTCGTGAATGTGATGCTTGTTTTACATAAGTTTTGCACAACATTGGAGGAAAGTAGTATCTGGCAGATGTGGTTACCTCTCCGGTGCTGGGCGAGTAGAGGTAGTGGTGCTGCGCGGCATGGTGGTCGCGCTGCGCCACAGTGGCGGGTGCGGCGTGCAGACCGGGGGCAGGGGGCTCAGGGCCAGTGGGGGCTGCGGGAGCTCGTGGACCTCCGGCGCTGCTGTAGGCCGCCTCCCGGGGCCCCCCAAGCAGCAACCCGCCCAGCGCCCCCAGCTGGGGGGGCACAGAGCCCCGGCCCCGCTCGCCCCCTCCCTCCAGCAGGGCCTGCAGTGGCGAGGGACACGACAGCTTCACATGGTAGAATTCCAACTTGTCCTGCCAATATCATATTTCAGTAGTACAAGTATTGTATTGCAACTATAGTACTCAAATACTTGAGTCGGGTTATGTTAAAAGTAAGAATAACAGAAGACCATGTATTAGTTGATGAATGAATGTGATTGAAGCAAGGAGTATTGTTTTGGCAGTCTATTTCTCTCTGTCTACCTGTTAATTCGTAATTTGCTGTCCATGAAAAGACGCACTCAGAATTCTGATCCATGTTATATAGTTGGCTTATGATAGCAAAATAGCGAATATTAGCAACAAATACAATACAAAGACAGGTATGTTGAAACCGACCATTATCATTGCGTACAAATCAAATAAAATTAATTATTAGTTCACAAAATTATTTTGAGTTTATCTAATTAGAATGGCTTATACGAATCCTAAAGTTTCATCGACAGAGATAGTAATGTCTTATACGAATCCTGAAGGTTCATCGACAGAGATAATAATGTCTTGTACGAATGTCATTGACAAATAATTATGAATTATTTATCATTAACCTACTACGGCGAATTACCACAATTTTACGTATTATTTTATTTGGTAACTCTTTAAATAGAAAATCATACGATATGGAAAAAGAAGTAGCTAATTTATCTGGTAAATGAATGCAATAACTTTACTAGTCTTTTACGCCAGGGTCACCGAGAGCAACAGAATACCAACAACACTTTCTTGGCAAATGTCTAGAGTTTATCAGCAGTGTTGGGAAAGTTGGGTGATAACAGCATCCTTGGAAATTGTCTTGTCACAATATCATTTCAGTACAGGACAGAGTTTAAATTGAATGTGAATGAAATGCCAACCAGCTTCTAGAGACACGAAATTCTTATGGTTCTGTACAAGAGTATTCTTACTTGGAGTTCCTTATCGCTACAGAGGGAGGCCTTGGCCCCGATAAGGCGGGGGGGGCGCAGCAAGCCTCCCTGAGCAGGGGCAGCAGTGGGGAAGAGCGCGGGGAAGTGGTGCGCAGGGGCAGCGGGGTACTTGGCCGCGCAGCAGACCCGTGTGGACTTGTTGGTGCCCGTGAGGCGGTCCACCCGGCTTTCGCAGGCTTGTATGCGCGCCGCGGCCAGGCGCGTGCGCATCATGTTTTGCTCGATGCGAGCGTCGATGCGCCCAAACACGTCTGCCACCACTCCGCTCAGCTGCTGCAGCAGGTCTGCTATCTGCAGAATGTTCTCCTCCTGGCGTAGGTCGGGTGCTACCAGTGGCACGAGGTATGCTCCGTCCATCTTGCACTCCTCACTGTTGATCCGAAAAGTATTCCTGGTGTCTGTTGGGGACAGGAGTTCTAGGCGGTGTTCGTTTCCTGAAACCAGTCAAATATATATATGGTTTTCAAGTCATATGGAATATTAGTTTCAAGGACTTAAAAAAAAGTGAGCCAGCTGTTCCTGGGCCACTCCTCACAAATCGGTCAGTTCCGGGTTCTATATTTACAAATTAGATAAAGGTGTATTAATTGTACATGTAACTATTCTAGAAGATTTTCTAATATTTGATTAAAGAGCGATTTAAAGAAATTTTTAAAAAAGCAATTTGGAAAAATACATGCTGATAACATTTTCAGATAACTGATCCATCAATATGATACATTGATAATCATTGCACTGGACAATATCTATCAATGGGGTGAAATAATTACCGAGAGTAGATTGATTGATTAAAGGCAGGCAGAGTGTGTGGTGTGTGTTGTTTGTTGCAAGTCAGCTGTGACTGGACTGTGGCTGGTGAGGGACACTAAACTAGGTATATTATAGGTGCAGTCACAAATGTTTAAAGGCAGAACTATCTCGTCGTTTCACTTCACAGTTGTTCTTAACATTAGTATATCACTTCTTATTATAACATCGGTCCACTATCCAAATTTTAACTTTAAAATTAACACCACCATTGAGGAATGGTCTATGACTGTAGCGTGGGCACATTGAGAGGCAGGTAGTGCGAGGCGGGGGTCAGCGGGGTGCAGCCCGGTGCCACCTCCTGCTCCAGCTCTTGCTTGTAGTCGTCGGGTGACAACTTGTAGTCCTCGGGTGACAACTTGTAGTCTTCGAGGGACAGCTTGTAGCCCTCGGGGGATGGCTGGTAGTCCTGAAGAACAAGGCTGGGCGACTCTTCGGGTTTCCAGCCAAAGCGGCAGTACTCGGGCGAATAGGGCGGCTCGCTGCACAGGGACGTCCTCTTGTCCTCGCCGAGCGGCTGCTTGCCCAGCACCAGGGGCGGAGCGCTGATCCTCTTGGCCACCAATGGGCGCCCCGGCTCCACCACTGCACACGGCCCGCTAAACATAACGTCATCATGCTTCACGTAGCCTCCGCCAGAGGGCTCCAGTGGAATGCAAGCTTTGGGAAGCAGGGAATTCAGTGGTGCGCTAGCAGGTAGAGGTGCTCTGATGCGAGGGTCGTCCACTGCCACGTACGGCGAGGACACCACCAGGCATTTCTCCGGGGCTGTCCTCACGTAGTTGGCGGGCAGCACGCTCTGTGGCGGGCCCAGCACCTGGGGGACTGGCAGGGGACGGGCCTGCACATACCCGTTGCTTAGTTTAGGGAACTCTGGCGCCACAGTGACGTATGGATTGTCAGTGTTGGTGGGAGTTCCCTCAGAGTTGTCAAGGCATCTGATAGTAGAGTAGGAATTGCAGACCTCTGAGTCTACATTGGTGGGAGTAGCCGAATCTAAGTCATCCCTCGCCCCGAAGTAAGGGGCGTCCCACACGGTCCCCGAATTGGGGGAGGGGGCGCGGCGGGAGGAGCCCCCCGACAGGGAGGTGCTGGTGGTGGTGGCGCTGAACCCACTCATGTCCCGAGTGCCCGGGGAAGCTGGCGCAGGCGTTGGACGCCCCAGGAGGGACACCTCATCGGCCGAGGCAGGGGGGTACTGCGAGTGCTTCTCACTCTCCTTGCTGCGCTTGGGAGGAAGGACCCTGTCCAGGTCGGACTGAATCAGGCCATCCGGCATGACAGGCTTGATGGAGCTCATGGTGTCTATCTTTCTGTACAACCACTTGCCCCCCATGAAGAGGAAGGCCGCCACAAATACCATGACTACCAGCACCCAGTAGAAGCCGGTGCTGGCGTATGCCGGCGTGCAGGTGTTCTCTGCGACAGGGCTCCAGGGCCCCCGGTACAATGCCACGCTGGTGTCGCCGGCGGGTCGCATGTTGACTTGTACCCGGTCGTGGTGTGAGAAAGCCGCTGCGCCGTGATCTTCTGCAGCGTCATAATTAACAGCCCGCACAGAATACTGGTAAGCGTACACCCCTTCCAATAGGCACATCTTTTCCTTAATCTCCAACTCCATGTCTGTGGTGTTGTAGATGATTGTGTCATTGAAGTCCTTGCCCACCTTAAGCACCTTGACTTCGTACAGGTCCAGCGTGCCTCCAGCTCTTTTGGGGGGCTCCCAAAGGACACGGTGGTAGGATTCCGAAGACTGCACAGTGGGTTGCGCTACCACCCCAGGGGACCCGATGGCTGAGCGCACCAGCAGGGACTGGGACCAGTTGGAGCACACGGTGGTGCAGGCCTCCACACGCACAGTGTAATTGGTGTAACTGCTGAGGTTAGTGATGAGACGCTCACGGAAAGTGGCCTTCGGGTTCTCCCGGTCCTCATCTACATGCACAGATATCCAATCCTCGTAAGGAGCGCGGTAGGACACCCGGTAGTCTTTAATAACCCCATTGGTGCGCTGGGGGGGCTCCCAGGAAACTAGCATGCGCGTATTGGACAGGTCAGACACTCTGACATTGCGCGGGGGATCTGGAGCCCCTTCAAGCGTGTTGGCAATCAATGTGTCGCTCTGGGGGCCCACTTCGTGGTGGGCGATGATGGCCACCTGGATGGCATAGGTGGTGTAGGGCCGGAGCCCGGAGATGTTAGCTTGCGGGTCTCTCACCGCTACGATGTTCACACCACCGTTGTGCACAATCTTCTCCACTGTGATGTTCTTGACAGGCTCCTTGCATTTGGTATCTCTCAAGCCATCAATGGGGCAGTAGAAGATGCGGTAGCCCTTAATGACTCCAACGTTGTCCGGGCACTCGAGCTTCCAGTTGACAGTGATGGAGGTGGATTGAGGGTTGGTGGTCCAGGTGTCCTTGATCTTGCCGATGGCAGTGTTGGGGATGATAGTGCAAGAGGCCCACACCATGCCACTGGAAGTGCCATAGCCATTGGCAGAGATGGCAAACTGGTAAATCTTGTCTTCGAACACTGTGAAGTTGCGAGCGGTCAGACTGGCGGGCACGCGCTCCCACTGCAGGCGGCCATCGCACTGGTAGGGGCGGTCTCGGTAGTTTTCACACCAGAAGATGGTGTAGTCGGATACAATGGACATGTTGACTATAGGATGCCGCCAGGTCAACTCATACGTGCCGTTGCCCAGGGCCGCTTTGGTGAAAGACAAGGGCTCGGGCAGCAACTGGTTCTGCTCGGGGACTATCAGACGTGACTTTGAGGGTGATTCTCCTACATTGTTAGCAGATGAGATGAGGAACTCCAGAGGCCTGAGAGGCAGTCCCTTGAACCAGATATAGCTCTTGGTCCACTTAAAAGGGACGATGTCCAGCTTCATACCCTCCATGTGCACACCCACATTGTATGTGAAGTTATCTCCGTTCTCTTCGTGACTCAGGATTTGACGCCAATACAGAAAGATACTCCGGTGAGTGAGATTAGCCACAGACTCAAAACCGCCCTCGTCCGTATCCGGAGGACGCGCCGGGGGTTCTTCGGAGGTTCTGAAGGTCACGGGAGTGTATTCAGACCACATGTCATCTTCGTAAGCTTTCTCCGAGCGTATGGACACTCGAACTGTGTAATGGCAATAGGCGTACACTAGCCCTGTGACATTGAAAACGTAGGAGGCGTTGTGCAGCGGCAGAGAACTTACATCACTGGTACTCCAGACACCGTCACCATCCACTTCATTAGAGTATATCACCCGATGCAAGACCCCCGGGGGGAAGTTGTGCAAGGCATATGGAATGTTCCAAGACAGCAGAGCGCTGTGCTGCGTCTTGTTCTCCACCTTCAGGTCCGTGGGCCGGCTGGGCTTCATGCGTGCAAAGTGGTTGATGTGAAAATCCCGGGATACAGCTTCTGACAGCTTGTTGGATGCCGTCAGCGTGAAGTGGAAGTGGGGTGTGGACTGGCGGTAAAGCGGCGTGGTGAAGAGGTTCCAGAGGCAGGAGTAAGTGCCATCGTCCGTTTCAACAGTCATGTTGTTGCAGCTGAACACCACCCAGCGACCGCTGCGACCCGGCAAGCGATAGGTCAGGTTGTAAGTGGTGACCAGGTAATTATGCTGTGGCTTCCACGTGCAGGTGAGGTTTTCCCAATTTTGGGACAGGCAGCGGAAGTTGTTGTCCAGGTTCGGCCTCTCGCCCACCACGACTTTGTTGACGCACACCATCACCTTATCCTTGTCCGGAGACCCCAGCTTGCAATAGTACACGGAGTCGGATGGTGAGGGACGGGGTACAAGCATGCGAAGCGCCGTAGAGTTGACCACCGTCAGGAACTCGGACTGCACAAGCTCCATGTTGCGGTAGAAGAAGAGGTCGCTGGAGTTGCGGCCGGCCGTCATGGCGTCCTGCGTGTTCAGGAGACACAGGATCTCCAGCGGCTGTCCGAACAGCAGGCTGACGTCTCCTCGCGGCAGGGTGATGCCCGGGGTGCTAATACCGGGTCCGCAGGTCCAGAAGGGATCGTCCCCTTCTGGTCGCTCCTCGGCAACAACTCCCTCCAGCAGCAACAGACAGCAGCACCAGATTAACTCCAGGAACCGTCGTCTCTCGGTTCGAGATTTCATCTTTATTTATTTCAACGACTGGTGAGTCTATTAGTTAGAATTGGGATTCGCGGAACGATGTCATAAAAAACACGGTCGCATTGTTTTGATGGGAGAGTGGATAAGTCGACGATTCCGATATATCGAAATATCTCCGAAATTTAATATCACTGCACTAAAAGTCATACTAATCGTTCGTATATTATGACACGAAGCGAAGAAATAGATTCTATAGCAAAGCCAAACACTTTCTATATCTTTTTTTCATTGTCTCTAAATGGCGATTTCGTCGAATCGAACTGACGAGTTGGTAGACCGCGAACATAGGCGCGGGCACTAATATACCCGTCACCAACTTATTTAACTTTTATATAAAAACACAATCGCGGCGAATAATCCTGAAAGATCACCCGAAATATACTTTAAAACCGTATTACTATCGCCTTCTCAAATACGACATGCTCCTACTATTCCTACCATGATTCCTACTAAACCCCGATAAATATTATTTCCGAGAATTCTGGTCAACGCAGGGTTGCCAACAATGCCGACTGAAGTAGTATGGTGAAGGTAAATAATAAAAAATGTTATTTACGATATGACATTTTATTATTTGTATTGTTTTTACGTGGAAGACTTTAAAGATGGACTCGTTTAGGGGTTTATTCCGATAAATATGTAATTTCTCACCTCAAAATACGCAATTTGACAGAAAACAAATCATCTTAATACAAAAATTGACATTATTATTTGTAAGTTGAGACAACACATTAATTTGTGACAGCGTTGTGCATAATCGAAATGTCTATTTCGAAATGATCGATTATTTTAACAATCGAAATCATCCGAAATATCAAAATATTTTTACGAATTAATAATTAAATCGAGGCATGAGAAATGCTTCGCAGAATTTTTACATAATATTTCAAATTTATTCGAATTAAGAAGTATTTCCAAACATTATTTTAAAAGAATGTTTTCTGTTATCGTTCGTGTCCTAGAGGTTTGGTACATATAACATATTTGGCATTAATAATTAGACCTTGAGCATTTTTTAAGAATAAATCTTGTGTTTCAAGTCAACCTGTTCGGCGATAATTCAATAAGGAAATAGTGATGGTAAAAAATAATAATAATACTGTTGGAAGGATTCTTGTTTACATTATACAAATGTTGAATTCTTTGATGAAATTTAAAGAATATAAAATTATTTTCTAGTAGTTTCTGCTAAAAAATAATACGTTAAGTGATTAAGTACATATATTGGATATTACTAATTAGTGTGCAGTAATAGTTCTGTTACAAGCAGATCATGCTTAGCGTTAATTATTCCATTTATTTATTGTTTTTGTGTTTAGTTTTATAAAAATAAAAAATAATAAAATAAATAAAATAAAAGTTAATTATTCCGATTATCGACTCACGGCTACCATCTCAACAGGATTGACTAGACATTGAATTCACAAGCAAATTTACAGACAGACGAAATGCAAAGCCATAAATAAAGTACTCACTACAAAGTGGTCGAATTAAAACAGAACTTCGTTGCGCTCTATCAAGTAGTGTACTTTAACATAAGTTTTCGATTTATCACATTATCATGACGTTTTTTGGTGATATGAAAACATTACCTAAAAGGGTAACGATTGGCATTTTTTATTTTTTTACCTTGAGGAAAACAATTTCCCTCAGGGCCTATGTCATCTTTGGGGATGTTTTGTGAGGGTATTTTTAAGGAAATGAAGAAGAAGTTCTGGGAAGGAAAAAGGTATGAGGGGTGGGTAGGAATCTAGGGATCAGTGTGTCCAGGAGTGAAGGATAAATGATCTATCCTTCCTACTGCGGCGCAAGACGATGGGTTGAGAGACCAGTTGGAAAGGTCAAAGGGTCTCCCCAAACCAGCCTTTCCCAATCTGGCAAGTCGCGCAGCTGGCGGGCAGGCATATCCTGAACAAACCTCAACCGACGAACCCCCTGCTAAATCACCAAACGTAGCGAACCACTCGGGGTGACCTACGGCAGAGGTGTTGGTTATGCAAAAAAATAAATCCCGGGGCGGGGGTACCTGTGCCCGCCTCCCGATTTGAGAATAGTCAAATCCTTCGATTTCGAAACATTTGACTAATCGTAAGTATTTTACACGGCAACCCCGACTTTTCAAATTAGTTAACCTAAAGAACAAACCGATGTTCTTGTGGCTAAATGTCTCGATAACATCTCGTCATTATATTCCTGATTCGTATGCACTTTTCTCTCGCTAGTTGCTAGTTTTTGGTTGTGATGTTGTCTTCTAGGTTGCTTCTGGTTTCTATGGTCATGTCGACTAGTATGTTGAGACAATCTCTCTTTTTATTGCGTCCCTTGTTTATGAGAAAGAAAGAGAGGTTATAGCAGAGCTATCGGCGGTAATGTTATTTAGTATTGAACACCTGACATTTCCATTTGACAGTTGTTAATTTATATTTGGAAGGGGTTGGTATGAATCCAAATTATATTTCAACATTTTGCCATATTTACAAAAGTGAGAGTATGTAATATGATGAGTGATGCTAAAAAAAGTGCCAAACTTGGCTTACTGACAAAAGATGCTCTTTGGCAGTTAAAAAATGACATAATAATAGAATTAAATACTTTTAAACACAATCAAATATCTAGGTTAGTACGTTTGACATTTGCATTGTTTTGTAATGATATTATTTTTAGATTTTAACACCCCTCTCTGCATATTTTGATAAACAATAAACGAAAAACTTTTTTAATGCTCCAATGCTAATAATTAATCAGCACCTCTTGTAGATTTTATTATCCGGATTGAATTCCATTACTGTATATTTGGAAGTTGTTTTAATTAATCAATTCATAAGTTTTAATTAGTTCCAAAGATCTTTCCTTGGTTGGATAGTAAACAAAACCATATTAAATTGCAAAATGTTTCAAGTCTGTTGAACAAAAATATGTTATTTAGAATGAATGAAGTTTCAATGAATTATAATGTTTAATATCAGTGGCTGGGCCCTGGGTGCGCTGAGCCCCTGGAACCAGAACGCGCTGCTGACATGGCCCGTAGTGGGCGTGGGTCTGGGTTACTGCCTGGCACTCTGCCTGGCCCGGGCCTTGCTGCCCGCTCTGCTGCTGGCGCTCGCCACGCTGGCCAACCTGCTACTGGTCTACAGCGAGGAGCGCCTCAGGAAGGACGAGATCCCCCGGAGGATACACCACTCTCTCGGTACAAACATTACAGACTGAACGTTTTATTCTGTTTTTGCATAAAGCCCCCCTCAGTACAATGTTAACGGTGAAGCCAAAACGACAATTCTCATACAATATTTTTGCGTGCCCCACTTCTCAACAACCCATATTATTATATTAATTTTAGTATTAGTGCAACTGCTAGCTGAAACACACACCCTGCAATATAGGCAGGTACTGCCGGCTCATTGGTACATTAGAATGAGACACACTGGTGTGTGAGCGGTCCCGGTATACTTTCATAAAGTACTTAAATATGTTTCTAGTAAAAAGGTCAAAAGCAAAAGATTGCATAAATTGGGGGCAGGCAGAGAGGACAGATCTCCACTTGACTCTGTTGCGGCACACACATCTTACTTTATTCGCATTCATATATCGTCTCATACATCTGACTCTTGACATGACCCGACTTAAATATTTGGTTCACTTGATCGTGCCATATCCTCCTCAGATGTCTCCGACTTCTACCCTTCACTTTGTGTCGTTTACATCATTTCATAATAATTTTATTGTTACCTATTAGCAAACTCGTTATTATTTATTATGTATTATGAAATACTTATGTACCCTGGATTGAGTAGTACGTGAGAAGTCGTTTGTACAGCAATTATCACCACTTTGTTGGTTTGGATAAATCTGCCGCATAGAAATGAATGAATATGTGTTACTTTTTGACTTACAAATATACCTGCTACAAGCAAAAACTGAGAACGGGCATGGATCATCAGTTATTAGGTAGATATATACCTACATTGCTTGGTGGTAAATATTGAATCTTGGCGAACAAAGGTACCCTGTTCATATGATAACATAATATTTTGTGATGAAATTGTTAATTCATCCACATTTCGTACCGGCCGTTCTTTAAGACATTTAAATAGATACGCGCTTGTCGAGATCACTTAAGATTAAAATTCAAACTGTCTTCAGTCAGCGAATGAGACTACTGGTGTTTACATTATCAACATCTCCAACATTTTACGTGAAAGAAAGAAATAAAAAAAACTATGAGAGGTTGTGCATTAGAAAAAGTAGAGAAAAAGAAACACACCATTCTTGAAATTTTAACGTTTTAAGGTAGTTTTCAGGTAGAAAAGTTCAATTGTTTGTATTGAGAAAATAATATTCTTCAATGGAAAAATATTTTTTGAGAAAAAACAATGGAATTTCGAAAAAAGGTTATTTATCTTTTTTACTTCTGTCATCATGTAGAATCACCTTCCGAAGTTTGTGCACTTTACCCCCAGACAATCCAACTTTTGTACCTGAAAACTACCTTAAAACGTTAAAATTTAAAAAAAAGGTATATTTACTTTTTTTTTACTTATCTACTATTTACTTTTACTATCATGTAGAATCACCTTCCGAAGTTTGTGCACTTTACCCCCAGACAATCCAACTTTTGTACCCAAAAACTACCTTAAAACGTCAAAATTTAAAAAAAAGGTATATTTACTTTTTTTACTTATCTACTATTTACTTTTACTATCATGTAGAATCACCTCCCGAAGTTTCAGCACTTTACCCTGTATACTTAAAAAATATTTTCTATTGGAGGTATTTACTTAAAATTACTCCAACAATGGTGCCTAATTCATAATGTACCTATACTATGTAACCTACCTTAAATTCGATATCAAAAATAGAACAAGTCCTATATTCTGTACCGAATCCATATGGAAAGACGACCTGCATGGAATGTGTATGAAAAATAATGTATCGTGTAAAACACTCATAGTGTTATGTATTATGATTCCATAATATTTTACACCATTGGTTGTAAATTTTCGGTCGGCGATACGGTTGATGAATAATAATGTAATGACTAACCGTTAGTATGACGCAATTGTTTTAAGCATTGTAACACATTTTCAGCCCCTGACAAGTTATAAAAATATTATTTTCGGGCGCTTAAATTGCTAACTCTGGCGATACATCCTACCAATATACAACCTTTGGAGATACATAGAAATAATTTAGTACAGAATTGTATATATTAAAAAGGCCTACATAAAAGTCTGCAATAACCCCCAGTAACGCCGTACACATCAGTTAGTAATGAATAAAATAACAACACCAGCTACTTATATTCAAAGAAATGTGTTTCTTTCTATCTCACTAAAAATACTAGTTTCGGTTTTGATTCCATCTGTCTGTAAATCCGGTTCAATGAGCTCTTAAATCTTTGTTGATTGTTTGGAGAAGCGATAAAGGACCTACCTATAGAATAATATATTTTACATAAAATTATTTTAATTACCATTTTCAAAATTAAAAAAGGAATTTTTCAGAATGAAATCGTCTCCTGCAATGAAATTTCATGTTTTTTTTACAAATGTATCATATTAACCTGTTAACCGGGGAATTCCGTTTTGAATTACGCAGCATATAACGGGCGTGAACTCCTTCACTAGGACGTATCAGTACGTCACGCCCGGAGGACGTAATTTCATATTATTATTTTTTTTCATTTATGCATTATAAAAATGAAAACATCGAATTAAAAAACTAGAAATTTTACAAACAATTATAAAGATTATAAAAAAGGTTTTAATTACAGAACAATAAACAAAAGCACACAGATAAAAGAGAAACATTGTGTTTAAAAAATTAAAATATGTAAAAATTTAAAACTCAATTTCCGTGTGATATGCTCGGAAATATACATCCCGCTCGTTCCAGGGCGCAACATATATTTCAAGGACGTATTCATACGTCCTACCCGTACCCGATACTGTTTACGTTTGACGTTTTTATACGTCCCGCCCGGTTAACAGGTTAATTAGAGTATGCTGAGAATACAATTTTTAGAATTTTTGAAAAATACCAAATAAGTACCAAAGATATAAGCCATCAAAATGTTGATATTTGCGGCCGCTCGAAAAGCTTGCGACACGGCGGTACGGCAGCACTGCCTTTTGAATTGTGAATTGTTCTGAATAGCGTCTCCTGTGACGTCACGTGGCACCATTGCACACATTTTACCCAAGTTCATATTTTGAAGATATTGAAAAACTAATTTTACTGACGCTATTTACTCTCTAAATAAGATACATTTTCATAAAAATTTAAAAAAATTCTCAACAACCTCATTCAGCCTGTGATTATTGAAGGATCTGCGCTAATTTTATATAAAAAAGTTTAATATAGAAATCCAAAGATATTTTTATGATTTTACTAGCTGAACTTCCCGGCGTTGCCTGGGCTTTACGCAGAATTTTTCAATATCTCATGTAGACCGTGACCTTCCTCTTTTTTTGTTGGTCAAGTGTGCAAAATTTCATCAGTTTCGGAATAAAACTGTAGATTTTTATAAAAATCAAATCCACTCCGACCACCCCATATTTGCCTGGTCCGCCCACTACATACACTCATCTTTATATAAATATACAAAATATATAAATATACTAGTGAGCCCGGTCTGACATTGTCCTGCCACAAACCGCCTTCTATGTAAACCGCATTTTATATAGACCTCATTTTATGTAGTCCGCCTTTTATCTGGTAGCGCTGTTGTCGGATATTTTATGCATTTGTCATACATTGAATACATGTGCAAGTCATATGCATCGTATATATTGTTTTGATTATTGTTTAGTACGATAGAAAATAAGTATAAATGCGACCGGCACTGTCTATACTCTTAAAATTGCCTTGAAGTATATGTATTTGACAGAGCGACAGATTGCCGTACGAATATGATTCATGGAAAACACTTTCGACAAACATTTTTTATTCATCTCATCGTTGCGATGTGCTTGAGATTCTTGCGTACGTCTCTCTTCTGCGCTGATCCTGTGTTCTTAATTTAATTGATCAGTTTGTGAGTGCTTTTTATTGTCTCTTGCATTTCGTTGGCGTCGTGCTCCTATGCTGCGTGCATTATTAAGGTTTGAATTATTAATACACAGCACAATTAAAATAGAATTGAAATAAAAAATGATAAACAAATGATATCTGTGGTATTTTCTCTACATATACATATAGTTAAATTTTGTAGTTGTATGTATTTTTGGATGAGAAATCTGAAAAAAAAAAAATTAGATCTCGACAACAGCGCCACCTATCGGATCCAAAACTATCCTATCTTTCAAACTGAAACCTAGCATAAACATACAAAAAATATCATTGATATCGGGTGGGCGGTTTTGGAGATTAGCGTGTACAAACAGAGTGACTCGTGCTTTTTATAAGATTATATTTTCATAAAGCTTAATAAATGTCATTCGTAATGAATCTAAATAAATATACTAATATGACATAAACAAACACAAGAAATCCGTTCCGCAAAATCCACAAGATCGATGATCTTTCCACTTACACGTTTTTGCGTCGCACTCTTCACAGATAAAATAAATATATTTGTAAGTGACGAAACGAGGGGCTAGAATAAAATATATTATTTTAGTATGCTAGGAGCATACTTTCAAAGCATATATTAAAAATACCATAAAATAGAGCCAAGGGCTCTAGAGCTGCTAGCTAAATCGCTAGGTATAATCTGGTATTCGAGCGATTAATTGATGAGTATTGACACGATCGAGTGTTGCATTTCAGTTGAACTGGAGCGCGCCGCCGTCGAGTGCTGCTGGACGGAGGCCAACTACCCGCATCTGTGTGCGCCCTTCTCTCCGTGCGTCACGTTGCAGTGGACCTACAGAGATGGTAAATTTACATTCCAAACAATACATATTTACCTTGCTTGCCGAAACTTGCATTCAAAATACAGTGAACTAATTTTTTTCAACTTATTAAACTTAACTGTTCAGCTTAAGTGGGACGTTTCAAAGACTTATTTACAAAGTTCCACACTGTATTTTTTTTTTAAATATAGCTACACTGGAGACTTGGAGGTCAATTCTATATGATAGTTCAAGTAAAAAAGTATAATAACTTTTTCGAAAGATAATTTTCAGGTAAAAAGAAATCTTTGGGAAAAAATAATGAAATTTCTAAAAAAAGTTATGTTAATAATATGACATTAATTAGGTTCTGAATGTAACAACGTGCTTGGCTAGGCTGATAAAATGGAAGAGATTTTTATTTCTTATCATAGACAAGTTTACACCGTTACAGACAAGTAACGGTGTAAACTTGTCTAACAGACCTATAGACATGGTATTTTGAGAAAATTATAACAAGTTATTTATCTTTTTTACTTCTAGCATCACATAGAATCATCTCCTTAAGTTAGTGGCACTTACCCCCAGACCCCCTTATTTAACGGCATTTAAAACCGACAATGAAATATTTATGACTTTTATATTTATTTATATTTTACTTATATTTATTTGGAGAAGCGATGACAAATTGAACATTGATATTGTGCTTTTAGGCAAATTGGTGAATCTCCCGTGGGCCTTGCTAGTGAAGGGGGACGCGGTGCTCATTCGGCCCGGGCAGGAGTCCCCCGGGCACTGCCGCTGCCCCGAAGAGCCCCGCTTGCTGCTACAGCCCCGTCAGATCTACCAGCCCCCCCAGGCAAGTCTGCCTAGGAAAGTGGAAGGCCACAATCTATGTTTTCGGACAGTGTCACTTGCATTTGTATCCTTTTCACATGAAAGAAAAGAAATTTTAGGAAAAGAAAAAATTCTAATCGTACAATATTTTCAAAACTTCACTATAATTATGTAATTATTATGCAGTTATTAATAAGTTAATAAATAAAAAGTCACTTAAATGAATAGTACAAAAATAATGATTCCATGCTAACTCGACACAGTGACTATTCAACACACTTTTAAAAATTTATATAAAGTCATTAAAAATGATGAAAAATTTTTTTTTTTAACCCAACCTAACCTAACCTACTTAACCCAGTTAATAAAGTTTTTGTTTCATCACTTTCCATGACTTTATATAACTTTTTAAAAATGTGATGAATTATCATTTTGATGATTTATCCGGTCACCATAAATAATACCTCGTTACATACAATTTTATTAAACATTATTTTGTTTACGGGTTTATGTGGACTACCGTTGAAAACCATAGGGCCTCTTGTCGGCATCATAACTTCACCAAAAATTATCCAATCTACCAAAATAAAAAAGATTCTTGTAAAATAATGTAGTAGTAATAGTCTGACAGAGGGATTTTTTTTTTTTTTGAATAAAGAAATATCTTTATTTAAAAAAAAAATTGTGCTTACTAATTTATGAAAAAGTAAAAAAAAACTCGTCAGTCTATAATTACTACTTTATTTTACAAGAATCTTTTTTATTTTTGAAGTCGGATAATTTTTTATACAATGCCGACAAGAGGTCCCATGGTTTTTATCATTTATACCTGTGAAAAATAATGTTTTTTTTAAAATTATTTATTGAGTTAGTTTATACATTTGAATATAAACAAGATCATATTTCATTTTGTAATTTTACATATTTTTACAATGAATATAACATTTCTTTTTAAATACATTCATTCTTCAGACTTTCAGGCATTTCATCATACATTTTTAGTCCTTTGTACATTAGGCAGTTCTGTGATTTTGTTTTTTTCATATGTGGCAATCTAATCCTATTTACATTTCTGGTTTCGTAATTATGAACATCTCTATTAAAAACAATTTCATCCTTAAAATATTTTGGCATTTGGTTGTTCATGATTTTATGTACAAAAATTAACACATTAAATAATAGTCTCTTTTTTATAGAAATCCAATTTAGCTGTTCTCTCATTTGATCTATGCTTGCGTATTTTCCTTTTCCTAGTATACATCTCATAGCTCTATTCTGTATAACATCTAGCTTGTTCAAGTTTCCTTCATTGGCCAAATACAACATAGTAGAGCAATAATCTAAATGTGGAGCAACTATAGTTTTATAAATCAGCTCTGTAGTGTTTCCATTTAGTTTATTTCTTAATCTTCTAAGAAAATTGACTTTTTTAGATACCTTCTTTAGCACATATTCAAAATTTGCTGCGAAAGTTAGTTTTGAATCTAGTATCACACCCAGGTACTTAATTTCATTTAGTTTTTCAATTTTTTCGTCATTAATTGTCAATTTTAACTCTGTGTTATGCGTTTTGTTGCCTATTTCCATATATTTTGTTTTGTTGACATTCAGTTTTAATTTGTTTAATTTCAGCCATTTTGCTATATTTTGTAGGTCTTCATTTAATTTATTGATTGCATCTATGTACTCTTCACATGAAATATAGATTAATGTATTGTCTGCAAATAATCTAATTTTGCAATGTTTTATGGTTTTAATTATATCATTAATGTAAATAATGAATAGAATTGGACCTAATACCGACCCTTGTGGAACACCGAGGTTGTTTTCTATCGGTTCTGATTCTGAGCGTTCCACTTTTGTTACCTGTTTTCTTTCATGGAGATATTCTTTGAAAAGATTTAGAGCTACTTCAGAAAGACCTATATCTTCTAATTTTTCCAAAAGTTTTTTCCTTTCTATCGTTTCAAATGCTCTTTTAAAATCTAAGAATGCTGCAATGGTGATTTTTTTATTATCTGTTTCTTTCTTCCATGTATCAATCACAATGTTTATTGCAGCTTCACAAGAGTTATTATTACGGAATCCTGATTGTTCGTCACATAATATATGATGTTTTTCCAAATACTCAACGAGTTGTTTCTTTATTACAATTTCTAGTACCTGTTCGTATTTTGGTAACATATTTATAGGTCTAAATTCTTCACATTTTCTGGTATTAACAACTTTCGGAATCGGGATCACAATAGATGTTTTCCATGTGTTTGGAAATTTTCCACTTCTTAACGATTCATTTATTATGTTCAGTGGATGAGGTCCTATCACTGGCATTGCATCCCTTAAAACTGTAAAACTTATTCCATCTGGACTCTCTTTTGATTTGGTGCTGTTTAGAATCTGTAAAAGATATAAAAAAAAAAAAAAAAAAAAAAAATATGTTTTATATGTTTCATCAATCTCTTTAAACACAAGTTTTTCTCGGTTTAGGGGAACATTTCTCACACGCGGTTGTCATCCTTCAGTATTGGTATACTCTGATGTAATTCTGTTATGCTGTTTACAAAATATTTGTTGAAGCAGTTCTGTATGCTACCCTGTATCTGATGTGGAAATTCAATGTCATGTTTCATCCCTTTATCTTCAGTTTGCATTAATCCTTTTATGGTTTTCCACATTTTTTTAGTGTCTCCTTTTTCACAGATAATTTTATTTTTGAAGTAATCGTTCTTACAAACTTTCAGTTGTTTTGAGTATTTATTTCTTGCATTTTTGAATGCTTTCCAGTCTTGTGAGTTTCTTGAGATTTTTGCAATTTTGTACAGTCTATCTCTTTCATATTGTATTGATTGTAGTTCTATGTTATACCATTTATTTGTTCCTCTTATTTTAGTAGTTTGGATTGGTATTAACTGGTCGATTACTTCTTGAAGGTTATTTATTAATGATTTAGACGTTTCATTAAATTCCGTTTGATGAAGTTCATTCATATCACCCAGAAGTTCAATTAACCTTTCACTGTTATATTTTTTATAATTTCTGTATTTTATTACTTTGCTGGTTTTCGTATTAGTTCTTTTTGTGTTATCTGTAATGTGGATAAGGTTATGGTCGGTTATTTTTGGCTCATCTAGAACTTTTACATTCAAATCTAATCTGTTGGATATGACAAGGTCAATTAACGTCCTGGATTTATCCGTTATTTGTGTCTCACTTTTAACATGTTGTTTCATTCCCGATGCTTGGATAATTTTTTTAAGTCTTTTAGTATATGTATCATTCAAATTTTTTAAATTTATATTAAAGTCACCAGTTAGGATATTATCTTCTTCTTCTTCGAGGTTTTGGGTACACCAGTTCTCTATAAATGATAGAAAGTCTTTGGTACTTGCATTTGGAGAATGGTAAATTACTCCGTATACTCCTTTCTTATATCCAGAAGTTATCCTGATCGCTAGTAATCGCTGTTAATAAAAAATATCGCTGTTAATAAAAAAGAAAAAATAAATTCTTATAGTAGAAAAGTTAATAAAAAATTTGGAATCAACAATTTAATTTTTTTTTTCACCAAATAACTTTTATAATAATTTTTCAAGTTTTCTCGGTTTTCAGCACGCGCAGGGCTATGTGAGACCTTAAATATTGTAGCACTCGAAATTACAGAGAACTTATTTTACCCCCGCCTCAAACCAAATGTTAGTGTAAAAATTTCTTCAGAGATGTCAGTATCAGTACGTAAAAGTGAAAAATGACAATACATGCTATCCGCAATAGCCAGTCAGTTCTCATATGGACGACGACAATGCAAGCCATCTGCAGCTTACGAGTTAAAAATTTTTTTGCTTCTAAAATTTTTATTTATAAAAAATTCTTCTACAAAATTGCCATTTTGCAGATGTCTTCGAAACCGTTTATATCATTCAACACCATTTCAAAAATTGATGTTGAATTTTGCAGGAATATAAATATGAATTGTTTTTTTCTTTCACCTTGATAGTCAGTTTGTTCTTGGACTGTTTCAGTCCAAGGAAGTGTTTGGCAGTCCCCGCGTGACACAGCCACACCGTAATAAGCTGTTTGAGATGACAGAGACGCCCTACCTGTCCAACCTGCGCCTGGCGCTCAGCCGCGCCCTCGAGCGCCCCGTTACCGTGCACAACCAGCAGAGGCATCTGGTAATACATATTGAATTATTTGAGAAACACAGCAGGTCTGAAGGTTAATGCTATTTCTCTATAGCTAGAGTAGATAATAATAGAAAAGAGTGCAGTGAATATACTATGCGGAAATGGATGGTAGAAGAAGTCGGGGGCGCCCGAAAGACATGATCTAGTGAATCAATATATTATTGTCCAAAAACAAAATTAATGTAACCAAAACATTGAAATATGAACAATTCAGGAAGCAAATTAAATCCCTGAAATTGGATAATGATATATTGTACCCTTAATTTACGTTTACCTAATCTATACTATCTAGCATTTAAAAAAAATACTCTGGCTATTGTTATTATCTTTCTAAAACTTTTCATTATTGTTTACACATCGCCTTTTAAACATAATTTACTTTTTGTATGTAAGTACTCCTCCCACAAACATGAGCTCCTGGAGCTCACCTTACGGAGTAGTAGAATAATTAGGAAGGAACACTATATAATTTTGCATACTGTTATAATTTGAAATGTTATATTATTTTGTACTAAAAATAAATAAAATAAAAATCAAAAGGCCGGGGAGAGAGAGAGAACTGATGAAGCTATAGCACACCTTACAGAATCTATCTCGATACAGACCGTGGAAAGAATTCTATCAAAATATTCTTAGACCTTGTCAAGGCTTTTGACACTCTCACAAACTTTGTCTTAAAAGATTACAACACAGGCCATATGACTGGTTAAAGAGTTTCATATCGGTTAGATGAACACTCCACTAGACAATAACTTTGGTGTACCTCAGGGTAGTACGCTTAGACCCCTACTTTTTATAATTTACATAAATGATTTATGCTCTCTACCAATAGGAGGCAAAATTAGTGCCTTTAGAGATGACACAGTTCTACTATCTAAAAACGGCACTATAAATATAGTTCAGTGTATAGTTATAATAAATGAGCTCATTGTGGCCTTTCAGGTGATAAACCGATGCATCGAGGGTGTGCTACTGCCCGCCACCATAGTGCTGTGCCTAGCTTCGGCCTTCGTGTACCACGTATACCTGCAAGAGCCGCGCGCGCACTGGACCAACACTTTCCTGCTGCAAACCCTGGGTGTCACACTGCCCCTGCTGCCCACCACCTTTCCGCTGGTGTGGACCGCCCTCAACATCTACGGCATGTCCAAGTGAGCAAGACCCTTGTCAAATCTCTTGATTTTTATCACCGCGCTATACATCCCAGGGTCGGATTTGACTCCTACACAAATGCTCGCCACCGGCTCTGATCTCTTACCTTTTTTCTCCAGTTCTCAGTTCTGTCGTGCTCCAACCCTCGGTTCGCTTCCACTGGATCATCTACTTGGGCCTACAATGATTCTTTTCATGATGATGAATGATTCTTACAGTATTCTCATGCTCAATTATTTATTTATTAACGGACTAACGTTCAATTTACAAAATAGGTAACACGAAATTAGAATACAAATGTTAATTATTGATAAAGGATGATATGTATATGGATTAAGTAAAGACAAGATACAGAAATAAACATAAGAAAATAGAAGTGGTAAATCAAGTCAAGATCTTGCTAGAAGTCATACCAATTATAATTCTATTTCTTCTCTTGCTTAATGACAGACAAAACTTATTTTGACTTATACCAAAAAATCAGCAAGTTGACCAGTCTACACATTCTGGACAACGGTGAATAGTATCCAGGGGCGGCCCTATGAGGGCGCAATAGGAGCAGTCCGGGTTGGCAGTCAGTTGCAGGTTTAAATCCAGGCGTGCGCAAGTAAATTTTATTTTATGAATTGTGAGTGTTATTTCACAGTTTATTTCAGTTCAGTTTCAGTGCCGGCAACCCGGGCGTTTATTTAAGGTTGCTTCTGTACAGATGTTTTTTTTTCATTACCCTCCTCACTAGACAAAGTCTGTTCTGAGACTGGTAATTAACAATTTATATATAAACCAAATGTTTAGTAAAAAATAGTAAAATAAAAATAATAAGAAAAATAGTAGTAAAAAAATGAGTAATATAAAAATAGAAAAATAAGTGTAGTACTATATGTGTTGAAAAATTATGTATAAAAATATGAAATGAGTATTTTGTATTATAATTGTGTAATAAGGAAGTTGAGTGAAAAATATTTTGACTTATAAAAAATATGTTCATGTAGATCAAAAAATATCGATTCTAAATATATAAATATACATGGTGTCCGGAAACTCGTAGTATAAGCCGGAAACTGGAGAATGTATACCACACGGGGAACCCAAATAAACATAAAGTTTTTTGATTTGAGCATTTTTATAAAAAAAAAAAAAAACCAAAAAAATATATTTTTCGGCTATTTCAGGGTTCAAATTTTTTCGTCATTATTTGTTTTACTTTTAAATTTTTAAATAGTTTTAATTAGTTGGGTACTTTGATCTTCAGTAATAATTTATAACAATTTGATCAAAAAAAAAATCAACTTCTGACTCGATTTACTCGAAAACGAAAGCTCAAATCAAAAAAAATTATACTACAAAATCGACTCCAAATGTGATGTAGATTCACCAGTTTCCCGCTTGTACTACGAGTTTCCGGACACCATGTATTTCTATATTATTATTCTTAGAATTAGTTAAACGTTCTTGAAAAAGCATTCAATAGCAATAGATTGTATACGCTCCACGATTGGTCGAAAGAATTCTGACGTCACATGTGTCGTGACTTGTACGTACAACGGATCACCTATGGTGCATCTCTTTCTATTACATGAGAGATGGTCGGTTTAGATGAGAGAGGTGTATAGGCCAAACGTTTATTTGGGTTTGTCAAATATATGTACGTATTTGTTGTTATTATTATATGAAATGGATTTCTAAAGATACATATTCGTATAGTGCTTTATAATAATATGTTGTTTATTGCATAACTTAGAAGTTTTTATTATTATACATGTCACATAACATGTGATACACTTCAGGCCGCCGGCCGCCCAGAAAAGTCTCACAGTGAACTGGGCTGTAAACCGTTATTTTACTTTTGGTTTTTACTTTTCTGCGCGGTGGTCCTGAATTCGCGCGGGGCACGTCAACAAATAGCGACGGAATACCGTACCGGGCGGGAAAAGCAAATATTCTAACTTAAAATATTAATTTAACTATGAAATCTTAATCAATTTTCTTTTTTTTTTTACTAACATCAATTCTAATAGACGGTTAACATTGGTAAAAAAATTACTGGAATTCCTTATTGAAGAATTAATTTTTTTTCCATACAAAATGTTAAAGCGACGTGGTTCTTACAGTTTGAATGACGTCACACCCACCCCCGCCTCTTACCGCTCTTATTCCGCTCGTTTTGGCGGGCTTAATAAAATTCAAACTTTGAGAATTAATTTAACTATGAAAACAAACTTTAAAAAAAAAAAAAAAATACCAGTATTTAAGTTTGAATGCGAAAATTGATAAAAAAAATAAAAAAAATGGACTCAACTTCCTTATTGTAAAATTTTGTAATTTTGTTAGAATTTGTGTGCAGTATGGTTTGTAAAATGCATTAGATGTTTAGAATATTTCTAATATCTGTTCTTTCTTTTACCATCAACCAGTTTACAAATCTTTTGAACACCCAATTCAAATTATTTGGTAAGACGTAAGTTTTAGTTTGGGTTAGGAACATGTTGAATATGTGAGGAGCCAGGTAAGATTCATGTCTTTTAGCGAAATTTGATTTGATATACGGTACTTGTAATTGTTTGTGTGTAATTGCTCTCGTGTTTTGCGAGTGAGTTATGTGATGTGGTAATTTTTTTATGCAGTTTTTGTAGATGATCTTCTTTATGAACAGTTTATTTATGTCTAATAAGTTATTTTCAATCATTAGCTGTTCTGTCGGATGTTGATAAGGCTTTCTAAACATAATTCGAATTATTGATTTATGATTAATTTTAAGGGATTTGAGATGAGTGTCTGCTGCTGCTCCCCATACTGAAATACCATACATTAGAATACTTTGACAAAGTGCAAAGTATATATTTTTTAGCTGATTTAATGACATAATATTTCGTATTGTTTTGAAGATGTATGATAGTTTCCGGATTTTTTTTGTTATTAGGTTAATTTGGAGATCCCATTTTAGATTATGGTCAACAGTTAAGCCGAGATATTTGATATTATCCGCATAATCTATTTTGTCACAAGTACAGCGTGTGTTGTTTGTGGAAGTATTGGTGCAGGGGTGAAGATGTAATTGTGGGCGACTATCTGGCTGACCAGCTTTTGTTTTACTAAAAGTCAGGTATTTTGTTTTAGAAATATTGAGTGTAAGAAGATTATTCATTAGCCATTTATTTATTTCAATCATCCCTGCTTCTGTGTTTTTGTAGACCTTTTCCCATGATTTTGCTTTGAATAAAATAATATATATTGAACTTGCGGCACGTTCCAGAGTGGAAGATACTCTCAGTATTGCCCTGGTGTAAGACCACCATTCATAATTGAAACATTGCTTGAAATGGCTTTAGCCGTGTTTGGTCCACGGATAGAATAGCCGGGTAATAACCCCACCTTCCTCCTCCCCATCTCCTTCCCCTCCCCACTACCTTCAAAGTACCCCAATTGGGTATACCATAGTCTCACTGGCTCCCAAAGGTTGGGAGCAGTTGGGACTTTTGTGCGGTATTCACATAAGTCTCTGGGAGGGAATATTGAAAGGCATGAATTGTAGTAAAATAGGTGAATCAACAATACATTCAAATGATGCATTTGATAAACCAGAATTTCTTGCATTGATGCTTTCGGATTACACATAGTTTTTTTATTGTTTATTTGAATTAGTTTATTTAACATTTTATGTCTATAAACTAATATGTACATGGTTACATTTAACTATTAATAAAATAATATTTTTGCAGTAAACACAATAACATTTTTATTAAATACATTTTTCAAACTTTTGGGCATTTTACCACACATTTGTAGTCCTTTATACATTAAGCAATTCTGTGACTCTGTTTTTCTCATATGCGGCAATCTAATTCTACAACATTTATGGTTTCATAATTATTATGTACCTTTTTGCTAAAAACTATTTCATCCTTAAAGTAATACTAGAGGATTTATTTCAGTGCAGAAATTCTGGGACTAACTGCCATATGTATTCCTCATTGCCCAGAATATTTATGGAGGGAAATAATTATACCGAGTCAGTGGACAACCTCAATTTATCACTTAACAAATACAAAAAATTGTTACTGAAGTAGTTTAGTAATATGAAATTCTGTATAATTTTTACTATTCATATGTAAAAACCCCTAAAAAAGGTTTATAAATAAATAAATAATTTTGAAGAAACAAATGAGATCAAATTTGCTCCTACCCTAAAATTTGTTAAATAAATAAATGATTCCTCAATTATGTTTTCGAGTTAATGGTTCATTTTTGTTCTGTGTGATACGTCTTCTAATTTGGGGTGCTATGTTCTTCAATGTTTTATTTTTTTCATTTAATTAGTTATTGTAATAATGAGCTTGCTTCACCAGGTTCAAGCACCTCCTGCAGACCAGCGTCAGTGGGGGTGCTCCTATTGAGGGGGGCGTGTGGAGCACCTGCCTGTCTATCCTACTCGGCAAGGAAGACCTGGTCACCAGGTCAGCTAACATAGTGCACGTGCTGGGATCTGTTAGCGTAAGACCCTTTTTTTAAAATCAAAATCATAAATTTTAATTTAAGCATTTTTAATAAACTAGAAGAGTATTTTTTTTACTTTTAAGCAGACATTTTTTTTTAGGCCTACATGGTTTACATTTGTTATTTTTGATGTCAGGTGTTGAACCAATAATCATGATGATGAATAACGTAAAATAAATTAAATAATTAATATAACTTGACTCTGTGCGGAAACGGGCAGTTGTTCTCCTAATGTTTCAATGGAAGATGGTCCGAGGAACTAGCCGCATTGATCCCTTCGGCACCGAGCATAGTCCGGAAACACAACAAATGCATGCCCATCATTTGCTATAAAAGAACAGGTTATTTATACGACTCGTTCTTAAGTTCAACAGCTCGGCTGTGGAACAATTTGACGGCCTCTGTCTTTCGATCCTACAACATTTGCTCCTTGCTCTGCTCGCCACGAGGCAAATCATTTTCCTCGAGGCTTCCTATGTGGAGTTAATGTAAAAAATATAATATATTAGTTAACTATTTGCCTGATCTAATTTCGCTAACGGTTTTCAAATTTCAAACGTGAACTTTCTTGGAACGAATGAATGTATATTGATTGGTTTTTTTTTTGCAGGCGCTCTGTTGCGTGGACAAAAAGGGCATCCTGTCGTGGCCCAACCCCACGGCGGAGAAGGTGTTCTTCCTGCGCAACTCCTCGAGCCTGTCGCGCTCCTCCAGTAAGACCAGCTTCACAGGCTCCTCCACGCAGCTCAGCGGGCAGCCACCCGACGGCTCGCTGGCCACCATCCCACACCTCACTCCCACCACCGTTGCCGAGGTTAATGATTACTTATTTAGGAACAAATTTTAGCTTATTTTGAAGGTTATACCCATCAATGTAATACATCATTGAAGAAGAAGATCATACTAATAAATGTACACAAAACATGAAATAGGTATGATTTGAGATTTTCACGGCCAAAAGTATTATAGTGATTTGTTTTTGGGGTATTGTGGCGTGTTGCGTTACTTCCTTCTTTAGCCAACGTTTCGGACAGCGTTGCAGTGTTCATCATCAGGGCTGATGATGGACACTGCAATGCTGTCCGAAACGTTGGCTAAAGAAGGAGTTAGCACAACACGGCATAATACCCCAAAAACAAATCACTATAAAACATGAAACAGTACAAGACACAGAAAAATAAAAAAGATAACGGTCACAACCAGGAATACAGGATATCTTGTCTTACAGTATAGTGTCTCGGATAAACATATCCGATTTTTATTTATATGGATACCTTGACTTTTTAAAACTCTAAATGAATATTCAGGAACAACTTATTTTGAAGGTTTATCTGAGACACTATCTAGGTTTCGAACTAATTTCATTAGAAACTTTGTTTCCATTTAAAAAGATAGATGCCAAAAATATGGAAAAACTTGTTGCAAAATGATATTGTTAATTCTGAATTTTATATATGAGATCGACAAATACGACGTTCAATAAATAGGATCCAATAGTCAAGTTGGTTAAGACACCTACCCCGGTAAGAGATCTTGGGTTCGATTCCTAGTTGTGACCATTATTTTTCTATGTTTCATTTTAATTAATTGGTATAAACCTTCTTCTTCAATTACTTATTTATTTAAAGAAAGGTTCCCAAGCTTATCTGGCTCACCGCTCACTTTTCAAGTGTATTTTTCTTCAACCCATAACAGCAATGATAAAACACATGCCGCACTGAAAAAGTAAATTTTTTAACAGGTGCAACTTAAACTTCACTTTCACACCTTATTTTTGATTCCAGGACTTTGAAATGTGCAGAGAATTCAACAAAATTAGATACTATACATAACAAAATTGGCGCAAAATAAACATTCACGGGAAATTTCAAAAAAATAACTCGCTACTGCGAAAATTTTATTGTATTCATATATTTTACTAGAGATGCGTTAATCTATTGATAAACTGTGAAACTACTAAGTTAGCTTTGTGAATATTGAAGTTAAGAACACGCGGTAACCTTTCTAACATTTTGGCCAGCGGTTATATAGTATGTCCAATGAGCAGGTATTGGATCTGACGCACGACCAGAACGTGCCGTTCAAGCTGGAGTTTGATGACCACTCGTGGAAGAACCACCTGTCGTGTCTGAAGCCGCTGGGCCTGGCCATCCTACTCAACACCTGCAACATCGCTACCCAGGAGCACTACACCAACTTCTGCTCGCACCTCACCTGCGAGGCCACCCAGAGGTAAACACACAAACAAACACTGTTTCAAATACCTCCACGACTTACTACTTTTCACTTCTGCTTTTGCTTTTTCCTTATCACGGTCTTTCAAAGTTTACAAGAATATAAACAATCAATGGCTCAGACGACAAATGTGTCAGGTTCCCACACGTGCATCGTAGGTTCAATTCCTTTGCTGGCTAAGACCTCCATCATTGCACATGCAACATCTTCCTCTTATAATAATGTTAGTAGGAGTTTTTCAAATATTGGCAGGTTATTTGTAATCCATAAATGTTTGTCTTTCTTTTTTTTTTTAACGAAACAATTATTTACATTTGATCATTTGATAATCTAACTGATTCTACTATCTTGGTGTGGCAAGCTACCGATGAGTAACAATGATTTTATGGTATAATAATTTATATATATTTTATGTGAAACCTCACAAGAGCAAAGACAGTGTTGGGCAGCATTGTGAGGTGGGTTAAGGTAGGGGCTGTAGTAAGGAATTATACAAAGGAGGAAAAAAAATAATACTTATATATTATGTGTTCACAATCGGCGTTTGTTGATCTACGTTTAAGAATATATATTTTTGAAGTACAGTAGAACCCCGTTAATTCGAACCCCGATAATTCGAAAAAACGCGTAATTCGAAATTTTCGCCAAAAAAATATCCACAGAAATTTTTTTTCATACAAAATTGTTTTTTAATTCGAAATTCGTTAATTCGTAATTCTAAATTTATTTTTGTCCGCACACGAAAATTTGTTTGTGTAATTCGAAAAACTTCGATTTTTGCGAAAATAAATCATAAAATTTCGTAAATCTGAATCTAAAAGACAGCCATGACGGTAAAACGCCGAAAAGTGTATTTTTACGTGATTATACATCGTCCTAATTATTATTATTATTTTGTAAATCGGAATCGATTTACACTGGAATGTCGTATTTTTTCCAATGTATTTCGAATATCCGAGTTTGAAGTGCCGAAAAAATTCGTTTTACGCGGAAATATGTGGTAGTTTTATGAATTTACACCAAATATCTGAATTCAAAGGGTCGGCTGCGACGGAATTCGAACGCCAAATTTCAATTTACGTGGAAATACGACATATTTTTACGAATATACTTCAAATATCTGAATTTAAAAGGCCGGTCGCGATGAAAATCTGCCGAGAAAATTCGATTTACGCAGAAACATATCGTATTTTTACACATTTATTATAAATATCTGAATTTAAAGGGTCGGCCGCGACGAAAATCAGCCGCGAAATTTCGATTTACGTGTAAATATATCACATTTTTACGAGTTTATTTCAAATATCTGAATTTCAAAGGTCATTAATCCTTTTAGGGTCATATATGACCAGGTGTCCATATTTTATAAAAGTATTTTAATCTTTTTTATATCATTAGGAAATACATAATTTTTTTGATGTTGGAAAGAGAAATAATAATTCTTTTCAGTTTGCCTCAAATATTTATACTGGATGCTATTAATAAAATCCTAAAAATAGCCAAAATGAATAAATCATATTTCGCGCCGCTATCATAACAATCGATTTAACTTTAAATTATTTCTTTATTTTTATTATATGAACGAGATAAAAGTGAAGTTACAATTTTCTTACAAATTCCCCAAACAAAACGAATGTGTTTTCGAAATATTCTCTCAATTTTTCTACCTTGTACAATGTACATATTTGGCAAGTCTTTAAATATATGCAAAAAAAAATTGTTGAGGTTTATTTTTGCTAAAATATTCACGGCCAGCCGTGCACAGCCAGTATTTAATACCTTCCGGCATTGAAAAGGTTAAAAATACTTATGGGAAACTTATCACATCACACAAGCAGTTAAGTAGGTACCAAACTAATGTCTATTTCTGTAGATCAAATGCTTGACAGATACTTAGATACGTTTCTGAGACCATGTGCGAGGTTTCACTGAATTAGGCACAGTGGACATACGTTACTGAAACCTTGTGCGAGGTTTCACTGAACTAAGCACAGTGAACATATGTTACTGAGACCATGCGCGAGGTTTCACTGAATTAGGCACAGTGGACATACGTTACTGAAACCTTGTGCGAGGTTTCACTGAATTAGGCACAGTGGACATACGTTACTGAAACCTTGTGCGAGGTTTCACTGAACTAAGCACAGTGAACATATGTTACTGAGACCATGCGCGAGGTTTCACTGAACTAGGCACAGTGGACATACATTTCTGAGACCATACGCGAGGTTTCACTGAACTAGGCACAGTGAACATACGTTACTGAGACCATGTGCGAGGTTTCACTGAACTAGGCACAGTGAAAGCCGTGCTACATTTTTTGTTTGATTAGTATGAATGTAACATGTCTTGTATTTTTACAATGTCATTGGATAGTTTTCAAGTTTACTAATATTCAATGGGTAAATTTCTTCTTGATACTAAGACAAATATTTTTTTTAAAAGCGAGCTTTTTCACGGGTTTGCGCTAGTATAAATATATGTATGTATATATTTGTTGGTGATGGTTCTGGTTGGTGGCGGTGATTGTTGGATTCGACACCCGTTTGACTAACAAATCTGACTATTCACGTGGATAGTCGGCCGCAGTGATATTGGCGTGCTTGGTTGCAGCGAGGACGTGGTGCCGGTGACTAACCGCCGCTGCCTGTGTGAGCTCGCCAAGCAGATTGGCTTCGTGGAGGAGGCCAAGAGTGTGTACCATCTGCAGACGCATCTTGCCACCTTCAGACACCTGGTATAGTACAACCGAATGATAAATTTATTGTTGTTTAAATCGTTTCTCGTCAATTTTGATCCAGATTAGGTACTAAATAGTTGTATTTTCCAGCCCCCAGAAGTTATACGGCGTGACACCAGGTTTGCCCGTTCGCTGCACCTCAGCACCAGGGTGAAAGTGCCCCTGCCGCACATGCTGGGCGTGGTGGTGCGTGACCAGGCCGCAGGACTCCAGCTCATCACACAGGTAACACTAGTCTACAGCAGTTTCATGACAAAACAGAACAGTAACCTAATAGAACAGTGACTACACAGAACAATGACACAACAGAACAGCGAAAAAACAGAACATTGAAGAAAAGTTAAAAAAAGAACCAAAAACAACAAACCTAACCTAACCTATTCATTTATCATGTTCTGTTTTGTCAATGTTAGGTTTTATCCGGTTACCGTATATAGGTTCACAGTCGGAGGTGTCATATATTGGAAATTCTCGGCCCGTTTCAGCTTTTGATCAAATGTCAATAGTTGACAAGCATGAAGCATAATTATTTTGCTTGGCAGCTGATCAAAAGGTAAAACAAGCCAAGAATCGGCGTTTAACGGGGACCGTTCAAATGTCGAAAATACAAAAAGGCGCTTGATGCCGATTTAATGGTCATCAAATGTTGTGGAGTTTGAAACCACCCAACATTAGGCTTTAGTAGGTATAATTAATTGTGTGCATAACATAATGACAATTTTGAATGACTTTTCAATGAAAAGCCAATAATCCGGAGTGCGGTATCTCCAGATATTATTATGAAACGACAAATAACAGATGAAAAATAGTATGTATTTTCAATCACAACAAAAAACGCACCAGCTTCCAAAAAATCCTTTTCATTTTTCTGGCCGAAAATAATAGAACTCAATTTATCATTTTTTCTTCTGTTTTTTGTTTTCAATTAATTTCAACAAATAATATTTAGGATGGTAGGTACTTGGATAAATGTCATGATGATTGGAACCAAACATGTTCTCAATTATAAATCCAATAATGTCCAAACTAAACAAGTTTCTCAGGTGAATTTGTAAATATTTATATATTGGCAAATAATAAGTGCAATTTTATTTGAAGGGCACAGCGGACATAATCCTAGACTCGTGTGTGGAGTTCTGGAACGGCCAGGATCTATGCGTGCTCTCTCCATCAGACAGAAAGAAGGTCTTAGACTTCTACCAAAGGAGCTCGCTGACGGCATACTGCTCAGCCTTTGCATACCGGTAACCAATCTTAATACATTAATCGTTATTTGCGTAGTGATGTCATGGAGTTTTACTCCAACTCTATTTGTTCAATTAATTATAATGTTTTAACATATTGTATTATTTCCAGCCCCCTGACCCGAGGGGTCTGCCCCCGCCTGTCAGCTTTGTACCTGGAGCTGCCGGCTGACTGTCGCTCCCTATACCCCACCACCCCCTGGAGCGAGCCCCATCCACCCCTTACTAGTCACTATCACTCCACGGGTAGGTACCTACAACTTCCCCCCTAACTGGCTTGTTGCATACTCACTATGAAGCCTTGAGTCGGTATTGCCATCATACAACATATTTTAAATGCTAAAATTAATTACCTACTTAGACTTTATGTAGGTACCGTCTATCCTGGGTACTTTGTCCCAAAATATGGACAATTTCCACTGTGGTGTCCTTCGTTATAGGTATATCATAGGTGACCAGCTCAGGTACGGAGGCTCCATCGAAGCCAGAGTAAAGTTGGCCTCTCAGAAGCTGGGCGTAGTGTACAGGGCCCGCAGATACTTTAATAATACACAACTACTGACCCTGTACAAATCGCAAGTGCGCCCTACTGTCGAATTTGGCAGCCATCTCTGGTCCGGAGCCCCTAAATACCTGAAAAATACCCTTGACTCTGTGCAAAAACGGGCGGTCCGTTTGATAGATTCCCCAATCTTAACAAACGGACTGCAATCTTTAGAGCACAGGCGTCAGGTAGGTATGCTGTCCTTGTTCTATCGGTACTACAATGGAAGATGCTCTGAGGAACTAGCGTCATTGATCCCTTCGGCACCGGTGCGTAGTCGGGATACACACCAAACGCGCGCCCAACATTTGTACACAGTTGACATTTGTCACATGAGAACGGGTCGCTTCTACGATTCGTTCTTAAGTTCAACAGCTCGGCTGTGGAACGAACTGCCGGCCTCTGTGTTTCCTCCCTCCTACAACATGGGACTCTTCAAGACCCATGTTCACTCCTTCCTCTCCACAAAAAAACCCTCCACACAGCATCCCCAAAGATGACATAGGCCCTGAGGGAAATTATTTTCTTCAGGGCCTCCTGTGTGGAGTTATTATAAAAAAAAAAAAAATTAAAAAAAAATATCAGTGTTGCAATGATTTTAGTATCAACTCAGAGGTACGTTTAACCTTTCCTTATCTGTGATGTGTATTTACTACACATTGCTTCTAATAACTCTATAAATATAATATATTCTGGGTTCAGATTTTAGGTATTCCTCCGTTATACATTTATGCACTGAATTTAAAAATAATATATTACATATTTTTCAAATTCAAAAATCAGATTTTTTTGTTAAAAATCGGGAACAAATACACCAATACAATCAACCGTGTGATACTAATACGCGAAGAGTGTGCGAGGAAATGACACGCTATTGATGTCCTGCTTTAATTCGCTATGCGGGAACTTGAGACATCCACACTTCTGCAGTTGTAGTTTTTGATTTAGACCATCGATACCTACGACCCCACAGCTGTGTTTTTGCCGCCAGCCTCTAGCCAGTTGGCCGCGAACCGTCATTAGATGTAGACCCCTCGCACGTTTCTTTAGCATCTGCCGATGGTTTTTTCATGTTTTCAGCAATTAAATTACAATTATTATCACTTTTGATATAAAATATAATAAACATTATCGATTAGCTATGAATATTCATATTTTTCCGATATTAAATCGCTTATTTTGAGATGTGTATTGACTACACAGCACCGGAACGCGTGTATTTTTTTAGCACAGTAAGGGAAAGGTTAACAAGTTACGATGAGCAAGTTGAAACAAATATGTTGAAATGCAAATCTACATTATATCCAAATTATTATATAAGGTGTTAAAGTATTGTATTCACACCAGGTAAAGTATTCTCTCATGTTGGAGAGAGTTCAGAAGAAATTCTTGAGATTCCTCTACTCTCGTGGCTCTATCTCGCCTACTTTATTTTGGGTATGCTCGGGTCCATGTAAGGGTCAGAAGGGAAGTACACATTGCACACATTTCTTCAGACTGATTGGTGGATGGTTTGAAAACTCGGTCATCATGGAGAGCATTCATTTTTATGTTCCCGATGGTTATCTCTGTCACCGACAACATAGACTGCCTGCAGGACTAACTTGCCAATGGTCATGTCTGTGGGGAGAGCAATCTTGCTGTTGAACAGAAATAATTCGGATATTGACCTTTTTAGCATCAATGAAGCCTTTAAAAGGCAAGCTGTGTTTTTACCAGTATAGTTGATATACCCACCGTCTATATTTATGTAAGAATTTTCCATAACAAATGTATTTAAAAACGAATTTGTAATGTTTTTAAAATTTCTAAATAGTATAAAATAAAGTCACTATCCGCGTCTGTCTGTTTGTGCGCTTAGTTCTTCTAAACTACGGAATGAACTTTGATAGGGTTTCCACTATCATTTAGAGAACTTCTTCTGGAAGGTTTACATATGCATATTATATTTATAGAAAGTAGAGAAAAGTCAATGTTTTATAATCAAGTTGTAAAATATATTTTCTGGCACTGCCTTGCTAACGCAAGCTAAATCTCAAGAGATACATCAAAATAATGTACTACAGAATTATATATCTTAAAAAGGCCTACAGAAAAGTCCGCGATGGTATATGTCTATATTTAAGGATAACTCCCAGTATCGCCGGGTACACGTCAGCTAGTTAATAAATAAAATGAATTGAATTGTAACTCCATGAGAAGTTGAAAAGTAAATGTAAGAAGACTTTTGTGCAAAAGTAGAGATTAATTTAAGTGAAATTACAAAACAAAATCAACTTCTTTTAATTTTAACCATTAAAATGAAAACAAAATTATAGTAAAATTTAAAAATAATCGTACATTGTAACAAAGGAGGACGGTTCCTAGAGAATTTTGTTTTATATATTTTTTATTTATTTATTTTATATATATATATATATATAAATTACAAACAATACAAAACAAAATTAACCTGTGTCTGTCCAACTGGGAAGAATTCCCGTTTCAGGACAGCCAAATTGTGTATTTAGTACATAATATTCTTACAATGGAATGGCGATGCTGTCAAAACAAATTTTGAGAACATTGTTGATTGCATTTGAAGTGACAGGATAGTTTCTTTGTCCTTGAAAGAATCGCAAAGATGTAATTTATTACCAGGGTCAATTTGGATAACATTAGTAATTGCATTCAGAACAGATGAATGGTTTCTTTCGGGACATCACAAGACGGCAATTCTATTTGCTCTCATTTTGAATTATATATTTGGATTGAAAAAAGAAGAATGATTTTCAAATATTTTTTACTTCTAAATACTTGAGTACTGATAAGTAAAAATAATTATTTTAAATTCAATTCATTAAACGTCACCGCAGAATCTTTGGGCATTTGCGGGGTTCAATACCAAATTGTTTTACTGCATTATTCAGACTGATGGATATTCTATATATTTATTGATTGACACTCACTGCACATTATTTTACATGTTATCTGTCAGCTTGTCGGGAGGCCAGAATCAAAGACAGCTGAGATACTAGGTAGAATGTATAGACAATCGACAACCTAACAATAATTATTCTTCTTTTGCTATTTTGTTTTCTAGATTCACTGCTCTTCAATGACTTCAAGGATGATGATGTTACGGATGTGGAAGGTTACTTTGATCTTCAATGTAGTCAGGTAAAAACACTTTATTTTACTTTACCTTCTGCTAATTCCTCGCCCAACCTGTATATTTATTTATTTATTAAAGGAACCCCTCCTCTCCAACAGAAATCTTCAAATTACATACTGAAGCATTAGAGCGTGTTTCTATAAATGCCGATTGCTTACTTATTTGTGGTGACTACAATCTGCCTAAAATTGCTTGGCTTAATGATAGTCAGGGTGTGAAAACTCCTAATAACATTTCCCTTCAAGCTTCTATCATAGCAAATTTCTACGCCTACATGAATTTGTCTCAACTAAAGTCGATCAACAACTGTCTTGGCTACTGTCTTAATTTGATATTTACCAATATGCCCAGCGTTTGTGTAAGTGAAGCTACTGACTGATAATTATCATCCACCACTCGTTTTCAACTTCTCTAATCCTTTCAAAAGTGATATTCTAAAATCAAAAGTTTCACACCACTACAAATTTAACAAAGGTGACTATACTGGCATGAACAGGTATCTTGCCCAATATGACTGGTCATTCTTATTATAAAACACCAATATTAACGATGCGGTATTTAAATTTAATGATTGCATAACTCATGCTATAGACTTTTTCGTTCCAAGGGGAACTTATTCCCAGCCTAAATTTCCCAAATGGTTCAGTTTGACATTAAAGCAATTGATTATTGAAAAAAAGAAAATGCACAAATTATTCAAATTAACGAAAAACTTAGCGCTCTATCAAAAATTTTCTCATTTAAGAGAATTATCTAAAACTGAATATGCTATGTGCTACAAATCTTATATTGAACACACTGAGACTAAATTAAATATTATCCCTAAACAATTCTGGAAATTTGTTAAACAAAAACGTATTGAAAATGATCTCCCTTCAAGTTTATTCTTTAACGAAACTCACGCTACCAACGATATCGATATTGCCAACCTTTTTGCTGAACACTTCTCCTCCGTCTATTCTGATAGCACTTGCGCCATCCCTCCACTTATCCATACTAACACTGGTTCAGATGGTACATATACCTGACATATTATTGAAAGAATGTAAATCTATTGTATCTAAGCCACTTTGTTTATTATACAACTTATCACTACCATCTGCCACTTTTCCGGATTCCTGGAAAGTTTCCTATATAAGACCTATTTTTAAATTGGCTACTTAATCAAACTTAGAAAACTATAGACCTATATCGATTTTATCTCATATTCCTAAGTCATATTCCTGAGTCTATAATTACTAAGAAAATAACACCTATTTTCACGCATGTACCGATTGAGGAACAGCATGGCTTTAGATCTGCTAAATCTACCACTACAAACTTACTCTCCTTCACCAACAACATAGTCAACGGCCTTGAAGATAAAAGTAGATGTTCTATATACATACTGACTTTTCTAAAGCTTTTGACACAGTAAACCACTCACTCCTCATGGCCAAGCTTCAAGCTATAGGTATACGAAACCCCTTCTTTAATTCTTATTTAAGCAATAGAAAACAAATAGTCAAAATAAATAACGTTGAGTCTATTATTCTTCTTCTTTTCCAATCAGATATTGACTCATTCAATAACTGGGTAAAATTAATTGCATGAAACTAAATGTCGATAAGTGCAAAATTATGTCCTTCTACAGAACTAAAAATCCGATTATTTTCGAATACAGACTAAATAATAAATGCTTAACAACTGTTCAATCTATTAAAGACCTCGGTGTCTCTCTTGACAACAAGCTTTCTTTTCGGGAACATATAAATGTGATTGTTAATAAATCTCTCAAACTACTTGGCTTTATCACTAGAATCACTTCAGACTTCAAAAATATAAAAACACTTAGAACTCTTTACTGCTCCTTGGTTCGCCCCCATCTTAAATATGCTTGTGTTATATGGTCTCCTTTTTATGCTATCCATATTCGTCACATTGAGTCCGTTCAACATCGGTTCCTAAAAGGGATTGCTAGGAGGCTAGGATTAGAAAGAGGCAATTACTCGCATCATGAAATTGAACAAATTCTAAACCTTTCTCCTTTAGAAGACCGTCGGAAAAAATCTGATCTCATTTGTTTCTTTAAAATTATCAACAATTTTATTGACTCACCTACATTACTAGAACTCATCACATTCAAAATACCTACTCTTAGACTCAGAAATAAAGAACTGCTCTTCCTCAATCAACACTCGACTAATTATGCTTATAATTCACCATTGTCCAGAATATGTAGAATGGTCAAATCACGTTAAGACCTTGATTTTTTTGGTATAAGTCAGAATGTTTTTTGTCGCTCACTATGCAATTGAGGATATTTTGTATTACTTTAGTTTTAGCAAGGTCTTGACTTGACTTGACACTTCTATTTCATTTCTATTTTCTTATGTTTTCCCTGTTTGTCTCTGCTTTTATATACCATCCTTTACTCTTGCATTGTACATTGTCCCAAATCTCGTGTCGCTTTGGAATATATTGGACATAAGTCCGTTAATTAATTAAAAAAATATATATATATCCAATTGCATTATGTATAAAATGTATGATTTCCATCGGATGGTCATCAAATGTGATAGAGTTTGAAATGCTCCAAATTACTAACACTTACATATGAGACATTCAAACCACTTGGATGTTTTTTCGCGGAATTAAGTCGGATAGCTGAAATGTGGGTTAGTATAAAATTGAATATAATTTGGAGCTTGGATGATTTCAGCAGATAAACTAATAATAGATAAACAGATAAACTATACATACCAATATCAGACACACTCACTGACCAATAGGATGCATGATCTGGGCAACAAGTATGGGGGTGCTATTGATTTATTTATTGACTGCATTTATAGAATTAAGCATAATCTATACCAACACTTTGTTGAATCCTACAAATTAGAGTAGCGTTGGTAAATTAGTTTTAATTTTTTTTTTTTTTTTTATAGTGAATACCTCACAAGAGTCCCAACTGCTCCCGTCTGGAGCCAGTGAGACTATGGCATCCCCAATTGGGGGATGTTGTGAGGCTGAAGGTAAGTGGGGAAGGGAAAGAGGAAGGTGGGGAAGTACCTGGCTATTCAGATCTAGTCACTAAACACGGCTAAAGCCATTTGGAGCAACGTTTCAATTCTGAATGGTGGTCTTACACCAGGGCGATACTGGTAGTATCTTCCACTCTGGAATGATTTGTCTTATATGTAGTGTTGTAATTTCTTTTTTACTTTATGTTACTCTTACGTTTTACTAATATTGCTTCATATTTAGTTTTTTTTTTTTAATTATTTCTTAATATTTTCTCATTATACTTGTAATACTATTGTATTCTTCCATACTTCCTTATATTACTATAGTCATTTACATTATTTTATGTTCTTAAATATTCTTTAATAATATGTTATTTTATTTTATATTCCCGCACATTCCTTATGTTAATGTATAGAAAATCGACCACCATAACACGGGCATGTGCCTAGCATGGTGGTCGAAAAATTCCTCAATGCATGTAACTAATAATTTTTTGAATAAAGAAACTTAAAAAAAAAAAATCACAATTTTACAATTGTGTATTTTGTACCTTCTTTACAATGGATTACATCTATTTATTGTCAGTATCTCCTGTATAATACAGATATTCTCCTATGTACACTGCATCATGTATCACTTCTATGTAGAAGCCTTTTTAGGCGTATATATAAATAAATAAACCTTCCTGTTATAAAAAGATAAGATTTAAACGTTTTCGTTTGATTCATAATATATGTTGTTCATTAAGAACACGGAGCTGAATAGTATTTATTAGTACCTATATTTAAAGTATGTGTATCTCTAGTGTGAATTTCTTGACGTCTCTAAAGTTTATCAGATACACAAGACTTTCAAGCGACCAAACGCAGAGCGCAAAATATCGATGCCACTACACAGTTATATGAACAAACCAAAAAAGCCAGTTTATTTGAGCCATCATCAACCCGAGTAAATCCAATAATCGAACACGGCCGACAAGAAATGACATTATGGAACTAAGACGGATCTACTGTGTCCAATGTCTTAAATTTATATACACTTGTCCTTATAATTTCTGTAAAAATCCAAATCGTTCTAGCCAAAGACGCAACATATGCGTGTACACAGTGCCTCACTGCAAAACTAGGCTAGCCCAAAGACACTATATTGGCCCAAAATTGTTTAATTCCTTGCCGAGTTCCATCAAGATGTGCCAAAACCTAAACTCGTATAAAATAAATGTCAAAAGCTGGGTAAAAAAGTATCTGGAAGTGAGAGAATTTTTTCTATAATTTACACTACGAAATTTAAAAAAAAAAAAAAGTTAACTTCTTTTAAACTGTTTTTTATTAAATACGCAAAAACTCCAGTAAAACATATTAAACCAACTATATGTACTATATATTTTTTTTTCTTTACTCATATTTCTTTTTTCATTTAAACCATAGATAATGTAACCACCACTGTTTTGAATACATACCTCATAATGCCTACGCACAGGCTTCACCTTCGTGGGATTTTTTTGTTACTGCCTAATGTATCAAAAAAATGGCCAATAAAAAAAAAAAAGAGCAGGCGTCGAGCGAAAACACATTAAAGCACGGTTTTTAATTTTGTAAATTCAACGCACGCACATCCAATCGCAATCGTCAATTAGAACAAAGGCAATATATAATATGTCGGAATATAATAGCGGAACATATGAAATCAAAAGGCTTTATATTGTCAGACGATAAACATGTCATTGATACCAACTAAAATCAAAAACACCATCAACAGTCAATCCATTTTATGAAAATATTTTATTTTATAATCATTGAATGGCGCATTTTGCCGTTAGAATTCCCAAATACCTTGTATGACAGCTTGGATGATTTCAGCATATAAACATCTCATCTCATTACGGGTTGGACGTTTTCTGCATACGTCCAATTAGAATGTTTGTTTATTTGTACACAGGTGTTCATCGGCATGGTGACTATGCAGTACCAGGCGCAGAGCGACATGGTGGAGCTGATAGAGCGCCTGGATCGCGCATGCGTGCGCTTCGTACATTTCAGCAAAGAGAACGAGCTGCGGTCGCGCGTCTTCAGCGAGAAGATGGGGCTGGAGAGCGGCTGGAACTGCCACATATCCCTGTCCGGCGATGACGACCGGTTAGATACCTCACCTAACCTAACCTAACTGCACCTGGACATTCTGCTGTCTAACCTAACTTCACCACTAACCCCTGGAATGCCAGCAAATCCGTACCGGATTGCTAGGAACTCACCGCGCTTGAAAATATATTTCATTCGCTTGATAAGGAAATAATATATCTTAACATTGTTCTAGCTTGTCCTTTCGTCACTTGCAAACATATTTATTTTATCTGTGAAAGAGCACTTGGCAAATTCTGTGTTAAATGTGTCATATTTCCGATTTCAAAAGTCATAGTACTGAAATATTTATTCACAGGAAAGCCTCACGTTACTTATTTTTATTGTGAAGAACGCTTATTTAGCTGGAAAATATAATAAAACTCATGAGTATTTTTTTATAACATTAGAGAGAAAAAATCTATTCTCTAAACTAACGAAAACGAAACTACATAGGATAAATATATATAATTTTTATTAATACTAAAAACACATTATTTGGTAAGACGGTACAATTCACGATGGACAAAAAAAGTTTGCTCTGCAAAAAAAAAGTTATTACGAAAATAGTGTCAGCCGGCGCATGGCGAGCCGCTTGGTATTTTAGCTTGGCATTCCAAGGGTTAATCCATCGCCTGACCTACACATGACATGCAAATAATAGCCAAGTGTTGCTTTACTTAACTAACTAATTAACCAATACACAAAATCTATGTAAGGTTATGCATAAAGGATGTTCCGCAACACATCTCTGCCCTGGTACACACTCCTACCTCCATTCTTATTAATGGACACTCGTCTATCAATGTGACTCTTGACAGAATCTGCCACAATTATTTGTTTCAATTGATCTTTCCATTTTTCCTGGGATCTCACTGACTTCTTCCTTCATCAACAGTAATACCCACACCATTTCTTCTTGGGTTCCCATTCTAATTTCTAGTGAAATGCAAATACATTTACTCATTATATTATATATTACCTGACTTTCTCGCCAACACTTCTTCCAAGCATAAGCAACCTTCGATTCTTATTTAATAATCCTTATCATACCTTAATCGCCTGAGAAAAACAACTAGAAAATAAATAATTTTGCATTCAAATGGGAAAAAAACTAAATTGTGTGAAATCTATTTTCCAACGATTCTATTAACGTTGTGAACAGTAGCGGCCAGTTAAGTGCTGCCGAGCGCCGAATAACCAACAAAATTAACGACATTGCTAATCACAATACGAAACTCTGTTTGGTTATAACATCTCACAAAGATCTCACACTTATAAGCGTGCATAAATTGCATTGCGACTGTGTCTATGTTCGTAGCAGTTCGTTTTCGATTGCGATCCAGAATTTGACCACTTTTTCTGGTTAATCTGTGAACAATCGAAACCGTGGGTACATACGATCTTTCCCAATATTAGCATGATTGTGGACGGCGATCTTGCTTTTTACCACCACCACATCGGAAGGAACAGTTTGTTCAGTACCATATTAAACGGGAACACATATGCGTGACATTGTTGTTGACGTAGTGTCTTCAATTTAACATCTACTCTTTTTCAGCCAATTTTCCGCTCCCAGCTCTCTTCGATACAAGTTACAAAATGTTATCATGAGATGAATTGTTGTCAAGCATTTTAGTGGTTTTTTTTTGGGGTATTATGCCATGTTGCGCTACCTCCTTCTTTAGCCAACGTTTCGGACAGCATTGCAGTCTCCATCATCAGGGTTTATGTAAGTCATGTCTGACCTACATAAACCTTGTCGCATCCGGAACAGCTGAGTTTGAACTCCATCTGTTTCCAGAGGAAACTTAGTTTTTGCAGGCCTCAGTAAGTAAGGCAACACGGTATCGCATCTTCATACATAAGCACACACTTCACCACAACCTTAGATTACACATCTGCCCTGATGATGGACACTGCAATGCTGTCCGAAACGTTGGCTAAAGAAGGAGGTAGCGCAACACGGCATAATACCCCAAAAACAAATCACTATAATACTTTTGGCCGTGATAATCTCAAATCGTACTATTGTCTCGCAGTCTGGAAGAAGTCCCCAGATCAGGGGGTTTTGAATTTTAAAAGGAGCAAGGGAGTTTTTCGGAAAAAGGTACAAAAATCTATCTGATTTTGAGCAATGATATAATCATATATTTTGTTCAGTGGCAGTGATGTTTGCCAACAAGATGGTCATAGAGACTTTCGCTAAACAAAAGGAGCGGAAAATATAGCTTCTTTATAAATAGGTATGAACCTAATATTAAATTAATTATCTGACTTAAAGTTGTACTCTGATTGGTGAATCGCAATCTTTAAACAACATCAATATTTGCCGTGCCCTAAGTATAAGTATACATGCAAATCTGTTACCAATATTTGCCGTTCCCTAAGTATAAGTATACATGCAAATCTGTTACCAATATTTGCCGTGCCCTAAGTGTAAGTATACATGCAAATATGTTACCAAAATTTATGAAAAAAACCATAATATTTTTTTCCTAAAATATTATGGTTTTTTTCATAGATTTAATTATCATTAAAAAATAGTATATTCCTTGCAGGTAAAGGCAAATTCAAAATTTGATCTTGTTTAATAACAGACTTACAGAGACAATACTTTAATTAGGGTTTGTTAGTTACGGTTCAAAGGAACTCCGTCTTCCGTCAAAACTATACTATTTTACTGTTTTTCTATGTTTCCAATAAATTAAATTAATTTACTGTAAAAATAACATAGCTATATTTTTCTTTTGATATTTCTTCAAAATGTGTTTAATTTATTTTTTTATGTGTTTAAAACTTTCTTGTTATTAGACTATGATATCTAAACCATTCATTTGTACATGACTATAAAATGTGCGAATAATTAAAGATAGTGCTCGCTTTACTAACCTAACCTAACCTAACCTAAACTGACCAGGCCCGTGTCGCCCACCACGTCGCAGAACCTGCCGACGCCGTCGTGTTGCGACAAGCCGTGGCGCGCCGGCAAGACGTACGACCGGGGGGACAGCTGCGGAGAAGAAGGCATCACCTTCCTGCAAAGGTACCGCCTTCTTCATGCTCCTCTGCCGGACTTAAGCTTTATAAACCAGAACAAAATATTGGCCAGATTCTAAGAAATATCAAAGTGGTATAAAGCTGGAGATACCGTCAAAAGGGAAGTATTCCGTTCAAATGCTGTTTCCTGTGTTCTCTGCTTTGTGTTGTAGGAATGGATCATTTGTATGCTGTGTAATACATATGTGAAGTGTGTAATCCTTTTCAAATGATTTCTTCTCAGTAAACAGAAAATAGATAGAAACAAACAATCCTGTTATTAACTAGGTACATATATAGTTTATTTGTAATAGCTAATAATTGCAAAAGAATGTGCACACTTTCTTGAAAATTAATATTATTATTTTTACGCAATTATTACTAATTTTATGTGTTCATGCAAGGTTATCTTTCTGCACATGTTTCTAAAAAGAAAATCATTTAATTTTTCATCATTGCAACCTTTGTTAAGTTTTATATATTTTAAAGCATTTTTCCCTGATCGCTCAAGTCATAACAGCTTAGCAAATTAACTATCAATACTCTATCAGTAATCTACCACCCAACACCAAACAAGTATCTAATTAGTGAAAGTGACACTTAAAAAATATGCTAAAATGGGTATTTCGTAAATTTCAATATTTCGTAAAATTTCCTTTTTAGCAATGAGATCCCTGAGGCGTATGTGTGGTAAAATCATGTATGATCGTGTGAGAAATGTGGAGATCTACAAAGAACTTAAGACTGATGTAAGTGTAATGAGTAAGATTAAGAAAGGGACGCTCAGTTGGTGTGGGCATGTAGAGCAAATGAATGAAGAAAGGAGTGTAAGGAGAATATATGACGCAAATGCGAATGGTAGAACAAGTCGGGCACGCCCGAGGAAGACATGGCACGATCAAGTGAACCAGATAGAGAAATATCCTAAAACAACAATAATTAACCCGTATACCCAATAATAGTTGTCGAATGAGTTGATTATAATAGTAGTTGTCGAATGAGTTGATTATAATAGTAGTTGTCGAATGAGTTGATTATAATAGTAGTTGTCGAATGAGTTGATTATAATAGTAGTTGTCGAATAGTTGATTATAATAGTAGTTGTCGAATGAGTTGATTATAATAGTAGTTGTCGAATGAGTTGATTATAATAGTAGTTGTCGAATGAGTTGATTATAATAGTAGTTGTCGAATGAGTTGATTATAATAGTAGTTGTCGAATGAGTTGATTATAATAGTAGTTGTCGAATGAGTTGATTATAATAGTAGTTGTCGAATGAGTTGATTATAATAGTAGTTGTCGAATGAGTTGATTATAATAGTAGTTGATTATAATAGTAGTTGTCGAATGAGTTGATTATAATAGTAGTTGTCGAATGAGTTGATTATAATAATAGTTGTCGAATGAGTTGATTATAATAGTAGTTGTCGAATGAGTTGATTATAATAGTAGTTGTCGAATGAGTTGATTATAATAATAGTTGTCGAATGAGTTGATTATAATAGTAGTTGTAGAATGAGTTGATTATAATAATAGTTGTCGAATGAGTTGATTATAATAGTAGTTGTCGAATGAGTTGATTATAATAGTAGTTGTAGAATGAGTTGATTATAATAATAGTTGTCGAATGAGTTGATTATAATAGTAGTTGTAGAATGAGTTGATTATAATAATAGTTGTCGAATGAGTTGATTATAATAGTAGTTGTCGAATGAGTTGATTATAATAATAGTTGTCGAATGAGTTGATTATAATAGTAGTTGTCGAATGAGTTGATTATAATAATAGTTGTCGAATGAGTTGATTATAATAGTAGTTGTCGAATGAGTTGATTATAATAGTAGTTGTCGAATGAGTTGATTATAATAATAGTTGTCGAATGAGTTGATTATAATAGTAGTTGTCGAATGAGTTGATTATAATAATAGTTGTCGAATGAGTTGATTATAATAGTAGTTGTAGAATGAGTTGATTATAATAATAGTTGTCGAATGAGTTGATTATAATAGTAGTTGTCGAATGAGTTGATTATAATAGTAGTTGTAGAATGAGTTGATTATAATAATAGTTGTCGAATGAGTTGATTATAATAGTAGTTGTAGAATGAGTTGATTATAATAATAGTTGTCGAATGAGTTGATTATAATAGTAGTTGTCGAATGAGTTGATTATAATAATAGTTGTCGAATGAGTTGATTATAATAGTAGTTGTCGAATGAGTTGATTATAATAGTAGTTGTCGAATGAGTTGATTATAATAATAGTTGTCGAATGAGTTGATTATAATAGTAGTTGTAGAATGAGTTGATTATAATAATAGTTGTCGAATGAGTTGATTATAATAGTAGTTGTCGAATGAGTTGATTATAATAGTAGTTGTAGAATGAGTTGATTATAATAATAGTTGTCGAATGAGTTGATTATAATAGTAGTTGTAGAATGAGTTGATTATAATAATAGTTGTCGAATGAGTTGATTATAATAGTAGTTGTCGAATGAGTTGATTATAATAATAGTTGTCGAATGAGTTGATTATAATAGTAGTTGTCGAATGAGTTGATTATAATAATAGTTGTCGAATGAGTTGATTATAATAGTAGTTGTCGAATGAGTTGATTATAATAGTAGTTGTCGAATGAGTTGATTATAATAATAGTTGTCGAATGAGTTGATTATAATAGTAGTTGTCGAATGAGTTGATTATAATAATAGTTGTCGAATGAGTTGATTATAATAGTAGTTGTAGAATGAGTTGATTATAATAATAGTTGTCGAATGAGTTGATTATAATAGTAGTTGTCGAATGAGTTGATTATAATAGTAGTTGTAGAATGAGTTGATTATAATAATAGTTGTCGAATGAGTTGATTATAATAGTAGTTGTAGAATGAGTTGATTATAATAATAGTTGTCGAATGAGTTGATTATAATAGTAGTTGTCGAATGAGTTGATTATAATAATAGTTGTCGAATGAGTTGATTATAATAGTAGTTGTCGAATGAGTTGATTATAATAGTAGTTGTCGAATCGAGCAGTGGATTACTAAGAGACTTACATATTTTCCCTGGTTTGATTCCAATTTCACTGTACATAATTATTTTTATTTTTAACACTGCCTGGATAAATTTGTGAATTTCCAAAAACATCAAGATTTTTGTATAGTTCTAATGAATATGGCTAAAAGCACATTCATTAAGATGAAGAGACCGTGACCTGTAATGTGCAAGTCCCGATACATTAAGACACAACCTTTGTATGTATACATGAGAACATCTGTGCTAGTTAGCTCATCCTCCACTCTACGATGATTTCAGTTCGCTGGAGGCCTCCAAGCCGCTGAGCACCTCTGCTCCGGGCGCCATCAACCTGGATCACTCCACGGTGAAATTCGACAGTGAGACCAACCACGTGCGGTACACGGCAAGGGACGCCTCCATCAGCTCCCAAGCGCAGCAGCCCAATATGGTATGCTTACTTCTTATGCAACACAAGAACATCCATAAAATCATGTATGAGTATAAAAAAAGAACAAAGCAAATATCGATGGCTTAGAGTTAAAATATTGTATCTCTATAAAACATATTATTAAGAAAAGTGAGTTTGAAGATTTTCAAACCTGTAAACATTAGATTTAGTGATATAAAAACAATTATTATTTTTTTGGTAAACTAATGTTTAACCCTTTCCCTGCGGGAGACGCACGCCTGCGACGCACTGTACATGCCCTGTACGCGGGTGGCACATCTGTGCGACGCAAAGTTTCTTCGGCGTTATGGGTATGAAACATGCTTGAGCACGGTAAAACTTATACTCCTAAAAAATCTCACATCTTTACACTACTGACATCTTACGATATTTATCCATAATACGTATCCTAATCATCGATACAAAGATTTGAAGGGATCTTCCAACTCAGAGCGAAAAATGAATCAGTTTGAATTCTTCCCGCGTCTTTACACACGTTATTGCGCAGGCGCAATTTATAAGATTCTCAAACAGAGACGCTCGCCGTGTAGATTACATTGTTTTATCGAATTATTGTTTGCTTTTTTCGTGGATATGAACTATTTTAATTACAGTGTACATTCATCTGATTTATCATATTTTAAAATAAGTTCAGTTACATACATTCATTCAAACTATTGAAGAAATATAAAATTTCGTCAGTGTTAGATTATTTTCAAATAAAGATACGTGGTTAAAACTTTTTTATAGTGAAAAATCAAGTGTAAAGTTGTACAAGTTTGACTTTTTATCAATTTTTTAAAGTATTTTTATTGCCAAAATACAAAATGTCGGGTCGTGGTCTTAATGACGAAGAAATATTTGGTGCTACTTTAGAAATAGATTCAGATTTTGAAATTAGTGACAGTGACGTCGATAATAATTGCGAAGCTGCTGAAATACATGAAAGCCATGATTCTGCCGTTATGCGTTGAGAACTGTTTCAAAATCACGATAAAAAAATATATTAAGTGATACATATTTACGGTGACATAATAACAGAAAAATTATTTCATTATTTTTTGTAAATTTAAGTGTAGTTATTTTTTATTATATGAACCTTTTTAAGTGTGTCAATATTTCACGTATCCAGTCAAACGAGACATCGCACCCATAAATCAACCACTTACATCGCACCACAGTTGAAGAGCTCTACTCCGGTATGTTTATAATCATGTGTATCGTTATCCTTGAAATATTAACATGGCCTCCCGGGCATACCATATCAGTTACATTATGAATATATACTTCGAATTTTTATCAAGTCCCATTGATGTTCGGATTGTTTATTTATACTTGAAAAGATAATTCAAGACATAAGCGACGTATTTTTTAAAACAAATTTTAAAATCCATGCGTGATTATTGTTTAAAGTCATAAATTAGATTGATGATAAATAGCCCCGCGTGTGAACGAAGTGATACAAATTAATGACGCATAGAAAAGGTTAAGACAAGATTTTTTATGCATAGCACAGAGGGTAACAATTATTTTACAAGCAATAATTATTCGCCTGAAACACTCATCCACATTGAAAAATCTCCTGATAAAAGATACATGACGCCAACGGGACTCGAACCCGTGTCCCTTCGATTTCCGGTCGACAGCTCTGACCACTGAGCTATGGCGGCTTATCTCTTATCCGCGAAATAATTCAATATATACTAGTGTTTCATTCAACAATTACTGCTTGTTACATTTTTCACCTGAAAACAACCAACTTTATTTTTATATGAGAAAGGCATTGTAAGTGCTAACTCTCAGTTTACCAAAAAAATAATAATTAATATTTGACAACTTCTAGTATTTCACCTAAAAATGTAGACAATTTGTCTCGACGCCATCTAGTGAGAGAGTTTTTTATTTATTCATTCACAAAAACAAAGTCGAAATTCGAATAGACATATTTAAACATAATAGTATGAAAACAAAATTTATTTTAATATCAACGGTATAAAATATACCATATACAGTAAATTATAAACAGTGACATAAGAAAATATACAATTAACAAAAACTCTAGATGGATATAAAAAGTTAGAGATACAAGTACATGCAAAACTTATAGGTAGACTAGGTTAGATTGGTAAATGATATAATATATTACAATAGCTAAAATGTATGCATTTATATTCAGGTTTTGGTTGAAAGTAGGTAAGTGCCAATCAAGCTGTTGGTTCACCTTATTGACTATTTTTATTGACTCAAGTTTCCTCAGTTGCTCCAGGCAGTTCATTTTATATACATATTTATTTGAATTTTTACGTAAGTATGAGTAGACTTACATTTTATTGGCCATGATTTAAAAGATATGATATTAAAGATTTTTTGTACCTAGCTTCTGTGCAGTTAAACAGATCCGCTACATCTGCGTACCTATTACTAATTTCATGTAATCTAGGTACAAGCGAGTGTTTGAAATGTTCAGTCTTAGAATTGTTACAATTAAATAGGGTTTTAGAGCGAGTAGCTCTTATGGGTACATGAAATTCAATGAGGTTAATTAAATCAAGGCTGCTACACTACCATTTACAATTTTGAACATAAATATTAAGTCGGATATAATTCTTCGATCTGAGAGTTTTAATAAATTTAATTTTTTCATTAAGTAATTATAGTTTATACTTTCAATGGGAATACCGAGTTTAAAGTTAATGTGTCTTAGGAATTTGTGTTGAATTTTTTCTATTGAATCTGAATGTATTTTATAATGTGGGGACCAGATCGAGGAGTTATATTCGACTTGACTTCGAACTAAAGATGTATACAAAATTTTCAAGGTTGAAATATTTCTGAAGCCTCTGGAGTTTCGAAGAATGAATCCAAGCATTTTCATTCCCTTATTGTTAATTGAGTTTATGTGAGATATAAAGTTTAATTTGGAATCGAAAATGATGCCCAGGTCATTAATTTCTTCAACAAAGGTAAGGGTTGAGTTATTAAGTTCATATGAATAAATAATTGGTTGACTTATTTTGTAAAATCTTATTGAATGGCACTTATTTATATTCAGATATAGTTTATTTAGAGTGCACCAATTAATTGACCTGTTGGTTATTTTGTAGACTGATACAATCTTCTACGGTTTTTACTTTTTTAAATATTTTTAAATCGTCTGCAAAAAGTAATACATTTATATTGTTATCAAATATATTAACAATATCGTTTATAAACAGTAAAAACAATATCGGGCCTAAATGAGACCCCTGCGGTACACCACTTGTAGCTATAAATTGGTTGGAAAGGAATGAATTGATTTTTACTAGTAGAACTCTATCAGTTAGATAGCTTGAGAAACCAGTCTAAAAGTTTTCCATCGATACCGAGCTTACATAGTTTGACGAGGAGAATTTTATGGCAAACTTTGTCAAATGCCTTAATAAAGTCCGTATATATGGAATCGACTTGAGTTCTATTAGCTAATGCGTTCGATATATAGTTTTCATATAATGCGAGATTTGTCAAAGTTGATCTGCCCGACAAAAATCCATGTTGATTCGGAACAATGAGGTGGTTAATATAAGGTGAAATTTTATCAAGTAATAGTTTTTCAAAAAGTTTCGGTATTACGGATAGCTTACATATAGGTCTATAGTTGGTTATATCACATTTATTGCCCTTTTTGAATATAGGTGTCAGATAACAACGTTTCCAAATGTTAGGGAAGCAACCTGTATCAAGGGAATGATTAAACAATACGCAAATCGGCTCAGCCAGTGAATCAATACAATTTATAAGGATACTGGGATGCACATTATCAGGTTCGGCCTTCTTGTTTTTGTCTAGGGATTTAATCTTAGTTTTAACGTCGTTTATATTGATATGTATGGCAGGGGTATGTATGGTCTCGTTAATGGATGAAGGTGGGATGTAATCGTCTGGGATATCTTCGTCATAAACACTTTTGAAGTAGTCAGCAAAATAGTTAACCTTTACTTTCATATCAGTACTACTCTTTTCTTTGAAATGCATTGAGATGGGTAAGCCTTGTTTGTTTTTTCTTAGAGAGTGTGTCCTAGCCTGTCTCACTAGGGTAAACCTGTGTCTGTCTCGACACAGGTTTACCCTAGTGAGACAGGCATCGAAAAATCACTTGTAAAAAAACTTTATATAGATAAATAAATAAATAAATAAATAAACATGATTGAAAAAGTTCTGAATGTTGGAAGGTACAGAATTTTCGATTCCATTTATGTAATTAATATACGATATTTTAGACATTTTTTTACATTGAGATCTATAGTTTTGATATATCTTGTAGTCGCTTGGGGATTTCGATTCTTTAAAGTTTTTGTGGGCAATTTTTTTTACATATTACTAAGTTAATTAACTCTCCAGTGAACCATTTTGGGAACTTTGCTTCTTTGAAGTGTGAAAGTGGTACATATTTTTCAATGGCCCTATTAATAATTATGTAAAATAATTCCATATTGTAATTAATATTATTGTTATTGTTGAGGTGAAGAAATGACCAGTCTTCATTAGCAAGATAAAGTTTCATGTTAGGATAGTCAGCTTTAGAAAAATTATAAGTAAGGTTAGGCAGAATAGTTGTGTCGTCTAGTGAGTTACTTGTCATAATGTTTATGCTTACAGCGGGGTGGTGGCAGTCTAGGGGGAAAAGCTCATCAACTGATTTAACAACATGAATTGAGAGATCACTGGAGAATACTAAATCCAACAGTCGATTATTGATATTGTAGACTTGATTGACTTGATGTAGCGAGAGTAAGTTCGTCATATCAATTAATTCGCGAGCGTTTTCTGGCAGGCTAAAGTTGTTGCAAGAGTCTTTATTCGTCCAATCAATGCTAGGGGTATTATAGTCGCCAAATAAAATTGTTCTGGCATCCGGATATTTATTTTTAAAGGTTTCGACGTCATCAATGTGGTTTCTGTAGACTGTGATGTTGGATCCAGGAGGAATGTAGACACATCCCAGGAGAATTTTACTTGATTTATTTTTCAATAATACGAATACCTGTTCCACGTCTAAATGTTTACATAGTAATCGAGTGGATGGCATTGATTTTGAAATGGATATGAGAACTCCTCCTCCTCTGGTTTTAGTACTAGTTGCTGAATTTCTATCAAGGCGGTAGGTGTTGTAAGATGAAAATCCAAGTTCCTCAGTATGAATATCAGGATCAAGCCAGGTTTCAGTTAGAAGAAATACATCAATGTTTTGGAGTAATGGAAGAGTAGTTTGCAATTCTAAAAGTTTGGTACGGCAGCCTCTGATGTTTTGGCCGTATCCTTTGATGGGTTTGAGTTTTTTGGATAAATCTTCACTATTGTCGGCTTGTTATTGATAAATTTTATTGTTAGCCCGACTTCACCCTCCTGTATCCGACTTTCCATTATTTGGCGTAGGTCCGACAAGTATTTCCTTTGGTTTGGTGTTTGATCGGAAAAAATTTTGATAGAGGAGTTGGTTAAACAAAAGTTATTTTTACGGAGAATATTCATTGCCTCTGACGAACTTCTTAAGATAACTTTTATGGGTCTTGATTTATCAGGCCTCAGTGCTCCAAGACGGAAAGTGTTAATGGAGTTTGAATCAATGTTGTTATCTATTTTGTTCAGAATTTGAGTTATTTGTAGATTATCATCCTTGATTTTATCAATTTGGTTTGCTTTTGAGCTTTCTGGTACGTTTATTATTATAAGGTTTTTAGCTCTGTTTTTTCTCTCTTCGAGCTCGTCGGCCGCTTCACATGTAGAAACTATTGAATTGAACTCAAAGTTTGGTTTGTTAATTAATTTTTTATTGGCTGTGAGTTCACCCTCAAGAGTAGCCATTTTAGCAACCATCTGTGCAATGGTTCCTAGAATGGCGTTGGTTTTGGGAACCATTTTGGCAATTTGCTCCTTGTTTAGTTTGGTACTAGGGTCAATTATTAATTCTGTTAAAGCTTCTACTGCGTTTCTCGCTAGACTTATATAATCCTGGGAATCCATGATAATATTCAATGTTTTATATACATATATATAAATATATATTTTTTTTTTTTTTTTAAGTGGAAGATGGGTCAGCCTGGATTTATGGTATAGTTGAAATGAAGTACTTGGTATTAGCGGCCGAATCGCGCGGTAGGTAATGGCTTGGGCGACAATAATTTAAATCAATTTCAAACTAGTATTAATATTGACAATGTTCAATTAGTTTTAGTTTTAAAAACTTGTAAATTTGTATTAGAACTTGTATCCACCTAATGGCTTGTTATATTGTAAGTTTCACTTTTTAAATACACTTTTAACTGAAGATTAACGTTGAGCGTAAAATTGAATGTGCTTTCTGTGTCACTATGTTTTGTTTACTGAACATAACATTACTTGTTGAAAATATACAAATCTTTATAAATAAAAATTTCTATGTTTGTTTTTTTCAAAATCTTAAATCTCCGAAAGTTCTTCACCGATTGCTTTGAAATTTTAGCACAATGTTGCATTCGAATACTTGTGTGTTTTTATATAGGTAGATGTCACCTGTGGCAGGAAAAATAGCGCCATCTGTTGGATGTAAAAGCAAAACGCGCTATTGTTTCTCTATCTGCATAGACAGAGATGGGCCATAGCAACGTGTGGTGGGGTACATCTAGTATGGAATAAAAAGGAAAAAAATAATTTAATAAAAATAATCATAACAGCAAATTAACTTATTTTAATGACTAGCAGACGTGTACCCATCTCGGAAACATTTCTCGACTTTCTATAAATATAATATGCAAGTATACCGGTCGGTGGCCGAGTTGACATCGCGTTTGGGTCCCACCCAGGCGTAGTGTGTTCAATTCCTCGGCTGGCTAAGTCCTCCATCACAACACAAGCAACATCTTCAGCTTACTGTGGTGGTAGTAGGAGATTTTCAAATATTGTCAGGTTATTCGTAACCTGGAAATGTTTGACTTTCTTATTAAAAAAATTAAATTAAAAAATATATATAAATCTTTGGGAAAAAATTCTCCAAAGATAGTGAAAACCCTATCAGACGGCGTATTTTAGAAGAACTAAGCATACAACCAGACAGACGTGGATAGCGACTTTATTTAATACTAATTAGGGATGTGAAGCATTCTTTAAAATAGTTCCTTCCCTTTGCTAATAGTTAATTCTGAACCCTGATGGTATAAATATCATCAGTTTTCGATTTCCTTATATCAATACTCAGTGAGATAAACATTTTGGGAGCAAGAGAACTGTAGCTGGACGAAAGCTATTTTCATTTCAAAGCATTTTAGGTATGAGTAACGGTTGTAAATTTTGTTGTGTTTTTCCATTATTGGTCGGTTGCTTGCAGGCATCGGGGCAGGTGTCCCAGGACTCGGTGCTGCTGGGCGGGTGGGAGGGCGAGGGGGGAGGAGGCCCGGTGGGGGATGGAGATGGGGGTGAGGGCCCCGAGGGCTGCCGCTCCCTTTCCTGCCTCACCGACTCCACCGACCACTCGGCCCCCGTCAACTTCGATATGCGCAATAGAGTGAGTACTTCTTTATTCTGTTATTAGTCCAAAAAAACTACTGTAAAGCATATATGTACATGTAAAACCTCTAATAATGCTGCACACTCTAACAACTCAACTGCTAACAACTCTCCGGAGTCCGTGGAGATAACATCCTCCATCCAGGGAATGCTATGAAGCTGAAGGTAGTTGGGAAGGGAAGGAGATGGGGAGAGGGAGACTGGTCCGCAAACACGATTTACCATTTCGAGCAAGGTTTCGATTCGGAATGTGTGTTGTATCACCAAGGTGGTACTGAAAGTATCCACAACTCTGGAACGTGCCGCAAATATACTATATATTAGTTTATTTGAATACATAACATAGCTGAAAAAGTATCTGAAGTTCCTGTCTTTGCCCGGGTGAATAATTTTATCAATATCTGAATAAAACTGTAGATTTGTAGAAAAAAAAAACCATACTCAGACTGCGGGTTATTTTTAAAAATTTCTTTATTAATCCTAATGATACAAATATATATTTTTTTTAATATATTAAAACGTATATAGATAGATAACATGTTTTAACTAAATAGAATTTAATTATTGAAGACAATATTAGCGATTCCTAAACAAAAATTTGAAACACAAAAATATACGGCATCTAGGACTTGAACCCAAAACCCAGTAATTCTTATTCGAAGTATGATACAGTCAAATATGACTGAAGGAGATAGGGTCCCATTAGCTCAGTGGTAGAGCGGTGCCCCGGCAAGGCAAGAGTCCTGAATTCGAGTCCTAGATGTGACCATATCTTTTTTTGATTTTTCTGTTTCAAATTTTCATTTAGGAATGGCTAATATTGTCATCAATAATTAAATATTACAATTTGAGGTTTTACTTACAAGTTATTCCAAAAAAAAAAAATATTCACCCTAGACTTGTAGAAAAAGTCAAAAGATATCACACATTAAAATTAAAAATATTTATCTAAGACACTGTCTAGATTACATTTAGTTCGAGTTGAATCTTGCGATCATACGTAAAGATAGCAGCCAATAAAAGAGATTGTGATGCCAATAAATGTGTGGTGAAAAAATGAAGACAATTTTGGTAGTTCTTATTCGAAGAATGATACAGTTAAATATGACCGAAGGAGATAGGGTCCCATTAGCTCCGTTGGGAGAGCCGTGCCCCGGCAAGGCAAGGGTCCTGGGTTCATGTCCTAGATGTGACCGTATCTTTTTCTGTTTCAAATTTTCGTTTACGAATTACTAATATTGCCTTCAATAATTAAATATTACAATTTAAGGTTTTACTCATAAAGTTGTTCCAAAAATAAAATAAATAGAATTTATTTGCGTATGTTGGGATTGGAATCCGCATATCTCCAGATTCGTAACCATTCAATGGAGGCTGTCACTGTTTAGCATTGTGTGGTATTCCATTGTACCTACCTAAATCTGTTGTGAAATTTGGTAAAACACCACACATTGTAAATTTTTTGAATATTCTATTAGATCATTTGTTACCAGTTGTAGGCCAAGCTCCCCGGGAGCATAGATAACATCCGTCTGCACTTAGATCAGGTGGCCCAGTTACTGCTGCTAGTGTGACACCACATATTTTAGAATCTTTTAACATTTAACTAGATTAATTGTCAAAAATTGTACGCCAAGCTCCCCGGGAGCATAGATAACATCCGTCTGCACTTAGATCAGGTGGCCCAGTTACTGCTGCTAGTGTGACACTACATATTGTAGAATCTTTTAACATTTAACTAGATTAATTGTCATAAATTGTACGCCAAGCTCCCCGGGAGCATAGATAACATCCGTCTGCACTTAGATCAGGTGGCCCAGGTACTGCTGCTAGTGTGACACCACATATTGTAGAATCTTTTAAAATTTAACTTGATTAATTGTCATAAATTGTAGGCCAAGCTCCCCGGGAGCATAGATAACATCCGTCTGCACTCAGATCAGGTGGCCCAGGTACTGCTGCTAGTGTGACACCACGTATTGTAGAATCTTTTAACATTTAACTAGATTAATTGTCATAAATTGTAGGCCAAGCTCCCCGGGACCATAGATAACATCCGTCTGCACTTAGATCAGGTGGCCCAGGTACTGCTGCTAGTGTGACACCACATATTGTAGAATCTTTTAACATTTAACTCGATTAATTGTCATAAATTGTAGGCCAAGCTCCCACGGGGCATAGACAACATCCGTCCGCACATAGAGCAGGTGGACAACGTGCCACTTCTGGTGTCGCTGTTCACGGACTGCACGGCCAGCACGGCGCGCCGCATGCTTAGCATCATGCAGGAGTACGGCCAGGTGGTGTGCGTCATGGGCTCTGCTGCCAACAAGGACAACATGGAGATATTCATGCAGGCCGATGCAAGGTAACTATTATCAATTGGTCAATGTCGGAGTAGGGGACTGCGAAACAACGGTTTACCATAATTTCCGTGAGCTTTCAGGCTCTAGGCACTTTGGCCCATTGAGTTCGGTGATAACACATCTCATCTCATTCCTTTAACAGTAACCCTATCCCTTTGATAACTTTCACCAATGACAATTGGATATTTGGTTGTCTCCTGAATCCACAATGTGTCTTCTCGAGTGGCTGAGCCTTGTTCCCATGAGGGCGGGACATTGGCACCAAAGGTGAATGAAGTCTATCATTGAAGAAGAAGATAATACTAACAAATCTAAACAAAACATGAAACAGAACTAATATGAGATTGACAAATATGCCATATAATAATTAGATCCCTAGGGTAGAGTGCATAAAGACGTTGTCCCGGTAAGACAGAAATCCTGCGTTCGATTCCCAGTTGAGTCTGTTATCTTTTTATTTTTTGTGTCTTGTTCTGTTTTATGTTTCGTTTAGATTTGTTAGTATCAGTTCCCTTAATGAATCAGTGAGTATCTGCCCACATTTGCGTAGTTCGTTCGTCCAGGGCAGTCATTTCCACCCGGGTCGATAACTTCCCCCTAGATCCAGGGGGACGTTATCGCCCCCGTAGGTGGTGGCCTCGAGGGCAAATGGAGCTGAGAAGGACAGAAGAATTAAAAAAAAAAATCTTTCTATTGAATTCAAATAAGTCGTAGGTACATCATTGCAAGAAACTACGAACCGTTCGTTAGGTATTATTGATGGATTAATAGTATTTCTGTTATTTTGATAATATTGTTTCAAAAAACTATTTTTCAAATATAGAAAGCAACATTTCCAGGTTACAATAATCTAAATTAAGTAAGGTTTACTTGTAGCATAGCAGTTGAGCCCCTGTACCCCGTCCTGTGCCAGAAGGTGCCCCCATACCAGCTGCCCCCGCGAGGTCCGGGCCCTATCGACCTCGCCCGCACCCTCAACTCCATCTCCTGCTCCATATCTGTAAGTGCTGATAGCAATTCAACTTATTAACAATATATTAACTTCATTAATACATAGGCCTATCGACAGAAGAAGAAAAGATTGGCCAATATCAATACACAATCCTGTTGAAGTTTGTGGTTTTTCATACAATAAATCACATGATTGTACAGAGTAAGAACTATATTATTTAAATATTTGTAAAAATTAGATAAACTTTTGCCTTCAGCGCCAATGATGGAGAAAATTTCACCTGCAACACTAGCAGTTAACTTTATTTTTTCTTGATAAAGTTACTGAGCATAAATTGGCAAACAAAGTAATAAAATATAGTAAAAACTACCGCTCTTTCATCTTACTCTTTCAAACTAGAAGGATGGTAAAGTATGTATACCTCTCTACTAATTTTCAATTAAGAACAGTTAATTATAATATTTTCTTTGCTTTGTATTTGCTCGCCAAGATTGCTAACAAGATAAAGGGAGCCCAGTTTAATGAGGAAGAGCAGAGTCAAAAGGTATTACAGTATGCCCCAGAGCTGTCCAACTGTCACCTCTGGGGTCCCACAGGGCACACACGTTAGTCCTATTATAATTATTTTTTTTCAAAATTTATCTTCCTAACTAATTGGCAGTTTTTTCAGAGATCCATTTTATGTTTTCACACAATGTAGGGAATTGAAGTTAGCGGACCCCATAGAGCATAGAGTTGGACATCTTTGAAGGCACAACACACACAATATTATTTCTTTTAATAAAGCACATAACCCTTTCGCATATCATTATTTGTTGTTTTTAAATTTTTAATTATTATCTTTAATAGTCACCAATAATGAAATAAATAAAAAAATTGCACTATTTATATTTACTTGTATCCTGAATAATTGTTTGTTGGATCCAAAGATTGGTGAACCAATTGTTACAGATACATATTAGCAATCACAATAAAGTGCCGGCTGGTATGCCAGTGGGTTAATGTACACGGTGTCTGGAAACATGTAGTACATTTGGAAAACTGGTTTGCAGTGGATTTTGTCTGTAGGTATGTATGACTTCTTTTTGCTTGAGCTTTTGTTTTCGAGTAAATCGAGATGGAATTTTTTATGTCAAATTTGGAAAAAAATGGTCACTAGGTGGTTAATATAAGCTGTTTAATGCCTTCTAAAGTGTGTCGAAGCGTAGACCCGGTTCCAAAATGGTCGCTAGGGGGTTAATATCAGCTATTTAGTGCCTTCTAAAGTGGTCGCTAGGGGGTTAAAATCAGCTGTTTAATGTCTTCTAAAGTGGTCGCTAGGGGGTTAATATCAGCTGCTTAATGCCTTCTAAAGTGGTCGCTAGGGGGTTAATATCGTTAATAACGATCGCGATTAACAACGGCTATGAGGCAAATAACATTGAAAAAATAATAAAAAATAAGAAATATAAAAATAAAATCAATTTAATATATCCGGTAAATAACAAAAATATAGAAAAATTTGCATGTCTCGAATTCCTCGGCCCAATATCTGAAAAAATTGCAAAAGAAATTAAAAAATGTGGTTTAAATATAGCTTTTCGAACAAACAATAATTTAGGAACAAGCCTTAAAAACTCTAAAAGTAAAATCCCTATACTCAATAACAGTGGCATATATGAATTAAAATGTGACCACGCCGATTGTAACGCCACTTACATCGGACAAACGGGGAGGGCATTCTCAACTAGATTCAAGGAACATATACGATGTTATAATAATAAAAACACATCCTCAAAATTCGCAGAACATCTCTTGGTGAATAATCATACCCCACTTAACAACAAGGGTCCTAAACCATTGCATATAGAAAAAAAGGGCATTAGATTAAATTTACTTGAACAATTAGAAATCAATAAACGAACGAATGACCCAAACTTAACACTAATTAATAAAGTACGGAAAATAATTTACTCACCACTTCTCAGTATTTTCACAAAACCCAAGCAGTATAATGCACCCAAATAATTCATAGCAATAAAGTCATTAGTAAATAATTAAGAACTCATTACCATTTACTGAGGGGAAAACATAGATTGGTTTAACCAACAATAGATCATATTGTCATCGGTGTAACCAGTAATAAATCACCTTCAAAATTTACATTTGAAATAGCATAAATACGTCGTCTCAATGTGGACTAACCACAGTTTGAAAATGGCCTTGTAAGCCGAAACAGCTGTCACAATAATAAAAAACTAAAACACTTGCAGAACTTAATAATAATATTATCAAATTTAATCTAAATTAAATTTATAAAAAAATTAAATGGAGTTCTACGAATTAAACACAAAAACAATAAATAAATTAATATCAGCTGTTTAATGCCTTCTAAAGTGGTCGCTAGGAGATTAATATTATCTGTTTAACGCCTTCTAAAGTGTGTCGAAGTGTAGACCGGGCTCGAAAAGTTTTTCAAGCCTTTAATTGCCGAAAATAAAGTTAATTTTTTTTATCGAAGGAAGCAAACACTTTGTGGCTTGACATTATTACACAAATGAAAGAATATCTTTGTTTTAAACCACTTTATTAAATTTATATACATCGACCGGTTTCGGTTGAACTCAACCTTCATCAGGACAGTATAAATATAAACTAAAATATAATACAGAGGAAGATTATTAAGTAAACAATAAAGAAAGAGAAAGTATATAAATGTGAGGGAGAGAGCATCAGGGCAGCGGAGTAGGTAGTGGGGTCGGGGAGGGGTGGGAATTACCCAGGGAGAAAGGAAACATCTTTAAAATAGGGCTTTTAGTTAGTTCTATCTGTTTGTTTAAAATTGGGCAATTATTATTATTTTTATTTGCTTTTGAGATTTCCAATTATTCTAAATTATTGAGACGTATTCCTATTTTATTTTTATGTAGTATTTGAACTAATTTTTTTTATTAAAATAATCAAAAAGCTCAGATCAAGTTCTTTTTGGGTTCTATGTGATGTAGATTCACCAGTTTCCTGTTAGTACTACGAGTTTCCAGACGCCGTGTATGCACTAGGTATTTTCATTAGATTGTTGTTATTTAATTTTATTGGTATGAATATAAGGTTTTCATGACAAAACAGAATATTAGAAATGTTATTACAAGTGAAGTTTAATCCCTTGTTCGTAATAACTTGTTTTTTGCAAAATGATGTTTTTAAATTGTACCTACCGTCTTACCAGATAATGTGTACATATTTATAATCTCAATATAAAGTAATTTCCCCAGAATAGCTACTTATATTCAGGGAAAAAAAAATTATTGTGCTATCGGCAACGGCGGTGATTATGCCTATTTTTTTTATCATGTTCTGTTTTGTCACTGTTCTGTTTTATCCAATTAGGTACCTAAACTAAAATTTTCAAGAATAAATTAGCTTTGTTCCTATAGCCCCATTTGCCTCTTACATTAACTACTGTAACTATTGTAAATTTAACAATTTGATTTATGGGTGGCGTTGATGATGTCGTTTGAGTTTGATGGACCTTGCCAAGACTCTCAGAAGGTGTATTGATGTAGTGTTCTTCTATTATTTTGCAATATATAAAGCACCTTCAAGTGCGTGTTACTAACCTTGTGGCGGAATGACAGGAATCGCGTGAAGCCGACGTGTCGCTGTTCTCGCTGGTGACCCTGGCGCGCCACCTGATGCTATCGGTGTGGAGCGCCTCGCAGTACTGGATCTCCGCCCTCTGCAGCCTCACCCTTCTGCAGGTAACTGATGCCACTCACCAACACTTATCCCTTCTCCAGCACTATAACTTCTTCATTCAGTGTGTCATTCGATAGTGGACAAAGTTAAGAGTTTCAACACATTTGCCTCTTTTTGTGTTGTCAAATATCTGGCCTTTTGTTTTATCGATATGGCTGTACTAAAAATTCCATTTATCAAAGCACATGCAAAAAAAATAACCTCAAAAATAGTCTGTACGTTATTCACGTGTTTATTATGTTGTCATATAGGAAAAAGTTTTTTTTTTACATTAACACTCCTGTGTGGTCTCCTGGCCCTGAGGAGAATAGTTACCCTCAGGACCTATATCATCTTTGGGGATGTTGTGTGAGTCTTTTTGAGGAGAGGAAGGAGTGAACATCCTACAATATGTCTCTTCAAGACCCATATTGTAGGAAGGAGGAAACATAGAGGCTGGAAAATTGTTCCACAACTGAGCTGTTGAACTCAAGGAGTAAAAATGACCCGTTCTCATGTGACAAATGTTAAGGGCGTATTTGGTGTGTTATCAATGACGCTAGTTCATTGGAGCGTCTTCTATTGAAATACCGGTACATTATGGACAGCATTCCCAGCTGACGCCTCTGAACTGGCGCCTGTGCCAAACCAGAGGAGGCTGCCAAAGTTAACAGTCGGGCGCACATGCGATTTGTAAAGTTATTGTTATTTAGTGTTAAATGGGTTAATATCCTTCGATATGTATGTTGAAGCTATTGTGCCTGGTGTGCGGTATTCCCCCCCCGCTGAGCGTTGGCGCCGTGCTGTGGGAGAGTGTGGTGGTCGTGCCCGCTGTGGCCACAACGCTGGCCCTCGGCCCCCTGGATCCCGCCGTCATGGCCACCGCCACCAACAAGCTCTACACGCGCATCAACATCAAGGTATGTTCTACATCAAGGCTGCCCAACCTTTTTAGCAGTTAGGCGAAATTGACGATTTTGAATCACTGGCGGGCCACTGAATACCTGACGGTTCCTATTTCCATGGGGGGGGGGTTGTTAGAGAATTTCTATAAAACATAATTCCCCACAAAAAAAATCTAAATAAGTGCTCCGCACAAATATTTGAAATCCATGGGGGGGGGGGGGGGGTTGTTACGGAACTTCGCTGAGAAAAAATTCCATCATATGTGATACCCCACAGTAATTTTTCGAATTCCATGGGGGGGGGGGTGTGGCTACAGGATTCCATTTCGACGCAAAAAATATTATGTCGAAAACCGGTGTATTTTTGTTTCAAAAGTAAGTTCAACAGGTTAGATTTTTTCGTCGCTGATTCTCGTTCTGAGTAGCCTAAATAGCGATAAATCGCCGTCGTTGGCAACACTGGTGACCGCGCGCAAGCTGCATTGTTTGTTTTACCGCGGGCCCGCGACACTTTTTCAAATTGGCGGATTGGCGGGTTTTTTGAAAATGTTTCACGCGGGCCACTTATAATTCGTTCAGCCTTGCAGCCTTGTTCTACATCATAAATCAAAAAAATCCATGCAATCCTTTACTAACCAATTTCTTCTCACCCCCGTGAGTTTGTTTGTTTTTGAATCTTTATTTAGATGTACGCAAATTTTTTCACACATCTAGTAGGAAAATATAAAAAATACAAAAAATAACAATTACATTTTAAGAGAAAAATATAAATACACAAAATTATATTATATAAGATATCTAGGTGACTAAAATAATATTGGTGAGTATGTTCAACAATCAAAAATTATTTTTTACATATAAAGCACATGTCCTACGAAAAGTGCTAAGGCTTGTGGCTTCCTTTATGACATTTGGTAGGTTATTATAAAGTTTTAGAACTTTATAAAACGCGCTGTTTTGTGTGCATGAAAGTTTAGTTTTGGGAAGCCTAAAATCTCTGCGTCTTCTCGTAGGATAATTGTAAACATTTTCATGGTACATAATATTTCTTTGCAGATAATTTGGGAGCATATTATTTTGAAGCTTATACATCATTGTTAACGTATTATATAATATATGTTGTTTGGTTGTCATCATATTTAAATTTTGTAACATAATTTTAACTCTAGTAAAAATGTTGCATTTTAAAATCATCCTCATCCCCCTATTTTCTTTAACCTGTAGTTTATTATTTTGGGCTTCGTTACATAAGAATAAAACACTAGAACAATAATTTAAATCCGGAGTAACAATAGAATTGTAAACAAGGCGCGTTGTCTTTAGTTCCAAGTTATTTCTGATCCTTTTTAGGAATCCAACTTTTTTAGCAATTTTCTTTGTTATGTATTCTAAGTGTTCATCAAATTTTAATTTTTCATCTAATATTACACCCAGATATTTAATACTACTCACCCTTTCTATGTTTACGTTATCAATTTTTAGTATTGCCTGCTCGTTTCCCCCTACACTATCCACAATTAAAAACTTTGTTTTCATAACATTTAATTTTAGTTTGTTTTGGTTTAACCAAAATGTTACACAATTTAAGTCAATTTGTATTTTTTCAATGGCGTCCTGTAAATTTTTACTGGCTATGTATAACAATCAGCAAAGAGTTTAATTGCACAATGCTTTAACACTTTGATAATATCATTCATGTATATAATGAACAACAGTGGACCTAATACAGAACCCTGCGGAACGCCTTTATTAGTGTGATGTGGTTCAGATGTTATACCACCATATTTTGTTACTTGCGTTCTTTCTGATAGGTAATCAACGAACCACTTAGATTCTTTACCATTAGAGTACCATTGTTAGAGTTCATGTGACACCTCACAATAGCGCCCTACTTCTGTAGCGGCCTTAAAGGTGGGTGGTTCTTTCTAACCAACCCAATTCTAGTGATCATTATTTGTTAAAGTGTAAGAGATGGCTAGACTGCGTGGAGAAAGACTGGAGCTGGACAGGATGAACAGGATTGGAAGTGACGAGGAAACCCAGCCAGTGGAGGAGGCTAAATTCCCCCCCGGAATGTAGCTGTTATGTAATGATGATGATTTGTAGAAGTTTTGTATTGTATTTTCCCAGATGTGTCTGTTTGTCATGTGGTGCTACGGCTACAAGTTTCTCCCCTTCATCATCATCGTACTAGCCACTTATGTCTCGTTGTTGAGCACCTTCTGCCAGGAGATAGTCAGCCACAACAACGGTACACGCTGCTTTTCCCTGGTGTACCCCAGTCTGGCCACTGAACCGCCCGTTGGCGTGGGGGGCAATCACTCCACCCTTGAGGACATGCACCCTGATCTCTATGCCGGGATGGAGTGGAGGGGCTGGGGCGACATCAACGGACATGGATACATGCTAGCACAACAAATGGCCTTCTTAATAACCACTATTTTACTTTGTAAGTACACCACATTTTCCGTACAACTTTTACCGATGATAACTGTTCTTGAACATGTATTCTGATGTTGAACAGTAATTATTAGTGATTTCCAGACGGTCTGCACAGTCTCACTCAGATCATAAGCCTACTGTGTCTCCCACGTTTCACCTTATACCCATGGCGTTAGCCTAGTCCCTTAAATGAAGTTAGGTGTTAGATGATGTCTACTAGTTCCATAACTTGATTTCCCAGGTATCCGAGTCTTCTTCACAACACGGCAGATTGGCACCATAGGTATCGGGTGTTTCTCCATTCTCTTCATATTTCCTACAGTTATTGATGCTTTTTAATCCCAACAGCTGCATAAATCTCCTGAGGTGTTAAGCGCACCTTTGACCATGAACGGAACGGGTTACGAACTCTGCTCGACTCGCAAATATAAACTGCATACAAGTGCTTCCGTCTAAAACAAGGCGAGCGGGGCGGACTGAGCGAGATTAAATAAGTTCGAAGGAGTTTGCTCCGCCAGTGCGAGCGGAGTGACCGTGTTTTCCGGGACGCATAGTTCAGAGATGTAGGGTGGGGCCATTTCATTGATGGATTTAAACACCATCCAGCACAGTTTGTTCTGGATTATTTCAGGGCACTTGAACCATTGAAGGTTATGAAGGTGAAATGTGCAAATATTTTGAAACCCCGGTTATGAGCCGTGCTGCTGCATTAAACACTGATTGAAGTTTGTCAATTTGATAATTAATCGAGACGTGAGACTACGTAAGAGTTGATAAGTAGTTTTGTTGCTTCTGTAGGAAGGTTTCTTCGGACAGACTTGAGTTGTCTTAGGTGAAAAAAAACCGGTGCTTACAGTCCTATTTATTTGACTTTTAAGCGAAAAATCTGAATCTAAATTGACACCGAGAAGTTTGACTGTTGTTTTTGGGATGATATCGCTGCCGGAAATAGTAATAGGTGAATCGTCTATGAAATGTTGACGTTTGTTTGTGGCCGCCCAGAGAAACTCAGTCTTAGATGGATTGAGCTTCAGCTTGTTTGAAGACAATGTACAGTCTTAATAATCCTAACTAGAATCAATACTTGACATCACAATAATCATTCTGTTCACTTCGGATGACAAGGCAAAAAAAACTTTTCACTGAAGTGTCGAACACTATTTCTCATTTTCCGTTCAGCTCGCTCCGCTTATTTCTGATATGGGCAGTGGCAGGCCAACACCTATCTTCCCAGTGACTGTGTTTTGGTGGAAGGCCAAAACTACATCTCTCATCTCCTACGCCGCATTCCTCCCACTTTCCCACTCCAGTGGAAGGCACACTGTACTGTCCTGTTCATTTTATTTTAGTAATTATAACTTATATACCATATTTTCTGTTGCTTAATGTGGCTCCTACAATATATCTTGAATCTGTCAATCGGTGCAAACCTTAAAGTTTCCAGCAGTGAACTTAAACTATTTTGCTAGTTATATTTTAAATAGTGAGTTTCTTTCCATATTATTAGTAATTCCACCGAGATCATTTTAACATGTTTACCTAAAAGCTTTATTTTATTTGCAGTGACTATTTCAACGTGTTTTGTCCATCGGCAATATTCACTGTGGCGAAAGAGCATTCTACTTAACAAGGCGTGGTGCTTTTGTGTGATAGTTTTGTAAGTCGACAATTCATTTAGACCTTCAATAGCATACTGATGCAATAAACTCATATTAAATTAACCTAATTACAATTCCCTACAGACTGACGGTCCAAGTGTTGTTCTGGAGCCTGACAACGCTGCTCCCGACCTCGGAGGAGCAGTCACCTTCCTTCCGCTATCCGGTGCCACACCTGGTGCTGATCTGTACCTCACCCCTTCTGGTATTGGCCCTCAACGAACTCATCAAGTGGCAGGAGATCAAGTTGGTTACTTTTCCTTTGTTTATTTTTGGTATCACATCATCAAGGCATTGGCTAAAGGAAGCGTAACGGGGCGTAATAAACTAAAAACAAATTACAATAATACTCTTTTGGTCGTGAAAATCTCAAATCATACTGTACATTATAGTCATTTATTTTTGGGTATTACGAGTATGCCGTATTGCGCTACCTCCTTCTTTAGCCAACCTTTCGGACAGCATTATAGTGTCATTCATCAGGGCAGATGTGTGAAGGGGATAGCGCAACACGGCATAATACCCCAAAAATAAATCACTAATACTTTTGGCTGTAAAAATCTCAAACCATATCCATTCCCCATGTTTTTGTATGTTTTGTCCACACTGTGGCATAAGGTTCTGATATCACCTGAGGAGGATTACCTCCTAATATTAATTACACTAACGCAGACACGTAATAAATCACGAGATATTTTAATTCCAATTTTGAAAATGACATGTAAATTCAAAGCTTATCCGAGTTCTAGAATACATTGAACCGGAGTTATGTTCAGACAAAACTGAAATTAGTATTATTGGTTAGTGTTTCATATTAAAAAAATACATCTCTTTTTTCCAGGGCCAACCTGAGGTATCAAAGAAGAGCCAGACTAGACTTTGGCACCAAGCTGGGAATGAACTCTCCATTTTAGGATATGAAACAACCGCTCAGCTGTGTACATATCCTAGCATATCATAGTTCGCCCATCACTTACCACCCTACTCCCATCAATATAATATGACAGTATTATGTAGTAATAATTCATTGAAAGGCGTAGTTGTAAAAATTATTTTTTATTTAATTATTGACAATTTATTTACAAATTTGATTATGGACAAAGGCAAAGTGGGCACTCTGGTTGGGTGGGCTGTGGGAGCTTTAAGTTCAAATGCCCTGAATCCATACTTGCAGCCTCGCACATACGCACACACTCATCTCACATCAGTAAAGTTAGTAATAAGTTTGTATTGCACCCAGTTTTGTGAGTAGTGGCCAAATTGTCATCAACGTTAACTTAATATCTAGTCAAAGGAATTGCCCGAGTGGACAGCACCTTGTTCGTTTGTTTGTGACATCCGGCGCACGTCGCCGTGACTTTGTAAATATTTATGTGTGATTGTAAAACTAACATTTTATAATATTATAATTATGTACTTATGTAACACTTGTTACATTGTTGCCAATAAACTTTTACATTTTGTTTTACTCTTTATTCTCAATGGGGTATTAATCTACCTTACCGACAAACCACGCACTGTGAGACAAATCGGCAATTGTAAAATTAAATGTTCAGGTCTTTGAAGTTAACGTAATGTGGGGCGAAAGATATGTTTCATTCACCACTTTTTCCTTATAATGTTTCATTCTACGGTCGATACGTTAGATTAACACCCTTTATACCGTTATTTACAAATAAACTCTTTATATACTGAATATCAGTTAACTATGTTTGCACATTGAATGGCACAACAGGTTGGGTGCTGACGAACTCCGCTCGATTCCCACAACGCAAGATATCTTCTGCGATCGTCAGCCGCCCCGTTCGGGTCCGGCTTTTAGCTGGCTAACTGGCTAACATTCCGGTCACACAACAGTGTTGTTAGTAAACTAATAATTGTACTATCAAATTTCATATGTCGCACCAAATGCACTGCGCTAATTCGAAGGCAAATGTTTTACCGTAAATTAATCAAATCCTAAAATATGCAAAAAGAAACACAGTCTACAAAACTATCCTCCGGATGAACGGATTCTCTTTCATAAAATTTTGTATGTTACTATTCCATAGATAAATCTGTTAAAACTGTTAGTAAGGCCGGCAAAAAGAATCTCAGCATTCTCTTTTCTTAAAAATACATACAAATTATACATCAGTAGGATTTAATTGGGCAAGTCTAAAATCTCCTGGACGTAGGAAGCCACGTCGGTCACTCGGTCACGGTGCAGCACGCAGAAGGGGTGCACCAGCAGACTGGGGTAGTTGGGACGCTCGCCAAACTCCTTCTGCAGGCAGCGCGTGATCAGGTCCTGGAAGTCTGCGCTGAAGGGAGAGGGCTGTGGCAGGCGCGGGGGATCGTCCTTCACTACCTGCTTCAGCTGCTCGAAGGGAGAGCTCCAGCTTGGGTACGGGAACTTACCGGTGGCTAGCTCCAGCAGAGATATGCCCAACGACCACACGTCACTGCGAATGTCGTACATGGAAGGGTTGCCAGTAGGGTCTATGCGCTCGGGAGCCATGTAGGGCTTGCAGCCCGCATCGATAGTCTTGGCTACCGAATCTACCAAGTAACCCGAGATGCCAAAGTCACATATCTTAACCTCTCCTATGCGGTTTATGAGGATGTTGGAGGGCTTGACGTCGCGGTGAATGACACTCAACTCTGAGTGCAGGTAGTGTAGCGCCGACACCACGGACACGGCGATCTTGCCCAGGATGTCCTCGGGGATGGTGCGCCCCTGGCTATACACCAGCGCGTAGAACTGATCCAGACTCTTGTCCATCACCTCCATGCAGATCCAGACGTCTCCCTCACGGAACAGAGCCCCGTAGAAATGCACGGTGTACGGACACGCACTGGAGCGCATGGAGATGTCTAGATCCATCAGGAGGCGCTTCTGTTCTTGGGTGTTGACTGTAGCGGTGATGCGCTGGGGAGAGAAGTAAACATTAATAATTAGTAAAATGAAACTTAAATAGTTCAGTTGCACTAGTTAACATGCTGCACATGGCAAGACAGGTGCAGATGCTGGGTAATAATCATATGGGAGGTTACCTTCACTGCCATGATGGTGTCACTCGGCACGTGGTGCATCTTCTCTACGATGCCGTAGGCACCCCGGCCGAGGTCGCAGATCTTCACCAGGTCATCGGCTACCACCGTGAAGGTGCGCTCGTCCACGGTGATGGTGGTCTGTTTGTCCAGATTCCGTGGAGCCGTCCTAAACAGAGGCCATCAATAAAATATCATGAACCCACGCAGATTTGAATGCTAAAGACAAGCAAATTATTAAAGTGGCTCTAAAATAAAATTATTTGTAAACCTCCATAACTTAGAAATGTGTACATGAAGATTGTACGAGACAATTAACCGTCCGTACAATAACTGTATATACGTAGGAGGCTGGGTACACTTGTCAACGTTTCAGTCTTGGTGGATGTGGTGGAGATTTGTAGTGAAGTTTAAAGCCAAGTTCAGAAAGGAATTTATTACCAAATCTGAGCTGACGAAAAGAATTTATTACTGGCAAAAAACTGAATTTAATACTGAGTAAAACACTTGAAAATATTTCTTGGAGACTTGGTGATGGTTCTTCAGGAGAGAGGATTCTCTTTCAGAGGTAGTTGTTGAACTGACTTTGTATGGAATTCGGTTCTCTATTTATTATTATTATTATTATTATGTAATGAGCAGGCAGCATTCTGCTGATGCGCTCATATCCGGTTTCACAACAAGTTTGACAGCAATTGAGTGTTTTAAGTTTGAACTAAGTCCTTTCTTCTCTCCAAATGTGAATCCAATAGAGCTTTGAAATGATTTATATTTGTTGCATCGATGACATGTTGTGGGAGTTTGTTCCAAGCATCCACTACTCTATTTGCAAGGAAGTGTTTTCTAGGATTAGATGCAAAAGGCGTTTTGGTGATTTTTTTTGAGTGTCCACGGAGATTTATATTTTTATTAGTAGTGAAGATTTCTTGGATGCTAGGGCAACTGTAATGTCCAGATAAAATTTTGAAAGTCTCGATCAAGTCACCCCTTTCTCTTCTTTCTTGTAAGGTTGGTAATCTCAATTCCTTGAGTCTATCTTCGTATCGTAGATCTTTCAGAGCTCTTGGTATTTTAGTGAAACGTCTCTGTACTCTCTCTAACAGATTTATATCCTTTGTGAAGTAAGGACTCCATATTTGGAAAGCATATTCCAGGAGAGGTCGCACATATGTTTTATATATTTTTAACATCATGTCCGGTGTTAGGTCAAGGAAGGTTTTCCTGATTAGATATGTTAGTGAATTTGCTCTTTTCACAATTCCAGCGATATGTGGTTCCCATTTCAAGTCCTGTGATATGGTAACTCCTAAGTCTTGTTGTAATGTCACTGCTTTTAGAGGTGTTCCATTAAGTTTGTAGGCAAGTGTAGGGTTAGTTTTTCCAACATGTAGGACAGTGCATTTTTCGACATTGAGTTTAAGAAGCCAATCATTTGTCCATTGATATATTTCGTTTAAATCGTTTTGCAGTCGGTTGTGATGAGTGTGTGGGTTTGCAAAGAATTTTGTGTCATCTGCAAAGCAGCTGGAGTCTGATTTTATTATAGTATGCAGGTCCGTGATGTACAAAATAAACAGAACTGGACCGAGAACTGATCCTTGAGGGACACCACTGGTCACATTTCGCTCAGATGACAGTTGGTTGCCAATTCGAACTTGTAATTTTCTCTCAGTGGGGAAGGATTTGATCCATTCGAGAAGTCGTCCTCTTATGCCTAGGAATTTAAGTTTAGCCAACAGTCTATTGGTTGGAACAGTATCGAAGGCTTTCTCGAAGTCGAGATAAATTACGTCAGTGGGAATCCGTTTGTCCCACTCGTTTGTCCAGTAATCTATGTTAAGAATGAGATTGGTAATCGTGGATCTTTTTGGCACAAATCCATGCTGTTTGTTTGAGATTATGTCAAGTTTGATCAGGAATGAGCGTATCTCGTCCACTATTATTCTTTCCATGGTTTTGCAGATAATACTAGTCAAGCTTATAGGTCTGTAATTTGCTGGTTTGAGTTTATCACCTTTTTTGTAGATGGGTGTAATTATAGCTCTCTTCCAATCTTTAGGGAGTTTCCCATCTAAAAAGGATTGTTGCATAACCAGAGCTATGGGATGACTGAGAGTTGCTGCACACTTTTTGAGAACAATAGCAGGAATATTATCAGGGCCAGTAGCACTATCTTCTCGCAACCCCTTCAAAATATTCTCAACTGCTGATGGAGTGAATTCTATTTCGCATAGTGAACTATCTACATACACATCTTGACTAATAGTTGGTATACTGGTGTCTGGTTCATTGACATAGGTTTTTTCAAATTGTGTTGCAAGGATGTTCGCTATGTCTATCTCGCTGGTAACTGTTTCGTTAGAGAAGTTATATAGTATGGTTGGAGTAGACACTTTCGAGGCAATCTGTTTCCTTATATAACTGTAAAATGGTTTCTGTCCGCTGTCAATCAATTTTTGCTCAAAGTTTTTTCTGGTATTTCTTAGTTGCGATAAAAGGTATTTATTTTTCAGTTTATATTCTCTGTAATACTCATTTTCAATCTCATTTACGTTCCCCAGGTGTTTTCTGGATAATCTATAACCATCCCAGGCTTTCTTTTTCTCTTTAATCAATGCTAGTATGTGTTTGTCGATCCAAGGTTTGTTCTTATTGTGGTTTTTATTGCCTTTGAATGGTATTTTTGACACAATCTTCTCTTCAAACATGTTCGTAAAAAAGTTCCACTTTTCTTCAGTTGTAGTGGTTTCCATGAGAGACCACATTATATCATGAATGCTTAAGGTTTCATTTATTTTATCATAATCTGCTATGTGATAGTTGGGTCTCGGCTTCTTGCCTCTCGGGCCGGAGGATCCGTTGTTATGGCTGGTACTTACTTGTAGAGTTGACAACAAACATATATGGTCACTTTTGCCTATAGGTGCTAGATATTTTATATCAGTAATGAGATGTTCATCATTGCACAGGACTAAGTCCAATAGAGATGGGGTATTGTTGTCCCTGTATCTTGTAGGTTTATCTACCAATTGCCAATAGTTACTGTTCAAGTACATATCCTCAAATAAGGCCTCGGGGCTGTTTGAATTACGCACTTCTGTAATGGGCCATACCAATTTGGAATAATTGAAGTCTCCAAGGATTATTACGTTTGACACGTCAGCTATTCTTTTTAATTGGTGTAATAGTTTTTGGTGGTTTTCGTACGATGCATTTGGTGGGCAGTAGACACCAGCTAGGATAGTTTTGAGATTGTCTATTTGCATGTCAATGAATAATGCGTCAATTTGTGGGTAATTACTAGAACTGTTTTCCAGGGCTTTGTTCACCTGGGCTGAGATTGTCAGGCCTATGGTCCTTTTCTTTACATATATTGCTACACCACCTCCTCGTTTTTCAATTCGACGGTCTTTGCGGAAGAGTGTGTAATCCGGAAGATCCACTAACGTATCTGGTATTTCTGCCTTTAGCTACGTTTCTGTCACTATTAGTACTGTTGGTTTTATAAGGTTTATTTGTGCAAGAACAAGATCAAATTTCCGTGTGAGAGAGCATAGGTTCGTATACAGTATTGAGATATTGACTATGTAATTATTTACATGTTTTTTGGAATTTTTATAATTTTAGGGCATCCTTTGATGTATTTGATTGTCAATTCCTTCTCCCCCTTTTCTGTTCTTTGATGCAGCTCATTCCTTAAATCAATTAAATGCTGCCGTTGCATAGGAGTTTGATCTGATTTGATTGAGTTTGGTTTTTTTAGTTTATTTTTATTTTTGAGAATGGCCAAAGCTTCACCCCGTGTTTGGAAGATAGATATATTTATAGAACAAATTCAAATCGGGCCCTCTCGGAGGAGATTTTCCTCTTTAGTGAGGAGTAAATTGGTTAGGTATTTTTCCTCTCCGTAATTAGTTTGCTGAGAGGAAAGTAATATTTTGATGTGATACCTTTAACCAAGTCAGTTCAATTTACCAAAACCATCACCCCAAATCTTGTTTATTTATTTTATAATAAATTATACAAATTTTCATATTGGGTTTGAAGTTAGATATCTTTGGTTTGAACATTTCCCAAAGAGTAACAAATATATTTCTTCAGACCAAAAGGAGGTGTCTGCCTTTACAGCCGTGCTGAAATCAGCTGTGCTCGTCTCGAAAATATCGAGAGCGCAAAACACGAAGTGTTATGGGTACGCGTGGATCTCACCAGTATGATGAGAATTTATGCGTGCCTATATCGCTCACCAAACCTTGCCGAATCAGACACTGTTGAGTTGTTTAAATACTTGAGTGACACTGTAGATACTCTCTTGCCCCGTTACCCATCGGCCGAGTTTGTAATCCTGGGGGACTTCAATGTTCATAATGAACAATGGCTGAAGTTCTCGGGCCCAACGAACTCTGCCGGTAGATCAGCGGAATCCTTTGCTCTTATCCATGGACTAAGCCAACTTGTAGAATCTCCGACCAGAATACCAGACATCCCATCACATCGAGCCAACCTACTCGATCTGTTTCTCACTAGTGAGCCACTCGGGTACAGAGTGGAGGTGACAGCGCCCTTAGGATCCTCTGACCACTGCCTGATTACCACCTCTGTCCCATCCTCCATGAACCGTCAACCCGACAAACATGTAAAGAGGAAGGTATGGCACTACAGGGCAGCAAAATGGGACGGCATGCGGTCTTTCTTCGGCGCCTTTCCTTGGAGTACTGTATGCTTTAGCTCCGAGGACCCATCAATTTGTGCACGCGAAGTAGGAGAAGTAATCACATCAGCAATGGATTGCTACATTCCCTTCTCCGTCAAATCCTCTGGAGCGGGCACAAAACCGTGGTTTGACCATCGCTGTGCTGAAGCTGTCAGACCCAAAAATACGGCTTTTAATGCACTCCGGAAGTTTAGCTCCATGAATAACCTTTCAGAATACCGAAAACGGGCAAGGGATTGTAAGAGAGTTCTAAATAGAGCTAAGAGCGATCACGACCAGAGAATTGCGAAAAAGCTGGCTGACTGCCCCACTGGTAGCCGTGCTTTCTGGTCACTCGCTAGCTCGATCGGAAGAAATTTCTGCAGAACCACTTTCCCACCTCTGACCAAGCCTGATGGTCGGCTGGCTAACTCGGCCCGCGAGAAAGCTGAATTATTAGGCAAAATTTTCGCGGAAAACTCAACTCTTCAAGATAACGGAGAGACTCCCCCTTCCATTCCACACTGCGGTTTTCAAATGGAGGAACCGAAGATCCGGAACAGAGAGGTTCTCCGAGTCTTGAACGAGCTGAAAATCGACAAAGCCAGTGGGCCGGACGGAATACCTGCCTTGGTCCTCAAGAGGTGTTCTGCAGAAATGACTCCAGTGCTCGCGAAATTATTTAGGCTCTCTCTCAAAGGTGGAAAGGTGCCAGATCTTTGGAAAAAGGCAATCGTCCACCCAATCCCAAAAAAGGGGGACCGCTCCGACCCTTCTAACTACCGCCCCATAGCCATCACTTCCATACTCTCGAAGGTATTAGAAAGGGTGGTTAACAACAAATTGCTCACATATCTCGAGAATAACAATATCCTAAGCGATCGGCAATATGGATTTCGTCGAAACCGATCGTGTGGCGATCTACTCGGATATGTGACGCATATTTGGGGGCGGTACATGGAACGTTTTGGTGAAACTCAAACCGTTGGGTTGGATATCTCCAAAGCCTTTGACAGAGTCTGGCACCGGGCGCTTATCGGGAAGTTACCATCGTATGGGATCCACCCAACCCTGCATAGTTGGATTGCGGACTTTCTGAGGGGAAGAACAATTCAAACCGTGGTTGACGGCTCTTCTTCCTCACCGTACCAAATCAATGCGGGGGTGCCACAAAGATCTGTGCTGTCTCCGACGCTGTTTTTATTGCACATCAACGATCTCGTTGAATGTGCACCAATTCACTGCTACGCTGATGACAGCACCGTTCACGAGGGTTATCTTTTTGACAGGCCCCCTTCCACCTATGATGTTCGAACAGCTCGGGAAGTTTTGAAGCAAAAAATTGACCACCACCTCGAGATGGTTCGTGCCTGGGGTAAGGCCAACTTGGTCAGTTTCAACGTCTCAAAAACCCAAGCGTGTCTGATTTCGGCAAAGAGAGAGATCAATGACTGTCTGGTGCAATTTGATGGGAGCACTCTCCCCAATAAAGACTCCATTGAAATGCTTGGAGTTACTATATCAGACCAGCTCAAGTATCGGGGATCCATAGAAGCCCGAGTAAATCAGGCCTCCAAAAAGTTGGGCGTCTTGTACAGGGCTAGGAGATTCTTCAACAGTGACCAGCTGCTGACCCTGTACAAGTCTCAAGTCCGCCCAACTATTGAATTTGGGAGTCACCTTTGGGCTGGTGCCCCAAAATACTTAATAAACCTGCTTGAATCTGTGCAAAGGAGAGCGATCCGTCTGATTGACAATCCGTTGTTAACAGACCGATTGCCTTCTCTAATGCATAGGCGCAATGTAGGCATGCTGTGTCTGTTCTACAGGTATTTCAATGGAGCCTGCTCCAAGGAGCTAGCAGCATTGATTCCTGATGCACCGGTGCACGTGCGCGAAACTCGACGGACACGAACTGAACACCCGTTCACGGTTGACGTTGGCTTCATGAGAACAGGCCGTTTTTACGACTCGTTTTTGTGTAAGTCGGCTCGTATGTGGAACGAGCTACCGGCATCTGTTTTTCCTCCCTCCTATAATCCGAGCCTCTTCAAGGCCCGCATTAACAAATCCCTTCCTACAGCCCCTACCTTATTCCGCCTCACAACGCCGCCCAACCGGGTGGTGACATAGTTCCCCTGTCTGTACACTGCACAGGCAGGGACACTCTTGTGAGGTGTCTCATAAAAAAAAAAAAATATATATATATTTAGGTGTGATTATGTTAGCATATAATCATTTCTTGATGTTGATATTTATTCCGTGGTTATATTTTTTATCATTTTCCCGTAAATTGAGTCTGATGTTATCACAAATAGTCACTTTTGAATTTGTAATCATTGTTTGATTAAAATCTCAATGGAATATGCTGTGCTGTGATTGGTTGGAGACGGCGGCCATCATGGAATTCCCTCTGGTGAGTAGTGGAGGGGGATCAACGTAAATACTGAGTCGGTTCCTTAGCGGCGGTCATTTCGTTGACTGGTGGCTCCGAGTGAGGTGGTGGATGGTTATTTTCAGATGTGTTTCAGGTTCTGCTGCTATATCGCTATGTAATTATCTTGATTAATCACATATAGCATATCATTTGATAGAGTAATTGTGTCGGCGACACGGTATCAAGCGGTTTCGGGGTTTGAGTGTTCTTGCAGTTTTTACGTAAATATGAATTTCATTGAAAAATGCTGGATATTCTGGATACGTATGATACAAAGATTGTAGATTACACACTAGCGGAATCTGATTTAATCTGGTTTAATGAATTCTTAATTCCTGAATGCAATAACCATCCAAGAGTTTAACCGTTTGTGTGCTGGGCCTTTTTTCATAATATGTACTAAAATTGTTGAACGTATTTTGCTGTGAAATCACTGTGGATCAGTGTGTCCAGGAGTAACGGATATATCTCTCCAACTGCGGAGCGAGGCGATGGATCGAAAGACCAGTTTCATCCTCACCTCACCACCATCCTGGACACACCTCACCCTATGAACCCGGGCACCCCTTCTAAATCACCAGCCGTAGAGAACCACTTGGGGTGACCTATGGAAGAGGTGTTGGTTATCCAATAAATGGTACCAAACCCGCCTCCGAAATTAGAAGTAGTGCCATTATGACAATAAGCAGGAGATCAACGCAATTATACTTTTTAAGCTAACACAAAGTAGGTAGTCAAAACTTAACCTAGTTTATCAATAAGACAATTTTAGTCTTCATTTTGTAAAATCACCAGAAACATGTAATGTTGCATACACAGCATTAGATATGCCTCTGGCATATATGAACTGTTCCCAGAAGTGAACAAATTGACTCTGCTGGTAATAGCCACAGGGCTAATATGTTCAGTTTTGTTTGTCTACCGATAGCCCTATTTATTACCGGGCCAAAATGTATTAGGCTAATATTGTAGCATTGAAACTCCAGTGTCCGTGTATCTAGCCTGGTCTTTCCACCACGTGAGATGCTCGGTAGGTTAGTTTTATTAATGTTATATACGAGTCAAATTTCAAAGGCGGCAATTTATTTATTTTTAGTTCATCCAAATGTTTTAAAAATAAAAGGGAATTTGTGTAAAAAATAATTGAAAATAATTTTCAGACATTTACTTACTGCCGCCTTTGATTTGCCAAAATAGTGTCAGATTTCCGGTAATGATTCTAACATTTTTACAGCTTGCCACTTTTGTTTTATTTTATTTTTTTCTATGTACCGACGCACTCTGCAATTGTGTTAAATCATCATATATAGCAGATTTCTGTGTTTGAAACTAAATCGCATTTTCAAATTGAAATTGTAGGCCGAACCGCAGTTTTTGGTTTTGGAATTCTATATATAGAGTTAGAAATCCTCAATGTTGCCACATTCATTACTCATTTTTTTCAAAAATGTCAGACTGCCGCCTTTGAAATTATACGACTCATATATATCATGCTAGTGTCTGCAGACGTCTCCTAAATTAATAATATAAGCGAATGATTTAGAAGGCGGTAACCAAAAATAACCTGCCTAAATAGAATAACCTGCCGCTAGTTGCATCAGCATGATGTTATGTCTATTAGAAAAGGTTACCTACATTTAGATGCACTTCAAATTATTCTAGTATTCAATCCAAGTTTAGTTTGTTGAAATAACATTGGCATTGATTGTTATTGTACAGTTCTACCAAACATAACCTACACCTGTCAACACAAAAGTTGCGTAAGGGATATTATTTTGATTGTGTAGCAGGGAAGCATTACAATGAAATGGGTTAACTTACACTGTGGGAAGGAACTCATCGGACACTTGTAGTTTCAGGTTGGCGCGCGGGTTTCTCCGACCAGACATTGTGATGCTGGTTTTATCCAAAATTCAACAAGATAACGTTTCCCATAGGTTTATACAAATCTTCTAAATATCTATAAAGAAAAGTCAACTTTTACATTCTCGAAGCGCGCCACATTATTTTATATGTAGAAATTAATCACAAAACTTATTGTGCACATCGGCACGATGAATAGATAATTTTAACACTGATCACTGATAAACAACCAATCTGTAAATATTTTAAAATCACAATAACTAAGTATCGTATTACCGCAAACAGCTCGGTGAAAAATGTCACAAATGTATATAGTTAATTCTTAATTATTTTTAGCTATCGAATGTTTTATATAAATGGAGAGGAGACAGATCTGTTCATAGATATACCTTGCCTATGATATATCACTCAAAACGGGAATGACAGGACCATAGACAGGACGGTGTATCTATGGGCATATACAGTGAGTTTCATTTATGGGCATAACCATGGCATAACCATAGACACGCACAGACATGCACATGACATGCACCTCATGGTACCTGTTTCGAGTCTCGATCTGTCATAACGTCATTTACGTCATAACAAACCGGACAAACCGCAACGGTTGATCGTACCCAATCGTACCTTATTTATGATCGTACCGTTCTTGGTTATTTCAATGTTTTCAGTTTGATAATTTTTCTTTTATTCGATATTGGTTCATATTATTAAATTCCGTGATGTTTGATATGAACAGTTATTTTGAAAACCAGAAAAAACTTTCTATCCAGTCTAAATTTAAGAATGCTCCAAATCCAACCATCAAAACCAACACAAACAATGCTCGTATGATCAGTTATTCTAGTGATGAAACTGAAAACAGTAAGACTAATTCCACGCATAACAACAGTACGGCTGACGCTAAGCCCCGCGCGCCCACACGTCCTTCCGAAGAAGCGGATAATGGTTCGGGAAGTGAGTATTACCCTTCAGAAGAGAGCGAGACCGATAATGCTATGCCGAGCTCCTCTAAAAGCGCCGCTCCCAGAACTTCAAAAAAGTTGGTTAGACAACATGATGATGGAAATATGGAAAGGTTCAAAGAGAGAATGGAAGAATGGAAAATAAAGAGAAAACAACTGGAAACTTTGGATGACGAGTCGAATGAGTGCCACGAACTCCCCGGGGGACTGATGGTACCCAACTGTATATGGAAGAGGCTTTACCGCTACCAGAAGACAGGTGTGAAGTGGCTCTGGGAACTCCATCAGATGGAGTCTGGGGGGCTCCTGGGGGACGAGATGGGACTCGGTAAGACAGTACAAATAATCGCCTTTCTTGTGGGATTAAGTATATCTAGAATGGGAACCTGGAACGGCCTGGGGCCTACTCTCATAGTTGCCCCCGCCACGGTTCTCCACCAGTGGGTGCTCCACTTTCACGAGTGGTGGCCCCCACTGAGAGTAGCCGTGTTGCACAACTCCGGCTCGCACCACGGCGCCCCTGACCGCCTCATCAGGGACATCCACGCCGCCCACGGCATCCTAGTCACTACCTACACGGGCATAGTCAAACACAGGGCCGCCGTTGAAGACAGGAAGTGGCATTATATTATTCTGGATGAGGGACACAAGATTAGGAATTCAGAAACGCAAGTGAGCAAAGCCGTGAGGAGGATACGCACCCCACATCGGCTCGTGGTTACCGGATCTCCTATGCAAAATAATCTACAGGAACTGTGGTCTCTGTTTGACTTTATGTCTCCGGGACTTCTGGGAACACTGAATGCTTTCTCCGATCATTTTGCCTCCCCCATCACCCAGGGCGGCTACACCAACGCCAGCAAGCTGCAGGAGGCCTCGGCCCTGTCCCTCGCGACCGTGCTGAAGGACACCATCACCCCCTACATGCTCCGGAGGACGAAGGCACAGGTTAAGGATCATCTCAAGCTGCCAGACAAGAAGGAGCAGGTTCTGTTCTGTAGCTTGAGTGATGAACAGAAGGACCTGTATAAGTCCCACTTGTTGAGCAACGCTGTCAGGGGAATACTGGACAAGGAATGCCGCTTCGGAGATCCTGTGAGAGCGAGAATACTCGTCGCCCTGTGTATATTAAGGAAAATATGTAACCATCCAGATCTGTACATTTGTCAAGTTGATGAAGATCTTCCGGAAGATGCTACTTTGCCAACGGACGTGGTTCAATCTTTTGGATATTGGAAGCGAGCCGGTAAGATGGTGGTTATCAACTCTCTATTGAAAATATGGAAGAAACAGGGTCATAGGGTTCTTATATTTACGCAATCAAGAGCCATGATTTGCATCCTGGAAATATTTCTTAAGCAGAATGATTATAAATATTTGAAGATGGATGGTACGACTAGCATAGGGTCACGTCAGCCTATAATCACAACCTTCAACTCTGACGATAGTTACCTTGTGTTCCTAGCCACCACCCGCGTGGGAGGGCTGGGAGTTAACCTCACGGGGGCTGATAGGGTTATCATCTACGACCCAGACTGGAATCCCGCAATCGACAGCCAGGCTAAAGAGAGGGCATGGAGAATTGGTCAAAATCGGGATGTGACTATTTACCGTTTACTCTCTGCCGGAACAGTAGAAGAGAAAATTTATCAACGCCAAGTATTTAAGCAATTACTTGGAAATAAAGTGTTTTTAGATCCCAAGCAAAAGAACTACCTGAAGACCAGCACTCTTCAGGGTCTATTTTCCCTGGAAGAGCCGGACAAGGCAGGCTCTACGGAAACAACCAATATATTCAAGCACACGCAAATCAAATCCAATAAGGTTCCAGATGATAAAGCTATCTTAAGTGGCGGAGTCTCATTCTCCAAGACAAAGATGGAAGCTATGAGACGACTTGCTCAACAGATCAGTAAGAACATGTCTGCCGGCAGCTCAACCACTAATGGCAGAGTTGAGCAGGAGAAAGAAGACCCGAGGGAGAGGTACAATAAGTCTCGCCTCCCAGCCCCCCCTGTCCCAGAGGAGCCCCTGGTCAATATCCACAACGATCAGGAGACTAAAGCAAATTTTTCTACAGTGTTATCTGAAATAGATATTATCAATATGTACTCTAAACCTGAACATTTGGATTTTCTTGAAAGGGAACCACAAGAAGATAAAGATGAAATTGTAGAAGGCGAAATTACAGATGAATTAACAGAAGTTGAAACATCAAGTAATTCTCAATTGGAATCCAAAGAAAAAATGTGTGACATTAAAAATAAATCTGAAAACAGTGTTTTATGTGCTACAACAATGCACAATATTAATGAAGCGCGTGAAGACCTGCCAAGTAATTCAACTCACTTCAAAACGGAACCACAAGAAGATGGCGAAATTGTAGAAGACGAAATTACAGAAGTAGAAAAACCAAGTATTCCAACTACTCACTTAGAAATAGTAGAATCTAAAAATAGTAAAATCAAAACCTGTGATATTTCCAAAATGCTTAAATTTACCAAAAAGCTTAGTACAAAAACACATGATACTACCACTGCCAAAAGAAGAGAAAGTGATCACAGTAGTAAAAATAGCAAGAAAAGAAGAAGAAAAGAGAAAGATTACGAAAGTCTGTTGAACGAGGATGGCCTAAATGAAGACGAAGAGTTTAGAAGGTCCGTGAAAAAGGTGAAAAGAAAAAGAGAGAAAGCAGAACCAGAAGTGGAAGAGGACCCTGACCAATACGTCCTGGAAAAGTTATTTGCCAAGTCGGGCGTCCAGAGCGCCCTACAGCACGACAAGGTGGTAGGGCTGTCGGAGCAGGAGGAGAACAGCCGCATGCAGAGTCAGGCGCACCACCGCGCAGTGTTGGCGCTCAAGGCACTGCGCAAGTCCAGGGTCAAGAACTGGAGGTGGTAGGCATTCATTCCACAATGTTCTACAGGCGGAAAACATATATTATTATTAACAAATGAAACATCACTTTATTGTAATATGCAACCGTTTTCGGAGTATCTGTGCCTACATCTACTGGAAAAAACAATTAGCCCAGTGGGTTAATAAGCAATGTGAATTAATGCAAAATCGTGCAAAAAGACTTGATTTGGCTTAAAAATTTGATCCCTCGGCTTTTTATAGGCCTAGAAAATAAATAAACAGTATATTATATAAAAATAAGTACCATACCTTATATGGTTTTATTGTGTTATAGAAAAAAAACTTATGATTATGTTTGGAAAATATTTTAATATTGTGCCTGAACTTCACAAAATAAAAACATTTTGTTTTGGGGATTTTTGTGAATAAATCAAAACAGGTGGGAATTTCAACCTTATCGCCATCTTCGTAACAAGTGCGTGATTCCACCCGATGTTACACGTCAAGTAATTAAAAACAATGATTTTCAATTGTTCAAATTTGAAATAATTTTCAAGATATCATATTTTTGTGTCAGTTGGCAAGTTGTTTACAAGTGGTGTACACAAAGGTTTATGGTAATTATTCGGGATCGGTGGCCACGCTTAATACGATTATTTTTAAATAAAACCTTCTGATTCACCTTAATTACTATAAAAGGCATTTGGGAAATTTTAACATTCTAATTTTCAATTAAGTAAAATGAAAATTCGCTTTTGTTTTACGGGATGATAGCCATTTTAATTAAATGTGGCCAGCGATACCGAATATGTTATTTATTATCATTTATTAGTAAAATTTCATGAGAGTTAATAAGAACTCCAAAAATAACAATGTTCAAATTAGATTATATTATGTTTTTTTATTTAAAAACGTTACACGGCTGGCATTCGCCTTTTTTTTGTTTCAAAGTATTATTTTCTTTCAGCCACAACGGGCATTGTATAACTAAAATATTTAATTCTTTCAAAATAGGAATAAATAATTACTGATAGATCTGAGGACTAACGACCTACCTAACCCTACCTCCAACTCTGAAATAATCATAACTTTCAAAATAGTTAGAATTATTTTTTTAACCTTTGTACCTAATAACATATAAGTTTTAAGAAAATGCGTTTTTTTAACCAATTTTTAAAAATGGTGTCTTAATTTATTTTCCAAGTCTGTATTTCTATAGCTTTAGCTCCATCAGTAAGATATACGATTTCAAATAAATATTTAAAAAGGGCAATTTAGTTCTATTGTTATGTACCTTTATAATTGCATTATGTATTTTTAAACTGTAATTATGTTGCAGAATCATTATTTTTACATTCCTAATTATTTAACTTGTGTTGATGGATGAGAATCTTTACTTTAATTCTTATTAAAAATATTATGTAATACAAAATATGTATTTTATATTAAAAAAAATTTTGTAAAACATCGAATTTTTATTTGAACCACAGACATAGGAATTAATAGACGAGAAGATATGGGCGAGGGGTAAAATCAACTGTTGAAGAACGAGGGAACGAGGGAACGAGTGAAGCTGACTGTGATTCGTCAATAAATCAATCTGACAGTAAATAGGCATCTCGCATTATAATATCACCATTTACTTCTTTAAAGTAAAATCTGCTTTGAATGAATAGACATTTTTACATGGGAGCGCAAATTACTCGCCACGTTATGAACAAATTTGCGAAGTCCAAATTCGGCAAAGTAAGGCAGCTTTTATTTTCAGAGTCGTAGTTAGTTTCAGAGTATTTAGTTAAGACACTTTTATAAATGTTCATAATTTACTTCCCAGCAACCAACCAGCTTTGTGTTTCGCGTCCAGACGTTTCTCTATGTGATAGTAACAACTGATTCATATTATACGATGTGAATATGCTTAAAATAAAGTAAAATAATGCTTATATATGGAATGTAATACGACAATTGGGTTTATTCTCTTTTTTCACATCTATTTTTACCAGTTTTCATAGTACAAGTCAAAATTTTGCCGTGTTATTTAGTAAAATGAACCGATGATGCCTCGACCATAGTTCGCACAAGAATGATGACGTCACGTTTTCAAATTTCATTTGAGGCCAAACGCGAGCCCAGCCGGCTCAATGGAACCGGTATGGGGAGTGGGGATAATACGCTTTTAATCACTTAGGGCAGGTCTACTAATATTCATATGTCTATGATTTGAACACATTCATAAATTTAAAAGTTACTGTTGAATTATCTTCATTGAAAAGGTTGTTGACTATTTATTATTTATTTATTTATTAATTTTCGGTAAATCGACAGTTTACATTTACTTCAGTTTGTACGGTATTATATAGCCAAAATAAAACCAATTATGGATTTCCTCCTTGTGACTTTACCTGTACTGAGACAGCATAATAAGGAATAAGTAAATTAAATTTGTAATTAAGGAATATGAATTCAAAAATTTATACAAAACAAAAGATTATATAAAACGATAACTACAAAACAATACATTTATAGCCATGGAGAGAGGTTGTAGATATAAATCAAATCATAATAGAAATATAAACAATTATAAATATATCAAAATGACTTTTGGTTTAGATAAATGTAGAACGAGATATGCTATGTTGGCCGCCGGACCGTAGGCGGAGTACTACCTAATTAGGGTACTTTGAACGGTATCGGGACGTGAACGCACAGAAATCTGTTCTATGTATTAGTGCGGATACCTTAGCGGAAGCGAAGGTGTGCAGTAGTATTGGTGAACAAAACCGGCGACACTCGGCAAAACAATTCCACACAGTATGAACTGCTCATAGCACATCTCGTTCTTCTAATATCTTTGAGAACGATCCATATAGAGAAAGGCAAAATTGTAGATGGGGACGAGAGTATATTTAGAAATTTCCAAATTACTAGTATGAAAAGGGATGAGGTTTATAAGTATTTAGGATACCCACAATCAAATAGATTAGACCATACTAGTATTAAAAATGATATTAGGATTAAATTTCAAACTAGGATCAGGAAAATTTTAAAATGCAATTTATCTGCTAAAAATTTAGTAAAAGCAATAAATACTTGGGCAATACCTCTATTAACGTACTCATTTGGCATAATTAAATGGTCTAATACAGATTTAGATAACTTAGAAAGATTAATTAGAACTACGCTAACAAAGTTTAATTGCCATCATCCAAATTCAGCTACAGAACGAGTTAATTTACCTAGAAATTTAGGAGGTAGAGGTATAGTAAAAATAACTTCTTTGAAACATAATCAGGTAGAAATGCTAAGAACTTAACCATAGGAAAGCTCATAGCTCAGAAATGCACAAAATAATTTGCAAGGCAGATAGAAATATTACACCTTTAAATTTATAAGATGAGAATGCCAACATTTTTATAAATCCCAACCAGGAATTATTAGATTCCTGGTCAAATAAAATTTTACACGCAAAACACTTCAATCATCTCAACCAAACGTATGTTGACAAATTTCCGTCAAACAAATGGTTGAGTATTGGAGAGTTGAGCGCAGAAATAGAAAGATTTATGCTTGCCATTCAGGATAGAGTCATTAATACTAAGAATTATAGGAAGCATATAATCAAAGATACAAATCTAATTGATGATTTGTGTAGAAAATGTTTGGCTTTTCCGGAAACTATAGAACATATTATATCGGGATGTTCTATATTAGCACCGTCCGAGTATACATTTAGGCACAATCAAGTTTTAAAAATAATTCACCAAAATTTGGTAATTAAACATAACTTGATTGACTGCCGTAATATAGTACCGTATTATGAATACGAACCAAATTCATTTTTAGAAAACGAATTTTATAAAATATATTATGATAAAACTATACTAACAGACCGAACGATTAGTCATAATAGACCCGATATAGTTTTACATGACAAAATTAAAAAAATAACTTATATCATTGATGTCGCTATTCCAAATTCCTGTAATATTCAAAAATCTGTTAGCGAAAAAATAAGATTTAGGAAATACCTACACAGATTTAGGAAATGAAATAAAAAGAATTTGGCATTCTCAGACTATAAAAATATTACCATTCGTTATTTCGGCTACTGGCATTATACCTAGCTCTCTCATTAAAAATTTAGGCGTATTAGATCTATCAAAAAATGTATATATAAAGATGCAAAAGTCGGTCATTTTGAATACATGTAGGATAACAAAAGATTTTTTAAATATTTATGTTGAGGGATCAGTAGGATTTATAGGCCCTGTTAGAAGTTCTACCGAGCCGAACCCTCTGATATGAAAATATCTGGAGTCGGTGAATTATTTTCCCATTAGATCTCTGGTGAGTTGACGTGTTGTTCTTGTATTGTTTTGTATTTATTTTGCTTATATAATGCACTTACATAATGTTGATTGACTTGATGATGATTTGTGGAAAAGTGTGTGGAAGGGTTTAGTTTTTCCTATGGGGAAGATTTAACCCAGACAATAAAATCGGAAGTTTAAAAAGAGAAATAACATTATTCACAAACCATCGGAGAAATATTCTTTTATGGACCTCTTGTATTTGGTAAGTTCGCAATTGAAAATACCCACTCTGGATAATACGCTATTGTAATTATTGCATAGTCTGTTCAGACAAGAATTCTGCTTAGAGTTCGTTTTGCATTAATCAACCCTAAACAGGACAGAAGAGCGTGTTGAACGCGCAGGTACATTGAATTGAATCTTATTTAGCAACTCTGGGCATTGAATATTATTGTTAACTACTTTATACAGGAATAGTGCATCCTTGTGATGCCTCCGTACACTCAGTGAATAAATTTTAAAGTATGAAGCTGCCTCTGCGTAATTATTAAATCTTACAAATGACCTAGTATGGATGACTTCATACGTAGGCAAAGTAGAGTTGCTTAATGATATCGATGCTATTAAAGAGTTTTGTGTTTCTTATGATGAAGCCTAACATTTTAGCAGCTTTATTTGCGATTTGATATATATGAAGGTTATATTGTAGTTTCTATCAAAGGTTTTTTTTTTTTTATATTAACTCCACACAGGAGGCCCTGAAGAAAATAATTTCCCTCAGGGCCTATGTCATCTCTGGGGATGCTGTGTGGAGGGTCTTTTTGTGGAGAGGAAGGAGTGGACATGAGTCTTGAAGAGTCCCATGTTGTAGGAGGGAGGAAACACAGAGGCCGGCAGTTCGTTCCACAGCCGAGCTGTTGAACTTAAGAACGAATCGTAGAAGCGACCCGTTCTCATGTGACAAATGTCAACTGTGTACAAATGTTGGGCGCGCGTTTGGCGTGTATCCCGACTACGCACCGGTGCCGAAGGGATCAATGACGCTAGTTCCTCAGAGCATCTTCCATTGTAATACCGATAGAACAAGGACAGCATACCTACCTGACGCCTGTGCTCTAAAGATTGCAGTCCGTTTGTTAAGATTGGGGAATCTATCAAACGGACCGCCCGTTTTTTCACAGAGTCAAGGGTTTTTTTCAGGTATTTAGGGGCTCCGGACCAGAGATGGCTGCCAAATTCGACAGTAGGGCGCACTTGCGATTTGTACAGGGTCAGCAGTTGTGTATTATTAAAGTATCTGCGGGCCCTGTACAGTACGCCCAGCTTCTGAGAGGCCAACTTTACTCTGGCTTCGATGGAGCCCCCGTACCTGAGCTGGTCACTTATAGTTATACCAAGCATATCAATGGAAGGCCTGTTCGGAAGATTGCTTCCGTTGAAGGAGACTAGATTATCATTTGGATCCCTTTTAGACATAATCAGACAGGATTGGGTCTTTGAAACATTAAATTCGACGAGATTATTTTTACCCCAGGAGGAAATACTCTCGAGATAACCGTCCATTCTCTGCTTCAAAGCTCTCCGAGCCGTTGGAGTTTGTGTGCCCTTTGGGGGCTTGTCGAACAAAAAGCTATCATGAACTGTACTGTCATCCGCGTAACAATGAATCGGTGCACATGTCAAATTGTGTGAGAAATTTACAACAACTAGACATTACCTCAATCAACCACTTCACGACCGAAAGTTTCAAAATGTTCAGACCACACGAATTACATACAAAAAATGTCCGTGTCAAATGTATTGGACAAATAAACATGGTTGAATACATCAGGCGCAGGTGAGAGGAAGATAATAGATGGGAGGAGCAGACAGTTGGCACTGCAGTAGTGCAGTGATACAAGTGCACGGCCAACACTGACCTTGATCCTTGCAAGGGCCAAAACAGTTTGTTACTCCTCCCAACCACATTACGCGTTGCAACACCGTTTGGCAGGGAATCGCCAAACTACAAAAGCGTGGAGGGAAATTAATTTACCACCATTTATGCCAAAAATTAAATAATTATTCTATTGATATTTAACGAAAAATGTTAATATTGTATATATTTTTCTGAATGTATCAAAACCTGCAGAAATTTCCAAAGCGGGTTTTGCATCTCCAAGTCTCATATCTTTAGAATTTAAAATTAAACAATAACTTTGTAAACATCACTTATAGGTAAATACTTAATGTCGACCAGGTTTCGCTACAACCGTAGCTTCATCAGGACAGTATAATACTAAACCTAAACATCTAAAATATAAAATAACATGTGTTGATATCACGGTAAGTAGACGGTCTGAGCTACAGTGGAAGAGGTAGGGATAGGTGGGAGATTGAGATGCGAGTGCTCTTTGTCAATAGGGAACAATCTGAGTATAGGGCTTTTATTTAGGTTTATTTGGTTGTTGATGACTTTGCTATTGACGTTTTTGGCTTTCCTTAACTCTAGCGCCTCTAAGTTATCCAACCTAAGGCCTATTCCGTTTTTATGCAATAGACTGACGCCAGTGTTTTTAGCCAGAAAATAATTTATTTTACTGTCAAAAAATGTTATTTCATTAAGTACACTTACAGAGAAAATGCATGGAATAATTTGAAGACAAATAATGTTATATTTCACAATGTTTATTAGTTAATACATATTTATGATAATGTCAGATAAATCTTTTAGATATTTAGGTGGACATAAACCCAGATCACAGCCTCCTAGTTCTACCTTTACTGACGGCCTTCTGTCTGCCCAGAGACATGAAGGAAGCAAACTCTGCATTTCCATCTTCTTCATCCGAACTCACATTGGCAAAGTTGTCCATATTGACATTGTCAGTTCTAGCCTCATACGCGACCAGCATGAAGGATGATATAACTCCTGTGTGCCCCTTGAGAGGCTTGACCTTTGAGAACTTCTTGAAGTTCTTCTTCAAATCCACTGATGAATCGGATACATCTCCGGAACCTATACCAGAAGAATTGACGACTTTCTTGATTATCAGATTATTATCAATTTCAACTATCGCTGGCTTTATATCTAACTCTTTTAGCTTAAGAAGCATTTCATTTTCGGCCGACAGTCTGGAGCAATCTTCCTCTTCCTGTTTGATGGTGGAACTGCTTCTTTCTGCCATGAACTGCTTCTTGGAAACCCACAGGCTGCTGGAAGGATCAAATATATTAACACTCACTGTAGAAAGTGGGCTAACTGAATGGCTTAGTTTGTTGCTGCTGCAATTCCCATCCACGTTATCGGCCCCATCAGCCTTTCGTTTGATACTTTTGCGAAGGTTTAAAGTTGTTTCTGTTTCAGCGCTAATTTTTTGTAAAGTGGATGAGTGGAAACGTTTGGCACAGCCCTCGCTGGTACCCTGACTCTCCACCGGGCCGGCGTCTTCTGATACGAAGTTGAACAAGTCTTCTTCTTTGCAAGGGCTCGGGGCACGTTTCCTTTTTGAACTCTGTATGGTTAATTGCAAAGTATTGAAAGTCTTGGATGTGCTGGGACGCACTTCTTCTTCAACAAACTGGAATAAGTTGTCCTGTTCTGGGGCTGTGAACTCCGTGCAAGACATGTCGTCTTCTTTGGTCTCGTTTCTGGTATTCTTCTTTTTGGAGAGTGGTTCTCCGAAGGCGGGAGATGTAGCCTTTACCTTTGTAGCCGATATCATTGTTGAGGAGCACACGGGTTCATCTTTGATGAAGCTGTTTTCAAAGAGTCCAGAACAATCCTTAGATGAAGAAGAACTCAGAGTAATGTTATGAGAGTTGCCGACTGCGCTGCGAAGAGTTTCCTGAACGACTCTGGAGCGCGCGCTGGAGCTAGGGCTCTGGGAGTGGAGGATGTCCTCGGTCTCGGGGGCGAGGACTTGCACTCCACTGGAAGTACTGACACGGTCTTGTTTTTCAGTAATAACAGAAGCAAAACTAAAACGAGGGTTACAGTATTTTTCTATAGAGACATAAAGAATAGCCAAACCAATATCTGATTCAGGTACGACTCGGCACTTTTTAGAAGCCATGTATCTGACGATGTCGTCGATCCGTGTCTGTGCCTCCTGGGAGTCTTGAGTCATGCGGGAGCTGCAGTACTGCACGACGATGGAGGCGGCTGCACACAACTGAGCGTTGGTCATCTTACAGTCGCGCAGGAAGCTAGCCTTCCCACCCGCTTCTTGGATTATACTGTTGTAGTTGTTCATCTGATGGCGCGAGAAAAAGATAAAGTTCTTTCCATGAAAGAGATTAGATCTCTCGGGTTCAAGGTGAAAGTTTGCTTGCTGACTCAAAACGGATTCCTTGATCTGGGGCAGAAAAGAATGCGGGTCGGGCATGGGCAGGTTCTCTGAGCGGCAACGGAGGCACTGTGTCCAGAAGGAGGGTGCCACAATGGGACGCAGGCAGACCAGGGCCGACACCACCTTTAAGGTGAGAGTGATGCAAGGCATGGTAAGATGGGTGCACTCTGGCTGCCAATCCTTGGAAATGTTGACACCCAGATCATTCAGTTGGGCCTTAATACTACTGATAACATTCCCCTCCTTGAAAGCGGATAGGCAAGTTGTGTAGTTCAGCTTTTGCAAAGTCCATTCGCTTCCCAGCATACCGAATTTTACAACATCTTTGATATTTAATTGAACTTTTTTTGCAGGTTCGATTCGCTCCTGTTGTAAAATTCCTTCATTTATATATGTCCCATATGTAGACTTGTGATCTTCGATTAAAACTTTGTCAGGATTAACGTACAGAGTGGCGTGTTTCCTGCTGATAGACTTGTCAGCAGGAAAAACAATATCCCCAAAGTTCCGTCCAATTGTGCTATCAGTGTTGGATTTTAAATATAACACTTTATCACAATCTTTGCCTTTTAAAAGCCACATTCTGGCTCGAGATCAACAATTTACTGACAAAAGTTTAATGACCAATTGGTTTCACCCATTCGTGCAAATCAAAGCTATCGAAGAACACAAAACAAAAATAACGTTCAAATTAATGGTTGTGGTTTTAGCATGGTTTTAGTTTTAATCAGTTTTAATCATGTTTTAGTACACTTTTGACTTTTGGGTGGTTTTACAGTACAGAGATAAAATATATACAAAGAAAATTATGAACTGGACAGAGACAACAGATAGTCGTCAAACATCGTGACCATAAATAAACCTGAATAAACCATTCTATCGTGACGGATTATTTGTTACTATAATAATAATAACATGGCATTTAGATAGCGTAGTTTAGTGTCATTTCACTTCAAGTGCGCTTAACCATAATAAACTTAAAAACGGTAATTTAGTATTAGTGGTCATGTTCTTCAAATTATTCCGACAGTGTGCCTTACCCAATACAGATATAATATTAAAACACTCACTATACTGTTTATACGAAGTGATGACAAAACTTAGAATAACAATAACAGCAGGACAGGAAGAAACAAGAATATTAAAACTAAAAACATTATATAAAATAGGAGGCAGTTTGTGCTCAAAAATGAGAATCTTCTGAGCAAACCTTTTAAAAAGTACAAGGAGGCAACCTAAACCAAAAAAAATACCGGAAGTTTTAGAATATGGCTTATTATAAAATATCGAAAAGAAGTTAAGATTTATTAAATAATTTTGTTTTTATAGCCCGTTTAAATTCAGCCAAATTCTGGAGTAAGAGCTGAGTGAAGTCTATTCCAGATGAGCGGACCTGTTACACGAAAAGAGCGATCATAGCATACGGCTCGATTTGACCGATTACTGAATACTGACATCTAGATCTGCTGACCTTAGAGTAAGTTGTCTATTGCTTAAGTTTTGTCGGACACATAGTTCCGATATATAGGTTTTTTTTTTTTTTTATTCTTTATATTGGCTTTCACCCATTAAGAGTGATCTTGGCCATACAATACAACATTTTTCTTATTAATAAATACAACAAATTACAGGATAAAATTGATTACACAACATGACATAACATAACGTAACATAAATAAACCAAACATAACATAACATAAACATAAACATAACATAACATAAACATAACATTAACATAACATAAACATAACATAACATAACATAACATAACATGAACATAACATAAACATATCATAACATAATATGAACATAACATATAATAAACATAACATGGGTGTAACATAAACATAACTTAACAAAAACAATACAGAGCTGGTAATAATAGGTAATTACAAAATTAGGAACCTGTGCACAATAGTAGTGGGCATTTTTGTTATTTAAAAGAACAGATTTTTCCAAAATTAGAAGCATTATTTTTTTTAAAACAGTACTATGAAATGAATATAAACAAATACAATAAAAGAATCAAGAAAAATATACAAATGCATAAATAATAGTGTTTTAACTCAGTCAAAATATGCAGAGTTGGGATTAGTAAAAATAGATGAAAATAAAGATGAAAATAGGAACCTGAACAAATGAATACAAATGAAAGTGAAAGAAATTTGGTTTATATTTATTATTATGGTCAGATATTAAGGCCATTTTTATAAATAAATTTTGCCAACAAATAGTAAATTTCAGTAGTGTTTAGACTAAGAAGGCAGGGTATACTGGTAGGCAATTTAATATCAAGTTTTAACAATTCATGCATGAAGTTTGGAAATTGGTCATTGATAAGACACTCAAAAAAATTATGGTCGAGAGTATCCTCTGACCCACAATCACAGTACGGCGAACTGACTATGTGGAACCTGGCAAGATGGCTAAGACAACAAGTGTGACCCAGCCGCATTCGGGTTAAGGAAGAAATATATTTTTTAGGCATGGTAGTGTATTTGTGAAACCAGGGCTTAACAGGAATAGAAGGTTGGATTAATGAGTACTGGTGACCTTTTATCAGAGAAGATTTTTTCCATTCAGAAGACCATTGGAGTTGGTACTTAGTTTTTAGAATGGGGAAATGGTCTCTAACCGGAATAGGGATATCACTTAACGGACCATGGGCAGTGGCTTCCTTAGCAATATAATCAGCCATGTCATTCCCAGTAATACCGAGGTGTCCCGGTATCCAGGCTAGGACCACTGATGCATGAACCAGTGACATGGAATGCAGTAGGTTCCTGATCGAGCAGATTAGAGAGTCGCTACTGGAATTGAGTGGGGATGCGCTTATTTTTTGTAGTGAGCTAAGCGAGTCTGAAAGGATGAGTGCGTTTTTAATATTTAATGATTTGACGAGTTGAAGAGCTTCTATGATAGCTATGCATTCAGCAGAGAAAATGGAGCATTCTTTGGGAAGTTTGTGTGGGAAACACAATTTTCTGTGAGGAACATAGACACTGGCCCCGCAATGGGAGTCCTGACTGAGTTTGGAGCCATCTGTGAAAAAATTTATGTAATTTGGCCAGTTGTTTTCAATAATTGTGTTAAATTCTGCATTATTTAATTGAGTTGAGTTTTTAATGTTTTTTTTACTTATTCCGATAAATTGATGGACCTTCGGATAGAAAGTAAGGCTTTCATAGGGGTATGAGTATAAGGGAAGAGATTCATTGAGATAGGTGTTTCTAGATAAATCCAGGAAAGAGTTGTAGCAATCATAAAAAAGTGGAGGGGTATGATTTTTCCAAAAGTGATTTGTATTAACCTCATACTTTAACGATTGAAGTATAGGAATCAAGGGATGGGATGTTATTGAACATATTTTGTAAACATATTTTTCTGCCAGGCATCGCCTTCTTATATGTAAGGGAGGTTCGCAACATTCCACTTGCATTGCGTTGATTGGAGAAGATTTCATGGCTCCTAAGACAAGGCGAAGTGATTTTGACTGGATTTTATCTAATTTATGAGAATTTGACGTGGACATTGGATCAAACAGACAAGATCCGTAATCGAGATGGCTTCGGATGAGGGCATTGTATAGAAGTTTTAAAGAAGCTGGGTGGGATCCCCACCACACTCCGGCTAGAAATCTAAGAGGATTGATGTTGCTTTCACATTTTGTAACAACGTGATTTATATGAGAGTTCCAAGTAAGCTTGGAGTCCAAAGACATTCCAAGGAACTTAACTTCCTTCGAGATAGGGATCACTTCATCGCCAAATATTACCTGAATATCCGGAAGCTTTCGTCGACGAGTGAAGATGACAACTTTGCTTTTGGCAGGGGAAAGTTCAAGACCATTAATATTTAACCACGCCAAGAGTTTTCTAAGAGCGTTGTTAATTGCTGATGCTGCGATGAAAAGATTGGCGGATATTTTGTAAAACGTTAAGTCGTCAGCATATTGGAGTACGTTGCACATGAAATTAATAGATTTTTCCAGATCGTATGTGTAAATATTATACAGTATCGGGCTTAAGACAGACCCTTGCGGGAGTCCTTTGAATATTTGTCTTATGTGGGGAGAGGATTCGGATCCATCTACAAAAACAGTTCTCTCGGAGAGCAAATTGATAATGAATTGAACCAATTTAGGAGGAATACCAATCGCCAGTAACTTTTCTTTAAGAATGGGTATATTTACATTGTCGTATGCTCCACAGATGTCTAAAAATACTGCAATACAATATTCGTTTTTAGATAACGCTAATTTGACATCTGTAACAAGAGAGGAAAGGTTGTCAAGGGTACTTTTACCCTTTCTAAATCCAAACTGGGAAGGGGGAAGAATATGATTTTTCTCTACAAACCAGTCTAATCTATTCTTAATCATTCTTTCAGCTACTTTGCAAAGTGTTGAAGAGAGAGCAATCGGTCTGTAACTTGAGCCTAGACTTGGATCTTTGGTACTTTTGCAAATGGGAATGATTTTTTGAATTTTCCAGTCCGGGGGAATAATACCAGAGTCCAGGAAGATATTGATGAGAGAGAGAAAGTAGGAAAGGGAATCATCATCAGTGTGGCGGATGAATATGTTCAAGATTTCGTCATTGCCCGGAGCTGAGTCTTTTAGGTCTTCCGTGGCTCTTTTTAACTCGTCTATGGAAAATGGAGCATCTAACCAAGATGAAGAATTTGGGGAGTAAGATAAAACAGGCACTTCGTCAAGATTAGGTACATAAGGGGGAGCAATTTTGTTAAGAAAGTCAGAAATCCAAATATCAGAATTGTGAGATGACTTCGGCAGGGAAAAGGAAGACCTAAACCTGCGAATCATGGACCAAACCTCCCCCGCCGGAGTAGCAGGGGATATATTAGTGCAGAAATTACGCCAGCTGTTTTTTTTTTTAAAACGAAATGTACGTTTTGCAACAGCTTGGGCATTCTTGGCTTTCAAGAAATTTTCCATTGTCATCTGTTGGCAGTATGTCTTATTGGCCGCTTTCCTCTCCTTCAGCACTCGAAGGCATTCTTCATCCCACCAGGGGGGAGGGTGAGCCTTCGTGCCTACAGGGGATGATTTGGGAATAGAATTGACTGCAGATTTTAGAATGGAATCAGACCAAGATTTGTAAGAGGAGGTGCAGTTATCAGAAGAAGGGGTAGGCATGGAAAGGGTGTGACCCTGGACAGATTCTCTAAAATGGCACCAGTCGGCTTTTTTTGTGATAGATTTTGGCTTTCTTTTAAAGAGGTTAGTATTTAACCCTTGAGCCAGATTTATAATGATTGGATAGTGGTCACTGCCGCAGGGGTCTGATGAAGTTCTCCAGGAAATTATTGGATATATACTTGGGGAACAAAGAGTTATATCCACCGCACTAGGGCTCTGCCCAGGCAGACTTAACCTTGTTGGAGATCCGTCATTTAGAAGGCACATGTTCAAGGAGTCCATAAGGTCAATTATTTTGATTCCTGAGGGATCCGTTGATGAAGAACCCCAGAGAGGGGAGTGGGCATTGAAGTCACCCAGAATGACCAGGGGAGAAGATATTTTTCTAAACATGTGGATCAATAATGAAATGTCAAATGGGGTAGAAGGAGGAATGTAGAGGGATACAAACGTAATATTAGAGACAGTAGCTGCCACTAACTGGAAGGATGAATCTGGGGGTTTAATGGAAATAGGGGTGAAGGACAGGGAGTTTTTGATTAGAAGGGCTGCACCACCCTTCCCATCAATGCGGTCGTCCCGCAGACATTGGTAGCCACTCACCTTGAAGAGCTGAGATGGTTTAAACCAAGTCTCAGAGATGGCAGCAATAGAAATTGTGTGTAATTGTAGAAGGCGGATGAGGTCAGCCTTATTGGAGAAGGCGCTTCTACTATTCCACTGAAGAATCCCTGCTGTCAGGGCAGCCATTGGAAACAAGAGAATTTAAGGAGGAGAGTAAAGAGGCAGCGTTGGACGGTAGGGAATTATTGTTATTAATTATAGAGATAAGTAACATGATGAGAGTTTGAATAATATTAGAATTGTCATTAGAAATGATGTTGTTTGAGGAATTGGGATGTGAATCAGGGATAAAGGAATTGCAGTTCAAAGAATTGGTGTTAGGAAAGACGGTATTTTGTGGAAATGGGGAGCTGATGTTACCATTTGGGAACAAGAGCTGGGAGTTATGGCCAAGATGATCATATCCGGGGGATTTAAGAGGACGAGAAGCAGATTTTGTCATTACAGTCTTCCTGTATGACGAGTTTGGAGAAGTAATGTTTTGAGATAACTGGGGTTGAGAGGCGATTTCAGCAAAAGATTTTTTAGAGGGAGCTATTATTTTAGAAGCGTGGAAGTATGATACGCTATTGGAAGCCATATAACTTTTAATGTTTTTTTGGCGTGAAAGTTCGGGGCAGGATGGATTTATGGCTGTCTGAGAGCCTGAGCAGTTGATGCAGGTAGGGGGATTGGAAGGGGAGGGGCATTGCTCTGCTAAATGACTTTCTGCACATTTAAAGCAGCGAGGAGAAGAACGGCATGATTGCTTGGAATGGCCGAACCGACAACAGTTAAAACATTGAATTGTCGGGTATGAATAAATTTCCACTGGGAGAGAGTTGTGGAAAAGGTATACATGAGAGGGAAGAGATTGGCCTTCAAATGTAAGAACTACAGTTTGGGAGGGTTTCCAAACTATAGAATCGGAAGTCTTATCTTTATAATTCAGCCGCCTAGTCTTTAAAACTTTCCCCGAAGATGCTGGGATAATAAGTTCCGTGATAAGTTCTTCCTCGGATAGGTCTGTAGGGATACCTCTCACTAGACCCATGCGGGAGACATTAAATGAAGGGATGTAAGCCTTGTATTTTTTGGCAGAGAGGAAGTCAATGGAATTTATAAATTTATTGGCATTGAGTGCAGTTGTGAACTCTACACAAATGCGGAATCTTCCCTCCGATCTGATACCACCTGGGGAAATGCCAAGTGGTTTTTTTCCTATAAATTTACCAAAATCAAGGGGATGCAGTGAGTGGCCTTGTGTGTTGTTTTGCACATACACGATGAAGGGGGCTTTTGCTGAAGTCGGGTACAGTGAAGCGAGTGGAGGAGCGACAGTCTCTACAGGAACTGTAACCTGAGAAGATTCCTTTTTCGGAAGGACGCTGACTTTTCTTTTTTTGGGAGTAGAGGAATCAGTCATTATTTCAACCTCGCTAGCAATGTCATGTTCAAAATTAACAGGGTCAGGATCAGGGGGGACGGGATCTGGTGGTTTCTTCCCCATGGCAAAGGCCATTGGGGCAAAAAGGAATGTATATTAATATAAAATAACACTTACTGGACTTGGTCAGCAATAAAGGCACTCAAAGAGGACAAAAAATATAGTTTTAACCTACAAAAGGCAATAAAATTAGATTTTTTTTGTATTCGAACGGAAAAAGACAAGAGAGTTCTTCAACTGTCAAAGTTCGAATGGATATATAGGTTGGCGCCATTCCTTCCAATATGCTTCCAATGCTTTGAAGGTCATTAAGCAGATTGTAGGGTAAATTATACGGAGTTTACATCTCCCGAAAATTATAATTATTATTATTATTATTTATTTATTTAAACGCCCATTGGGCTTTTACATACATTGTTATTAGTGTTATTACATTAACAATGTGACATTTAAAAGTTTACGTACATATATAAATAAAATAGTTATTATATCTGTAGTACATAAATGTTTTACAAATAATACAGAATACCATTATTGTTTACTTTTCCCTATGTGAGACTGGTATCACACGATACCTCGCGCGGCAAATATTTCATTCTCTCTCCAATGGTCTCAGCCGCCGGTTTAGCCCTAAATCCCCTCTAACGTACGCGATCTACTTTTATTTATAAAGTGAGTTTGTTAAAATAAAACTAAATTTAAAATATTCGAATTCTGATTTTACACATCGAGAGTAACCACGTAACCTTGGGTTCTGCGGATTGGAGAACCACAGAATCATCCAGCCAACAATCCATTTAAATTGGCGATAATTCACAATCCTTCAAAAGATCTTAAACTTTATTCTTTCAGGGCATCGAAGCCAGTGAAGGCGATCCCTTAAAAACGGGGTTATACTACAATATTTAGATTCACCAAAAATCATTCTTGTCGCAGCATTAAGTGCCATTGTAAAAAAAATTAGGTATATAGGAATTTAAAAATTCACCCATACATTAAAAAAAACGTTATTTGGTTTTACGCCAAATAAAAAAAATGAACATATCTTAATGCAGTTAATAAATAAACTACTCCCATATAGTTTTATGTATAAAATCAAATCAATTAATCGTTTAAAAGAAAGTCTCATGTACCGTGCCTAGATTCCTTAAAGCGTTAGAAACATTACGCTATATTTGGGGGCGGCGTATACGTATTATATGTTGGGGTGAAACATTAAGCCATAATCTTCCCCAGGAGAGGGGGTCAGGTCAATTGGGGAACTATCATTACCGCGGAATATAATTTCTTTGTATGGGATTTGTCACTTTGACAGACGACAGCCCGTAATTACGGCGCTCCGTAAATTGTTCTGACCCCATCTCCTGCTGCATAATTTTCAAATACGCATGACTAGCAGATCGCAGCGCATATCGTCGCAACGCCAACGCAATGGAGCAATAAGGGGGTGACGTGATATTCCGCGGCACTGATAGTTCCCCAATTGATCTAACCCCCTCTCCTGAGCAAGATTATATCGTAGTGTATCACCCCAACATATAATACGTATATGCCGCGCCCAAATTATACGTGCATAATATAGCGTGATCTGTCCCCTTTTCCTGTGTATGGAGATAATGTCTATTCAACGTGGTTTATTTATGTATTCAAACATTTTCCAAAGCTACTAGTTGATTTATGTACTATTCTATGGACAACATGTGACCGAGATCCGATATCTATGGAGACCCGCATCGCATTTGACAATTGACAAATAAAATAGGTTATGTTTTTTTCGAAGTTGAAAGCATGTTGAGTGGTGTCCGCCAGTCTACTTAATAAGTTAAATATAAATTGATTTTAATTTGAAAAAAAATTGTGTGGGGTTGACAGAATTCGCTTTTAGTAATAGAAACTCCAAGGAAGAAAAATGATTGGCTCTAAAAGGAAACACCTTGAAACCGAAAACGAAAAACCAGGCAAAATAAAGAAGCATGGAGGCGCAGAGAAAAGCGACGTTACTAAACCAAAATATTCGAAGACGGAAAAGAAACCCTTCGATAAATTCCCGAAGAAAGACAAAAAGCCCTTTGAAAAATTTGAAAAGAAAGACAAAAAACCCTTCGATAAATTAGCCAAAAAACCATTCGATAAATTCAAGAAAAAATCAGCAGGCAAGGAAAATACCGGTGACAGACCTGGCAGCAAACCTAAGTTCATGACCAAGGGGATTCCGTACCCCAGCAAGCAGGAGGAGGGTTCGGACGCACCTCCCAATTGGACGGAGTACAAGAAGAAGAAGAAGGAACTGAGGGAGACAAGGAGGGTTTCTAAAATTACGAAATCCAAAACAAAGCCTGAGGCTGTAGATGTCATCGCTAAAGCCAAAGTTCTCAGTGAAACATTGCGAAGGTAAACAGTTAATAATAACAGTTCCCGGGAAGCTAACATAGGCAACTATGCACAACCAAACTTTGAATTGGTAAACTTGCTGAATTCCGCTGCATGCAAAGGCTTTTTAAAAAAACCACTTGATTTTTACTTAAATATCTAATGGAGATAACTATTTAAGTTTGGGATTTAAGAAAACATGCACAAAATAGTTGGTTTAGGTTATTTTAATAATTTATGCATTTTCAATAACTTTCAAACTTTACTTTGATTGAGAAAAAATGGAACTTTAATGCATCCTTTACCATCTCCCACCACATAAATAGTTATTTCTTGTAGTAATTAAGTTGAAACCAAGTGCTATTTATATTTTTTTGGCACGCTTAATGCGTGCAGCGGAATTTAACAAGTTTATCTTTGAATTTATTATTTGTATCACACCTCTCATAGTATGTTAAGCACAGATTATGGAAATTTTCAATATAATTTCTACAAGAAACAACGATTTACGTCAGGATAGGTAAAAGGTGGATTATAATTACATTTTTATTTGAAGTGCAAAATTAACATTTTAAAATGATCATTTAGCCGCCACTTTGAACCTGATAAGATGGGTGCACCTTGAGTGACACTTTTGTTTTCAGTTTTGCTTTTTTGTAAATACGCCTAAATTACTTAATTAACCTTAACTATTTTGTGCATTTAAATAGTTGTTTCTTTTAGTAATTATTAAAACAAAGTGTAATTTCCATAATCTGTGCCTAAAAGTATGCGGTTAGGGAAATAATTACCAAATTAGGGGACTTATAATTTGGGTGGTCTAACTTCACTTTATGACAAATATTTATTTACAGCTTAGTTGTCTTTAAATTGTCAGCGCATATCAGCGTCAATCGTCTATCTGCGAGCACATTTGTAAAGATTTATTCCCAATATAGTCATGAGTTTGTAAAGATTTATTACCAATATAGTCATGAGTTTGTAAAGATTTATTCCCAATATAGTCATGAGTTTGTAAAGATTTATTACCAATGTAGTCATGAGTTTGTAAAGATTTATTACGAATATAGTCATGAGTTTGGAAGAATGTAAATGGCTGAGTAATAGTTGAGGGCCGATGAGTGAGTTGATGAATAAGTTTAGGGAAGTGATGTTTATGGAAGTGATGTTTATGGAAGTGATGTTTATGGAAGTGATGTTTATGGATGTTTGGTTGCAGGAAGAAGGGCACCGTGGAGGAGCGTGCGGCACAGACGGAGGAGCTACACGGCCTGCTGCGGGTGAAGGGGCACTATAAGCAGCTGGCCTTGGCGCACGACACCACACGCATCATCCAGTGGCTGCTCAAGTTCGCCTCCCCTCACATCCGCATGGAGGTTACTCACATTGTCCTATTCTACTCTTTCATTCTGTTAACCAAATAAAATTCACATCCCATTCTTTAATATTGTAGTATAGTTCACCAATCTCAAAACACAGTAAAGAGATATCGAAATTTGAATGTTATTATGTTTTCAACTTAAACCTTTATGTACTTGAAGGTAAGAATCACTTATAACCCGAGGGAGGGGGGGGGGGGATTACTAGGTTAGCAGTCAATCATTAGGTGATGTAAAATGGTAAAAGAGAATTGAGCGTAAATCAAAGATGCATTATTGTAGCCTCTTCCAGTAAAATGCACTTTCCGTCCTTACGTCCGCACTCACAACTTGTTTGCAGCAAGGATTTTGTTTTAGTAATAGGGATTGGTGGGGGGGGGGGAAAGGAAGGGAAGGAAAGAAAAGAAAAGAAAAGAAAAGAAAAGAAAAGGTCAATTTAATTCGAATTAGATAGATTTTATTTAAAATCTTAAAAAATAGTAATGGGATTATTTTTGTTTTTAATTCAGATCGATTACCGAATAATTTTTTTTGTGAAAAACAAATTAGATACTGCACAAAATTCTCCCTCCGGTGCTAGAGGGTTAACATGTACAAAAATGTTAATATTTAAAATAGATACCACTCTTTTGCCACTAATCTCCTAGCTCCTCAGTAGTTCTTCTACCACGGCTTCTGAGGGTGGACTTCTGTCAAACTCTGCCACTGCGTCATGTGAAATATCAGGGACATTGGCTTCTCGAGTTGGGTGAATTCGGTGCATTGTCGTGGCAATACGGTACGTTTACCGGTTCTAGTTTATTGACCTCACATTAAAACAATCAATTGATGAATTTTTCCCAGGTGTCCAAGGAGCTGATGGAGCTGGTAGTGCCCATGATCCAGTCCAAGTACGCGCGCAACTGTGTGAAGCGCATCCTGAAGTACGGGTCGGGCGAGACGCGCGGCCAGGTGCTCACGGCACTGCACGGCCACGTTGTCAAGCTGTCCGCGCACGCACTGGCTGCACCCATCCTCGATTACGCCTTTAGCGAGATCGCCAACCGCAAGCAGAAGCTGCTCCTGCAGCAGGAGTTCTACGGAGACATCTACAGAACGGTATGTGAAGCTTATTGATTAATTTATTTGTCTTTAATGAGATATCTAGAAGATATAGAGTAGAAACTAAAACATCAAGCATTTTTGGATACGACGATGCGATGATTCAATAGTGGAAAAAAAGGAAAAAGGATATTTGACATTGTATCAAGTTTTATTATGAGATAAACTGTATAAATCAAGTAGCAAGTATGTAAAAAAAATAATAGATTTAATATGTGTCACCCTTTTCATTAATATGTTACATTTTCCTTGAGCACAGATTCTCCTAGTGAGGTGTTCACAAAGCACTATAATATTTAAATCATTTACAGTACACATCATTCTTACTTTAATATAACACTATACAAAATCTGTGTACATAATATATGCATAACAAAAGGTTTATATTATTATTACAATTGAAATTATTTAACTAAATAAACAAATGTGTGAACTTAAATTATTAAATATAGTTAGTTACCAGTTAGTGTCACTATTGATAGACTTGCCCTAACATGAAATCTGGGTACTATGTGACTATATTTTTGGCACCAGGAGGGTTCGAGAACGTTTTCAATAAACTATGACATCAGTGGTACATTGACCACCGAAGAACGCACATTGAAATAACCAGACCATGCGCAGCAAAGTTAAGCTCGCTAAAGCAAGGCAAAGGTTTGCAGCGCTGTCCCTTGTGGGACTTTTCTGCGCAGGATCTGAATGTTCCTTCTTAAACAAATCGCCTGGCGTAGCGACACTAAAATTGAGTATGGTGGGTAAATTATAACGCATTTGTAAAAGTGTCTTAACTAAATAGTGTAACAAAATATAAAATTGTGGATAACCTTTTTTTTCTGATTCGGGATATGTAGTCATGTTTTTTACGCAGCCCGCAATTTGCACACCAGTTTAAAATGTACTAGTAATTTGTACGCAGATTTTTATTTTCGAGGACCGAATGGTGATATTACAGTGTGAGTTGCCTGTATACTGTCAGATTAAATTTATGGATAAATCATTCTTTGTGTTTCTCCTCCAATTAAATAGTTGAACATTATATAACTATACTTCAACATAGGATCTCAGTTATAGTGAACTACAGGAAACTGGTTAGTAAAATGAACTTGCATAACTCGTGATTTGCAGAGTAAGGATGCAACAGTGAACAGCCTAGCAGACACCTTCAAGGCCAGCCCCGAGATGAAGGCGGCCATGCTGGGAGCCACTAAAGCCAACCTTGTCAGGGTCATCAACAAGAATGTGCACGACTGCGGGTAAATATATCCTCCTCATTTTATACCTCACTAGTTAGATTACCACAATCATTTAACTGATTCCTTGAATTCAATACATATGTAAAAGTCACATATTTTAATGGCCCATTTTAACATCTTATAACTACATGTTTGCAATTTTGGGTCAAAATGAGTTAATACTTATATTAAATGTAGAAATATAGATTATATTTTCTGGTGAAATCCAATGCGCTTAATAACACTGCTATAAAAACAAATTACAATCCACTAAATGTATTTTATCAGAAACATGGGCACAATAAATAATCCCGCTTTAAGAGTATCCCTGCTGAATACCTGACATTTGGGATGGAAGCAGGTAAGTTGGGTTTGATATCTGTTCTTGACATGAGTGCGGCATTTGACATAGTAGATCATAGTATTTTACTAAATGTGCTTGAAACCGAATTTGGCGTTCGAGGTGATGCACTCCAATGGATGACATCGTACCTGTCTGGACGAGTAGCCTCAGTAACTTTCAATAAACGTACATCACCTGAAACTCCCATAGAATTTGGAGTTCCCCAGGGTTCTATCCTAGGCCCCATTCTCTATACGAATCGTCTTGAACGACTACATAATTCACTCAGCTGGCTTTGAATCACAAGGCTACGCAGATGGTCGTTTGATTTTCAAGTTTTGTTCTCCGGACGAAAAAGACGTCCTTAAAAACGAGGTGGTTAGCCTCATTAACACAATCTCAAGTTGGATGTCTGTCAATAAACTTAAACTAAATCCCACAAAGACAGAATTTATGTGGATAGAATATTCTTCTCCTTATTCTTCTCCTGGAAGGCAAGCTCTCCTTGACTTCAGTCCAATCCGTATTCAGGATACAGATATAATCCCTTCTGCAGAAATAAAATTTCTTGGTTTTACTATGGACAATATTCTCTTGAATCGCAAATTTCAAAAGCAGTAAGTTCTGGTTTTTTCCATTTAAGGCAGATAAAATCAATCAGGAGATGCCTTCCCTCTGATGGAGCAAAGTCACTCATAAATTCGTTCGTTGTCTCACGTATGGACTATTGCAGCCTACCTCAGAAACAAATCAATAGAATCCAGTCAGTTTTTAATGCTGCGGCAAGAGTGATTTTTGGTGAATCTAAGTATTGCCGTATAACCCCACTTCTAAGGGATCGCCTTCACTGGCTTCGATGCCCTGAAAGAATAGGTTTAAGATCTGCTTAATGACCTTCAAAGCATTGCAAGGAATGGTGCCAGCCTATATATCGGAACTATGTATCCGACAAAACTTAAGCAATAGACAGCTTACTCTAAGGTCAGCAGATCTAGATGTTAGTAATCGTCTAATTGAACTTTCTAGGTCAAATCGAGCTGTTTACTATGATCGTTCTTTTAGTTTAACAGGCCCTCTCATCTGGAATAGACTTCCCTCGGCTCTTACTAATCTCCAGAATTTGGCTGAATTTAAACGGGCTTTAAAAACAAAATTATTTAAAAAATCTTACCATTCATAAATTTTAACTTCTTTTCAATATTTTATTGTAAATTAAACACATGTTTTGAGGAGACAGAACGAACTGGAACGTTTATTTTTATAACTTTTAAAACCATAGACAAGATAATCGTAGACAACAGATCATTTTGATATAAGAAATTAACATTTATAATAAGCCATATTCTAAAACTTCCGGTAATTGTTTGGTTTCGGTTGTCTCCTTATTGTACCTTTTTAAAGTGTCTGCTCAGAAAATTCTCATTTCTGCCTCCTGTTTTATACTATGTTTTAGTTTTAATATTCGTGTTTTGTCCTGTCCTGCTGTTATTGTTATTCTAAGTTTTGTCATCACTTTGTATAAACAGTGTATTTAATGTTATAATATTAGATCTGTATTTGGGTAAGGCACACTGTAGGAATAATTTTAAGAACCACTAATTACTGAATTACCATTTTTTTAAGTTTGTTATACGAGTAGTTAAGCGCACTTGAAGTGAAATGACACTAAACTGCGCTATATAAATTCCATGTTATTATTATTATTTGTACCTGTCATATGCCAGCACCCGATTGAGCAGATATGATAGCAGCTCAACTGCATGTGACTCGGTTTTATGGTATTTTGAAAATTAAAAGATGCTCCTATCATACTATAATATGTTTTATTAACTTCACAAGAATTCTATATAAATAAAAATTTAAATGTTCATTTGTTCAAAACCTGAAATCTCCAAAATTTCTTCACCGATTGCTTTGAAAATTTGACACAATGTTGCATTTGAATACGTGTATGCTTTTATATACCTATATTATATAGATGTCACCTGTGACAGGTAATGCTTTTTTGAAAAAAAAACAGCATAATCTCTTGGACAAACATACTTTTTTTGAAAAAAACATCACCATCTGTTGGACGTAAAAGCAACACGTGCTATTGTTTTTCTATCTGCACAGACAGACTGAGCCACAGAAATGTGTCGGGGTACAGCTAGTATCTTAATGTTATTCTATTCAGTCGTTTCGTCACTTGCAAACGTATGTTTTTTTATCTGTGAACAAGTGCGTTGCCATTGTGGAAGCGTCATTGGCCTTGCAACAGAATTCTTATGTTTGTTTACCTCATTACTATAATTATTTGTATTCGTTAAGTAATCGTTCCTGCTGGATTTTACTTGGCAACATTTAAAATGGTTGAAACAAAAGTCGCCTTTTAAAATTTTAAAGTTTAATGCTGCTGGCCGAATATTTGATTCTCTATATGTGTTTGACTACAACTTAGTTGTAAGCCAGTATTTTCTTCCACTTGATGGTGCATTGTGATAACCCACCAAGTCAGATGGAAGTTTTATTAATTATAATGGTTTGTCGTTTGCAGTTTGGTGCACGCCGTGTTGTTAGAGTTCCTGAAGGAGTGCTCCAGCGACGACCGTGCGGAGCTGATCTCCACCCTGAGTCCGCTCATCGCGCCACTCAGCAACTCCAAGCCGGGAGTCAAGGCCGCCGTCATGTGCGTCTGGCACGGCAGCAACAAGGACAAGAAGGTAGGCAATTCTCTTTTTAATTCAAACATTATCAGACTTTGTTTCTACTCTTGTGGTACGAGAACACGATGGAAAGCAGGAAAACACTTAATTATAATACAACACAAAAACAAAGGGTCTAATTTTTCTTCATGTTCATCTTAGGTCTGCATATACCCAAGAGCTTCAGGATAAATGCACACATTCAGAAAAAGGGTCTCATTTCACTTTGTCTTTAGGTACGTATATACATGCGAACTGCACTCAAGATACTAAAAATATCTCATGTTTAAAATAAAGATGCAAAGATAAAATAACAGTTACTAATGGACGCTACAGACCATTCAATTTGGTTGAACGGTTGGATCAATCTGGCTGAGTTAAATGTAAGGAGATGTGTTCTAAGCGATAAGGGGGTATGGCTATCATTTTGAACGGTTGTACCGCCAGAGCATCCAACCACCCGACCGCCAACCAAGTTGGTTCGTCTGTAGCGTGGTCGTGCGGTTGAATCAACTTTACCCATTCTCTTTAGGAAGAAGTCGTTGTGCGTAGTTTGTAGTGTTTCTGAGCACACATTTAACGAATAAAAATAAATAAAATGATAGAGATACCAGGAACAAAGCTCTTGTGATCCTTTTGGAACAGTCCAAATGTATTAAAAAGGATGCAACGAATGAAACATAAAAATTAAAAAATTTATTCTTACAGGGATTTGGAACAGGACCTAAGCCTTCTACAGTTTTAAATAAAAGCCCATTGTTCCAATATTCTGTATTCTGCTTCAAAATCTTGGTCCAATATGCAGACCATTCTTTGGAGCCAAGACAGATTAATTAATTTTTTAAATATTAAAAGAAAGACAAACATTCCCGGGTTACGAATAACCTGACAATATTTGAAAATCTCCTACTACCACCACAGTAAGCGGAAAATGTTGCTTGTGTTGTGATGGAGGACTTAGCCAGCCGAGGAATTGCAAACACTACGCCTGGGTGAGACCCAAGCGCGATTTCAACTCGGCCACTGACCGGTCGACGTACGTAATACTTATAGAGCTTCTTGTTACCATAAACATTCCAAATACAAAGTCCTGGTCTAATATGCAGACCATTCTTTGCAGCCAAGACAGATATGTACGTAATATGTATAGGGCTTCTTGCTACTATAAACATTCCAAATACAAAGTCCTGGTCTAATATGCAGACCATTCTTTGCAGCCAAGACAGATATGTACGTAATATGTATAGGGCTTCTTGCTACCATAAACATTCCAAATACAAAGTCCTGGTCTAATATGCAGACCATTCTTTGCAGCCAAGACAGATATGTACGTGATATGTATAGGGCTTCTTGTTACCATAAACATTCCAAATACAAAGTCCTGGTCTAATATGCAGACCATTCTTTGCAGCCAAGACAGATATGTACGTGATATGTATAGGGCTTGTTGTTACCATAAACATTCCAAATACAAAGTCCTGGTCTAATATGCAGACCATTCTTTGCAGCCAAGACAGATATGTACGTAATATGTATAGGGCTTCTTGCTACCATAAACATTCCAAATACAAAGTCCTGGTCTAATATGCAGACCATTCTTTGCAGCCAAGACAGATATGTACGTGATATGTATAGGGCTTCTTGTTACCATAAACATTCCAAATACAAAGTCCTGGTCTAATATGCAGACCATTCTTTGCAGCCAAGACAGATATGTACGTGATATGTATAGTAAGGTGGAGCGGTCTAGTATGGAGAATTTTTTTTTTCGTAATATAGAATTCGGCATACCCGGGATTGGTGCTCCGTTATGTACTTATCTTAAATAAAAAAATATAAAAAATATTTATTTATAATTACGACATCGCCACCATTTTGAATTTTTGATAAAAACACTGAAAACACCAATAATGTTCTCCCGATTCTTAGAAATGCTTATAATTATGTAAAAAAATTGAGTGTTTATTTATTACCTATGATATAATTACATTATTATTTTACAATATAATTATAAAGTAGGACTATAGGAACAGTTAAACTATGGGTACTTGTAATTGTGCGCTGCAGTAGGATAAATCAACTAATTTTCGAAGTTTGTGTTTATATCGACTGTTCTTTGAAAGTTAAACATTATGGCAATGTTAAGAAGTGAACTAACTTGTCTTGTATTCGGTTCTGGAAGTGATTTACCTTTGAATATTTTGCCTACTTGTGAAGATGTACTACGATGTGTTTTGTGGGTGCACCATTCTAAAAAAGAACAATTTAAAGATACATATGAAGAAATTTCCGTGAAGTTAGAGGATATCTGGAATAGAGCGTCAATTCCCATTATTGACCACAGGAGCATTACGAGACGAATTCGTACGTATTTATAATAAGTACTATAGTTTAGTAAATAAGTCGTCCAAAAGCAGAAAAAATTTTACGGCTAATCTTCAAAAACTTTAACATTTCAAAGAAAAAACCCCGTTTCTTTTTGATATAGTGACATGCAGATGCACATCTTTTGACTTATGTTCATGTGAAAAGAAGCGAAAAATTACCATCAAAGAACAAAAATTCCTACTGGATCAGCGAACGGATCGAAAAATGATGATAGGAGGTCTGGACCGAGATGCTACAAAAAAAAACATGAATTTATTGACAAGAAAACGTCATCATGATGAGTTTGAGTGCAAAAACAAATTAACTGACGCTATTCCGTCTTGTAGTTTAAACTTTAGACTCTCAAAAAATGTGCTTCGTCTTCAATTCCTCAAGAAATAATGCAAAGTGAAGCAAAACCAAATAATTTTCACCATGAGGTGAAAGACTTCCCTGTTGTGGCCAGAACATTAGACAGATATTGTATTTCAGATCGAGCAGGAGCTGCAATTGTTTCCGCTGTATTACAAGATGTTGGCTTAATTTCACAGAACGATACATCTCGCGTTGTGTAAGGAGTAAAATTCGTCGAGCTCGAATGAAGAAAAGAACTGCCCTTACTATTAAGCCGTTAGTAATCGATTCCAATCAATTTGGTTTATACTTCGACGAACGGAAGGACAAAACTTTAAGCATGGAGGACAACCGGCGAAAAATAATAACTGAAGAACACGTTAGTTTAGTAAAAGAATAGGTAGCGAATACATGGGACACATTTCATTAAAAACCGGAAAATCTGAAGCAATAAGTAATGGAATTATTTCATTACTGTCTTCGAAAGATATTGCTTTGGAAAAAATTGTTGCAATTGGATGCGACGGAACTGCAGTTAATACGGGGTACAAATGAAGTGTTATTCGGCGCATTGAATCACATCTCAAACGGCCTTTACAGTGGATTGTCTGTCAATTACATGCAAACGAACTCATTTTGCGACATCTCTTTGAGAACATCGACGGAACCACGACTGGACCGCAAAGTTTCACTGGAATTATTGGTAAATCTTTAAATAAGTGTGAACAACTTCCTGTCGTGAAATTTAAAATCATTCAATGTTCATTACCAAGTATGACAAATTCACAGGATTTAAGTACAGATCAGCTGTATCTACTGAAAATGTGTAAAACTATTGACTCCGGATTCTGCAATGAAAATTTACCAAAAACAAATCCCCGTAAAATTGTACAATCCAGGTGGCTCACTACAGCGGATTCTTCGGCTTTACATTTCTACCCTAAAACCATAAAACAATATGGTAACTTTAACGACATTTGTATTAACAGTTTACGCACCTATGTGGTTCAACATTAAGACCAAACCATTGTGTATTTCCGGTGCAAGGCATTTACACGAAACCATAGTGCTTTCACAGTATTTGCCCAGTGATTTAAAAGATATTATTGATCCAGTAATCATCACGAAAATATATTGTTAGCCATGTTGAACGACAACCGAAAATACGTAAGAGTGTTGGCGTTGAGAAGAATATTGAAAGCTCGGCAAATGAAAATGCAATCAGACTTTATTCGTACCTTCAAAGTGCCTGTTTTTTTATTTTTCAGCAGATGATTATATTGATGTTATAAAGTGGGAAAATATAACCGAGCCACCACTAACCAAATTTGTAAGCGACGAGACAATTTTACAAGCCATTACCGATCACACGATAATTGACGATGTCATACTACCAATGATAAAGATTTTTCCTTGCCACACTCAAGCTATAGAGAGATGTGTGAAAATTGTAACAGAAGCCTTAGCCGTTGTTTGTGGACCCTTGAGGCGAGATGGATTAATAAAATCAAGGTTAGAGTCACGACACCTTATGCCTATTTTTAATACCAAAATGCAGTACAGTTCATAGTAACTTTTGTAATTTTCAAGCTTTTCAATGCGGTAAATAATATATGTACATTTTTTTATTTCCAATATTTGTTCCATTCTAACAATCTACGAATGTATTATCTGTAAAATAAATGGTAAAATACAAATTTTATGTGTGTTTTATTTCGCGTATATGAGCTATAAATACTTAGGTAAAATCGTGAAAATGGTAAAATATAAAGCTTTGGCGATGTCCAGGTATTGTGAATATATTTTTTTTATTATTTTTGTTGTAATCGTTAATATATGGAGCATCTTTCCCAACTATGCCGATTTCGAAATTCTCAAAAAAAAAATTTCACTCCACCTTAATGTATAGGGCTTGTTGTTACCATAAACATTCCAAATACAAAGTCCTGGTCTAATATGCAGACCATTCTTTGCAGCCAAGACAGATATGTACGTAATATGTATAGGGCTTCTTGCTACTATAAACATTCCAAATACAAAGTCCTGGTCTAATATGCAGACCATTCTTTGCAGCCAAGACAGATATGTACGTAATATGTATAGGGCTTCTTGCTACTATAAACATTCCAAATACAAAGTCCTGGTCTAATATGCAGACCATTCTTTGCAGCCAAGACAGATATGTACGTAATATGTATAGGGCTTCTTGCTACTATAAACATTCCAAATATAAAATGTGCTTAATTTTTGTTTCAGACCATCCTGAAGGTGGTGAAGGAGCATGTTGTGTCCCTGAGCAGCCATGAACACGGCCACCAGCTGATCTTGGCACTGCTGAGCTCCGTGGATGACACGGTGCTGGTGGGCAAGGCTCTGCTCACCACGCTGCTCAAGGAGGCTGCCACCATCGCCAAGGAGGAGTGGGGCAGGAAGGTAAGCCACTCAACAAACAGACATATATTATTCTAATAGTTCTGTGAACAGTAGACCTCCGCGTTCTAAAAAGCATGTTTCTAATTTTCCCTTCTCTATTATCTCTAATTAGTACAAAATAAAGTCACTATCCGCTTCTGTCTGTTTGTGCGCTTAGTTCTTCTAAACTACGCCACGGATTTTGATAGGGTTTTCACTATCATTTAGAGAATTTCTTCCGGAAGGTTTACATGTATGATACATGCATATTATATTTATAGAAAGTAGAGAAAAGTCAAGCAACGCCGGTTACACATCAGCAAGTATTTAATAAATCAAAACCAAGATTTCCACTGAAATCATAAGATTTGTAAGTAGATACTTAAATACCTACCCACTTAATTATAAACCGTTTTTTATTTCAATTAATGAATTTTACCATTTGTCCGAAGAAAAGCCGCTGACATTCTTTTTTCTAAGACTTGCTTGAATAATAAAATGAATGCACCAGATTTTCGAAAATGAAACGGAACGCACAAACAAATTTGCGAACAGACTAATTGCAAAACAGTAGAGAAAAAAACAGGACTTGGCTACGCTCAGTCAATTATCAGTTCTCAAGGAACCGAAAACCAAAACTTCTAATGTGGGTTTCACTGTATCCTTGTACAATATTTGGCCAGTGCATGAAGAACTTACTTTAATATGTTGTTATGTTACCAGGTGCTCCTGTGGCTGGTGGCTCCCCTGGACCCGGCCTACTTCCACCCGCATCTGTGCTCATGGCTGACGGCGGGGGCAACTGCGGGTGGCAGCAAGAAGCCAGCGCCGCAGCGAGCTACGGAGCTGCTGGCCGCCTCGTTGCCTTCTCTCCTGGAGGCTCTCACGGCTGACCCCGCGTTCTGGCTGAGCTCTGGCGCCCTGGGCCTGCTGACAGTGGCCATACTGAAGGCTGGTGAGTCACAACACATTCTATTCAATTACAGTAATGCCTATGTATGGTTCCTACTGCGCACTCGTGCAGGTCAAAACAAGAATTTTCATATTTTGTCCAGTCACCTGCACAGGTTAAGATAACTGCCAAGTTTCACCCACTCGATCCAGTTTACCTGCCCAGGCAACCTGTATAGGCAGACCGGACTAATTAAATGAACATCTGGACCTGGCATAAGTCCATTGTAATTGATTTTAACTTCAGTAAATTAGGTAATTCATTGTTTTTAACACATAACGTTATATTTAATTATTGGAGACAAAATTATCGATTTCAATTCTATTTATTAGATAATATTCTAACCCTTTAGTTTTGGAAAAAGGCATTTTAATGAAGAAATTAAAATTACATCTGTGTATTGCTAATGTTTATATTTTTACTCTCTTACATTAGTAGTGTTTTAGATTTTGTACAGCTGAGAAACATTAATTTACTCTACATTAAGGTTTGGTTATCAGTTGTTAAAGGTTTGAAATGCGTTTATTAGTAAGGAACAAATTCTTAATTTGTATTGTTTACCTTTCATTCAAAATAAGTATTGGTCACCATAAAACAGGCAGTTGCCTTGTATGGCGATTTAGTGTATGAATGCCTTTTAAATTTCTATTAAAAAAACATATGTTTTATAAATAAAAAACATATCTATGTGTAACGCAAACTTTGGGCCATGTTATATACATTTTTTTCTGCAATTTTGTTAAAACAACCCTTAAAAATAAGCCCATCACAGCTATATACGTTTATCATGTTACCATTTTAAATATACATCGAATTTGGCTATTCGATATAAGTTATTCCAAAAAATAAATAAAAAACATGTTGTGTTGTTTAGCGAGCGGTGAGCAACTGAAGTTGGCCCTGGAGAGTGTGGCGCGTCACGTGACCCGCGCCGACTGGACTCTGAGCGAGGAGGAGGGCAAGGAGGTGAAGGGAGTCGAGCACGCCGGCGTACACATGTGCCTCAAGAAGCTGGCGCAGCGGGACAAGCTGAACATAGGCAAGGAGCCCACCCTCGGCGAGGCCCTGTGCGCAAATCTCACACCAGAAGTGGTCAGTATTCTTTCTTTGGGTTGATGTATTGTATTTACAGTGGAGTTCTCACAGATGATAATATTACACTTATCACTTGGAATGGACAAGGAGAACAGAGATCCCAGAAGCGTAACATCATGTTTAATTTCTGTGAAACAACTCGTCCTTAGCCAGCTGTCCCTCGGTCCGGATAGGAATTGACAAAAATCGAATGCTGTAAGACCCTGCACAGAAAAGTAATCCCATTACGGTTTGCAGCGCAGCCATTGTAAAAGTAAAGTCCTCTACATTTTCTAGCGCTGCCATCGTAGAACTTTTACGCGCAGGGTCTTTTTGCATTTATGCTGAATCCTTATCCTCACCGACCCATGGGATGATGGGCTAAGAGTAACCACAATTCTGCACATGCCAGGATTTGAACACAAAATCTCTAATTCATAGTCGATCTTAAAAAATCTCTAATTAGCAGAATCACAGAGGTTGTCAACTGTGTTTGTATATATAATGTTGCGTAAAATAACTGTTTGGACCATACTGGGTCGGAATCGGTAAGCAATCCACATAAACCGAAGACCCTGCGCAGAAAATTCCCACAATGGCTGCGATGCAAACCTTAGCGAATTTTACTTTTCTGCACAGTGTCTTCGGTTTATGTCTCTAAATTCTCTGTTTCTAATTATGTAATAACTTGTTACAGGTGGAGTCTTGGATAACAACAAATCGCGGTTGTTTCTTGCTACTAATAATATTTGAGAACAATTCCGAAGATGTGCAGAAATCCCTGAAGACCCTGCTCCTGCCCCAAGCCAAGCTGCTGAAGAAGCAGACCACCGCCGGAGCCAAGATATTACTCTCCAAGATAAAGTCGTGAACATAACCTCACAATATACTGAAACTGTTATTACAATCTATGTTATACAAATAAAACAAAAGGATTATTTAATAATAAATTTATTCTTTTATTTCATCTTAGGTAAATTTATCAGTTAGGCTGGAAATAGTGCCACGAGTATGTCGGTCGATGCAGTAATAAGCAAGAGAATGAATGAAGAGCTGTAGTGCCACGCAATTTGTTACGCACTGCATACGAGGACCATCAGTCCAGCTCGTCAGTGCTACGTCGACCGACAGACTGACGGGTCGACCGAAAGTGTGTGGCACTTGATCATTTTTATGTCTTATCTATTATGTAGTATTAATTAAATTCAACTAATCTCCATATTATGCATTAATATAAAAATAAAGTGTATTCAAGAAACGAGCTCCAGAATACAACATTTCTACAAACATTATAAGTAAACGTGAATAAATGGTAAATATTCTCTAACCCCAAATATTGCATCAGATCCATGTACATATATTCATTGCCTAACTTCCTTCAGTGAAATACACACCTATACTAACATTTTAAATAATACAACTAAAAACCTAGTTAATTACTACAGTAAAACCTCGTTAATTCAAAATCCATGTGACGATTGATTAATTCGAAATTTTAAGAAGAAAAAAAAGTTGCCAAAATCGAGTTCACGGCCGAGGAAATCGATTTTTCAACCCTTCAAATTCGGGGTAAATTCCTAAAATTAAATCGAATTTTCCAACGATTACGCTCAGGCCGCCCCTTCAAAGTCGGATATTTAAATAAATTCTAAAAAATACAACATTCCAGTGTAAATTGATTCAGATTTACAAAATAATATGAATTATAATGGCGCAACCATGTAACAAAACATTTTATGAAGTTTTACCGCCACGGCTGTCTGTCATATTCAATTTTACAAAATTATATGATCTATTTTTGCAAAATTCGAATTGCACAAACAAATATTGATGTGTGGAGAAAAATAAATGATGAATTTCGAATTAAAAAACCCATTTGCACTATTATAAAGGCCATACATACGTATATCAAATTATTTTGAATTTTTGTTTTCAATATATACATAAATAATGGTGTGTTTAATTTTTCTAATACATAATTATTTAAGGCAGGCATTGTCTGTTGATGTGGAATTTTCCAGACAGCTCACTTCCAGAGGGGCAGGATGTCTGCAGATCTTTTTTTGTCGTGAATATAAAGAGTTTTCTTCAATAGATGCAGGTGAAGATCTTCAATAGATCTGCAAAATTACAATATCCATTTACCGCGTTCATATTGCAGACATTATTTTGTTGACAACTGAAATCCAACCTAGTTCAAAAATTCCACCTAGTGCAATAATTCCTAATTTTATCAGAAACATATCTACAATGAAATCCCATCTTTTTTTTTTTTTTTTTTTTTTAATAAATTTAATTTTTATTAAATTTGATAATATTATTATTAAGTTCTGCAAGTGTTTTAGTTTTTTATTATTGTGACAGCTGTTTCGGCTTACAAGGCCATTTTCAAACTGTGGTTAGTCCACATTGAGACGACGTATTTATACTATTTCAAATGTAAATTTTGAAGGTGTATACATTGATTTATTACTGGTTAGACCGATGACATGATATGAAATCCCATCTAGTGCAATGATTAAAACAAATCTTTTCAAATTTGACAATTGGACGCTACCGGACAAAAAATTAGTTTCAATAGAATCTTAACCCTTTGGCCTCGCTGAGTGCCGATTTATCAGCACAATTACAGGCTTTCAAAATGTGTTAAAAAAATATAATATAATTCAATTGGTAAACGAATGTGTATTTGAAAACCTTACTAATCTAGAAACCGACAGTAGTTCATGGAAAGATAATATATATGCATTGCTTATCCAGACAAAGAGGGTTGTTTATCTGTTGTATAAACCTGAAGCAATAATAATTTCTCATCGAATTTTTCCAAGGTATTTTAAGTGTTCTATATATTTCTTAATTTTTAAGACGTCATAAAAACAAATAACATTTTAGAAAGTAGATAAAATTTTACATTTACATTATATTCATGATAGTAAATTGACCATTTTATGGACAAAAAGACGATTTATGAAGACAAATAAATAGCGGTCACCATTGATATTGGCAGTAAAATAATCACAAATGCGCAAACGCGGTATGATTGCTAGATGGCAAATGCAATGTTGCCGGATTTAAAAGAGTAAAGATTTTTTTGTTATTAGTACTAACTCCAATCTAATTTTTTACAGTCTTTATACACAATGTGTTCAACACAAAAACACCATTTAACAGTTGTGAAATGATTTATTTATTTATTAGTAAGGTTGTTAGACTGTTAAAAGCCTCACATCTGTTGGCATAAAGTTTTATCATGGTATAATATACATTCCCAACTATCAAACAAATAAATGAACCCTCAAAAAGGGAAAAATAAAGTGGATTTAATGATTCTTGACTAATAAAATTCGGACATTTCAAAAAATTAATGTTCAACTACTTATGTGTCGCACGTCTCGGGGAGTCGGGACAAAGCAAAATTGTGAAACAAGGAAAGTTAACCCTTTGTCATCGATTGTGTAAAATTAGTACCATTGTGTGGTGTTGGATGTTAGTTCCTGGCCAAGTTGAAGAATTAAATAATTTAACCCACCTGTCTGCGTCAACTGTCTCCCATGTGGAATCTTGAAATTTGAAAAAACTAGACATCACCTTCTGTTGGAACTCCGAGACCTCGTATCTGAAAATTGATTATATTTTATACAGAAATGCATAACATTTAACTGACAACAATTCTTTTCCCAGATGTCACAAAATAAACAGAATTTGGAAGTAATTTCTAAAGCTGCCAGTTCACATTGGATCAACGTATGAACGCTGTTGGCTGGTTGGCGCCAAGATCCTTTGATTAAACAACACATTGCAACGGCCAATATGTTAGCCCAATGTGTACCGACGGCTTTACATTTAAGTTTCTTTATATCATTTGATTATTTTTAAGCACCCTCGAGGTGGTTTAATAAAATATTGGCGCTATTAAAAAAGTAATAATAATAATAAATATTATTAAAAATAACAGTAAAATATATTATTTTTGATTGCAAAATATTAGTTCAGTAACTAAGTTGACGGGTTCCCATCCGGACGTCGTGGGATGAATTCCTCCATCATTGCACAAGCAAACATTTTCCGCTTAAAATGATGGTAGAAGGAGTTTTTCAAATACATATTGTCAGGTTATTCATAATCCAGGAATGTATATATAAAATTGTTAATAAGGGAGGTGGGTAGGATAGGAAAGAAGGGTTTAAGTGTTTTAGCAAATTCACACCTTTCTTCACCAAAACCCTTCCTTTTGGCTTGGGCCTCAGGGCTCAGGGTCAGCAGGAACACCTTGTCTGGCCTGGGGAGCCCCACATCGGGAGACTTGCACCACTCCACATCTAGACCTGGAAACCGCCCATGAATTATATATGCAACAGCCACATAAATCACCGTAATCCCCATGAGACGGGTTCAATTTTGTAAATATCTCAAAGCCAAATTTAATATTGAAAATTAGATCTGAAATAATTCACGATTTAAAAAAAAAATTTATGTACAGTAATAAAATGCGATAAAAACTTCTAAAACCTAGGTAAGTTTTTAGATTTTCACGGCCAAAAGCATTTTTGTTGTTTGTTTTTGGGGTGTTATGCCGTGTTGCGCTAACTCCTTCTTTAGCCGATGTTTCGGACATCGTTGCAGTGTCCATCATCAGGGCAGATCCGGTAGATCCACATCTTCGGATCTACCGGATCTGCCCTGATGATGGACACTGCAACGATGTCCGAAACGTCGGCTAAAGAAGGAGTTAGCGCAACACGGCATAACACCCCAAAAACAAACAACAAAAAATTCTAAAACCTAGCATAACACACTGCATTATTAGTCACAAGGTAGTCATAATTTCACTGGACTGCAAATGTAGCCAGCCGCATAATTAATGGATAACTTGTCAAAATGACAATTCAACACACCTTTAAAAAGTGATATAAAGTCATGAAAAGTGATGAAACAAAAAATAGGTTAGTTTTTTTCATCGCTTATGACTTTATATCAATTTTTAAAGATGTGTTGACTTGCCACTGTGTTGAGTTATCATGGAACCGGTCCGATATGTTGCACTACGTATACTGATGAAGTGTTACGTTTAGAGAATCTCTTTTTTAAAACTTAAAAAAAAGGAAAATTTAACAAAATACCTGTATTAATTTTAGCATATTTTGTACGCATGCAATATAATCCGCCGCTTTCACTAATTGCACATTCACTAATTGAATTCAGAGGTGTGCAATCCATATAGGCACGCAGGTACTGTTCCGTTTTCACATGAAATAAAAATAATTTTTATTTCAGGATGTGGGGAGGTTAGTGCAATCCCACACGTCCCATATAAAAATATAAATAATATTAAAATTTACAAAATTATTGAAAGAAATTCTAATCTACAAAATACGCACAAAGTCGAATCGCAGCACCTCTACCGACAGCCCTACTTTAACGTGTCAAAAGCAGGAACTAAGTATGTAAAATGACACACATGTCATATTCAAATTACATAATAGGTACATGTGTGCGTAATGCGCATTCAAAGGTACACTCATTTGCGTTAGTGTCGAAAAAGGTTGTGTCTTTCAGTACAAATCGCAAATTTATCAATCAGTACCATCTGTTATAAATTAGTGCAACTTAACGAAATAAAAATCGTATTATGTTGGTTTTCTTAAGTGTAACTGGGCGGTTGAATAATATTAAAAATTTATTTTTATAATAAGGAGAACAAATACATTTTTTAATTTTATTAAGTAGATAATATTTTTACTCTTGTAGTTTTGAACAAAGGTGTTTTAATGAAGAAATTAAAACATTAATTCAAAACTATGTCTATTCATAAAGTTTATATTTTTAGCACTCACTAATAGGCTTGTTACAGATCTGTGCAGCTGAGAAACAAACATTAACATTTACTAATGAACTATAAATGGTTGTTTATCAGTTGGGTTTAAAAAGCTTACATTATTCTGTTTACACTTTAAACAAAAGGCAGTTGCCTAGTATGAGAGCCCCACAATACTTGATAAACCTACATGATGGCGGTCCATCTGATTGACAATCTATTGTTAAGGGTTAAGAGTGGGTTATAGGGCAGAATGGTGATTTGCTGGAAAACGGCTTAATACTACCTTTCGTATGTCATTCTCAGACTTCATATTCTTTGTTACCAATTAATGGACTATTATTTTTCAGTCTGCCTATTGTTTGTTGTAGTTGTTGTAGGCATTCAACCATAAAAAATAAAAACATTGATACACCATACAACCCACTTTTAAAACTTGGATCTATGATTATCGCGTTAATAACGGCTTTACACAATATTTTTAATTTAAAATATGTATATAATACACACATCTGTAGAAGTACGGCCTCTTATTATCGTTATGCTATCTGTGGATATTAACAATTAAATAAATACTTCATCTTGCACCAAATTTTCAACACATTTCACAGTCTTTTACTTATTCCGGGATGGAAGCCCCCGGTGATGACGGTGAAATTACACGCTCCCTGTTTGACGACGTATATATTTCGAAAATGCCATCAAAATGTTTCATTAATGGGTCTAAAAGTAGAATACCGACTCACTTAAAGAATTGCAATAATCTAAGAAAGCTACAAAAACAGTAAGTACTCACAAATTCTCTTTTTTCATGTAAATTTGACGTATTGTACAGTAGAACCCCGTTAATTCGAACCCCGATAATTCGAAAAAACGCGTAATTCGAAATTATCGCCAAAAAAATTTCCGCAGAAAAATTTTTTCATACAAATTTTTTTTTAATTCGAAATTCGTTAATTCGTAATTCGAAATTTATTTTTGTCCGCGCACGAAAATTTGTTCGTGTAATTCGAAAAAATTAAATTTTTGCGAAAATAAATCATAATATTTCGTAAATCTGAATCTAAAAGTCAGCCGTGGCGGTAAAACGCCGAAAAATGTATTTTTACGTGGTTATACATCGTCCTAATTAGTATTATTATTTTGTAAATCTGAATCGATTTACACTGGAATGTCGTACTTTTTCAAATTTATTTCGAATATCCGAGTTTGAAGGGCCGAGAAAACACGTTTTACGCGGATATATGTCGTAGTTTTACGAGTTTACACCAAATATCTGAATTTAAAGGGTCGGCCGCGACGAAACTCGGCCGCGAAATTTCGATTTACGCGTAAATGCATCGTATATTTACTAATTTATTTCGAATATTTAAATTTAAATGGCCCGCTGCGACGGAAATCGGCCGCGAAATCTCGATTTACGCGTAAATATATCGTATTTTTACTAATTTATTTCGAATATCTGAATTTTAAAGGGCCCGCCGCGACGGAAACCGGACGCGAAATTTCAATTTACGCGGAAATATATCGTATTTTTATTAACTTTACTTCGAATATCCGAGTTAAAAAATACGGCGCGACGGAAATCGGCCGAAAAATTGCGATTCACGCCGAAATATGACATATTTTTACGAATTTACTTCAAAAATCTGAACTTAAAAGGCCGGCCGCGACGAACAACTCCCTATAAAATTCGATTTACGCGGAAATATATCATATTTTTACGAATTTACATCAAATATCTGAATTTAAAGGGTCGGCCGCGAAGGAATTCGGCCGCGCATTCTCGATTTACACGGAAATATATCGTATTTTTGCGAATTTATTTCGAATATCTGAATTTAAAGAGCCGGCCGCGACGGAATACGGCCGCGAATTCTCGTTTTACGCGGAAATATATCGTATTTTAACGAATTTAAATTCAGATATCTGAAATAAAGGGCCGGCCGCGACGTAAAATTACCGCGAAATCTCGATTTACGCGGAAATATATCGTATTTTTACGAATATCTCAATTTAAAGGGTAGGACGCGACCGAAATCTGCAGCGAAATCTCGATTTACGCGTAAATGTATAGCATTTTTACGAATTTATTGCGAATATCTGAATTTAAAGGGCCCGCCGCTACGGTAATCGGCCGCGAAAATAAAGAAATAATTGGTATTAATACGAATTTACAACTAAAATACCACCCGGATTTGAAGAGGCGGCCGAGAAAATCGATTTTCGGTGTATTTTTTTTATTTTTTTTTCATAAAATTTCGAATTACGTGGGAATTCGTTAATTCGAAATTTGATTTTTCATGTCCCGTGGATTTCGAATTAACGAGGTTCTACTGTATTTGTTCAAGTGTCAAATTTTTTAAAAGGCGTAAAATACAACATTTAATATGCGTTCCTTTTCCTAACGATTAGCACGAACGTCAGGATGTTTACTGGCGGCATCTTTATGCAAGTGTGTGTGAGAGAATTCATTGTCTTTACGCGCTCTGACTAAGTGGGAGAGTGAATGTTTTTTCATATGGCACGTTTGGTAATAAAACCAAAAATTACCATCTCACGCCAGATCATTTGTTGGTTTGGTAAAGTCGGACGTTTTAAGTGAAAACAAGTCAAGTTTTTCACTGTTCCTACCTTACATGGTAAGGGGTATTAACACGTTGAACGCCATTGTGGAAATGAAGAAACATTACCATTTTAAATTTGAAAAAAAATACTCAGATGGCATCGGCGACCATCAAAACGTATTCCTTTTTTTTTTGACCAAAATTTTCCATGAAAATCAAGAAAATTAACTGCGGTCACCGGTGACCGTCATGGCACTATGGGAGAAAAATGACGATTTTCGTTATGAGGAGTAAACAAGTTTATTACCGTTTTTTATTTTTATCTTTAAACAGATAAAAAAAACTTTTTAAGGAAATTAACTATACCATCGCCTTTCTGCGTATAAACACGTAACCATTCACACGTTGTCAAATCAAAGATAATCTATCTATGTGTTGTGTTGTAAAGTTCCAAACAATAATATTATTTTTCTCTTTGTAGATCAATATATGATTTATCCATGGCAGCCGGAAAAAATACTCCAAACAAGGTATGCTTCAAGTAACGAATAAATGAAAAAAGATTATTGTTTAGTTGTACTAAACAACACAGAATAATTTAACAAATAAAAAAATAAAATTTCTTTTATTTCTCGAGGTCAATTTATTAATGATGTTATTAATATGTATAGATATTCTATCACATATAAAATTAAGAAATTTACCAAATAAATCCACCTTCGATTTTCTCGAAAACGAAAGCTCAAATAAAAAAAGTCATACCCCAAAATTGACAATAAATGAAAGGTTATTCACAAGTTATCCCTTTATAGGACAACTTTATTAACGATACGCCCTTAATGGTTTTATTTATGCATTCTATATTCATTTTGATGAACAGAAAAAGACTTTTTTTGCTTAGCTTTTTTGAAATTTTCGATTTTCCAGAGGTTTTTTCTGACCGGTGTCCATTTAAAAAAAAAATGATATAAAATTATTGTTTTCATCACAAAACGACAGGTTGGTAAGGAAAAATGTACTTTTATTTATTTGCGTTACAGGGGAATAACTGCTTTGATAATTTTATAGAGAAACTGACCAGAACGCGATTTTCGTAAATTTACTCAACATGTGCGACCTTCGGGCGGTTGGTTCGATTCAAGACCTCTGTGCATTACCTCAAAATGATTACAACCCAAGGGCTTATAACTTGTAAACATAAAGAAATATAAACCTTAATGTTGCAGGTCTCAAAACTATCCGTTTTTAGCTTATGACCTATAAAGGGTTTTACCGTTTATACCAAGGCTGCCCAACCTTTTTAGCAGTTGGGCGAAATTGACGATTTTGAATCACTGGCGGGCCACTGAATACCTGACGGTTCCTATTTTCCATGGGGGCGGGGGGGTTGTTAGAGAATTTCTATAAAAACATAATTCCCAACAAAAAAAAATCTAAATAAGTGCTCCCCACAAAATATTTGAAATCCATGGGGGGGGGGGGGTTGTTACGGAACTTCGCTGAGAAAAAATTCCGCACACCCGAACATCATATGTGATACCCCACAGCAATTTTTCGAATTCCATGGGGGGGGGGGGGGGTGGCTACAGGATTCCATTTCGACACAAAGAATATTATGTCGAAAACCGGTGTATTTTTGTTTCATAAGTAAGTTCAACAGGTTAGATTTTTTCGTCGCTGATTCTCGTTCTGAGTAGCCTAAATAGCGATAAATCGCCGTCGTTGGCAACACTGGTGACCGCGCGCAAGCTGCATTGTTTGTTTTACCGCAGGCCCGCTTTTCAAATTGGCGGATTGGCGGGTTTTTTTGAAAATGTTTCACGCGGGCCACTTATAATTCGTTCGGCCTGGGGTTGGGCAGCCTTGGTTTATACCATGAGTTTCCGAACACCGTGTAAAACAAACTATATGTATCGGAAATGTTCCTCAACACTAATGACAACAGCAAGTGAATGATGAAACATTTATAAAAAATGTCAAATTAAATGCTTTACCAAAATAGTAGGTTCTGCAAATAAGTCATACCTTTTTACTAAGTTGTTTGTTTTACTTAATATTTCACATTCATATTATACGTTCATTGCTTTGCGACAAACGCACATGTGACGTTATATTTTAACAAGTTCATTAATGTACAACTACCGCCCTCTAGTGACAAAAAAATGAAGACATTTTGACAGTTTGCGAAAATTCGCTATCATATAACAAGCGCTTAAGGTGAAACGGAAGTGACAATTCTCATACAATCTGTTATTTTAGTACAGGAAAATAATACTAATACCTAATTCATTTTTATATCACTTATAATAATTAAGTAATTACATTAACAAAAGTATTTATTTGTCATACCATTTATATAGGTGTTAGTGCAACTGCTAGCTGAAATACGCACCCTGCAATATAGGTAGGTACTGCCGGCTTATTGGTAGATTAGAATGAGACCTACTCGTTTTGCACTGCACGCTTTCAGCACATTCATAAAGTATGTTAAAGTAGTGTATATGTTTGTAGTAAAAAGGTGAAAAGATTGGATGAAACGATTTGATTCTGATAAAATATTCGTTTTGCTTTTTTATAAATGTTCAAATATTGTTTGGTGCAGGAAATATTATGTTATGAAAATTATTAATTATTATAAATACAATTCATAGATCGAGCTAGGTACCTACCACTTTGCATGTGCAGCCAGCGGTTCGAAGTGATTACAAGAAATCTATAATAATAATAATTTAGTACAGCCAGCAGCAGTAATATTTGCTAGGTATATGACTAGCAAGCTGGAGGTCGCGGGTTCAGATCCTGGCGTGCGCAAGTAAATTTTATTTGATCAATTTGTGTTATTTCACAAATTACTCATTTAAAATAATATATAGTATATTTGTGGCACGTTCCACAGTGGAAGATACTCTCAGTATCGCCCTGGTGTAAGGCCAGTTCTGAATAGCCAGGAACTTCCCCACCTTTCTCTCCCCCATTTCCTCCACCCCCCACTACCTTCAGCCTCACGACATCGGGGACCCCAGAGTCTCACTGGCTCCAGACAGTTGGGACTCTTGTACAGTATTCATTAGTAACTAACTCACCGTCACACAGTTTCTCCGCAGGGGCAGGCTCTGTTGCGGCACATACATCTTGCTTTATTCACATTCATGATAATATTATTATTACCTATTAGCGAACTCATGATAGGTACCTACAGTATTATTTACTAGGTATTGTGAGATGAATACACTGAATTGAGCACATGAGATATCATTTTTAGATCTAGCAATTATCACCGCTTTGTTTGTTTAGTAAATGCGCCGCCTAGAAATAAACGAATAGATGTTACCCTTTGACTTACACTCAAAAAACTGAAAAACGACGTGGAATGGATTATCAGTAGTTATGGAATATTGGATTCATGAAGCTAGTATCATATCATAAATAATGTTTCATCCGATATTTCATATCAAATTGATAATTCAACCACATTTCGTTCCGACCGTTCTGGAAGCCGTTTACATAGACAAGCGCTTGTTGCGAGTACTTAAAATAAATATATTATTTGGGCTATGACGTTCTTCACTCAGCAAGTGAGGCTACTGGTGTATAAGTTACCAGCATCTTGAAGATTTAACATGAAGGGAAGATATAAAAAAACTATGACAGGTGGTTCATTATTTTGAAGGAAAAACTACTTCCACGTCAGAAAAAAAACTGTTGACGATTTTATTAAAAAGTGATAGGTATGTCTATAAATTCTGGAATTTTAAATGCTGAAAAATGTAATTCCATCGCAAAAACCTCCAGGTGTCACTCAACGACTGCTAAATTTTAGACAGTGACAGAGAATATTGTATCTCTTCTGCAAGCGGATAAAAAAGGGTCTAGCTAACGTCAGCAAGGGCACCATAGGCCCTTTTTAATAATCATGCAATCTCCCCGGGCGTTGATCTAAATTACCGAGTTCAACAATTCTCCCGATGTCCATCTCACTTCAACTTATGCATTATGCCGTTAGTATTTTGAGAAGCACTCTTTTTCGCAAATATCTTTTGTTATTTTTTAATGATAAACTAATGTTTATAATACAAGGTTTTATGCATAGCATAAAAGATAACAAATAATTATAAGCAATAATAAGTCGCCTGAAATATCAATTTTTAGCGTTTTCCAATAGGAATAATAATTTAAATCAGATATATTGAGATACTGCTGAAAACCAGATGCATTCCATTCAATGGACAGCTGACTTGACTTGACCTTTTTGTCAATGGTGTAGATTGCGAGATCCAAGTGATAATGGAACTATAAGAGATATAAATAGTGGTAGGCAGCGAGAGAAACGTTTACATTCAGTGGGTTTTAAGGGAACTTTCATTCGTTGCAGTGGTTTCAAAGGAACTGATTGTACTAAGTCAAAGAAAAAGGAACGGGGGCCGGGAAAATTCTTACTGACCTTACGTAATTGTTAAGAACTGGTGTGAACAGGGTTTTTCATGTTAACCCTTTTGCTGCCCGAATGTAAACACAAGATGGATACTCTCACGCCAAGGGTTTTTAGAATTTTTTATATTGCGTCATTATTTATTATCCTCAGCACTTAGAGATTGTAAATTATTACCAAAACAAAAAAAACTTGTTTACGTTATACTCTTGAAAAGTCTAAGCAAGATATCTTTATAAATTGATGCATTATTTGACGAATAAAAACTATCTATGAAACATCAACAAACTTCGACCCGCCGCCATTATCAAATCAGTAATCTCACCAACACATACAGACATACTATAGTAATATCAGTAGTCACGTCTCTGAAGTGGGACCTCTGCGACGGCTCACCATTTTTCACGATTCACTTGTGATAATATTATTGTTTACAACTTCATTATTTATTCAACTTTTATTTACAGTTTCTTATCGTATTATTTATGTTTATAGTTTTTATTCGAATGGTAGACTTAAAAACAGGAATGAATACACAATGCCACATTACACTGGGAACACATATCGAGCCATTTTTCTGCGGCTTTGTTGTTTTGTATTCGCACAAACATGGCCGGCTCTGTATGGCTTGGATTGTTTTGATATTGCCGGTATTGGCTCAGACGTAATGGTGTGTCATGATGAGACGAATGAGGAGTTGAGTCGAGTTGAGTATTTTTGAGGTGTTTTGCGATTAATTGTCTTATCACACATAACTGATAATCGGAGAAGCTCATACCTGAATTTTTTATGCTGTTGTGTACAATAAAAGAATTTAACAGATATAAGATAGAGACAATATTCCCTTATTTGGTCATCAGACAAGTCGCGTCGAGCCATGATAGAGGGTTACACAAAAAAAATATTAGGAAAAACGACAAATTAACACAATAATTAGTTTCTAAACACAGATAATTAAAATAAAATGTATGATTATTTTTTCACTCGAAAGGCGGATATAACAACTTATTTCATTTAAAATAACAAAACATGTTGATTAACACAAAACTTATTTGCACTAAAAATTGTCACGTCTGATGTCCCGTCTGATGTCCCGTCTGATGAGCATGGACCCTTGTCAATCACCAGGGCTATTATGGGGCTAAGGCAAGGAGACATAATGTATAAAAACATTGAAGAACCTTGATCATGTTTGAAGGTGTTTGGAGAGTCCACCAGCGGTGAGCAGATTGCGCCGGGTAGAGATTCGTGGGATAGAGTGCGAAAGAGTGCGCGAAGCCATCCTCAATCATCATCCATTGAACGTTTAAAGGGACAATGATGCTTCATCTTTGCGTCACCTCGACAGCATGCTTGGCAATCCTGTGCAGTCTCCAAGGAATTACCCCTCAAAACCACTCACAAATAAAACCATTTTTACTTTCAAACAAACGATTGTATATTTTTATCTCTTCAAGCCACAACACTCGAACAAGCACAGGCCGATCTCACACAGGAGTCGAAACGTTGGTTTTATGTTTTGTAAATTTAAACGGAAAGTCTCCGTATAATAACTTCAAGGTATCCGCGCGATCTTTTTCATTATTTTCGATATCACTTCTTTCTCGCCCAAAAACCACGCGCACCGCGGAATCGTCGTCTCGCGTATTGTCCCCGATCTAACTACCCGCGTTCTTTTTTTTTGCTCGTCCCGTCAAACCGATCGCAGGGCAGCCACACGAAAAAAACTCTCAACAAAACAATAATCGGGCACTACCCTGGCAATCCAAACTTGCACAATTCTTTGACGTTACAATTCCCCGCAACCCCCGGAAATTTTACGCCGCGAAGTGAAGTAAAATTACCTTAAAACAAAAAAAAACCCACGCGAATACCTTTCTTTTCCGCACATGTACATAAAAGACAAAGCTAGTAGAAATAAATAAGTTTTTACAGAAAACCATAAAACTAAACAAGTTATAAACCAAGAAAACGAAAAGAGAAAACCAATTCGCAGATTGGTGTTGCACAACCGTTATTATTATCAATATTTACATGAGGATTGTACCTTCACTTTTATATCTCTAATATGAGATTCGCAAACACTTACTCACTTATCGAGAGACAATCTCTCTGAGACACCAGTGAGTATGGAGAACTCAAGCTCCCACTTTATTCTTTGAAGAAGAAAACAAAAACACATATATATTTTTAACAGAAAATAAATAAAGTAACTACATAAACTCTCTTTCTCTCCCTATGTTTATATAAAACAAATTTACCATTCTAAGATAAAAACTTGAAACAATAGAACTTAACAAAATAAAAATCCACCAAATCTCTAAGAGATCTTCACTAAATCAATTACAAAATTGATGTAAAAAAATGTTCAGAGCAGGGATTACATAACTTAATGCCAAGAATTTTAGATGAGGTTTTACAATCAGAAGATAAACCTGTCTATCGTGGTTGAATCAGAGTTTACATATAAAAAATACCTAGCATATTCTCTTCGAATGAACATTGCTTGCTCAAGAAATATGACTAAGGAAGTAACCTAGATGGCATTCTAACAAAAATTTCACTTACCACGTAAGCAAGGAGTCGAAATTTCTTGGACAAACAAAATATAATTGGTGTTCAAGTATGTGCTTTAGATAATTGACACAGGTTACGAGGTGTACGAGCACAATTCAAGAGATCGACACTTGTACTACAAAATTTACAGCATAACACTGGTACTAGCAATGAGATACTTATGCATATACAGTAGAACCCCGTTAATTCGAACCCCGATAATTCGAAAAAACGCGTAATTCGAAATTTTCGCCAAAAAAATTTCCGCAGAAAAATTTTTTCATACAAAATTTTTTTTAATTCGAAATTCGTTAATTCGTAATTCGAAATTTATTTTTGTCCGCGCACGAAAATTTGTTCGTGTAATTCGAAAAAATTTGATTTTTTCGAAAATAAATCATAATATTTCGTAAATCTGAATCTAAAAGTCAGCCGTGGCGGTAAAACGCCGAAAACTGTATTTTTACGTGGTTATACATCATCCTAATAAGTATTATTATTTTGTAAATCTGAATCGATTTACACTGGAATGTCGTACTTTTTCAAATTTATTTCGAATATCCGAGTTAAAAAATACGGCGCGACGAAAATCGGCCGAAAAATTTCGATTCACGCCGAAATATGACATATTTTTACGAATTTACTTCAAATATCTGAACTTAAAAGGCCGGCCGCGACGAAAAACTGCTGATAAAATTCGATTTACGCGGAAATATATCATATTTTTACGAATTTACATCAAATATCTGAATTTAAAGGGTCGGCCGCGACGGAAATCGGCCGTGCATTCTCGATTTACACGGAAATATATCGTATTTTGGCGAATTTATTTCGAATATCTGAATTTAAAGAGCTGGCCGCGACGGAATACGGCCGCGAATTCTCGTTTTACGAGGAAATATATCGTATTTTTACGAATTTAAATTCAGGTATTTGAAATAAAGGGCCGGTCGCGACGGAAAATTACCGCGAAATCTCGATTTACGCGGAAATATATCGTATTTTTACGAATATCTCAATTTAAAGGGTAGGCCGCGACCGAAATCGGCAGCGAAATCTCGATTTACGCGGAAATATATCGTATTTTTACGAATATCTCAATTTAAAGGGTAGGCCGCGACCGAAATCGGCAGCGAAATCTCGATTTACGCGGAAATATATCGTATTTTTACGAATATCTCAATTTAAAGGGTAGGCCGCGACCGAAATCGGCAGCGAAATCTCGATTTACGCGGAAATATATCGTATTTTTACGAATATCTCAATTTAAAGGGTAGGCCGCGACCGAAATCGGCAGCGAAATCTCGATTTACGCGTAAATATATAGCATTTTTACGAATTTATTGCGAATATCTGAATTTAAAGGGCCTGCCGCTACTGTAATCGGCCGCGAAAATAAAGAAATAATTGGTATTAATACGAATTTACAACTAAAATCCCATCCGGATTTGAAGAGGCGGCTGAGAAAATCGATTTTCGGCGTTTTTTTTTTCATAAAATTTCGAATTACGTGGGAATTCGTTAATTCGAAATTTGATTTTTGATGTCCCGTGGATTTCGAATTAACGAGGTTCTACTGTATTACTTATAACTAACCAAATTGTACTTATGACTAACAAAACTGTACAAAGACACACTCTTACGTAGCAGAGGTAAAGTGATAATATCCAGACGGAATTATTTAATAGGTTAGCACGCCAAAGCAGTATGTACTTCCCTTTGTTTGAAACAACACAATTTGAGAATTTCCTTAAGAAACTAAGACTTAAAAATATATATATTAAACTAAATATATTTAACCATAAAACTAGTACATTGAACAACTAAAATAGAAATTACATAATCTTGTGTATGAAAAATTGCTCAATTCTTTCACACACAAAAAAAAATAAGAATCCTTCTTTCCAAGTCCCCTGGAGACTCTTTGGATACTAATAAAACTTCGATACTTGACAAAAGTATAAGAAAACTCCAATGAACTTGTGGAAGAAGGGTTCAGACCAAAGGATAATGACAACCAAACTTATGTCCATTATGCTGACGGAACGTACCAATGTGTGTGTGCGCGTATGCGTCGCACTACTAAGCTCACAACAGTAAGAAGACGAATCGTCTCATTTAAAATGAAAATTACTCAAAACGTAAATAAGAATAAATCTCAGTAAAGTTTAAGTGATAATAAAGAATTAAGACCTAAACTAAATTAATGGGCGCCACTGATCACTAGGATCAGAGAAACATCTTTTGTGAAGATGTTCCTATTCTAGTCCAACGAGGATAAAAAAATGAAATCTATCATCAGTACACTAGAATGTTGCGTTTATTCCAAGCACAAGTCCTGAAGGTACCAAACTCAAGAACACGTGACCGGAACAAACACATAAAGAAGGGAATGAAGCAGCATGAAAGGTTGATAGTCTTTTACACTATTTCATTGGCTTCCTATGATATACTAAACTAAACTTAATCTAAACGAACTATGTCCTTAACATGAAAATTTCCTACTACCTTGCCTTGCATGTCTGCAAGGGTATACACTAAATTAGAAACTTTGTTTTTGATAACGTTTCGCACAAACCTCGGAGCCAATTTGTGCGAAAAGAAATTGGGTCCACTCGATTGGACAAAATTTTTCCTCCACACCACATCTCCAACTTCATAATTTACTGACTTCCTACGTAAATTATAATGTTGAGCATTTTTCTTATAAGCCTGCAACAAGGCCTCCGAAACTTTATTGTAAATCGGAGCCAAGTCCTCTAATTTCTTAGCAAAACTATCTCTTGATTCCTCTAAATTCGAATCCGCACCGCTAGTGGAGATCAAATTTTTATGAAAATTGCCATCAATTATTTGTTCACGCCCGTGCATTAGGAAAAAAGGTGTGTAACCTGTCGCGAAGTTAACCGTATTGTTAAGTGCTGACTGTATTTGTGGCAGAAACCTAGACCAATTACGTTGGTCGGACTCGGTCAAAATAGACAGTGTAGTACCTATTGTTTGGTTATAACGTTCTACGACGTTATTTTGTGGTGTGTAGTAAGCATTATAGAAAGGTGCCGGAACATTATAGTCAGATAGTAATTTTTTAAATTCATTAGATATAAATTGTTTGCCATTGTCGCAAACAAATGTTTGTGGAACCCCATGAATGAGAAAAATGTACTGCTCTACATTTTTAACAATCCTTTTTGTGGTAGCGTTCCTAAGTGGGAAAATCCATGTGTATTTTGAAAACACGTCTACGACTGACAAAATATATGTGAATCCGGAATAACTTCTTGGCAGTGGACCGACAAGGTCAATGGACAACATTTTCATTGGTCTGTTGACTATTTTTGGATTAACAGAAATCCCCACCGGCGCAGCAGTATTAATCTTATGAGCTTTGCATGTTTTGCACCGATTTACGAAGTTTTTCACATCCTTATACATTCCAGGCCAATAATAATGTAGATGAACCTTCTTGTAAGTCCTAAATATTCCCGGATGACATGAAAGGTCTGATTCGTGTTCTTTCCTCAAGATATCTATACGTTTCTCTGCAGGTACTACTAATTTCCACGCCGTATCTTCGCAAAGGGCGAAACGGGTCTTACAGTGTCTAAATAGTTCGTTACCCAGAATTCTGAAATTAATAAATCTTTGAGGTGCATTAAGACAATTAGAGAACAAGTTATTATACCACGTATCAGTACTTGTGGGAACTGGAGCAGGCGCATCCCCTGTCGACAATAATGAGACTTCCATACGGGATAGTGCGTCAGGTACCGTATGTAATTTGCCTTTTCTATGTATGACATCAAAAGAAAATTGCGACAATCGCGTAGACCATCTAGCCAACCGACCGGTAGGGTTCGAAAGAGACACCAACCATTGCAAACTTGAGTGATCCGTAATCACAGTGAAATGAGTCCCCTCTATATATGGTCTGAAGTGATTAACCGAGTCCAAAACTGCAAGAAGCTCGCGCTCTGTGACACCATAATTTTTTTCATGAACGTTTAAGCAACGCGAAAAGTAAGACACTGGGTGTTCCTCACCGTTAAAGTTCTGCGTTAAAACTCCACCGATCCCGACTGCGCTGGCATCGCAATGTATAATGAAAGGTAAGCTGAAGTCTGGACAATTCATTACGGGAGCTGTTGTAAGGGCTTCTTTTAATTTGTTGAATGCGTCCTCTGCTTCTTGAGACCATTTAAAATTACTTACTCCTTTTCTTGAGCCAGTAAGTTTAGTCAACGGTGCTGCTACGGTGGAAAAGTCTTTAATAAACCTGCGGTAATAACCGCACAATCCAATAAAAGCTTTAATTTGCTTTGAGTTTTTCGGGATTGGATATTGTTTGATACAATCAACTTTAACCGGATCTGTCCGTAGTCCTTCTGAATCTACCACGTAACCTAAGTATTTTAGTTCTTTCTTGCAAAACTCACTCTTTTTTAAATTTATTGTTAGACCAGCTTCTTTTAATCGTTCGAAAACCTTTCGTAGTAGTTTTAAGTGAGATTCAAAATCAACCGATATTAAAATTAAGTCGTCTACATATCCAAACACATTTTCATCAAATTCAGGGCCAAATAGCTTATCAATTAGACATTGTAATTCGCTGGGTGCATTTTTTAGGCCAAAGGGCATACGCGTAAACTCGTAAAGACCATAACCAGGTACAACAAATGCTGTGACAGGAGCTGAGGACTCATCTAGAGCAATCTGCCAAAAAGCTTTCGAGAGGTCCACAGACGAAATAAAACGCGCGCCACGAAGCTTGTCCAAAATGTGTGACACGTAAGGTAGTGGATATGAATCCCGCCTCATTATTGCGTTGATTTTTCGACTGTCAAGACAGAATCTTGCGGAACCATCTTTTTTTGTTACTAGAAGCACTGGACTAGACCAAGCCGAACGTGAAGGGCGAACAACACCTAAAGCTAACATTTCCTTTAATTCAGCTTCTAATAAGCGTTGACGCGCTGGAGACAAAGGATAGTAACGTTGCGTTATCGGTGGTCCCGTGGTTTCTATATGATGTTGCACAAGATGGGTGAGTCCTAACCCACATTTTTCAAATGAAATTGTTTCAAATTTATTTATAATTTCTTTCAGCTTCCAATTATCTTGAGACGAAAGAAAAGAAGCATCAGTAATTTTTCTAATTTCATTAATGCCCCTCTCAAAATCAGTGATGTTTACTTCTGGAAACAGTTGCGGAGCTACTTGGAACTGTCTCCAAAAGTCGACCCCCAAAATAATCGTAGGTGAAAGTGACGGAATTACAAAGAATAAAATATCTTTAATTTTTTCATTAAAGGTAACAGGTATTCGCATCGTGCCTATTACATCTTGGTGTTTACCGTCTGCAGTGGTAACAAAAGAATTTAAGTATCTTAATTCAAAACCTAAACTAGTAAAAAAATTATAAATATTCCCCCCAAAACAACTAACCGAAGCGCCGCTATCCAATAAACATGAAAAGATCCTATTTGCAATGTTAATATTAACCCCTCCGACTTTTCGCGAACTTGAAGCTAAAATGTCTTTACCGAAATGTCAATTTCACGAAAACGTTGTGTTATTACCGCCTCACAATCAAAGCTCTATAAATGAAACATTACTGAACGGAGCCGAATAATAAAAACTGTTTTAGAAAGGTTACAAAATAGGCTTTCAAATTGTTGTATCATAAATAAATATTAACATTTGTAAATATTTAAATTTAGAATGGAAACATGAAAAAATTGTAAAAATGACTCACCTGTAATGTTTTATGTAAAAACGATACTAAAATCACGGATAATGTAAAAAAAAACACTTATTTCATCGTACAAATGTACAATAAACAATTCTGTCACTTCACTTTTTGACCATTTCATACAAAATATATTTTTAAAAAAATAATTAAAACTGGGATATGTGGGAGGCGGGTTTTACGATTTGGCGGGTAAAATTTGCTTCCACTGAGTAGGTCTTTTTACGGGTTTCTATGGATAACTTTGAATAGAGATGTGAAGCTTCATTCAATACGAATATTCTACTTTTTGTTTTAGGGATGTCACTAGAAGAATAACGGAGTTATGACGATTTTTGTGGAAACACACGCGTTGACGTGTAAACACGCTTATTGTACTTGACTGCTATCGTTATTTTATCGTGTATATCTGCTTACGTTGCTGAAGGGTTAATATGTGGTCTGATGTCATCTTTAGCATGTTCCAGAGGCGTGAATGCCTGCATTGCACGTGTCTTAGAACACTCTAAAGATGAAAACAAAGTACGGTTCCCCTCATCCTCGTACGTAAGATGGTGAAAACCGCCCTTTAGTTTTATGAAAACCGATGTTGATTTTGATTTTGTCTTTTCCTGCAGTTATTCCAAGAGTGGCCCTGTAATTTACAAAAATTGCAATAAAAAGATCTATTGTTCTGGGAAGAATTATTTCGAGAAGAAGAAGAAGAAGTCGGTCCTTCAAAATGAACAGCCCGCCGAGGTTGACTATGTGAGGGTTGCTTTGAAGTGTACATCTCTATTTTTGTGCAAGCTGAAACTAGGGACTCTAGATTGGATGTGTCGCTGGAGGCTAATACACTTGCATATTTGTCTAAAAGACTATGCCTTGCCAGACGCACTAACTGCTGATCAGATAGGGATTCTAGTAATTTGGAATTTGCTATTCTCAAATTGTCCACGAAATCAGCAACAGTGTCGTTAGGTTCCTGTCGCATAGTGTAAATTGCTCGCGTTGCTTCTACCTGGCTGTCTTCGCGTTCATAACGATCTATAAGCTTATTTCTCAATGTACTCCAATTTAAATTCTCTTTATCTAATGCACGAAACCAGTTCGCCGCCTTTCCTTCAAGAAGTTCACCAAAACCCAAAACCAAATTGTCCGTCTTAGTTTTCCTGGCTCTACTCAGTTCCTCGACCCTGTACAAAAAATCCCTGACATCTGACGTCCCGTCAAAACGTAACTGCCATGAATAGACTTCATCTTCCTTTCTTGCTGAATAATAGTAGTTATTTGTTATATTATTTACTTGAGGATCCAAGGATTTGTCTATTGATTCGGAGCCCCCTTCCTTTAATGATAGATTAAAATTACGTGCCTGTTGTCTCATTGCTGTTAGGGTTGCTTCTGGAACAATTTTTCTATCTTCTAAAAGTACCATCAACTCCTCCCTCGTACAACCATTGATGTTAGGAATCGCCATTTTGATTGAAAGGAAAAAAAAAATTTTGACAAGTTTTTCAAAAATAATTTAAAAACCTTAACTCTTAAATTTAAAAAAAAACAGTCTGGTACACTAACACGTTACCGCAAGTCGTAACAAATGTGTTCAAATTCTTTATAAGTGTATAGCTCGCATTTACAAATGTAATGACATATGAAATGATCGACAATAATAAACATTATCGCTGTCACTATGTTCAAAACAATATCAACTGACAGGTCCGTGTTACCAGTGGATTAAAACAACAGCACCCGAATATCAATTCAGTAGCTAATTTAAAAAAATATATTTTGAGCAAATGAGCGAACGAAGCTAGTTCACGTCAAAATTGTACACTGTCTACCGAACAAAACATCAATGTAAAGCGAACGAAGCCACAACGCAACCACGCAATGCACACACATAAGTACTTCGTAATGCACATTATATATAAACATTAAGCATATTATTAGAGAATTTATACATTAAAAATTATTAAATTACAATTTTTAATCTTAAATTTGATACGATAGAGAGTATCCCCTTGCCATAGGCTTAAATACGAGCACCTAAAGTTGTTTTAAAACTTTATTTACGTTGGAGCGCCAATGTCACGTCTGATGTCACGTCTGATGTCACGTCTGATGTCCCGTCTGATGTCCCGTCTGATGAGCATGGACCCTTGTCAATCACCAGGGCTATTATGGGGCTAAGGCAAGGAGACATAATGTATAAAAACATTGAAGAACCTTGATCATGTTTGAAGGTGTTTGGAGAGTCCACCAGCGGTGAGCAGATTGCGCCGGGTAGAGATTCGTGGGATAGAGTGCGAAAGAGTGCGCGAAGCCATCCTCAATCATCATCCATTGAACGTTTAAAGGGACAATGATGCTTCATCTTTGCGTCACCTCGACAGCATGCTTGGCAATCCTGTGCAGTCTCCAAGGAATTACCCCTCAAAACCACTCACAAATAAAACCATTTTTACTTTCAAACAAACGATTGTATATTTTTATCTCTTCAAGCCACAACACTCGAACAAGCACAGGCCGATCTCACACAGGAGTCGAAACGTTGGTTTTATGTTTTGTAAATTTAAACGGAAAGTCTCCGTATAATAACTTCAAGGTATCCGCGCGATCTTTTTCATTATTTTCGATATCACTTCTTTCTCGCCCAAAAACCACGCGCACCGCGGAATCGTCGTCTCGCGTATTGTCCCCGATCTAACTACCCGCGTTCTTTTTTTTTGCTCGTCCCGTCAAACCGATCGCAGGGCAGCCACACGAAAAAAACTCTCAACAAAACAATAATCGGGCACTACCCTGGCAATCCAAACATGCACAATTCTTTGACGTTACAAAATATGAGTAGTTAATAAAAACAATTTGTTAAAATAATAACGTTAGAACCACGATTCGTTGCAGATTCTAAGTATTCGCGAACCGTCGAGATAAGAAGGAACCACGTGATTCACTAACACAACTATGCGCGCGCGGGGAATTCAAACACTGAGAGGGGAAATATTGTAGTCTCCAGTTTGACGAGGTCTTTCATAATATAAACAAAATCATTTGTCACATCTGTGTAGAGATGTCGCTAGATAAAGGTTCAAATTATTTTTTAAGCCCGAGTTTTGCGCCATCTATACAGAAAGTTCCGAGATATCGCAAGATGAAATTAAAATCATGTATGATTGCGCGCGGCAGCGAGGGCCCGGAATCTCGAATCAAACATAGATGCGCACGGCAGCCTCCGGGTTAAAAACGCAAATATATCACTAGGATTATGGTAAAGTTACAGATATTGGGTATACCCTTGGCTGCGGAGAAGGCCACTCCAGAGTAGGCGTATCGGTCCATGACGAGCGTGGTGCCACGCAGCAGCTCCTGGCGTACGGCAGCCGATAGCTCCCAGCGGTTGGCTGAGAACAGTAGGTGGATCACCTCATCGGGCAGGTTCACCTGAATCCACAAACAAATGTACAGAATTAAATGTACGTTGATGCGGAAGGTTGCGTCACCGTAATTGGGGCAGAGAAAGGCGTTCTACCCTCTCTCTGTTCTAGGGAGACTTCTAACTCAGTAGGAATCGCGCTGCCCCAACAAACACACAAAGTAATCGCAAGATTTCCGCACTTACAGGTTTGATGATTCTCTCGTCCAGTGGGGCCCTTCATCGGTATTTTCCAATATGTTCTAGTAGAATGCGTTTCACGGCCGTATCTCGTGTAGAGACGACGGAAGTTGATCGAAGACTCATTTAAAACACTGATACTATTATACTGCTGGTATTTGGCCCTTCTCATCGTTCCGACAATACTTGTTTGTTCGGCTCGTAATTTCTCTAACCAGCTTCATCGAAATAAAAAAAATTGTCAGTTGATGTTTAGTCCCTTTTTGAGATAAGGTTGTAATAGTTTCAATTTAATTAGTTTCATTATTACATATTCTGGTAATGACTCATTTGAACGTTTCTCATTTTTACCTAAATGTGGAAATCCATTACATAGGTATTTAGTATCTACGTCCACCAGAAGCCAATACTTTATTCCAAATTCGTCAGGCTTATTTGCTATATACTGAGTAAACGGACATCGAGTTTTGCTAGGAAATAGCTGTTCATCGCCCGTCAAATTTTCACCAGGAACGTAACATAGATAACAGTTTTCAATGAATTTGTTTCAAATTGCCGATGCTAGTGGAAATTTATCAGTTGCCAGTCGTGAAGATCTCGTAGTTCGCAAATCAAAACGCAAATATTTCATAATTTCTTTGAACCCCATAATGTCGACCTGCTCAATATTCAGGTGGCTAGCATTATAAGCCCCGCGAGCACAAACAACAGCAATAAATGCATCAAGCTCATCCAAAGATATGCCCCAATTATCATTGTTTGTCTGACGACGAGCTTCTGTCTCGGTGCACATTTTTATATGTCGAAGGGTCGGTTCATCGATGAATAATCGCCAAGCAGTTAGAACTAAGTTAGAACTTTATTGTTTTCAACATATCGCTTCGCATTGTGTTGGGCCTGCAACTTCTATTTTTATAGTTATAGAGTATATTTTGACAATTACGTCGTCCTTGCTGGCTGGAAGTATTCTACAGACCAACATGCAGTAGGATACTAACAACTTACACCCACAGTACAGATCGAGTAAGAATGATACCGAAAAAAAAAAAAAAAGGTAAATTAGTACTAACATGTGTAAGGTAGAATGGGTATATTTAAACTTAGATAAACAAGATCCTAAACAAACCCAGCTTCAAATGACCCTAACGGTCACATTGACCGCGGCGGTCTTTGTAGGTATAAATCATTATATTTCGATAAATAAATAAGGTAGGTACCTGTTTTTTTCAATATGGTCGCTAAATCATGAATCATGAAAAGTAAAAAAAAAAAAAGATCATTACCATAAATTTTAAGCAAAATATCGTCATATAACATCGAGAAACGGTCAAAATGACCGCTTCGGTCTTTCTAGTGTTAAAGATAAGTAGTAGAAATAAAACTTACTGGTAATACCTTTCGGACAAACAAATAAATATGTAAAACGAAAGAGTTTTACTAACTTTTGGAAAACATATGTAAAATAAAAAAAAAACATATTAAACAAATATTTGATTTTTTTTTTTAATGTATATTCATATATCAACATATTTTATATCTACCATGTCAACAAACTGCATTTGTATTTATTTATGTTTACGCACTCCAACGTATAATTTACAAATATGTATGTAACTACTTATTAAGAAGAAAGCTACAACTGAGAATTCAACAACAATAATTGTTATTTCATCGGAACCATGCTGTAGTTTTGGTCAGCCGTGCGGGTGTACGGCTTGCAGTAGAATGAATTCGGTATTTCTGTCTCGGTCTAAAAAAACGTCCGATCGCGAGACCGTCTTTTAACGAAATTTAAATTCTCGGCCGCTGGTTAAGACGCCTTAAGGAATTCCAACAAAATGACTACCTGATCATTAACCTGTCCGGTAGTGAGTTTCTGGAAAGAAAACGGTCCCGCTGGAGAGAGTTTTTTCAACAATCAAAATATAGAAAAAAATAAATGCCACCTCGTAGAGAATAAAAAAAAAAAAAAAAAAATCCTTAGAAACTAGCACGAAAAAACAAATACTAAGCTATTTAGAAGGAAAAAATAAAAACAATTTTGTAGAAATCGCCAACCATCGAAATTGGAGAAGATTTTTGTTTTTACTTAATAAAAATCAGATTCACTTACCACAATTTGAATGATGCCATCAATGGTATCAAGGGGGGAAGAACAACTTTTTTCACACACTTACATATACATATTATTATATACACTAACACTATGGTATTTTCATTATTAAAATTCAACATAGGTATTTACATACACAATGTATATGCAGTCAATAATCAATAATAATTTATCGGTTGTCGTAGTATCATTATCAGAAAAATAAAGAGCTCGGAGCAAAAGAAAAAAATCTATCTTGCGTAAATAATACTTTGAAAATAAGGTGTTTTAATTATTGGACTATTTGTTCAGTATTTCTTCAGCGAGTTTTTTCCCACAAGACCCATAAGCATAATCGTGGCTAAAAATGTATATATTTCAGCCTCCGTGGTGTCTTTTCACTTCATCATTTTAGACTTCAGAGAAATGTCTAAAGAAATTTTGCAGCGTATTTATTTGTTTCGCTGACAATTATTTTTACTATATCAAGTGTGAAGAATAACTCAAAAAAGTCTATTTCCAATAAATTTTCACTAACTATATATTTGCTCTTATACCTGAGTTAGTTGAATTGAATTCATGAATAATGTGCGTAAACTTACACTGATCCCATTTACTATGATCAACTTTTCTCTTTTTGGATGTTGAACAACTAGGGAGAGTTTCATCCTCGTCAGATGTATCAGATTCGTCGGATGAACTATCCAAATGTATTGGCAAATCATGAAGATCCTCGTAAACATCTTCATCTTCACTTTCGATTAAAATATCAGCAATGTCTTGTTCATTCAAAGGGTTAACCGTTTTTTATAAAAATAAAATAAACGTAAAATATATAAATTGAACAAGTTATCAATACGAAACACAAAGCCAAACCACAGTAAAACACTGTCCAAATTATGAATAACCTAAAATAATAAAATTTCAATGATAATAACAGTGTAACGAATAATATTTCAAATAGTTCATAGAACTAAGATTCACTATTGAATTTTGTTCAACTGTCAAAAACTGTATTCAAACTGAAAACAAACACTGTCGGTACAATATATGTAATAAATATTCACATCCAAACACGTGAGGTAATTTTTAATGCATGATGATTAGGTTATTCAGTGTAAAAACAAACAAAAACACAAATTTCACTTCATAAAAGACGTTGCTCGCAATAAAAATGTTGTTTACCACCAACTGCCAGACGGTGACGTCACGGAATATTTTAATTGTGAATAACTCCGTTGGTAATGTACCTAAATTGCTAAAAACTTTTACAAGTTATGACAAATTGTCCCTAGATGGCAGTAATTATCGGTTTTCCGGAAGAAATTCAATAATTAATTAATTTTAGGCGCTACCGTACGGGTACGGTCATACTCCTTACGAGGAATTTTTGTCTCACCGTACCTGTACGGTCATACTACCGGACAGGTTAAGGAATTTCAACAAAATGCCAACCTTATCAGTAAGGAATTTCAACAAAATGACTACCTGATCATTAAGGAATTTCATTATTAGGAAAATTTGAGCTTACTTCGAGCATACCGACAAGCTTCATCAGGGCTATTATATTAAGGACGGGTGGTTTCACAGAATTTGAACAATTCATCAAATTTCAAGATGATTTTCAAGATCTGTTTAAAAAAAAAAAAACAATTTATTTATTTCTATACATACATTACAGTGTCTACCAAATATTTACATTCGTATATAATACATAAATTTAGAACTGTTGTTAATATGGTGTTGGGTGTGAGGTAGGTTTGAGTAGGTGACACTGTGGTGGGTAATGTTATATGTTTCGTGAACACCTCACTGGGAGAACCTGTGCTGAGGTGTTTACGTGGTTATGATTAAATGGTACATGTATTTATGTGTATTGGTTAAATTTTCTTATATAAGTGTGAGTTCGGATTTTAAATTTTTGTAAAGGTTCTATTCAAGTACTGTTTTTATATCATTATTGGCCGGTTGTTTAACAAAACTGAAATTATAACAGTATTTGAATAAAACCTTCACAGAACTTGAAAATAAATTATGAAACAACCCGTCCTAACTAATTATAATTACATACAGACACTTATTATATATATAAGAAAATACAATGAGAGAAAGAGGCAAATGGAGAAGAAGACATCTTATTGGTGACAGAAAGAGATACAAATAGAAAAGAGAGAGACAAAATATTATAGGAGTGTGTTTTTTCATTTAATATATAATGCCACCCCATTATTTAGCATTTACTTCCCCAGAAACAAAAACTTCTATCGGTTTATCTCTTCAGAATTGGAAACTAATAATAATAAAAAAAATGTTTATTTGTTGAATATTCCAAGAAACTCAATTTAACGCCCTTGAGGTGATTTTTAACAAAAACGGCGCTAAATATTATTATTATTATTTAACTTACCTTGGAAACTAGATACTGATGTATAATTTGTCCAATAATTGTAGTTCTATCAGGAAAGTTCATATATTTGGCATCAATATTTATCTTCTGAAGTGCAGATACTGAAAGAAAGAAGAGTGAAAACGTTAAACATAAAAAGAAAACAGGAAATCTGATGAATGGATGCAAACATTTGTTTACATTACCTAATTTATTGCACTGGCTAGTTTTACCGGAACGGTCACATCCTTCGATCACTATCAGTGCTCCGCGTGACATCTTCTTGGATCCCTTCATTCTACTTACTGCAAACTGCAATGAATATTGTTATATTATTAAGAATGTAAAAAAAATTAATTGTAATATTTTTACAATAGTACATTTAGAATTACAAAATATTATAAAAAAAGTCAAAATATTTTTATACTTTTCTTACAGTGAGAAACAGAAGGCAAAGTTATATTCAGAAAGACAACTTTACTCATTCGAAAAAATGTAATTTTTACACATCTTTTACCATCTCTCCCGATGTAAATAGTTTAATAAACTGCTATTATCTGTAGCGTCGATTTATTCGCTTTTCGGAATAGCCCTATGGTCTTATAGAAATCGTTGTGTCTTCATAGTTAGAAATAAGAACTAAACAGTGTTAGAAAGAAAAAAATATCAAACTTTACATTCAAATATAGAAGTTAACCACAGAATAACTAAAATGTACACCTCTATGTAATCAAAGGTTACAACCGCAATTCGTGAAATTAATTAATGAATTAATTTTACTTGTCACAGGTGACAGGTGAAAACATATATGTATAATTTAGGTATATAAAACATACATAACATGGGTATATATAAACACATGTGTATTCTAATGCAACATTATGTCAAATTTTCAAAGCAATCGGTGAAGAACTTTCGGAGATTTAAGATTTTTAACAAATGAACATTTGCATTTTTATTTTTATAGATTTTTATATGAAACGATAAAAAAAGAGGTGACAGTTAATGTTTGTAATACATTAATTTAATAAAATATGTGTTTTTTTTTTTCGTTATCAGTAATTTTAGTTCAGTGTTTAGACGAAAAAACGTAAGTTAGACGTTAAAACGTAAGGGTGGCCATTTTTAAAACTTTTTGCTTGATTTCAAAATTTTAACACACTTTGGACGGGAAAGGTATTTCTACCCATTCGGTCGATTGTTACTCAAGGACGGGAAGGGTATTTTTACCTTTCGCGCCGGCCTTATTTCAATGGCAGAAAAGACGGAATTAATCAATGTTTTTACATGAATATTATATTTCAATCAACCTTTGTACATAATTATCAAATCGTAATGCAAGTCTTTTTTAAAATTTATTTTCATGCCTTTCGTTTACATCGGTATTTCAACAAAAGGATGTTATATTATTTGTTAATCAAATAATTCAATTCCTGGAATGAGGGTTTTTATTTATTTAGAATTTACGGCACAAGTGCCATTTATATACAAAGTTATTATTTTTTTTTTTTACATATACATAGTGCAGTATTAAATTTTGATGAGAAAAATTAAAGAATTAAATTTAGTTAAAACAAAAATAACAGTAAAGAAAGAAGCAATGACAATAGCCTGTTATGTAGTGACCTATTAAAATAAGTGGCGTTAAAATGTGTTATTAGTGCAGCTTTATAATTTACAAGGGGAATATTAAAAGTACCTGTGATTTTAGCATAAAAGTTCCTAAGTGTGTGCAATCTATTTATAACTGAGTTATATCCTGAGACTGTGGTATAATTGTCACAATAATACATACTAGAGGACCTTGATCAATGGTAGGTACATGAAATTGAATCAACATTAATATGTCAGGGCTATCCAACTGATAATTTATAATTTTGTATAAAAATATAAGATCAAAAAATTTTCTTCTATTACTTAACTTAAGCAATTTCAATGAATGTAATAAGAAATCTAAATCTATTTTTTTCTAAAGGAATTCCAAGCCTAAAATTAATACACCCCAAAAATTTGCGTTGGACTCTTTCAATGGTATTAATGTGATTATTAAAGATAGGTGACCAAATTGTAGAGTTGTATTCTAGAATATTTCTAACGAGAGATGTGAACAGAATTTTTAATGTGTAGATATTTTTAAAATCCTTGGAAATTCTTACTATAAAACCTAACATTTTCATAGCCCTGTTAGCGATAGAAGTTATGTGAGATACAAAGCAGAGTTTCTGATCAAACATTATGCCTAGGTCAAGTATTTCGATTACAGAGATTAAATCAACATTACACAATGAATAATTATACATTATTGGGTGTTTGATTTTGTGGAACCTCATAACTTGACATTTGTTAATATTTAGTTGCAGTTTATTACTAGAACACCATTTGAAAAAGTTGTTAAGGTTCTCTTGCAAGATTATGCAGTCGTACACATCATTAATGACCCTAAACAACTTCATATCGTCAGCAAAAAGTAAAACTTCGATATTGTAGAAAATGCTGGTAACGTCATTGATGAATAGGATAAATAATAAAGGTCCCAGGTGTGAACCTTGTGGGACTCCACTGGTAGCAATAAATTCATAGGATAGACAGTCATTAATCTTAACAAAAAGTGATCTATCAGATAAGTAACTGATCAACCATGCCAGTAAATTACCACTTATCCCATATTTTACAAGTTTATTGATTAGTATTTTGTGGCAGACCTTATCGAACGCCTTGGAAAAATCGGTATATACGGAGTCTACCTGTTTCCTGTTAGTCAATGCTGTATTTATGTAGTTTACATATACTGTAAGGTTTGTGAGAGTAGATCTAGATAGACAAATCCATGTTGGCAATTGGTAATAATGTGTTTAATATTAGAGGATATTTTGTTTAGAATGATTTTTTCAAAGAGCTTAGGTATACTAGATAGAATACAAATAGGTCTGTAATTGCATACATCATTTTTAGAACCCTTTTTGAACACTAGAGTGAGATAGCTAGATTTCCAGCTATTGGGGAATCGACCTGTTTTAAGAGATTTGTTAAAGATTAAGTACAATCGATAGGATAGACTATTTACACATTTTTTTAGAAATATGGGTGGGATATTATCAGGACCAGAACTTGTTTTTGGTTCCATGAGTTTAATAGAGGCTATGATATCATTGCGTTCAATCAATAGATTAGATAGTTGCAAGTTAATGTCAGTGAAAAATGCAGGAACACTGTCAACAGAGATATCATCCTCATACGCTTTTGAAAAAGTCAGCGAATAGATTGACAATGTCCTCAGTTTTGGAACAAGTCTTACCACCATAGTTTATAATAATAGGGATGGATAGTTGTTTTGTAATGATTTAGAATAATTAAAGAAAGATTTTTATATTAGATTTTATGGAGGTTTCAACTTCTTTTATATAATTATTTTATTAATAGGTCAACCTCCTGATGATGCCTCCATCAGAATAAACTTGTGTTTGAATTCCGATGAATGTTGTCAGTGCCCCTACATTGAGCGCTCTACTCAGATGAAGTACCTCGGCCTCACCATTGATCCATATCTCAAATGGAATCTTCATACTCAAATAATTGCAAACAAAATAAGAAAAACCATGCACTTTTTCAGAATCATACGAAACTTTCTCGGCTTTCAACACCTGAAAATGATTTATTTTGCAGTCTGCCAATCTATTATTGAGTATGGTATCATAGCATGGGGAGGCGGCACTTCATCTGCACTAGACCCAATCATAAAGTGCTCGGGCCAGTTATTATTGTTGCATAGTATTTGGTCCGGTTGTTTTCCCGCCCGCGTCCCGCGGCTTTTACCTACATCACTTCAGTTGTGTTAAAATTACCGCGCCACTTCAGTTGTGTTAAAATTACCGCGCCGCCCGCAAGGTTCAACCGACCTACCGCTTCCGCATAACCTATTTTGAGGTATGAAAACCACCGCGCCGCGCTGTAAACAGCAAATGTTATACCGCAAAAGATCGCCGTGACGAAGTGCATAAAAAGAAATAGCAATCTCATTTTAGCATAGCAAGACCATTTCGCAAACCCAATATCACCATTTCCTTTCCTGACCTCTCTTCCAATACTAACAATTACCCTACCGGTGATTACCGCAGAGCAAAGTGGAAGGTGCCGACAGCTTGGAGATATTGGTAAGTCAAATCAAACAAATTCACAAAATATCGCAATTACAGTCCATTCCAGTTCATAGTTCATAAAGGCTCAGAAAACAATTTTAAAAATAATTCTAAGGCTACCTATAATTACAGACTCTAATCTAATTTTTAATATTATGAATGTGTTTGATGTTCGGCAGCTATATGCAAAAACTATCCTAACTCATATATACTCAAATATACATAATTACTACGAAAAAAGTTCAAATACACGATGTACTCGAAGCAACAACAAAAACTTACTACAAATACCGATAACACATACTCCGTTTGGTCAACGAAACTTTAAATACTTTGCGACAAGACTCTACAACATTCTTCCAGACAGCATTAAACAATGTGATTCACAAAAAAATTTAAGATAAAGTAAAAATTTGGATCAAAAATAAGAATAGGGCCTTCAACGGTGCATTCACCCAAATTCGCAGTTTTTTGAAGTCACCACATTATTTTTTTATTTTTTTTATTTTTTTTATTAACCAATATACATATAATACATAATATATAATATTAGTGGTAACAATACCTCCCTAATTGAGAAATTCTCGTGTTTAGGGAGGGAGCACTATCAAATTACATACTTATCAGTTGTTACAATTTGGATGCATGAAGGACTAATTTTTTTGTACATAATGAAAATATAAGTTGCAATTTTTTTTTTGTAAATAATGAAATTTTTTTTTTATACATAATGAAAAATATAAGATGGCATTTGTTTTGTACATAATGGAAATATAGGTTGGCACATCGTAACACATACTTAGAAATTATATAATAGTAAAATGTTTTTTGAGTTTTTGTTTAAAAATTTCATAATTCCTCTCGGATTGTATTTCTATAGGGAGTTCGTTAAAGCATTTTATTGCCGAGTATGTGTAATGATGTTGGGCTGTTGTAGTATTAAGTTTAGGGATTATTATTTGTCCTAAGGTTCTCGGTCTGGTGCTGAATGACTTTATTGTTAGTTTGTCTTTATGGATTTGTAGCAATGCGTTTTTTTGATAAATTTTATTTATTGGTAATACTTTGAATTCATCGAATAATTTTTGAGTTGAATAGTCTAATTGTTTCTTTAGAATTATTTTGATGAGTCTTCTATGTACTATTTCAAGTGGGGTTAAGTTGGTTTTATACGCTCCTCCCCATCCTATTATTCCGTATTGCAGAACTGATTGGGCTAATGCATAGTAAACCTTTAGTAGCAAAGATTTATGTAATATATTTCTTAGTTTGAGGAATACGTAATAAAGTTTACGTATTCTATTTACAGTTTGCGCAATTTGTTCTGTCCATTTAATATTTTGGTCTATAATTATGCCTAAATATTTAATATTACTTTTTTTTGAGATTTTTGAGCATTTAGGTGAATTGCAGTTGTCAGTATAATTATTACAAGAGTTATGGATAGTTATATTGGAATTTATTGTTGGCTGCATTTTGTCTGATAATGTGAAAGTCATGAAATAGGTTTTGTCAGAGTTTAAGGAGAGGTAGATGTCATCCAACCATTGTTTTAAGTTGTTTATTTCTATATTCGCAGTTTGATAGGCTTCTTCCCAAGTTTTTTTTTCTATGATTAAAACTGTGTCGTCGGCGAAAGATATGATTTTTCCATTTTTTGGTACTGTAAGCATTTCATTCACATAAATGATAAACAATATTGGGCCTAGAACTGTCCCTTGAGGAATTCCAAATTCGGAATAGGTGGGTTCACTCAATATATTGTTAATTTTTACGTGTTGGTGTCTTTTATGAAGATAATTTTTAAACCATTCTTTAACTGTTCCTTGAATTCCAATATTTTCTAATTTTTTTATTAGCTTCTTGTGGCTTATACTGTCAAAGGCTTTTCTTAGATCGATGAATATACTTAAACATTTATTTCCCGAGTCAAGAGCATTATATATTATAGAGGTTATTTTTGCGATTGCATCTTGTGTACCTAAATTTTCTCTGAAGCCGAATTGTATAAATAATTGCCGAATATTGAGCGATTACATTTTAATACAAGTATAGGTATGTTCAAAGGTATTAGGAACTAACACGAAAAATTCTGCCTCAACACAGGCTAGCCTAGTGAGGTGGTATTTGAGAAACCTCATCTGTACTTTTATTTTATTTTTACCTTCACAATATTATGTTTGTAATTTTCTGCTCATTTTATAACCCTAAATATAAAAGTTACAAATCAATGTACACCATAATATGTATGTATAGCTGTAATGTGTAAACTTTCTTAAATAAAGATATTATTATTATTAATTGTTGTAACATTTATCTGAAATCACAGCGCACTGCTTACGCAATTTGTGAAATTCAGTATAATCATCGAGTGTTCTCATTGTTTTGAATTTATGGTGAGCAATCTTTTTTTTAAAAACTAAGTTAATAAGATCATTGGTGAACCATTTAGGAAAAGTTGATGTATTATGTGAAGTAACAGGTACATGACTTTTAATGGCTTGTTTTAAGATACAGTAAAATTTTTCGATATTGTCATTAAATTCGCCATCATTCAGAAATGACCAATATTCAATAGGAAGTTACAAATTTCAGTGTAATTTGCTTTATGAAAGTTATGAGACATTAATTTGATTTTAGGATTTTCACATATGGTGTTGTTTATGGTTATATCTAAGGATGGATGGTAATTGTCAAAGGGAAGAAGAATTTCTGAGGATTTAGTTACAGAACCAGAAAAAACTAGATCCAGGGTTCGGTCGTTGCTATTTTTGTTAGCATTTAATTGATTTAAATTTAAAAAGTTGGACATTTCGAGTATTTCTCTTTCGATGTCAGATATGCTGGAGTTATTATTTCTAGATAAATCTGAGGATAATGGATCCCAATTAATGTTTGGTAGATTATAGTCGCCTGCAATGATTATTTTTGTTTCGGGATATTTAGATATTAGTATTTGAATTTCATCCATATGGTTTCTGTAAATAATTTGATCAGATGAAGGAGGAATATAAACACAACCTAGAATGATTTTATTGTTTTTGTTTGTGTTAAACCACACTAAAAATATGTTCCACGTTTTTGTAAGTTGTAGTAAGCTTCCTGGAGACTAATGTCTTAGAGATTGCTAACAAAACACCACCACCTCTTGATTTAGAACTGGTATTCTTGTTTCTATCCAATCTGTATATATTGTGAGTAGGTAGCCGCAGTTCTGCTGTGTTATGACCTTGAAACCCAATTCGAATCTCTTTCTCCATTCCGCACCCACTCAACTCCTATGTGCAAGCGAGTGAGAGATGTCGGGCGTATTTAAAGAAAGCAGGTGTGAGCAAATACCGATAGGCGGACCGTAATAAACATATTACAAGGTTAATAGAGTTGCATTTTAAATGATTTTCGTTTAATATTTTTATAGCTTGGGTATGCTGAGTTACTATGTAGAAAATTTTATTAAAATATTTTAATTATATTTGTAGATATAGCGATTTAAAACAAGTTAAAGAAATTCACACAGTACCTTTATTTTCACCCGGACTAGCGTAGCAAACTAGCATAGCGCCAGCGCAAAAAATACCCGGTCGAAATGTGTTGATATTTAAATAATTATATGTTTGGTAATTATTCCGGGATCGCTGGCTACGCTAATACGATTTTTTTTTAAATAAAACCATTTGATTTACCTTAACTACCATAAAAGTTTTGATTTAAACATTTTCATTTTTAATTATGTAAAATGAAAATTCGCTTTTGTTGTATGGGATGACAGCTAAAATAATATCTGTTAATGACATTTTCTTATATATTTATTGTTTTTGTGTTTAATTCATAGAACTCCATATAATTTTTTTTTAAAAATTTAATTAAAAAAATACTTGAAGAACTTAATATATTTAATTTTAATTCAATTAAAAAAAAAAAACACATTTTCTTATGTTGGCATTCCTGATACCATGAGTGACTAGAATTTTTACCATTTACGCTATGGAAATTAGGTAGGTACAATTTAAGCCGAACTCGAAAAAAAAAATAAAGGTATTTAGGCATGTTTTATAAATAAAGAAATATTTAAGAGTAGCCAGCGATAATTACCAAAAATTGTGTTAAGCGTGAACAGCGATCCCAAATAATTACCATACGTTTATTTCTAATAATACAATTTGAAAGCGTACTTCATCACCTATCAAAAACAGTTATTAGTTTTCGGATACAATAGAAAACATCAGAAATATCCCATTTATTTGGATTTTATTGAGAAACGGAAATACACACAATTCCCCCGACTTTCTGACAGCATCTTTAAGAATATAACAGTCAATATGTCAGAGGCTTGAAGAGGTAAACTTTGTGTAATTTCAATAATTAGTGCCTATTACAGTGAGGCGGTTAGGTAATTACTTACCATGTTTAAAAAAATATATTCATAAAAATGATACATAAATATAATCCGCCATTAGTAGTTTCCCCAGAATAATAATTTTAAGACATGTTCTGAAACCGCTCCCTCTCGATGAATGTTTATAACAAAACGGTGCCTTGACGAGTACTTATTCTTAGGTTAGGTTTACACTTGTAAGTAAAATTTACGACTTTTGTAAATTTTTGAAAAGTTACTCACAGGAGCGCTTACATATGCATCCAACTTATCGTAAATAATGCTCACGGAAGTTGTTTGGAAGTTTAATTTACTAACTTCTCACAGAGACCGCTACACCAGTAATTCTATTTTTGGTAGGATGGCTTCCTGACAACAACGCGTTGCCGCCGACTTTGACAGCTGTCAGTTAGTAATATTTGATAACAGGGATTTGTTTATTTACGGTTAGATCATGGATCCCCATATAATACCCATTTCCGCACACAACGGATTGCCGCTGCGATAATATGCACAATTTTGTCAAACAAAAACGTAAGGGCCCGCAGAGTGTGTTGGATTAGGAGTTGGCTTCAAATAAGAAGTACTGATGGGGCTTTATATAATATACGATGCAAATGTGAATGGTAGCAGAAGTCGGGGACGCCCGAAGAAGACATGGCACGAGTGACCAAGTGAATCAGATACTTGAGTCAGGCCATATCAAGAGTTAGAATAATAGAAGAGTATGTATTAAACGATGTATGAATGTGAATGAGGCAAGAAGTGTGTGCCAAGACCGAGGTGTTTGGCGGTCCGTCCTCTCAGCCTACCCCTGCGGGAAACGGTGTGATGGTTAGTTAGATAGAAAAATTAATGGTGACTATTCGATTTTTGGCGTCAGGTAATGTTTTCTATGTATTCTTATATTGCATTTTTGTATGCATTCATTGGAGATATTAATTCGTTGTGAAGTTTGATAGCTGATCCATCAGTTCGTGAAGTCGAATACTAGAATCATTATCACACATTTTTTAAACATGATATTGTGTTAATGATAAATAATGTTATGTCTCCATAGATTATTGCAGTGTATTATTTCATAAAGATGTTCATGGCGAAAAGTAAACAAGTCCCGAGGTGTAACAGCGGAAAGACCGAATCTTACTGTCAGTGTTGCAGATTTCTGTTTTACCATCCCGACATTGACGTCAAGAGCAACTTACAGGAAAAAACTTACAAGTGTAAAGGAAACCTTACCTTATTATTATTACAAATAAGTCTTCTCTTTTATTAAACACAGAGTTGTTTTACAGATCTCTCAGTTTAGTTACGTTTTAACCAAAAGATAAACATCCTGGCAAAAATGTTGCTTTGACCCGTTATTTTCCTTTGACAGCTGACGTTTATCTGTGGTGCATCTGCCGCCATAAATATAACCAGAGAAACTTACCGAGATCGTATAAATAAACCAATCACGTGAAAAAATTAAATTCCAATGCGAGATAGTCTCTGACATGTCGTGAGTGGTTCATTTATGCACATGAGAGTGGTATATTTATGGACATGTCTCTGACGTGACGTCACGTGCAGTGTGCAACGCCACAAAATACATTTAGATGATATTGTTACTACTATACTCAAGGGAATTTAATATTAATACTATGCATGTAAAAGAAAAGGAGGAACGAGTAAAAAAAAGAAGTTACTTAGTTACAAACACTCAAAATTTATTTAAAAAATGTATAAAGTTAAGGGTTAGTCTTAATCTAGGCTTAATACTAGTCTTAAATTGCAATTCTTAAAATTAATTGTCCTTTTACTTAATCCTAAATTATTGTTCATTCCATGTCTTTAAAAGTTGGGTCACGTTACGAGATAAATATGCAAAAATTGTTCAGGTACTTCCCTTTACGATGATTCTGGAACCGCGGATCTCCACGTTCGCACTTATCACTGATAACACAAGCGGCAACTTGGGCTGGTTCCGAAGGACGGAATCAGTTCAGCCTGGGCCAAGGCTCCGAAGGGCGGAGTCGGCAGCGACTTTTGAGAGGGCAGCTTCCTGGGCGGAAGTTCGCGGGGTTACGGGAAGAGCCTCGGCGACCGCTGGGGGAAGGCAAGAGGTTTCTCGGCGGAGGCGAGATGCGAGATGGTGACTGTCGGCATAAATCAACTGTCGGTTGCGGAATCAGTGTTGTCTTCACCCGCGCAATCGAGGGCGATTCTCGTTCTACTTAACGACACTAAAATCGTCCTTACATTCAAATTAACGATTTTTCTCGGTTTATTCGTATGAAGCGATTCCGGTTCTCTCGATGACAGATGGAATCCTTAGATTTTCGATTGCGCGCCAAAACTTTTAACCTTACGCGAAGGGTACCCCTAGACCTGTCTTTCGGCGGCCGAACGCTAGCGTTCGCGGAGAATTTGCTTCATTTAATTGTGACGTTTTGACAATTAGCAATATTTGCGTAGTTTTAACAAGAGAAAACTTAATATTATCGTAAGTATTGACTGTAAACATGATTAGTGACTTGTTTGTGGCACAATAATGCTATTAAATGAATTGAATCAGGTAATTGCGATGTTTGTAAAGTACGTAACATGTCGAAAGCCAGATAAGTGATTTAATTTACAATAAACTACACATACCATTGAGGATTTCTACATAAATAATAATAAGTTTCAGATAAAATGGCTGCAGAATGGCTGGCGCTCGAAATTGTGGGTTTTGAAGTTAACCACAACGAAATAAGAATCCCTTTCATTCTTAAATTAACTTGGGTGACAGTTAGCGTCATTCGGCAGCGTTAGTTTGACAGCAAACGTCACTTTAGAAGTGGTGAATCTGTAACAAAGTCATTACTATCCAGCGAGGTAAGTACCTTTTCACAAAACGTAAATCTTCGATAAATGGCTTATTTATGTCATTCATAAATACAATAAGCAGTTATTAAAATGCATTATAATACAAAGTATTTGTTTTTTTAAGTTTTAGTTAGAAACCTTGCGTCACTTAATTATATTTCACCAATTTGTGTTTTCAATAATCGCTTAACAATTTCGTAGATGCTCTTAACCACGCTTCTTTAGGATTTTTTACTAGGTCTCTCCAAAATCGAACTTGTAAGGATATCAAAAGAACGAGAATCGCTTAATAGTTAAGAAAAGATGTTACAAGCGACGGACAGCTATCTTTCGCAAACGATAGCAGTCGTTGACGAATGCTATCATTTAGCTTAAGGCTAAAAGAACGAGAATCGCCCTCCAGGTGATTGGTTTATTTATGCCCTCCAGCATAAATAAACCAATCACCCCTCCAGCAACCGTAGCACGCCTGTGGTGGGGTGCTATAACTATAGTGGTTCCGCTTTACACCACTTCGGTACATTGCATGCATCTCACCACTTTTACCATAGATAAAACCGATATAACTCAATTTTGACATTTCAATCAGGGGCATTTAACTAAGCTTTGGCCTTGAAACTCATTTGAAACCGCCACGCCCACCTCAAAATTCTTATAGAAACTAATAATATGGCTAAAAGCTCAGATCTCATTGGTGAGAAAAGAAGGATTGGTTTGATCTCTCGCTCTCTATCATAATGACTCGTGTAACAGAAAGAGATGACGGAATTTTGCCGTTTGACAGTTCCAAATCATTCAAACAAAATGAGAATGGTTTATTTATACACGCGGGTTGTCATTTGCTGCCGAAATACTATCATTTCCGTCGAAAATATTGCGTGTTAAAGTTGTTCGTGATAAAAATACAATATAACTAAGTATAGTGTTAGCGAGTTACAAACATATATTCAACCTACCTACGTAAGTTCAAGTTTAAAGTGAATTGACAGCTTTTAGGTTATTCGTTCGGTTTTTTGAACAATGCTAAGAACGTATAAATGTTATTTATTATATCGATAAACTTATTCATGTTATTGATTAGTGTTATCCTGTATTATCTTATTGTTTTGGTGAAATTAAAGATTTTTAAACATATGTAACCATGAGTTCATGAGGCTGAAAAATGTCGGAATTCTTCGTCGGACAATCATGTTTTGGAAATTTTCTTCAGTGTTTTTGCAAATTTCTTGTCATTTTGGGTTTCTTCTTCTCAGATTAACAAGTTTCATCTTAAGGAAATGCACTGTAAAAGTTTATTTTCTTAGTCAGATGAACCTTGCCCTTGGAAAACATTTCGACATTTTTCTGCTTCAAGGACATTTTTATTTTTATAATAGTTTTTTTGGGCTAGTGAATGAATAGAGTAGGCTGAGAGCAATTATGTTGTCTATGGTCGAATCTTTTTTTAAATGGCCTTGAGTTTCCTCTACCTTGTCTACTGCTCTGCTCCGCACGGTAGGTACTGATTGTATTTCTGTGGTTAAGTACTGTATAATTCAGTTACATACAAAAATCCCGAAGATATCGATCTAGAGAGTGGTATATTTATGATTTCAATGTTTCAATGATGTTTCGATGGTTACTGGGCCGGTGAGATGTCAAGGCCAAGTTTACGTTTGTGCCGTTGTGCGCGTTAGATACTGGTACATAGTAGTGTATTCGGAATTAAAATCACACTAGAAATGGCTAAAAAAGGTCTTAAAGTTACAAACCTATGTAGAGACAAGAAAATTGGGGTGGCCGCTGAATCTCTGAATGAATTTCTTCAAAAATCATGCGATAAACTTATGGTATGTGCGTTTTTTTAAAGTCCATTTAGTTATTTAAATTCATCGTGTATTTTTGGAATCTGGTTACCCGATATGACATAATTCCATTTGAGACATTGTAAATAACATGCCCTTGGACTTATTGAGAACTGGGTCATTTCCAGGTCAAGGATAAATGGCAGGCCTGCAAATGTCATGTAGCGGAAGACGGTACTCTGGTAGAAGACGATGATTACTTTAGAACCCTCCCGGCGCAGACCCTCCTGGTCGTCGTCCTACCAGAGGAAACCATGAAAACAGGTATTTCTGAAAAAACACTTATCAAAATTATCTGTACGAATTTTAACTATACGAAAATAAAATACTTTGTGTACACCACTATTTAATCAAAATGGATCAAATAGTGTTTAATCAGATAGTGGTGTATTATAATGGTGCAAGGCGATGGGTCGAGAGAGTCCAGCTGGAGATGTTAAAGTGTCTCCCTCAACTGGCCTCCTGATTCGGCTTGTTGATCCGGGCCCCCCTGCAGTCATCAAATGCAGCGAACCACTTGGGGTGATCTATGGCAGGGGTGTTGGTTATCCAATAAAAGGAACCTGGGGCTGCGGTTACCATATCCGCCTCCCAAATTGTAGAAAATTGCAATATTCTGTATACAATATATGTATATATAAAATCATACATATAAATGAATATAGGATTAGGGTTATGATGTTCTACAAATATATATATTTTTTAAACACAGTTAGAATGTGTAATTTTCACTATTCATGATAAGGAAATTTTGTGATCTTATGTGACTTGCGAAAAATAAATGAATACTTTCAGATTTTGAGCATTTGTATGACATAATTCGATCCACCAAACACGAGTACTTAAAAGCTGGTCAATATGCCCAGGAGTTCTTCAGTCAGAATATCGCAGAGAAGTTAAAGAAGCTCCAGGAATACACGGATAGTGCTGATAAGGAAAAGATGAAGTCCAGTGACTGGAAGAGTGATCCACAATGGTTTGAAGGTTCGTGTCAACTCCTTTTTCGTTTCTCCAGTTTCGTGCAATATATTGATGGGCGGAGTACCAAAAGTAAAAGAACACTAAAATTCACTATAGAGATGGTTATCAGGCTATTAGGGTTGCGTCCCTAACCGCTTTACTGAATATTTCATTACCTCTATTTTTTACAGTCCATATTACATAATATATTATGTTGCTGATCATAGGAATGATTGATGATAATTATATCCTTTAATATTGCACACTAAGGCACAAGCAGAACACCCATTCACAGTTGATTTTGGCTTCATGAGAATGGGTCGTTTCTTCGACTCGCCTTTGTGTAAGTCGGCTCTTATGTGGAACAAGCTACCGGCATCTGTTTTTCCTCCTTCTTATAATGTGGGCCTCTTCAAGACCCGTATTAATAAATCCCTTCCTACAGCCCCTACCTTAACTCATAGGACTCCTCTCCTGTCTTTACTCTGTACAGACAGGGGCGCTTTTGTGAGGTTTCACATAAATAAAATAGAATGTAATTATAATAATTACATCGTTATAAATTGAATAATAAAATTATTGAATGCATAAAAGGTAAACTTAAAATTGAAATGGAATTCTACAAATTAAACTTGATAACAATAGATTATTAGAATAATATCAGTGTGCTTTATTTTTTCAGGAATAGAAACCAATGATAAAAGCAAAGAGGTGGTAATGAGCAGGAAAGCCAAGGACAGAATGAAGGGATATTTCTACAAAGTGAAGCAACTACTGACCAACTCAGACCTATACACCTCGCAGAAAAGTAATGTCAAAACAGAAATAAATCTCTTCCTCAAAGCTTTACAAAATATGTTAGCCTCAAATGGTTACAATGGAAGATATTTCGATCGAAGTTCAAAAGAAAGTGAAAGACTTTGCAACGAGGATGGACTGTTTGAATGTGGCGGCTTGTGGAACCGGGAGCAATGCAAGTATTCCGATTCGCACTTCATCAATCCATATCGGAGTCGCGAAGAGCGGATCCTCTTCCAGACTTGGAACCTGGACCATAGAATAGAGCTGTCCCGCAGTATAGTCCCCAGCGTGCTGAGAGCCCTGGAGCTTGTGCACAAGGTTAAAGAGAAGTGCTACAGCTGCAGAAAGCAGGTGAACGTTGGTCACATATCTGCCATCTGGTACTACAAAGAACTCTTCACCACTGAAAACCTGAAACTGGTGCACATTGTCTGCCACGACAAGGCAAAGCATGACGCCACCTCCGACAGCTACATCGTGTGTGAACGCTGCTGGAATAGCGAGGGATGCAAGTAAATTTAGAAATGTCTATATCATTGTTATTGTAATATCGTCGCTGGGTTGCTGAAACCGCCAATATTAAGTCATTTATTTTCCGTTGTTTTTATCGGGTGATATATAACACCACCTTTAACAGTTCAGCGACATTGTGTACATCTTTGAACACAAACTTGTAAAAAATTGAAATTTGTTGGACTGTGTGTATTTACTAATGTGAGGTTCGGTGGTTTGCTACTCTGCGGCGTTTAGAATCATCTCTAGTCCATGCAAATATTTTATTTAATGTTTTAAAATATGGATTGTGATAGAAGAGTTGCCGCCCTTGAAAACTAACTTGTCCAATATTTGGTTTGGAAGGCCAGTAAGTATGTGAAAAATATCTAACGTTAGCAAGAATGAGTTCTTAAGCAGGAGATGGAAAACTTTTAAGATGTAATCTTTCCCATTATCCTCGTCCTAATCAATGTTTAATTTAATATTTGTGCCAATTTACCTCCTCGTTTGATAAACTTAAATATACATAAGTGATAAAACACTGGAAATAAGACTCGATTTAGGATTCCATTAATGTTAAACTTTTGATTAATTCTCGTGAAATGTTGTTTTTACTAACTCTTTTTCTTTTTGTAGTGTTGTTAGACTGAGTAAACTACTTCTATTATTCCATTAGTTGTATGCATTGCATCTCAAAGTAACCACTTTTATTCAAAATATTACTTATTAAATTAGAATCCTAATGATTTTCTATAGGTAGATACAGAATTGTGCAGTTAAATAACATAGATAGTAAAAAAAAAAAATTATTGTAAATTAATGTATTTATTTAGTATTATCAGTATTTAATATTTTTATTCACTTACCCACTGTTGTTTTTCATTCAATTAAACTGGTCATATATTTTCGTGGATAAGTAACACACAGACACACGCACACACACACAGTACACCGAGGAGGTTAATATATTTAACCCCTTGCAGTACACACACCTTCGCAGGGTATATCGCATCTGCTCAATATTCTGAATTATGTACATTAATGGCAGGTTTTCTGATTACCAGAATTCCTCCAGGTACATAGCCATTTTTTAAATGTTAACCGGAGTATATTTTTCGAATAACTTTAAGATAAATATTTTTATATTTCATGTTCATACGAATGTACAAATCAAACCAGAATACACTTGAGTACATTCATTCCCAATATCAGTTTCTGTCTGATCACATCCAAATATGTTTTCATAATCATCTATTTGACTTACTTTTATTAAAGTTTTATATAAATTTACAATAATTTTTAAGTGTTATGGGGCTGACAGATTACGCTATACGCATCATGGCTTGGCCTATTTCAGTATGGCGAGTGATAAAGTCACGAGAATATACCGCCCTTATGGCATGGTCTGTCACAGGCTTTATTCATTGTATAAAATCAAGCATTGTTTTCCAATTGTGCATATTATAAGTTCAGTGGCTTGCTTCTAAAACGACCAATGTCAGTTTTTCAATATATATATATTTTGCAATTTCACCTCAAAATTGGATTATTTTTCAAATTCTGAAAGAATCTTTTAATTTTGAGAAAGGATTTTTAGATTTTAAAACTATGTTAAACTAGAAAATCACTTTTCTTAAATTAAAACATGCTAAAAAGCAAAATCTTCATAGGCCTTGTAGAATTTTTAAAGTCTCATTAGTCCTTTTAGAAGCAAGCCACATAGATATTAATACATCATATTATATTTTTATACGTATTCATTTTGATGAAATGTAAAAGTCTTAAGCCCCGTATTCATGGTAAACATTAGTTTAGCAACAAAGTTGAATCAACGTGTTGCGGGGTTGCTGTCAACATGTTGCTGGCAACACTGTGTGTTGCGGAGTTGATAACGGCATGTTGACAAGCTCTCGAACGTGAACGTGTTTGCAACAGGTAAGTTTTTAGATTCTCACGGCCAAAAGCATTTTTGTTGTTTGTTTTTGGGGTGTTATGCCGTGTTGCGCTAACTCCTTTAGCCGACGTTTCGGACAGCGTTGCAGTGTCCATCATCACACATCTTCGGATCTACCGGATCTGCCCTGATGATGGACACTGCAACGCTGTCCGAAACGTCGGCTAAAGGAGTTAGCGCAACACGGCATAACACCCCAAAAACAAACAACAAAAAAGTGTTTGCAACAGTTTATAAACATGACAGTAGTGTGGAGCAATGATAAAATAATGCAATTAATAGAATTGTTTCAATCTAAACCATTATTATGGGATTCTTCTATAAAAGAATACAAAGATAGAAACAAAAAGAACAATGCGTTCGAAGAAATTTCTCAAGCCCTAAATGTACCCAAAAAAGACGTGAAATTTTTTCTTTGCAGAAGATAGTTTCGAATCCACCATCTTTTTCTCTTTTTTTTTAATTGAAATCCTATTCATCAGATACGGAGAACACAACAACCCTACTTCCTCGGGCAACATTTTAACGTAGACTGGTGTGTGGACAACCTGTATTTATTTCAACAAAGTTTCCAGCAACATTCTCTCCGCTCATCAACAATGTTGATCAAATGTTACTAAACTAATGTTTACCATGAATACGGGGCTTAATATTCAAGCTAACCTGTGCTATACAATATTTTGTATAGTTATGGTTTTCGGCGCAAATCTTAAATCTAGTCAGAGAGAAGACGCTTGGTTGCAAACAATGTCAGCATCAGTTGATCTGCACTCAACTCCCCTCAGAATGTTTGTTTTAGTAAGTCTAGTGGTGTGGGATCATCCTTTTTACAGCAGGAGGTCGAGCACGGACGATCGATAAAGCCCTATGTCAATACAATATTGACGAAATCTGTCATCTATGGTCAGATAATGATTCTGACACTCGGTAGACAAAAGCCGATACTCTTAGCGCGCCTCCAAGGTATCGGATAATCTGTCAATATGCACAACTTTTTGGGTAATGTTGTTTGTTATGCAAAATAACTGGCTTATTAATGAATGGGGGTGAACTAACTTAGCTCTTAGAACTGAAATAAATTGTATGGACTTAATTAATTCAATACAATTAATATGCGATGAATTGATTCCATTCTAACTTCCAACCGTACTAGGGAAATTGGTATAAAATCATCGGTAGTTACACCTATTTCACTGTGCTAGACCCACAGGAGTGTATAAACCAATAGAGGATTTATATAAGTACATTCATATTCTTACAGCCTTACTAAAGAAAAACCACTCCACATTTGTTAAACGGTGTTTTTGTTACACATTGTATAAACACTGAATGTTTAGATTCATGTTCGTACTATTAAAAAATATCTTCAGCTGGGCTCAGAAGCAACTGGCAACATTGGATTTTCCGCAGATTTACATGTGAAATTTCCAGTCTTGAAAAAGTTAGGCTATTTCCTACACATTATTCTTTAATACTGTTGCCGCTGAATTTAATAATAATTTTATGAAAGTGATTGTTTTAATAATGTAAATGTTTTATGTGTGTGTAGGTAAATATAAATCATAGAAATCAATGTTTATATTGCGCTAACAATTAATTCAAAATCTCATTTTTGTTGTTGTTATTCTCTGGGAATTATTATATATTTTTTTTATATTAACGAGATTAAAAGTGGGGTGACAGTTTTCTTCCAGATTTCCTAAAAAAAAGGAATGCGTTTTAAAAATTTCACATTCTCTCAATTTTTCAACGTTTGGAGTAAAAATATTTTTTTCTTTTCAACTTTTTTCACGTTTGAAATTAAAATATTCCAATTTATAAATAGGTATCAAAGTTTAATTTAAATACAAAAAAATAAAAAATTATTTTATTTGGTTTCTAAAAATGGTATTTGTTTTTACGACATCTTCAAAAAGAAGAAATATATAGCACATTTAAAATACCTTTGAAATATTCCGAAATTCAATGAGAAATTTCAAGTTTATACAGCAGACAAACAAGCCCATTTGGCTGTGTAAACAATGTGTATATCTTTCCATGAAGTATTTTTTGTCAGTTTCTATATTAGTAATGTTTTCACATACACAGTTGTTTATCAATTGAATAAAATTTTCAACACAATTTTTAGTAAAACCGTTAGTGACTAGTAGTGTTAAGCTGTATAGTTTCAGGTATACATTAGCAGATATGTATTACAATAGGTTTAAGAAAAGGTGCTTGAAACAAGAATGGAAGCTATCCGAACTGTGGACTATGTAATAATATGTCAATGTAATTTGTGTAGTCAGAATAAAGTAGTAATGCCAAAGATTCATATGTAATGTACGTATTTATGTTTTGGTGAACTTTACAACATACGCCATGTTTATCTGTGAAAAGACTTGTAGGTTAATACAACTCTAGCTTGAGTATAAATTAATGTAGACAAGTAGGACCCTTACTTCTACATAATAAGAGCAATATAAAAAAGGCCAATGTGTAATCTAGTTTTAAAATTTACCTTTTATGTATGTACTTACATTTATTATGTAGAAAATGCTTCTGTATTTATTGAGAATAAATCAATGTTTGACGCATAACATTATGCCTGTGTTTTTGTGCTCGGATGAACTGTATTTTTGTTTCCAATCTTAAAAGGCAAACCGTTTTGACAGAGAAAATAGTGTTTTTGAAGATTTCAATTTAGTTGCCATAATATTTCATAATTTATGTTGAAAGCACAAAAGTGACATTTTGTAAGGCATTTTGTACGAATTTGCGAGATCAATATGAACAATTTTCAATAAACTATTTGTAGTAATTATGTGTCGTGGCTGACGAATTACTCAGATTAATTATTTGTGATAAATAAGACACGTTCTTTAATTCTATCAGGTGCATGATGTAAGGTTGTTGTTCCGAATCTGAGACAAGAGGGATACAATGGACAACTTGCATACTATTTAGACTCCCATTCATCTGTCTCACTCTGGCACGCGGTCTCTTTCATATCCGCAAACATACAATTACCTCACTAGGCTCACTATTACTTTTATGAAGTTGCCCAACTTTGTTGTTTGAAAAAATGTCTTATTTTCTTTGTTTTTATTGATGGGCTGAAGTGTAGGGGTGACTTGATTGAACTTTCAAAATGATGTCAGGACATTATAGTTGCCTTGGTATTTAAGAAATCTTCACCAACACAAGTGAAAATCATCATGGGCACTTGTTATATCTGTCTTACTTTGCAGATTTAAGTGTTGGGAACTCTTTGTTAAAAAGTAAAAGGTTCTACTTATAATTGTGTTTATTTACTTTACAAATAAGAGGTCTGGATTTAGCTACACTGTTCATTACCCGAGGGTTGGTAATTCTCTCGTTCGAGAAGCTTGTTCCCTGTCACTATAACCTCACAAGCATCTGTTACACTCTAGCGACATCTGACGGACTCTGGAGTAAGCTTTATGACTAGCGCCATCTATCGCTTAAATACTCAACTTATTACCATACATCACAACTCTAAAATGAATTTAACAAAACACCTTTTCATTCAATCCTATGAAACACTTCCTTCCAAATAAAGCAGTGGAAGCACGTAATAAACTTCCACAACATTTTGGCGATGCTACAAATATAAATCACTTGGATTCTTATTTGGAGAGAAGAAAGAATTAACTATGTACTCGAGAGCCAAAAGTACCCATTGGATTTGAAAACTTTTTATCCATTAAGTACCGGCATATTCATGTACGGTAATCTGGCATTAGTATATTTTGTCCTCGGCAAACTACAGAGATATTAGGAAGCAGGAGCTCAGCATTCCAAAGGTTAACTTATTTTTAAATTGAAATCAACTTAATACTGTTACAACTTATTGTGAAATTAGATACTAGCGCATCAGCAGAACACTGCCTGCTCATCAAATAATAATAATAATCCTTCAAATTATAAATAAATGAGGAATATAATAGAAAGAAAAGAGCAATATTGTACTTAAATATTTATTATAGCAAAGACACCCCCAGTAATATTTATCTCCGTTTCCTTCCAACGTTCCTCTTGGTGGGATTCCTCTGTCCCTTGCCGGCCACCGGCTTGGCTCCGGCCTTCTTCACGAACGCTTTCTTCCCTCCTTTGCCCGGCTTCTTGCGCCCGGCCTTGGGCTTCTCATTCCGCTTCTCTTCAGATCTCCTGGGAATAAAATAGTTTTATTAGGTGAAAATGTAAATACAAATACTCGGCCACCTGCATAATCAATCGAATTATTTACATTGAGAGGGGAAATCGTATAAGTGTATTTTTAGAAAATTAGAGATTAAGAAACATTAAATTATGCCATTTTTTCTGTCCAATATCAAACTGTCATATTCAAGAGTCAATCATAACCTCACATGTGAATCTACTATAATTTGTTCTAAAATCAGTGTTGCTACATGTTTGTTCCATTTTATTAAATTTCTACATTTTTTGGATGAAATGTACAATAATGTAAAATAAATTAGGATATCAAAATATACTAACTCTTGCTGTTCTTGCCTCAGCTGCTTGGAGACTGCCAGATCCATGTCGATGCGCGGCGTTTTTCTGGACAGGCCGTCAACCAGGTTGAGGTTGTTCTTGCGCTCTGTGTCCAGGTCGGGCGGCGCAGCCTTACGTTTGCGCTCGTTGCCGACCAGTTCCGCCACGCCGCGGCCTCGCGCGTCCTGCTCCTTGGGAAGACGCGGTTGGAACTTGCCCACCGACGCCGTGGCAGAGCGTGCGACGGTGACTGCTGTTGCCAACTAGAGAATATAAACATGGCCATTTTAATGCATATTCAAGTAATATATATATATATATAATTTCTTGCATTATTAGATATCTTTCTATTTTAATTATTAGATCTCAAACTCTTGAATCTAAACACATTAACTACCTAAACATAAGCTTCAAAACATAGAATAAAGAAGAATGAAGCTTTAAATTCCCATACAAAATTGTGTTTGTAAGAAATTACACTTCACAGCCCGGTTTATAAGCGGTAGCATAAAACACAGTCAGGCACAACATATTTCTAACTACTCGTGAAGAACCTGGAAATGTCAGCTACAAAATTTTCACAGTAATAAATAACTTCAAACTGAATGATTTCTTTCTCTTATAGTTTACTGTTATCATCATGAATTTGAGATTATTCTAACTGTTTTTTTTTGTTATTTGTTTTTGGGGTGCTATTAAAGTATGAAGTTTTGGGGTGCTTTTAAAGTAAGGAGTTAGCGCAACACGGCATAACACCCCAAAAACAAATAACAAAAATACTTTTGGCTGTGAAAATCTTAAATCATATTATTCTAACTGTTGTTGTTTTACTACAAGGTTAGTTTAAAACAAGCATTACATTTAGCCCTCCGTGGTAGTATGGTTACATTTTGGCGTTCAGCATTCTATGAAATTCAAATAGGATGGACATCTACCATGCCTGGCAAGTGTAAGTGAGACAAAGTTGTGGGCTATTGGGCATTGGTTCATAAATTTAACCTAATTCCTATCTTTTTAGGGGGTAACGTTAGTTTTGCAGCATTTATGGACTGCAAGCTTTTGGTAAATAATACTTACTACTTAGGATTACTTTCTCTAGCAAAAATCCATGCACAAAAGAAAAAAAGAATGAACCGTACTAATGTACAGGTACCCTCAACCATTTTACTGTGCTGTATTTAAAAAGATAAATTCCATTAAATTATACATAAGATTTCATACCATCACTTGCATATTTAACTTGTGTGCTGCCTCTCTGCAATATTACATACTTTAATACACAACAAAACTAAGGTCAGAACAAAGGGTGATGTGTACTACCAAAAATGAATATATCGTTAGGACAACGCTTTCATATCTTCCTAGCTCTTGTGGTATATAACGGATTAAATCAGCAATACAGTAAGCATAAAACAGACCCCCCTTAAAAAGCTAATTACAGTATGGCTCATAGAAAGTGACAGAACAGAATCGGAAAGCTTCCTGAATAAAATCCTTGTCTGACTGAAGAAAGATACACTCTAATGAATGGTTGTGGAAATCGGGGAACAAATAATGACCCATCATTCCGTCTTTATCCCTATTATAGATCCACCCTGACATTGAGACAACCCTGTTATTGAGAAGTGAAGGATATAATATACGAAGAGGACTGGTCAGACAGTCTGCTGTTTCCAACATGACGTCTCCGGATTTTCCTACCAACACCGAGGCACCCAAATCCCTCAGCCATCAATAAATGGACAGATGCCCAAGAAATGGAATGGAGATGTCGAATAACCTGTTGCTTGTGTTGTGGTGGAGGATTTAGCCAGCCGAGGAATAGGGTGAGACCCAAATGCGTTGTCAACTCAGCCACCGACAACCGGGTGTTTTACTTCACATGTGCATATATATAATTCTTATTTGTATTATGTTACCACCATAATATGGGCATTTGTCTAGTTCGGAGTATTTTAATAAATACAATTAAGTTAAAACCGTATTTTGAACCATTTCAGCTGTTCACAACTAGATTAACTTCTCAAGCGCCAAAAGCAGCCATTGGATATGAAAATTTGTATCAGTTTAGTGCCAGTTAGGGTTCTGTTTGTGGGATTTTTACCCTCTGCACGCTCTATCAGTATTCAACAACGATCATTTAAATTTGTATCAGTTTAGTGCCAGTTAGGGTTCTGTTTGTGGGATTTTTACCCTCTGCACGCTCTATCAGTATTCAACAACGATCATTTAAATTTGTATCAGTTTAGTGCCAGTTAGGGTTCTGTTTGTGGGATTTTTACCCTCTGCACGCTCTATCAGTATTCAACAACGATCATTTAAATTTGAAAAATTCAAAATGGTGCAGATAATTGATTCGATGATCATTAAATGAATGTGATGAAGTTTGAAAGCCAATTACTTGTCATCAAAGATGGTTGACATTATTGGTTAACATAATAGCGTGAGCTACCACTGACCTGGTTAGCCGTGGCCTTATCTGATGTGACGGGAAGGCCGATGCGGGGGATCTTGACCTTGGTGGCTCGGGCGATGTTCTTCAGCCGCTGAAGCTCGTTCTTGGCCACCTTCTCGCTCTTGACTTCCGCCTTCGCGGCAAACATGTCCTTCATGGGGTCAACATTCTGTGGGACCTCGATCAGCCAGTCCTTGTCCTTTTGGGCTGCCGCACGCTTATAACTGAACACACAACATGTTATTGATTTATTTTCTTTATTAAAGGCAAACATTCTCATTAAACATTACTAATAACCTGACTATGTTTTAAAAATTCCTACCACCATCATTATAAGTAGAAAATATTGCTTGTGCAATGATGGAGGTTTTAGCCAGCAGAAAAATTGAACCCACGACGCCTGGGTAGGAACCCGATGTCAATCCTGATGACAAAAATAATACTCATTTGTTGAATAAAATTGTTGTAAATATACACTAAAAAGGGACAGCCTTATACACACTTAAAAAAACATTTAATAGTAGTTAGATAATAATTATAACAAGCTTCACTGGTTAATGCAACATGTAAAATATAATTATTTAAATAAAATTTTAGAACTGTTTGTTTCCCCATTCCCCAATACGCTAAAATAAAATAATGACGATTATTTCAGTTTCAATAGTTATTTCAGTAAAACTAAAATCGAATGTTCACTTGGCGGCCATTGTTATTGATGTGAAAGTTTTAAGTTTTTTTTCCCTTCTCTTATTTAAAACAAAATATGAACCTAAAATAGGTTCTTAGTTTGGGTTTATCGAGAGGAGTGCCGATGGTGGTCCGGAGACCCGTTTTAGTAGCACTCACGCTGGAATTTTTGCAATGCGATTTTAACCTTCATACTTTGAAAACTGTACAGGACAAAATCAGAATGGCTTGCGCTAATAACACTTTCGAATCTACTTTTTATTTCACTAATGTAGCCTCTACGGCAGCTCAGGAAATAAAATACCCTATAATATTAATAATACTTCTAAATTCTGACATTTCCCGCAAAACTTTATTTTATCCAAATAAATCATAAAAATAAAAAAAATTTGCTAACCTACATGCGACCTCACTGCCTTTTTTATATTAAAGAGGCTTTTAACTCTGTCTTTGATGGTTTTTCTAAACCATCACCTTTCTAGGTAATAAAATACAAATTAGAATTATTATTAATATAAAATACTAGCTGAGACTTTACAAAAAAAATTCTGTATATTTAATGAATAAAAATATTACTATACATTCACGTTATAATATATTCAATAATTCAAGAGGCATTTTACAAAAAAAGGATTTTGAATATCAAGGGGGTGACAGATTATGCTATTCGCATTGACACGTTTTCAGAGATGTGCTTTATTTCAAATAAATCCATTTCAAATGGGTATTTTCCATTTTGCATTTTAAATGCTTTTCTCAATGAATTTTCCATTTTAAATGCTTTTTTGCAACATTCTTCCTACTATCTCCACTCATCTTTTTTTCGTAAGCCCCAAATATCAGTCGGTCCTCAACCTCGCTATGAGAGATAATTTACATTTGTCAAGTTGCTCCCTGGTAGGAGCCCTGGCAATTGAGTGATACCATTACAAAAAATACTGATTCAAACACTGAACATGGGGCCATGACGCTGTAATATTAAATGTTAGATAGCAGTTTCTATGTTTTCACGTTGGCAACATTAGTCCCGCGCAAATTTTTTGAGGTTTCATAATCTGTAGTCGGGTGTTTTTGGATTTACCATCATGTAATATGTTTGTTCTACATTGATGTCCATTAGTAAATGAAAAAATTCTATAATTATTTTAATTGTTTGACCTGAGAAAACATTTTGCATTTTCAATGCATTTTGAAAATAGGTATTTTGCATTTGAAATGCTTTTCTAAAAACCATTTTGCATTTTCAAATGGAAAAGTTTTGACCCATTTCCATTTTGCATTTCAAATGGTTTTGGGTACCCAAATTTGCACATCTCTGCACGTTTTATGTAACTCCATATCGCTCTCCATACATAGAGCTACAATTAGAGGCGCTACTGCGAACTAATATCTCGTTGAAACTTGTTCCACTGTTAGAAAGCGATAAGCGGTGCGCGTAGACCTGTTTCTGCTGCAGTTTTAGTCTTGGGAGAGTTGGAGGTCAAAAAGCGGAACCAATTTTTGCATGTCTCATCTAATTATAATCCATCAATGTCTCCATACAATCCTGACAGATGATGTGTTTTAAGTGTGGGTGTGGCCACGATGATGCACCGTGATCTGCTAGCCAGGCTATATTTGAAAATTATACGACCCCTTATCCTGCCATAGGAGGAGAGGGAGAGATCAATTTACAAAGCCCCGTGATCACGCGGCTGTCATCTGTCAATGTGACAGATCCCATACAAAGAAATGATATTCCGCTGCAGTTCCCCAGTTGATTCGACCTCCTCTCCTAAGGAAGATTATAGCGTAGTGTGACACCTAAACTTATAATACGTATAGGCCACGCCCAAATTATGCATTATGCATATAGCGGAATGTGTCTTAGGCTTCAATACTGATGATGATTTATACCTTCAGCATGAACAGAATGGAACATGAAAGTAACTCATCTTTTCTGAAATAACCTTAAAATTTTTATAATTATATTTTTCATATTATATTCAACTTTTTCCGTAATTAAGATCATTTTATTAGCTAGATTTAACACTGATATTATATTTCACCAACTAACCTGTCAATGTTTTTTTGGCATCCTGAAAAAAACAACCTGGAGTGTTTTTGTTGTTTGTAATTATTACATCCGTAAATTGCACACAAAGAATCTACTTTTTGGGACATTTTTCCATATTTTTAAAATACAAATTAGAAAGCGCAAAACACCACCACTAAGTACTAAATAAATTCAATTTGCTGCCATTAAAAGGAATGTCAACGTCAACATGCTACACTAGCGCCTCTAGCGACCAGAGTTGTTGATATTGCCAATATTTTACTGGAATTGGACGTATTATTAATATTATAGAGTATTTGTCAAAATTAGTTTTCATAAAACTGCTTCGCAAAAATGGATATACATATTTGAGTTTTCAAAGTAGTATATAGGTCATTCTTTCTTCCAAAAAATCTTTTGATTCATGTTTTTCGTGTAGGGTATGTATTCAGGTTTATGTAAAAATAATAAAACCGGTTAATATATTGGGATAAATACAATTTTGGACAGCTGTCTCCAATGGGAGATTTTTCTTATTTTTAGTTAAATTTAGCTATTCTTGTGAAACGTGTTACGATATAAATAAGATAATTTCATAATCAAATATAAACAGAACACAAATGAAAAAAAAAACAACTTAGTTTTTGGTCTGATTTTTGAGCAAAACTCGTCAAGGTAATTTTCGCGCGGTAATCTAGTGTATGCTGAAGATTTTCTGTTCCAGCTCTCCACAGGTTAGTTAAAAAATATTTATATTATCTAACTGATACAAAGTGTTTTAAAGTAAAATGTGCTATTTTCTGTATATTTTACTAAAACTGTTGCTGTGATGATGCAAAACTACATTTCATTGATACTTTTGACAACAAACCAGAAACGAGAAAGAATGCTTACCCATAAAGTGGAACCCATTTCTGTAAAGTTTCGTCCCATGTGGCTTTGTCCTTCTTGGTTTTGGAGATGCCCTTGTCCTTAGCAAACTGCTGCCATTTGGTCAGAGGGCGAGGCTTGGGTACCCTCTGCGAGCGGGGCAGTACGAAGGTGGGCTCAGGCAGCGTCACCACAATGGTCTCGTCCAACCGCTCCGTGGGCAGCTCCCATATTTTGTTAAATAATAATTGTGTGTTGTCTCGCGTTAAATTTAGAATATAATCATCTCGTTCATTTCTGTAGGAAAAGCAAAGTAGATTAGAAAACACATTGTTTTTATTAACATAACCTATAAATAATAATAATGCTGAAACACTGACGGACACGAACAAGATCTTCATTTAAGACATACATTTGACGGTAGAATATCTGGTTTATTAAAATGCTAATCGTTATTATCAACTAAACTGTGTACTCACTCTATTTTTTTTAAATCCAAATCGTTGGGATCTGTTGCAAGGAGGGTTCCTAAATCAAATTCAAGATTTAAATGCTTCTCGACATTGATAGATTTGTATTTCTCCTGGCGCTGTAACTCTTTTTCTAATACACCGGCGACGATATCCATTTTTGCAAACTAAAATAACACTATAACAATATACTTTTAAAACAACATAGCCATTCACCACGAGGTCTCAGAATTTAAGAAATGTCACTTTGCTTGACAGTGTTTACATGTCAAAAAAGGGAGGGTAGGCAGAAACACGAAAAATTCGGAAAATATGCGATAAAAATCAAGTTTAGTAATTTTTCACTAGCTAGTTTTTACAACGGTCAGAAATTTCAGTTGCTGCTTAAGTTAACTAAGAGAGATATTTACTTCTATCGAGTTGCGCTCGGATAGCCGACAAGCTAAGCCGGCAGATACCTTACAAAAAAATAATGAAGGCATAAATTACTTATGGCCCAAAGCACTTTTTCACCCGTTTGCTATATCTGTTATATTGATTTTTTTAAATAATGGTATCACTCTCTGCTTACCTTATCAGGGTTTATAGAAGATAGCAACTTGACGAACGTAAACATCTCTCAACGAGCAGCAACAACAGAAATTTCGGGCCTATGTACTGTTAAGTTACGGTACTTACGCCACGAGCTATTGGTGCCGGTAAAAACATCACTCAACAGCCCTATTTTGCCGAATTTATTTTTCTATGTATTTGCTTTTCTGACGTTGCTGGCTGTCAGAAAAACGTGTAATGAAAACTAAAACAAAATATCCTCACCGAATGTAATGTAGTATTCTACCGGGCAGAGTAATTATTTTGATTACAAACTATCCCAATTTTTTCTACAAAACTCCTGAAACAATTTAATGCTTATTTTACGCAGTCTGTCCTCTATAAAAGTGAATAACCTGTCTATTGCAAAAAGTCGCTCGAATTATGTAAATAACATTCATAGCTTTTTGAAACACAGTTGCCGTTATAGTTTGCCGATTGAATTTTAAGAGTAATATTTTTTGATAGATATTTCAGCAGTTAAGAATGAGTATAACGACAGATATGGAGACTGCCGATCTGCCGACAAATAAGACAATAAACGAAGGAAAGGCGAAAGTTCTTCTCACATCGGAGAACGTATTTTACAATCCTGTTCAGGAGTTTAATAGAGACCTCAGCATAGCCGTGCTTAGGACTTTCATAAAGGAGTACCAAAAAATACCGCAGAAGCCCAAGAAGGCTAGTTGGAAAAAAGCTAATTGGGCAGAAGAGCCAGTTGTCGAGGAGGCGGCTGGAATATCCATCTTGGAAGCCTTATCCGCTACTGGACTGAGAAGTATTCGCTATGCCTTGGAAGTGCCGGGGTTGACAAGGATTGTGGCCAATGACATATCGGCTAAAGCTGTAGAGAGTATAAAAGCTAACATAGAATATAATGGCGTTGGACACATTGTGGAAACTAGCCACGAAGATGCAATGTAAGTGCTTGTTATTTGATACAAATATGTATCCAGTATATACATAACTACATATATTATGTAATCAGCTGTTATGATTAATTTTCTCAATAATTTTGATTATTTTTATCTAAACACGGAGCAGTGAAATTTTATTGAATTCCACTGAGGAGCCATGTAAAAGTAACTACGGTCAAGTATTCGGTACACTTAACGAGGTTTTTGAGCCTATCCTTATCTTTTTCATATTGAAGTTGTGCTCATAATTTTTATTTGCACTGCAAACAAACTGTGCTTCTGCAAAAATATTGAAAAGAATATTGCAACACACAACCAGTCATATTACGACAGCACTTCCAAAGTATAATATATCTTCAATTTAAATATTAGCAATTTATGTATTGTAAAACTTAAAGTTACTTCAATTCATTAATATTTTCATATTGCCAATTACTAGGCTGGTTATTTTATGTACTTAACTCATCATAGCAGTGTGATGCGACCGGCCACATATGGTCCAGCATACACAATGCAGTACAATAATACGCTAGTGAGGCAGAGATAGGGCCGCCTCCGAGAGCCGCTGATTTCACGTAGGCGGAGGGGGCTGGGGAAGTTACATGGAACAGTAGATGAAATTTTTGCACATACGGAGCGCCTCAAACAACAAACGATTCTGAAGTGGGACTGATCATTTATAAATAAGCAGCTATAGTGACAAAGATTTGTTTCGTTTCGTGATGTACGCGGCAGTGCCTACGGAGTACGGATATTGTTTGGAATAATTTAGTATGCCGAATTTGCAGTTGACGAGGTCTGTTTTGTGTTTGTGTGATCATGTTTTCACATTATTATTATTTGTTTAATTTTAGAGGTATATATAATGTTGTCAACAGATGTCACTTTGATTTTACCATAGCAACCATTTTGTGTTCTGTTAGTGTGGTGATATGCAAGTACTGCAAAAGCAGTGGCAGTGAACGCAACCGTTCTGCGATGTGAAAGACAATTGACATTCAATTAGAACGCCCAGTTAGAATACAAGCTATTTCGGCAAGATGTCAAATATTAAACTCGGAGATTTATTAAGGTGTTTTAATGGCGAGGGCGACGTTATTCAGTGGATAACAAAAGTCGAGTTGGTTTTAAAAATTAAAGAAGTAAAGGATGTGTGCGCGATCATCCCGATGTTTCTGGAGGGACCTGCATTTGCTGTCTACAATGAGCTGAGTGCAGAGGATAAGGGCAATGGTGACGCCATCAAAAATGCGTTGATTTGTGCCTTCGCAACAAACCCGTTTCTGGCCTATGAGGAGTTAGTGAGGCGCACATGGCGTGATGAGCCGGTCGACGTCTATATGACGGACCTGAGGAGGTTGGCAAGGCTAGCGGGTGTGACGTCGGATGCTCTCCTCATGAAAGCTTTCATAGTGGGTCTGCCTTCAGTGGTATCACGTGAATTGCGCGCGCAGCCAAAAGTAGAGACAATGCCGCTGTCAACAATCATGGAGCGTGCTAGAGCTCTTATGGCAGAGCTCGTGGATCAGCCTGTCGTGGCGGTGGCTCAGGGCCAACAGAAATTTGTCGCAATATCTCCAAATGCAAGACGGCGTTGTTTTAAATGTGGTGGGCCACACATGGTCAAATTCTGTTGTGAGCAGCTGAAAAGTGTCTGTTGGAACTGCGGAAAAGATCGTCACTTTGCCAGGCACTGTGAGAAGGGAAACGGAAGCAGGAGAACTGGTGCGCCGGCAGCTCTTCTGAATCAGGACTAAAGGCGCTACCAATAATCCAAGTTGCAGTCAATGGAAAGCAGGTGCGTGCACTCGTTGACTCAGGGTGTTCTCGTACAGTAGTGATGAGTGGGCTGTGTAGTGTACAAGGTCCTGGTTGTGATGTGATTGCTGTTGATGGCAGTCGTGTATTTTGTGAGGGGCCCTCGCCTGGGATTGTATTATTATTATTATTATTGTCGCCAAGATAGTAGTGCATGGTGTGTCGCTACTGGTAGACTGTGTGGTGGTGAAAAAACTATTAAGTGCAGTCGATGTTATACTGGGCATGGACGTTATCAAAGAACTGGGTGGTGTTACGATAATGCGCGATAGGGTAGAGTTCGTAAGAAGCAGACTAGACGAGTACATTGCGAATTGTGTCGAGTCTGGTGAAACCTCGGCAGACAGAATATCTGTTGAGAACAAGGACTTTAAAGCTACATTCAACGGAAGAAACTGGTGCGTGAGTTGGGTGTGGAGAGGTTCTCCTGCTGAATTAGAAAACACTGTAGAGTGCTATAGAAGCACTATGTTACCAGAAACGGAGGCAGCTTTTGAAGAAGAGATTCAAAAGACATTTTTAAAAATTTTAAAGTTCAGTATAATAAAACTATACTCAAAAAATGCTCTAATCAAATTTACACAAAAATATGAGTACCCTGCTGACCATCACAACTATATAACAAGGAAGAAATCCTCAAAACTATTGAACATCCCAAAATTAAATACGTCTTTTGGCCAGAAAAATCATCATTTCCATGCTACAAAACTATACAGGGTGTCCGGTGGTAAAGTGCAGTAACTTCGGGAGGTGATTCTACGTGATCGTAGGAGTAAAAAAGATAAATAACTTTTTCTGAAATTCCAACTTTTAGATGTACTTTTAAGCTAATAACGAAAAATTTCTCCGACGTACCTAGACGGCATTATTTTTTTCGTCGTTGCCAAATCTACATCCCGCGCCCCCCCGGTAACTAATCCCCGCTACCCCCGGCACCCGAATTCAGTCGGTCAGCTGGTAAACTGTCCCCCGCACCCCCTCCTGCACCCCCCGCTATTAGTAAATTGTGCTTTAAATGTAATGTGTCACAAAATTTGACGGGCGGAGTAAACAACTTTGAAAATTTAATTTATCTAAGAATTTTTGAATTCGTTCACTAGATTTATTGTTTGTTCTCTGCGAACTTTTCATTTGGTTTGAATTTTTGACAGATGTGAAGAGAACCCCGTACAATTTAGATGTCGGTACGTGTTTTAGAGGTATAATGGTTATGGTGCTGATTTTATCAAAATCAAATTTTATAATATTCTTATTATTACTATAATTTACAAGTACAAGTATATTACATTGGATTTATTAATATAGACGTTGTACATTATAATGATTTATGATCAATAAGATGGATCAAGGAAAAAAATATTTATGAGATGTAATATTTTTGGTATGCCTCGTTATTCTGCTGTGTCATTCGTGTGGAAAACGTTCTTTTTTTTAAATGATTTTCGGCTATGTAATCATTGTTTTTTCTCACCTATAAAATTATGTCCCGTCTTTCCGGTTTATAAAAAAAGGTCTGATTTTTCGGATTGAAATTTTCAAAAAATCCCCAGGGTTTCAAAAATACGATTAAAAAAATAATAATAATACAGAATGTCTTAGAATATTTTCCTTAACCGAAAAAAAAAATTAAAAAATATGATGCAAGTGGCCTATTAGTAAAAAGCGATGAAATTAGTTAAGTGTTCAATGAGTTATTAATATTTTTTATAATAAAAAGTGTAACGTGATTTTAGTGCAGTTCTCTTTTTGAATTTGGTAAAATATCAAAACATACGGCGAACTCTGTGTTGTTATTGTTTACAATTCACATGCGGTTTCCATGGATACGCGCCACTCACAAATATGCAACGTTGCCACGTTCACACTTGCGAATTTATCGGGTAAGTTTGCACCTACACTATGGCTTTTTAGCAGGTATGTCTTTTTGTATGAAAAATAAAAAATTGGAATTTCGGAAAAAGTTATTTATCTTTTTTACTCCTACGATCATGTAGAATCCCCCCACGAAGTTACTGCACTTTACCCCCGGACACCCTGTATAATGCCCTCCCAATTGAACTCAAAAACACAACGGAGACACATAAATTTAAAAACGACATCAAATTATGGCTAAGTAAACACGAAGATGAGGAAATCAATAAAATTATGAACTGAACAAATGTGAAGACAATTTTTTAAATTTTTTTTTGTAGAAATTAACAAGGAAATCACGATCTACACCTATACCAAAACCTACAGTCCGCCTCGTAACAGGAATACCTAGTGAGGAGGACTGCGAATAATATACTTAACTTTGTAATTAAAATTGTCGTTAATAAAAAAAAAATAAAAAAAAAAGGTGGATTTCCGAGGGCTGGCTCAGGCCATGGAAGGGAAGCTCCGGTGGTATCCTTCCTTTAATGGCTGTGATCCAAAAGAACAAGGGAAAAGTACGTCCTGTCATGGATTATCGTGAACTCAACGAGAGTGTTCAGTGCCATACTGGTGAGGATGTAGCAGTGTGTGATAAGACACTTCGGAAGTGGAGGAAGCTACGTGAACCTCTAAAGTTGCTTGATCTCCAATCAGCATATTTACAAGTGCACATTGAGGAAAAACTTTGGAAGTACCAACTCATTAAGTATAAAGGCAAAACATACTGCTTGACAAGATTAGGTTTTAGGTTAAAGTGTGGTCTCAAAATCATGACACGGATTGTAAACGAGGTGCTCTCGCTTGACAAAGGGTGCGACGGGGCACAGATATCTACATCGATGACATTATAGTGAATGAAAACATAATGTCAGCTGAAGAGGTTGCGGCACACTAGCATACTTACGGTCTCGTAACTAAGCCTCCCGAAAAGCTGGAGGGCGCAAGAGTGCTCGGATTGCGTATTGAACGTGATAAGGTCGGACGTCTTATGTTCAGAAGAGGCAATGACATTCCCATAATGCAAGGATCGCACCTGAGTAGAAGGGAATTATTTTCGATCTGTGGCAAACTGACTGGGCACTATCCTGTGTGTGGATGGTTAAGGACAGCCTGCAGCTTCATGAAGAGAGAGTGTCAAGGTCAGGCATGGGATGATTACGTTGGCGACAGGGCCCAACAAATGGCTGAAGAGCTTCTGGTGAGAGTGAGAATTGACGATCCTGTAAAAGGGGAGTGGCTGGTGCCTGAATCATTAGGTGATGCCAGAGTTTATTGTGATGCAAGTAATCTGGCCCTTGGAGTTACCTTGGAAATTGAGGGAAGAACTGTTGAAGACGCCGCATGGCTGCGTAAGACAACCGATGTAGCGCATATTAACATAGCGGAGCTAGATGCTGTCCTGAAAGGATTAAACCTAGCTTTCAAGTGGAATTTTCAAGTTGTGGAAATAATTACAGATTCGGCAACGGTTTTGTGCTGGGTGAGATCTACACTTACCGGGAGTAGTCGTGTAAAAGTTTCTGGCATGTCAGAGATGCTCGTCAAGCGGCGTCTGGGATTGGTGAAGGAGATTGTAGAAGAATTTGATCTCACATTGTCGATAACCCTTGTAGAGTCTTGTAAAAATAAAGCCGATGTACTTACTAGGGTCTGCAAGGCCTGGGTAAAGAGTAGCCATGACAGGAAACGTCATGAAAGAGACTTACAATCTTCAGAGTATGAAGAGAGGTTGGAAATACTTGAAAAAGAAACTGGAGAGCAAACATGTGCTTTAAGCGTAGAAGCTTTACATGCTCAGCATCATTTTGGAGTAGAGCGAACGCTTCATCTTGCCCGGCTGGTTGATCCCGAGGTGAGAAGAGAGGACGTCGATAGATGCGTACGTAACTGCATACAATGCAGGACAATTGACCCACCGCCGTCAACCCATGAAGCGGGTAACCTCAATGTTGCAACAAATTGGAGTCGCTTGGCAGTTGATGTCACTCATTTCGGTAGGAAATGTTTCTTCACACTCATCGATTGCGGGCCAAGTAGATTTGCCGTGTGGCGGGAAATCGAATCAGAGAACACAGTTTCGATTGTCAAAAATCTGGAAGAAGTGTTTCGGGAAAGAGGCCCGCCCAGTGAAGTTCTCATGGACAATAGTACTGCATTTCGTTCCTATAGTGTTGCAGATATGTGTAAGAGATGGAATGTACGTCAAAGATTTCGCGCGGCATACCGTCCAGCAGGAAATGGTATAGTTGAACGACATCATCGAACAATAAAGAGAACTGCAGCCAGAAGTGGAAGCGATCCTCTGCAGGCAGTATTTTGGTATAATTTGGCTGTGAAGAGTCAGAAGGATGAGGGTGTTGCGCCTTCTAGCTCGGTTCACACTTATTCATGGAGGCACCCTTCTGCGCAAGTGAATATAGAAGAGGAAGTATCGACTGAGTTTGAAGTGGGCGATGTCGTTGCGGTCAAACCAGTAGACAAAAGATGCACATCACGCTGGAGGCAAGGAAGGGTGACAGGACTTAATTCAGTCAACAATATCATAGTTGATGGTGTACCAAGACATGTGCTTGACCTGCGGAAGATGCCTGACAGAGAACGAACTGAGTCTGAAGAGAGATGCGAGGAATTGGCCGCAAGTCCCACCGTAAATCTTTTCGATGTGTTTGAAGAGGACAGTGAAGAAGAAGGAGAGACCAGTACAGAAGGACGACCCACTAGGGCGCGAAGGCCTCCGGGCTGGTTAAGTCAATTTGTACAGTGATGACGACATCAGGAGGGCGTGTGGTGATATGCAAGTACTGCAAAAGCAGTGGCAGTGAACGCAACCGTTCTGCGATGTGAAAGACAATTGACATTCAATTAGAACGCCCAGTTAGAATACAGTTAGCATTTTCAATTTTCTCTCTTCAAACCCTGCAAGTGAGTGGTTTGTTTATGCTCTGCAATAAACAGCTTGTGACTGAAGCGTCCTTGTGTGTTAATATTATAAAAGGAATTTCACTGGAAATTAAAAGTGATTGAGTTTAACATTATTATTATAATATGACTTAGTTAGTTTGTATTGTTTTTTTCTAGGTATAGTTGTTAATAAGATGTAGTTGGACACACATACATGATACTTTTTTGTACCTCCCACAAACCGTCACTGCATACAATAAGCTATACTAAACCACAATTGGTTAAGATAGTAATATATATATATATATATATATATATATATATATATATATATACCTATAGGTAAACTCGTAACTCAAATATTACACTATTTAAACTCATTTTTTAAGTTATAAGCTGCTTAAAGTAATAAAACATTTAACCAAAATCTAAAAAGACTTTACATGTTTATAAAGCATCTTCTGAAACGATCATTAATTTTTTTAATATATCGCCGTGTTGCGCTTCCTCCTAGAAAAAGTATGTTTATTTGTATGGAAGTGATATTCCATGTTCTTAAAGAAAAATTTAGGTGAAACTGTTTTTCATCACGCTTGTTGAAATATTTTACATTTTGATTTACGAGGTTTACACAAAACTTCGGCAGCAATGTAGGTAAAATAAAGAATGGTAATTTATAATGACCATAATCCCGCAGGATGGTGATGTACCTGCACCGCCGGCCGTCCAAGCGCTACACCGCCGTGGACCTGGACCCCTACGGCTGCCCCTCTATTTTCCTGGATGCGGCGGTGCAGAGCTGCGCCGAGGGCGGCCTACTACTGGTGACGGCCACAGACATGGCAGTGCTTGCGGGCAACTCACCCGAGACCTGCTATTCCAAGTACGGCGCCGTCAGCCTGCGCTGGAAGGCGTGCCACGAGCAGGGCCTGCGGATACTGCTGCAGTGCATGGAGGCGCATGCTAACCGCTACGGACGTTACATCGTGCCTCTGCTCAGCGTATCGGCAGACTTCTATATCAGGGTGTTCGTTAGAATATTCACAAGCCCTGTCAAGTGCAAAGATACTACCAGGTACTACAAATACTGTTATACGTATTGATTAACTTGAGTGTGCCATGTCTTCCTGGTGCGTCCCTGACTTCTTCTCATATTTGTGCATCAATATTCTTCCGACACTCCATACATCGCTTGACGACTGATTCCGAGATTGCAAACTGCAGCGGCAGACCGCAGACTTAATACAAGAAACGATAATAATAATAATTATTACTTAACTTAATGCGAGTATTGTAGAACCTACGGTTGTAGCGAAACCCAGTCGGCATTAAGTATAAAAAAGTGGCATTTACTAAGATATTGTTTTATTTAAAATTATAATGTCACTTCACAAAGTATCTGCTTCATATGAACAAAAACATAATTATAACATTTAGTATTAAGTCTGCGGTCTGCAACGCTGCGGTTTTCGGTGTACCTCGGTGGACCTCGGAATCTTACCTTTAGTTGCAATCCCCGCGGTTGTGTAAGAATTCATTTCCACACTTAAAAATCATTCTGCAAAAATTGTATGTGTCCACGTAAGTTGTATGGGCGGAATGAATCCCGACACGGTTCTTTGAGTCATTGCCGTGTGGTTTAATGATTTTCTGATAGTGTTGATCGGGTTGATCCTCGCAAATGAAAAGCGGGCTAGGAAAGGTCCTATAAATCATTGTGCCACTTTAAATTTTGGGTAATTACTAAAAATTAGACGTTTTTTTATAAGTAGGTGATTTTTTATTTTTATCATATTTTTTGGCAGACGTAAAATAGCGGTGGGAAATCAAAAATATACCTAACTCAAAACTCAATCTCAATCTCGTCATCGGTAACTTAGCGGACTTACGAATCGAATTGAAAATCGAAAGATTCTGTAGGTCCCAAATAATTGACGTACCGTATAGAAAGAAACCCATTTTAAAAGATACTAAAACTCATAAAAGTGTGTGCCCCAGTAGAAGCAACTTTAGAAATAGATGAATCTATGCGCAGAAGATTGGAGTTGGATGTAAAGGACTGAATAATGTAATAGAAGAAATTAAGACCTCGAATGTCGTAAATGGATTATTTTACAGGGTTATGACCATGCCATGGTTCTACTTATGTTTTTTTTTTTTTTTATATATTTTAAAAATAAAAAATCATAGATTAACCGTTTATGCACAGAATGTGTTTTACAAACATTTTTGATTAATTACACAGGTCTGCAACGTTTTTTTTCCTTTAAAATAAGAGGTAATTCCCATGTATTTTTGGTTGCTGAATTCGGGATAATTATCAAAAAAATTCCATTACGTAAGGTTTTTCCACAAAACGCAAAATACTGTGGGATTACCTATCTTAAGGCGCAAAACGGGGTTTATTGCCGAAATATATATTTTTTATTATTTACAACTTATTAGTATTATAAGATAATATTAAGTTTTATAGACTGAAACAAAACATTTAGTAACTCATGACGATAAAATTAGTCAGCTTTGAATCATATATATTGGGATTTTCCATAGTAAGTATTATGAGAGAATGCCGGAATTCCCAAGGTGCCCACTCCCTTCTATGCCCTTTCATTAATTTATTTCTGTTCCAACTTTCGTAACGTCTGTTTCAAAAATGACTTCAAGAGGTTGTGTAAATTCTTCTGAGAGTTTTTGCTATATTTGTGGTGAATTTGTAGTGAAAAAACAACAAAGAAATATTACTGATTTTATTAAAAAAGTATATTTTGCGTATTTTGGTGTGAAGATAGGGGACCAGGACAAATCTTGAGCCCCGCATGGAGTTTGTTCAGGGTGTGTTGAAGGACTTAGAATGTGGTCAAAAGGTAAAGTTAAATCTTTTCGTTTTGGTGTTCCCATGATTTGGAGAGAGCCTCGAAACCACAGCGATGACTGCTACTTTTGTTTGTGCAATGTGCAAGGGTATAGTACCAAAAATAAAAAAACAAATTTGTTACCCAAACATGGATTCAGCACTCCGCCCAGTCGCTCACGGACCTGGCATTCCTACACCATAAGCACCCCAAATCCTGGACGATTTGCCATCATCAGAAAGTGAATCAGAAGAAAGTTCTAGTGACGAGTTTCAAGTAGGCGACTCCAGTGGACCTCAAAAATTTTCTCAAGCTGAATTAAATGACCTGATCCGAGATTTGGGACTCCCAAAAGATTCTGCTGAATTACTAGGATCCAGACTGCACGAGAAGAATTTATTGACACCTGGAACTTCTTTTTGCATTGCCAAAAGATGGCGAGACATTTAAATACCTTTCAAGCAAGTTTCCTTGTCTGTCTGAAGCAAAGCTGAAGGAGGGAGTTTTTGTTGGTCCTGACATTCGTAAGCTGATGAAAGATAACAACTTTGAAAATGTGATGAACGATGTTGAGAGGTCAGCATGGAATTCTTTTAAAGATGTAGTTACGAAGATTCTAAGGAATCAGAAGGACCCGGACTTTGAAAATATGTTGTTCAATCTTAAAAATCTGGGATGCTCAATGAGTTTAAAACTCCATTTTTTGAACTCCCATTCGGATTACTTCCCGGAAAATCTTGGTGCAGTTAGTGAAGAGCAAGGTGAGAGGTTTCACCAAGATATCAAGGAAATGGAGAGAAGGTATCAAGGTCGATGGGATACAAATATGATGGGCGACTACTGCTGGATGCTGCATAGGGAAAATATAACGTCCCACAAACGAAAAAGCACAAAACGAAGCTTCCAAACTAAAAAAAGCAGATTTTATAAAGATTTATAATTGTATATAATGTAAATAAAATATATTATGACTTAAAATTAATTAAATTTGTATAATTTTATGATTTTTTTCTTTTGAACATTCCCTACAGAAGTAGTGTAATGCGGGTTTTGCCTATATTTTAATTTCCACTTTGCGGAAAATCCTTACGTGATGGGTCGAAATGGATGGCATTCTCGAATTCAGCATACCGAAATACATATAATTCAACCATTACCATTTAAAAACAAATTTAAAAATGTCAATGTGCAGACCTGTGTTATGTATAGTTAAATATTAATTAAAAAGTCAAAGTGACATTTGCCAAAAATATTATTATTATTATGTTGTATTTCATTTTCTCTGCCGACCCCTACGGTGAAATGGGGGCAGTAATCTTGTTTTTCATGTTAGTTTGATGTTGCTTTTTTTATAAATACAACAATTTATTTCTCCTATCTACCCCTTACCACTTTGGCAGCTACTTAAATTGAATATAAAGACACAATAACATTCAGAACACGTTTCTTCAACACCTTTAACCACACAACGTTATCAATCCTTCAATAGTATAAAAATAAATATTCTGTTTGTCGTTCCTTAGCAAGCTAGCCATGGTGTATCAGTGCGTGGGCTGCGAGACCTTCAGCCTGCAGCCGCTGGGGGCGCACAAGGCCTCGCCCAGCCCCAGCGATGCGGGGCGCCTGAAGGCCGTGCTGCCCCCGGCGCCTCCTGTATCCGCTAACTGCCAGCACTGTCAGCAGCGACACCATGTGAGACTGATACGCATAACTATTAAATAGCAATGTTGAGATGCAATATTGTTCGATGGCCTTCGTGGTAAGGTTGGACTAGCAAGCTGGAGGTTGCGGGTTAAAATCCCGGCATGCGCACGTAAATTTTATTTGATTAATTTGTGTTATTTTACTCATGTAAAATAATATACACGGTGTCCGGAAACTCGTAGTACAAGCGGGAAACTGGAGAATCTACACCACATGGGGAACCCAAAAAAACATAAAGTTTTTTGATTTGAGCATTTTCAAAAAAAAAAAAAAAAAACCAAAAAAAAATATTTTTCGGCTATTTTAGGGTTAAAGTTTTTTCTGGTGTTTAGGGTTGAATAACAGATGTTTTAACCCTGCAGAGCAGAAATATTTTATGATTACACCGGGTTAAATGAAGGGTGATTTCAAAATAATGCTTCAAATCCGAGTTTCTTCATTTGTTTTACTTTCAAATAGTTTTAATTAGTTGGGTACTTTGATTTTCAGTAATAATTTATAAGAATTTGATTAAAAAAAACATATATAGACCTCATTTTAGGTAGACCGCCTTTTATCTGTTGACATACATAGAATACATGCGCAAGTCACATTGTCACATAAATATTTTGTGACAAGTTTAGTTCTTGCTTAATTGGGGTTATTTTGTCTATGGTGTTTTTTTTTCGAACTTTGGCAATATTTTGAAGGAAGGAAGAACAGTTTTGTTTATGGTCACTTCCTCCCCGACCGGCTAGGGCAACCGGTCGGCGGATCCAGTCACTCGCCTTTTAAGGGGTTTCAATCTGAGTTAATCATGTGAATAGGAGTTATTATTTCTTTTTAAGAAAGGCGCGGGGTGTTTATCCATTCACGTACAGTTCGTGTTTGTTATTATTTTAGTGGGGAATATGGAATCCCGCTTTTATTGAGTGTTGGCCGATGGTCATGTCGGAGTGCTCGTGCTTCGGACTTGAAACCGAGATTGGCTTGGTCCTAGCTGTGGCTGATTGTTCTTGGCGGAGTGTCCCCGTGTCGCAAGAAAACGGATTGCTGTCTTGGCTCCGTTGAAGAGTCTGGTCGACTACCACGTGCTGCAGGCCTGATGCCCCTGCAGGCGTCCATTGAAGGAGTTGCGTCCTCCCGCTGCCACTAAGAAATCGGATTGCTGTCTTGGCTCCGTTGAAGAGTCTGGTCGACTACCACGTGCTGCAGGCCTGATGCCCCTGCAGGCGTACCTTGGAGGAGCTGCGTCCTCCCGCTTCCACTAAGAGAACGGATTGCTGTCCTGGCTCCGTAGAAGAGTCTGATTGGTTACCACGTGCTGCAGACCTGATGTTCCTGCAGGCGTACCTTGGAGGTGCTGCGTCCTCCCGCTTCCACTAAGGGAAGGATGTCCTGGCTTTCGTCCCGGGTCCGTTCCCCGCTTCCGGATACAAGTCTTCGTTCGTCATCCGTTGCTATCCCTTCGTTTCCCGTCACGTAAAGTTAGTTTAGTTTGGTTCAGGAGTCCATCTGGTATGTGCTTACTTTTATTCCTATGTTTTCATTGGTATCTTTTGTATTCCTTTGTTGTAACTTTAGATGGTTTTAATATATTTTCCATTAAGAATTCACTCTTATTATTTATGATCACCCAACTTACTTGACAGGAAATTAATCCCACAATCTTGAGATGAGATCTCTGCTCTACCGTTTTTGTAAACATTAGAATATACCTTACATTTTACACCACAACAATTATATCATTACAACATTTATCGTATATATTGTTTTGACACTTCATTTGATATCGATCATTTCAGCAGATTGTGATTGTTGTTCAGTACGATAGAAAATATGGGACCGGTACCGTTCTATACTCTTAAAACTATCTTGAAGTACATGTCTTCCACAGTATGACAGATTGTCGTACGAATACGATCCGTAGAAAACAGTTTCAATTTACATTTTTTATTTAATTTTTTATTCCTCCCATATTCAAGTGTACAAAATAAAATTGTTAAAAATATACGAGCTATTAGCTAAGTTCACAACCAGTTATTTTACAGGTGCCTAGCACCTAGCGGTCAGAAATAAAACTAGGGCCTATAGATAAAACAGGTGTTTTAATTACCAATTGGCTTTTCTTTGACAGTGTTTTGCTTTGATTGTCAGTGTGTGTTATTTGATTAGGTTATAAAAAGCCTCGCCGAGTAGATTTCTCACTTCTTCTCTCCAAAAAATAGTAACAGTCGGTCATTATGGTCAACTGACCGTTATTAAAAGTGTTTTGCTCGGGTCGGGAATATTTTTAAACTCGTAACATTAAATAAATTAAAAAATGCAGTTTGTGCAGTAAAAACGAAAACCATGAGTATGTTATTTTGAAGAATTCATCAAGCCCCAAACTATTCTCAACATGGTCCTAACGAGCGGATGGATATAATCAGAGGATTTACCAGAAAAAATGAACCAGCACCAAACAAAAGGCTTTGATGGAAAAAATTGATGACGACATTCCAGAAGAATTTCAGATGAGTACCTTTGTGCCTTCCTATCTTTGTAATCATTTCCAAGTTCAAACAAGCTATGTTTTACTGTGTATTTTGCTAATATAATAATTTGAAAAAGAAAAAAATCGGCTACCCACGGCATAAAAGCAAGTCATTGTATATTATTATTGTTAGTGTTTTTTTTAAGGTTAGGTAGCTCAAATATATTATTTGTAAGAATTTTTCAAGGTACGGCTGGATTTGGTTATTTCATTATTTGTGTTTTCAATTATAATACGATTGCGCAGAAAATATTTTAAAGGGAACATTTGTTTTTGGTTTTTACGCAATTAAGATGGATAATATGAAATCGCTAATCGCCAAACGAGGGGTTTTAAAAGGGAAACTCACGAGGTTCGGATATTCAATAAATAGTTTATCGTTAAATGAGATCCAAATTAGGTACGAGAAAATTGAAAGCGTATTAAACCAGTTTGAATTAATTCAAGATCAAATAGAATCTCTACCAGATTCTGACGACATCGAGAATAATTCCCAAAGGGAAAGTTTTGAGAATCAATATTATTCGATTTTAGCGAAAGCAAAAGAAATGTTACAATCAGTTGAGCAAAACAAGGTAGCAATAAAACTTCCTAACCTCCAATTAAGGGAATTCAATGGTGATCAAAAAACATGGGTAAACTTCTTAGAGACATTCAAAACACTAGTGCATAATAATCAAACGTTAAATAATGTGCAAAAATTCTATTATCTGCAATCCTGCTTAAAGGGGAATGCAGCGAAAGTGATCGCCAATTTCGAAGTATCAGATTTAAATTACGTGTCAGCCTGGGAATTGTTACAACAAAGATTTGCAAATTTACGAACTACCGTTCATAAGCATATACAAGCTTTGTTTCAACTTAAAGAAATGAAACAAGAGGATCCGGTAGCCATGCGCTATTTAATTGATGAGACTAATGTGAACCTAAAGGCTCTGCAAAATTTAGGCTTAAAAATCGATCAATGGGATGCATTAATTATTTATATAGTTTCTAATAAATTAGACGCAATATCGCGAAAGCATTGGGAACAAACAAAATTACAAGAAGAATTACCAACGTTAGGAGAATTTCTCAAGTGTCTAACGTCAAGGGCGCAAGTTTTAGAATTAATGTTACATACAGAATCGAAAAAAAATGTTACCTACCCGAAAACAAATGGCGGCAACAATAACATTCCTAGAAAGGAATCAGTTTTCTTAGCAGCCGCCCACAATAATTGTATATGTTGTCACGATAAAGGACATAAAATTTATTATTGTAAAAAGTTTTTAAAGTTAACTTCAGGAGAGAGAAGCGAAATGATAAAGAGGTGTAGGGCCTGCTTCAAATGTTTGAGGTTAGGGCATACGGCCTCATATTGTAAAATTAATATGCAATGCAAGCTATGTGGTAGCGATAGCCACAACACGTTATTGCATAAGGGGAATCATCCGAGTAATGATTCCGATAAAAATGGTGAAGCCCGCCCTGGAGGCGGCGACCATATGGAAACTGAACGAGTTTCAGTGTCCAACCACTCCGCCTTGGTGAAGGCGGAAAAAACTGTGTTATTGTCGACAGCAATCATAGGAGTGTTGGATCGCAATAATGAAATGCATAAAGCAAGGGTATTAATTGATTCAGGAGCCCAATCAAATTTTATGTGCGAAAAGTTCGCAATAAAATTGAATTTGAAGTGTGAAAACATAAACAAACCCGTGTCGGGTATACATAACAACGTGACCCATATAAAGAAACGGGTTGCAATTAAAATTAAATCTTTAAAAACAAATTATAAACAAGATATCACATGTCTAATATTGCAGGAAATAACTACAAATTTACCGCAAGCAACGGTGGCCAGGAAGGATTTCAAGCTTCCGCCGGGATTGGAATTGGCGGATCCAAACTTCAACATAGCAGCACCCATTGATATACTGTTGGGCGCTGAGAGTTTTTGGGAGATCTTGAAGAATGATCGGCTAAGATTGGATACCGGACCTACGCTCCAAAGGACAGAATTAGGATGGATCATCTCGGGCCCGATCAACGCTCACCATAAAAAAAGGCCAGTACCAGAAATCTGTAGTTTATCAATAAATACATTGTCAAATCAAGTTGAAAAATTTTGGAAAATGGAAGAGGTGATGCCTCCAAGTTTTTATAACCACGAGGAGAAGGCTTGTGAAGCCGACTTTGTAGCCACGCACACCCGAGAGAGCGATGGTAGATACGTAGTGAGTTTTCCGCGCCGGCCGTGTGTCAACCAACTTGGTGACTCATTAGGCACAGCGGAAAAAAGATTCAAAGGTTTGGAAAGAAAATTTTTAATGAATCCTGAACTGAAATCTCAGTATGCTCAATTTATGAAAGAATATGAGCAATTAAATCACATGGAGCTATGTGAGAAAACAAAGGACCATTCCTATTTTTTGCCGCATCATGCGGTAATAAAGGAAGCGAGCAGCACTACTAAAGTGCGGGTAGTATTTGACGGATCGGCTAAAACGTCGACCGGTATTTCCCTGAACGATGCATCAATGGTAGGAGCTGTTATTCAAAAAGATTTATACACTCATCTTTTACGTTTTAGGAAACATAGATACGTCATGACGGCGGACATAGAAAAAATGTACCGTCAAATCAATGTACGCCCAGAGGATCGCAGCCTGCAGAAGATTTTATGGCGCGATTCTCCAGAAGAGGAGCTCAGGCATTATAAATTGAAGACAATCACCTATGGTTTGGGACCTTCCTCTTTCCTGGCAACTAGATGTCTACGGCAAATCGGTATGGACAATCGCATTAAATTTCCCGTAGCAAGCCAGGTCATAGAAAACGATTTCTACATGGACGATCTGTTGACCGGAGAGGACGACTTGGACGCATGCGTTAGGTTGAAACAACAGGTACATGATATTTTACTGTCCGCCGGAATGACCCTGCAGAAGTGGAGATCGAATATTTCGGAATTGTCATCTGGGTCAGGCCAGGGTGAAATTGCTGGGAAAAGCAATAGTGAACAAATGATCACTAACAATTCCAAAATTGAAAAGATCCTAGGGTTGATCTGGGATAATGAATCAGATTGTTTATCATATGAAATTAAAAGACCGTCAAGTAAGACGGAAAGTAAGCGTCAGATATTGTCGTGCATAGCTTCAACTTTTGACCCATTGGGACTCCTAGGCCCCATAATAGTGGTGGCCAAATTAATTATGCAGAAATTATGGCAATCAAAAGCGGCATGGGACGACACACTACCTGATGAAATTTTACTACCCTGGAGGGCCTATCTAGGTGAACTATCACAACTAAATGTATTGAAAATCCCGAGGGGAATTAACCACGGAGCGCCAAGGAATATACAATTACACGGTTTCTGCGACGCTTCGGAAAAAGCATATGGAGCCTGCGCTTACGTCGTCTCAACTGATCAAGAGGGTAAGCGACATGCACATCTACTTACTTCTAAGTCTAGAGTAGCACCACTGAAATGTATTTCACTGCCCAAGTTGGAACTATGCAGTGCTGTGCTACTAGCCAAACTGATTAGAAATATCAAGTTGGAGTTAAGTATAGAGGAATCGGCCACTCATTACTGGTGCGATTCAACTATAGCATTATGCTGGTTGAAGGGTCAACCAGCTCGGTGGAACACTTTTGTGGCTAACCGGGTAGCGGAAATCCAGGATATCAGCGATCCAAACCAGTGGCGACACGTATCATCGGCCGAAAATGCAGCGGATATACTGTCCAGAGGTACCACAGCTGAAAGGTTAGTCAACGCTTCAATTTGGTGGAAGGGACCAAGCTGGTTGACAGAAGAGATCAGCGCTTTGCCACTATCCAAGGTGTCCTGTTTGAATCCCCCTGAGATTAAGAGCAAAAATGTATTACTGGCAGCTAATGTTCAAGAATGGGAGATTTTCGAAAAATTTTCATCGCTAACCAAATTGAAGAGAATTACCGCTTTGGCGTTGAGATTTATAAATAATTGTCGGAATCCTAAAGATAAAATCGGAGGCAATATAACTGTCACCGAACTAGAAGCAGCCTTAAAATGTCTGCTAAAATCATCTCAAGAACATTCCTTTAAAAGAGAATTGAAGGATTTGAAAAATCACAGAATGGTAAACAAAAATAGTAGATTGAAAGCCCTCAATCCTTGTTTATTAAATGGTTTAATTTGTGCAAATGGTAGACTAAAACTAGCTACGTACTTATCACATCAACAAAGGCAACCTGTAATATTATCGCCTACACATAAATTAACCGAATTAATCATAAGACATTATCATTATGTGCATTTACATGCCGGGCCACAAGCGCTGTTAGCGGAAATACTGGCCCATACTAGGAAAAAATACTGTTAAACGAGTCTTACATAACTGTATTATATGTTTTAGATACCAACCTCGAGTTTGCCAGCAGATTATGGGAAACTTACCTGTTGAAAGAATCACTCCCAGTCGACCATTTGCGGTGACAGGGCTTGATTATGCTGGACCTATTGACATGAAGAGTGGAGCGCTGAGGAAGTCTCCACTTATCAAATCGTATCTTTGCATATTTGTTTGTTTTTCTACTAAAGCTGTTCATTTAGAACTTGTAACGGATTTGTCAAGCGATACTTTTTTAAATTGCTTAAAGAGATTTATCGCCCGGCGGGGTCAACCTGAAAAAATATTTTCCGACAATGCAACTAGCTTCAGAGGAGCTTCCAATAAGCTTCAAGAGTTGTATGCCAGTCTAAAGCTGAACAATGACAAAATTCATAGGTTTTTAGCAGATAAAGGCATAGTTTGGAATTTCATTCCTCCTAGGTCGCCAAATCACGGCGGGTTGTGGGAAGCTGCGGTTAAATCTACCAAGTTTCATTTATATAGAATTACCAAAAATAATCCATTACAGTTTGAATTATTATATTCCTTACTTTGTCAGATAGAGGCTTGTTTGAACTCCCGTCCTTTAACTTCCTTGTCTGATGACGTCAACGACCTACTCCCCCTTACCCCCAACCACTTCCTTATGGGCACTGAGGCTTCTATCATCCCTGAAGTAGACGTCCGCGAGCTACCAGAGAACAGACTAAGCCAATATCAAAAATTAAATGCCTTAATTCAAACTTTCTGGTGTAGATGGAAACGAGATTACCTTGCTGAACTACAAAAACGGACCAAATGGCAGGCCAGCAGCCAAGAAGTCATAAAAAAGGATGATCTGGTCATCTTGAAGGAGGACAATCTGCCTCCTGCATTATGGAGAATGGCGCGCATAACAGCAACTCATCCAGGACCTGATGGCGTAGTGAGGGTGGTTACCCTCAAGACGTCCCAAGGCATTTTTGTGCGACCTATCACAAAAATATGTTTGATGCCAATAGAATCAAACCAGGATCTGCATCTCCCGACCCGGCAAACTACAGACCTTCCCAAGGTCACAGCCTAATGTAACCAGGGCTGAACCGATGCTACCACACAGGACTACTGACCATAGAGCATCGCTGTGGTTGACCAACCTATATCCAGAAGCCACTGGGGCTTCCAGTCAACCAGGACCAGGGGTATTCGCTGCCTACCAGGACAGGGCACCCTTAATATGAGACTCAACCCCCTGAGTTAACATGTACCACCCTTGACAGGATGATCACCACTGGACCGAATGCAGAGTGAACGGTCTACACAGTGCAGTGATTACAGTGTTTTGTGTTCTATTAAAAGAAAAGAGTCAAGTATGAACTCATAAAAAAAACAGACTTCAGTTTTTGAACTGCTCTATACGGGAGCTAGAATATTAGTTAATTAAGTGATCTATATGTGTAAATGTTATGAATTTTTATTAATTTTATGAATTTTTATCAATTTTATGAATTATCAGGTTATGGATTTATTTGGAATAATGTGATTAATTTTATGGATTATGTATTTGTATGAGGGTTATTATATTTTTGATTGTTTTAAATTATATTCCCGATCCCTTCAGGTTTAGGTAGTTTAGTTATAATGAACTATTTTAATATTTGTTGAAAGTTTTTTTGTATTGATATAAAAAAAAAAAACCACTAGTTTTTTTTCTCATCTCGGCGGTGGCAATATGTTAAAAATATACGAGCTATTAGCTAAGTTCACAACCAGTTATTTTACAGGTGCCTAGCACCTAGCGGTCAGAAATAAAACTAGGGCCTATAGATAAAACAGGTGTTTTAATTACCAATTGGCTTTTCTTTGACAGTGTTTTGCTTTGATTGTCAGTGTGTGTTATTTGATTAGGTTATAAAAAGCCTCGCCGAGTAGATTTCTCACTTCTTCTCTCCAAAAAATAGTAACAGTCGGTCATTATGGTCAACTGACCGTTATTAAAAGTGTTTTGCTCGGGTCGGGAATATTTTTAAACTCGTAACATTAAATAAATTAAAAAATGCAGTTTGTGCAGTAAAAACGAAAACCATGAGTATGTTATTTTGAAGAATTCATCAAGCCCCAAACTATTCTCAACAAAAATATAAATTCTTAATTGATAACAGATAAAAATTAAATGTTCTAAATTAGGTAAATAAAGATTGATTCTTAAGTCTAAACAATATTGTTGTTTTAAATTATATTAATGAATTTAAATTGAATGTAGTGCGATTTGGTGAACAATATTTTATGCTAATATGAATAGAATGTAAATATCAAAATGTATTGAATGAGTAAAATTCCCCAGATGGGCGGGCCGGTATGGACGGGCCCCCTGCACGAACCCAGCTTCATCGAAGACCTGCTGCAGCTGGTTCAGTCGGAGGCGTCAAACTTCAACACGGCCAAGAGAATCGAGGGCATCCTGAGCATGGCGCGGGAGGAGCTCAATGACGTACCCTTCTATTACTCAATGGATAAACTCTGCAGCGTGTTGCACGTTGAGTCCATGCCCATGCTTGTTATGAGGTAGCTACATCCTTATTTATTTTAATTTTAGATAATAACATGTAAAAATTTAATATTTTTTCTTTTAGCTTCTTTCCAGTCATTCTGTAAACAATATTTTTATATCTATATGAGTAGCTACATTTGCAAATAGATTTGTTATATTTTTTACTTGTCTATTATCTAGAAACGCTTTTACCTCCTAGAGTTGATTAAGATCATGTAACAATTTCAGGTCTGCTATCCTTAACGGCGGCTACAGGGTATCTTACTCACACGCCTGTAAGACCTCTATCAAGACAGATGCTCCCCCCACCTTCATTTGGGACATCATGCGCTGCTGGGAAAAGAGTCACCCTGTCAAGAAATCTAGGTAACTCACTAATAAATATTACTAACTATTGATGTATGAGCTCCTTACTTCAAGTAAGTTTTTTTTAATTTACATGTTGCCATACAAAGAGTATGGATACTAGAGAGACAGCATGTGAAGTGTGCTCGCGCGCTCCAAGTGTGAATTTTGTGGAATTTTACGGAGACGGCTGACATTAGCTTTTACACCTCAGTCGCGTATTGAGCTCCTAGTAAAACGTTGATAAAACATAGAAAAATGGTCAACTGCGCCGTAAAATTGTGTAAAAGCAATTCTGTGAAGAAAATTAATAAGAAAGACGGTCTTACCTTTCACATGTAAGTATTTAAACACCGCTCAATTAGACATTTTATAGTTAATTTTTTGACGAGTTCATTTCAACCGTCATCATGCCAGCACGGCCATCTCGGAATCACGCGGCGGACGAATGTCAATGGGCCGAATCAGTCAACTTATTTTATAATAATTAAAAATTACCAACAAACCTTTATTTTTTATTAATTATAACACACGTTTATAATGAGTTGTCTTGTATGGTGACCTGATAAATCAACACATCGACGATTCAACACGAATTTTAAAAGTGGTATAAAGTCATGGAAAGTGATGAAACAAAAACTTTATTAACTGGGTTAAGTAGTTAATAGTACACAACTGCTGACCCTGTACAAATCGCAAGTGCGCCCTACTCTCGAATTTGGTAGCCATCTCTGGTCCGGAGCCCCTAAATACCTGAAAAAAACCCTTGAC